>OY998097.1:0-1245473 GCA_963921955.1 Aleiodes alternator
TTTTAAACGATTGCTACAATCATTTAAAACAGTATAGAATGGGTCTAAATGATTGCACAATCATTTAAAACAGTATAGAATGGGTCTAAATGATTGTGCAATCATTTAAAACAGTATTGAATGGGTCTAAATGATTGTACAATCATTTAAAACATTATAGAATGGGTCTAAATTATTGTACAATCATTTAAAACATTATAGAATGGGTCTAAATTATTGTACAATCATTTAAAACATTATAGAATGGGTCTAAATTATTGTACAATCATTTAAAACATTATAGAATGGGTCTAAATTATTGTACAATCATTTAAAACATTATAGAATGGGTCTAAATTATTGTACAATCATTTAAAACATTATAGAATGGGTCTAAATGATTGTACAATCATTTAAAACATTATAGAATGCGTCTAAATGATTGTACAATCATTTAAAACATTATAGAATGGGTCTAAATGATTGTACAATCATTTAAAACATTATAGAATGGGTCTAAATGATTGTACAATCATTTAAAACATTATAGAATGGGTCTAAATGATTGTACAATCATTTAAAACATTATATAATGGGTCTAAATGATTGTACAATCATTGAAAACATTATAGAATGGGTCTAAATGATTGTGCAATCATTTAAAACATTATAGAATGGGTCTAAATGATTGTACAATCATTTAAAACATTATAGAATGGGTCTAAATGATTGTACAATCATTTAAAACAGTATAAAAAAACTCGAAATGATTGTACAATCATTTAAAACAGTATAAAAAACTCTAAATGATTGTACAATCATTCAAAACAGTATACAAAGGCTCTAGATTATTGTACATTCATGTAAAACAGTATAAAAAGGCTCTAGATTATTGTACATTCATGTAAAACAGCATAAAAAGGCTCTAGATTATTGTACGCTCATGTAAAACAGTATAAAGAGAGCTATAGAGGGCTGTAATGAACTTTAGAGAGATGTAGAGGGCGGCGAAAGGCTGTAGAAGATTGTAGAAGGCTGTAAAGTCCAAATCAGTCATAAAAAAAAAATTCTCCAAGAATAACTTTTTTGTACAAAATTTTTTTTATTATGGATTTGGAATCTAGTGGTCATGACTCGTGGACATTCATCAAGAAAGTCCCATTCCAACCAATTCTATGAAAAATTCTCGGTAGAAGGATTTTGTCAATAGATCTTCGCGAATCATTACCGGGAGATTCCAAATCAGTCTTAAAAAAAATGTTGTACAAAAAAATTCTTTTTGTACAAAAATTTTTTTATGACGGATTTGGAATCTAGTGGTCATGATTCGTGGACATTCATTAAGAAAATCCCAGTCCGACCAATTCTAAGAAAGAATCCCGGTAGAAGGATTTTGTTGATAGATCTTTGCGAATCATGACCAGGAGGTTCTGAATCAATCATAAAAAAAATTTTGTACAAAAAAACTTTTTTTGTACAAAATTTTTTTCATGACGGATTTAGAATCTAGTGGTCATGATTCGTGGACATTCGTCAAGGAAATCCCCTTCCGACCAATTCTAAGAAGGAAGGCTGGGAGAGGAATTTTTTTGATGAATCTTCGCGAATCATGACCAGGAGATTCTAAATCAATCATAAAAAAAATTTTGTACAAAAATCCCTTTTTTTGTACAAATTTTTTTTTATGACAGATTTGGAATCTAGTGGTCATGATTCGTGGACATCCGTCGAGGAAATCCCCTTCCGACCAATCCTAAGAAGGAAGGCTGGTAGAGGAATTTCGTTGATGAATCTTCGCGAATCATGGCCAGGAGACTCGAAATCAGTAAAAAAAATTTGTCCAAAAAAAAATTTCGCCGATGTGGGTCCTCCCTGACGGGGGGGGGGGTAGGGGTAGGGTGAGGCGTACAGGACTATGATTGCCTGAAAAGGTATACAGATTACTGTAGAAGACACTTTGCAAAAAATCATGGTAGAGGAATTTCGTTGATGGATCTTCGCGAGTCATGACCACGAGATTCCGAATCAGTCATAAAAAAAAATTGCTTTCACTTTGCTTTCACTTCAAACTTCATGGCAGAGCAATTTTGTTAATGGATCTTCGCGAATCATGACCAAGAGATTCCAAATCAGTCATAAAAAAAAATTGTTTTCACTTTGCTTTCACTTTCAAACTTCATGGTAGAGCAATTTTATTGATGGATCTTCGCGAATCATGACCAGGAGAATCCAAATCATTCATAAAAAAAATTGCTTTCACTTTGCTTTCACTTCAAACCTCATGGTAGAGCAATTTTGTCAATGGATCTTCGCGAATCATGACCAGGAGATTCCAAATCAGTCATAAAAAAAAATTCTGTCCCAAAAAATTTTTTGGGACAGAATTTTTTTTTATGACGGATTTGGAATCTAGTGCTCATGATTCGTGAACATTTATCAAGGAAATTCCGTTCTGATGGATTCTAAGAAAAAATCACGGTAGAAGGATTTCGTTGATGGATCTCCGCGAATCATGACCACGAGATTCCAAATCAGTCATAAAAAAAAATTCTGTCCCAAAAAATTTTTTGGGACAGAATTTTTTTTTATGACGGATTTGGGATCTAGTGGTCATGATTCGTGAACATTTATCAAGAAAATTCTATTCCGACCAATTCTAAGAAAAAATCCCGGCAGAATAATTTTGTTGATGGATCTTCGCGAATCATGACCACGAGATTCAGAATCAGTCATAAAAAAAAATTCTGTCCCAAAAAATTTTCCGGGACAGAATTTTTTTTTATGCCTGATTTGGAATCCAGTGGTCGTGATTCGTGAACATTTATCAAGGAAATTCCGTTCCGATGGATTCTAAAAAAAATCACGGTAGAAGGATTTTGTTGATGGATCTCTGCGAATCATGACCACGAGATTCCAAATCAGTCATAAAAAAAAATTCTGTCCCTAGAAATTTTTTGGGACAAATTTTTTTTTTATGACGGATTTGGAATCTATCGGTCATGATTCGTGGACATTCATCACAAAAAATCCATTTCGACACATTTTAAGAAAGAATCCTGCTAGAGGAATTTCGTTGATGAATCTTCGCGAATCATGGCCGCGAGATTCCGAATCAGTCATAAAAAAAAATTCTGTCCCAAAAATTTTCCACCGATGTGGGTCCTCCCTAAGGGGGGGGGTGGTGGTGGTGGTGGTGGAAAGTATATTCCTTTACGATAGCAACAATTTGCCATTTTCACGAAATTTCGCAAAGAATCTAGTGAAACGCACGATGATGGGGGATCCTGAAAGGCCAAAAAACCGCAACGATTCGAGATATCCAGTATCCGCGGAATTTTTTCAGTTTTTCTCGATTATCTCGATAAATAAGCGAGATAGAGCGAAATAGACGTTAATATGGAGTCAGGAAAAAAATTCCAGTTTTCGCGATTATCTCGGTAAATTAGCGAGATAGAGCGAAATAGGCACTAATTTAGGATCAGGAAAGGAGTATTTTCAGTTTTTCGCGATTATCTCGATAAATAAGCGAGATAGAGCGAAATAGACGTTAATATGGAGTCAGGAAAAATGTCAATGTCTGCTCTATCGAATTCGCTGAACCATTCGCGATACTGTTGTGGAATTTTGCAGGCTACTTCCTGACGACCTAGGCAGTGTCACTGTAAAATTTCATCAGGAAATACACCACAGAAAAAAAGTTCTGAAGATTTGAAAATCGGGATTTTCATGATGGCTGATTTCCTTCGAATATTCCTTTATCCTCATTTTTCACCAATTTCCCGTGGGAATACGGGGTTTTCCTTGAAATTTCGCAAAGAATTGAGTGAAACGCACGATGATGGGGGATCCTGAAGGGCCAAAAGCCGCAACGATTCGGGATATCCAGTGTTTGCGGAATTTTCAGGCCAAACCCAGAGGCAATGGCCTTTGCTTTACGAAAATGACCATTTCCGCTCTATCGAATCTTCAGAATCGTTCGCGATAGTGTTATGGAATTTTGCAGGCTACTTCCTGACGACCTAGGCAGTGTCACTGTGAAATTTCATCAGGAAATACGCCACAGAAAAAAAGTTATGAGGATTTGAAAATCGGGATTTTCATGATGCCTGATTTCCTTCGAATATTCCTTCATCCTCATTTTTCACCCATTTCCCGAGGGAATACGGGGTTTTCCTTGAAATTTCGCAAAGAATTGAGTGAAACACACGAGAATGGGGGATCCTGAAGGGCCAAAAGCCGCAACGATTCGAGATATCCATTATCCGCGGAATTTTTTCAGTTTTTCTCGATTATCTCGATAAATAAGCGAGATAGAGCGAAATAGACGTTAATATGGAGTCAGGAAAAAAAAATTCCAGTTTTTCGCGATTATCTCGGTAAATTAGCGAGATAGAGCGAAATAGGCACTAATTTGGGATCAGGAAAGGAGTATTTTCAGTTTTTCGCGATTATCTCGGTAAATAAGCGAGATAGAGCGAAATGGACGTTAATATGGGATCAGTAAAACTGTCAATGTCTGCTCTATCGAATTCGCTGAACCATTCGCGATACTGTTGTGGAATTTTGCAGGCTACTTCCTGAAGACCTAGGCAGTGTCACTGTAAAATTTCATCAGGAAATACGCCACAGAAAAAAAGTTATGAAGATTTGAAAATCGGGATTTTCATGATGGCTGAACTCCTTCGAATATTCCTTTATCCTCATTTTTCACCCGTTTCCCGTGGGAATACGGGGTTTTCCTTGAAATTTCGCAAAGAATTGAGTGAAACGCACGATGAAGGGGGATCCTGAAGGGCCAAAAGCCGCAACGATTCGGGATATCCAGTGTTTGCGGAATTTTCAGGCCAAACCCAGAGGCAATGGCCTTGGCTCCATGAAAATGACCATTTCCGCTCTATCGAATCTTCAGAATCGTTTGCGATACTGTTATGAAATTTTGCAGGCTCTTTCAGGACGACATAGGCAGTGTCACTGTAAAATTTCATCAGGAAATACGCCACAGAAAAAAAGTTATGAAGATTCGAAAATCGGGATTTTCATGATGGCTGATTTCCTTCGAATATTCCTTTATCCTCATTTTTCACCCATTTCCCGAGGGAATACGGGGTTTTCCTCGAAATTTCGCAAAGAATTGAGTGAAACACACGATGATGGGGGATCCTGAAGAGCCAAAAGCCGCAACGATTCGGGATATCCAGTGTTCGCGGAATTTTCAGGCCGAACCCACAGGCAATGGCCTTTGCTCTATGAAAATGACCATTTCTGCTCTATCGAATCCTCAGAACCGTTTGCGATGCTGTTATGAAATTTTGCAGGCTCTTTCATGACGACATAGGCTCTCCTCTCTGTATCAAAAGTGTCATTTTGTTGTCAAACAAGCTTTTTTTCTCTTCATGCTTCCCATTCATCCATTTTAGAGCAAGATTAAAAATGAAGTAGTGTTCTCAATGATCAATCATCATGGCTTCTTATTAACTCTCGAGGAGCCTATACCAGTTTTACCAAACTCACCTTAATTCGAATGACTTATATTGCCGTTTCGGCGTCGTGAATGATTGCAATACCACGTGCCACATGAATTCCGCTTTCCTTACCTTAGACTTCCATCTATTCCATTTCCAAATAATTCTTCACCGTCTCTTCCATTCATGTTGGTCAATATCGACCCAACAGACCATTCAGGACTCATCAAACCTCACAGGGCCACTATTGGCGATGAAATAACAATTCTCCTCCTAATGAATGAAAGTCTTGGAGATAATTTTCTAGTTCAATTATCCCTTGTAGCCTTCAATGGTCCATTCCATTTGCTCATTCATCTTTTTCATTTGTTATTCTATTGAAAACAAGGAAGAATCAATTAATAATTCTGTGAAAACAGATGATACATGATAACGCGGCATCCAGTGACAATTATCCCTGTCACATTCAGCCAACTGTTAATTTTTCTGCTGGCCAGTTCCATTTGGAATTTCTCAGTTGTATTTTTTACGTTGAACGAAAATGAAAAGAAATGGAAGTGACTAATTCATCGTCAGTCGAGATGTGTTCCCAGCACATGGCTTTCATCTGCCGTAGCTGCATATAAAGAGGGAAAATGGTAGGTGGATATTGAGATAAAAGGAGGAGGAGGGAGCGAGAGAGAGATGGGGGGAGGTACCAGTTTCAGTGGTGGATATGAAAATCGGCCAAACTCACACAAAATAATCTCCTCCTAAAAAATTCCATTAGCTCTCTTTCACACTGTATTTTACAGACGGCTTTTTCAACATAGAGACCTGTGGGTGATAATTGGGAATTGACGTTTTTTTTAATCCCATAGATATCACACAAGAGGGGGGGGGGAGATGCCGAGGGAGATAGGTGTGTTAAAATACCCGATAGGTAAAGTGAAACCAGCCTGGACGGTATGACACACTTGTCGTCGTAAATCCTTGAGCAGGACTCTATTCATCTCTCTCTCTTTCTCTCTCTCTCTCTCTCTCACACGTTTATAAAAGTCTGCGATCGGTTATCCTGCGAATGGATACAAATCCTTTGGTGATTTTTGTCTTTGGTGTTTCTACAGCTTGTGACAATGGTATTGTTCAATTTCCTGGCCTCTTCTTGGAAATTGATGAGAGTAATCAATGTCTTGATCTCAATTTCAATTCATCTTATCGAATCAATGCAGTGATATTAATCTCTCAACGGATGAAAATTAAATACTGCTAGTGACGACTGTCGGTAATGAGGTAGTTCACTCTGCCGAATGAAATTAAATTTTCCTGGATTTTGCTTGAATATTAACATCTTTCTTTTGTAACATGATGTACTTCCATTGATCAGAGGATAGGCACAAGATTTCAAAGCAACTGGACGGAATCTTGTTCGGTTTTTTTTAAACATCAACCAACTCTTCCTGGAAGTCTCTAACCAATTGAACGAGAAAAAAACCATTGAATGAAATTTAGATTGTCCCCACTTCTTTCGTAACCCGAGGCCACGACAAGGACGTAGTGGTTCATATGTATCAAAAAGGAATAATGTTCGATACAGTGGTTGCAGTTGTTGTAACTGTGTTAGGAGTTGTAGACTACAGTTGGAGAGGCATTGTTCGCACAGTTGTTAGCGTTGCTACAGTGGAAGGAGTTTTTGTAATAGTGTTTTATTTATCGTTTGAGAGAAAAATAAGAGTCAGTTCCATTTCAATCCATTCAAGATTCTGCCAGAAATCTTGAATATTAATTTTCATATATAAATTTGGAGTATTAATTAAAACGAAAAAATAACAAAATGAAACTTGAAATGACAGCAAAATGGCGTAACCACTTTTAAAATGGAAGGGACGTATTTCCACACTTTGGTATTTCTATGAAGCCCCTTTGGTATTTCTATAAAGAAATACATTTTTCGGTAATGAAATAGATATAGTATATAGTATAAACATATTCATATTCAAACACCCAATATAGCTCGACACGCGCGCGAAGTGCGCGTCCCAATTCTATTATTATAAAAATTTAACCATAAAATCTTCTCATCTCAAAGCAAACTGCTCAACGAACTGTCACGGTTGACTCGACTGACCTTGAGCCTGTTGTTAGAGGCACAAAAAAAAATTCTCAACTTAACCCAAATCTATGCTTCAAATTTCTACCCAATTTACTCCCAATTAATTTTTTCTTATTTGGAATGGGCGCCAGTCATTCTCATCCAAGTTTTACAAATTTGGGGGAAAGCGATTAGTCCCCAAGTTTCATTCCAATTCAAATAAATAACGAAACCCTGAAGAGACTTCGATATCACCCGCTTTCTCATGTGAAATCCTTATTTTATCTCAAGGGGAAGAGGTGACGATACTCTCTATTTGGGTATCCATGGCTAAACAAAAAATTGACACAAAACTCCTGAAAAATTTGTACTCGCACAATAAAAATTGGATACGTTGTTTACCAAGTTTACCGGTATTTAAAGACGTCTGGTATCGCGCATTCATTTCACAAATCGTCTTGCCGAATTGACTAATAACATGACGAGATTTAAAATGAGCCTCGGATACGTTCGTATTAGAGCCGCTGCAAGTTCAAAAAAATTGGAACTTGAATAAGGGTTTATTCTTGTTTAGGAATGATTCCCATATTTCTATAGCAATTCCTCTTATGTTAATATAGAAATTATACCTATGCTTGACATAGGTATAATTACCATTTTTTATAGGAATTATTTTTATGTCCGCATGGGAATAATTTCTATGTTATTATAGGAATTATTCCAATGTTAACATAGGAGAAATTCCCATAATATACAGGAAATATACCTATAAAATATGGGTAATTATCCTATTTTTCCATAGAACTAGTTACTATAGTGACATAGTAAACATCCCTATCTAAACATAGGAATTTCTCCTATGTGAAAATAGGATGAAAAGCTATTTTTTTCTCCGTGTAGGCATAGTGTACGTCAGAGCACATCTTTTACTCAATTCTGAACGTTGTTGATAGGATAGATTTTGATAGACTTTTCTTTGTGACTTATATCTCACTATGGCCAAGTTGTGGCCTCAGGAGATGTATACTGTGGCATCTCAGTTTCAATAATTATTGTATCCCCCGTAAATTTGGCTTAATCTTCCAAAACAAAAAAATCGATGTTATTCACTCTACCATACTCGGGGTCTTATAACCGACCCCTTCCTAATGAAAACACTTTGGATTTAAATTTATACAAATGTGAAAATATCTTTATAGTTGTTTTGCCCAATTTCCCTTCTTCTTCTCTCTTTTTAATGATATGCTCATTCTTTAGTAACTTCACTCCGAAATTTGCTCCCTGAACTGAGAGAAAATAGAGAAAAATTTATTACACTTGGCTTACAACGAGTAACTCAGTCTTCTGTTATTCTAAGAATTTATTTTCATCAATTTCTGAATCATCGGTAAGCCAGAATCAGTAGTTATCTCGAAGCGAACTAGTTTGATAAGCCCATCGTTTCCATCCCCATAATTGATCCCCAAGGACTAAGCTTTTAACAGAGCGACTACTCGACAGTATATCTTCCTGGAGCTGCATCATTTACGTGAATGAGACCCATGATGTTTTCCAACCATCGTAGCACAATTTTTCCATTCATGCACTTCTCCATTTCACGATCTTTTATTCTATTGAATCGTTATTCTCATGACATGACTAGGCAGATCTCACTCTTAATACAATGAAAATAAAGAACGAGAAAGCAAAAAAAGACACTGGAATGAAGAAAAAAATTTCAACTCGAGTTTCAAGACATTATGTATCATTGCTAACTCTCCTGAGACTTTTTCACGGAGTAGTTTTCTCTCCTTCAGCCTCCCACTGCCCTCTACTGAATGTTCAGTATATATAAGTGAAATGAGATGGGTGACGGTACCACGTAGCATCGTAACTCAGTTTCTTGGGCTGTCGATCGACTGGCAAGAATACTTTATGCGAAGCATTCACAACGTCACCACCCATACCAGTATTTGGCTTTCTGGGATGGATGTATTGAGGACGTATGAAAAGAGGGGGAAAGAGTAAAGAGAAAAAACAATGGAGCAGGATCGGAACTTTAAGTATTCTATGCGTCGTCCATACCGAAGTGAGGGAGAAAACTGGAAAAGGGAAAACTGAAGGGCGATAACCATTGGACATTTCCCGAAGTAATTTTTCCTTTTCCATTCGTCCTCCTAGTTTTCTCATGCAATCCAACTCCGTATATTCAGAGTGACATGGAGATCTTGATATTTTGTTTTTTTCTTTCTTTCATATGTCGTACTGCGTAAACTTTTGATATCCACCGCACATGTGTCGAGACACAGTCTCTAGTGTGGCTGAACGTCATCCAGGGCGGCAATGAGGAGCAAAAGGTAAAAGAAATTGGGAACTGTTCTGCTATATCGATATTTAAACTACTCTAATTCCAAATGACTCCGATATGAACGATGCTCCCAAAGGCGTCCTCTGTAGCTATATCCTACGCTCTTATGTCTTCATGTAAGGAGGCGAAAATAGAAGTAGGCGGGGAAGAACAAATGGTAATGCAAAGAGGCAATGGTACTATAGGATACGAGTATCGATTTGAATTGAATTTGCATCGTGTCTCCAAGTGATCCCTTGGCCGAATGTTGATTTGAATTGCTTACCCCTTCCCGTATCCAGAGGAGTATCGTAGAAAGCGTTTTTAAAACTATCAGAAACTGGTAAAGAAAGATAGTTGTTTACTTTTTTCATCGTTGTATCAAATTTATCGAAGTTAACATTTGAAAATTCCGTGCGGAGTTAATTCCATGGCTCTTCCATTTGACATTGAAAGAGAAAGCGGTTCCTTTTCTTCTGTTTTTTGGTACCTAAAGATTCTAGGAAATGCTCTAGAGCTGTTTGATATCATCAACTTTGCATGATCTTTTGATGAATTTGGCAAAAACAGACAGCTGTTTTATAATGATCATTACATTCCATACCGTATAAAAAAATGGAGTTATTCGGTGAATATCTCAAGAACTATGAAGCTCACAAGAATTTTTCGCGGAAAATGTTTTACAGGGTGGTCAGTTTTCGTCTAGTATTGGCTCCTTGCTTGAATGAAGGAACTATCATTTATTTCCCTATTCGTAGCTCAGGCTCAGTTCGAACTACTACAAGCCTTCACTTGCCCAATTTCCGTCATGGAAATTTTCAATGGTTCATTTTCTCATATAAAGGATGAATATATAGGGTGTCTGGTAAAAAGTGCATTTCTTTTCAGCCAACGATGAAAAATACTTAAAGAACCATAGGAAAATTTAAGAAAAAAATAATTATCCGAAGAATATTCAATTATCGATGATTACTATCAGCCTATTAATGCATATTATTTTACAGCCAAGTACGAGCTGGGAAAAGACGAATAACTGTGGCATTATTGCAATGACAGAACATGAATGAGTGCAGTACACTTACCGTGCATAAGCTCCAAGTTGCCACCTGGAAGGTATATCTGTGCCGTTTGCAGGCCCTACCCTTACCGTATACTTGCCGCAAGCATGCAATATACTCATCGTATTTTCGAATGGTTTCCAAATATTGGTATTTTCATAGCGTCTATTCGCGTTCTTTGAATTGTGACGTTCCTACATATTTCCTTCTTACCCCCGCTTGGATTTTGGCGGTAAAATAACATGCATTTATAGGCTGATATTAATCTTTGATACTTCAAATTCGTTTAAATAATTACTGTTTTTCTTCGATTCTTTATATGCTTCTTTAGCATTTAATATTCTGCCAATGCCATTGGTAGAAAGCTTCCGAATGGATTTTTTCATTTCAAATGTACCATCATCGATCTGTGTGTGGAATGGGGGAACCAAAATAAACCTCAGCAGGTCAAGCTCATCCCAACTATAATCAATTGAATAGCTCTCAAGATATAGCTTGCTTTTTCGGATGTTTCTATGCAAATATCTAAGAAACTACTGGACCGGTTCCGCTCAGTTCCAATACCAATTTTTGTGCTCATTAGATGTATAACCTCAGAAAATTTGAGGTCTCTAGCTCAATGTTTTATTAAGTTATCGTAAAATCAAGATTTTTACAGAAAATTCTCCAAAAGTTCTATACTGGGTAAGCTGAAAGTCTGAGCTTCCACCACCCCCAGAGTCAAAGATGCAGCTCATCAACGCGAATCTCCTTGCTGAGAGTAGATGCTCTGATTCCATTTTCCATCGAGAAAAGTCGAAAAACGATATTTCGACATTTTTGTTTTACTCAAGAACTATCCGACCAATTTAGCTGAAATTTTTGTGAGAGTTTGGAGCATGAATGGCAAACTCATGGTAAAATTTTCAGATTGCTAGCCAGCCCCATTTCAGAATAAATGCATTTATTCTGAAATGGGGTTAGCCTCCATCCATGGGGCATTTTTCCCATGGGAAAATGCGTCATCACGCACACACCCACATACATACACACAGACTTTCTTCAAAACCGGTGGTTCTTGACGATTTGGGTTATTTGCATTCATATCATGAGGAAATCTCAAAATCGAGAAAAATTACGATTCCAAAGCTCCCATTCGGAAGCAAAAACAAGTGAAACTTGCTATCATTATAGTTATCATTTCAGTTTTATCTGCTAATCCATTAACAAGTTGCTTCCGGATGTCCAGGTATCAGCATCATCTGTAGGGTTCTTAACTCAAAATTGAATTCATCTCAATCAACCAATGAGCACTAATAAAAACAAATCGACCAATTGGTGTTAAGCAACATAATCTAATACAATATTCTCCAATCCTCGCGTCGTTTATTAATTCCTAACAGACAGTGCCACCACTGAGACATAATTAGAGGAATTCAGAAATTTGGCTAGAAAGCTGAAAATTGCATCAGATAGCAGAGTCCTGAGCAGAAATTTGGTCCAGCATGCCCAAGTTCCCCTATGTGAAATCCGGGCGGAACTACGGTAGACCGGATGCGGCATGCCAAGTCCGGCGTTGATTCGGGCCGGCTGTGTCGGCCGTAGATGAACCATATTTCGGCTCATCGTCGGCAAGAATGAAGGGTTCGAATCATGACCGGACTTGGTATGCCACATACGGCATGTCCAATCTCGTCCTGATTTGGACCAGTTAATATTTGCCATGGCTGAGCCACGATTGCGGTTCATCTACGGCAAAAAGCTTGAGGTCCAGATCATGACTAGACTCTAATTAGTAGGAGAAGAAAATCAATATTAAGATGGATATGATGACCAAGAATTTTTGGGTCCGAATTAGAAATTTTGAAAAGAAAACGTTACAAAAATCTTGACGGAAAAGCGAAATTTCATGAAAAATGTTAATTTCAAAAATCTTAGAAAATTGGAAATTCTGAGAAAATTGAAAATTTACGCTTTTGTTCTTTTCCAATTTTTCAAAGAAGAAGAAAAATCATCTTCAGAATTTCGTGATGAACAGAATAGGGTGTCAAAAGTATCACGATAACTTGCTTATCACGAAATTTTCTAAATAATTGATGATGGCCCTTCTTGCATAAACGTTCTTTTCCCCCATGTAATCGTTCTTCCTCATGTAATCGTTCTATTTCAATAATAAATATGTAAACGAAATCCTATTAATTGCAGATAAAATACTGTAGAATATAGTCAGGATTCAAGTGTTATATAATAAAAATTGTTTGACAAATGCAAAACAATTATAATAATTATTATTATTTTAATTCGTTTTTACTCGGAAAATATTTTTTAGTGGGAAAAGCCGAAGGAAGGTCAGTGGAGGAGAAAAAAGCTAATTCTCTAGCGGAAAAGCTGGATTTACTCGAAATATATTTTTTATTTATTTTTTCATCATATTTGTGCTTTTTCTCATAACTGTATTCAGAATGACTACAAATCTCTTCTGTAAGTCATCATCAGTAAATAATGAATGTCTGAAGAAATATATTCATGTAGGCAGTCCAAGTAATCTTAATTAGAGAAGCGTGTGTAGCTCCGTGGTACAAAGCGTAGGTTTAGGAATCATAGGATACGAGCATTCAAATCCTCTTTAGGTTAAAATTTTCATGTGGAATAAACGGTATTTCATGTGATCAAAGCGATAGGAGAGCGCTTAAGAGGGTAATTGTTTTCAAAAAAAGGGTGATGAATCGAAGTTTTTGATTATATTGAAAAAAAAAACAGTAAAAATTTTGACTCGGGCCATTAAACAAATAAATTTATTAATAAATTTTTAAGAGAATCAAATTCCGGAAAAAATACGTAATGCGCAAGCAGGAGCTGGAATGGCCTGCCACATCATGACCTGATTTGGACTGCCAAATCATATCCAGATCCGGACTGCCAAATCATGTCGAGATCCGGCATGCCTCATCCGGTGCCTTATTGGAAGTCGCGTTACAAACCTCATCAGGACCAGATAAGGCATGCCGGATCATGACCGAAGCTCAAATGTGGCATACCATATCATGCCCGAACTTCCGCCGGACCAAATTTCTGGTCGGGGTAGTGCCTAATCACAGGACTAATGCTTTCAAGGCTGCCTTTTATGATACTGGTCCACTGTTGCGAAATGTCTTACAGCTTCAGATGGGCGAGGCCAAATCTCCGGCTTAATGGTTTTCAAAACTGTTAAGTTTCATAAAACTTGGTACCTTCACGGAAGCTGATTTTCCTGCATTTATTACTTCTTTCTGGTAACTCCACCATGTAGCTTTTTTCATGCTTACAATGATACCAATCTGTTTATTTCCTCTCCTCTATTCAGAATGAGTTTTTTTTCGTAGATCATTATCATTCCATATATTACCACTAATTTTGCAATCAATTTTTTTCATACGTCAGTACCATCTCATATACTATCATTATTCTCACTGTTCACCTTATTACGGTTGCTCCATATCTCATAAGATATCATATACGAAATGCATGAAAGGAATATATTTCAGTTCATTTTTCTCACTTTGAAACTTGTTCTATATCTCATTTCTCAGTTGTTTTCACTGTGTTTTCCCTTAGATACCTTCAGTGCATTCTCTTTGTCCGGCTCAATGAACAATAATAAATTATCTCTCTTTCTCTTGCCCCTCCCATCCCTTACGCTATAAATTCAGTAATAACCGTAGTCTCAATTACAGACAATGATCCTCAACAATCCAGAGGGCATTGATTCTTTCCATCGAGTTAATCACCGTTCAGTATTTCACCGTACGTTCCTAGAAACAAGTGTCAGGCCAGAGTTTGAAAGGAAGGGGGATCCTGGATGGTCCGAGTTACAGAACGTGCCTATGAGGCGAGCCCAAACCTGTAGGGGCACTCACCCCTAGCTGTCTGCTAGCGCTCTTCCTTTTCTCTCAATGAAGAAGACTCATCACCCGTTCTCCCTTCGACCCCTCGTATCCATTTTATATAACCATACTCTTAGCACAATTAATCTTACCCAGAATGCAATAACTGTCCAATCTGCTCGGCTGCCAGAGCACCCGGGTCATTGGTTGTCGTACTGAACTGACTGTCGCTGTAATACCACCAACGTACCATTCTTCCTCTCTCTGCTCCTCTCTTCGATACTTGCCTCAGTAACGCCATCTCTAGTGAGTTCGCAGTAGTAAATCGGAAAGTGACTGACTAAATATATCCTTTTTCCCCTACTACGGATTTAACAAGTAGAAGAGGATTCTTCAGATATATGGAGGAAATCTCAAACTACTTGAGAAAATGAGATTAAGAACAGTGCTCAATGGAAATAATAGGTGTCGAAACGAGAGAGGGAATTGTATAAAGTTTGAGTATAGAGCGCCTTTTACTAGGCCGTGCAGCATTCGTCCATGATCACTGTCCATGGTATTTCTTTGAATGGTATTTTTTCTCGACGTTATGGATCATTCCGAGTCGTTTCCAATGAAAATTGAAATTTTTTGATTCACAGCCCCCACGCTGAGCGGTGAAATTCATCTCATTTGGACTCACGATTTTCACTGGGGATGAATTTGGCTGCGATTTTTCGTTTGCAGATAATTTCAATTACAGTGCTTTTTACCCTGAATTTTGTACCCTGCAAAATCAGTATAATTAGTGTAACTATTAAAAGCAGATAAGTATTAATATCCTACAGAAATTAATATTCATCTTGATTATCTGAGGCTCTCAGCCCATATTCTTTTTAAAAACCCAGACGGAGAAATTGAAACGAATAGTAACTAATCATAGGCTTGAGTTATGACATCTTCTTCATCTTCATAAAATTGTAGATTTTGTCATATTCGAACTATCCGATTTTTTTCGACATCACCTTGATATAGTGGAAGGTTCTATGGTGGAAAACAAAAATAATACTGATATCGATTAATTGAATTGACAAAATTTAAATTTTTTAAAAAAATTCCTGGGAAACTCAAATTTTTCCTGAAGAATTTCCTTGAAAAGTCTGAGGCTGGTTGACGTTGGTTCTTGGTACATACTGAATACAATCTTTAGTAACCAAGCATACTGAAACAAATAAATGAATGAATAAATAGAACTATGAGAATATAATAAAAATATCAAATTGAATAGGTATGAAAGGTGGAATCGTTTCTTATCAAAAGTAATTTTATAGTTTTTTCAATAAAGCGAAAATCTGGGTATTATTATTAAGGGAATATTCAAAATAAAATGTTCACTCATAAAAAGGGGCACCATTCGGAAGCAACTTGCTAATGGATTAGCAGATAAAACTATAATGATAACTATAATGATAGCAAGTTCCCACTTATTCCAACTTAACCATGGTTGATTGATCTTCAAGGAACAAAAGAGCAAGGAACGAGGTCGAATCATTCCTCCCATTCGTGCTGCAGCCTAGACTTTCGGGAAGAAAACAGTCCAACTGATCGGCTTCAAAATTGAAAGGGTGATTATGCAAACATTAAGCTAGGAAAAAATGTGAAAATATTTGCATGTTTCCCAAAATTGAGTTCAATTTTCTAAATAGCCAGAAAACTTCATTTTTGATATTTTTCCGCTGTGCGACTAGTCGTTCCCGATACATCGACGAGAGGGAGTTTTTCCATCCAACTATCGATATCTCAGAAGCAAATAATCGTGGGACAATTTGGAAAATTGCAAAAAGAAATTCTCCACGTTCAGTCGTCTTCTCCCGTTCTAAGTGATGCCAAACAAAATTGCATCTCAACATTCTGAAGTTCCCTTCCATCCCTCAATTTTCTTACTGAGTGTTTATTTGTTTGAAAATTCTCTCATTGTCATGATTTGGGCTCACAGACAAAGTCTTAATTATGGAAATTTCCCTACATGAAGGGTTCAATTCTTGAAAATCAGTCCAGCATATTCTAATTCAGCATATTTAATGAAAAATGAAAAGAATTCAATATATTTTTTGCATAAGTGTATTGCAAAATGATGGAATGGTTGATCTGAAAAATTCCCATATTTTATATACTGATTCCATTCAGGAGGGAAGGGATTTTGTTCAATTACGCATTCATTTCAAGTTGATATTGATCAGAATGTAGTGAAAATTGCGCTATGCAAACACTGCTAATATATTAGCCGAAATGTAAGGAGTAACTGATGATCAGCCCGTTTGGACCAGCTCACCACTTGTTGCCATGTTATTTGTCTTTCCACACGTATTTCGCCAAGTTTTCGTAAGAGTTTTATCATGCTTTCGATTATGATAATGATTTGCTTAGCAAGAAATACGCGATTAATTGAACAACTGTAGATGCGCCAATCCAAAAACAGCTTAAAAAAATGGTTTTCTTTTTTTCTTCTAGGAAATTTTATGAATAATGAATGCAGAAGTGTAGAAAAAGAATCGAGAGGAAGTTTTCTCCCTACATTGATAATCATTCATTGATGTTCTACAGAAATAACAGTATGCTGTTTCCGTTTTCTTTTGTTGATTCAAGAGAAAAATAATGAACCAGAAATAAGAATTTCAATATTGAAATTCTCTAGAATCTTGACTCAAGAGCACATCTACCATAGGAATGGAACAGAATTGATTTCTCGCGGAGTTTAATTGATTTCACTAGAATGTAAAAGCATGCATTCCTTAGTCAATTATTTTAGAGAGTTCCCCATATAAATATTGATAATGGTAATGCTTTAGTTGAGCCATTATAGCTATTTTCATAATCTATTGCAGGAAACTTACCTCCCTCCTTTTTCTCCTTTTCTCATATTCCATCTTTTATCTCAACTCAACGCAAAAAAATTTTCATCTAATGAAAAATTTCACTATAAAGATAGAGGACTATCAAGAGAGAATGGATGGAAGAAATACGGAAGGAGGAAAGACACCAAAATTTAATCCACATTATAAAAAGTATTCATGAAAATGTATGTAATATATATGTGTATCGTTGAATGCAAATTTTCGGGGCAGCTTAAATACGACTTTCAGAAAATTTATGTGCATAGAAATTACCCCGAAGCTATCCTGGTGAGAGTGGTTCATCATTGTGTAAGATAAAGTGTTAGAGCATGGAAAAAGAGTCAAGCAAACGCAGATGGAAAAAAATATAAACCAAATGATAAAAATATTACAACGTTTGGATAAACTCATTGGTTGTCTGTTCAAATTGATGAGGAAAGAATGGAAAGGTAAATATGCAGATTCACTTGACTACAAATAGTAACAGCATTTATTGTTGATAATAATGACGATAATGTTAATAGCATATGAGGAATTGAGGGAGAGGTTTCGGAATTATTCCGGGGGCTAATTACAATAATTACAGAATAATCAATCAAACAATCACAGGAAGATTTTCTTCTCTCTTTGTTGAGGGAAATAATTTTTAAATCTGACTTTTCCGTCAAGTCAATTGTTCTATCTCCATCTTATCCAAAAGATCAGCGTTTATTTGTATTTCCCCTACAACATGTTTATGTTTATATAATTTTTCACTTCATAATAATATTTTTTTTTTTCATAAATGTTCCACATTATTTCTCTCCAGGATTTATAATTCATCTTAAAATTAATCCAAGAAATTTCAAGATTCCTATTTTCATTCTCTTCGTATGAAGACTTCATGTTGAATGATATTTACATTTTCTTCGATTTTTAATTATTTCATCTTTTCTAGAGTATTAACTATGTATTTCCAAGTCATTTTTCAAATCTTTAACTATTCGAATAATTGTGCAAATATATTACAGCAACATTTTCAAC
Source organism: Aleiodes alternator (assembly GCA_963921955.1). NCBI lineage: Eukaryota > Metazoa > Arthropoda > Insecta > Hymenoptera > Braconidae > Aleiodes > Aleiodes alternator. The sequence goes on from OY998097.1 coordinate 18,635, forward strand.
TTTAAACCTAATGATAATAATAATAATAATAATAATAATAATAATAATAATAATAATAATAATATATAATAATAAAGTGGATGGGAGCGCCATTCATCATCTTGGTACTGTGTAGAGCGTTGAAATATATTTTCGCTCGCTTGCTGAGTAATCGTCGAAGGGGGTCGGAGCCCTCGAAGATCTCTCAGCAATTAATATAGTCAATATATGAATGTCAATAATAATAATTATAATCATAATAATAATAATGACGATGATGATGAACAATAACATAATAATGGAAATAATAATAATAATGATAAGAATAATAATATGCACAAATGTAAATATATTATTAATCTTTGGCTACTGTAGAAAGCGTTACATGTAATTTACAAACAATGGTTATCATTTTCGCTTTTTTGTTTTTTCTTAATTCCAGATGAAACAGTTGAATTTCTTGTTTTCCATCTTATACAAGTACCTATTGCAGAATCGTTGGATTTGCAGTTACAAGATTGCTCTGTGCAATTGTACCAATTGATGTACGATGCTGTGGATTTGAAGGTGCAGCACCAAGGTCAGCGTGTTGAGTCTCACGATGTCTTCTGAGATCAACTTTTCTTTGAAATGCACGTCCACACAGTTCACAAGCGAATGGTTTGAATCCAGTGTGTTTCCTCGAGTGTGTTATCAAATTACTGCTCTGTGAAAATGCTTTACCACATACTTGGCATTTGTGGGGTTTTTCACCTGTAATCAGAAATAATAAATGTCTCAAGAAAACAAAAAATATTTCCAATTCTGCATTATACTAATTGTGTGTGGTTCAATTGCTTCTATTTTCCACTCCTTAGCCGGAGCGTGCATATTGGTTCCGCGAATAAGGCCGATATTCTTCCCAACGTCAAGCCCTGTATATTGGAATGGCGAGTTAGTATCGTAACTCGATTCTATATCAAGTAGCCGAATATCGGGAACCCTATATCTATCCGAAATTCGGACCGAAGTCCTGACACCCTTATCTGCACAATAAATTCAAAACGATTATTGCACGTAATTCGCGTAACCGAAGTTCGGCTGCTCTACTCTTGACAAAAATATTTCCAACATCGCTCCCCCCAATTCCGCAATACGAATTCGAATCGATATCAGCAGGAAAAAATATTCCCTTTCTGCCATCAAATGATTCGATTATCAATAGAGGAAGAAATAATAGTAAAATGAAACTTCAATTTCCAAAAATAGAAGAATTTTGTGGCAAAAAATGAATGTTCCATTGTGAGAAATATGTAGTTTTGTTTCTAGGTTCTTATTCCTCTTTTGTTATTATATTCCTCTCGAAAAGGATATCCATATAAACAATATGAATATCGATACGAATTTGAGATCAAATGATTTTTAGATTTATATAGACGGAAAGGAGAAATTACGAATCCAACGTTAAAGATCTCAATTAAATTTGATGCATTTCTTTAGAGTTATGACAGATCAACGGGAAACCTGCTCAACTATCCCCACCATATCCTACTTGTGACAAGTATTGCATGGAACTCATGACAAATACTTTTTATGCTTTCATAATACTACTATTCATAAGTATGAGTTTCGACTTGTCTTCAGTATAGTTTTTGCACATTGTTGTAAGCACGGGACCATTCCCAATTCCTGTAGTTAATTCACATAAAGAAACTGATCACATAAAGAAAGATTCATGATGAAACATTTCTACTCAAAGTACCATTGAACGTTTCAAAAATCCGTTCAATCGGGTTTCACAGAAATAAAATAAATCTAAAAATGTTAGAAAATCAGCAGAACGGAGCTAGGGAATGAAAATCCAAACATTGATGTATCGAGATTCCCAATATGAGTAAGGTCAGCCGAAGCTCGTAGTAGATGATAGAATAGGAGAGGGGTATAGAATACTGGGAACCCATCGAATCCCAGCAGCAGTAATACAGTAAGATACATCCCATATACTCTTTCAGAAAAAACGAGATCAAAAAGGTAGGAAAAAACCTGAAAATATATGGGAAAAGGGTGAATTCGAGGATGTGGAGGGAGAATGGAAAGAACGGGCAATGGAGGGATTGAATTGGTGGTAGTATATATCGGGGATGCGAGGCACGCCCGGTCAAGATTTCTTACCCGGCGAGAATCTCAGCCAGTCCCGGTTGCCTTTTATCTGTCTCACTTCCTCCTCCAATTTACTCAACATTCTTGCTCCTCTCTTCCTTTCCACCAACACATTACAGTAGTTTGCTAGTAGTAGTAACCCTCCCTAGTGCGAGTGGTAGTAAAAATTTCGTAGCAGTTAAAGCTTGCATCCACCAAAATAACGTTCCCACTTTCTGGATAGAGGACTGGCGGTAGTAGTGGCCGTTCTGGAGGGGGAAAGACAGGATTTTATGCCCTCAACAATGTAGTGGAGGAGAAAGAGAGTTGGAGAGAATACGATGCTCATTTGTCTCATCTTGGGCCGCGAGGCGCTCTGATTGGTGGCTGGGGGCGGCTCCAGCCCCCATGTTGCCATGACAACAACAGGATTTGGCCTCGACTCTGAACCGAGAGAGAAAGGGCGAGTGCCAATATATGAACGTGAAACTACCATCCTATACATATATACTATGACACTAGTGAGATATAATGTGAATGTGTTGGAGGCATGGAATCTACCCCTCAATGGTTAATGGACTCTTCCTCTTCATTCGGTTTCACTCGACTTTTTTTTTCCTTTTTCATCAGAGTCGATTGTGCAAACATGTTTCGTGAGGATGAAACGATGTGGGCTTGGATAATATATGGATGCAATGGACAGTGCCACGCGCGGATCTAGAAACAACTAGTTAACCGAACCTACAATCTCGTATTCCGCACTATCACCGATCGCTTCTTCTCCTGAGCTTTTTTATTTTCTACTGTTTTGTTGTACGTTTTTCTATCTACCTCTTGTTTCAACGTTTTGAATTCAAGAGGAAGAACAATCTGGACTATAAAAGATGGAGGAATGAAGTAAAAAGTTCGGAACGCCTGCGCAGCTTAGAAGATTCTCCACGATGAGAGAAAAAATAGAAGAGAGAGCCAGAGGGCTCTCGAGAAATTTACGGGGTCATAAAAATCAAGAACCGTCTGAAGTTTCTACCGAGGTTACCCTATCGTTTTTATCCCCAAGTACATACATATCTTTGCTTTTTCCTTGTCCCATCATCTATTTGTACTTTTCATATACATCACAAAGATTCATGCTTTTTTAAAGCATCACTATTATCAGAACTATTTAAGACTTCAGAACATAGCGCACTTCTTTCCAGCTGTTCAAGAAACTTCGGACATTCGGTGAATAAGATAGTAAAATTATGGAAAGAATCATACGAAATGTGTTTTTATAAGCTGAATACATTGCTGAAATTCTGGAAACATTGGCTGAACGAAAGTTTCTATGAAATAAAATCAATCCTTTGTGCTCTTAATAATTTGAAACTCGTCGAATTTCGTTTTATGAATGGATGGGAAATAGTTAGAAATGATTTTCATTCGTATATCATAAGGAACAAAATTATCGAGCTCACTCCATGCGATTAACATTTTATAAATATTGAATAAGAACCGACACTATTCTTAAATTCAAAAATTATCACTACTTTTAACCGAGCTTAGATGTCCGAAACCCTCCGAAGAACAATAAAATTTTCTGGTCTTAATTTTTTTTTCTCCATGAAATAAGCATAAAACTGAGACCCACTGAAAACTCAAGACGCCATTATATCCCTTGGATCGTCGACCACTGACACCACCGCTCCTAAAACTATATTAAACTCCAAGAAATCTTCCCTTTAACTCAACTCCACCCTAAAGTACTAAAACCCTTCTCTTTGTCTTCTCAAACCATCTTGAAAAAACTTTTATCGCTTTTCGAGTGACACTCAAAAAACTTTAGCCATCATTTTTCTCATACCATCATCTGTCTTTATCATCATTTTTATCAAATTATGAAGAAAGTTCAGATAAGAAAGGAACAAACTCTGAAATAACAGGAGAAAAGTGGTTAAAAAATGTAAAATATAATGTAATATTATTGTCTGGTTCAAGAAATTCAGAGAATTTTCCTTGACAGACAGTGTTGGATAATTCCTGTGTTGAAAATCGAGGCGTGATTTAACACGAAATTAATTTGGAGATTATCAAGGCTACTGGGGTGGGCCGCAGTTCTAAACCAATTGAAGGTACTTAAACGCACCCTGGGAATCTTCCTCTTGTCATCAATTTTCAGAGTATCGAAAGTGAAGATATTGAAAAGGATCATTTATTATGTTACAATCAGGCTCCTAAAAATTTAGAAGGATAGTTTCATGTTTTGAAATCAGTGGATAATTTGAGAAAAAAATGAAATATTCAGCACGAAATAGCAAATGAAAAATCGATCAACATTGACAACATGATATAATCAGAATAATTATCTTTCTTTGTGATTTGAAATTGGTTTCGCCATTTCGAGCTCTAGGAGTGGATTCTTCAATGAATATTAAATAAATGTTAAAAATGGATTGAAAATGTATTACATCACTGAGAAGACTAAAAATCCGAGAAAATAGGTGGAACATAAAAAATGATTAAATGTAATTTCTCACGAAAGGAAAGAAAGGCAGAGGATGTGTTCTCGAGAATATGAAAAGTGTAAAAATAGCGGAAGAAATTCTTGATTGAGATGGGGGAGTACAGAGAAAATCAAGTGTGGGAGCGAGTAGTAACGGTCCTTCGAGGTGGGGCTAGGATTCTAGGCTGAAGAGTCATGCGGAGGAGTTGCCTGGCGAAGGCATTGATTCCCTCTCTCCTTCATCGATCAGGGGGCTTCTACCTCACGGCAAACTGAGAAGGAGAGGGGAAACGGATGGGGGAGAAATCTCTCTCTCTCTCTCTTGTGTCTGGCCTCCAATTCAAATCCCCGCGAGAGGTGAGCTCTAATGCACACTGGTAGGGGAAGAAAGAAGGAAGGAGCTGAAGAGAAAAACAGAGAGAGGGAAAGAGATGTTGATGTGAGGAGGATCCGAAAAGAGACACGTGAGACGCAGTGAAAAGATCTCAGACGACGTGCATTGGATGAAGTTGGCAAAAAGGAATCCTGGTGGAAACCACATCTCATATTTCACATCGAGGACAGCCTGGATTTTCCTCCATCTTTCTGGAGCACAGAGCTGCCACTGGGATTACAATATCTGGGATATCAATCGTATCAAAGTTATCTCAAATCAATAGATGGCTCCTAAGAATAGGTACGTATATATATATATTTATATATAAATATCTATTTTTGACGAATTTGTTTTCATCAGATTTTCTAGCAAGTACCATCATTATTAGTGCTCTATTACATGGGTTTCATATTTTTATTTTTGGAGAGATATCCTCATAAACTGGGTGGTGAAGATTATGTTGCATTGAAAATAGGCCAAGTGAAAAGTTGAATGAGATTTGAGTGAAAAATATAATGTGATTTGTAAGTAAGTTCGAAATGCTTAGCTTCGATCCGAATATTCAAGGCCAAATTTTTTAGACGCGTTCCGCCGTTACACGAAGACCAAATCATTGGAAAAATTACCATTCCAGAACAGTGATGCTGTATTGGTCAGCATTTCTGGCCAATTATGTAAGAAAACATAAGAATAATTGAGATCTGAACGATTAATATCATGATTCCGGTTGAGTCCTTTAAATTTGCGAACCTAATTTCTTCCATTCTGAATAAATCTCATATCTTTATTAGAAATCGAATAAATAATTTCGGCAAATTATGCATACTCTATCAATTTTCATTGGACCTATGTTACATTTTATCAGAACGAATCTTTGAACTTTTGTTTTACAAATACTGTTGAAATGTCTGTGAATAAACCAAATATTTTATTATGGTACTTGAAATTTCTACATAGCAGAACCATAAAAATTACCAACACACTCATATTTTTTCCAATACCGAACTACGCATTCGGAACCAGTCGGAGATATCCGTGATCGATCGTGTGGCATTCGGAAATATTCGAGAATAGTCGTATAAAATCATGATTAACGGTTGCAGTTTTAGTGCATGCTGTATTGATTCACGATCGATAGACAGCGTAAAACTGAGTGACAGAGAGATACAGGAAACAATTAATTGGGACAGCCAGTTTTTTCGTTGTAAGTATCAGATATATTGTCCATTCATTCAATATTAATATTTGGATCGAAGCAAGCGGTTTAGAAGTTAGCTATTTTTTTTATCACTGATTTGTGGTTTTCAACTTTTTTGTAAGGTATATTATTCACTAGGGTGGTCCAGAAATTTTTTTTATCTTTATTTTCTTGTTCTCACTCTCGTAAATGTTTGTATTTGATGTAACGAGAATCCTCGCGAAAGATAGGCGCGAAAGTAGCTTAAGGAGGAACATCAGCTTTCGACCTAAAACAAAAAACGCTTAGGGTTTTATGAAACTCCGAGGACAAGTTCATTAAGTAATCCAGAATATACCATAATTTTTTCGGATTTTTCCACCACCGAATAATAAACGAAAATAATTATCAAAGTTGGAACTTCTGTATAGGATGATATGGACAGCGAGGTAATTTAGCAAAATTCCCCCTTTACCAACGTGGTGGTAAAGGGGGAATTTTGCTAAATTACCTCGCTGTCCATATCGTCCTATACATAAGTTCCAACTTTGATAATTATTTTGGTTTATTATTCGGTGGTGGAAAATCCGAAAAAATTATGGTATATTCTGGATTACTTAATGAACTTGTCCTCGAAGTTTCATGAAAACCTAAGCGTTTTTTGTTTTAGGTCAAAAGCTGATGTTCCTCCTTAACTGTAAGAAGTCGCTATTCCAATTTTAGTTTCCCTTTCAATTAACATGGGAAAAAATTTTTCTCTATTAACATTGAAATAACTGGCAGTCAGTTCAATTTTCTGCCAATAATCACTATATATTCTTGGAGCTGATTGTTGAGCTTTCCAAAACCCTTTAGTGACGTATAATTATCATTATCAGAAGACTAGTAATAGCCATCTGAAAATGACTGAATTCTTCATTATGAATGAGTTTCATGTAATAATTTTTCATTTACATGATTTTTTGAAAGTTCCAGCATAATCGATTGGTAAAAGAGTATTTTTATATTTAAAAACTTTTAAAGATGGTTGTCCGAATGTAGTGTAGGTGGCAGCATTCATGATCATTGGATCATATGATATCTTTGTTGGCTATGAAGTTGGCTGCATAATAGCCTCTCAAACATAAGAACCTCTTAAAAGTATTATGATTACGGAGTGATCGAGCGAAAGATCAATGCAAAAATATTTTTAAGCTAGAAGTTCCTTGAAGAATTCAGTTTTCTCATTTTTTTCAACTCGAACCATCTCACTTATCTTCTGAAATTCAAACAAACTTCACAATCTTCCTCATCCATTTATTTTCCAAAATTACTGAACAGCAAAAAACATCAGGTTCAATATTTGACAAAATATTTAATACCGAAAAATGATATTCGAAACATGCAAATAATACGAAACATATATCTCTTCATCGTGTGACACATTTTAAACTGGATCGATGACAATGAACGCCTCCCAATAGACCAGAGGGAGAAGAGAAATGGTGGTTGGCGGATATAGGCGTGAAAATTCGTTCGATTGTGAAAGGTACTCTCAACATCACGTTGTATTTGGTATATTTCAATAGATGTATCTGCCAATAGTACATGGATAGTTGGATGAGCGATTAAAATAGGAGCGAGAGTAAGGGGAAGATGACAGGATGAAATACAAGTGGGGTCAAAGAGTTGCCCTGGGACTCAGTGTACATACAAGCTATGTACAACTCTCTGTTCCCCGGTGGTAGCGAACCGTGCTCGTGATACACCGCGTATTTCCAATAAACTCGTATGGACAATACTAACTTGAAAAATCTGGGTTGTTAATTCGTTTATATGCATACATCTTCCACATTTTTTCCAGTAATCCCTCGTTCTAGTGTTCTGCATTGACCAAAACATCAAAATTAGATATACAAATCTACAATGAGTTAATGAAATACAAAAACTATCCAGTACTGGAGTTAATTGAGTGACTGGGCTTTCATTATTCAGCTAATTTTGATAATAGTTTCTTCTCTCCACCTTACTGAAATAGAATAAAGGACAAGAGCAATTGAAACATGATACGAAATACCTAAGTCAGTTAGCTCCTTAATGCCCCTCTAGTTGTACTCACAAGGGAACCAACGTAAGAGAAAGTGTAATCCTGTATCAGCTGATAATGTTGGATGGATGGCTATTAAATTATTACACCACCGATCACATTAGGAATCGTGACAAATCCGATCTACTTCTTCCCATCTCCGATTTCTCCCCTCCTTCACTTTTGTGTAACGAATTATAACAGCAAGTGGCATTATTTTCAACCATAAACATATAATTCAAGTATTGCATAACCTGAGCAGTTCTGAAAATACAATGTGATGTATTTATATCTTTCAGATTGTTGCTGAAAATTATGTACAAAGATGAAGTTTTGATGCAGTATATTTCAATTGGTGAAATATAATATTGGCGATGTTTATACCACTGCGAGATAGATTTGATGCTCTATATTAGGTGATGTGAGTTATGTCGATAACATGTCGATTGATCATATCTGTAGCCAGCTATGTGACCGAAGCTTTTCGGGGCAGAGTACGTTCGACAATAATTCCATGCAGCGGTTATATGATGAAATTTGCATTCAGAACGCTTTTCAACGTTCAACCTGTCCTGTATTGGTTATCTCTGACGTACCATAACATTCGAAATAGGAGTGAAGTCTGCAGAAATAAGAATAATGTGATGAGTACTAGAAAAATCAAAGGTGAGACTGATCTCTTCATATCAGTTAAGAAAATCATCTCTAAAACTGATGGCGTAGAATTATATCTACTCTCTATTAACGTAATTGCCTCCCAACCGTCCAGTTAAAAACTTTTGACTCTGAACCGCCACAATATGTGATAATGATGTACCAGTATAAATCTATATCTCTCTGACTTGACTGTACACTCACGGAGTAGTATCCTCTACATGGGCAGACACAGCTGTGGTGTTCTTATTTGTGCTGCTTGCCCAGCTGACCGTCAACTAATTATGTTATACAGCCAATGTTACTAATTTTTATGCGGCGAACTGTGCTCAGAGATTTTTGATGTGTTGTTATGAGCTACACAACTCTATCCAGTCGGGACACGAACCCGGGTCTACCGCATGTGAATCTACCGTCCAATCTACTGTGCTAAACAACTGGACCACATACAGCTGTAAATAATGCTCCCACGTGGTGCTCGCGCGGACATCTTGTACGGCCCTTTACTGGAAATTTTGTTAAAATATCGTTTTATTTCCTATTATTCACCGCAACTCTGTAGTCAATGATCTCCATTTTTGCAAAATCATTCTAGATGTATAGTTCTGATAGGCGTTAGTTTTCATAATGATGGTGTTTTTTTTCAACGTGATACAAAAAAAATCGTAGGTTCCCTACTCTTCTCCTAGACTACTTGTGTAAAAAGGCAATTTTTAATTGCAGCTATCTCATGTTTGCTTTGGAACATCGTTCTCAAATTTCATAATTAGATGTATTATCTCTCTAAATTATTTATAGCCCGATTTCCAACAAAGTCTTGAACTCTATCATTAAGGACGCAACTACCTTAGGGTAGTAGGGTCGAGTTGGAGTTCATGTTTGACACCATGATGCTTCGCATTTGATTGAAAAAGCTGACTCCGCTCTACATGTGTGTCAAATTTTCGATTTATTCTTCGTAAAGTTTGAGCGTAATCAATTTATAGTATAGTTTCACACTTATAGGGATATCTCGAGAATGATTTATTTCACAAAAAAAAACTGTGGAAATATTTTTTCTTCCAAATTTGATTTTCTAATTTTTTGATTCGCAACTTTTTTTCGGGTTAATATTTTTCGAGCACAAAACATCCTCTATTTTCATAATTCTCCGCGAATGATTAGGACGCAAAAACTTGAAAAATATTGAAGAAATTAATTTCCTCCACCGTTTAGTTAATATTAAATGGACGGTCGATAAAATCAGTTCCTATACATGCAATTGGCAAAATAACAACGATATGCACGAGTTTCTGACATTAAGGAGTGTGAGATGTCTCGGTAGCTTAACGGTCAAAGCAGCTGTCCAGAAAGTGGAAAGATGTGAGCTGTGATACTCACTCAGGATCGACGTTGAGCTCCTCCAAAAAAAATTTCAAAACTTGTGCATTATGATTAAGTTCTATTGATTTTATGCTTTGAATAAAATCAATTACTTCAATTCTCTAAATTCCGCCCTATCACACGGTAATATGAGTCTCGGTATATATACTTAAAAGGTTAGAGACAACAACTCGAAGTTTATTTGGGACCTCTCTTCAATCGGATCAGCTAATCTCATGAACAAACGCCCTCGATGACCACTGGAGCCACTTAAAAGAAATCTTGAAATTGATGATAGATTAAAAATTTGGCAGACGTATAGAGCGATGTCAGCTCTTTTGATAAAATGTAACAAATGATGGTGTTGAGCGTGAACCACAGTTTGACCCACCCTAATTAATTCCATAAATATTAATAACAACTCAATTTTCGCAGGGAATCAATATGAAATCAAATTCTATATTTTTGTCGGTAAATTCCCATTCGTTTTTTGACATGAGAAATTCAGAGAATTTTCATTCCAAAGCAAAATTTACATGCGAAGATGATGAATAATTTAAGCGAGTGATGGGAATGAATGTGAGTGGTTTTTGCCTTTAGTCGAAGGTGAGAAAGGTGTCAGTGAGTGAGGTATGGACTTAGTTTTCCTTTACTCTGCGAATGTAAAGCGCATTCTGGTTGTTGTCTTTTGGGGCTATTAGAGGTTTCTGGTTGACTTAGCTCGTGCTGGCAAGGGTAAAAGGCAATGGAAAAGAGGGTGATGGTCGGGGCAATTTCATTCACAGCTCCAGTTCATCAACACCGCAACATCCCTCGAAGCTATTTAAACTTTGCGACAGGAGTATTGCGGATAGTTTCCACCTCGTTGGGCTCACCAAAATTCCATGTTTATATAAGTTTTAAAGTATTCATATGAAAACAAACTTAATTTTTTTGTTTCACAGAGTTTTCTCAATGGATCTGTCTACCATTTTCGAGTACTTCATTTTACTCATTATCATGAAAATTCCTTTGTTCCGTGACAAACGTTGTATTTTGGTTCATTCGAATTATTAAGTCCACTTGCCGCAATCGAAGCCCTCTAAAGGAACTATTCGTTAAATATTAACGAATATTAGTTTGGTTATCATTTTAACTATCATTCGTTAGCAGTAAACGAGACTCGTTTCAGCCACATGAAACAGTTTCTCAGTGTTCTCACACTTGATTACCATCTGATTTTCAATCGACTCATGATCAACTAACGATCGAGTTTGTGAAATAGTTGATGGGATGGATCGACTAATCTTCCAGAGTAGACAGCCTCAATCTTGAGAAAGGCCTAGCCAAATTTTTCTGGGATGTCAATATCTGCCTGGATTGTCGTGAACTGATTATTCAAAAAATGAAACCAAACGAATATGCAATTCTTTTAACTCGATCATTAATGTAAAATGTTAATAGTGATGGTATTCTCCAGGAGAAGTGACACGAGAATCAACAGAAAATTCAAATTCACTGGTAATACTTGAACTCAATGGAGTTCTAGAACAGCTATTCACAAAAATAAAACAGAAGAGGCAAGAAGGGAATATAAACCGGAGCACTCTCTGTATCTTCATTTTCTGTGACTTCGAACAACAAGAGATCGAGCAGGTTGTGTTTTCATTGAAAACAAGGCGGGAAGAGGGAGGGTATGACGAACGACCATGAGAGTAGTGGCGTTTGAACGAGGCCAAAGGGGGATTCGAAACAGACGATGGAGTTTCGTTGAAAAATATTCATCGCACTTCCTCCAAAGATGATAAAAAAAAAATCAATGAAAAAAATTACTACGCTAGATAAAAGTATGTTCACTGAATTTTCTCGACAGTTGTCAACTTTTCTCATGGCAAAATTCTATTTGAAAAAAGGACGAACTAATGCAGAACATATTGAGTGAAATTGTCACAGTATTTATTTAAGGCAGGAGTAAAACTGGTCGCGTATGATGCCAGAGATTACATTGCCTTTTGTTTACTTAACTAGGGAGTTGTTGAATATGCACTTGTCCTTACCGCCACCAGTTGGTAAGAGAGGGGGAATTACTTTTGGGCAAGAGCTCACTCACTGAGGCGTCATTGGTCATTTTGACAAGTTAAACACAAGGATAAGCAGCGTTATATTACCATTGTACTCACTGGTAGTTTATAAACTCAGTAATCTGCCAAAAATTCATCAATTTAATTGAATCAATTACATGAACTCAGAGTGGTTGCGTTGAATGATATAATGATTATATCGCAATGGCTATAATTTGAATTAAAATGTCACATTAGAAATTAATTCCAGAGAAAAAGAGATTTCAAATACAATTCTCTGATTTGAATTGATTAATACAGAGAAGCGATTGATTATTCCCCGAAAATGAATCAAAAGAAAGAGAATCATAATTCTCCTAATTGGAAAGAAATAATAATTAGCATCAATCATATAGAAATTCACGAGTTAAAAATATTTGTCCAGCACTCATAGTGACCAATTTCACGCTCTCATCTAATTTATTTGTATCATTCACTGCCATCCACTGTAGCGAGGACTACAACGTAACAGTACCTAACCCACCTAATAATGATTTTACGTAACGCCACACGAGAGATACCCTGGGGAATCTTACGATGCCGCACCCCAGTTGCACATGGCCCGTGCGTACAGCGAACTGTATAAAAGAAGTGAGTGAGAGAGAGAGATAGACGGGGGTCGAAAATTCACTCGCGCAGCCGTGTATTCTGATAGAAACATGGGACAGAGAATAGAACACATCAACGATGGGAGATCTTGATTATCATTAGAGCTGAGAGTCACTCGGGAGAATCGGCGACCCCCTTAGCTTCAGCACGCATCACGTACCAGGACACGCAATAAGTTATTTTTTTATTCCGTAGCGATGATGAGATTTCACACCACTATGGGCTTCGGAAGAAGATGAGAAAATTCCCAAAAGAACTGACTAATAATCAAAAACAATGGGAAAGCATTTGAGGAGCATTTTGAACAAATACCTACCGGGTCTTTGGAATTTTTTCATATAACACAGTATCACTTTCCTCTCCATATTGAGCATTAAAATTTCAAAAGTCAGTGATAAGTTCCAGTAAAAATCTAATTTATGATATGTGTTCATAAACTAATAATGCATTTACCGGTGAAAAAAATCGATTTTATTGGGATTCAGTTTGGAAGTGAGAAAACTATTCACATGTGATGAAATCCATTGAAAAAGTGAACGATTTATCAACAATAATAAAGAATTAGTTTAAAAATATTCATTATAGAAAAGATGGAGCAATGTAGAGAAAAAGTCGTAATTTTGAGGCTCACAAGCTCCCAAAATTTTTCATCTCTCATTCCGCTGTGAATAATGAATTAAATGGACCGTAGTGGCCATTCGTCCCCTACACGTCGAGGACACAAGAGTCCCATAGGTTGTTAGCGAGAATCCAAGTGAGCATCGGTTTTGCTTTGTGTTCCTCTTATTTTTTCACGCACTCTCTTTTTTTGTCTTCTCAACTACTATCTCCACTTATTTCTCTTTTCTTCGAGGGTTGATCGTGGATGGGGAGGTCCAAAAAGGGCCAAAGGACAAGGTGATAATTTGATAAGACATTGGATGGGGTTACCATGGTAACGTTGCAAAACCCAGAGCCCCTTCCAAACCTTAAGGTACGAGGAATGAGAAAAAAAACCCTCGCTTCCACGCCTCTGAAATACCAACTCTTACCAGCATCTCCCCTTCTTTTTCTTCTTTTTCTTCCCAGCCACTTTTACTCCTACCACTTAGCATCATACTGAAAATTCAAAATGTCTACAAGGAGAAAATAAAATAGAAAAAATTGAAGTTCCAACTATAAACGACTTGAATTCTATTTCGTTCTAGTTGATTCTACAGATAAATGTTGGAAATTATTGATCGAAAATTGGATTTCATTGGAATCCAATGAAAAAATGCGTGTATTGCTTGTTCACACGATACAAGTTATACGTACTTAGCGCAATACGAAACTTATTTTCAATGCGCATTCAAGTAACGTACACAACGCGCCTCGAAGAATCATTGATAGATATACAAAGGTGAATGAAATTATGCATCAACCCTACATTTTAAAAATTTTATCAGTGAATACGAAACTTATATGGGAATTTTTCTCATTTTTCAGCTGAAGCTGAAAAATTTCCAAAACGTAAAAAATGTCTTCAACGAAAACTATCCCAGCTAGAAACATTGAAGCATTCTGACAACAAACAGCCATAAATTTCTTAATATTGATGTTCATTGTTCTCAAGATTTCAATGTAAATTCAGTAGGAGCTTGGTAAAATAGAATGAATCAACTTTTGTGACTTATTTTGTTGACATATCTCGTAAACTGAATGAGATAGTGCAAGTTTTATAGAGACCTCTTGTAGTGACGGAAATTATAATTACGAAAAAGCTCTTCACAATACTCTAGTGTTGCAATAACCTGGCTATCTGATTTACTTGCCCAGGTATTCGATTACGGCTGGTCACAAAATGAGTCCACTTTACTCGTTTTATCTCTTCGGCTACTAAATTGATTTTTTGAAATTAGAAAATTCTATTATCTAGCGAAACGTGTAACTATCATAGTTTTTTTTTTTAAAGTTTACCTAGCATTCTCAAACATGTATTACAGCCGTCAATAGGATTGCTTCTTATAGATCATTTCGAATACTGCGAAAACTGATGCATAGATATATGAAAACACAATGTGCAGCAACTGAAAGAATACAAAGGGAATGTGACAGAGCCCTGAAAATTTGTAAATAAATTTATTGGGTGATTAAAAGTATATGCCAATTTTTTGGAATTGAGTTATCGTCATTATTAGAGAGAAAATGATAATTGAATTGCATTATTACTGACTGTTCGGATATGTAAGATTTACACGAAATTGACCAACCACTTATATAACCCTATGCAAAAACTTCAGCTTTGATATGTATTTTCTCTGTTATATTCACGGTTACCTAATGCCAAAAAATTAGTACATGGTTCTGATTACGCAATAAACTTATCCAGACATTTTGAGGTCATATTCTCTTTTTTTTGGTTCAGTTGCTGCAGTTCCTTCTTAATCGTGGTTATTCATCCTCATCTGTCGCATGCGTTGATTTTTTTGTAAGCTATCCTAGATCAATTTCTGATACTTCACTGAATAGAAATTTGCAGCTCTCATCTTTCAGAAATAAAAAAAAATATGCCTTGCATATCTGAGTCTAATTAAAATGAAGAGAAGTATATGTTTCAGATTAGTAGTGGATAACGCGAAAATTTGAGGCGGTCAGCAGAGTTAATCAGCGACTTGTGTTAGTACACAGTCGGTACTTGGATGGGTCACCGCCTGGGGGCGTATTCTCGACGCGTGAGAACAGGATTCGTCAACGAATATAGTATCTTCGTTCATGATTATTTCATTGGTGAAAAATAATCGCACACGAGAGAGTTTTGTTGACGAAATGACTCTCCGATTTGTTTACGGATGTCACTTCCTCGTGAGACATGGTCGATGATCTTCTTCTTATGACAGCTACACATTTTCCATAAGTTTGAGATTTACTAGCTGACAAATCTGATTCATTTTTTAGTCACAAGAGTTTCAATGACACTCTGACGCGATCAATATTTACTTTTTCAAAAATCAAAAAATAGATTATGTGAGCGCTTCGTATGAGAACTTCGTAATGGGATTGTAAATCCGTTAACAAATTGAATGCACGAATTGTCTCATTCGTTCACGAATGTCATTTCGTCAACGGAAACCAATTTCCCGTGCGTCAAGAATAGGCCCCCTGGAACGATCTCAAGAACTACCAGACGGATTTCTCGTTCTCTTTTTCATTCGTTTCATCTTAATGTGATTATAATTGTTGTCATGATAGGTAATTTCTAATAATACAATGAGGCGAAAAGTAAGGGAAAACGTTAATTAGTAGCATAAAAACGGTGGCCGTGACAAGACGAGAGACTGCAAGACAGCGGGACTGTTAATATCTATCCCAACGACATGTTATGTGTTTTTAGGAAGTCCCTATCGTGGCGTAAATAGGGACTCTCTAGGGACCAAGACGCTGATCTTTGGCAGACTCAAAGACTCGACTTTTTCCATCCCGGGCTGCTACGAATTTATAGCATTTATTTTTCTACTTCACTTTTTTCAAACATGACCTCATAATTAATGATAAAGGGAAAAAACAGAGTGATAAAAGTGAAATCCAGTTCACCATATAACCCGATATTTCATGAGGGACTTTGGATGAAGCTAAATTTCCCACGAGCTGATAATTTGTACAGGCAGTAAAAATCTATTTGAAGATTGGTCCCCAGTTGTATTCCCCAGTCATGAGTCGAGAAGACCAGACACGCACACACACACACACACATACCTACTATGAGTGGAATTGGGAAGATGCGCAGAAAGAGAGATGAGATAGTGAGTAAGAGAAAGAGAAAGTACTGGTGCTTTGGAAAAGGGCATTACGATTATTACCGGGCGTGTGCCATATCGCATCTCTCCCTTTCTCCCCTTCTCTTTGGCCGTACTATCCCTTTTAGAAAATGCCACATGTGTATGTGAAGCAGAAGAGATGAATTTATATTGCACTGACTCTGTCAGAACGTTACTTTGAATTATTTAATGCACCAAAACTCGCCACGATCTGATCAAACTTTTTTGCCGTTCCAAATCCTCCAAACCCATGACATAATAACTTCGTGAATATTGGTAAAATGGATAACTATTCTGTGATGAATTTTTAAGTGAGTTAAATATAATATATTTTACTGACCTGTATGG
Source organism: Aleiodes alternator (assembly GCA_963921955.1). Taxonomy (NCBI): domain Eukaryota; kingdom Metazoa; phylum Arthropoda; class Insecta; order Hymenoptera; family Braconidae; genus Aleiodes; species Aleiodes alternator. The sequence continues at coordinate 35,677 of OY998097.1, forward strand.
ATGTATGTGTGCTTCTTCATGTCGCTCTTTTGATGAAAACGTTTACCACAAAATTGACATGGATAGGGCCGTGTATCAGAGTGAATTAGGAGATGAGTACTCAGTGTACTTGATCGCTTAAATGCCTTACCACACTGTTTGCACTCGAACACTTTTTCAGCTGAATGGACAGCACGATGCTGTGTCAGACTGATTTCATGGCCAAACGTTTTGTTACACAGCTCACAGGCAAATGGACGTTTACCGTTGTGTGATCGTCGTGCGTGTACCTAAAAATAATTTTTTTTCTGTAGTAACCTCCCGAGTAGAAATTTACTGAGAACATGATAGGTTCCTAATGAGGTTTGTCCCACGTACCTATAGGGACATATAGGGTATACCTCGTTAGGACATCACCAGGATCGTCACACAGTCGCCCGGTGATGAACCCGACAGGGGTACCTTATCGGGACATCAGGAGATGCGGTAGCATCTCTCGACAAGTACGAGCCCAAACACTTTCTGCCAGGCAAGGCTACCGCACTCCTATACGGCTAAATACGACTCGAAAAATTTCAATAATTTTTTCCAAAGTCAAAATTCCATCTCGTGAGATGATTTTTCGGTAATATATTGCTTTTACCATTATCTTCGAGTTTATGTAAAAAAAAAATTGAAAAAACGATATTTTATTATTAATTAAAAACGTTGGTCAGAATTCTTCTCCAATCGAACTTTCTTTGGGACATTGTAACTGTGTTAGTGCCTCACCGACACTATGTCGAAGTATGTGCCACAAAAACGCACGCAGTAAGCATCAAACATGCCTGGCTTCGAATGCAAATATCTCGAAAACTATTGAAAATTTATCGAGAAATGCAGTGAATCAACTTTAGGGGATGAATTAACGAATACAATAAGCAAAATCCCTTTCTTCTACGACTTGTATTTCCCGAGATATTAATTTTTTACTGAAAAGTTTGACAATGACGTGCGAGACCTAAGAAATTACACGTAGATGAGAAAGGTTAGTACGAAATCTACGTTACCGTGCGAGCACTAAGAAAGAGACCGGACTATGCTTATCGGCTTGCCATATTTCTACGTGTAAAACTCGTAACTTCAAAGTTATTCTTGTTGGAAAATAAGCTCCAAAATCATTCCAAATTTTGACAGATCATTCCTTATTATTTAAATGATGAACTGTCAAATTTTGGGAAATTTCTCATTGCAGAGGGTTTTCTTCCAAACAACCTAAAAAAGATCATATTCCAGAAACTAGTCGTAGGATAATGGTGTTTTGCCCATTTTGTTCCTTAATTTTTTCCCTAAATTTCAACCGCAGCATGTCTCGATAAATTTTCAAAAGTTTTCGAGATATTTCAATTTCAAATCAAGTCGATCAGCACGCATCTACATTAGATTTAATCCATCTCTATGACATTGCTCATTTATAAATAAAAAAAAGAAGTGAAATGGCAGAAAAAAAACGCTAGCGCGTTTTTAAAAAACGTCGACAAGTACGCGCCCCAATTTTATTGAAAAAAAATGTATGAAATGAGAATAGGTAGAATAGTACAAGTCCGGCGATCTACCTGTACATTCTATTGGAATGAGCAAAATTATTAATTTAATTATTTTTTACATATGACTCAAGGTATTGGGGTTGTATGTGTGGTCTTCTTTGTGACCGATGCATAGGCTCCAATATCTGTTTATGTTACGAATGACGTCATGTAAACCATAGGAGAAAAGAGAACCATGGAAATCAAATTTGTTCGTTAAAAGGAGTCAGTCTTTGACGACACTTCGTATCGAGAAGTATTTAAAATAAATGCTCAGTTTCCAACTCAATAGTTTTAAAGTTATTTTTCTGCCTTGCCTTTCTTCCATATTCCAACACATTCCTTTTTCAAATTAATTCATCATCTCATTATTCGAGTACTAGATGAAATTGGCATTGTACAATGAATTTGAAAAATTGAATAGTAAAGAAATTAAACAAAAGAAACGGACTTGGTGTACCTGTAATCTGTGTCTTCATTTGGCACACCAAGTACGTTTCTTTTGTTTAATTTCTTTACTATTCAATTTTTCAAATTCATTGTACAATGCCAATTTCATCTAGTACCCAAATAATGAGATGATGAATTAATTTGAAAAAGGAATGTACAGGTAGATCGCCGGACTTGCACTATTCTACCTATTCTCATTTCATATATTTTTTTTTCAATAAAATTGGGGCGCGTACTTGTCGACGTTTTTTTAAAACGCGCTAGCGTTTTTTTTTCTGCCTTACAACTACGCCTTATAACTACCCGATCTCTACGCATTCATTCGTGTAAATTTATAACGAGAATTATTCATTATTTATTTGGAAAACATTACTCAACGTTGAGTGGGAATTAATGGCTCTTCATTGAATATTTCATGGTGGTTCACTTCTTGATGGCTTTGTTCAACTGCCGTTAAATATCAGGGAAAGAATTTGACTAATATTGTAATCCTTATTTTTTTGCAACTGTAATGAGCCTTTCCAATCTATTTCTATTCATTTATACTGTAATTATTGCATTCAATCACCAAATTTCCTAAAAATCAGTTCCAGAAACTTCAATGCACAAAAAAATGAATTAGCTAATTTACTTCATTATGTCTTAAAATTTCTCATTCAATTATTTTCGTATCGTAATATCCAGAAATCAAATTGTAATAGTTGATTCGCCTTGGAATGTGCGAAGTACCTGAAGCCCACCACCTCTCTGGAACTCATTGTCTTTAGGATGAAACTTCAATTAGTAACGAAATCGCTACAGGTCGCCGCATAACGACGAATTGTAGAACTGAGTATTTTGTTGATGCTCGAAGTATCCTGATTGCTTCCTAGTGAGGATTCCATCCGGAGTACCCGAATGCAAAAGGAATTTTCCCTATGAGTTCCTAATGATGAGCTTGTTGGGCCAAACCACAACCAGGTAAACCTCAGAAAGTCCCGATATTGGATGCTTTGGGGAACTCCTTACTAGGCACTACCTCATGAAATCTCTATACACAGTCGGGTTTGCCCTATGAGTTTGCGGCGATGAACCCACTAGGTCTTTTCCGATCGGGTAAGCCTTACGTCATCCCAATGATGACCGGATAGGGTGCAGGGACACGCCTGACAGGATGGCAAAATTTTTCCGACTCAACCGCCATATGGACCGGATAGTTTGATTATTCAGCTTCAATTTGTTTCTTCCTTGACCTTGATTCGACCGTTTTCCCTGAGATATCGAGCTTTGAATGTAAAAAGATTGTTTCGTCTCTGATCAGCGCTATCTCATCAACTAATTATGGAACAGAAAATTCACTGTGGGTTTTAAAAACTTGAATAAACTTCCTACAAGGACTGCCCATTGTTCTCACATGAATCAATTAAAACGATGATTCGCTGAAGCGAATTTTTTGTTTGCGGAGAGTTTGAAAATCAGTTAACAAAGAAAGGAAAAGACAATTCTAGGAAATCAAAATTACTCTAGCAAATGAATGAACAATCGCGGAAATGAATCCTGTACAAGCCGCTGGAAATTCGAGGAACGAAAATTTTCCTTTCCAGATCACATCTAAAACAACATTAGTTCCTGGCGTGAAATCGGCGAAAGGAGATGTGTGACATCGACCATTTTTTATTGTCTTGAGTTGTGTTATTTTTAAACGAGTATCGAATTATTGCATTATATCAGAGTATTAGGAGGTGAGTGCTGATTCCTTCCCATACTGGCGATAAAATTTTAATAGTAGCAAAACAATTGCATGACGCTGACCATGATACCATGGATTTGAAATATTTATGGAGAATTCTTTCGATTGCGTAGCATTGGAATTATTTTAGATGATATGGGGTATGACTTTGAGGTATTTTTTTTTTGAGAAATTATTTTGAAGAATTCTTTCCTAAACCAGCAAAATATTTTTATCGCTCCACGATAGTCCCTACACTACTAATGATATTGCGGCACACTTGTAAAGTTGTTTCAAAAAAATTGAAAATTCAATATTGATATGTATCATATTTGATTTTATATACTGAAATCTTCATATAATGAACATTGAATGATATATTCAGAAATCGCTAATATCGAAAAAACGGAAAGTTTCCAGTCTAATTATAATAATACATACCTCAAGACCATGTGGTGTACTGAACATTTTATCACACTTGACGCAGCTATAGACATCACCAAGTGGATGTGGATGATGAAGACCATGAGCAGTATGTGGAGAATGTAGTCCGGGATGGGCTGGATGCACACCACGCAACAATGGATGTAGATGTGGTGGTAATAAATGATGAGGAAGTAATTGTGGATGAAGATAGGTAAGTGGATGATGTGGATGTGGTGGTAACAGTCCACCTTGTAGATGAAGTGGTGGATAAAGACTAATATTTGGTGTTGGCTGATGAGTAGTAGTTACTGAATTATGTTCAGATGATACTGGTGATGTGTTGCGTTGCGTTGGTGGATCTGGCCTGAGCAATGCTGATACACTAAAACTATCGCCGGATTTTCTTTGCGGACGAGTTATAGGTGATATAGGTGTTCTTATTAGCAATGACGGCGATGGAGTCGAGTGACTCGATCTTGGTGATGTATTGTCATCACGTTCTTCCTCATCACCAACTTCTTCAACATCAACATCAACTTCTTCGTCTTCATCATCATCTTCTTCCCCGTCAACATCAATCTCCTGATCTCTTGTATTTGTTTGTGGTGATGACGGACCGAGCGAGGGAACTGGCGAGGGACTTCTTGTTGCTGGTGAGCCAACCAGACGTCCAACGCTAAATGATAATCGTTCTGAAATTAGTGAATTTGGAATTATTCACGTAGAGCCTCAACAAACCACCTATATTGTGATTGATACTCTAACATATTGTAGACATGTATGGCATAGATTTTTTGAATATCTATGACATGGATGCGGATAAGTCCATCACGTATACTCTGAGATATCGTTTGCGACATTTACTCTCTTCCTTATTCATATTAAGATATATCTATGTATGCCAAGTATTTATCGTGAGATATATTCTTATCTATAGAAGTAGGGGAGAGCGGGGCAAAATGGACCCCCGGGGTAAAATGGACCCCGGGGCAAAATGGACCCCCGGGGCAAAATGGACCCCTCTTTTTTTTTGCATAAATTTTTTTTTTCGTTGAGTGTACATTGCGTCATATTGAATACATTCAAATTTTTGTATTCAGGGGAAGGGGGGTAAGATGAACATCGAAATGAAACTTTCAATTTTTCTACTATTTTTAATTAAGTTATGGGCACTTTTTTTCAAATTATTGTTTGCTTCATAACTAAGGCGTGGATGAGAGTTCATGATAAATATACAGGGTGATGTCGGCATCCACCTTACAAACTTTAGGGGTTTGAAGAATCGCTCATTACAATTCCAATACTGCAAGAATCAATGGAATGGGCTAGAAAATTTTTAATGGATGATCCCGAGCCATAAGATTTTTTGGTATAAGATACTTCCAGGATTCACAATTGAATAAAATGACACGTTCCTAAGCAAGAGTATTCTCTCCTTTTGTGATTGGCGAATATTAATAGTTAATTAAATCAAACTCTCTTTCTTTCTCAAGGAAAAATATAGCGATTTGTTCAAGTACTATATCCATCATGAACCCTCATCTGGTCTTAGTTATGGGGCAAAAAAGTGCCAACACTAAGAGGATTTTTTCCCACTAGCATGACTATTTCTTAAAAGTAAAAACGAACTATTCTAGATCAATAATCGCACCTAGAATTATAACTAAAAAAGCTAAATTATACTTAGGGGAAAATGGGGTAAAATGGACACCAGGGTTAAAACGGTCACGGGTTGGATTTGGCATTTTATACGATGAAATTTACTGGAAATGGATGGAAATATTGGAGATAGATTCTTTCTGATGATTCCATTGTAAAGATGAGGAAATTTCCCATGAAAATCATATGTCAGAAGTTTTTTTTTGGAATTATTCAAAAATTTCATTTTTTCTGCAAGATTTGAAGGTGAAAGTCTTCTATTTTTGGGAAAATTTCAGTTTTTTGAGAATATCTCTGGTTCTGTTGATCGTAGCGACCTGGGGTTGATCTTAAATGAAAGGTGAGCTCATTTCCCATGGATTAATGGGGTTAAAAAAGGGATAATATCAATTTTTCAAGTATTTATAGGGCAAAAACTGAGTTTCAAAAAATGATTCATAAATATTCGAAAAATTGATAATATTGTTTTTAAAACCCAATAAATTCATGGGAAATGAGCTCACCTTTCATTTGAGATCAACCCCAGGTCGCTACGATCAACAGAACCGGAGATATCGCCGAAAAAGTGAATTTTTCCGATGTTCAAGAGGAAAACCTCTTCAAAACTTGGCCAAAAAAGTAAATTTTTCGAAAAATGGGAAAAAAAATTTTGACACATATTTTCCGCCTAAAATTTTCTTAGTTTTTCAATGGAATCATCAGAAAATTTCTACCTCGAACCGTTCAATTGGAGTGTCCATTTTACCCAACCTTCCCCTATGTTTACTATCTGATAGTTGTACTTGATAAAAATTTGGTCGCTGTTAACATATTAATTAATATATTTCATAGTCAAGGTCTTTCCTGCTATATTTTTAGTTACACAGTTCGACAAATTCTCTCAGTGCATAACTCAAAATTTTACTATTTTGATTTTTACTTTTAAAAATAGTAAAAAATTCCCGTTTTTCCCGCTTTCCTCTTGATACAAGGATGTGAATATGGTCTATCTGACTCAATGCTCACACAAATAAAAAAAAACGAAGAAAAAAAAGGGGTCCATTTTGCCCCGGGGTCCATTTTGCCCCTGGGGTCCATTTTGCCCCGGGGTCCATTTTACCCCGGGGGTCCATTTTGCCCCGCCCTCCCCTATATTCATGCTGAATATATGTGAATTACTCTATTTTATGCCACTAATAAATGTCACATGTTTCTTATTTATGCAGCATATACATCCATGTATATAAATGTTTTTTCATGAAGAAATATCATCATATCGTCTGATAGAATCATTATGTAAGGATCATAGGACGTTGGGAAAGAATTAATTTAACAATACTAATTAATTATCAAATGAACCACGTTTCGCCTGCCTCATTGAGGGCTTCTCAGGTTCTTGAAATCATAAGTATATAGTCAACATAAACTTAACTATCTCCAATCAAAAATTTAATCCATGCAAAAGTATTTTTATCAACAACAAGTTTATTTGTCGTTCATTTGACAATTAATGTGTATTGTTAAATTCATTCTTTTCCAACGTCCCATGATCATCACATAATAATTCACAAACATGGAAATGAAAAACGCAATTGGTCTAATAGAATGTCTCAGCAACGAAATGTCAATATAATTTGCCGCAAGATAATTAACATACTGTATAACATAAAATATGTTTGAAATTTCGCATCTAAGAATTTCAAAACTCAATTTTCTAATGATATTTACAGCATCGTGATGAACATTGCGAATAAAATTTTCAAATCTAAAGAGGAATCTTTTAGATGTTATGTAGGAAATAGAATCATTTCTCTAACTATTTTCTATAACTCGTAAATTTACATGTAATGTCCCGAGAAAAATTCATAAAGATATGAAATAAGAATGGAGAAATATTCTTTTTCAAGGGTAGACAAAGGCTACTAGCTCTATGGAAGCAGAAGGAGATGAGATTTGAGTCACGTACCGTCAGATATTCTCTTGAGGGTGGAAAATGTGAAAAAAAAGCCTTGGAGGATCTTCAAGTACAGTCGAACTCTCGCTTTAACAAATCTATCCGTCTAGTTAGAGCGGGAGAAAGTTAAAGGGTAAAGAATCATAGGAATTCTTTGAGACAGAGCAAAAACTCCTTCTCTCGCTTAAAAAAGTCCCAATAAAGATTTAGATAACAGGCTCCTAATAGCTTCGGGCTCTACCCTACAAAAAACTACATATTCCCCATATATGGAAAAAATAAATATAGGCTTGATATATCACTTTAAGCATATCATATTAAATTGATAGGAAATGTGAAAATCATATGTTTTTCATTTCATATGTTATTCAATACATATGCGATATGTGAATAAGTTATCAAAAACTATATCCGGAAATGTGCTGATATCAAATACTTATTCGAATCATGTAATCTGTTACGTATCTTTGAATATGCCAAAACATGATATAGGAATTTTATATTTTCCTACAATTGAAATTATTCCAATAATGTGAAGTATCATACATATTTGATAGAAAAACTATCAGTCAATATGTAAGTTGTAGTCTGAGTCACTGTCAGATGAATTAAACATCATAACGCATTAATATTTTAATATAAGCATTTATCGATGATTGATTTTATTTAGTTATGAAAAACAACATATTCCACTTGAAATGAGACTGTCCCAAATTGATGCTTTTCGAGAATCAATTCCTCAGGCACCTCTGTACCTAGATGGCAAATTTCTATTCGCACCACTACGGCAACTTCTAGGAAACGCTACCGTATTATTCCAGAGTCTTTAGTTGTTAACTTTTTGTCTGAGTTATCGTGATAGTAAGCCAAGTGATTGTTAATTATTGAACCGATAAATATTATTCCGTGGATTTCTGAAATAAGAAAATTGTAATTCAAGAACTAATACTAAAAACCATCCTGCGATAATTAATTACTATTCAGAAAGTAATGAAGAAAAAACTTCATGTTGGGGAAAAGTAGGACTTTCCGGAAATTTATGGCGAAAATTGTTAAAAATTGGTTTCTTCCTAATGAAACGTTAGTCTTTGAAATTTTCAATATGATTATATTGATTTCTCACGCTAATGGATGAATGATTCTGAAGGAACTGGAATTGATAGAAATCATTAGCAAACAAGAGAAAGCTCATACGGGAGACCGGGGCGAAATGGGATGCGGGGACATGTGCTTTAAAGTACCCCATTTTGCCCCGGTCTCCCCTATATCGCAATTTTATTCCTATTTTGTTTACTGATTCGAGATACCCTACAAAATACTTTAATCATTTATTTACTCCATCATTATCCTCCTTTTTACATTTCCAGTCAAATTTTTAAAAGGCAATCGAAGAAGTGACGCTAAAAGTTGAATGTTATATGATCATAAATTTTATCAATCATATTGAACGTTCCAAAATAGTAGTGCAACTACATTGTGTTTACTGAAAAAAACTAAAAATCAAAAGTTTGAATTGCCGCAAGAAACAATTCGATGATGTTGTTTGCCGCTGTGGGTGTCATGATGGATTTCATCATCTTATGACCACAATTAACTGTTAGCATGCACTCATTAACATCACTTCCTCTCTTTTATCCAAAATATGAATACTTAAAGTATTCACATCATATATGGTGCAATTTTACCGAAATATCAACAATTTATTTCAAATACATAGCTCATCACACTTTTCCATATCCAAAACATTATCGTTCATCGATTTTGAAATTTCACTGTAGAATCGATGAAATTCTTTCCAGAAGACTTCTGCTTGTGAGTATAATACACATCTTATGATTTCATTCCTTGAAATTCTATTCGGAAGCTTCCAGCCAATTCTATTTGGGAAATATGAAATATTACATAAGTAGAGTTTTGAAATAACCCACATAGAAAATAGGATTCGTTTCTTTTTCTACAATTGTTTATAAATATCAATTTTATTTTCTTCAGAATAACTCGTCGATGGAAGTGGGAAACTCGATACAGTGATATCAAAAATTTTGACCATTGAATTTTTTTCTTGAATATGATTGAAATTGGACTGTTAGATATTGTCAATATCATTGGAAAATCACATGTGCAGTTCTGTTCTCAAACAATTATTCACCGTAGAAATTTTTGAATGGGGGGGGGGGGGGGGAGGGGAACTAACCAGTTGGGCTCCAAATACGATTACGAAACACTATATAATATGTAAGGACACGTGCCTATGTGTCACTTATGGGGATTATTGATATGATATAGAGTCCTGACATTATATATGGAATCAAATTTTTCCTTTCACTTTCTCCCTCTACTGTTAATCGTCTTGCTTCGCCCCAGAGAAATCAATCTTCTAACATCAGAATCCAACGCTGTCCTGCAAAACTTCCACAAAAGAATGTAGGGTAAGGTGGGGCAGAATGGCCCCCTGGGGTAAGATGGACCGCGGAGCAGCATGGACCTCTGGTGCAAAATGTATCCTTCAATTTTTTTTGTTTCTAATTTTCCTTTTATCAAATGAATATTGAGTGATATGAAATACATCCATGTTTTTGTAGTTAAATAAAGATGAGGCTGAATGAACATTGCAGTGAAACATTTAACGATAAAATTTATAGCATTGATTATGTTTTACGTGAAAATCTGAATCATATACCTCCAATTTTTACCAAAATTCGGTTCTTTGCGCATATATTCGTTCCTGTTCGTCGTCGCGAGTTGAAGTTATGCTGAAATAGGAGCGGGCATCGTTCCCTACAAATGTCACCTGGTGACCAATTGATTTTTGACTATTTTTAATGAAGTTATGGGCTCTTTCCTATGAATCAGTTTCTGCCTCATGATTAAGGTGAGGAGAGGGGCTTCTGACTAGGATATAGATCCTAACCAAATTTTTTTTTTCTTTCAAGAAAGGAGAAGAACTCAACTGAATCAGCTCTTACTGGTTGAAGATTACAGCATAGAGTCTCTTTGCTTTGTTACAACCATTCCATCTTATTCAGTTTTGAACCCTGAAAGTATTGGATCTTCAACAATCTCTACTACTAGTTATTTTTCCAAAGATCTCAATCATTTGTAATGAGCTGGGTACTCACATTTCGGTGAATTTCTAGGTACAGAACCTCGATACTTCCAAACTCATCGCTCATAGCCAAGACTGGGGACTACGAATTAATTTTTCATAGCTAAAATTTTAAGAACCGCTTTACAAATCCTCCTTTTCTCGGAAACTAATCAACCGATTACACTGAAATTTGACTGATGGCATTTCGCATACAGAGGAAAAATACTGTCAAATTTTGAGAGCGCTTAGTATCGCCGCTCCAAAGAAAATAACGATATATTTCAAAACATTTAGACACACATACACACATATAAACATGTTTCAAAAATATGATTTCTTGAAGTTTTGGATCATTTGTAGTTATATTCCGATGAATGCTCGAAATCGAAGAATGTTGCGTTTATAATGCTTCGATTTGGAAGCAAAAATAGGAAAAAATTTGAAAGTTTCATTCCGATGTCCACTTTGCTCCACCTCCCTCTGAATACAAAAATGTGAATATATTCTAGCTGACTCAATGTTCACTCAATAAGAAAAAAGAATTCATGCAAACAAAGGGGAGTCCTTTTGCCCCACGGTCCATTTTACTCTGAAGAATTATTTTGCCCCACCATCGCCTATATATTGTAATATATGAATATATTCGCTGAGAGAGGTTCCTCGTGATTGATCTTATGAAAAAATTCTGTTAATTTCACAAAATTTTATCTGAATGACACTTTTTCATTTTGGTTGAAATTTTGAGTCCGATTGGAAGCTATATAATAGTGTCATTTTTCTATTTGACATCCTTCTACATGATTTTCTGAGTGATTTGAAGATTCGACTGAATTATGCTTTCCTACATGAAATTTTTCCAGTAAAATGTGGGCTCAGTGGATTTAATAAATTCAAGTTTTTCTCCTAGGATAAATCCTGTTCTGCTATTTGGTTTCGTTATTATCTGCATTCGGGGAACTTTCATTTTTAATTTTGTTAAACAAAATCGATTCAGTAGTTTCTGAAATGTTTGAGTAAAACCATTCAACAGAAATGAGACTTTATTCCCAAACCTTTATAATCGATTAAATCCAAATTTGGTTTAAAAAGCTCATTATAATGAGCACAATCAGCTCTGAAATTTTTAGATTTTTGAAAGAGATTTTTTCGAACGAGTATTGAAAAAATTAGTCTCTTCGTTAATTTTCCTTTTTCTTTATTTTCTCTGAGAACTCTAATATTTTCTAATCCATCATCTGTATCTGGAAAATTCTTTCTATGAAATAAGCCCATGTCATTCCGACTTAATAATGGGAAAGAAGATAAGAATTATTTGAAATATGAACTCCTATTTGCAGATTTTGGTGTTTCTTTGCAGGATCACCGAAATTACTTTGGAGAATGTGTTGCTAATAAATGGAAGCAATTCCCTCGGAGTATCCTCGTTAAAAATCCCATTCAGAAGATTTCCGCCAACCGTATTGAGATCTTCTGACAAGTGTTAGCATTCGATGCTGTATGAAAGCAATGAAATTCTCTAAGTTCAATGTTTCCAACGTCGAGCTGTCACGGCAACTCAAGGTTCCCTAGGCTATGGTCACCGTGTCAGAAAGAAATTTTGATTTCTATTCGTCAATAGAAGATTCTTCAAGTTAAGATACTTTCTCTTCATCCAAATCAACATTAAGGTAGAACATCAGTCCTCTGCGGGGGGCGCGGCGAAGGACGAAGCGGGGCGCAGGGACGAGGTATGCACGAATGAAATGTATGAGAGAGCTAGCCTCTAAAATTTTCTGTTCTAGACAAAGACAGCTCAAAATCTTTTTGTCTTCTTTTTCCAATTATTAAAAACAGGCTGGGTAAAATTTCATCAGATTTGATGCGTTGGTCACTCTTGCATCAACTAATATAAGAGGTAAACGCATAAATAGCGACTCATAAGACCTTGCGTTAAATGGCAAATTTTGATAATCAATTACGCAGAATCGGTAGGGTGAATTTCTTTGAAATTCAGCAGGTAAATCCAACATAGATTCAATAATACCAGAGAATTTTTTCATAATTAATCATGCTTTTCGATTTTTGCTGATGTTCCTCCTTGAGAGAATCACTGTGATTTTTCACGTCCATATTCTTATAGATTTAATTTGAGGTTATCTGAGATATTTGGACTAAATAAAATAAATTGTACAAGACTAGAATAGAGTGACATTTACAATTTATTTTCTTTGGTCCAAATATCCCACATAATCTTAAATTAAGAGAATGATTTTTGGAAAGAGAACATTCTCCTTGCAATGTTCGAAATTGAGTTAGAAAGTAAAGAAACTAAATAATCGAACTCCTGTTAAAATAAATACAAAATCATGATCATTTTTCAATAACAGAAGACTAAAGAAATAATGAAACTGTAATGAATTCAATGCATCATAATGAATTATCATAACATGCGATCTTCGACAATGAAAATGAGGATTGAATTTCCACAGTTCTTATTCATTTATGGCTTTAGCTATTTGCACAATACATTTCAGAACAATTCCAGAAAAAATTGGATAGTCCTGCACCGGGAGTCGAACCTAGCATGTTCCAATGCCATGACGGGCGCTCTACTTTTTTTGTTTGTAAAGTTTATTAAATTAAAAGAGTTACATGATTTGGTTTATAAAGGTGTAATAAACTTAGTGAACAAAAACCTTAACATTATATATGAGTCTAACTGAAAGTTTGGTGGCTTTTTGCCACGTCTGTACTTCCTAGAGTATGTGTATTTTCTATACAGATCGATAATGAAAATAATAGATATTTCTTGTAGCAACTTTTCAACCTCAGGCATTTTTTAATGTATAAAATTTTCTACTTACAGCTATTTATGTGCATATTTACAAGCGATTAGCTATCACAGCCTCAGAAATTGGCTACTTATGAGTTTGTCGGGCGCTCTACCGATTGAGCTATCCAATTCTATACCAAATTTCCAGTCGAATTGCCTTGATAAGTCGCTCGCTCAGTATATACCCCCACCTCTGCCCTTCATGCAGTAATTTTAATCCAATTTTAATCGTATTTTTGGCATATTATACTTTGCGTGACTTTGGCGTGTATTCGTACAAATAGCATGAACCTTTATTTGTACGCATAGATAACTTTCCACAAATCCATTTATTCATTCTCTTCTCTCAATACACTAAATCTTTCCTTGCGATATTCTTTTCCGTTTTCTTTCTTCGTTTTGATGAGACAATAATGCGTGTGAGACAGTAGGATGTACTGGGATTGCAAGACAACTGTTTACGCAAACGTTGTATCTGGAATGCGGTAAAAAGTCTACCCGGGAGCGACGGATGAAAATGAGAAAAAGTAAAGTGGAATTAAAAGAAAAAAGACAGAACCATCATTCTTGCACACAGATGTTCTATCTCCTTGTAGAAAAAACTGGGGGGAAAAAATCCAAATGAAATTAACTTGAATACGTAATATGTCCGGGTTTGCACTCACATGAATTTTGAACTCAAGAAACAAGAATTAATAAAAAATGATTTGAAAATTATTTGGTTTGAATTTTTTCGGAAAAAATAGAAAAAATCATGAAACTGATAGAAAAGGGAAAATGCATAATGCAAAAACCTTGAAATAAGAAAATAAAAAAGGAAAGAGAAGTTAAAACTAAACATTTGATCATCCTCGACGAAAAGATAAAAATCAAAAATTTTAATAAAAATAAAAAATAATAAAGGAAAATGATATTTGAAAATAGGAAAGTTGGGAGACGTCCAGAGCATAGTTATCGAAGCCGCAAAAGCCGATGAACTTGAAACAAGTGGAAATTCGATAATAGCAATTCCAAAAATCACGAAACTAAGAGATGATTTTTAGCATTGGTGATCTACCTTGAAAAATATAAGTTCAGTCTTGATAATTCATTTCCAAGCAGATGATAGATCCTAATTTTATCAGAGCGGACAATATTTTTTCATAGAAATTTATCACTGTGTAAATATTTACGATTCGATATGATGAAATTTTATCATGAAACGAGATTTATGAATGAGCAATCCACTCGATATAATAAACCTAAGACGATCATTCTTTTAACCATAAGGGTCATAGGATTATTGGTTAAGTACAAGTAGAGGGGAGAGGACAATGAGATCAAGTTAACAGCCAGCTTTAATCTTCTATCGTCCGTCAGACATTTACCCAACGATCTACCGCTATTAATGTCATCAGTACCGAGGAAAAATAAAAAAAAAACAAAAAAACAAAGCATACTTATAACCAAGAAAAAAATCTTAAAAATTTGTTAAGGCCCTTCTTGTTTCGATTTAAACCCATCAATTTCAATTTCGTTGAAAATATAAAACTTTAATGGGCTAAAAATGGAAAAAAAAGAGGAGAGAAAAATTAAGGAAAAGAACGGGGGGGATGGTGGAGGGAGATCTTTGGTCACGTGCGAGTTGCCGCGTATGTGGGTGCGTTTAACATGACAAGACGTTACTAATTCAGGGTAGGTATAACTCCGTACAGTGATCGAGAGAAATGGCGCTTACAAGTGAGTACAAAGAGACCGACCGACCGAATCCCTGTGTTGTGCCTCTAATCTGCTTCAATTGGGGTGACGGTCGACCGACTGGAGGTTTTCAAACGAAAGCCAAAAAGAGAGAAGAAGGGAGAAAGAGAGAGGAAGGGACAAGGGAGATGTAGATGTTTATATCATTTTATTTGAAGAGAGAGATGAAGAAAAAAAGGCATATGACGCGTGCTACCATTTATACCAATCATCATTGATAAAAGAAAAACCACCGACGTTCATCCGGATGCAAATGGTGGAAGTTCTATGCGGATGAGGGGTTATGTCATGCTTCACAATTTCTATTTTTTCCAATTCAATCTATGTCATTTGAATAAGAGAAAAATTGCCTCACTTCTATGTTTGAGTGCTGAGTTTTTTAAATGAATTAAAAAAGTTGTTTCTGTAAATATTTCTACCAGCATATTTTTGATGGAGTCATTTCCCTCTTTCATACAGATATTTTCATTTTCATCTCTAATTTCTAAAGTTGTTGTCACATGATGATGTGAGAAAGAATCCATTTTAGCACCAAGATTCGAATGATAGGGGTGACCGGGGCGAAATGATCTAGGAATTTCTCACGGAATAGAGGATTTCTCCAAAGAATCTGAAAGAAATTGCGAAGATACTCTGATATGTCTACATTGTTGCATAATTTTGGTGAACACTTTATCATTACCTTCATTGTCGGAGAAATTCCGGTCTATTTCGTCGAAAACTTCGCTACTTCACACGGTTAGAAAATTTCAGCTAAAAATCTCTTACAAGATTGTGGGAATGAATAACATGAGTAGTTTTCATATTTGCAACACTCTGGTTGATATAGTATTGATTTTCCAAGTCATTGGAAACCTAATGATTCCTGAAGCTCAGTTGCCACGGAAAACCAAATAGTAATTTTCACAACTCGTAGTAATCTTGTAAATTCTCAATTTTAATGGAAGAATGTTTGAATTTCTCAAAATCATGATCCTAAGAAATTTGCAGATTCTGCTGCAATCCCATTGAATGTGGGAATTCATTGTTAAATTTCGCAGTCACTTCAAATTTACTGTGTATGATTCCACATTTTCTGAAACTGATCTGTCTGCATTCTACAAAAACATTTACAGACTAGATCATACCTCCAGCTTTTCCTCTCAAGTGAATGTGTGCCAAAGAAAAAACGCCCTAAAATTTTGCCAATTTTTTTTGGTCAAAAACTTCCGATGTGAATGGACTTGTGATAATTTTTTCATAGGACATTCAGAAAATAACCGCAATATTAATACAAGTTTTTCAATTAAATTTTTACACCGTCACAGCCTCAATTAATCTTACCTGTGTTATTTTTTTCTAAAGATGGCAAGCTCGTAATTTCTGTGTTTCCTCCAAAAGGTGCCCACAGCCTAGGGAACATCAGTCTAACATTACAATTTTCTGTAACAAAGAGAAAGACAGTCCATTAAAAAACCGGAAAGAAAAGAACAAAAACAAAAAGTCATCAACAAAAAACAGTATATCCTCTTTTATTTCACTCCCAAGTGAGTTGGATTTCGACATTTGGAACAACATCTCAAACACGGGATAGAACCCGTAAAATTTCGTATTCTTAGTGCGTCGAAGAGATCAAGGCCTCGACGAGGGTGTCTTTATTAGAAAAAAAAGAGGGTGGAAATGGGTGGTTCGCACAATTTATTAAACCAGCCTCTTCAATTCTACAGTTGAGTACGAACTTTCACGTCTTTATTTACGACTCCTCAATTCAATCAAGTTTCTCTATGGAGCAAAATTAACAGAAATAGTTAAATTGCAAATGAAATCAAACTGAAAAAACAAATCAAGTAAAATTTTGATAAGAAAGAATCAATTGAGAATTTGAAAAAAAAATTAAGATTGCTGTAATCCAAGCAAAAGAAATTGCTGGATAATCCGGGCGATAGGCCCTGGGTACCTCCGTCGTTGGCACAGATTAGAGACATACATACCGCAAAGCTATCTCACAATGTCGGATTATCAGGAATAAATCATACCATTTCATCGATACAAATACACCAAAACGAAAGCTTTCCATCCATACACCAAACACACAGGGGAAACAGAAAAGTAAGAAGGAACGGAGGAAAAAAAAATTCAAGTGAGGCAAAAATATATTACAGACACATCAACACTGGTGATAAGAGAGACCGCACTGCGTCGACAGTATGGTGCATATTCACGTTTATTTTACCGGCAAAGATATAGTAAATTGTGCATCGATGACGATATCAACACCCTGACACTTTTCAGTCTGCACAAATAAAGCCAGGTAAGCATTGGGCTTAGTCTCCATATCACGTTTGCAGTCATAAATCTATAAATCGTAAATCCAACGTGATTTCTGAGGGACGAAGATAGAGAAAAAGAGAGTAGAGTACTTTAGAATTGAAGTAAAACCACTTTAAACGATTCCTTATGATTCAATCAACGAATAAATTGATGAAATAATTTGAATGAATCATTAAGTGTATGAATAATCACAAAGCAGCAAAAATCAGAATTTGATGATGATAAAATGATGCAACTGAAAAATTGCATCATGATTTGTGTGGTAATAAAAAAATTGAATTGATGATGATCAAAATGATAATTTTGATCAATTGGCACAGTTCGTTTTGTCATTCTGAATAATCATTACTCTGAAAGTGAGGATCAGCTAATGATAGTTTGATACAGATCTATCAGACAGAAGCTAGAACGATTGGATTAACCTGTCGTATTTATTAAGTGACCTCAGTGATCAGAGCCAACTCTCAAGCACAAGCAACTCACAATTCAGCCCTTCCACCCTTTCCCTTGGATGCCTAATGCCAGGATGAATTCACTTCACCTGTTGAGCAATCTATCTCACGCACCTGTACGCTATTACTCTACGCATATACATATATATACTATCAATTGCATCCTGATATTTGAATAGGGTACCGTCCACAATAAAAGATGCCGAACAGTTATATCCAACCAAATGAAGTTGAAAATGGTATCTCGCGAATTGCTGAATAATTTTTTGATAAAAAATAAAAAAAGTACACAAAAATTGCCACGAAATCGAAGATAATTTCAGTATCAATTCAACTGATGTATAGGCAGATAAATTACAAAGGGATAGTCCAGGTCAATTATGGAGATGCACCGGGCTATGCAATCCATGGGCTATCATTGCAAATCTAATAGTCAGGTCAATTATTTATCCTGATCACAGAACAGTTGTAATCGACGAAGGCGTCGATTCTCCCCACATCTACACATATCGGAAAACGTTTTTCTCTACCCGTACAATCATGAAGAAACCCAATAAAAGAAAATTGGAAAAACGATGGAGGAAAGATGTACAATAAATTCTCACCACTTTCTGAGATCTTCGAGTGTTCTTGATGATTTTCATCATTATTATTCTCTTGAATTCCTTGATGAGTAACCAATGAAGAGGTTTGTTTTGGTTTGACAACACGAAAGGCAGACGCCTCGGCAACACCACGACGGGAAAAATCCAGTGGACCCACGCCAACTGGCGAGTGCTGCTGCTGAACCTCCATCATGTTTATTAGAAAATAATCAAGAGCACTTCATAAGAAACAAATGATAATGAGAAAAATCCAAATAAACACTACTAACAAAATTGTTCAATGAAACCGCACAAACTTTTTCTTCACCACTGTTCTCCCAAAAACACTCAAAATGAAAAATGTTCAAATTTTTGACGCGAAATTCAAGAACATCACACAATTAAACTCAAAAAGAAAAAATTAAAAAATAAAACGATTCCAATTATTTGAAATGAATGATTTCCTTTAATATTTCCATTGAGGCTAAAGATCATTCACTTTTTGATTTTATTCGAAAAAGGACCGTTGATAGTCGTATGCACCTCGAGACTCGACTGGTATTAACGGTTCTTCTGATAGTGGCCTCACCAGCCCCCCACTGTGTGCTTCGTGTTGACGGAACAGAGAATCGCGTCAGAGGGGTTTTTCACTGCAGTTAGGTTATAACGAAGGGAATGAAAAACAGAGGAAGAGAGCACGAGCGTTCGAAGAGAAGGCAGGGGCATAAGGGGGATGAATCCAGTGAGAAGCGAGTGGGATGAAGTGAGACAGTTAGTGTACAACCACTGGGCTCTGTAACCCAGGGATTTTCAGCGTTGAATCGTTCTGGCCACGCCTATTCAGAGCTCCACCCACATTTATCCCTACTATGGATATCCCACCCCCGCTTCTAACCGCGTAAAACTACACACCAGTTTGAAATCATTCTCTGTCTTTCTCTCCCTCCGTCTCTTGTTTTTTTATCTCATTCTGCCTCCTCTCTTCCTTTCATACGTACATACACATGGATTTGGAACTAGTCGTGGCATTTATTGCACACTCTATACTTACTCTGTGTTGTTGAAATAATCTGTCTCACTTCTGTTCCTTTTTCCACTTCAGATGAGTGAGGCAGATTCTTATTCCAGTTGGAGGATCGAAACGCGCGCAGACTCCCACCTACCGGCAGGAGGTTCAAAACGGACTATTTCTACTGTTCTCCTTTTTCTTCATTCGCTCACTCTCCGCAGGAAGAGTGGGGATAAGAAGGGAGACAGAGAATCATAGGTGTACAATAAGAAACGTGTGCAATCCGAGGATTCACGAAAAAGAGGATGATAATAATTTCGAGGTTTTCTCGAGGTTAACTTTGAGAATTTACTTTTTTTATTATTATTTTTCGTTTCGTGCAGGATTTTCAGGGTTTCTCAAATTAACATTGATTGGATGTACTTTTACTGTCTTTTAGAGGGGAGGAAATAAAGTTGAATTTTCCGTTTGGGATTTTTTTTCATTTTCCGAGTGAAATCGATTGAATCGTGAAAGAATAAAATATTTTTTTTATATGGAAAGGATTTTGAGTGTTCGTGAAATGAACATTGATTGCATTTATTTCTGTAGTTGAAAAAAAGGAGATTAATCTCCAATTGCAAAAATTTTACTTTTTGTATTATTGTCCAAATAAAGTCAATTGGAACATTCTGAATTTGTCTTATTTATTCAATGAGAAAATGTGAAATCCCGGGTAGGAATCGCCCAATTCCAAAGCCAAAGCCTGGTAACCATGGTTTTTAACCAATATTTTTTCTTAGCTCTAATAGGCCTCCAAGGTCTTTTACGCAATATTAGCAAACAATCAAAAATAAAAACATAGGCGTAAGTACCATCCACTAATAACAAACGGGCGTAAGAACCGGAGATACGCCTCTTTGTTTTTAGTTTTTTTAATTGAATTTTTCCTCATCATTGGAAGAATACTAATAACAAAGAGGCGTATGTGCCTTAATTTAGATAAAAATCGCAAAAAACAAAAGGGCGTAACTCCAAATATTTTCATTAAATGAAAAAATTATAAAAACAAAGAGGCGTAAGCGCAGAGATACGTCCTTTTCACTTTGACATTAACAATTACATAGCGTTCAAAAAACAATAACGAAGGGGCGTAAGTGTGGAGATACGTCCCTTTCATTTTAACATTGGGAATTACGCTCCTTTGTTATTCTAACTTTCAATCACTCAAATAATGTTCCAGAAACCATAAAAAACATTTTGGAATGATAAGTGGGCATACGCCCCTTTCACTCTAAGACGACGATTTATTAACAGGGCCCGGAACTTTGTATAACTAAAAGTATTATCGGCCCAGCTGATACTTTGGTTACGGAAGTAAATAAATAAGAGAAAATGTCAAATGTCATAAAAATTCGTCATTGACATTTATACTACGTGAAATTCAATTTAAGAACGATCAAATCAGTCATGTGCATTGTAATGGAGTGAGCCAAGACCGAGAAAGAAGTATTTATGGCATGAATTTTTACTCTTTCGTAATCAGGGAAATGCTTCAGGGATGAGAGAAAAAGAAAGACCTAATTGAGATTTCATGAAAATCTCTCCCACGTATTTTTCATATCCCCCTCATGTCTTATTTAATTCTTCTCTGAGTATTTTTTGAATTTTCTCCAAGTCTTATTGGAATTTTCTTCAAGTCTTCTTTGAATCTCTTCCGAGAGATCTGGAGAAGGCTCAAAGAGCACTCCTTCGGTCCAATGAGAAAAGGCGTAATGAAGAGATTTTCATGAAATCTCAATTATGTCTTTTTGCTTCCGAATGGAAGCATTGTAATCGCGTTTTTTTTCGAAGTTGAGATTTCTGCAGAATATGACTCCAAATGATCGAAAATATCAAAAAATGTTATTTTTAAAGGGATGTCCGTATGTATGTATGTATGTATGTTTGGATGCTTGTATGTGATGACACATTTCATCGCCGTTCTCGATAACGGCTATACGTATTGATCTGAATTACACGGTATATTCACTATGCGTGCACGATGTGCTCACTGATATTTCAGCTCAATCGGCGCAATTGTTCCTGAAAAAGAGCGAACTATCGAAAAATCGTTTTCTCGAGTTTTCTCCGCGAAAAATTAATCCACAGCATCCATCCTCAGCGAGGAGATGCGCACTGATAAGGCGCACATTAAACCCTGGACGCGGTGATGGCTCCGATTTTTGGTTTATCCAGTATGTTAATGAACACCGTGGTTAACACGATAACTCAAAAAAAATTCAAATTAGACACTTAAAATTTTGTGAGTTTGTATATCTTATGAGTGAAACCTCTGGGATTGAATTTGGGCGAAATCGGTCCAGTAGTTCCTGAGATATTCTTTAAAAACCATCAAATAAAAACACGCTCTATTTCTGGAACTACTAGGCCGCTTTCGCCCAAGTCTAGCTTAAAAAATTCGTTAAGATAAGCTCAGCTGATGCTGATAATTTCAGATTTTTCCCATCGAATTCTCTCATACGAGTGCTCAAATAAGTCGTTTCTTCAGAAATTTCAATTCTTCTCCATCTTTTCCTCAGGAACGCTAGTATTTTCCATTTAATAATTGAAAAGTAGACAATTTTTCCTCAAAAATGAGCCCATTATCATTCCGCTATGACAACGAGAAAGACTAATTAAAACCTGAAATTCAATTGTCAAATTTTTCAGTATTATCGTATGATCTCAGTTTTTGTATAATATTGATTTTTCTTCATGAAATGTGATTATTGAAGGTGGCACAGATTATATTTAGGCATCTATTTCAATTTTTCAGTAAAATTAAAATATAACAAACAATGTTCTAATAGTATATTACACACCTAGGGAGGCAAGAATACATGCGGTGTGTGTATGCTATTTTTTCTACCAAAGGGAGTAAAAAATTGAGTTTCCGACTGAGTGACGCGAGGGTAGTTATCACCAGATTATAAAATTAAGAATTCCATTCGGAAGCTTCCTGCCAATTGTATTGGCAGAATATTAAATTTGAGCACCTTACTGAAGTTTTCCACTAACGCGCAAGGAACGGACGCCCGCTTATTTTTCTCTCATCCCTGACGCATTTTCTCAATTACAAAAAAGTCCAAATTCAGCCTATAAATACCTTTTTTTCTTGGTCTTAGCTTACTCCATGATATTCCATCAAACCAGAATACTTTTTTCCTCACACATTACTGATTTAATCGTTCATAAATTGAATTTCGAAGACTACAAATATAAATGACGAATTTGTTTGAAATTTGACATTTTTGATTATTCATTTACTTCCGTAGCCAAGGTATCAGCTAGGCTGATAATATTTTTAGTTGTATCAAGCTCATGGTTCTATTTATTAATATATTATCAGCTTCTACGGATTTTACTTGAGCAAAGATTTCAGGTAATTTCGGATTGATCAAATTGCTTGTAGATAAAATCTCCTGAAATACAGATTTCCTTTTACATCGATTTTGACGAGGTACTCCGATCATCTTATTGAAATATTTGATTGGTGATTAATCGATTAGTGGCTGTGAGTTGATTTCGATTTTTTGCTGCTTCATGCTTTTCCACGTCATCTTTGAAAGATATCATCAGTGAATAATCGACTCCAATGAGTGTATAAATTGATTAATTGATTAACTAATTATTAGGAGCAAAAACCGTTGGATATTTCATTTTATCTTCAAGCATTTTCAAATGGTGAGTGTAAAGATTCTCTAGGAAATTATTGATCAATCGAATTCGTCGAATTTTTTCCATTCATAATCTCGGAAAATTCCATCTCATTCTTTATTATTTTGTAATCAGCATTGAATCAGGCTTCCTCTCTTATCATTTGGATTATCTCAATAATTAATGGATTTTTCGTGGGATTAAAAATTTCTAAGAAATTAATATAAATGATTTTTTCTTCTTGTGGATAAAAGAAACGTAAATACTGCTAGACCTCACCCAATCCGTTTAAGGATACAAATGAGAAAGAGTGAAAAAATTGCAGAAAGAATAAAATATTTAGCTGTTACTTGGTGGGTTTATCAATCATACTCGCTCATTTTTCGCGTTGGGGTACTCACTATTTGTATGCCTCAGTCACTTTTCTATCATACTGCTGAAAATTACTCACCCTAGTAAGAGACATGACTGAAAAATGGCGAGTCTGTGAAGAAATGCATATATGATAAGGATTAGTGAATATCATTTTTTTTAATGAGTATTTTTTTATGATTGATTAATTCAGTATTTTCATGAAGAAAATATAATCATTCAATTATTTCTCCAAATTTTCAGCATTTTTCAAATCCTTTTCGCACATTTTTTTCGTTTGAAACGGAAGAAAATTTAACTCTCCCTATAAATTTATCAACGGAATTCACTATTTCACAAAATACATGCAGCTTGGAGTATGTACGATTGGAATTTTCATGACCCTCGGGTCGTTAGGCTGTATGATTATTTTTCATTCCTAGCGTTTGGGAAAATCGTGTGATTTAATTTAAGTACACCTTCAGATTTTTCACTCATCTTTCTAAATGCACATTTTTTACCTTCTTAATAAAGTTGAATCTCTAAAACTAATTAATTCATGAATTGTTGAATGAAATGAGTTCATTACCCCGAACTTTTAGAAAATATTTTAAACTGTTAGAAACGCAAAATTTTGGTTTTTTCATAGAAAATTTCTTGTGGTGAATCTTTTCTGTGGACAAAAGTGTCAGTTAGAGAAAAGATTATTGGAAAAATTACTGCAGCTCCCTCAGATTTGTAAATATTTCGAATCCCACAGGGAGATTATTTCTCTACTGTCTTTCACTTGAAGAGAAAAACATATGACATTAAATATTTTCCCATTAAATAACGAAGAATAAATCTTGACGTAACATACGACAGTGAAACTACAAAACCGGAGACGATTGATGGTGTCAGTGTACTTTCCGAACCCTAACATCACTTTATTTTTACTATTTATTATAATACTACTACATTACTACACTCGCCTGAGTGACGCCGACACTCCAAGCAATGACTCACACTCTCAATCGAGCCACCAACTTATTGGTGATTGTCTTTATTACCAATTGGATGTCACACACAGGGGCTAACCCATTACATGTGGGCTGTGTAATATTTGTTAGTTCCAATAGGAACAGGAATACTGGTAAAACAAAAATTGAGTAAATTTGAAACCAAATTGAAAGAGAAAAAAAGAAAATAATTCTCGATTAAAACAGCAACGCAGATGGTCCCCTGCGGGTCAACGATTCACTTTTGTTATCTTCCTTACATTTTTTTCGTTCACCACTCGAGGAATCATCAGAATAATAACAATAGTAATAACGAAATATTTATTTAGCGTATTTGATTGATAATTCATGATGATAATCGTCGCAATAAATTAATACGACATTCTATTGTAAAATTTTCAACACTGATATAATTTCAACAACTTATTATTCACCTTGAACTTGCCAATAATTATCTAATCATGTGACAATATCGTAGGATGTTGAGTCCGATCGATCAATATTCTTATCATTGGAAAATATAATGAGATCTGTACTGATTATATTCATATTCTGATAAAACATTTGTTCCATCCATGCATTCAATTGCGTGCTAAAGAAAAATTACGAAAAAATTTGCAATCTAGCTTAAGAGACAACATGAAACTCAAACGGATTGAAATTTTTGAGGGATAAATATTGAAGAATTGTATGGATTAATATTGAATTATCGATCATTCATTTATTTATCAATTGACTTTCAAGTTTTCCATAGAAGACGATTTATCCCGAATTGAAAGGAGATGTGATTGTTTTCGTATTTCTTAGGATAAAATCTTCGATCTATTTTAAATCAATGTCACATATCTGGTTGTTTTTTAAAATTTCATTAAGAGAATAAGTTATGATTGAAGAAATCAATGCCAGTTAATTTTAGCCTCAAAATGGCTCTAATTTGAATCTCTCTAGATCCCTCAAATAATGAAATACTATAGTGGATAAATCCAATTTCCTTTGGTAAATTTGAGCAGCAATTTTTTTTTCCATAACAAACATTCTTGATTTCCATATCCTACAAAATCTTCAGGGTCAATTAATTAGAGTATGGGGATGTCATTGAATCCTGGATTGTGTATATGGGAGGCGAGCATATGGCAGTCTCGTGGTAGAGAGAGTCGCCAGGGCGAGAATTAACGGGGGATAAACGAGCGTGACCAGCCCTGGCACGCTTTACACGCTTGCTGTATAAAGGGAATATTGTTCGTATGTATACAGATACTCGACTGAGTGTGGGCCCCTAACGCTAGCATAGAGGCAGACAGTGCGTCGTGTTTTCTCTCTTTAACTTTACCCCCACCTCTCTTGCTACTGGTTTTCTCTCTTATTACACTGCGTTCTCTCTCTTGGCACTCGGCTCCCTGCGGACTGATATTTAGGACTGATATTCATTAGCCAGAACCATAGCAGTGATGATGAACTGCACGGGAGCGCCGATTTGGACAGCCCTGAATAAAATGAATGCGCAACGGAAAGTCATGTAGAATGAAGAAAATAAATTATCATTTTTTTTTTGTTGAATGCTATTTTTTCAACTGTGCGATTAATTTTTCGTGATTTTGAAGGCTCAATATGAGGAGGTGGGAGAAAAGCATTGAAAATTTGTGTTACAGTTTCTCCATATTCGAATAAACAGAAGCCCTACTTCAGAAAGTACAAGCCTTCATTATTGATAAGGAGCCAACTATTAATATCCTATTTTATTTTTTTGCGTACTTGATTAATCTTCAGGCTAATAGCAGTCATGAATAATACCACAATAATTTTATAATCCATGAAATATAACAAAGTTTATGAATATTCTTCCAATATGGAAAAAATCGTGAGGAAATTCTGTCTAGTCATGAGCAAAATCCTTTCCAAAGCAATTCTAACTATCCTACCGTAAAAAGTAGAAATCAAAAATTTGTAGCTCATGTTTCAAACGGTCTTGAGCCTTCAAGTGTGCATGAAACTGTGCTCATTCCCTAGAGGAAATAACCGAGGAGATTGTTCGATCGCAAAAAAAAAATTATAAAAGAATTGATTTATTCGGATACTCTTAGAACACTTTCGTCATTAGGGCTGAGACGTTGCTGTATTATTTCTTCTAGGCTGGAACCGACTAGAAATTTCATCTGCTGTCACATTTGGTACGGCTCCAGAATGAAAACGGTTATCCTGTAATCCTGAGTATGGCTATCTTGATTCGGCATAACCCGTGCGTGTCTGATCGAATCCTGATCTGCAGTAAACATGGCTATCATGATGACGCATGAGATAGCCAAGCCTGATCAAATAGATCCGAAATGGGTATATGGTTATCCTGATCCGATATGGCATGAGCACGCCGGATCAAAACCAGATCCATAGTGAATATGGCTATCTTGATCAGGCATAAAATGGACACGCCTGATCTAATTCAGATCCGCCAAAGCAAGGCCAGGCCCGATCAGAGATGGCCTTGATCAGTATTATATCAGGATAGCTTGATCAGAGAATTTTAGGGAGAACGCTAACTCCAATAGGACTGGCCTGGTCTGACCCTGACATGTCCCGGATCTGGGGAATCTGATCGGGCATTGTGAAATACTCTAATTCCGATCAATTTACACCAGTCTGGAAATGATCAGGACCATATTAGGTTGCGTGGATATTTATTAATCTTTATTAACTTTATCATAAGCAACTCATGACTCATTCTAAGTTCCCCACAGATTTATGATCTAATTCTGAAATTTATTAATATCCCTATGGAAGAAGTTTATGTGAATGATCAGAACAACTAATGCTGTAACTGAACTGTAGTTGAGTAGTTCGTGGGTCAGCTCAGTGTGCAAGAAGATTCCGGGATCGAATCCACCCAGGTGCAAGCCAATTTCCTAATTTAGAATCTCTCATTTCAGTGAAAAAATGTCATCCCACGTGCAAATACAACGATCAATTACTTGAAAGTCAATAAATAATATGTTTTTTGTTACTGTGTTGATTAATTAACACTCATCATCTTTTGGATCATGTATGGAACTTGTCATCCGGCACTCATCTGGAATGACTCATCCGGTCCTGAGTTGGCTATCCAAGGCCCTGACTTGACGAGCGCGTTACAGCTCTGACGTGGACCAGATAAAACATCCAAGCGAGGGCTTGACGTCCGGAGTCAGGCCAGCCTGATGCACTGAGAGAACAAAAATGACAAATTTCACGTTCAATATCATTCCGGCAACCATCAGAAGTAGGATTTCCAATCGGTCTGTAAAGATGAAGGAATGGCAGTGAAAACAAAAAAATTAGCTTTTTTCTCATTTTTAATTGCAGCAAAAAATGAGTAAAAATCAAAATTCGAAGTTAATCCTTCTCTGGGCGGTTTCCCTTCTTTTCCTTATTCGGAAGCCTCATTATCAAAATTTTGCCTTCAGCCCATGAATCGAGGACATTGCATTGAAATGATATTCTTCGGGCGAAGAGTACATAAAATACATGGGAAATTTCGTTAGAATGTATTCCAAGGCCGATTCATTGAGCCTCACAAATCCTACACCAATACCTTTATTAATACTCTCGTGAAAAATTACTAAAAATAGCTTTTCTCCAAAAGTCTCGAAGTAGAATCCTGCCTTGAACAATTATTCGGCTCTCGATTTTTTCATTTGATGCTTATTATGAGCTAAAATTATGAATTACATCACCAGCTCTCTCAATATCCATCGGTGGAGACGAAAAAAGCATATCCGGTGTAGCTTAGATTGACTCGGCGCCAACCACTGCGCGTACGACCGTCGGAATTAAATGATTATTGCGTTATACACGGCTGTGTATACCACTGAAGAAAGCTATGAAGACAAACTAGAATCATTCATCAGAAGCTAAATAGACATGAAACACAGAAATAAAAGTAAAAATGAAAATTGTAGAAGATCGCCGCCAATTGGGTAAGCAGTGCTACAATCGTTTTATCATTATAACCCGCATGGGCTATTAACAGCCATGTAGGAGAATACAAACCAATTATAACTTGAAGAATTGAAAAGCCGGACAAAACTATTAATTCCATTAATGCCGTGGGCTGTTCAATCACAAGAGGAGAAATCATTGATCTGATTATCTTGAATTGAGGCTGCTAATGAAATGTATTTAATGAAAATTCATGTTCTCCTTTGTGTTAATCTCCTCCTTATTGAAAAATCATTTCATCTGTTATATTAGATACTTAAAGTATATTATGAATATTTGATCTTTTACTCTACGAATAATTCGTGAATGTACGGAAAGGGATGAATTAGAAAATTTCTGCAAATCATGAGGTGAATCTCGAGTCGAAACAGAAGTCTTCAAAAGTCGTTATTCTTTGTCTTCAGAACTGTGAAAGAAAGATTTAAAGGAAAAAGATGAAAAAATAAGGTGCAATAAGTGGTTGATAAACTTTCCTTGTAAGTTTCGATGTATTCAACAAGAAAAACTGATAATTAATTGTCCAAAAAATGAATACATTCGTATGGTGAATTCGAGATAATCATAAAGTCAAAGTAAAATCGGACCATTCATGTTCAAATTGTGAATAGAAACATTTCGTTGCGCTGACTATACACAATCACTAGTCGTGTTCTTTGCTCTCATCATTTTAATGAGAGATGAGAGCACACGCGTATTGAGTGTTAGTTGCCTGAATTCAAATTCGAAAACGTGATCCAGAGCGATCAAAATCATAGAAAACGTTTATCCATCGAACACTTTTTTGAATTTAGGTCTTATAAGCCCCATAATTCTATTCTATTTATATTCCCTTTTCTTCTCGTAATCATATTCAACAATGAATGTCACTGGATTACAGAATACAGTAGAAGAAATAGTTGAAGATTGTCAGCAATTATTTGACGTGAATATTCATTCGTTATCAATCAATCGTAAAACAAACAAGTCCTTGCATTGTATGTAAATTAATAATAAATTGAGCTATTTTCCAACACACTCATCTTCGTCAGCATTGAAGTTTTGGCTAATCAGCCCGACTAGAAATTCTTTCTGGCACGCCCGCTGTTACACTCAGTTATGGATGCGGAACGATTACGGTTATCTGGATCAGGCTAGCCGTGGGTGCGCCTGCTCCAATCCGGAGCCGGAATGAATATGGCTATCCTGATTCGGTATAGCATGGGCACGCTTGATCAAATCCGAATCTGGATTGAATATGGCTATCCTGATCAGGCATGCCATGTTTACCCCTGATCAAATTCTGATGCGGAGTGGGTATGACTGTGCAGATGAATTAGTCTGAATTACCACAGATTCATTATCTCATTCCGAAAATGATTGATATCCCTATGGAAAAAGTTTATGTAAATGATCAGGCCGACTGAGCTGTAATCTAGTGGTTAGGGGGTCAGCTTAGCGTGCAGGAGGTTCCAGTGCAGGGTGGTCACTGGAAACTAATTTCAAAATTCCCTGACTTTCCTATGATTTTTCCCCGATTAAAAATCAAATTCCAGGAGCTACAAAAGAAACTATCATTCGAATATAGGGGAGAAGAGCATAATGGTCACCCGGAACAAAACCCACAGCCCAAAGTTTCAAATTACATGGTGGTTCTTTTATAAAAAGGAACAAGAAGGCAAACAATCGATATATAGAAAGTTGTCACGATTAAAGTGAAGTCCTGATTCCTCATTGGTCAGTTAAATTGTGAGTAGTATAGTACGCGTAATATACTATACTAAAAATACCTAACGGGCGCGCTGGAATATGGAATCAGGAAAATTTTTTTCCAGTTTTACGCGATGATCTCGGTAAATAAGCGAGATAGAGCGAAATGGACATTAATATGGAGACAGGAAAAAGTTTTTTTGGTTTTTCGCGATTATCTCGGTAAATAAGCGAGATAGAGCGAAATGGACGTCAATATGGGATCAGTGTAAATGACAATGTCTGCTCCATCGAATTCTCAGAACCATTCGCGATACTGTTGTGGAATTTCGCAGGCTACTTCCTGACGACATGGGCAGTATCACTGTCAAATTTCATCAGAACATACACCACAGAAAAAAAGTTATGCAGATTTGAAAATCGGGATTTTCATAATGACTAATTTCCTTCGAATATTCGTTCATCCTCATTTTTCACCCATTTCCCGAGGGAATACGGTGTTTTCCTTGAAATTTCGCAAAGAGTTGATTGAAAACAAGATGAGGGGGATCCTAAAGGGCCAGGAGCCACCACGATTCGGGATATCCAGTATCCGCGGAATTTTCAGGCCAAACTCAGAGGCAATTGCCTTTGCTCTATGAAAATGACCATTTCTGCCCTATCGAATTCTCAGAACCGTTTACGATACTGTTATGAAATTTTGCAGGCTCTTTCATGACGACATAGGCAGTGTCATTGTGGAATTCCATCAGAAAATACGCCACAGAAAAAAATTTATGAATATTTGAAAATCGGGATTTCCATGATGGCTGATTTCCTGCGAATATTCCTTCATCCTCATTTTTCACCCGTTTCCCGAGGGAATACGGGGTTTTCCTTGAAATTTTGCAAAGAGTTGATTGAAAAGAAGATAATGGGGGATCCTGAAGGGCCAAAAGCTACAACGATTCGGGATATCCAGTATCGGTGGAATTTTTGAAGTTTTTTGCGATTATCTCGGTAAATAAGCGAGATAGAGCGGAATGGACGTTAATATGGAATCAGGGAGGAGTTTTTACAGTTTTTCGCGATTATCTCGGTAAATAAACGAGATAGAGCGAAATAGACATTAATATGGAGTCAGGAAAAAGTTTTCTCAGTTTTTCGCGATTATCTTTTATAAAAAGGATCAAGAACGCAAACAATCGATATATCAAAAGTTGTCACGTTGAAAGTGAAGTCCTCTTCCTCATTGGTCAATTAAATTGTGAGTAGTATAGTACGCGTAATATACTACACTAAAGATACCTAACGGGCGCGCCGTAGCGCGCCATCGGTCTCGTCAATGTAAAACGGACACCTGATTTTTTTTAAAGCTTCCATTCGGAAGCAAAATCATCACTTTATATGACTCACGCGGGTAAAATGGCGCTTTACTTTGCTCTTTAGAGGTTGGCAAGCGCTTTTTTATCCACTGAAACGTCTTACCTACCGCGTTCGACGAATGAGACTTTTGACGTGGATAAAGACCATTACCCACGCTGAAGTGGGCGGTAATGCCATCACCACACACTTCAGCATGGATAACAGTCTTAGTACTAACTACCTAAACTAACTAAACGATAGTTAGTGAGATTTCAATGATTCATCTCTCAGAATTTGTGCATGCGGGCCTTCGATACACAATAAAATTTATTTACTATCAAGTGGAATGGAAAAATTTTAAATAATGATGGAAACTTCCTGATAGATGGTAGTATTTCACTGATGATAGGATTTTCTGCAATGTACATTGGAGCTTGATGATAGTAATAATAACCAGGGGGCAGTGATGTGAATGGCCGGAGGGTTTTTTAGTAGAGGTGGGGTTAGAGGGGCCAAAACGGTTGAACCAGATCAAACGCAGTTTTACCAAACGAGTGCGTCCTCATCTGAATTGATAATTCAGCCCCGTCAGCATATCAAAGACTCTAGAGGCCACCCTACATCTTTTCCTCTCTTCGTACTATCACTTTTTTTCTCTTTTCCACTACTTTCCTTGGGGACAGATTCGACTGTCAAGTTTTTTCCCAGAGAGATATTTCAAGAATCTTTTGGAAGAGAACGCTGAAAAAAACAATGAATATTTTTATTCAAAAATTCCTATTTGTAGCACAGCTTAAATGATTTTTATTCTCATCTAAGCTAACTCAGGAGTGGAAACTTGTATCAACGGGAATAATGAAAAAAATTACCGTAAATTGCGATAATCATGTGACGATGTCTCTCGTAGATTTATCGGAAATTTTTTTCTCAGAATGTGTTGGCACTGACATGTGTATTTACAAGATAATCAGAGGATTAAGAGAATTAATATATGCTGCCATTATCCCTGTGGGTCAATGCTCTCTGATTATACCACAAAAAAAAAGAAAGGGAACGGAACGGATACTAAATTAATCGTAAAGATAGTTATTTTCAAGTCAATGAATTGTTGAACGTTGAAACGCCTAGGTGCCTCTACTCTCGGCAATCTGTGCCCTCACCCCTACTTTGTAGATACATGCTTGTGTAAAATAATATAGCTTGCATTCGAGTATAGAAACAGAGACACCTGCGCCACTAAAAGCCTTCCAACGATACGTAGGAAAGTGGATACATGTATGTCGACAGAGATGTATTATACAGATTTTTTTGCTTTTATCTTTAAAACAAATTATTGGACGCAATGTGTAAATGATTTATTTGTTGTGGAAATTTTTTCATTTATCAGGGGAAATTTATTTTCGTTCATGAAAGTTCTTCCGTTTATTCGTTTTTTCAAAGGATTGATTTCTTCCAATCTCTCCATCATTGGGAATGGAATGTCTTTGGGTAAATGAGTGGTTTCCCTATGCCGACTATAATAATAATTTGAAGTCTAGCTTAGTTTCTGACCGTATGTGAACATGTGACAAGCTCTGAACCTCTTTGCAACTCTCTAAACGCCAGGAAGGCGAAACCAAGAAATGCACTCCTCTTAGCTGTACTCAGGACCGCGACGAGGACATGGTAGTGCGATAGCCTCGAAGGGCGGACCTCCGCACCAAACACCCAAATAACTCGGTGATAGCAGATGAATTTCGCACAGATACGACCTGAAAAAAATCGCATTTACAATGCTTCCATTCCGAAGCAAAAAGCAGACTAGTTCATAGAAGCAGAATTCACTGTAGCTGCAAAATGAAGTTCATCATTGTGAACTTTTTTTTCACCCGACGATATTTTGATTGCTCTGGTGTTGCTTCTATCAACTGCCCACTAAATATTGAAGAATTTAATGAAATAAATTTTTATCCATTCCTCCTACAATCTGGACAAGTCGATCAGAACGTGGTGATTCATTGGAGAAGCTATTGGTCATGTTTATGAAGTTGAAAAGCAATATAAGTAGCGACTCTCCCAAACTTCATCAATCCTTTCAAATATAATCCAGAGACCCGAGCTGTAGCCAGTGGACCTCTCGAGTCCCGTGTGTCTCGTTTGGACTGGTCAGTTAATAACGACCGCGGCCGCGGACAGCCGAAAGGTATGAGTAAGAGAGAGATTCAATGTGTAGAGATGAGAGAAGGTTCAGGGAAAGCGAGTGGATGTATGTTGCTACCTCGTGTACGACAATGCTTCCTCTGGACTCGAGGGCGTTTATGGAAACACACGGGTTAAAGCCTGTTTGTGGCGCTCGCAAACCGTTTCGCCGGGCATCGTAATACCAATGGAGTGTCCATATCTCTAGCCGAATTGGGACTTGTTCCTCATTTTAATTAAACCCCTATGACTAGAAGCAATTTCATTGTCTTTTCATATCTCCCTCCATACTCTGTTACTATTCTCTATCTCTATTCAGTTACTAACCAAAGTTCTAACCAATACATTGTATCTAATATGTTACAATGTTACTCGCTGAAACATATAATATTTCATTGTGAGTAAAATTAACGTCACCGGGGTATTAACGCAGTTACATTTATTCTCGTCGATTCTGATTAAATTAACTCATTTTCTCGATTTCGCATGACTTTTGCTTTTTTCTCTTGATTACTATCATGCGATCTTTCTGGTGTAATTTATCTGTATGGTAATTAGTTTCACCATATTTGTGCATGAAGAAGAATGGAGAAAATAAACAAGATGAATAAGATGATAATGTTATTACCGCACACTTCAGCGTGGGTAATGGTCTTTATCCACGTCAAAAGTTTCATTCGTCGAACGCGGTGGGTAAGACGTTTCAGTGGATAAAACAGCTCTTGTTAACCTCTAAAGAGCGAGGTAAAGCGCCATTTTACCCACGTGAGTGATATAAAATATTCATATTTCCTGTAATCTTCATTCGTTTACTCGAGAATAAAAATTCACGACAGTAGTTCAGTTCTTAGCCCCGAAAAAATGACCCATTACTACAAATTTACAGGGATTCTCCAGAGAACGTCGGAATAAGAGAAAAAAAGCACTCTTCTCACTTTTTAATTGACCCTGTGTGGTACGCGAGGGAGATATCCCAGGCCTCCTCCGTATCGTCGTGGGAATGAAAGTAACAAGTAGAGAGAAGCAGTATAAAAAAAACAGAAGAGAAATAAAGAACCCAAATAAAATAAAATTGCAGAACAAAGAAAAAGCTCGAGAAAAGAAGTCAAAAGTGGTGTAACTTGCTCGTCAAACTGCGAATTACTGGCCGCCTTATTATTATCACCCCGGTTGAGAAATAAATTCTTTTTTCTTCTCTTCTCTTTTTCCTCGTTATCAGTCTCCTGGCGTGTATTACTCCGACACCCTGAGTGGTACTGAAGGAAAGAAAAAAGAAAAAAGGAAGAAAAAGTGAGAATATTGTCTCACCCTTCCATCGGGGACTAATGAAAGAATTCTGTGAGAAAGAAATATCGTGGTTATTTTTAAGTGTCTAATTTAAAACGTTGGAGAAAAAACAGTTTAATAAGCAGAAAATAATTGATAATACCAGTTTCACGTGTATATTTGTGCTTAACCTACTTATTAATACCCAGGATATTAATTTTATCATTCGATTAATAAATTCACAACTGATGTAATTTAATTAAATTACAGTCATTAGAACGATTAGAAGTTTATGAGGTGGGGTTTTACCTTTTTTTTCTCCCTGTCCTTGGCTAGACGACTTCCGACAATTATCAACAACGGAAGTCTCACGTTCGGGAGTCCCTCAGGGGAACGAAGTCCATCCACTATCTGCAACAGAGGTGACGTTCACCGCACCCCTGTTTACCACTCACTACCCCTGATTAGCTGGACTTCCTGTCCACGAGTCTCAGCTCTGATCATTTCATTTTCTCCCTTTATTCTTTCCTTTTTTACATGCATATATCGGAGTATCTAGAGTATATGGTAACTGGATGAATTTTCGGATGTGTGTGATCGTGCGATGCAATACAAATATATGGACTTGAGGCTAGAGCTGTGGGGTTAATGATTAGGTCTGATTGCTTAGCAAACATGGGCGTGACGCGACTGAATTTTTTTTTCTCCTCCATCTCTCGGAATACAGAGTTTTCTGACCATTCCATGAATTGTTTAATTTTTTTTTCTTTGGATTGGCGTTTGACGATATGACTGTGTGCATTTTCCAGAATTTTCATGTTGACTCTCCAGGGGAGCGATTGGTTTATTAGTTTGGGGAAGACTGGATGAGGGATTTTTATTATGGAATTAGGAACGATAAATTCATTCATTTAATTCATGATTGTTTCCACATGTCCATTTCAATCTAAACACTCATGAGTCATTAAAAAAATTCTCCTTTTTGGAAAGAATATAATTATTAGAAAGATATTGGAGAAATAGGTGATTCCGTTACACGATAATTCATAAACAAATTTTTCTCAAACCAAACTTCTCTCCCTTCCCTGTGAAAGTCTATTCAAATTGAAACCTAATGTTTGAAAGAGTAGATTGATGAATATAAATATGTTTATTGAGCGACAATAACGCAATTTTGATGAGACTTTGGACATCTGAGGATTCTCGTACGAAAAAACGATGTATGGAGAAAATATACTCAGAAATATATAATCATTGTATTATCATATATTAAATCATACATTGATGAATGTATGGATTTATATACAATATTCGTCCAATGAGTCATGTATAGTTCATTGTATTATTCAGTATATGAAATGATGCATTTTCATATTTAAATAGCAATATATTGCATTTCATTTATAATTGGTGAATCCAAAAATATATGAGTTTTATATAACTTTGAATAGGACCAATAAATATATGTCATTCATATGCTGCAGTTATGATGACATTCTATGGATTTTATATTTTTCAAATACAACAAATTCAAATATATTTTATGAAACAAGCCAATTATCCTTTATTTTTACTAGACATTGGCAGTACATATTGCTTCCGAATGGAAGCTGCATGTATGCGAGTCTGTATGTACGATTTTACGATTCTCTATTACTCGAGAACGGTGAGAGATGAAAATCTGAAATTTCGGCAAGATATCAGTTTTGATGGAGTGTATGTCCCATAAAAATTTCAGCAAGATCGGTCCAATGGTTTCTGAGCTAATTCATTAGCAGAAACTGAAAGGAAGAAATAGAGATTTGAAGAATAATATCGAAGCAATACTGACTAACGCAGCGACGAACGCCTACTTGTTTTTTTGTTCTAATTTTATTTCTTCGTGATTTACAAGTATGACGACATTGTGATCTCACATGATACCATAATTACTTAAACGTTGTAGCACTTCAAGTAGAAATATTGTCTTCGTGATCGACATTGAAATTCTCATAATCAAAATCACATATTCATTAAACTGGAATACCAGGCCTACATTGATTGTTATTCTCTCCACCAGTCCATTTAACTAAAGCAAATTTCTTTCTCTCTTTACCCATCTCCTTAATCCACAGAACCAGTTAAATAGTTTTTTAACTCAGCTAACACTATCACAATGACATTTAGATGTTCATTTATTTTTCAGAACTCTGGAGAGAACGTGCTGTCAATTAAATTACTTCCTTCAGTTGTTAAGCTGATATGTATAACAGACATATAATCAATCATATATAACGATAAATATGAAAGGATATGTGATACTCAATGTATGACTCAATATCTTATCAAAACATACAATTATATTATATGTTGGAAATATATTTATATTTAATTTCGGCATCATATATGGCCACATAATTACATATATGCTCAGATATATTTTTCCAATATATTGTTAATCCGCCCAGGGTATGGTAAGTGAATTGTAGAGAGTATGAAGGATGTGAAAAATAACGCATTTAAAAACGAGGAAAATCATTGATAATTCCCGATATAATTTTTTTCCAAAATTTTCTAAATTATTTCAAAAATTATTTTCAGACTTCTTTTCCGAAGTTTTTTTCGTATGGAACTTCGGCAACCTGCTCTTCTTCACATGATTTCTTGAAAATGAGATATATTTCCGTATTTGAGATTCTTCTAATATTGCCGATATTATTTTGAAAATTATTTAGGAATTTTTTTCCCGAAATTGTCTTGAATTGAACACAAAATATTGAAATATTTATTGTATTTTCTAATCCGAATATGTGGATGCAATTTGGAGAGCCTGCCAAGAACATTTATAACATAATCTGATAACAGTCTTTGAGAGCTCCAGATATGAAACCTTTGGAATTTGAAGAACCATTCTGTAACGTAGTCATATTTATATGATTTTGAGAATAAAAATAGAATATTTCATGACTAAATGAAATATTGTTGATAACGATTCTTTCCATACATCGTTATGAACGAAATCATTGAGAGTTCTATTTTCTGCAATTAAATGAAGTAAATATTGATTCACATCAATTCGAGATATTCTTGTAGAGGGCGGATCAAATTTGAATTTTCAATTTTTCCATTTTATTTCAACATGCATAGATAGTAAATCTTGTCAAATTCTTGAGCTTACTAAAATTCATTAAATCTTCCAATTTTTTTTGTTGAATCAAAAAAAAGTGACTTTTTAAGAGTGTAAGAAAAAGAAACTGACCATATAATATGTAAAAGACGTAATAGTGCCCGATGACAACAAGACCGTCATCTCAAGCTATGACTCACGTTTTAGTCCGAGATTGAGGATAGTCACCGGGTCAACTGAGGACGGAAGTCCAGACTTGACCGTCGTCGTTTGACCTGCGGCGTGGAATGAAATAAGAACGAATAAAAGAGAAGTACGAGAGTTTTGACTTTTTCTATATTGGTTGTAACGCCGCATGTCAAACGACCCTCATTGATTCGCGATCAATCGCATTAATTGACGCGAATACGTGACACATGCGTGTATTCTATATGAATCAGAATAAGAAAAATATCAGTTCACCTCTATCATTGAATTATAAATAAATTATAGAAATGTTGATGAATGGATTGTAATTGATAAAATGTGAGAAGAATTTGTCAAGTTTGATTCCTGGAATTCGATTAATTTGATTTATCATTCGACCTGAAAATATCAATTCAGCTAGCTTGTACCAGTCAATGACCCATTTAGCTATCAATTATAATCTTCCAATTTTCCGACCAATTGTTTCTATTGATTTCATTTCTATGAACATAATTAATCGATAGAAAACAAAGCGATACAATGATATTAAGCGCTTCAAAGACCGAATTCTTTATGCAGGAAATGACCGATGTTGACCAGCTTGAGCCTTAAAATTAATAACAATAATTCTTCTCTCGTCAAGACATTCTCTTCCTATTGATTTAGAGAGTATTGACATTTTCTATTTCTGATTAATCATCGTAGTATGGGGGTAAGCATTATCGCGACTACTTTTTTTTGTGATTAATAATTTTCCCATACTGTCTAATTTTCAATAATTAACAATCACTGAGTAGAATAGCCTCCCTTTTTGGAGAGACGATGAATTTTCGTTATTAAGTGATTCACGAGTATTCATCATACAGACAAGTGATGCACAAAAAAATGTTTGCAAAAGAGTAGACTTTTAAGCCAGGTCATTCTATAATGTGGATAGACACTATAAGTGTTTGAGAACGGCAGCGTGCACTAAATGGACATCAAGTAAAGAGATCATTAGAGTTACCACGTATGAAAAAAAAGTATAGAAAGTTTCTATGGAATATATCTATAGAAACTTTCTATAGAGAATCTTATAGCTCTAAGTATATGATATTGGAATGATTTCTTATATGCCATGAATTTCGTGTTTTCTTGTACACAACTTGAGTGATGAGGAATAATTTCTACTCAGGTAGGAAGCGGCGAGGCTGACGACGATTACAGCCCCTTACTAACCTTAGCGCATTGAGGCTTGGGGCGCCAACCCTGTGCCAGGCTTGTTTTTGTCCTCAAAATTATGCTGACGTTATAAGTTTTTATTCCTTCATTTTCAAATTTCGACCTAGGCTTAAATCAGCCTCGATTGAGCCTTCCTCTACAAAGGCTCCATTCTGAAGGCTGGACGAGTCTTGGGGCAGCCTTCACTCATTAGATAGGTGTATGTGGAATAGCCCTGTGAGCTAGATGCATGTCTCAGGAACAGTCCTTCGTTGGATTTCTTGGACAGCAGCAGCAACAGGACCATCTTCTCTGGGGAATAATATCCAGACGTGGCACCCGAATAAATATATCCATACCATTCGGGTCGAAGATAATTAATAATAATAAAATAGCTCTTTTTCATAAAAAATTTTTAGAATCAATGGTTGCGGGCTTAAATCCAAGCTGAAGCAACTTTTTTTTCATACTAATTTTATTTTCAGTATTATTTGAGCTGATTTATCTTGTCAGAGCCGTATCATTTAATAATAATTAATGTTTAACAATTGTTTAAACATTTTACAGCCCCATTGTATGAAACGGTTCACTCTCAGTTCAGACTTAGATGTGAGTGTTGGGGAAAGCCTCAGTTCCCAACCTTGGGATGATCTTATCATTCTAAGGCTCATCAAAGCTTGTCTCAGCCTTGCCATCTGAGCCTTAGACTAGTCAGCCTCAGCCTTAGGCAAAGGCTGAGCAAAGCTTGTCCCGATCGTCAATTCCTACCTAGGGACAGAGAATTATTTCAGTCAAATTAAAATGGATAATTCGTTGCATTCAAAATCATCAGATTATTATTTCAGGGAAATGTAATGGATGAGCAATGAGAACAATGCAACACATTGAAAAAACAAATTGCCACTCGAATGATTGCACAGTAAATAATTAATTTTGAAATTCACTGGAAATTATCTCTCCTCGTATGATAAAATCATATACTGCAAAACATATATGGAATAATATATGCATCATTATACAGGATTTCGCCAAAAAAATCTTCAATAATACATTTTTAATCATATATTTATAGAATATGTTAATTATATTGAAACATAAATCTTCTCTCATATCAAACAGTTATGAAGCAGAATATATCGTACCCCATAGATTATATCGTATATTGAAGGAAATAATTTCATTTTTATATCATCCCTATTATAAATATAATAGCTTTTTTATAATATATCTATCCATATATAGCATAAAATATTGTCGATAATTATTTTTCATGATTATCCGAAAGGAATGAGTTGCTAAAAAAAATAGTAAAAATCTATCTTAATTGTATCAGTAACACCAATTCTAGAACAACTAAACATGATTGATGTACAGGTATTTGAATTTTACAGACTATTTAACATATTGCTGAATATTTTCTAATCCATATATAATTCTAAATGATTAGAAAATAATATATTTCGTCATGTATTATCGAACATATATTTTAAGATATATTTTCCCATTATATGGTATTTTTTTACAGGTCTTTGCAAAGTGTAGATATGGTAATGATATCACAAGCTGTGAACGTCCTCGCACGCAATATCCGTCAATCACCTCGAATTAATTACTGACTCACAGTGAATGATACATTCTCATTCATAATTAGAAACCAAAAACTATTCTTTCTACTCAGCTTTTAATAGATTCTATACGACATAAAATAGCTATAATATCTCCAGAAGAAGGAAAACTCCCTTTTTCAGAGATAGTCCGCTCATCTACTCCTCTCTCCCTAACTTCTGGAAAACGTATGGTTCTCGCGGGACCATAGCTGGGGCGCTCGTGACGCGCAGTTAGGAGAAGAGAAAAAATTGCGAATGAAATTGAATCGAATCGGCTACTGCCAAGAGCAAGTTTACACGACTGAGATAGGAGACGTTGGCGTGTCGACGGACAATTCGTTCCAAGGATATCCTGGAATATTGTACGGCAGTGAAAAAAAAGTAGAGAATAGAGTGAGTTAGCGGTGCTGATAGTGGGAGGGTAAGGCAAGGGAGAACTAGCAATGGGCCATATCATGAGAGGCCAGAACTCGCGCTAAACCAGAGTGCGCCACATGCGAAGGCGTAACTCGGGTAGAAAGATGTGCGCAAAGAGGATCGAGTCACGCTCATCCCGAGGGATAGCATCGGGACAACGAGCGTGAACCACCCGGGTGTGTTCGTCCCATGAGGTTTATATACTTTAACTCTCCTACTCTCCTTGGCTGAATTCACATCCACCCCCTCACCCCACCTTGTAGTATCGTCGTGCAAGCTAACCCCGGCTTGCTATGTAATTGTATTGCAAATCTGACGTATTTTGCCTGCAGGCTAATTTTCAACTGACCATCTCATATTATTAAGTATATGAGGTTTTTTTTATCAGATTCACACAGTGAACGAGTAACCTTCATTAAGACTTAAGAGGCTCACCCGATTTAATTGGATTATTCTCTCTATAATTGCCTTTGTATCAGCACCAAGGTTATCTTCAGATGTATACGCAAGAAGATCTGTAGAGTAGAAGAAAATGATCGAAAAACTTTCATATTCTAAATAACAATTTCATAACTTTGTTTATAGATTCCTCGTCTTATTGTGGCGAATACAGCACTTGTCAGTTCTGGATTGCTTGCAATAAGCCACAGAGGGCAAAAATGGCATCTCGTTCGTATGATTCTCTTTTAATAAAGAATTGCACAGCTTGCAATAAGTTAAGTAATTTTTTATTGCATTTCTTCCGGTATTCTTCATAGCATTAATAAGATGCTAAATACATGATTTCAAATGAAAATTGGATCGGAGATTCCATCTCAGGCTGGATAAGGCAGCCTCATCTCGGAAATCAGGTCTAGATCAGGTCATCCTATTAGGCCATGAAGAAGACTAGCAAAGCCTAATGAGATTTCCTCGGTAAGGACTAAATCTAGCATGCATGAGGCTAATAAAATAAAACTCGCGTACTATCTATTGCTCATCCTTGAAATAATTAATAATTATACTTGAAATAAGTGGGTTTCGCATATGGAATTTTACGCTTATACAATTGTCAATTCCGTCAAACCATGTTAAATTTTCAACCAGTATTCACAACGAAGAGAAATAAAATGAATCTTTGGAAAGTCGACGAATTGATTCTATCCTAGAAAATTGCATTATCCAATGAAAGATATTCATACGTAACAATCAAGAAAATTCACTTAATCTGTCTTCTCTGTTAACGTTTATCTTCTCAGATAACTAAATTCTATATTTGCACACTCACATACTATTCCATACATTACTGGGTTCTCTTTAAAGTAGCGCATTGGAAGGTGGAAAGTACCAACTGAGGCGATGG
This sequence comes from Aleiodes alternator, assembly GCA_963921955.1. Taxonomy (NCBI): domain Eukaryota; kingdom Metazoa; phylum Arthropoda; class Insecta; order Hymenoptera; family Braconidae; genus Aleiodes; species Aleiodes alternator. Next base: position 78,717 of record OY998097.1, read on the forward strand.
AGTAAAAGAAGGAGAATCGTCGAGGGAAAAACGCCGACAATGAAAATGGGATTGAAAACCACCGGACTAATCTTCCACCTCTTCTCACTCTCTCTTTTCCCTTCTCCCTCACAAATACACCCTTGCGAATCTGCTATGCACACTCTTCTTCTTCCATATTTGCACAAAAACTAACTCACAACTCGTACACATAGCTGAATACGATGAGTTTTGATGCTCGACTTGAGAAAAAACACACAGAGCATATCCATAATTTTTTTTTCCTTCCTTCACTACACTCCAGGTATACGCTCATGGCCATTTAAATAAATGTTTAATCTCGCCCCTCATGTTTCTGTCGTTTGTATTTTTATTATTCCTTTTCCTCCTTCTACTTCTGTCGAAATGCGTTTGAGTAGAAAGGGGTGAATTATATAGGATAAATAGGGACATAGTAGATATATATATATATATATATGTAGAGAGACAAAACAAGCAAGGAAATAGAGGTTAAAAAATAACAAAAAAAAATCAAAAGCAGCCAAGTAAAAAAGCAATCGAGTCTGTGCAGTGTTGCGGTTGCGCTCTTTTCCTTCCATCTCTCCTACACTCTCATCCATTTAACCTCTGCATTGCAAATGCCACCCCCTCTTTTTATCCGAGCATAGGAGAATGAAAAAGAAAAAGAGCTGGAGAGAGAAAAAGAGCGGTAGGTAAGGGGCCGCAGACTGTTATTTTAACGAAATATCTTTAAACGGCTCGTAGCTACCATGGGCTCGGCCATACTAACTCTACCATGACTATCACCGCCGCCGGCGACGTTGCTACCACTTGCTCCTCTCACTCACTCATTCACTCACTGTCTCTCTATCGCTCGCTCACTTCGGCTCACACTGATGGCAATTTAGCATTACGGTGAGATAAAGGGAGAGATAGATGCTTTTACTCAACGGGAGAGACTCCAGGGGAAACGAAGAGAAGTGGAAAACGGCGGCCGCGAGATGAAAGGATACCTAGTTACGGAATGAGGGCTTCCCCGTTTAAGGGATTACCGGCCACCCGTTATTCAAATGTATGCTAAATGCACAGGATGCACGATAGCCTTATCAAACCCCACCCTCCGCTCGACCCACTAGGCTTCTCACTCCACCTGCTCAGCTCATAACCTGCTCCTCAACCGTATTTTCAGGGTAGTATGAGGTCGGTTCACTGAATCTAAATATTTTGAAAAATGATTGTTTAAATCGTCCAAATTTCCAATGATTGGGCTCGTACTCCTGAATGAACAAAGCTCATTTCAGATTTGAATGATTGTTGTAAGTAGTTTTCCGGGAATTTCTCTCTACTTTCGAGTGAAACTTTTCACGAAATAATACTTCCGATGATTATTATCCTCATCTTGAAGATTTCATATGGAATTTAGAAAATGTTCGTCCATTAGTGCAATTGATCTTTCTGTATCAACGAATTTCATGTATTCTCATTCACACGAGAGGATTGTCTCCCTACCACACATCAAGATTTCAATCAATCACGATTAATATAATCATCAATTGCAGCAATAATTAAAGGATGATTGTTTCATGAATTAGAAAAAGATGAAGAAATATGAAATTTTTATGAATATACATCAATAAATTGAATTGAGACGATAGTTTATGGAGCGTTATTCAAGTATCAATTTACTAAATTTTTAATTATACATATCTACAGTGTCTCTCGTGGCTCTCTAGAATCTTTGCTGGGCTTTCAATGAATTCATCGAGAAATCGAGAAATGAATCGACTCTTTCATTTAACTTAATTCTTTTTGAATTCTCAATTTTTTACGGTGTTGATATTTACACCATTTACGGAAAATCACACAAATACAGTCTACCAAAGAATGAATTAAAAATTCAATTTAAAATGCTGCATGATGGGCAGCAGAGTGAGGATACGACTGTGTGAGTGGAATTTCAAAGTGATTCAGATGGAAATTTGGTATAGAAGAGGATAGCTCAATCGGTAGAGCGCCTGACGCATAATTTGATTAGTACTCCAAGCTTCCATCCCCTTCATTTTTTTACTATCTTCAATTTTTAGTAAACTAATTGATAAAATAACTCATAAGTAGCATACACGTAGCGACTGTAATAGCTAATTTACTGTAAATATGTATATGGATAATTTTAAGAATTAGTTGTAAGTCGGGAAACACTCGCCTAAATAAAGTCGGGAAACACTCAACTCGATAAAATAGTGGAGACCGGGGCAAAATGGGGTCTGGGAATACGTGCTTTAAAGTACCCCATTTCGCCCGGTCTTCACTATAAGATAAAATGATTGAGATTTATTAAATTCAATTATTTTCAAATTATACAAAATTTTACATAACAGTTCACTTTTTCACTTTGTGTGTTCCCTTTTGGGTATACAGTTTCTGATTGTCCTACGAAGATGAGTAGGGGCTTATTTAAAAGAGAAAAATGTGTTCTTTCAGAAAACAAAATAATAAATAGGGGTGTCCAATCAAATAAATCGAGAAAAATTGCAAAGACGTGATCTCAGAAATCTGAAGAAAAAACAATGTTTTAGATTGAATTATTTCCAATTTTCTCGTATATTTTCGTAATATTAACATGTATGGATCTCGAGACGTGAAACATTTTACCTTTTCATGATTAGAAATCTGCTCAAAGAAATTCGACACCCTTTGAAGACCGAATGATGTTGCGTTAAGAACAGCCTTGTCAGGCATTCTTGACCGGGACCTGACCATACATTGAGCAAGGTATCTCTTTTTTAAAATAATGAACCTAAATAAAGCTATCTTCGTCCGGTAGTTATCAAGTTCAGTTAACAAGATACCTTACATGAAGAAGTGAACGTAGTCATTTTTTTACGCCTAATTTTTTATATACGGCCCCGACAGATATCAAATCAGGATAGCCTATTCACAAGAATTAATTGAGAATTGTCAAGAGGTACTCTGAGTTCAATCGAGCTGATCAGATGATCATCAATTGTTTTATAATCTCGATCAGGACTCAATACAATGGCTTCATTTGAACCTGATTTTTGGAATCAGACTACTCTATCTAGCTCTGATGGAACACTTGATCCAATTTTCAGTCGAAATGTTCAGTTCCTCACATCAAAGCACTTATATACAGTGTTAATAATTATCCGATCAAGGCGACTTGATTGGTTTTACCATCACGAAAATTCTCAATCACACTCTCCGAATTTCATTTTGACTCTCATGGAAATAATCTATATCTTATATATAAAAAAAAAATATAAATTAAATGTAAATCAGATATTTAATTATATTTGTGAAATGAAATTCAAATATGTTAAAAACTTATTTGGTTTATATCACTTCTGATCGTTTTCTGCATATGAAAAACGTAATAAAATATAATTTCTTGAGTAACGATATAACTAATTTTCTACTTATTAAAATCTGGTGAATATGAAAATGGTTGAGACAGACTTACAGAAGAGAGCAGTGCATATGAAAGCATATTATGAATAAAGTGAAAGTCAATTGAACTTGCATAATGAAAGGATGATCAATAAAAATGAGGAAAAAAATGGAATATAGCTCTAACCCCAATAGAGAGACAGTAGCATCTTCACAGCGCCTAACAATGAATTCTGAACAAGCGGTATGTAATCAGTACTGTCTGAATCTATATGAGTATTGTTACCAGAAATTGGAAAAAAATAATATAAAAATCATTCAATTAGTTACAAAACTTTCAATAAAAGAACCGTTCATCTTTTGGTCGGTGTTTATCTGTTGGTGTTATCCCATAGTGGAAATTGTTTCCAATCAGATTTTTTATAACCAGATTCTACTATATCAGAAATATAGCAGATCAACAAAGTTGAAATATTATATGTTATGAAATGAACGACTTGATGTATTACCGTGTATATTTAAAATCATACACGGTTTATATTCTCTTATTCCTCATCAATCACGTAGCATGTATCATGACAAATTGAAATTCTGCAGAGCAGAATTCAATCAATCTTGACTGAAAAGCTGTAGAATCTATTTCCCTCAATATCTCCATGATTTTCACGACATAATTATTTCTAAAAAAAAAAAAATTCATTGCCGCAAATTCATTTTGGCAAAAGATTCATACTCATCTCTACTGAATCACAAAGCTCTGTACTCTCAAAGAATTCAGAAACTCAAAAAAACAACATGCTTCTATTCACACCAGCTCTAATATGAAAGCATGAAAATAAAAAAATTTGAAAAATAAAGCAAAAAATAAGAATTGCTCATTAAGCAGAGAACGATTTAATGAAGGTGACCTCATGAAGAACCTCCACGTCGGAGTTTTACCACGTCCACGCTAAGCGGATTCTCACGGTAATAGTCAGGCCCGCGAGTCAAGTGGCGAGAATTGCCGGCAATTGTTTCCGAAATCCCGCGCAGATGCCTTGCAAACTGTGTACCACAGTACATAAACCAACAGAGATAGAAAAACTTCATGGACGAGAGAAAGAGAGACAGAGAAGAAGAGAGAAAGAAAAAGAGAAAGAGACAGTAATAATATCGGATTAAATAAAAAATTTGTGGAAAAAACAATGGCTCATGTGTGTAAGTGGAAAGAATGAATTGTCGCGCGTAGATTCACTCATTTGAGTTTCTTCCATCTTCAATGAGTTACATTTGATAAATTAAAGAAAAAAAAAAACTCTGCAACCGTGTACTGATCCTGATGTGTGAATCACTCGGCACAATTACGACAATTAGCCCCCCAACTCCAAACACACCATCCGCGTTCATACCCACTCTGACGTTCCCACGCCCTCTACCCATTCGCATGCATTCGTCGCGCAAATCTTGATTCACAAATTGTACAGAAGCTCACTTCCAAGAGTGATGAGAAGAAAAAAAGTGGTGGGGAGGAGAAAATGATGCTGGTCAAGATGAAGCCAACTGAGTGCAACGAATGTCATATGACAATTGCACCCGGAACATCTATTCCTTACTTGCGCTGATTCATTATTATCATTCAGCTCTTCGTGGCACAGTGCATAAACTGCTTTGAACTCAGCAGGGGAATACTGTAGATTTTCATATTGTTAATGATGATTTGAAAATTTTTGAAATTACATTAGCTTTTTTCTATTGTGGAATTGATGGATATTAAAATCAATAAATTGATAATTGGAATCAGGATTGATAAGAGATAAAAAGATATTATTATAAAAAAATTAATCAAAAATTCTAGGGAAAGTCCGATTCAATTTAACGAAGATGAAGGAATAGTGCAGGATGATATTTCATCTATTCTTATGGTGATCAATAAATGCTTATTTCAATGTTTGCATTGAAATGGAAATATCAGAAATCATTACTCTTAAGAATAAGAAAAAGCACTGAGACATGAGACAAATGTAAAAATTTTACTCTTTTTTTTTCCATCGCACATTCGTTAAAATAAAACGAATATTAGGTGCACTGAACAACGTGAGCTGATTCGCTTAGCTGGGTATTCCTTGAATATTCATGAATACATGGCGGCTACCCTGAGCCACATGGCCATTTTTGGATCAGCTTGATTTTCCTCATTTTTGATAAATAAGCATCTCACTGATCAATTGATGGAATCGGGTAAGAGTGTAGTTGTTTCGACGAAGAAAGAAAGGAATCAGAGAATTTCCTCAAAAATAATTCAGATTACAGATAACACCGATTCTGCCGTCAAACATTTCATTGTTGGTTTCCAAGAAACAATGAGAGTAAACGTAGATTCAACCATAATTCCCCTCTTTTCCTAGCTCCGGTTTACTAGAGTAATCAATATCAGATTCAGTGCAATAAACTTTTTTTCAACTTGAGACAACGAACAAATCATTTTTCGAATAGTCACTGATATGGCAATGCACTCAAATCATTAACAGCAAATTTTCTGAAAAGTAATACAGTTGGAGATGATACCTGTTGAAGTATTCCTGGACATGAGATCTGTCGATAAATGATCTACAGCAATTGTGAGTCATTCATTATCGATTTCATTGAGTAGTTAATACACTAATGCTGTATATTTGGATATAATTTTCCCTTAATCCTTCATTGCATCTTGTTGATGTTTCCCCATTGATTGATTTATCAGTGGCTCTGTCGTCGGTATTTTCTTCACAGTTTCTTTGTTCAAGAATGTGAGTTTCATCGATCATCCTTCAAAGAATTTTTTATACCGGATATTTTGAAACGTACCTAATTTTTCCCCAGATGATAGAACATAAAATTAAATGTAAATCCATATGATTTTGTTCTATAGATTCTCGACAATCCATGACATTCGCTGTATAACAGAAGAAGGGAGAGTACTATAATGTCAATTTAATTGAGCCGAGATTAATATGTAATTATTCGAATTGCCAAATTTATTATTAATCATACGTTTTCCGTCCCTATCCCTTCACTCTTTATATTACATTACCCATAAGGGATGAAATATCAGGATCATTGATATAAAAATCAATCCGCGACCCTTCTCCCATGAGATTTGACATTTGACACCTTGTAAGCTCTTCCGGCAATAATGTTAGCATCTCTCTCTTCTCCTCTCTTCACCCCATTCGTCGATTGGTTGATTATGATCTCGCTAATCCCTGGGCCAACGAGCGTGGGGCCCTCACCAAACCCAAGACCACCCCGGCGTGATTGCTGAGCTTCTGAACAAATAATATAACCTACGTACACACGGACTCAGAATTTTTCTTTCATTCTGTTCTTTTTCTTCTGCTGTAATATTGCTCCTGACATATTCAATCTCATTAATTTTATATTTCAGCAAAAATTGTCAATTAAAGAAATCATTCAAAGTCAATTTCCGTTTATTTTTTTCCATATTCATTCCTAATAAAGATTTTATAAAAAATTCGATGGGAATTTCCGGTTCCTTGTAAACGGAAATAGCTCAATGAATTGCGACAAATGAAATTTTATTTTCTTCCAGAAGTCCTTTCAAGTGCCAACGAAGTGACGGGAAAAAATTCAATAAAAAATAATATAAAGATCAAAGTAACAAAAATAGTCATTACGTTACCACAATCAAAATGCTAATCGTCTCCAACAAGGTGTAAGTCGATAGAAATTGGATATGAGGGGTTTTGAAAAGAGAAAAGGGAAAGGGAGGTGTAATACAGAATCAGTTTATTACCAGCGTTGAACGGTATTGCTGGAGAGAATTAATGTGGATTACGCGATACACTAGTATAGGGTAGGATGATAGAGTAAAGAAGGAGATAAAAGAAACGAGAAGTACACAGTAGTAAAAGGCAGTGTGTAGTGTGACGAGGAGACCCCCTGTCGGTCCCTGCGGCGTGGTAGTCTTGACAAAACACCGGGCGCTTACTGGGGTCTTCCGTAAATATTATTACTGTTGCCCTACCGGCAATTTCATCTACCATATGTCGACGTACAATCGTTGTTCTTTTACGGGATAACTCACGCTCCCTATTCTTTGCATTCATTGCAGAGTCTCATTCCAAATAATTGGTTAATAATGGCTGAATTTTTCTGATTGAGTTGAACAATTTTTTATCATTCTATTCGAGAGGATGAGTTGGAAAAATTGTAAGAAGATCAGACTGCGTTTTCTCCCCATTAATAAGTATTGTCTCGAATCATATTCAATTTTATAGAATTTTTCATTGGTTTGAAATCATTATAGTTCAACAAAGACCGGAAATCATTTTTGCATTCCTTGAAAAAAAAAAAAAATAGATCTATGATTACAATTCTTACTAATGTAAATCAGAGAACTTATTTCACACCCTTCAAGGCTCGACAAGAAAAAGTGCAGGTGGATCTCAGCAGCCGGCACGTGTCCCAGTTTATGCACGTTACACAGCCAAATTCAAGTACGCCCATTACTTTATCCCAAATCAAAAGATACTCAAAAATAGACCAGTGACCTTCATTTTTTCATCCGTCTTTCTGTCACCAAATGTAAATAAAGTTACACCCTAAATTTCGAAACATTATCGACTGTACAATAATACAAAACGTTAAATACAAATTCACCCATACACATCATGTGAACATATAGGAGAGATTTATCATGGGTATGAAATCGAAGGGGCGGTGCCACAATGCCATGACAAATTGCGCAGATCCATGACTGGACCCTGTCGAATGTATACATGACGAGTTACTTCAACACGAAAAAAAGGCCCATGTGCGTTATATATGAAATACAACTACATTACATGCTTGTATATAAGAGTGTGTGAAAGAAACAAGTGTAGAAATCAGGTACATTTATAATGCAGAAGTTCGTTTGGTCCCTCCGTCGTATGTTGAAACTCGATATATATACGTACCATGAAAAATCAATTAGTTACACGGCATAGGAAATAAAAAGGAAGAAAAACAATTTTTCTTGAGTTCTCGGTCGGTAATCGGATGAAAGGCAGCAACTGTGACAGAAGGACAAGAATAAAAAGCAAGTTGAAAAAATAAAAAAAATAAAAAATGCGGAAGAGTAAAATGGTTAACTCAGAAAAAGAGATATAGTCTCCGGTTAAAGTATCGAAATTGTCTGGAGCAAGTGGAAAGAGGAAAAGGGGTCGACAAGGGTGTAAAACAATTAGCGACGCTAGCTGTCCTCATCCCACGTATCGAGGGCTTGTCTACGCCCCGACTATTAGTATAATCGCCGACGGGGGGCTGAACGCGCTTTACTCTTGCTGGCATTCTCCTAACCCCTCAAGCCAGCCTTGCGTTAGGTTCACTTTAATTCTTACCAAGTTAAAGCCACCATTCTCTACCAACACCAGCCTCCTCCCACAAGCCATTTCGCTCATACCTCCTTGAGTGGATACCTCGGGACTCCACTTGTACTTAACTCCTTGCGTGTTTCTCACTTTCTCATTTCCTCATCCTTCTTCATCCTGTTCGTTTCAACGTCAATCGAGTGACTAAAAGTTGTCACTCGATAATAACACTCTGCATAACTATTAATTTAACGTTTCTATGAATATTTGATTGTTTTTTTCTAAAGGGGCTTTTTCTCATTGTTTTTTTGATTTTGATACTTTAATATTTATTGGATATTCGTGGATTTACAGATGGTTTTTACCCTCTTCGAGGGTTACCATGGTACGCAAAGGTGCTGAGGCGTAAGAATTGTAACGGCAGAGACGCAAACAATAGTCTCCAGCGTTGGCAGGTTGATCCTATTTGAGTAATGTTGAAATCTGGGGCGTTCCTGGGAAAGTCCAGATGACCCGCTTCGTGGAGAAAGTGTGGGCATCCAGGAACCCTCTACCACTCTGTTTCAGTGTATTCGGTCAAAAGCACATCAAGAGTTGGAAATAGTATTTACGATCTAGAGTATAATTCTTCCATGAAACCGCAGTGAAACGATAATTGCCGTGTCATCAATGCTGACATTGATTGATTTTGTTTTGTCCCAGTGATAAATATTGCATTGATCCTCATGAACACAATGGATAATTACTGCCGATTGCAAAATGGCACTAAAGGAAAAATTCTCTCTAACAAAATGGCGGATGATAGTGAGGTCATGTGATATATTATATTTGGATACATATGAAATTGAAACGTGTATTTCAAAGGAAACCACGAGGATGGGTAATGGAAGATGTGATAATTTAGTATGCACAGTTTATTTGAATTTTATTGGTGAGCCACGGTTGTCACAGAAGTATCGTCCGCATGGGATAAGAGTTACGCCGTAGATAGAGTCAACATGGGGGGATGCAGACGAGATAGGATAAAGAAAAAAGGGTAGGAGAGGATGAAACGTGTAAGTGGAGATAGAAAGAGGCAGCGCGAGAAAAAAACAAGAAGAAATGAGAAAAAGAGAGAATGAGTGAAGGTGAAGGAGATAGGATGGAGGTTGTACCACAGGGGGGTCGCCTCTTCGCTTTATCGGATCGGAGAGACGACGCCTCTTCTACCGTTTCCCGTTTCCCCGAGGGGACACTTCTACCCGACCAATATCACCTCACTCCGGCCGGTTCCAATATCTCTTTAAGTTCCCGACCGACCATGAATAAACTATTTTCGACTTTGAATATCTGAGTAACCTTTTTTTTAACTTGCTCCTCTTCGTCTACCTTGAAAACGAGAGAGTCATCCGAGTATAGTGTTCTCTTTGGTGGAAAGACATGGGGGAGGGCTACGAGTTTAGTATGCAGAAATGCTGGATATGTGACACTTTAGTTTGAATGAAAAAAATTGAGAGAATGAAAAACGTCGAAATTTAAATGCGACCATTTCGTTTTTGAGGTTAGGTATTCAATGAGATCAAGACAGGGAATCTCCATGATAGATAACCTTTATACAACCATGATGAAATCAAGCCTGTGCAATAAGGAGCAGTCTATTACGCAATTCATCGGTGGACAGAGACAAGGAGAACGTTAGGGGAGACGACATTAATATTCCCAACCAAGCCTGGGAAGTAGCATCAAGTGACAAATATCACTCAGGCAGCCCTCTCTCGATTCTCACCAATTAATGATGATCTCTCTTGACTGTAATTCTCTCAAACTATACAAGCTCTCTGGCTGACTCTACTTCAGGTAAAAGAACTCTCTTCCTTCCTCTCTTTTATGTTGATCCTTGTATTTTCCATTAGGAAATTCGTAATCCGACGCTGCCTTCTGTTTATGTACTTTTTTAGGTCGAATGTTTTTTGGCGTCCTCTTCCATCCCTTGTTCTCTGATGGCAGATACAGGTAGGAAATAGCCTTTCGTGACGAGTCTGAGATCATGGGGAAGCGGTATGAGAATCCAGCAATGATCCTCTGAAATACGCGAGCCTAGCCAACCGCGAATATCCTTGATTAAACGGAAGAAAAAGCGTTCCCGAGATACGCTCCTTCCGCGGCCTTTTGCTTGGAGACTCTTGTGTGCTACGCTACAGACCCACTTTATCTTGCTATTCTGCTGTACTTCTCCCTCTTCCCCGTTTTTTTTCTTTCTTCTCCTGGTATAGACTGGCATTCCAACCGCACATCCCTTGGCAGTTGATTCTTCCCGCGTGGAATTGGATTGGTTGTACTCGGAGATGATAAAAAAAAGCAGTCGGAAAAAATGGATGGCTCTTCTCCTTTCAATGAATATAGTTAGGAGCAATGGATCGTGAGTTGAAAAATAAAGTGAGCGGGACTTTGATTGATATAAAGTCATTCGTCTTATAATTAATCCAATAAACATTTTCCTTCAAAAATGAAGTCATTTTATATTTTTTCTTTATTTCCATTCGAATTTTTTCTTTATTTCCTAGTTATGTGGCAAAATTTTTTTGCGCCCATAACTTCATTAAAAATAGTGAAAAGTTTTACAGCTTCATTCCGATATTCATCGTGCCCCCTAGATCCTAAACACACAAATGTGGATGTATTCTACTGGACTCAGTGTTCACTCAACAAAAGAACTAGAGGTGCGTAGTTGCTCGCTCACTCGTGAATAGAGGAGTGCGTTACTGCTGATTAGAAGGAAATAGTCAAAATATATTGTGATGAGTGTAGAGATGTGAAATTACGGTAATTTTTGAAACACGTCAGATCAGTGGTAAACTTACCATTTCCTGACCGTTTCTGACCTAACCTTTGATTCCCGTTGCAAAATGACCGTTATTTTTGTTGGAGTGTTAGTAATAAAATCAGATGATCAGAAATCCATCTATATAGTTGCAAAGTTACCGTCATTTTTTCAGATGGTCAGTAATAAAATGAGCCAATCAGAAATTCGGCATTTTGAGCTCCGGTCATTTTCTGTAATTTTTCTATTTTTTTTTGTTTTTACTCTTAACTAGCAAAGAATGAATGAATTCTGTATCAACGAAATTTCTTCATTAAATCATGCATACCGATCTACGTACTGAAGAGGGAGAACAGACGAATCGATTCATTTTCATGCTCATTCTTACTAAAATATCCCTGAAACAAAGCAAAATAGCGAGATTTTTGAACGCACCTTTTTGTAGCTGTGATGCTCTTCTATCAAAAATTCGCCCAAAAATTTCACTATATAGCTTAATTTCTGAGATATTCCTGATAGATAAATGGCAAGAAAATTTATTCATCGTATTTCATTTCTTCACTACTGATCTATACTTTTCAAAGTTTTCCATTCAATTTTGTGTATAAAACACTTTACATCTCTTTCATATACATTTCTTCATATAAACTATGAAAATTATTTCAATCAAATATCATGAAACGAAGTACTAGTGAATCTTTGAATGAATTGTCGAATTATATAATTCGAAAACTGACCGTAATAAAATCAATGAGTCAGCTTTGTGACACGACACTCAGTCATTTTTTTTACAAAAACGGTCAGTAATTATCATTTGGTCAGTTACCGGTAAACTAACCGGTAATTTTTTTCGTCAAATCTAAATGATGAGTGTGACTCTTCGTACCGCCCTAAGAACTTCCCGATGATTTCTGTCACTCACTATTAGATAAAATGATAAAGTAAAGAACGATAAATGACAACAGACATGGCCGTAATAGTCGTAAAAACTATTAACAAATGTTGGGGAGAGCTTAAAATCTGAGATCAATAAAAAAAATCGATTTTTCCTTTTCGGGATCAGTACATAGACTTCACTTATTGAGAAGTTAAAAAAATTTAATAATGTTTTTCTTAAAAAACTAAGAAATTACTGGATTGATTCGGATCAAAATCTAATGGCCGCAAATTTATATTAAGATGCTTCGATTACGACATCGATCACATTATTAATTTATGAGAAAATGTGAACGAAACATTTGGCCACGGACATACACACACACACACACACACATGCAGATATGGTCGTAAAAACTATCAAAAAATGTTGGGCAGGTGTCAAAACGTGTAGATCAATCGAAAAATCGATTTTTCATTCTCGGGGCCAATGCATAAACTTCCCTTATCGGGAAATTAATTATGCAAAAAAAAGAGGAGTTCATTCTGCCCCGCCTTCCCCTATTATTCGGTTCAAATTTTTTCTCCATTTTTTCTCTGGTTGTGAGTACTGCACTAACTCTGTTGACGGATTGATATGAATAGCCGAAGATGCGACGACACTTGCGAGGAGTGGCAACGAGACCTCTTCCCAGGAGCTTTTTTTTTCTTCCGTAAATGGAAAAACTGCTACCATGGTTATCGAATTTCGAGACATAATTATTTTTCATTTTTTTTCAGCAAAACAAAATCACGACTACTATATTTTATGGGATTTTGCACACTCACCATTGTGTCGTGTATCCCAATATAATTTGATTTAGTAATCACAGATATGTATCTTGCCAAATGTCATTGATGTGATTATTATACACATATAGTTGATTTTGATCTTGACTATATGGACTTTATGCTATCAGTATGCAAGAGCTCTCTCAGTGCGCATGAAATCTAATCATAATTACATTCTCATTACATCCATGACATGAGAGAAAAAATACAAGTATTTCCAGAATGAGTCAACAAGTTTCGATTCTGCCTGATAGCTTCACATATGTACTATTAGAAAAAAAATTGAACTGTCGGAATTAAGACATGTCATTCCTGACTATTCTGCTTGCTCGGACACACAACTAGCGAACCATTCAGAAACCATAAATACAACACAATGCGTGGTCTCTATCGTTTTGTCGACATTAGAAGGGGTGATACCTTCCAGCATCCCTTCTCTTTTTCCTTCCCTTATTTCTCATACAATATATGGTTACGCAAGGGAGAACAGTGAGGGGTCACATTTGGCAATCATGGATGACGGTAGTATGAAACAATGCACCTGGCATTTTGGGGTGTGTGGTTCAAAAAAGGGTGCCGCGCGAGTAAATTCAGAAGGGAACACGCACTCCCAGTCACCCCCAGTGATGTATTGCCGGTGCCAGAGGAAACAACCATGTCGTCCCTTTTTTGATACTAATGAAAATTCCTCAAGCATTGAAGACTTCTTCTCCGCTTTCTTCAATTTCACAATAAAATGGGAAAATATTTGTCATGCAAACAATTAAAATTGGGAAATATTGTTCTATGCGCGTTCCCATTGATTAATTGTAAATGTGAAAACTTATATTATCTCTTGATGATCGGAAATATAGAGAGCGGTTTACTGTTAACGAATTCTACTTACAGTTTATCGACTGATGTCTAATTCTCTTCAGCCTATAAGTTACCATCTATTGATAAATTATCATTAGTCTGCGAAGTAGACAGATGATGCTGCAATGTTGACAACTGACGTCAATGGTACAAGGTCAACTAATGCCACTTTGGAATGCAGTTAGCAGTACATTGTTTCACTCAAATATTATCACCATGACGCATATATCACAATATGTAATTATTATAGTTCTAATTAATCTAGTTAATTTCAATCATGGTTTAGTGTATCGTCCAGTTGTAATTATACATGGTGTTTTGACTGGAAGTGAGAGTATGGAAGAAATTAGTAATCGAATACAGGAGGTAGGTTATTGGCAACTTTGATGCTCTTGACTGGATTATTGCTTATCTGAATTATTCTACAGATACATCCAGGAACACAGATATACAATACACCAAGGTACGCGGGTTGGAGTAGTCTAGAGCCCATGTGGCATCAAATAGATGAAATTGGAAATGATGTTATGGCTATTGCTGCTGCTTATCCAGAAGGTATCAATCTACTTGGATACAGTCAGGGAGGATTGTTAGCTAGAGCAATATTACAAAGATTTCCAGAGCATAATGTGCGGAATTTCATTTCCTTAAGTTCGCCTCAAGCTGGACAGTACGGAAGTGAGTTTCATGAGATTAAATCAACATGGCACTGGAAATAATAGGCATGTGACAATTTTTTGATTCTGTTTTCCTTCTATCGAATGAATTATTTGAAAAAATGGAAAATATATACGTGCAGAAAATTCAAAAATACATGTACGAATTTTTTAGATATTCTTTTATAATAATTCATATGCTCAGAAGAATCCAAAAAATTATCACCTGTGTGCTGATTTCATCATGATGAATTTATTTATATGAAGATACGAACGTGACAACTTGCGGTTTTAAGTAAATTTTTATTTTCTTTGCTTCAGCAAAATTCCTCCACTTATTTTTTCCGGATTTAGCATGTGAAACTGCTTACGAATTATTTTATTCAAGACTTGGACAACACACAAGCGTTGGAAATTATTGGAATGATCCTTTTCATCAAGTAAATTCCTTTTCTTATCTTTATTATTATGGAAGTAAGAGATTATCTATGATTTTTATCTATAATTTTCATTTTGTTCAGGAACTATATTTCGAGTATAGCAAATTTCTGCCGTACATAAATAATGAACTACTGTCGTCAAACTCCACGAGTTTCAAGGAAGGCTTAACTAAATTAAATCATATGGTGCTGATTGGTGGTCCAGATGATGGTGTTATAACACCGTGGCAGAGTAGTCAATTTGGATATTTCGATAATAATAGTACGGTTTTAGAAATGAAAGACAGGCCCATCTATCAGACTGATGCAATTGGTCTTAAAACATTGGATGAAGGTAGAAAACTAACGACTTATACTGTGCCAGGAATACCACACTATATGTGGCATATCAATCAAACTATCGTTGATTTGTACATTCTACCTCATCTAGATTAAGTAATTGATTATTTCCGATGAGTTTCGCACTTTCGTTTATCTTCGAGAGAAGAAAAGCAAAATTTGAATCGATGAATTTTCCAAGATCCTGATTGATTGAGAGAAAATTGCTAAGACTGATTGATGAATACTAAAAAGAACATTTTGTAACGAATATGACTGCCAATTGTGTATGCGAAATATTGTACATTAATAAATATCTCATTATTCTAAATTTGCTATCAAATTGCAAAGATTAAAAGGTAAATGTGGAGGTACGCGACCTTTCAAAAATAAGATTAATTTAAAGTTACTTCAGGAAGGGGGGTAGAGAAAATAAGATAATACATCGGAATCAAAAATTGCAATAGCTCAATTGGTAGAGCATCAGGCATGTCATCTGATGGTTGTGAGTTCAGAACTCGCTTGCGCATTCCCTATCTTTTCCGAAATTTAATTCTGAGATTTTCAAGTTTTATAAAAAAGGCCTCTAAGCTACATCGAGTCAATAGTGGACCTTCTCCTCCGGGTTCTACACTGCAGCTAGAATATTTAGAAGACAATCAAGTAAAAGTAGCGATAAAACAAAATTTATACTACAATCTAAGACTAAAAAATTGTGAGCAATTGATCACGATATTGATTGCTGCACATTGTACAGTATTCTCAGAATATCAGAATACTGTACAATATTGAAGTGATTACTCTTTAATATAATGCATCAATCATTTCTTGACACAGGATTTTTCTCAAAAACCCTTTTTTTATCAAATTTGTTATAAGTATTTTTTCCTCTGAATTTTTTATTGTGGATAGCGTATATTAACGTCTTTCTTCTAAAAATAATTATTGTATTTGTCTATTCAATCATTCCTGAATTTGTTCATAAATAGATTCATTTCGTATCTACCTTCTTGAAAAAAAAAAATACCTCTAAATGTTCTCTCTACTTTCAGAATCGACCACAGACAATCATTTTGTTTTATCGAGTAATAGACTGTAGCTGATAGCAAATACCTGTTGCGTTAGTCAACACCGCCTTATTTCAAATTCTTCCGTTAGCAACTAATTATCAGAAAGATATGGAAATGGATGACATGAAAAATATTCAACATTTTTTCTTCCAATGTGTATTTATTGCACTTACCGATAAAAATTACACAATGGTTTCATCATTTGCAATTTGGAAAAAGTAGTAAATGATCATCATATTCAAATGTCCCAGCTTTGATTTTAAATTTATTCTTTGTTATTGTGATTCCCAAAATATGGCATGAAAGGGAATAAACTTTTCGAAACTTCATTCAGAGGTGGCTCTTTGTTCATATTGATATTAATCTGCACAATGACTTTTGGCAGTAACAGTGCTCCAAGCATGCGGTTCAAGTCTACAATATTACTTTCTGAATAATATTCATCAACTTGGTTAATGAACTGATTGAAAGCATTAGATGCAAATGATTCTGTAACTTTCTCTATTCCAGCGTGACCAGTAAATCGATCATTACACGGTGGATCATCATGATCATTTTTTTCGTATGTCTTGACAACATGATTTTTTTTCTCCAGTCCACCGAGGCCATCTGTACTCTGAACTGCAGTATCTTGAACGTTGTTAACTCCAAATACTTCATCTTCATTAAAAGTGCTATCAGAAACTACAAGAGCTACATTTACTACATCAAGACTGTCCCTCTCTTGCACTCCATAATCATCTACTACCCCATGCAATTGATTACGCTCATCTACACTCAGAGCAAAACCACCCTGGTTATTATTCATCGAAAAATATCTGTCAACCTCGTTTACTTTACTGAGATCCTTATTACCATCGAGATCCTTGAATCCTCTGATTGCATCTATTTTATCAATGCCCATATTAGTTTCAACATCACCGTCATTGATTCTAACGGTACGACTAGTTGTGTCGCCTGCATATGCCCCGGCTATTCCGTCCTTGTCCTCATATGTAAGAGCACTGTGAACTTGATCAATGCCCACTGAAATATCAACATCACCATCCTTCAGATTAACATTACGATCAACACTATTAACTTCAGACATGTTAACATTTCCCTCTGAATCTACAGCATGTTGAATTTGATTTGTCTTATCAACATCAATAACTGCATCAACCTCACCATCACAAAGGCCAATTTTTTTGTCAACATCATTAACTGACAATAGTTGCTTGACTCCTTGGAATTCACCGAGCGCTAATATATTGGTTTCTTCCGTTAATTGACTCAAACCATTCCCATCATTCGACTGACTCAATTTATCAGCTTCATCAACTGCTAATATTTCATCAGTATCCGCGCCATTGCCTGATTTATATATAAGATTTTTCTGACTCTCTCCCTTCAACTCGCTTGCCCCATCACTACTTTCAACTGCATGTAATGCATGATTTTCACTGGCGAGAAGAGTTGATTCAAGTCCGGTTGAATCACTTATTTTTTCAAGTTCGTTTGCTCCAGTGACAGCAAACATCTCCTTTGTACCATCCTCATTACTTATACCATACACAGTACTAACTTCATCCTTTCCATAGAGATGATTCACTCCATCAGCATTTTGACTATTGTACTTGTCATTCAATCCTTTCACTGCCAACATTTCTCCGGATCCATCTGTTCCAATGTTTGCATACGTTTCATCAATTTCATTGATAACTTCAGCCGATAAATCCGATTGTTTCACCGTTGAAATTTGATTAAATTCATTAACAAGACTCTTAGCGTCGTCTGTACTTACGATCCTGTGGCTTTCAGCTACTGTATGAGTTGTTTCCGTTCTCGGAGTTGAAATCAAAATATCGAAGGGTGGTGCTTCACTCATTGCAAACTCTTCAATTATTTCATTAGAAACATGATTAATGGGAATCACTGCGCCTAATGAAAACGTCGTGCAAATGACCAGAATACACAATATTGTATACCTCATGTTGAAGAATAACAAGTTATCTATGAGCTTTGGCGAGGCTGATACGGAGGTAGAAATAATGCGAACATGTCGATTCGTTCCTTCGCATCTAGTCACCTGTTATCGATCGGTGATAGTAAATTGGTAGAAACAATTATTTCGAATTTCCATTTTCTTTTTATCTTGAAACATTTTTTTTTTGCAGTACGCGGTAATGTGTTTACCATGAAGAGATAAACAGTGACAATTGTGCAACAGGGCAATGACATATAGTCATTTTTTCTGAAAATTTTTCCATTGAATCGACAATTTTTGTTATCGTCAAAAAAGTTAATTATCATACGAATTGGACATGTGGTCAGAAATGAATATTCAATAACTTTATTTCTATTCTTGGTTTATTAGACATTGTATAAATTTTCATAAAAACGTTATTGGAAATCCTTCCCAATGATTGATCTTTTAGCATGATTGTAAACATCATCAGTAATATTCTCTCCATTCGTGAATTTGGTAATCAAGTCAAGTGCCCATATCGGCTGATCTTTCAATACAAAATGTTTAGAATTACGCATCATGACTTGCGTTAAATTTCCGGCATTTTGTACATATCCAGCTATAGCTGTACCTACAAACCATGCTTGCCTATCTGCTACTCTAAATTCATCTTTACCATTCCAATTTAATTCCATCAAATTATCTCTAAAGGAACTGTAGGGTCTCATGGTATCGAATTCACCATTGACAATTAGAATTCTATAATGCTCGAGAAGTCCACCTAATATATTACCAAGAGATACTGACATATCTTCTTCCATGGACTTTCGTACTTTGTCAGCATGTATAATAAAACTGCGATTACCAACGTGCATAGCATGCTTCATGCCATAATTTCCCATGAATTCCGAAAGCATGTTGGAATCTTTCTCTTCCCTGTAATTGTCACTACTCAACTGATCATATTGAGGGGAGAAACTCGTAAATATTTTTGTGGATTCCCTCACCAACGCTATGACACTGGGTATACTGAATACACCCCTTTCATCTATGACATTTTGTATTTTTCTTTCATACCCAAATAAAATATTTATTCTTTCAGAATCCTGCAATTCGTAGTGTAACCGATTGTCCTGCACGACTTGTTGCGTTTCGTCGAGAGACCCGCCAAAAATAGCCAGTCCCTTCAAATTAATTTGATTCTCCAGGACGGAGTTTAATGTATGAATTGCATAAGATGAAGCTATTACATATTTTCCTGCAAATCCTTCTCCAGTAATGTACAACTCATTTGCTTTTAATTCTGGAAACATTTTGAAAAATTGATCGATTGCTTGATAAAGTTGAATACCAACTGAAAGCTGATTATCAACGTAGCCCTCTTCATCCTCTGTAAAACTGTAACCAGCACCGACGGGATTATCAATATAAAGCATATTGAATGGCTTAGCCCACGTAGATTCTCTCAATTCTACAGTTCCGTATTCAGTGATTCTGATAGGTCCATTTTCAGTGAATAAACCGATAAGTGAACTCTCTCCTGGGCCACCTTGGAGCCAAATAACTACAGGAGCAGTGCCTGAATTTATCTTGATGAAAATGAAAAGAGAAATAGTTTAGTTTTTGACTAATATGAAAGACCATGTCTGATTTATTAGGCAGTTCTATGCAGACATTTTTGTTACCATCTAGTTGGCCAGAAACAAACAAAATCTCCCATAAGGAAAAATAAATAATTTTCTTAGCATCAGCTAAATTTGCAAAAACATTTCAAACAACTCAACGAATAAAATTCAAGAAAACGCGACTTCTTAAGATCCCGAATTTCTATTAACTGCAAATAACAGAATTGTTCATGGTTTTGTCCCTCACCTGAGCTGGAAAGTACCAGAAAAACAAGTTTGATTTGTATTCTTCGTGAACTGTTAAGTATCCACTATAGCTGATAATCTGTCGCAAACTCTCATGCTCAACCAATGATTTTCTTCTAGCTTCATCAATTTGTCCATTCATGATTAGAGGCGTCAAGAAAAGTGGATGCACAATTTCATTACCTTCTTCATCATTTTTCCAGTTCTCATTATCCGAGAATAAACCAGAGTCGTTGAATCGTATGTGATAGACTGCCGCAATGAGAGATGCGGCTAATATCCCAGCCAACAATGAAAATCCCATTTTTTAATATTGAAATAAAAATTTTTTTAGCTTGGAATAGTGAACCTGTTTGTTTCTATACTACTTTTCAAGAATTGATAAGGAATGCACGGTTATTTCGCCAACTGTTTGGTATTGATAATTCATGTCATTTGGACTCCCTTGCTATGCCTGAACTGTGGAATATAATTACCAACATAAATTTACAAGGAAAACATGATGGCATAATTTTTGTCGAGGGAGTTTGATAGCGCAAAACTACGCGTTTTCATTTACTCATAGCGATACGATATGTGTCTATTTATCCTTTGAAAATAGCACAAGAACGTAGTTCTGAGACATTTCATTCAATTTTACAGAAAAATTGTGGGAGGGAAGAATTTATTGACGAATAGAAATCGAGTGAAACAACAGCAAGATTCTATTATTTTCTTATCGTTGTCCCCTATTTTTCCGCTTCACTACCAAAATATAAAATAGACTAGTGGCAAAAATGAATTTGAATGGAAAATGTACCCACATTTCGTAGAAAAAAAAACAATCTATAGGGGAAGGTGGGGCAAGATGGACACATCTAAATTTTTTGCCAAATATTATGGAAAACTCTTGAAATTAAGGGAAATATTGGCGGTAGATTGTTTTTGATGATTTCATTGGAAAGCTGAGGAAGTTTTAGATGGAAAACAAGGGCCGAAATTAATTTTTGAGAGTTTTTGGTGATTTTGACTTTTTTGAGCTTTTTAGAGGGGTAAAAGCCTTGTTTTTTTGAAAATTTTCCGTTTTTTGAGAATATCTTTGGTTCTATCTGTCGTAGCGCAAAAATTCCGACGGGAGGTGAAAGGTGAGATCATTTGCCATCGATTTATAGGGTTTTAAATTCAAAAATATCGATTTTTAAGGTATTTATGGACATTTCTGTGAAACAATTTTGTGAAACAGTTTTTGGCCTATAACTATTCCAAAAATTGACATTTTTAAATTCAAAACCCCATAATTCGATGGGAAATAAGCTCACCTTTCATTTGAGACCAACCCCGAATCGCTACGACCAATAGAACCACAGATATTTGAAAAAAACTGAACATTTGAAAAAAATGAAAGGCTTCTACCCCTCAAAAATGTCAAAAAATATAGATTTTCAAAAAAATCGAAAAAAATACAAATGACACTGGTTTTCCGGCTAAAATTTCCTCAGCTTTCCAATAGAATGATAAAAAAAAATCAATCTTTAACCATTTCATTATAGTGTCCATTTTGCCCCACTCTCCCCTATGGAACAGAATATGAATTGTTACAGCAAAAGTTCGTAGAAATATTTGCAATGAATCCAATTGGGTATCAGTTTTTCCCAAATTCATAATCCTATCGTCATAGCATTAAAATCATGTTACATAAGTCA
Organism: Aleiodes alternator; assembly: GCA_963921955.1. Taxonomy (NCBI): domain Eukaryota; kingdom Metazoa; phylum Arthropoda; class Insecta; order Hymenoptera; family Braconidae; genus Aleiodes; species Aleiodes alternator. Next base: position 100,781 of record OY998097.1, read on the forward strand.
TTCTCTAATTTTTTATTCATCTAAAATAATTTGAAATACAAAATTTCACATACTTTTCCTGAGCGGCGTAGAATATCTCCATTTTGATCGTACTAATCAAGTTATATTTATCTAGTCTAAAACTTCAAGTAATTATTCAATAAATGTCATGAGGATTGCTGAAAAAAAGATTCATTCACAGCCTTAGAATTTTTTTCCTCGTGTGAATCTGGTGATCAAATCCAATGCCCACTTTGGTTGATCACTAGGCACCATGTGCCCAGCATTTCTTACTAAAACTTCCATGAGATTTCCAACAGTTTTTGCATATCCAGCTAATTCTCCACCGACTCTCCACTGCTTCCTCGTAGCTTTTCGATACTCCTCAGCACCTGGCCACTTTAAATTCATCAGATAGTTTTCGGTCAATGGATAAGCGACAATAATATCCAATTGTCCATTGTAGATCAATACTTTGTAATGCTGAACGAGAGCCGAAACTTTATCTGCTTGAGATCGTGTTACATCATTTTTCAAATACTCCTCAACATCATTAGACTCAACATGGAATGTACAATTGCCAACATGAATTGCTTTTCTCACATCAACCCTCTGTATCCATTCTGCCATCCAGTCTGATTCATTAGTATCCTGTGTTCTCAAATAATTGAAGTAAAATTCAAAACCGGTTAAATTCTTGAAGAGGCTTGGTGATGCATTCAAATCTTCATCAATCAATTTATTGAAGATTTCAAATGCTTCATCGTATTTGCTTTGATTGATGAAATCTCTGCCCTTTTTTTCGTATGCCTGAAATTCATCTCTGCCATTGAAATCAATCAGTCCAAGCTGATAAAGATAATCACCATAATTTAGTTGATTAATTGGATCAGTTAAGCCATTACCAATGGCCATGCCTTTGAAATTTATTTTCACTGTGGCGTTTGGATTTTCATTATGAATAGTATATGAGACTGCTGGTACGTATTTACCTCCGTAGGATTCACCAGTTACAAAGAAATCATTGGCTTTGAGTTCCGGAAATAGCTGAAAGAATTGGACTAATGCTTTGTAAAGATTCTGACCAACGTGAGTTTCATTGGTTGAGTAACCTTCCTTGTGATCTGTGAAACTGTATCCAGCGCCAACTGGATTGTCTATGTAGATCATATTGTGTGTACTGGTCCATGAATATTTTCTCATTGCCAGGGTTTTATTCTTTGTAACCATAAATGGGCCATTTTCAGTGAAAAGACCGAATAAAGAAGTTGCTCCTGGGCCACCTTGGAGCCACAAAACTACTGGCGCTGATTTTGGATTCATCTGAAATTGATGATATAATTTGATGAATTCAGAATTTTTACAATGAGAATATTGATTGAAATTGGAGCATCTTTCGTTATAGAAATCGCTACCAATGTCTTTTTTGTTTCCTACAAAGATCTCTGCTTCTAATTGGAGTGCAGAAAAACATCAGCTTAAAAAAAGAACAAGTTTCGGAAATGCAAATTTTTCCAGCATATATGGTCAGTTTTTCAGTCAAATCATTGCTATTTCTTCATCATGAATCGTTTTATTGCAATATCCATTTCTTCCCGCATTATTTTTATAGGGGAAAATGGTGCGAAATGGACCTCCGAGGCAACAGGATTTACATTTTGTTTTCAAGTGAAGGACTTCATCAAAAAATCGGAAAAATTAAGGAGGTGCTTCAATATGTGGACATTGTTGTTGAATTTTTTTCGTTTTTTTTCCCTAGAGTCTTCCATTTTCGAAACTAATCCCGAATAATTTTGACTACGATGTCCATTTCCTACCTGTCTCCCCTATATTTGTTATAGCGGAAGCGAAAAAAATAGAGTATTCGAATTTGTATGAATGGATTAATGATGGAAATTTATTAAGAAATTTTTATTGATTTACCCGTGCAGGAAAGAACCAGAAGAACATATTGGAATTATATTTTTTATCAACAGTGAAATATCCTGCATAACTGCTAACATCATTCATTTCTTTATGTTGTACAGTAGCTACTTTCCTCGCTTCTTCAATTTTTCCATTTTCAATATAAGGTGTCAAAAACAGTGGGTTTCCAGCATCTTCGTCAACACCTAGAGGATAACTCCTTAGTTTGGGATAAAAATTAGTGAATGCTGCCTGAGTATTTTCACTGAAATTCACAATCAAAAACACTGTAAATAACCCACTTAATAATTTAAATTTCATTGTTAAAAATGTGGATATGTCTAGTCAATTGAATTGACGTTCTCACTGATGCAATACGCTCTACTGATAATTACGCATTAACGAACTCTGAACTTTAGCGATAATTTCTTTTTGATAATACTTTGACGTATCTACAATCCGCCCATTCGAATGAACGAAATATTTATACACAACGCGTGGATGATGATACTGTGGTTTTTTCTCAACTGCTTTGTCATGGAATATAGTTGTACTGGTAGAAGCGTATATATATAGCTTCTATTTTTGGACATCAATTGCTAAGCGGTACGCCAGTGAACCACGAAGAGGACGTGCCTATCAGCCATAAAGAATGAAGAACTCTACTCACCCAAAGAAAGAACATAACAACACTAACTCTACTCTTCATGCTGTCAGTAAAACAGAAATCAGGTACGGTCCAGTCGATATAATACCTGTAAATTATTATTTCACACTACCGAACAAAAATAAATGCAGCGCACGTCCGAAATAAGTTGGGATGATCTCTGCGAATGACATACGAAGTCTCCTTGGCTTATTATTGAATTTTATTGGGTGAAGGTTGATCAGCCATTCTTATCCTCATTTTTCACCCATTTCCCGAGGGAATACGGGGTTTTCCTTGAAATTTCGCAAAGAATTGAGTGAAACGCACGATGTTGGGGGATCCTGAAGTGCCAAAAGCCGCAACGATTCGGGGTATCCAGTATGCGCGGAATTTTTCAGTTTTTCTCAATTATCTCGGTAAATAAGCGAGATAGAGCGAAATAGACGTTAATACGGAGTCAGGAAGAAAAAATTCCAGTTTTTCGCGATTATCTCGGTAAATAAGCGAGATAGAGCGAAATAGGCACTCATTTGGGATCAGGAAAGGAATATTTTCAGTTTTTCGCGATTATCTCGGTAAATAAGCGAGATAGAGCGAAATGGACGTTAATATGGGATCAGTAACAATGTCAATGTCTGCTCTATCGAATTCGCTGAACCATTCGCGATACTGTTGTGGAATTTTGCAGGCTACTTCCTGACGATCTAGGCAGTGTCACTGTGAAATTTCATCAGAAAATACCCCACAGAAAAAAAGTTATGAAGATTTGAAAATCGGGATTTTCGTGATGGCTGATTTCCTTCGAATATTTCTTCATTCTCATTTTTCACCCATTTCCCGAGGGAATACGGGGTTTTCCTTGAAATTTCGCAAAGAATTGAGTGAAACGCACGATGATGGGGGATCCTGAAGGGCCAAAAGCCGCAAGGATTCGGGATATCCAGTGTTTGCGGAATTTTCAGGCCAAACCCAGAGGCAATGGCCTTTGCTCTATGAAAATGACCATTTCCGCTCTATCGAATCTTCAGAACCATTCGCGATACTGTTATGAAATTTTGCAGGCTACTTCCTGACGACCTAGGCAGTGTCACTGTAAAATTTCATCAGGAAATATGCCACAGAAAAAAAGTTATGAAGATTTGAAAATTGGGATTTTCATGATGGCTGATTTCCTTCGAATATTCCTTCATTCTCATTTTTCACCCATTTCCCGAGGAAATACGGGGTTTTCCTTGAAATTTCGCAAAGAATTGAGTGAAACGCACGATGTTGGGGGATCCTGAAGTGCCAAAAGCCGCAACGATTCGGGGTATCCAGTATCCGCGGAATTTTTCAGTTTTTCTCAATTATCTCGGTAAATAAGCGAGATAGAGCGAAATAGACGTTAATACGGAGTCAGGAAGAAAAAATTCCAGTTTTTCGCGATTATCTCGGTAAATAAGCGAGATAGAGCGAAATAGGCACTCATTTGGGATCAGGAAAGGAATATTTTCAGTTTTTCGCGATTATCTCGGTAAATAAGCGAGATAGAGCGAAATAGGCACTCATTTGGGATCAGGAAAGGAATATTTTCAGTTTTTCGCGATTATCTCGGTAAATAAGCGAGATAGAGCGAAATGGACGTTAATATGGGATCAGTAACAATGTCAATGTCTGCTCTATCGAATTCGCTGAACCATTTGCGATACTGTTGTGGAATTTTGCAGGCTACTTTCTGACGATCTGGTCAGTATCACTGTGAAATTTCATCAGGAAATACCCCACAGAAAAAAAGTTATGAAGATTTGAAAATCGGGATTTTCGTGATGGCTGATTTCCTTCGAATATTTCTTCATTCTCATTTTTCACCCATTTCCCGAGGGAATACGGGGTTTTCCTTGAAATTTCGCAAAGAATTGAGTGAAACGCACGATGATGGGGGATCCCGAAGGGCCAAAAGCCGCAAGGATTCGGGATATCCAGTGTTTGCGGAATTTTCAGGCCAAACCCAGAGGCAATGGCCTTTGCTCTATGAAAATGACCATTTCCGCTCTATCAAATCTTCAGAACCATTCGCGATACTGTTATGAAATTTTGCAGGCTACTTCCTGACGACCTAGGCAGTGTCACTGTGAAATTTCATCAGGAAATATGCCACAGAAAAAAAGTTATGAAGATTTGAAAATTGGGATTTTCATGATGGCTGATTTCCTTCGAATATTCCTTCATCCTCATTTTTCACCCATTTCCCGAGGGAATACGGGGTTTTCCTTGAAATTTCGCAAAGAATTGAGTGAAACGCACGATGATGGGGGATCCTGAAGGGCCAAAAGCCGCAAGGATTCGGGATATCCAGTGTTTGCGGAATTTTCAGGCCAAACCCAGAGGCAATGGCCTTTGCTCTATGAAAATGACCATTTCCGCTCTATCGAATCTTCAGAACCATTCGCGATACTGTTATGAAATTTTGCAGGCTACTTCCTGACGACCTAGGCAGTGTCACTGTAAAATTTCATCAGGAAATATGCCACAGAAAAAAAGTTATGAAGATTTGAAAATTGGGATTTTCATGATGGCTGATTTCCTTCGAATATTCCTTCATTCTCATTTTTCACCCATTTCCCGAGGAAATACGGGGTTTTCCTTGAAATTTCGCAAAGAATTGAGTGAAACGCACGATGTTGGGGGATCCTGAAGTGCCAAAAGCCGCAACGATTCGGGGTATCCAGTATCCGCGGAATTTTTCAGTTTTTCTCAATTATCTCGGTAAATAAGCGAGATCGAGCGAAATACACGTTAATACGGAGTCAGGAAGAAAAAATTCCAGTTTTTCGCGATTATCTCGGTAAATAAGCGAGATAGAGCGAAATAGGCACTCATTTGGGATCAGGAAAGGAATATTTTCAGTTTTTCGCGATTATCTCGGTAAATAAGCGAGATAGAGCGAAATGGACGTTAATATGGGATCAGTAACAATGTCAATGTCTGCTCTATCGAATTCGCTGAACCATTTGCGATACTGTTGTGGAATTTTGCAGGCTACTTTCTGACGATCTGGTCAGTATCACTGTGAAATTTCATCAGGAAATACCCCACAGAAAAAAAGTTATGAAGATTTGAAAATCGGGATTTTCGTGATGGCTGATTTCCTTCGAATATTTCTTCATTCTCATTTTTCACCCATTTCCCGAGGGAATACGGGGTTTTCCTTGAAATTTCGCAAAGAATTGAGTGAAACGCACGATGATGGGGGATCCTGAAGGGCCAAAAGCCGCAAGGATTCGGGATATCCAGTGTTTGCGGAATTTTCAGGCCAAACCCAGAGGCAATGGCCTTTGCTCTATGAAAATGACCATTTCCGCTCTATCGAATCTTCAGAACCATTCGCGATACTGTTATGAAATTTTGCAGGCTACTTCCTGACGACCTAGGCAGTGTCACTGTAAAATTTCATCAGGAAATATGCCACAGAAAAAAAGTTATGAAGATTTGAAAATTGGGATTTTCATGATGGCTGATTTCCTTCGAATATTCCTTCATTCTCATTTTTCACCCATTTCCCGAGGAAATACGGGGTTTTCCTTGAAATTTCGCAAAGAATTGAGTGAAACGCACGATGTTGGGGGATCCTGAAGTGCCAAAAGCCGCAACGATTCGGGGTATCCAGTATCCGCGGAATTTTTCAGTTTTTCTCAATTATCTCGGTAAATAAGCGAGATCGAGCGAAATACACGTTAATACGGAGTCAGGAAGAAAAAATTCCAGTTTTTCGCGATTATCTCGGTAAATAAGCGAGATAGAGCGAAATAGGCACTCATTTGGGATCAGGAAAGGAATATTTTCAGTTTTTCGCGATTATCTCGGTAAATAAGCGAGATAGAGCGAAATAGGCACTCATTTGGGATCAGGAAAGGAATATTTTCAGTTTTTCGCGATTATCTCGGTAAATAAGCGAGATAGAGCGAAATGGACGTTAATATGGGATCAGTAACAATGTCAATGTCTGCTCTATCGAATTCGCTGAACCATTTGCGATACTGTTGTGGAATTTTGCAGGCTACTTTCTGACGATCTGGTCAGTATCACTGTGAAATTTCATCAGGAAATACCCCACAGAAAAAAAGTTATGAAGATTTGAAAATCGGGATTTTCGTGATGGCTGATTTCCTTCGAATATTTCTTCATTCTCATTTTTCACCCATTTCCCGAGGGAATACGGGGTTTTCCTTGAAATTTCGCAAAGAATTGAGTGAAACGCACGATGATGGGGGATCCTGAAGTGCCAAAAGCCGCAACGATTCGGGGTATCCAGTATCCGCGGAATTTTTCAGTTTTTCTCAATTATCTCGGTAAATAAGCGAGATAGAGCAAAATAGACGTTAATGCGGAGTCAGGAAGGAAAAATTCCAGTTTTTCGCGATTATCTCGGTAAATAAGCGAGATAGAGCGAAATGGACGTTAATATGGGATCAGTAACAATGTCAATGTCTGCTCTATCGAATTCGCTGAACCATTTGCGATACTGTTGTGGAATTTTGCAGGCTACTTTCTGACGATCTGGTCAGTATCACTGTGAAATTTCATCAGGAAATACCCCACAGAAAAAAAGTTATGAAGATTTGAAAATCGGGATTTTCGTGATGGCTGATTTCCTTCGAATATTTCTTCATTCTCATTTTTCACCCATTTCCCGAGGGAATACGGGGTTTTCCTTGAAATTTCGCAAAGAATTGAGTGAAACGCACGATGATGGGGGATCCCGAAGGGCCAAAAGCCGCAAGGATTCGGGATATCCAGTGTTTGCGGAATTTTCAGGCCAAACCCAGAGGCAATGGCCTTTGCTCTATGAAAATGACCATTTCCGCTCTATCAAATCTTCAGAACCATTCGCGATACTGTTATGAAATTTTGCAGGCTACTTCCTGACGACCTAGGCAGTGTCACTGTGAAATTTCATCAGGAAATATGCCACAGAAAAAAAGTTATGAAGATTTGAAAATTGGGATTTTCATGATGGCTGATTTCCTTCGAATATTCCTTCATCCGCATTTTTCACCCATTTCCCGAGGGAATACGGGGTTTTCCTTGAAATTTCGCAAAGAATTGAGTGAAACGCACGATGATGGGGGATCCTGAAGGGCCAAAAGCCGCAAGGATTCGGGATATCCAGTGTTTGCGGAATTTTCAGGCCAAACCCAGAGGCAATGGCCTTTGCTCTATGAAAATGACCATTTCCGCTCTATCGAATCTTCAGAACCATTCGCGATACTGTTATGAAATTTTGCAGGCTACTTCCTGACGACCTAGGCAGTGTCACTGTAAAATTTCATCAGGAAATATGCCACAGAAAAAAAGTTATGAAGATTTGAAAATTGGGATTTTCATGATGGCTGATTTCCTTCGAATATTCCTTCATTCTCATTTTTCACCCATTTCCCGAGGAAATACGGGGTTTTCCTTGAAATTTCGCAAAGAATTGAGTGAAACGCACGATGTTGGGGGATCCTGAAGTGCCAAAAGCCGCAACGATTCGGGGTATCCAGTATCCGCGGAATTTTTCAGTTTTTCTCAATTATCTCGGTAAATAAGCGAGATAGAGCAAAATAGACGTTAATACGGAGTCAGGAAGCAAAAATTCCAGTTTTTCGCGATTATCTCGGTAAATAAGCGAGATAGAGCGAAATAGGCACTAATTTGGCATCAGGAGAGGAGTATTTTCAGTTTTTCGCGATTATCTCGGTAAATAAGCGAGATAGAGCGAAATGGACGTTAATATGGGATCAGTAACAATGTCAATGTCTGCTCTATCGAATTCGCTGAACCATTCGCGATACTGTTGTGGAATTTTGCAGGCTACTTCCTGACGATCTAGGCAGTGTCACTGTGAAATTTCATCAGAAAATACCCCACAGAAAAAAAGTTATGAAGATTTGAAAATCGGGATTTTCGTGATGGCTGATTTCCTTCGAATATTTCTTCATTCTCATTTTTCACCCATTTCCCGAGGGAATACGGGGTTTTCCTTGAAATTTCGCAAAGAATTGAGTGAAACGCACGATGATGGGGGATCCTGAAGGGCCAAAAGCCGCAAGGATTCGGGATATCCAGTGTTTGCGGAATTTTCAGGCCAAACCCAGAGGCAATGGCCTTTGCTCTATGAAAATGACCATTTCCGCTCTATCGAATCTTCAGAACCATTCGCGATACTGTTATGAAATTTTGCAGGCTACTTCCTGACGACCTAGGCAGTGTCACTGTAAAATTTCATCAGGAAATATGCCACAGAAAAAAAGTTATGAAGATTTGAAAATTGGGATTTTCATGATGGCTGATTTCCTTCGAATATTCCTTCATTCTCATTTTTCACCCATTTCCCGAGGAAATACGGGGTTTTCCTTGAAATTTCGCAAAGAATTGAGTGAAACGCACGATGTTGGAGGATCCTGAAGTGCCAAAAGCCGCAACGATTCGGGGTATCCAGTATCCGCGGAATTTTTCAGTTTTTCTCAATTATCTCGGTAAATAAGCGAGATAGAGCAAAATAGACGTTAATACGGAGTCAGGAAGCAAAAATTCCAGTTTTTCGCGATTATCTCGGTAAATAAGCGAGATAGAGCGAAATAGGCACTAATTTGGCATCAGGAGAGGAGTATTTTCAGTTTTTCGCGATTATCTCGGTAAATAAGCGAGATAGAGCGAAATGGACGTTAATATGGGATCAGTAACAATGTCAATGTCTGCTCTATCGAATTCGCTGAACCATTCGCGATACTGTTGTGGAATTTTGCAGGCTACTTCCTGACGATCTAGGCAGTGTCACTGTGAAATTTCATCAGAAAATACCCCACAGAAAAAAAGTTATGAAGATTTGAAAATCGGGATTTTCGTGATGGCTGATTTCCTTCGAATATTTCTTCATTCTCATTTTTCACCCATTTCCCGAGGGAATACGGGGTTTTCCTTGAAATTTCGCAAAGAATTGAGTGAAACGCACGATGATGGGGGATCCTGAAGGGCCAAAAGCCGCAAGGATTCGGGATATCCAGTGTTTGCGGAATTTTCAGGCCAAACCCAGAGGCAATGGCCTTTGCTCTATGAAAATGACCATTTCCGCTCTATCGAATCTTCAGAACCATTCGCGATACTGTTATGAAATTTTGCAGGCTACTTCCTGACGACCTAGGCAGTGTCACTGTAAAATTTCATCAGGAAATATGCCACAGAAAAAAAGTTATGAAGATTTGAAAATTGGGATTTTCATGATGGCTGATTTCCTTCGAATATTCCTTCATTCTCATTTTTCACCCATTTCCCGAGGAAATACGGGGTTTTCCTTGAAATTTCGCAAAGAATTGAGTGAAACGCACGATGTTGGAGGATCCTGAAGTGCCAAAAGCCGCAACGATTCGGGGTATCCAGTATCCGCGGAATTTTTCAGTTTTTCTCAATTATCTCGGTAAATAAGCGAGATAGAGCAAAATAGACGTTAATACGGAGTCAGGAAGCAAAAATTCCAGTTTTTCGCGATTATCTCGGTAAATAAGCGAGATAGAGCGAAATAGGCACTAATTTGGCATCAGGAGAGGAGTATTTTCAGTTTTTCGCGATTATCTCGGTAAATAAGCGAGATAGAGCGAAATGGACGTTAATATGGGATCAGTAACAATGTCAATGTCTGCTCTATCGAATTCGCTGAACCATTCGCGATACTGTTGTGGAATTTTGCAGGCTACTTCCTGACGATCTAGGCAGTGTCACTGTGAAATTTCATCAGAAAATACCCCACAGAAAAAAAGTTATGAAGATTTGAAAATCGGGATTTTCATGATGGCTGATTTCCGGGATATTTGACCTTGACCAGGGAATAATTGAGTCAACGAACTATTGTGCGCATCCAGTTTGGCACAATCACTTTGTGCACACAGAAGAGGTTACAAGCATATTTTGTACATTTATGTGACTGAATTTGGCACATACAGATGTGCACGCGTTGGTATGACCTATCCGAAATATGCACACCTCCAGAGTGCTCACTAGAACCGTGAAAGTACTAAATGGACTCAGCCGAGTGAAGCGCGGTTTCTTTCAAATATTCTACAGATAAAAATTTTTTCGGCGTAGAAATTTCACATGATATCTTATTTATCATAGAATTCTTCGTTATGGCCATGATGAAAAATTCTATGATAAATAAGATATCATGTGAAATTTCTACGCCGAAAAAATTTTTATCTGTAGAATATTTGAAAGAAACCGCGCTTCACTCGGCTGAGTCCATTTAGTACTTTCACGGTTCTAGTGAGCACTCTGGAGGTGTGCATATTTCGGATAGGTCATACCAACGCGTGCACATCTGTATGTGCCAAATTCAGTCACATAAATGTACAAAATATGCTTGTAACCTCTTCTGTGTGCACAAAGTGATTGTGCCAAACTGGATGCGCACAATAGTTCGTTGACTCAATTATTCCCTGGTCAAGGTCAAATATCCCCTGATTTCCTTCGAATATTCCTTCATCCTCATTTTTCACCCATTTCCCGAGGGAATACGGGGTTTCCCTCGAAATTTCGCAAATAATTGAGTGAAACACGCGATGATGGGGGATCCTGAAGGGCCAAAAGCCGCAACGATTCGGGATCCACAGTTTTTTACAGTTTTTCGTGATTCTCTCGGTAAATAAGCGAGATAGAGCGAAATAGACATTAATATGGGATCAGGCAAAAAAATTTTCAGTTTCTCGCGATTATCCTTTATAAAAAGGAACAAGAACGCAAACAATCGATGTATCGAAAGTTGTCACGATTAAAGTGAAGTCCTCTTCCGCATTGGTCAGTTAAATTGTGAGTAGTATAGTACGCGTAATATACTATACTAAAGATACCTATCGGGCGCGCTATAGCGCGCCATCGGTCTCGTTTTAGTAAAAAATTAGAATAAATCGCCATCAATGAAATGAAGCAATGATCCACGAATTACAGAATTCATCAGAATTGAGTCGTAATAGCGGAGAAAAAATAGTCATATTAATGGAAATGATGATCCCACTGAAAAGCTGAGGAAATTATGGGGGAAAAGAGAAAAAAAGATAAGAGTTGTAAAAGTGCGCATTGCACTATGCATTTCTCGAACGTAAGTGGCACATGCAAAATAGCGTTTTAACATTAATTATAGCACATTTTAGTAGAGCATTTCAACTCTAAGAAAATTAATTTTCACTGGAAGATTACCGAGTACGTTTCGTAAAAAACAATTTTGAGGTCAAAATTCGATCATTTTTCATTTTTGATTCCAATAAAATGGGTGAACAATCGTATCACTTTCTATCCAAGATTAACAATATTTATTCATAACCAGAGTATGAGAAATTAATTTTTTTGCTATCATTTTCCATGAGTTTCATTGATGTGGCAAATAATTGAAACACTATGAAAATAACTTGATAAATTTTCACGTATCCGAACTAGGCACTTCTAAATTTAGCCTCTCATTTTTTCACGCACGGACGAAGCAGAAGCAAGTCTTAGTGCTGTTGATGCTTTGTAGCTGAAATGGCCACAGGAAAATAACAGTGTTTAGAAATTCAGACTTGATTTATTCAATATCAAGGAGGTGAATTGACTTAAAGAATAAAGAAAATCATAAATTTTCTTCATAAGATACCTAGTAAGATACTTGATTATAACATATTCTCTCACCATAATATCCACAAGAGCTTTTCGACGTCAGAATGATGACAATCCCCATGTTTTTTGCCATATATATGATGAGTTTCTTCACGTTTGGAAACAGTCTGCTTCCGACTCTACAAATTGGTAAGTCTTATTTCGAAAGAAAAAAAATTGCATATTAGCCTTGATAGGAAGAAAAATCTCGATTTTAATGCAATTGCAATAGTTTGATTACTGCTAAGTGGCAGTATTATATCGGTAAATTATAAAAAATTGTTGCCATAGAATTATTAGAATCGAAGTTTCGAAATTCGTAGTAGTTTATGTTGTTTCAGGTATGGAACATGAATTGTGTAATCATGATTCAATAGTGAGTTTTCAGTAGTAGTCTTTAGTGTTACTCAAAAATCGTGGCGGGAAAATATCTCTAATATGCTTGCTAAGTACTCTCCATAGACGAGGCTCTTATTGGAGCGCTCATTACATTGATATAATCAATATAATATATATGGATCAGAAATTCATAGAAAAAGGTCATCATATAATCTTATTTTTCTTTCTCTTACTGCGGTGGTGTCTTCTCAGTCCTCCGGTATCATGTAAGTCCCATGGCCACCTAAGTATATGACCTATTGTAGCTCCACCGGGTAAACGGCCTGTTTGTGGACAAAGCACATGTAATTAATTACAGTAGTGCTCGTTTCAAAATCAGCAGAGACTTGAATTTGAATACGGAGCTTCGAGTTATCAAGCTGTCGCTCTGTTAACTGAACCACCGCAAACCCTTCATATAATCTTAATTTATGAGATTTTTCCAGGTGCTATATTTCATGGAGAAGAGAATGCCAACTACGTGGCTCTTGAAAAAGCACTAAAAGTTTTACAAAGAGAACAAATAGCACCGAGCTATCAGTTGCAGTCAAGAGTCATATGGGTGAATTCTAGTACTGATTGTTTCAGTACATATATTGCAGGTGAGTAATCCATAATTCTTCTACTATATATCTCTGATAGTGATATATTCTTGACTATCCTGTAGCGTGCAAATTGATCGAAGAAGGCGTTGTAGCGATATTCGGACCGGGGAATCCCTCCACCAGTTTGATTGTCAGCAGTGTTGCATCAAGATATAATGTACCACATATTGAGTATATATTCCGGAGAATGGATGACTCTCCGCAACCCTCTCTTACAACAATCAACATGTATCCAGATACCGAAAGAATTGCAGATGTGAGTAAAAAGTTCCCATATTATGTCAGTATCAAGATCTAAACTCTGTGAAATCAGGACAAATGAAATTGAAATATCATCAAACACACAATTGCTGGCAAATTTCATATCCACGTTGAGTAATGGAAAATGTCACAATTTCAGGCACTCTCGGATCTCCTCGATGCTATGAATTGGATTCAATTTACAATTCTGTATGAATCAAACGATGGATTATCACGATTGCAAAAAGTTTTAATGAAACATGGTCCAAAAGACTTTCCCGTGACAGTACGTCAATTACAATGTACATATGACAAAATTACAAACGAACCTGATTATCGGCCGATACTGAAAGAAGTAGCGAATTCAACGGATTTTAACGTGATCCTGGATATTGAATCAAAGAATGTCCGGACAATCATTAGTCAAGCGCAGGAGGTCAAACTTTTGCAAGATTATTACAATTACATCATCACGAGCATGGTAAGAAATTAATTGAATGATTATAGATTGACATTCTTGCTCTTATTAGATAGGGAAAAAACATGCCTATTGCGGGATTGGCAGCAGCAGAATCTCTCGAATTTTTTTTCAACTGTAAAGACATTCACCAAAAAATTTAAAAAAAATTGGTAATACCCAATTATGGTTCATTTAATTCACCTTTTTTGTCATAAAAGTCATAAACAGAGTACCTATTTTAGTTGTATCGAGTCTTCAGATAGTTAATATACCCACTTAGGGAGATAGTTAATCTCCCACGTTCGTGAGAGATAAAATAAACACTGTATTTTTCAATTCTTCCTCTGCTAATATCAAACTTGTACCATTCTTTTTATTTAGCATTCGTCCACAGAATTGATGATGGAAGCTCTCAACAAATCTCGGGCGAACGTCACCACAATCCAATTTCTCAGTCCCCTCAGTATGGAATATCATTTGGAAACGGTAATCACTAGTAATACTTTGACTCTATTTGTATACTTGATTCATAATTTCATATTAAGAACACACAGGCTGTCGAAGACTGTAATCAAATCGTTATTAGATGAGAATTGCATTCATCCATGTGGATTATTTCAGGTTGAAAGTGCTCTGATCTTTGATGCTGTATTTTTGCTGAATGATGCTTTCGAAATATTGAAAAAGCTAAACGATAACAATGGACACAGGCATCTGAAGATGCATTCTCAGTCACTTTCATGTGGCAGTACCGAGAAATACGCCATTGGCCTCAATATCACATTTCTTATGCGAGAGGTAGAACTTGCAGTAGAATATTATTTTATTTGATTGTTTTTTATAATATTTAGCTTCTTCCGAGATTTCTAGTGGTGGCATATATACTCCCTCATAATTCGGGAGGTTTCAATTTCAACTGAAAGCATTGATATGCACTTAGATATACAATTTTTGTTTAGAGACAGAGCAGCTCAAAAACAGGCCGCACATACACAGAGAAAAAGCTTTCCTCACGAATCATGATAGGAAAACAAAGAAAATCGGAACAAAATCATGTCATTAATTAGTAGTTTTCGGAATCATTCCGTGACAAATGAGTACCAGAAGCGATACTCGGTCATGATGAAATGGCTAATGATGAAATAGTTTTTTTCTCATGTATTTGAATATAGTTCCACTCGTTAACGTTATTAATCATCATATTTTCCATACACAGATGTCAACAATTGGACGTATGACAGGACCGATAAAGTTCCTGGAAAATGGAGGTAGATCCTTCAAATTGACCTTCAGAGAATTCCGGGAGGCTTCATCGTTAACATCAGGATTTTGGGAGGATGGACAGTTAACAGTCCTAAGCACTCTAAAAGAACGTGAAAAACAGTCATTGGAGAGCATAGAACATATGAAATTTAGAGTTACCACGAGAGTTGTAAGTGTATGTGAGGTTCAAAATTGGAAAACGAACAATAGATATTCAGAGCCCAGAGTTAGATAACAGCCACACGAAACTGAGTAGTTACGAAAGAGAAATTGGAATTACTTCACAAAACTCCAACAATTTTTTGATGTTAATTCTTAATGATTTCCGACTTGATGATGATTGATTCTGCTTCCAAATCCAACAACCATTTCTCCATTTGTTTCAAAGGGTGAGCCGTACGTTATGGAGCTAGAGGAAGGAGCTACACGGGGGATACAAATTGAAAATAAACGTTATGAAGGCTATGCTATCGATCTGATCCATGCAATATCGGAAATACTTAAATTCCAATATACGTTTGAGCTCGTGCCAGATGGCGAATATGGAACTTACAATAAAGATACAAAACAATGGAATGGACTCATCGGCAGACTATTGAATCGGGTATCTAATATATAATCATGGTAAACTTTTCGTAGTCACTGAGAAATGTCAACAAAAATCACATTTTAGGAGGCCGATCTGGCTATTTGTGATCTCACAATAACAAAAGCACGTGAAAGTGCTGTTGATTTCACAATGCCCTTCATGAATCTTGGAATAAGCATACTTTTTGCTAAGCCAGAGACCAAGGAGCCAGAACTCTTTTCTTTTCTCTCACCTTTCTCAACTGATGTGTGGATTTACATGGCAACGGCTTACGTAGCAGTTTCGGTTCTACTTTTCGTTCAAGCAAGGTGTGATGATTGTCATCATGTTCAACAATGCACTTTGATAATCGCCTCTGATGACTTGCCAGAAACTATTCAATTTATTCCCGTTATAGAATAGCACCTGAAGAGTGGGATGCAGCTCATCCATGTAATTCTGAACCTGAGGAACTAGAAAATAACTTCAATCTAATGAATTCATTATGGCTGACTGCTGGTTCGCTAGTACAGCAAGGTTCAGATATTCTCCCAAGGTAATAAAAGATACTGTCCTATCAGAGTACTTGCACGTTCTCCATTTGATTACTGCATGCAGCTTGTGTAGTTTAGTAATTTCGTATGAAATCATTAGAATATGTGGAACTTGTTTTCATGTGATAAATGATTACATAGAGCACCATCGATCCGAATGGTAGCAGGAATGTGGTGGTTCTTTGTTCTCATCATGGTATCTTCTTATACTGCAAACTTGGCGGCTTTCCTCACGGCCACGAAAATGGATGTGTCTATAAATAACGTTGATGAACTCGCTGCACAAACAAAAATCAAGTACGGGTCTATTAAGGCTGGATCGACTGCATCATTTTTCAAGGTTACTATAAAATTGTTCACGTTAATATCGTCGTTGCATACATACAAGTCATTTGAAAATTACACTAAATCATAGGGCTCGAATTTATCTACGTATCAAAGAATGTGGGCTACAATGAGTGAGGCTAAACCAAGTGTCTTCACGAAAAAAAATGACGAAGGAGTCGAGCGAGTCGCTAAGAGCAAACGGACATATGCTTTTCTCATGGAATCCACCGGGATAGAATATGCGATTGAACGAAATTGTAATCTAATGCCAGTCGGCTCTCTATTAGACAACAAAGGATATGGAATTGCTATGCCTCCTAGTAGGTATTTATTGATATTCTATGAAAATTCTCTAAAGTTCATTTATATTACCATACAAACTTGAGGGTACATCTTGCAGATTCTCCATACAGAACTAAAATTAGCGAGGCAATCCTGAAGCTTCAGGAGAAAGGCATTTTACGTGAGTTGAAAGATAAATGGTGGTTAAAAGATAGTAAGAACTGTAGCGCAAACGAACCAGAGCCATCCTCAGGTGAATTGACGATGGCTCACGTTGGGGGCGTTTTTCTTGTTTTGATATTTGGGCTCACATTGGGAGTGATATTCGCTATATTGGAGTGTATTTGGAATGTGAGAAAAGTGGCAGTTGAGGAGAAAGTGAGTATCAAATAATGATTCCGGAGGGAGTGGGAGGAAAATTCATGAAATATAGCTATAAAAATTCATTTTTCTTTCTTTCTTCAAGATTACGCCTTTGGAAGCATTTATAGCTGAATTGAAATTTGCATTGAATGTAACTGCACAAACTAAGCCAGTGAAAATATCGAAAAGTAGCAAAACTAGCAGTGGTGGTGGTGGCTCAGCTGGAGAATTTATTAGGGGAGTTTCAACAGAGCGATCAATAGTTGGTTCTTTTCTTAGATTAGATATCATCGGTAAAATAGACAGAGATAAAGAATCTATAAATAATAAAAATCTTGAAGTACAGTGTTCATGAAAATCACAAATGACAATATTTGTTGGAGATAAAATGAGAGCAATAAATTAATAATTTCGTTAATTGAAGATTAATTGTAGATACCATGAAGTTATGGTTTTCGAGGCATAAGTGATGAAAATATAACAAATAAATGAATAAATATGGAAAACGCCATTGTATCGTATCTTATACGATTCCCGAAATCAAATGAATGAAATCTTGGAGAGGGACAAGAATTTCCTCATCTCCCACAAATTCTGAGATACTTGGCGTATTGCGGTCATTTTGAAAGGAATCTCCTCACTTGTTCGTGGTAATCTGATGAAAAAGGCATTATGTGATAATGCCTTGTATTCTCTCATAGACGGTTAATATTTGGCAGCATGCACTCTTTTAACAGAAACGAAATGGGATGGGATGAGCTCCGCCAGAAAATTCAAGCTCCATAACTTCGCCCTGTATTACTACGCAACGAAACTTTCAAAAAATATTTGATAATATTGAGAGTTTTGAGGAATCTTAATAAAATATAACGTAATGTCCCAATTGATTTCAGAAATTGTTATTTCCAGACATGAAATCTCAAATTACCCATGCTCTGAGGCATCCGGAAGAAAAGTATCAAATTGGCTCCCACTGAAATTCTTGAAAATGGACAAATAGTATGACAATTGTCCCGATGAATAAATGAAAGTGAGAAAGTGAAATGAATAATGAAAAATTTCAAGGACTCCAGCAGTTTCTTTTATTATCAAATCTTCTGATGCAAATTTTTCAAATCATTTTCTCCTGAGAGTTTTTATTCAATTTTTTTACAACCTTCTTTTTAATGATTCTTTCTGTGCGTTTTATTCTCTTTTCTCTCGACAAAAGATCTCTTGCAACTTCAATTTCTTCCTCGAGAAACCATTTGAGAGGTCCACGATGCTTCTTTGATTTACCATACAATTCATCCTTCTTCAATTGAACATTATTCCGGAAAATTCCACCTCTTGCACCACGTGGAACTACTTTAGCAATATCTTGAATACGGATTTTCACCTCAGGGTGTTGACTAGTTAATGAATCATCCTCGAAACATGATTCAAACGGCGGATTCCTGATGTTATATTGTGTTTCAGGATCTTGATAGTGGACATCGCAACAGAATCGGTAAGGTTTTTTCAAGTCCTTGGATTTTGTGGATGAAGGCGAGGATAATTTGAATGCCTGAATTTTTTTCATTACTTGTGATCACTTGAAAATTTACGCGATTTAAGAAATTCATCAAATCATCAATTTTTTCATAACCCAAAATGATTCACACAATTTTCTGTTACAAATATAATGTTATATATCTGAAGTTTGATGCGGAATTTTCACGAATGTAGTCGAAAATGGTGCAAAAATGTTCACAACTTCATACTCATCACCCATACGTTTTTCTAAAATATATATGAAGATACTCATGGTAAATAATGTTAGCGGAAATAAGATGATTCGCTCATTAATACCAAATTCATTTTATTTTATAAAACGTTGAAAAACTTCTAACAATGTACTTTTATATGATTGATATATTCGAAGATTCTTTTTGAATTCTCCACAACAAACTGACTTCTGAAATAATTCATTGAGTGAGATCGAAAAAAAATAAAGCTCGTGTGAAAAAAATTCACTAGAATAATTCAAATTAGCTTACAAAATAAATGAAAGATTTTCCCATGGAATGATAACAATGATGTAGTACTGATTATTTCCCGTTGCTTGAAGTTCATCCAATTTTTTTTCACTACTTTCAATTCCACTTTTGAATTTTCGTCAGTACAATGAATAATGTATTGATTAGAAACAGAATACGCGATTAAAAAAAAAAACAATCATCTTGATGAATGAATAATCAGCTATCCTGCAAAGCACATAATGATGAAATTCAAGACCACGTTTTTTCTGAGTATTGTGTCCTTCCACACGTTTTTCACGATGTTCGTTGAATTATCTCCTCAATTTACAGTGTTTCTCGATCAATTCCTGTGAATCTATGAATTAAGATGAATTAGGATCATTGATAAGAAAAATTTATTTCTGTAGCGAAGAGGTGAAACAGAATGAGTCCATTTTTTGCCAATCTGTTTTATAAAATATCGTAGAAATTAAGTGGGATGGAACAATTTTGTTTTAATGACTACATCTTAATGACTTACTGTCCGGAATATACAAAAAACAAAGGACAAGCAGAGAGAATTGTCTGGTTTCATCTCAACTCTTTTCTCTACGGAGTTTCAATAGCTACAAACAAATATGAAAGCAAAATAATTATAGTTCCATAAGCTCCCGATACCTTTAAAAAATGAACAAACAGATGGACTCATCCCGTGCTATCGCTTCACTACTGATTTAATTTAAGATAGTTACTTGCCTTCACGATTGAGAGTACGGGCCAATGTCTACGATGGATAGTTATCATTTTTATCATCACCATCTTGCCCTAATTCATTGCAAATTTCAATCATTTTCTTGACATCGAAATCTGACTCAAATTGCTTCCGTCTATCAAGAATTAGTTTTTCATTATCCTCATAAATTTTCAGAAATTTCAAATCAGCTAATATTTGATCCTCTTCATTACGGAATGGAATATGCAGCGTCACCATTTCTCGTTTGTATTCGTTTAGATCCGTACTCATATCATAGTTTTTGTATCGGATAATACGTGATACTTTTCTTCTCGAGAAGTTTTCACCAGTAACATTGTAATTAGCTACAAATTGGGCGAGTGTGCTTTCTTCAAGACCACTTGGTCTCCTTTGGTATTTGTCAAACCAATTTTCTGTCCAGACATTCGTTGAGTCGTCTTCTAGGCCCAATTTCTCCATTTCTTCACGAATCTTACGGATTCTCTGGCGTTCACCTGGCCTCATCGTTGGAATGAAGACAATGACTGCCGAGCTTTTGGACCTCGGTTCACGAAGTAAAAACCACGCTGCTTCTTGACTAGTGATCTCAACGGTATTCAATATGTCCACGCCCATTTTTCTCGTGACATCAACAATATCAAATTCTGCATTGTCATTCATTAATTGAAGTATGTGTCTTCGTAAATTACTTACTCCTCTGTTTGCTTTATGAACATATTCCGCTACATATTCTGCACAAGAATATTCATCCAGTATGTATTGTATATCGGTACTCGATGTCAATACATTTAACATGAATGGATTGAAGGGTTTGTAATATATCTCTGATGGTGAACGTTTTAGAAAAACTCTTGGGCGAGTAATTCCTGCTCGAAGAATGTTCATATAATGCTCGTCTGAACGTATATTGTTGTTCTCGTAGAAGGCATCAATGTCGACATAATCAAGTTCTTCCAAATTTTCTCTTATTTTCTGATAAGTCCAGTGATACTCTTGAAAATTATCCTCATTGTCCTTCATTGGAATGAGAATCATTGTCCGCTTACATGGCATGAATGGAGCTCCGAACCGACATTTCTGAGGTTTGTTCGCTACTGTTCTTTCGTAGCAAGTAAATGTATGTTTGTGCCTTTGAAGATTTATACTTTGAGATGCTTCTTTCGCTGATACTGAGATCAATTTTTCAATCATGGCAACAGCTTCTCCTTTATTAACATGGAGTGGATCAACTGGAGCATTTTCAATCCACAATAAAATATGAGCTTGAGGGCTTCCGCCCTGTTGAAAGTCGATTCTCTTGAAATAATGGACCACACGATATGTTCCAAACGGATTAATTTTGGTCGATTTCAGTAAATTTAAAATGACATTCACAAGTTTATTGAAGTAAATTGCGCATGTGGGGGCATCTTCATTCACTAATGTGCATCTCTGAATATAGGTCAATCGTCCCAGCATTTCATCTGAAAGTTCAGCACCATTATTTTTTAATTTCCACAGCAATTTGAGTAAATCAACCCATCCAGTCTCATTTGCACTCAAAGTCAGAAAAAGAGTCGGTTTCCCACATTGCCTAATCATGGCGAATAGATCTTTTTTTTTGTCAGACCAGTAGTAAGCTGAATTTGGGAGGCATTTCAAAAATGTTAAATTAGATTCAATCAGCTGGTCGAGGTACAGCTTCGATTCCATTTGTTTTTGAGTAATATTTGTATCGTGTCCAATATGTTTAAAAGCGACTGTCAAAGAATCACGAACCCTTTGTCGCATAATTTTCATGGCCATGTATAATAAATGATGTGGAGTAACTCCACGTCGATCAGCACGTCGCAATTCACTCGTGGCTATCATGAATGGTGTAACACGTAGTTCTCTTTTAAAAATGCGAAAATGGCCGAGATAAATTGCTGGAAAGGACAATTCTTCAGCATCCTCATCAAAAAGTAAGCTGCGAGTAATATTCTTTTCGGCTTGAGTTATTCCCAAGTATTTATCTTCGCTCCACATTAATGTATGCTGCTGTGCAGTAAGACAATCTTCATAAGATATTTCTTCACTTACTTCGTCAATTGGAATTATATCTCCTTCAGTTTTTATGAAAAAAGAATCATTCATTCCAATATTATATAATCTATAAAGTGGTGTGTTACATAAATACTCGAGCCAAATTCTTACAGTTGCTTTGTTAATGACATCAATCAAGTGACTTGATTTATGTAGCATTTGGCGTTTTATGTGCACATTAATGCAATAATCATCACTTACGTCCCTTGGAAGCTTATCGACCATCGAATCCATGTCCACAGGAACATTGATTACTTGGAAAAGGGAATTACCAAGAATCTCAGACTGACTAGTCATATGTCGCAGTCTTCGGATCTGCATAAATGGAATTCTGGGCGAAATCAATCTTTCTGATATCAAATCTAGGTCTGGCAGATGTGCTGGTTTTTCCGGATATTTAAATCCATTCGATGTTGAATACGTGGGAATACGATTCCGGTTCAATGAGTCAAAGCAGACATGGCAAGCTTTGAAATTTGTCACGTCGATCCCCGGAAATTCTGCAAGCAGTAGTGAATGATGTGATTGAAGTACATTTTTCAAATCGCCTTTAAACCACAGACGTTCACAAACGTCACACACAGATCCAAACGGATTATCTGTGAACTTTTTCATAAATTCGATTCTCACAGATTCGTGGGCTGCATATTCACTGTAGGGCACAACATCATCATCCAAATTCACCCCTATGTTCTGTTTTGCTGGAATCAAAATGAATACTGCAGAATCCTGCAATACTTGTAGTGGATCCTCAGATGGTAATGCAAAGCCTTGCAACACTTGTAGTGGATCGTCAGATGGTAGTGGAAAGCCGTGCAATACTTGTGGTGGATTATCATATGGTAATGTAGAGCTTTGCACTACCTGTGATGGATTGTCAAACGGTAGTTCAAGAGTTAGCAACACTTGGGGCGAATCATCAGAGGGTAATGCTGAGTCTTGCAATACTTGCAGTGGATCGTCAGAGGGTAGTACAGAGTCTTGTAATATTTGTAATGGATCGTCAGATGGTAATGCAGAACCTGGCAATATTGGTAGTGGGTCCTCAGGCGGCAGTGCTGAACCTCGTGGTACGTTATTGATGCGTGCTAGGTTTTGTAACGCTTTTTTCCGTTTCCGATATTCCCTACATCTTTCACTTGCAGTTTTTGGCGGCGGTTTTGGCGGCCTATTGGCACGTTGTCGCGCACGAAATGCCCTCACATACTCGGTACTTTTTTTCTTCGGCATTATTTCTCTAATAAGCAACAGCCAAATTAATAAGAACTCTATCTATTTCGCACCAATCTTTACTTTCCACACATTCACACTCAACATATTAATCAAACTCATGGATTACGACATTGAATGCACAATAACTGCAAGTTTGTAGTGACACGTCGATCGATTGATGCAAGCAGCCTCAAAAAATGGAAGGTTACCTTCGCTACTTAGCAGTGATACGAAAACTGAAAACCTGTACTGAAAACCTATACTTTGCCTCCACGTCCACTCCTCCACACCAACTTCGCTAATGCCACGGATACTGAAAGATTCTCCGTCTTTCCCCCCACCACTCAACTGTCGCGCTCCAAGCAGGAAACAGTAGAACTTGTCCAAAGGAAAGATTTATTTATCTGAAAAAATTTAGCCAATTAAATTAACTATATTATACGTGCCCATTGCATTGATGATGCACGAAAAATGAATATTAAAAAAAACAAGATTGAACTACACATTTAATCTTCGTCTCTTCGAGCCCCCAAGTATGTGCAACACCTAATAGCTACATTAGCAAGGCTGGCACGTGGATTCCGCAACCGGAGATATTGGAGGGGAAAAAAACCTTGCGTCATGAACAAAGAAGAAGTTATCAAAATTTTCACGAAGTGTATGGACGAAATATGAAGAGCAATTTATGGTTATTACTGTCTTTTTATACATCCAAATACGAAATTTCTGTTCCCACTGTTCCTTATAAGATCTATCATTTAATCTGTATTTTTGCTTCCGAATGGAAGCTTAAGGAGGTATATGTATTTCGGAAATTTACTTTTTTCGGAAAGAATAAATTTAATTAACCTCAGAGCAAAGTGAGATATTTTTCCGTTTTCTGAAAAACATTAGGATACTCACAGAATATGACGCAAGAAAATTAACTTAGTTGTAGAAAATTTACTTCGCCTCAAACAATGTCAATACATGTAGATATGAAAATTGTGACGAAAAATTTTGTTATAAAAAATTTTCTTGCCACAAGAATTCTTTTTCTCTCGATGCAGTGGTGTGATCCCTTAATACGATGATTTCTTCAATCAACAAAAATTTACCAATAAAAGATATATCTTATATATATTCGCGTAAAAAAAATCCCTTTGATTCACTATAAAAAGGTTCCCATAAACTTCATCAGCTAAGTACATAATTTGGTACAATCCAAAAAAGAAAGCTTTTTACCACATAGTTGAGTTCAGAGGATTTCTGTTTGATCGCCATGAATATATATTGAATGATTCTAAACTTCTACGGAGAGACAAAAAAGTGGACTTGGAGGAAGATTCGGTCATTCCGCTCCAAGAAGATTTCTTTGAAATTTCATTTTTTTTTCTTACGCAGACATCCAACAATTGATCTGCAATTAATTTTTTGAGTTCCTCCTCTTACCATTTTACAACAGAGCTCCTATCTTACTGACGGCTATCTACTCTCTCAATGCTGCCAGTTCTAAGTTCATCGACATTATCTCTCTATCGCATAAACGAGCGTTCATGTCTCCAAGTTTTGTGTGCTTTGTCTCCAGCATTTGTAGGTGGGGATACACAACAGTTAACTGAGAAAACTCCCAAAAATTCCACAAATTATCGATCTGTCATTCTCAATTCCTCCTCCACTCTATGGATAGTGAAGGCACTCGAAGACTCCAAAATTGATTTTGGCAAAAAGACAAAACTAAGAAATCTCAAAAAAAAAAAAAATATTCTAAAAATTGATGTCACTGTTCAACAAATTTTTTGTTATGAAAAACCGAAAAATTCAATTCTCTTCATTTTTTTAAATTCAAAACTCCATAATTCATATCGATGACAATGGATCATTCTCTTTGTCCGCATGTCACCTGTTAGTCTGATCTGTCGGAGCAGCCCTCATGAATAAGAAAAAAAATCAATAAGAATGAAGAGAAAGAAAAAGCATGAAAAAAAAACGAGAATAATCGTGAGAACCGATGGAAAGGACCGGTAGTTTCGTCGTTACCGATCAGGAGAAGATCCCTCTCGCTGATTCCTGTTTCTGCCCTCAGGTAGAGAACCCCTGGTATGTCGCGCAGGGTCGAAATGATACATTCAACAGTTACCTGTTTGTAAAATCATCCGATAAATTGGAGCAACTGTCTTTCCGAATTAATCAAGCTCACTTTCTTCTCCATTTATCCTCAATTTTTCCAATTAAACATCGCCTTTTTACCTTGATTATCGAATTGCAAAAAGGAAACAATGACTGGCTAATTATTTAACTGATTTTATCACGAAAAATCAATGGCAAGTGATTGCCATTTTTTGAATGAATAGGAGAGCTCGAGAAGTACACAAAAATTCCTTTTTTTTTTCCTTTTTTTTGGTAAATATGACAAAGGAAATGCTCAAACGAAATGAAGTAGAATATAGATCTCAAAGATAACGTGGAGGGGGCACAAGGACAAGTGACAGCGGCCCTGGTTTTCTGGAAATCGTCAGTGGTCCGGGGCCATTAAACGCGTTATATGTGTCTTGCAATTTGATCCTGTAGCGCTCTCGGTGCAACGATCAGAGAGTAATTTACGCGAATTCCACGGCATACTGCGGGTCCTCTCTGCAGGTGGGCCCTATATACGCATTTGCCAAGAGTCTGCGACAGCATTCAGCCGACAACGCGCACAAAACTGTGGTTTAACCGAAATACGAATGATAGAAAAAAATTGCCTCACAGTTCAAAACTTGGAGTTGGAAGAACAAACACAGTGTTACATGTCCGCGACGCTTGATCTATCCCCGGTGAAATCAATACTGCAATTGGTTGGAAAACAGCAAGTGCTACTTTTTCTTCACTCCAACCTTTTTCTGCTAGTGCGAACGTGAAATCTGAAAATTGAAAATCACAACAACGATATTACTTTCAGTGTAAGCATGATTGAAAAATTCCATATTTATCATAAAAACTGCATAGATTTATCTATGAGTTACCAATCCAGTCTTTTCTATCAATAATTCACATCAACTTCTTTTCTCAAGCTCTAATTGACTGTGGATTTTTTATTGAACATTGTAATTTTTTTTCATCATTTAGAAAATTTCAGAAATTTATTAAAAAATCGAGAAAAATTTCATTTTCAAAATTGTATTCTCATATTCAAAATGTAAAAATCTATTCTTCAATATGATCTTTCGAAAATAAATATCTCCAAATAAAATCATTATTTAAAAAAAAATAGTAATTTACTTTTCAGAGCTGATAAGGTTGATAGATTCTCCGAAATTTTATCGATTCCATTGAACTCCCTTACGTGAACTCTCATATAATTAATTTTGTCCAAAAACTTTGAAATAATTTAAAGACCATTCAATGAGAGATATCAATTTTCTCATCTATTCAAAAAGTTATTAAAGTTTGATTGAGAACATCACGATTATTCCTCACGAGACACCCTATAAAAAAAATGCATATGGCAAATGTAAATGTAAACTAATATATGTTGTATGAAAATACAATTCAATTATGGAACTTCTGGCCATAATTAATACATATTCCATGCATAAAATTTACAAGAAAAGATAGAAAATTTATATGCGCCGAATTATAGAATCATTAGTGGCATAAATGCTATGTACAAGCATAGCCCTTACTCTTACCTTTGTTTCTACCGCAACGATATATTATCTTATATTTATTATACATTTGTCATATATATTTTATGTAAAAATTATACATTTCACTGTATAGTTTTGTTCTCATAGGGGACATTTCTGATTGATCTGCTTTAATAACTTAAGACTTATTGGTATATCGAGACTTTTTCTTTTACTTTTCAGAGTAAATGATTGGGTGCTGTTGAACTGTGATGCAGGGCGTTATGCCGGTGAAAACAAAATCAAGAGTTCCGGAAAATATGGGTGTTTCTAGTGGTTTGGTTGATGACCGTGCTAAACAAGTCCTCAGAGAGGCTGTTGATGCTGTGGTCAATAGTTTTGCAAAACATACCCAAGGCTATGGACGCGGTAATGTTCTTTGCGTTAACCTTTCCTTAAAAATTGTAACATTCGATGAATCAGAAACTCTAATGTCTATTGATTCCCAGGTATCCCCGAAACGCTTGGGTTTAGCTCAACTGTTCGGGAGACATTTTCTTGCAGGCAATGTTATTATCTAAACAGAGAGTCGAAAGCAGTCGAATATTCATTTAACAAAAATTTCTTGCAACAAATTCCTCCGAAAATATTTCTCGAAATTGATCTGCTCTTTCTAGAATTTCTCGAAGAGTAATACTCCAATTTTTACTACTACCGATTTTTAGTAATATTTCAGAATGAATCATTCATTAATTATTCCATTTTTAGTTGAAGATCATTCTGACAAAATAACCACTTTTTCCTCATTGTGAAAAATTGATCTAAAATGAATTATTCTGAGAGGAATGTTTTCCTAAATCCAAAAAGTCTCCTGATAAATTCTCATAAGCCCAATGGTTCCTAAATTTCTTGCAAAATACTGTATGTGATTTTTGAGTGTACAAAAATTTCCTTTTGACTTCGGATAGAATGAATGCATATTCTAAATTAGAATAATTTTCTCAATTTTCGTGAACTTTTCAATGACATTAATTATGCTTGGATTATTCATTAACCAGAATTTTGTATTGTTATCCTCATTTGAATGTTTTTTTTTTTAAAGTAAATGTTGTCGAGGCACTCCAAGAATTCTGGCAGATGAAGCAGAGTAGAGGCACTGAACTGAGGAATGGAGCACTGGTAATTTATGAGTCTGTACCTGGTGCTAGTCCGCCATATGTATGCTATGTTACCCTGCCTGGCGGCTCTTGCTTTGGAAGTTTCCAAAATTGTCCAACTAAAGCCGAAGCCAGGAGATCTGCTGCAAAAATTGCATTGATGAATTCTGTGTTCAATGAACACCCATCACGAAAGATCACTGATGATTTCATTGAAAAAGCAGTTGCAGAGGCTAGGGCTAGCTTCAATAAACCAGCTCCTACTTCAAATGGTGTCAATGGACAGGGACAGGTTCTCATTTTTCATTATTAATTCATAATTTTCAATCTAAAAAAAAAAAATTTTTCTCCTATTGTTGATCGAAGAATTTGTTCTTGGGAAGAAAATATTTCCTTTTCTTGAGAAATTTTTTTTTTCCAATGGCAATTATTTATTCTAAATTACAAATATGTAAAATTCCTTTTTAGAATAGCGGAGATGAAAAAGAAGATCCAAACACAGGAATTGGTGCCTTTCGTTTCATGTTAGAGTGCAACAGAGGTAGAACAATGCTTGAATTTCAAGAAT
The DNA here is from genome assembly GCA_963921955.1 of Aleiodes alternator. Taxonomy (NCBI): domain Eukaryota; kingdom Metazoa; phylum Arthropoda; class Insecta; order Hymenoptera; family Braconidae; genus Aleiodes; species Aleiodes alternator. The sequence goes on from OY998097.1 coordinate 129,317, forward strand.
TGATGACAGTATTTCAATTGCTCCACTGGAATGGTTCTCTCAAAGCAATGAGAGAGAGACAGTGCAGTAGACAAGAAGTAGTTGCACATTACAGTCATCGTGCATTAGATGACGATATGCGAAGTCAAATGGCATTGGATTGGGTTGCAAGAGAACACGAGAGTGGTGGTGGTGTTGTAGCTATGGAATTGTCATTAGCTGAAAGAGAATTGGAGACTGCTCGATTAGCAGGGCGTGAATTAAGATTTCCAAAAGAGAAAAAAGATATTCTGATGCTTGCTCATGCTCAAGTTTGTCCACAGTAATGTTTAATTTCCATTCTTTTTTTCTGGAAACGAGACTATCTAAATTCGCTTCACATTGTAGAAATATCGATGATTAAATTGTCGATAACTTTTTAAAATTTTTGTGTCGATTTTTAACGTCACTTTCTGAATCAAAGAATAATGTTTCGTTCGTTTCCTTGCATTCCATTTCTTTTCTTCTGTCAGTATCAAATCGAACGATTGGAGAGAATGTGCAAATTCTTCGATGCATTTTTGTACATAGAAATCCACCAGACACTTTTGATTATCATTTTTTGCTGTATTTTAAATACTGGGCATTTGTAAGAGGAATTATTCTCGAGTTAGATTAACGTGTGCCTAACTTGCCCAAGTGATACTTTTAATAGCATATTATTATTATTATCTTCATTATTATGATAATAAATAATTGTTTTTAATTGATTTTTGCCATGATAATTCGATAATTCTGCAAGAATCTAGTAATGCAGAGATAATTTTGGCTTTTTCTCCTGTTTTTAATAAAATAGAAATGTTCCGGTTTGTTTAGTTTCATCTTTGGAAACAAAAACGTCAATAAAATCGATACAAATTGGTTAACAGTACTGGAATGTGCTTGAAATGAGATGAATTCTTACTGGAATGGTAATTAATAATAATTTAGACAATAACAAGGAGCGCGGAGATTGAAGTTTATGCATTCAGAAGGCAATTCACTGAAAAGTAAAAATGAAAAAAAATATGCATGGACCTTGATACTAGTGTCATTTCGCCAATGCTATGTGATAAATGTCTAGTGTAATAATTATGGTTTCATTCGATGTTAAAGGATAGAGAAAGGTTTCGTTAAATTAAACTCAATGAAAACAATGTCTTGGAAAAAATTATAAATATATTTTTCAGTCAATCTTCGAAGATCAAAAAAAAATCTGCATGACTGTAATTTGAGATAATTTTTTTCTACTTTAAAATATAGTTTGTAACATTTTTATTATTTTTTTTTTATATTTTATTATTAAATATCAGCAGTTCTAAACATTGTGTTTTTCCTCAATTTTTCCCTAAAATTTATCAGTAAGGGTAAGACATTGGTTCAGATTTCTTATTAAACTGAAGATAACTATATAGAATACGTGTCAGATGGTTCAGGAATGTCAACTTGAAATTATACCAGTAAATTGTATTGAATTGGTAGTGATTACTATCAATATGAAATTCCAAAATATGTTAACACATTTTCTAATACAATTATCTTTAAAATAGTGAAAAGAGAACGAAAGTCTCGATCCTATTCGTTAAAATTCTAAGTTCCGGCAGATGATGAACTTCTCGATGAATTTTCTTCGTCATTATTTTCTTGCGGGTGTTCTAATATTTTATCGATTATGCCAAATTCTTTGGCATCAACCGGAGACATAAATTTATCACGTTCCATGCTATTTTCTGCAAAAAAACAAAATAGTAAGAAAGAGACAATGTAAGAACTTACAAATTTCACGGTAAAATGTAAAAAAAAAGCCTACCAACCTATTCTGAGTAATTCCAATCCAGTGTGCTTAACATAAAGCCGATTGATTTGTTTTTTCAATTTCAAAATTTCCTCAGCCTGTATTTGAATATCGGTAGCCTGCCCTTGAACTCCACCAGACGGCTGATGTATCATGATTCTCGCGTTTGGTAATGAATGACGCATACCCGGTGCACCCGCCGCCAAAAGTAAACTTGCCATTGAGCATGCTTGTCCAACACACCATGTAGCAACTGGTGGTAATACATATTGCATTGTATCATAAATTCCAAGTCCTGCTGTTACACTACCACCCGGTGAATTTATGTACAGGTGAATTGGTTTCTTACTGCTCTCTGATTGCAAAAACAATAGCTGAGCCACCACCAGTGATGAAATATCGTCTGTAATCTTGTGATTGGATTAACGAGAAAATTGATCATTGTTCCATCGAATAATTTTTATGCCAAAAATTGATTGGTTTTAAAGAAAAATTGAAAAATTTATGATACTGAAAATAACAAATATCTGACCACTTTTAATTTCGAAATCAATCATCGGATTCATTCCCATTACTTTGAGATATTATTCGTATTCATCGTAGGTGTATTAGAAACATCAAATTATTGTCAAATCGCTACGTTTCGCCAGACAATGCCAGTCTCTTCAGGCTGTGAAACCAAACGTGAAAAGTCGCGATTTGATAATAATTTGATGTTGTTAATGATTTTTCCAATAACCCTATGAATAATTAGAATAATACCTCAAAGTAATGGGAATGAATTGTTTGTCTGATAATTGATTGTGATGAACAGAGTTTTTCAATAACATTAGCCATCTATGTGAAGACTAAAGTGCAAAATAATTAAAGAGATTTCACGTTTGGTTTCAGAATGTGATTAAGAATATGGTTAATCAGAATATTTCTTGCAATTTTTGCAATATTGCAATTTTTTTGATGAAAAATTATTAATTAGAAAAGTCGCAAAAATGATTAGATATATGTTAATCTCATTAACATAAAAACCTTAGATTATTATACAGGAATTCTTCAGTTTTTCCACAGAAATCAGTGCTAAGAAATGGTTCCATCAAAATATTTATACTCCTCAAATTTTTGATCTTGCTAATAAAGTATTTCAAAATTGAAATAAGATAATACTCTATAAATAATGCCAAGATAGTGCATGAAAATTAAAGGCAAATAAAATTGAAGTTTCCAGGTAAATTTATTTCATTTTGTCATCAGTTCTTTCGAAATATCTGGGAAACTAAGCACAATAATGCGATTTCGCTTTCATACTTTCTGTAGAGAATTTCAAGAGCTACAAAAATAGATTAGGGTAAAATCGCTGTATTTCGTTCAGTTTTCGGAATGTTTCCAAAGGATTGATTTATCTGAGAATTTAAGTTGTATTATATTGAGAGGGAATGATCAACAGAGCATAATTTTTTCTACGTAGGAAATTGCATAGAATTATTTCTTGACGGCTGATTTTTTTATCAATACTCACTGGGCCCATTAAGCAAATTATTCTTTCCTTAAGAAGTCTCGAATAAATGTCATATGCTCTTTCTCCTCGTCCAGTTTGTTCGACGACAATGGGCACCAAATTTAAATTTCGTGCAATTACATGTTGACATCCCTGGAATTGCAAATAAGGTTATCTTTTTATATTACTCTCGGAAAGTTATTTGACAAAAAATTACAGACTTACAACATGTTGCAGCAGAGTGCCGAGTCTTCTAACGAACATTTTATTCCTCTTTTCAAATTTTTCACTAAATTACATCTATTATTTTATTTTATTTTCCTTTTTCTTTTAAGCTCAACAGAGAAAAAAAAGAGCCTTCTCTTCCGAAGTTACGGAAGTATGATCGTCGAGCTCAAAAGCTATGTGAAGAGACCTTAAAAATCCCATTGGCAAGACAACTGAGCTGTCGCTGGTCGGATTGTCGCTGTAATTATGAAACTCGCCTTTAATTCAAAACAAATTTCAAACAAATAACACTGCATTCTAAATCTAAGATGACAAAATTTGTTGGAATTTGTTTTTTTACCTTTATCTTCCATAATAAATAATAATATCCATGTGATCATTCTTAAACTTAACAGAAAATAGAATAATTATAGTACGATAATCATAATACACGCTACATAATTTCGACCGTTGTACTATGTAACATAAAGTATGAACTATAATCGATAAATATACTATAATTTCATTAGAACAGCAAAATCATAATAGATTTTTATTAGTATTTATATATGCTCAATAAATGACGAAGAATTTGAGAATATTCGAAAACTTTGAAATATTCGAAAATATTGACTTCATAGTCGCATTTGTCATTCACTGTTGGAATTACATAGTAGGTGGAAAAAGGGCCTGATTCCAGACATTTTGTGATTTAATACAGCTCTAATAGTCCTAGGTATTATATTGAAGCTAATCAGTTCATTATCCACTCAGAACCTACATCAAATTCCGATCCTGAAGAAGATTATTTTATTTATATTTAAAACTTTAAATAAGTATTAATTATTCAAAATGTTCATCGAAACATGTCTGGAAAACTTTGGATCGATAAAAAATGCAAGTTTCAGATGATTAACAGTGTCTTTTGATTTCCGTCATTAATTTGGAGTGCTGTGTAGCATGAAAGTTCAAACTTGGTGCCAAGAAATATTTCATGCAATAAGTTTAAAGCATGTATTGAAACGCGATTTTGTTAGGTGATATTTCCACAACGAGGCCGCTGACGTTTAGGCTCCCCTGATGGAGTCTTTTTATAAAGAAGAGGCAAGACTCCCATATCTCCTATTCCGCATGGCAGGTCGATTGTACTAGAAAATATGCAATGATTTGCTTCCATTTGACAAGTAATTTTGGACAACGTGCGCATGCACTTTGGATGCAATTGTGCTCTCTTCCTTCTCATTTTCTGCGCTTTCTGGAGTGATGAAACCGACCATTTTTTCAGCCTTCTGGCGAATTCAATGCCTTTTTGCATTCTCATCTCATATTCAGGGCTGCAAGAAAATATGGTGTCCGACTATACTCAGGCTTAATCCCTGACGTTGAGTCTGGCTGCAGTCAGACGAAACAGTTACACTACCCAATTTTTATATGAAAACGAAGAAGTTTAAAAATCTCCTTGAAGTACCAGAATATGTTGATTGAGTAGTTTTGAATGTACACTCATTATTTGAAATGCTATTGACGTTAAATAACAACGGATATTTTTGTTAAAGTTCCTTTTTCCATATGGAATTGATGATCGTAGAATTTAGCATAGTTCCTACCTCACCGATGTGTCGATAACATTGTCAATATGCTAAAAATTTCGATCAGCCACAATACTCAAAATATTAAATGCAAATTTAATCCATTTGGCCTGAGTATTTCACGGGGAAAACTCCCAAATGATTACTGTACTTTTTGGATTGTTCAATGAACACGACCTGGAACTTTGAGGAGGCTCTGAAATTACAGATAGCACCACAATCCCATTCAATCCTATTGCATATTGATATCAATTTAATGGAAATCGTTAGTCATAATGATCAATCAGCTATATTCAATATTGCATTAACTTTCAGAAATGAGCATCATACTTGTCGCTACCAGTTATCGTTATCTCCGAGGTGATCTTCAATCCGTTCATTGAAGATCACCGTTATTGAATTGATGCTCAATTCTGTGATTGATAGCGTTGAATTTCGCAATCTCCGCATTGTTGAAAAATTGATAAAATAGGGGAAACCAGTGTTTCGCTATATTCCACTAGATAGCTATGGTGTGAGACATGGGCAGTTGCCAATTAAACAATTAGCCTAGCACACATGAAGTCTTTATGAAGCTAATTCTCAGTGCCTACGACAATCCGAGCAGCGACATTTTTTATATTGGGACAATGGTTGTCCTTGTCTAGGTTTGGGCATTTTGAGTGTGTTGTTCCACATCCTGTAGCATTTTATGTATTGATCTATATCTATATATATGCGCTGAAAGCGTGTAAGCGCTCAAGCGAATGCAGCCATAGACGTGGCCGAAGTGTACCGTTAAGATAAAATGCGCCATTACAGTCTTTGAATTTGAATAGTATCACGATGCATTCGAAAGTTATTTATTTTTGCTGATTCAAATGAAAATTTCGCAATGGTCCTATGCGTTTTATTGAATGAAGTCATTCAGAAAATATTCGATAGACAAAAAAAGAATAGATTCTAATTCAGTAGTGAAGAGGTAAAACAAGATAAGTCTCTTTTTTTCTCATCAATTTTTTTGAAAATACCTTAGAAAATAACCGAGGAAGAGCAATTTGCCCTGAAACTCTTTTTTAACTCTTGAAATTCTCTACAGAAACAGGTGATTAATATCACCTTATCTCGCTTAGTTTCCGAGATATTTCCTTCGAAATGATAAGTCGATTTATCCAGAGGTGAACTCTTCACTACTGAATTCTCCTGTACGACTAATTCGATAAAAAAATTCCTATAAAAAATAATGAGCAAGAATGTACTGAGCTTATTATTTGAAGCCCCGAAAGAATAGTATTATCTTCGATGCTAACGGAGAATCACACGGATCTCATGGTTAACGAGGACTCCAACTTCGAAGTTTGAAATTTGACTTTTCTTCTTCTTCTTCTCTGATTACTTACTAGCTATATCCCCTATAAGAGAGTAAATTACTGAATTTGTCTCTGTTATAGAAAAGTAGAGTCCAATGAATAGAATACCATGCACTCATCTTCAATTGTGATGAACAAAAAACATATTAATTTATATAACGAAAAAGTAGGTCTGCGATGATGAATTTTTGCAGCGAAACTGAAACTGGACCTCGCTTAATGGAGTTTCAATGTTAATTTAATTATTTTAAAAAATTAATTTTGGTCTTATTTGTTCGGTAACATTGGGTAAACTAAATTTCAAAAAATCTTCTCATGCTATCCTATCGAAAGTGACCAAAATTGGAAAGTAAAAATAGATCACCGGAACCACTGGATTACCCTAATTTTTGAAATATAGAATCGTTTGAAACCAGAAAATGTCAGGAAAATAATGTTTCTCAATGATAATCCGGAATATATTCCTTGAATTCCTTGGCAGGATATGTCATTTGAAGAATATAATAGTTTGGTACTGCAATAAATGAAGTCAATTTTCTTCTGAATTTTCTGTCCAATCGAGTGATCATAAAAAAATAACGACAAGGCTGAAGGTACAGAAGTGCCTTCAATAAATGCATTGAATTCTGCATTCCATGTTAGTTTCTGTAAGTGCCATTTAAGAGTACGTAAAGTGTAAGTAATTCAACATATACTCAATCGGCATGCTGAATACACACAAAAGATACTTCTGTACCGCCAGCCTCATCGAAAAAATAATAACAACAGAATGCTGCGAATTGCTCATGAGGTGAGCAATCCAAAGTTAATATTGAATGAATCAAAAATTACTGGACCATATTTTTTAAAAGTTCAGAATAATTTGGAGTGAAAGAGTTAATGGAGAGGATAAACATTCTTTCAATGAATTGCTTTCATATCAATTTTCAAAAACCCAATAATTTCCATGAATTTTTTTTTAATCGTATATCTGTAATAGGGATTATTCAATTCGGGAAGAAACATTCTGTATTATACGTTGAGCAGTCAGGTACGCTTTGAAACAGAAACCCATTCGATTTTCCCTCCAGAAAAATGCTACATTATTATTACCTCCCGAGGACTCTAAACTCCTCAACCATAAAAAATATTTGATTATCTCCAAAAAAAAAAAGTGAAAAAAATATAATGAATATGCAATAAATCCTCAATATTTGATCTCCAAACAATGTCTTATCTCTAAAAAGAAACATTAATTCAGAGATCAGTTGAATGCATACTTTTCGTTGAAAAAAGTTTGAACATGTAAAAAAATTTTGAACAATAAAAGAAATGGAAAAGGCATAATGCACGAGAAAAATTACGATATTAGATATAAAGTTGCAATCGGCAAGAAAGGAAAAAGAAAAGAAATCCATTGAATCAACAAAAGTAATGAACTAAAATGCGCAAAGTATTTCATGAAAAAGAATGCAAATTGTGCAATGAATTAAGTACAGGTCACACACAAACAGATACTTAAAATACTTGTATGTATTACGTACAGAAACTCAGAGAAAATACGTGGCAGAGTCCTCAACACTCCCCTCCAAATGCTAGTGCCTGAGTCTGGGGGACGATTTAGGCGCGTATCTTTCCCGCGTGCTTTTCACCCTCCACTACACTCACACTTAACCTGTAGATCTTTCTTACGTATGAAAATACACGTGTGTTAGTACATATGTATTAAGAGTGATCAGCTGAGCGCCAGCTGTGCCAGTACTCAGGGCCAATCGCCTTTCAGCGTGGCCGCTTTGGTCGAAGCGCCAGAAATTCACTGCACCGGTGATACTAATACTAGAGTTCCCGCGAAACGCCAGTGACACTCTACCAACAAACATTTTGCCACAATTTTTTTTCTTCATTTTTTATCTTAATTTTACAATTGTGTAATCATATTGAATTATCTTTAACTGTCTTTAATACATGTATAAATTAATGAATAACTTGAAAAAAATTGTGAAAAATTGCGAGCAAATGTGAAGTGTTAGTGCGTCGCTTTTTCCACTGTTTGTTGTGATGAACATTGTCTGATAATCCTTTGAAATTCTTGCAAAACTCAGTTGATAAAGTATTCATAGAACACTGGAATTGAATTTCCAATGGATTAGAAAGAATTTTAGTGAGTAAAATTTATTAAAAATAATGAAATTGTGAGAGCGTGGTGACGCCACTCTTGAGGTCGAACAGTTGGTGCAGTTGCTGTATTATTTAAAGGCCTGCAGTTATAACAAATGGATAGTTAACATCGTGAGACTTTGGCCAATAGTTTAACAATTAATTTAGAGAATTGAATTTCGAAAAAATTTGATTTTCTTCGAGGTTATGTTGTGTGTACAGAGGGCGTGACAGTACCGGATTAATCGAGGGGTTGGTCATAGTTTCGCGCGCTAGTCTCCCGCGCTCGGATCCTGAATTCCCGCATTTTTTTAATAAATTTATTTAATTAATAAAAATTTATTAAATTTTGTAAAAAAATTGTCATTTTATCATCGAATAATTATAATTTATTTATAATTTTTCAAATTAATTTTTTAACATATTTTTCATTTTTTTATCAAACGGAGAAAAAGTTGGTTCGTTGAAGGCAAAACGGAGCATTATGGCGATTGAATGAAAGACTCAAGCATCGTCTCCCAACATTATTGCCTTTAAAATCATTAAATTAAAATTAATAAATTATTATTATTACGCTTAAACAACGTGAAAATTAATCGACATAATAACGTGAAAATTTTCAAATAAATAGTGATTTTTTAAAAATACTATCACACGTCATCACAGCTAGCATCAGAATGCCACAGACGAGGTGAGTCCGAAAATTCTTCAACATTTTCATCCCACATATTCCTCAATTAATTATGAAAATAATTTTTTTCTTTAAACACGATTTGATTAATTCCATTTCCCTAACTTCTGTCGTTATTATAATGCATAAAAAAATCACAAAATATTTTTTATTATCAATAAAAAAAATGCACTGCTCTAACCTGTTATACGTTGAACTCAGGGCGTGCACGCTATAAAAATTCATTTTTTCACTATTACAATTAAATTCTATTGAAGATATCATTTTTTTTTCTTGTTTTTTCCATTAATGAATGATCGAGTAAAGTGAAAAATATAAAAATCTATGAATATTGTGATTTATGAAATTTTCTTGGACCAGAGCCTCGTGGACATAATTCTGTAATGGGGTGCAATCTTGTAGTAGACAGACGGTTACATTTTCTGATGATTTTTGTGAATTTATTATGAGGTAACGAAAAAATAATCAATCCAGAGACTACATTTCTATCATTTAAAAATATGTCTAAGAAATTGAGTTGAGGGAAATGCAGAAAGTGACTAATTTCATGAAAAATAGTATTTCTGGTTTATAAAAGCTGTGCATTTATGTTCTCTCAAACCTGCTCGTTTCTCAGTTGAATAAAATAATTTCTAGATTGATAAATTTCATGAATTTCGAGTTTCTCATATTTTTTGTATTTTTAAAAATAGTTTACAGGAAAAACACACCTACACACATCAAGGGATGAAGCCCCAATCATTAAAACGTAAACGTAAAAGTACTGAACCATCTGAGGACACTGAAAACATCTATCCACCAACAAAATTACCAGTTCCACATTGCCATGGAACACGTATTACAGAGACCCCAAAAACTCCACAAAATCATTCGTCCTCACCCCTCAAAGAGCGTGAGCCTGCCACTTGGTCTGAATTGAGAACAGCAACATGCTTTCTCACGCCATCAGCATCATCAAGCATCTCTGGGAAACCAAGCCCATTACCATCATTTCCGTGGGCTGATGGACAACAAGTATGGCAAATGATGTGTCTTGGTGATCAAAAAACATTGACACAAAGAGATTCACAGATGTTTCAGAGGCATCCAACACTTCAGCCGCGTATGCGTGCTATTCTTTTGGATTGGCTCATTGAAGTCTGTGAGGTTTATAAACTACACAGAGAAACTTATTATCTAGCAATGGATTATATTGACAGATATCTATCTACACACTCCAATGTACCAAAAAATCAACTTCAACTTATTGGCATCACATGTTTGTTTATTGCTGCCAAGGTGAGTCCTAATATTTTTTATCCTTCTTTTTTTCTCTTTTTTTTTGCATTTCTCTTCTCATTGCTCATGTAAAAATTCTCAATCCATAACAATTTTAATTACATTGTTTTTTTTTTATTCTAAATTATGTCTGCAAAAAAAAAATATTATTTTTCCTGCAAGAATTTCAAGTTTAAATTTAAAGAAAGAAAAAATTGTATTCATTCAATTTTCAATTTGTGACGAACAAAAGGATATGTACATGGAAATTGAATAGATAATTTTAATTTTTTTTGCAGGTTGAAGAAATTTATCCACCGAAAATCGCCGAGTTTGCCTATGTGACAGATGGTGCATGTACAGAGGAGGAAATTCTTGGAAAGGAGCTTGTTGTCTTGAAAGGCTTGGGCTGGAATTTGTCACCAGTTACACCACCAGGCTGGCTAAACGTATATATGCAAGTGGAGTCAGGCGATTGGTCTCGTCCGCATGCTTTCATTTACCCACAATACAGTGGTCTCCAGTATTCTCAAGCATCTCAACTCTTAGACTTAGCAACATTGGATGAGGGTAGTTTGAAATTTCCATATTCATACATGGCAGCAGCTGCAGTTTATCACACACAAGGACGTGAATGTGCATTGAGAGTATCGAGGCTGTCTTGGGAACAATTAGCACCATGTGTTAAGTGGCTGAGTGCTTTTGCACATACAGTTGCTGAGGATGAATCCCAATTACTTCTCAGATCAAGCGTACCACCAGTTGAATCAAATTCAGGCTCTGGTTTGAGAGCAACTGTACCAAATATTGTTTTAGATGAGTCTCATAGAATTCAAACACACGTTGTTGATCTCACAATGCTTGAAACAGCACAACAGAGGCACAAAAATACAGAATTGAATTATCTTGACTCATTGGACACAAGTCTTGAGACTGGAAGTCCTGATCAAAGTGGCATCCTTACCCCACCTTCTAGCAGTCAAAAAAATTCACCAACACCACCCAGATTACCACCACAACTCGAACCATACACGTAATCATATCCTAAACTGTAAACTATTTCATTTGAAGTTTTTCTTTCATCTTCACTCCCTCCCCCCTTCTTTTATACAGTGTCTTATTAATTATTTGCTTCTTACAATGACTCCTTCATTCATGTCCAACTATTGATTTTATTATCTCAAATATTTTCATCGTTACGATTTGAGGCTTCAAGACTATAAGAGATTCCTAACAGTGATATAAATAATTATTTCTGAATTGTCTAGTGTTGAAATCTTAGAGTGATAACTTTTTTTTTAGTAGTTATGTTTCCATCCAAGTTTATGATAATTTTTCATTCTCCTATAGAATATGAGATTCATTATTGCTTGAGGCAATGGCTTGGGAGATGATTTAGAGACTTGAAAATTGAATTATTTACTGAATGTTGGTTAAAGATTAGAGAAAAGGTAATGAAAAAAGTGAGAAATAAAATATTTGGAAAGATAAGAAAAAATTTCGGATTCACATAAAATTATTAATTGGAATTCATTGAATCTAGAAACTATCGTATTGAATTGTTGTGAAGTTCTTCCTTGACGACGAAATATTTTCCAAACACAAAAATCTAAGTAAAGCATTTCGGAATTAGAAATCAAAAATATTTTTTTTTATAAAAAAAAATAAATTGGAATATTTTTGCAATTCTACTGATAACGACAAAAGGAAAAATATTTTAAGGAATCCACTGTTCTGTGATCAGCCCACACGTTAGGGACTCCATCCTTACGGTTTCGCTTCACAACGTAAAATTCATTGAATAATTATTAAAGAGAAAGAAGTAATAGCTAAGTGCCTTAAAATAGTAAAAAGTGCCCCTTATAGGTTTTTAGATAGTAGATAAGGAATGAACGTTGTAAATAGTATTCTTTTATATTAAAAAAATATTCTTTACTTAAATTTAACCGATATTTTTCTAGAAGGTGATAAAGAGGAGCATGAAAAATCAATGAATATTCTTACAGGCTCGAGTAATTTTTCAAAAGCATGTATATAATTCTTGATTATTTTTTTCTGTCATGGATGCGCGAATGGAAAATAGGGAATATAAATATTGACTTTGAAGCGTGTTTTATTGAATTGTTGAGTGATTACCCATTTAAAATAATAATAAAAAGGTTGCCACCTAATTAGGTAGAAAAAACGAACATAAGTGAATGGAAAGAAGGGTAAAACACAAGATTTATACATCAAATTTGTAAGAAACAATTGACAATAAAGATTTACTGAATAAAACTGAATTTTTTCGTAGAGAATTTCATCAATTCTTCCAGCTTGAGAATTAATTGAAAAAAATGATTTCAAAGTAACTTTTCAGTCATGATTTGGGAATTATTCCATGGAGCATCGTAAAATGTTGTAATGGCTGCTTTCTCATAATGGAAAAAAAACCAAATCTCTCCCGCCTAATTCTGTTTTACCAACTCCAAAAATTTAGCACCCAGCGCCACTTTTGGTACCCTCGGAAAGCTTTGCTCATGCCTGATTGGCTCATTTGTTGTCTATTCAGTTTGTGTCAAACGAACTCGTGTAAAACTCAGAAAGCCGTTGGAAAAAATCGTGTGCTCAGAGCATCGTGAATTATTGTGTCATAATTTTGACATTTGTCAAATAAAAAAAGACGTGATTAGCCTGTCAAGTGAAATAGTCTGCGCATTCGTGGTAACTAGAATTGTGAGTGAATGAAAAATTATTGACGATTTGAAGTGAGAATTTGAAAAAAATTTCTCGTCTATTCAAGACAAAAAAATGTCAAGTCCAACGAAAATGAGCAAAAGTCCAGTTGGAATTCGTGAAGGTACAAGAGTTATTTTGAGAGAAATTACAGCAAATTTGCAAAATTCTCCAACGAGTGCAACTGCATCGACGAAGGTATATTTCATTTTTTAAGAATAAGAACATTTTTTTTTTTTTTTCATCAAGATGTTTTTACATCTGGATCCACTCATTCGTGTGTTTGCTAAACTCATCTAAACGTCATGACGTGTTTGGTATTTTCCTTCCGGGCCATCCTCCTCTTTCCCCTCGAATTTTTGAGCATTCATGGCTTTGCCACTTTTTATTCCCCCACTCTTTCATCGGTTCTCTTCAGCCCCTTTATGACTTTCAGTTGGTGTCTGCCGGGCTCTTATTCTTTCGCATATGCATTTTCTATAAATAAAATCTCCAAGAGCATCCTCTTCTAACACTGTAAAAATACATCCATGTCCTTTCCGAGTTACCTTTTCTTTGTTTCTATTTTACGAGGCACTACGTGTTATTGGCATCAACGCTGCTATTGGACCTTTAGCCAAGACCAAAACAAATCATTCACAGTCTAACTACTTAATTTTTTTTAATTAGTTGTCAACAGACGGGCACTTGATGCTTGAGATGATCTGAATGAAATTTCGGAAATTCCATGGACTAAATCCTACAAATGACAGAAATAAGAAAATTAATTTCTCAAGTAAAAAATGATTGAAATTTTTACTTCATAATTATGTGCATTCGATTCTAAAGACTACTGTTACTCATGAATTTTCATCAATTCTCACTGACAGGAAATTGATTCATTTTTCGTGGTGAAAAAGGGAGTCTATTCCTAATTTATATGTTTCTTGAAATATCTAGGAATCCAAAAGGAATTAATGAATTTTCAATGAATAAGAATGAAAATAATAATAATGGTCATCATGAAAATTTCTCTATTCTCTCGAAAATTGGGGCTATTTTCGGAAAATGTGTTCCAATAAGGGCCAGTCTATGGAGGCGAAATCAGCGCTAACCGTGGAGTAGCGCAACTTTAACTTCGAGATGAATATCAACAACTGCGATTTAATAGAACTGGGAATTTTTGGATTAAAAATGGTGAACAGCACTCTTACCCTTCAGTTGTTGATTTTTTTTTGGTTGTTGATTTCTGGCAGGCATTCTGGATTTAATCATCAGTTGGCCCTAAAGAATTGACTTCATTGTGATATTGAAACCAGGACCGCACGTTGGACCATTTTTCCAAGAAAATCAATTATTATTAAAAAAATACATTGAAAATTGCACTTGTAGTTTTTAGCATTCTCTACATATGCATATTTTCTATTTTATTTTTAGAGAATTTATTTGTTAGAAAAGAAATTGTCACATGTCTACTATTTTCAGTACCATCACTGAATTTGTCCTCAAAACATAGAAGATCTACTGGAGGAAGGCACAAAGTTATTTGATGAAAGCAGAATTACTGGAAAAATCTCAATCGAACATAAAATACATAAGGAATAATTTGAAAAAGTCTTTTCAATGGAACTTTTTAGTTATGATTTGTAAATTATTCCATCAAGTATTGTAACATGTTGCAATGGCTGCTCTGCAATGAGAAAAAAATTCAAATACGTCCCGCCTAATTCTGTTTTACCAACTCGAAAAATTTAACACCCAACGCCACTTATGGCACGCTTGGAAAGCTCTGCTCATTCCTGATTGGCTCATTTGTTTTCTATTCAACTTGTGTCAAACAAACATTGTGCAAAGCGCAGAAAGCCGTTGAAAAATACCGTGTGTTCAGAGCATCGTGAATTTTTGTGTCATAATTTTTGCATTTTTCAAAAAAAAAAAAAAGAGATTAACCCAAGTGAAACGTGCTGTGCATTTGAGTTAACTTGAATTGTGAGCAAATGGGAAATTATTGACGAATTCGAGTGAGAATTTGATTCAAGAAGATTATTTCATTCTATATTCAAGACCAAAAAAATGTCGAGTCCAACGAGAATGAGCAAAAGTCCAGTTGAAGTTCGGGAAGGTACAAGAGTTATTTTGAGAGAAATTACAGCAAATTTACAAAATTTTCCAACTGCTACAACTACAGCGAAAAAGGTATTTTGTTTCTCAAGAATATGAATATTTTTTCTTTCATTGAAATGTTTTCACATCTGGGTTCAATGTTCCTTGTGTTTGTTAAACTCGTCTAAACATCATCACGTGTTTGGCATTTTCCTTCCCGCCCGTCCTTCCCCCCCTCCCCCTTGAATTTTTGAGCAATTATGGCTTTGCCATCTCTTATTCCCCCACTCTTTTATCAGATGTCTTCAGTCCCTTTATGCCTTTCAGTTGGTGTCTGCCGGGCTTTTATTCTCTCGCATATGCATCTCTATAAATAAAATCTCTAAGAGCATCCTCCTCTAACATTGTAAAAATACATTCATGTCCTTTGATTTGCCCTTTCTTTTTGTTTCTATTTTACGAGGCACTTCGTGTCATGGGCATTAAAGCTGCTATTGACCTTCAATCAAGACCAAAACAAATCATTCGCAGCCTAAATTCTTCGTTTTTTTAAATTATTCATTAACAGAAAGGTACTTGACGCATGGATTGATCTGAATGGAATTGAGAGAATTCAATGAAATAAATTTACAGATGAGAGAAATAAGAAAATAAGTTTCTCAAATAAAAATGATTCACAAAATTTTTTACTTGATAATTACGATCATTCGATTTGAAAGACTACTGTTTCTCATGAATTCTTATCAATTACTACCGACAGAAAATTGATTTGTAAATTATTACTTTGAAAAGTGCAGTTAATACCAAATCTATAGATTTTTTTCAAAATATCTTAAACTTGTTTGAAACTTTTTCAATGAATGAGAATGAAAATGATAACATAGGTCATGATGGAAAATTTTCCATTTTCTCAAAAATGATAAATATTTTCGAAAAAATTGACCACAATGCAAAATTGACTGAATTATGATAATGAAATTAGCACATATTTGATAATTTGTTGATTTTTTTCATGAAAATAAATTATTATAAAAGAAATATTTTTAAAAAATTGTCCTCATAGCTCTTTGAATTTTTCTACATGTACATATTTTTCATTCTTTCAAAATAATTTATTTGTTAAAGAAAAATGTCAGATGTCTGCTATTTTCAGTGCCATCATTGAATTTGTTCTCAAAACATAACAAAGGATCTGCAAGAAAAAGTTACACCCTCACTGCCCTCCAATTTAATGAAAGCAGAAGTAATAAGAATATCTCAATCGAACATAAAATAAAATTAGTATATGATAAGTTGCCGTGAATGATATCTTCAATTGGAGTGAATTCATCAACGTAATTCAGAAATTTTCTCTCAAACGTAATTCTTTTGGCGTATTCACCAAATATAATTCAAATTAAATTATTTTTATCAGATCATCTTACATGATCCCAAAAATACGAGTATCTGTAAATTTCCAATTCTTTTTTCTTTCTAATATGAAAATAAAGTATAGAAGAAACAAATAATATGCTCATCTATAACATTCAAGAAACTATAAATTCAAAATTTTTTTTGGATAATAATTCATTTGTTCAACAAAATCCAAAAAAAATTGTTATATCTATGCTAGTTCCATTCTTATCTTTTCACATCACTATCGAAGTTCGAATGTTTGCCATCGAATCAATTCTAAAAAAGTAACGAAAAAATTAAAGAAAAAAATCAAAACTAAGAAAGAATTCATCTCGAAGTCGGTATGACTGCATTTTTCGTTATCACGAAAAAAAACGAGATAATGATTCCAACATCAACGAGCGTCCTGGAGATGACGCCACCATGTTGCAACTGATAGTCTGGTGGGGAAATAAAAAAAAACCCTCTCCTATCAATCTCCTCACATGCACTGGCACAGACTAATACTGCCGTACTTGGTTATACCCCCGTTATGAGCGTGAAGTTAGCAGACGCATTTCAGCAGACGGTAGGACAATACTTTTCCAGGATTGTCCTACAGGTCGGTGCGCTATGCGCCACTATCAAAAGCGGGAAAGAAAGTAACTAATTGAATATTTGGAGATTTGAAGACTCCCATGAGTTTTCGAAATTGCTAGATAATGGGAATAGTGGAGAGTGAATCATTCTTGACAGACTCGAGTAGGAATGTAATTCCGTACATCATACGAGTCCATGGATTTGGGATGATTATACACTGATGGAATTGATCCCATGATGAAAATGATTTTTTGATAACTACAATCAATTTTTTCCTAAGTATTCATTAATTAAAAAAATCCATGTTTTCTCACGTTAGTCGAATAAATGGATGGAAATTCAGGCAAAGCACCGGCATAGTCTTTGAAATGATCTGGAATCGTTCCCTTGATGACTCTGTTTTATCCCTAACTTTGATTAATTTTTGTCAAAAATTCGTTAATTAAAAAATCTATATTTCCTCACAATACTCGAATAAATGGATGAAAATTTAGGCAGAGCACCAGGATAGTCTCTAGAATGATCTGAAATCGGTCCCGCGATGACTTTGTTTTTTTCTTAATTTTCATCAATTTTCTTCTGAGTACTCGCTAATTGAAAAATCTATGTTCCCTCACAATACTCGAGAAAATTAATGAAAATTTAGGCAGAGCATCGCGATAGTCTCCAGAATAATCTAAAATTGGTCCCGTGATGACTTTGTTTTTTTTTTTATTTAAATCCATTTTTTTCTGAGTACTCGTTAATTAAAAAATCTCTATTCCCTCATGATACTCGAATAAAAGGTTGAAAATTTAGGCAGAGCATCGGGATAGTCTCTAGAATGATCTGAAATCGGTCCCGCGATGACTTCGTTTTTTTCTTGATTTTAATCAATTTTTTTCTGAGTACTCGTTAATTGAAAAATCTACTTTCCCTCACAATACTCGAGAAAATTAATGAAAATTTAGGCAGAGCACCGGAATAGTCTCCAGAATGATCTGAAATTGGTCTCGCGATGACTTTGTTTTTTTCTTGATTTTAATCAATTTTTTTCTGAGTACTCGTTAATTAAAAAATCTATATTTCCTCACAATACTCGAATGAATGGATGAAAATTTAGGCAGAGCACCAGGATAGTCTCTAGAATGATCTGAAATCGGTCCCGCGATGACTTTGTTTTTTTCTTAATTTTTATCAATTTTCTTCTGAGTACTCGCTAATTGAAAAATCTATGTTCCCTCACAATACTCGAAAAATTTCACGAAAATTTAGACAGAGCATTGGGATAAACTCCAAAATGATCTGAAATTGGTCCCGTGGTGACTTTGTTTTTTTTTTTTATTTAAATCCATTTTTTTCTGAGTACTCGTTAATTAAAAAATCTCTATTCCCTCATGATACTCGAATAAAAGGTTGAAAATTTAGGCAGAGCACCGGGATAGTCTCTAGAATGATTTAAAATTGGTCCCGTGATGACTTTGTTTTTTTCTTAATTTTCATCCATTTTTTTCTGAGTACTCGTTAATCAAAAAATCTCTATTCCCTCATGATACTCGAATAAAAGGTTGAAAATTTAGGCAGAGCACCGGAATAGTCTCCAGAATGATCTGAAATTGGTCTCGCGATGACTTTGTTTTTTTCTTGATTTTAATCAATTTTTTCTGAGTACTCGTTAATTAAAAAATCTATATTTCCTCACAATACTCGAATAAATGGATGAAAATTTAGGCAGAGCACCAGGATAGTCTCTAGAATGATCTAAAATTGGTCCCGTGATGACTTCATTTTTTTCCTCATTAAAATCTATTTTTTTCAAGTACTCGTTAGTTGAAAAATCCATATTTCCTCACAATACTCGAAAAAATTAATGAAAATTTAGGCAGAGCACCGGAATAGTCTCTAGAATGACTTGAAATTGGTCCCGCGATGACTTTGTTTTTTTCTTGATTTTAATCAATTTTTTTCTGAGTACTCGTTAATTGAAAAATCTACTTTTCCTCACAATACTCGAGAAAATTAATGAAAATTTAGGCAGAGCACCGGGATAGTCTCTAGAATGATCTGAAATCGGTCCCGTGATGACTTCATTTTTTTCCTCACTAAAATCTATTTTTTTCAAGTACTCTTTAGTTGAAAAATCCATATTTCCTCACAATACTCGAAAAAATTAATGAAAATTTAGGCAGAGCATCAGCATAGTCTCCAGAATGATCTAAAATTGATCCCGTGATGACTTTGTTTTTTTCTTAATTTTCATCCATTTTTTTCTGAGAACTCGTTAATCAAAAAATCTCTATTCCCTCATGATACTCGAATAAAAGGTTGAAAATTTAGGCAGAGCATCGGGATAGTCTCTAGAATGATCTGAAATCGGTCCCGCGATGACTTCGTTTTTTTCTTGATTTTAATCAATTTTTTTCTGAGTACTCGTTAATTGAAAAATCTACTTTCCCTCACAATACTCGAGAAAATTAATGAAAATTTAGGCAGAGCACCGGAATAGTCTCCAGAATGATCTGAAATTGGTCTCGCGATGACTTTGTTTTTTTCTTGATTTTAATCAATTTTTTTCTGAGTACTCGTTAATTAAAAAATCTATATTTCCTCACAATACTCGAATGAATGGATGAAAATTTAGGCAGAGCACCAGGATAGTCTCTAGAATGATCTGAAATCGGTCCCGCGATGACTTTGTTTTTTTCTTAATTTTTATCAATTTTCTTCTGAGTACTCGCTAATTGAAAAATCTATGTTCCCTCACAATACTCGAAAAATTTCACGAAAATTTAGACAGAGCATTGGGATAAACTCCAAAATGATCTGAAATTGGTCCCGTGGTGACTTTGTTTTTTTTTTTTATTTAAATCCATTTTTTTCTGAGTACTCGTTAATTAAAAAATCTCTATTCCCTCATGATACTCGAATAAAAGGTTGAAAATTTAGGCAGAGCACCGGGATAGTCTCTAGAATGATTTAAAATTGGTCCCGTGATGACTTTGTTTTTTTCTTAATTTTCATCCATTTTTTTCTGAGTACTCGTTAATCAAAAAATCTCTATTCCCTCATGATACTCGAATAAAAGGTTGAAAATTTAGGCAGAGCACCGGAATAGTCTCCAGAATGATCTGAAATTGGTCTCGCGATGACTTTGTTTTTTTCTTGATTTTAATCAATTTTTTCTGAGTACTCGTTAATTAAAAAATCTATATTTCCTCACAATACTCGAATAAATGGATGAAAATTTAGGCAGAGCACCAGGATAGTCTCTAGAATGACTTAAAATTGGTCCCGCGATGACTTTGTTTTTTTCTTAATTTTTATCAATTTTCTTCTGAGTACTCGCTAATTGAAAAATCTATGTTCCCTCACAATACTCGAAAAAATTAATGAAAATTTAGGCAGAGCACCGGAATAGTCTCTAGAATGACTTGAAATTGGTCCCGCGATGACTTTGTTTTTTTCTTGATTTTAATCAATTTTTTTCTGAGTACTCGTTAATTGAAAAATCTACTTTCCCTCACAATACTCGAGAAAATTAATGAAAATTTAGGCAGAGCACCAGGATAGTCTCCAGAATGATCTGAAATCGGTCCCGCGATGACTTCGTTTTTTTCTTGATTTTAATCAATTTTTTTCTGAGTACTCGTTAATTAAAAAATCTATATTTCCTCACAATACTCGAATAAATGGATGAAAATTTAGGCAGAGCACCAGGATAGTCTCTAGAATGATCTGAAATCGGTCCCGTGATGACTTTGTTTCTTTCTTAATTTAAATCAATTTTTTTCTGAGTACTTGTTAATTGAAAAATATATATTTCCTCACAATACTCGAGAAAATTAATGAAAATTTAGGCAGAGAATCAGCATAGTCTCCAGACTGATCTAAAATTGATCCCGTGATGACTTTGTTTTTTTTCTTAATTTTCATCCATTTTTTTCTGAGTACTCGTTAATTAAAAAATCTCTATTCCCTCATGATACTCGAATAAAAGGTTGAAAATTTAGGCAGAGCACCGGGATAGTCTCTTGAATGATTTGAAATTAGTCCCGTGATGACTTTGTTTTTTTTTATTTAAATCCATTTTTTTCTGAGTACTTGTTAATCAAAAAATCTCTATTCCCTCATGATACTCGAATAAAAGGTTGAAAATTCAGGCAGAGCATCGGGATAGTCTCCAGAATGATCTAAAATTGATTCCGTGATGACTTTGTTTTTTTCTTCATTTTCATCCATTTTTTTCTGAGTACTCGTTAATTAAAAAATCTCTATTCTCTCATGATACTCGAATAAAAGGTTGAAAATTTAGGCAGAGCACCGGGATAGTCTCTTAAATGATTTGAAATCGGTACCGTGATGACTTTGTTTCTTTCTTAATTTAAATCAATTTTTTTCTGAGTACTCATTAATCGAAAAATATATATTCCTTCACAATACTCGAGAAAATTAATGAAAATTTAGGCAGAGCGTCGGGATAGTCTCCAGAATAATCTAAAATTGATCCCATGATGACTTCGTTTTTTTCTTAATTTTCATCCATTTTTTTCTGAGTACTCGTTAATTAAAAAATCTATGTTCCCTCACAATACTCGAAAAATTTCACGAAAATTTAGACAGAGCATTGGGATAAACTCCAAAATGATCTGAAATTGGTCCCGTGGTGACTTTGTTTTTTTCTTAATTTAAATCAATTTTTTTCTGAGTACTTGTTAATTGAAAAATACATATTTCCTCACAATACTCGAGAAAATTAATGAAAATTCAGGCACAGCACCGGAATAGTCTCCAGAATGATCTGAAATTGGTCCCGTGATGACTTTGTTTTTTTCTTAATTTTCATCCATTTTTTTCTGAGTACTCGTTAATTAAAAAATCTATATTTCCTCACAATACTCGAATAAATGGATGAAAATTTAGGCAGAGCACCAGGATAGTCTCTAGAATGATCTGAAATCGGTCCCGTGATGACTTTGTTTCTTTCTTAATTTAAATCAATTTTTTTCTGAGTACTTGTTAATTGAAAAATATATATTCCTTCACAATACTCGAGAAAATTAATGAAAATTTAGGCAGAGCGTCGGGATAGTCTCCAGAATAATCTAAAATTGATCCCATGATGACTTCGTTTTTTTCTTAATTTTCATTCATTTTTTTCTGAGTACTCGTTAATTAAAAAATCTCTATTCTCTCATGATACTCGAATAAAAGGTTGAAAATTTAGGCAGAGCATCGGAATAGTCTCTTGAATGATTTGAAATTGGTCCCGTGATGACTTTGTTTTTTTCCCTAATTTTAATTGATTTTTTCAAAGTATTTGTTAGTTGAAAAATCTGTATCCCCTCACGATACTTGAATCGACTACTTTTCTCAGATTAATTGGTTCCAATGTCAAATTTCATTCCTACTTCTCAGAATTCCAGTGGATGATTGGAATTAGTCCAGGAATTTCGGACACCTACAGGAAACAATCTACAGCTGGTGATTGATATTATCATTCACTCTATTCTTTCATAGCTTCATCTATCACACTATACACATCTAGATATAAAAATGCCAGAAGGAGCTCGAGAATCTCAACTATTCCTTCCAATTCGCCAAAATCTATTTATGATCAATTATTCATTTACCTCATCACCTCCCAATTCATTCAGCCCTAGACCCTCTATGAGAGAAAAGCCGGCATCCGCAGTTTTTAGTTTTTCATAATTGTTCGATTGCTCGAAAAATTCTGAGATAATTTGAATGCGTCCAGTGAAATATTTAGCAAATTATTATGATTTTTGAGAGACATATCCTGCAAAGTTGATGGAGAAATGAAATTAATTCTAATGAACAACAAAAGTTTTTTCACGTTCAATGGAATTGTCGGCTGAGTGACGTTGCCGAAAACACGATAAACACACCAGGGTGGTTTAGAAGGAACTTGACAACGTCGCAGCTGGAAATATCATGGCGGTGATTCCCTCATGAGGGGATCAGAATTGCCGGGGCAAAACAGGTAACCAGTCTAGGGTTAACTATAGTCTGTTCCCCATGTGAAACATACTCTATCAGGGATGAAAGGAACTATACATCATTTTTTTTTCATTTATTTGGATCATTTCCAACTGTCACAGGTTTATTGATTAGAGTTAGCGGCAATCCATAGAACATCACATCATGTTGCATCTACAACTTTACATAATAATTACAAGTAACATTATAATTTATCAAAAATCATGAATTTTACCATGAATCTTAATTTGAATATCACCATTGAATCTTTTTCCTCTTCATCAGTGCTATGCATCCTGAAATCATATTCAATAACTCTTCTTGCTTTGCTCATAATTAATAAAATAGACTTTCTAATGAAATAAACAATCGTATACAAAAAAATCATAATTCATATTTCAAATCACATATTCTAATACAGCCGTTCTAATGTTTCCAACATCTAACTTGAACAATGCTTGCAAATGTACATGCTAACATCAAATGATTGATGTGCTGCCTTAAATTTGGATTAATGCCTTAATGCTTTGCCGAAATTCAGCAAAAGTTTCGAAAGGACTCGGAGGTTCCTTCATCACCCTCCCAATTTCCATTTTTATCGCTTTTTTAGAAACTTTCGAAGTACCCCGTGACATTTTCGTTATTTTTTTCATATTTTCCTGCTTATAAATGGAGAAGAAAGCTCCTGGACAATTAATCAGAAACGAACTCAGACCTTTACGAGCCAAGTCCATGTCACCAGTTTCAATCTCGAAATTCGAACTACTTACGATTGCGTAGGCCCACATACAAATAACCAATCCCGAGTCACATTCCGGGATGATTTCCCTGACCAATCCATTATCAGGTGAATCGTATGGTGTGATTAATGCCCATTCCTGAAATCGAGTCAATTTCTGTTGTCTTGCCGTCCGAAATTTTTTTAGCCATGAGCAGATTTTATCCATTCGATCTGTGGGTACAGGAGATGACGAGGGATCGATGAAAATCATCTTCTTTTCACTGTAAATTATTATCAAAAGGGTCCATGAATTTTTGATTTTTGTTGGTAAGAACCATATTCCATCTTGTCCAAATAATGCTTCCTCATCGTTCTTCTTCATATCAGTCGTTAGCCCACCGCTATATAAATATTCTGTTAAATCTGGCGGAAAAGCGATCATCTTCAATTTATTCTGTTGTGCAACTGTTTGCATACCATTGAAAAATGCATCAATAACTTTTTCTGATAAATTCTTCCCAGGTAATAGGCTCTCAAAGCTTGATTCCTCGAGCTCTATTTTCCCGCACTTTCTCACAATACCGGGACAATTTTCAGGATAAGGTATCTGGCGATTGAAGAATCTTTCAACAATATCCTGGTGAAAGCTCTTATATTCTAATTGAAGTGCTGGTCTTGCCTCATCGAGCTGATCACATTTTTCTGTCTCATTTTCATCGGGATGATGTTGATCATTCTCGAGTACAGTCTCACCTTCATCATCATTTAAATCAATGGATGAACTCTCAGACGGTATTAAATCATCACTGGTTTCTGATTCCTCACCACTGCATTCGAAATCCATTGGACAATCTTCTGACAATATCACTGCATTGCTTGTTGAATGATCTGCACTGCCTTCAGACTCACCCGGCAAGATCCCCCCAGTTATTGATTTTTCATTAGTTGCAGAGTTTTCCTCCTCCTGATTTTTTAGTTTCTCTTTAGAACTGCATTTTTTCGTGATGGGCTCAGCCAATACACTGAGGTATTTGCTTTCTGTAAAAAACTTGTTGCGTTTCTTACCTCTTTTCGTGTTCACGCCACCCCAATTTTCTAGGCTCATGTCCTCATTGCTACTATTATTCTTCCGTTTTGCACGTTTATTCTCTGTTGTTGTTCGGACCAATGAAAATTTACGTCTTTTTAATAAATCTGTAATAAATTGGTGACTGATGTTAATAAAGCGACTTAATTCCAAATGCAGTTCACCATTGAGTACGTGAGTCTTCATAATTTTGTTGAAATTTTCACTAGTGGCTGTGCTGTCCCTCAGAAGTCCTTCTTTTTTTATTATTGCTGCAGAAAAAAGAGGGTAATATGGCATAATGTATGTTAACAAATAATCTATGAATTTAGGGCAATAATAAGGATTTTCTTGCAATTGGGCGTTCTTTGCTTTCTCTGTAGTGATATAGGTATTGCATTCCTCGACTACCTCCGTGTGAATTCCTTGGAAGTATTTGCCGAAAGGTGAATTTTTCCGACTACTTTCAGATGCAACATGTTCAAAATCATCTTGCCATTCTGTAGACTCTTCATTGCAAGACTTCATGGAATTTTCTAAAGTCTCGGCAAAATTAGTGCACTCGATGTTCGTGACATAGTCTTCCAAGTAGGGAGTTTGGTATGGAATTGCAAAAAGGGCAGCTCCCAGCTTCCAGTATTTCGCAGCAGTCTCCAGATCAAATGAATGTATCAGCCTAGCAGAGAACTGTCCACACATTCTTCGCAATTCCTCATCCTTGCAATATTTTTGAATTTTTCTACAAATGGTCTTAATACAATGATTCCCACAGATGTGTGGAAATGTCATTGAAGGTAGTGGCTCGCCATTTACAAGATGATTATATGTTAGTTGAAGATATGTTGGAAGGTTCATGTCTGCGAATCCTTTCAAAACCCCAATTATAAGAGCCAGAGCAAAATCTGTCTCAATTCTCTGGATAAATACCTTTTTCGATGATACTCCACGTAAATCTTGTTTCAATTTATTCAAAAAATACGTAATCACTGCGACAGAATGATCCTCTGAAATAAGTTCGGCGATTGGCAGTGGCATGATGCCTTCGTCGTCTCCTGGGAGAAGTAATGGATAATATAACGGACTTCTTGAAGAGTCAGGATCTTTTGCAATAATATTCCCTGTGGCATCCAGGAAAGCAATTGGTGGTTTCTTCAAGCGTATTAAATACTGAATTTGGTGATCCGTCCAAAGCAGCGTCACATTTTTATTTTGAAATTTCCCAGAAACGACGTTCCCGCGCAGATTCTCATCTTCTGAAAATTTTACACGCATTTTTGCTAAATTTATTCGTGGGTCCGCATCGAGACGTTGTTTTCTGCGTTCATCACTCTTCGCTTTTGAGATTAATTCTTTCGTGGGAATATCATCCAAACATCCACTTGACAAAATTCTCTCCGGTATATTCCTTAATTTCTCCAATTCAACAATGCAGGGACTCAGCCCTCTGCTCTCTTTAACTAATTCTGCTCTTCTATCTCCTCTATATTGTCTCCGACGTTTTTCTAATCCATCGTGTGATATTGGGGCTTTACGATACACAGTCACTTCCGAGCTGTTAAATATACATTTGCTCTTCGAATCATCTATGTTCATCATATCCGAGGATTCAAATCTATATGCCGTGCACTTCGGAGAACATTGTGCAACAGCATAAAAATAGATTTTATTGTTATTCTCAGGAATTTCTTGACTAGTTCCAGGATTTGATTCACATTTCACGCGATGATATTCAAAATTAATTGAACAGCATTCAAAATTTTTAACAGTTTTGAAATATTTGAATATAAATTGATCCGTCCAACCGTCTGACAATTTCCATTCTTCCTCCTTCTTCGTCAAATATTTCTGCCAGAATTCTTTTGGCACTGTAAAGGTATTTTCATCTTTGATCTCCCACTCTGGACCACGAAGGATGCTTCGAGTCCTGTGGATCCTTTTTGGTTTTGGTACAGGTACTGGGTGTTGCAACGCTTCTGGAAGTTCATCGCAAGGAGCTTCGAAAGAAAGAGAATCTTCGTGGTTCATAAATAGATCTGCTATTAAGTCTGGAGTTTTTTCACTAGGTGATTGTTGAGTGGATGGGGCCCTCGTGAGCAGCGCATTCGATGCAGTCAAGAGAGGATTAAAGTCGATCACCGGAATTTCTCTGTCAAGTAATATCGTCTCATCGCTGCGAATTTCCTCGAAATCAAAAAGAAAAGGGACGTTATCCGTCAGCGCACTCACAGGCTTACTGGTCACATCGTTTTCACTACAGGCATCACGGGTTTCATTACCTTCTTCGAGTTTGTCATTACTAACGTTATTTTCGGAACGATAATTGTCATTTTCATCATTTCCAGCAATAGTATGATTGTTTTCAATATGACATTCGTTGTTGTCAATGAGTAAAGGTGATTTTAATGGATTGGGAATACGTTGATCTGAATCATCAATAACGTATAAGCTCTCACAATTTGACTTTGCGCTAGGTTCCAAACTTTCATCCATTTCTTCATTGAAATTCACGTTTTCCTGATGACTATGCAGAACATTTGTGTTCTCACCGTTCGCAAGTCCAATTTCGCCCGGTGAATTACATCCTGTCTCCTTGTTGATTATTTTATCAGTCATATCATTTGTTCCCTCTTCATCTGCACTGATGTTGCCACTATTTCCCAAATTATCATCATCTTCATCGACATCCTCCATTGCTCCGTTATCATGCTGATTTTCTGCATCTTCATTATTGATGGTACTTTCATTGTTAATTACATCTTCGTTCAGTTCAACATTATCTGCATTAGATTGTTGAGCAGTGTGACTTAGGCGAATAGTCTCCTGAGCAGCATCAAAAGCTATTTTAACGAGCGGTTTTTTAGCATGAAACGTATTGTAGCAGCTTCTCACGTATTTGATAATCGACTTAACGTTGCGAACGTCACAGTTTTCTAAACATACGGTCTTCCAGATTGTATTCTGGTCTGTTGTTTTCAATCTGTAGCTCTTGATTTCGGGCAATTTTGTTACTGCTTCAAAAGTTAACGTAGGATAAATCGACGCGAGAGTTCTCCCGATAGCAGCAGCATCAACCAATGCTGTTTGCCCTCTCCTGCCTTTAATATGTTTTCTTTTCCCCATATCGAAGCATGAATTTTATAAATTTGACCAATTATCGAATAAACTTCCATACATGCACTCACTTCATTATTACAATAATTTTCTATATATACATGCGACAAGACGTTTCATAGTGTTAAAAGCTTGCAGGTGAATTTTTTTCAAACTGAACTCATGGCAATAAAAGTATTGGAATTTTAAAAACTATGAGCGGAGTCTTCATATCATACTAAATGTAATTAGTGATATTTTTCTACTTCTATCATTATAATAAATATAAAATATAAGCATAAATCCAAATATATACAGAGTAACGATTAACTCTCCAGCATTCAATTCCCCATCAGTGATAATGACAGTAGAATTCTATGAATGATTTAAAAAATTGAGTAATTCTTACAGTCTAATGAAAAATAGTGCAAACTTTTCAAAGAATTTCCAAAAATTTGAGTGATTCATCACACGATATAAACTTACTATTATTACTTATACTCGTAGGTGACCATACTATTAAACGAATATTTACACTTATATCAACCTTATACCTGGATTGTGAGAATTCATACAAATCGCAAGCAATTAATTTAATCTATTAACTAATTAATCATCATGCTAACAACTAATGAATCAATATGCGTCCATAGAAACAGCGTGATAGGAATCAGCAAAAGCTGCAGCTGATGCAAACCCTATTGGGCTCCAGCATTGATATGCAATCAATTTTTACATATCACGAATGCAGCATAACAGCCATCTATAAGGTCAAAACCAGCCCTTAATTGTTAATTTTGGAATTAGTTTGCGAAATCCGTGGTAAGAATGTAAAACAGGATGAATCGAATTTTCGTTGGGATGATTTTTAGAAAAATAATTGATATGTTGTGGAAATGTTCAAGACAAGTCATTCCCCACAAGAAAAAATTAAAAAAAATTAAAAAATTAAAATTTTTTTTTTGAAAATTTTCCGACGATTTGCATTTTTGGAAAAAGGCTGTTTTTTTGGAAAAACTCATATTTTCTCTAGCTTCAAATGCTCATATCTCATTAAATATTCCTTATATGAAAAAAGTGAAAGAAAACGTTCATGTGGGGAAAGATCATAGAATTGCATTTACATTTTTTCCAATGATCGAAACGCAATTTTTCTATTTTTTATTAACTATTTAAATAAACAAATTGATGGCAATTATCGAATACATGCTCGAAAAAATCTGAAAAAAATTCATGTGCAAGATCGATTTATTTCTGATGCCTCTATTAATTTTCGCGATACACTCTCCAACCGTTCGCGAGAAATCAGTTCTTTCATGTTTTTGGGCGATCCGAGGCCACTGTCCAAGAACTGTGCGCATGCACACAACGTTAGAGCGGTAGGGAGCACTCAACTTACGCGCCAGTCGATCACATGGCTACTAAAACGTTGTGCGCATGCGCATGGTTCTCGGCAGCGACCTCGGATCGCGCAAAAACATAAAAAAATTAATTTCTCGCGAACGGTTGGAAAGTGTATCGCGAAAATTGATAGAAAAATCACAAATGAATCAATCTTGCACATATAATTTTTTCAGATTTTTCGAGCATGTATTCGATAATTGCCATCAATTTGTTTATTTAAATAGATAATAAAAAATAGAAAAATTGCGTTTCGATCATTGAAAAAAATGTAAATGCAATTCTATGATCTTTCCCCACATAAACGTTTCTTTTCACTTTTTTCATATAATTAATATTTAATGAGATATGAGCATGTGAAACTAGAGAAAATATGAGTTTTTCCGAAAAAACAGCCTTTTTCCAAAAATGAAAATCGTTGTAAAATTTTCAAAAAAAATTTTTTTTTTCATTTTTTCTTGTGGGGAATGACTTGTCTTGAACATTTCCACAACATACCAAAAAATGAAAAAAATTAAAAAATCAAACCCAAAAAGTGAGTGAAATAGCGTGAAATGCCTCATATACTGTAATATGCAAACTTTTCAGGTATAGGGGAGGGTGAGGCACGACGGACCACCTCAAAAATTCCGTTAAAAATTGTTTTTCCACGAATTATGATATTCTTGATGTATTGAGTGATTTTTACATCGATCCGTCACACTCGGGTAAAATGAACAGTCCAAAAAAATTTGGTGAATTATTTTTTTGTTTTAATACTTTAAAAAAAAAACAAATCTCTTATCTGAAAAAATTTCACAATTTTTTTTGGCAGTTAGAAGAAATAATAGTTCAAAAATATAGAAAATTCACTTATTATTCAACGAATTTTTGTTTATTGAAATTTTTTTTCATAGGGGAAGATGGGGTCAAAATAGACACAGCAATTGAACGGTTCGAGAGAAAAATTTTCTAGTTATTCCATTGAGGAGCCGAGGAAATTTTAGGCGGAAAACATGTGTCAAATTTTTTTTTTAATTTTTAGAAAAATTAACTTTTTGGCTAGATTTTGAAGGTATTTTCTTTCGAAAAATCGAAAAAATCTACTTTTTCGACAATTTCTCCGGTTCTGTTGGTCGTAACGGTCTGGGGTTGCCCTTAAATGAAAGGTGAGCTCATTTTTCATCAATTTATGTGGTTTAATTTTCTCAAATCAATTTTTCGAATATTTACAGACCATTTTCTTAAAATCAGTCTTTGCCCTGTAAGTACTAGAAAATTGATAATTTTTTTTTTCAATGACATAAATCGATGGGAAATGAGCTCAACTTCCATTCAAGATCAACCCCAGGACGCCACGACTAATAAAACCAGCGATATTCTCGAAAATATGGATATTTTCCAAAAACAAAAGGATTTTTACTTACAAAAATGGACTTTTTGAAAAATTCAAAAAAATAACTTGCGACACATGATTTCCATGAGAAATGTCTTCAGCTTCCCAATGGTATCAACAGAAACAACCGATCTCCAATATTTCTCTCGACTTCCAGTAATTTTCATCGCATAAAATACAGACATCAAGCCGTGTCCGTTTTACTCCTTGTGTCCATTTTACCCCAACTTCCCCTATTAAAAGGTTTTTTGATTAATGAAATTGGAATGATTAAAACAATTAAAACAAAGGAAAATGTTTTTATTGATAAAAAAAAAAGTTTTTAGACTTCCAAAAAAATTTAGGAATTTTTTTTTTCCAGAGTTTTTGAGGGTGGTCCATCGTGCCCCATCGGAAAAAAAATTGGTTTTTCGGTGAAATATCGGTGAATTCGTTCAAAATGGAACAAAAGTCGATACAGAAGTCATGAATTGATTCATCGCGATTGACACTCACACGGATTTCCATTATGAAAGAAATTGTTTCAATTGAATTACAGCTGTATAATTGTAGGTAAAAACACTTACCTTCCAATGCAAATCACCAATTATTCTCTTCAGACAATGCAAGGCATTCTGATTGCGAGAGAAAATTTTCACTCAAATGATTTCAAAAAAGTAATTAGGAAAAAATCATTTAAAATTGAAATGTGGAAATAAAAAATTATAATAATTGACTTGAATGAATAGATTTTTCGAGGTGTTTTCAAGTGCAGCTCGAACGAGGTGAATATAATGATTGTCACAACTCGAATGTTCTAATTTTTCCTCTCTCGAGTACCGATTCAACGTGAAAAACAAAGGGGCGGGCCAAAAGAGGACGAATGAGAAAAAAGTAAACATTCTTTGTATTTTAGTGCGAAAAAGCTGTTGAATACCTTTGTATATATTCTAGATATATTTAAAGCGAGATTATGAGTTTCAAAAACGAATCGACGTAGCGAGAGCCGGCGAGTCGGCGACTAACATAAACATAAACAATGATTCCATAGGGAGAAAGAACTGAGGGTTCTTTGTCTTTAGGGACCAATACTTTTCGGGCCTTGGTGACAAGTAGTTAATCACTCGTAGAGAGTTCACCGATGCATTGCACTGACGGTCCATCCTCGTGCATTAAAATAAAGTCTTGAATATTAAAGAGAATGAATTGTGTTGAAAACTTATTTATCACACCCATTTCCAATACTAGACCTTTCGCCACAATAAAATTCTTCATGTAAAATTGAAGAAAAATATCGAGGGTCTAAAAGCAGAAGGTCGTATGGGCCAAAAATCGGTTTCCGTCCTGCAAACGTCATGAGGTCGTATGTAGGACATACGACCTTCTGCCGCAGAAACATCCATCTTGGCCCATACGACCTTCTGCTTTTAGACCCTCGATATGTCCAAAGCATTTTTCAATATGATCTCCGTAATTTCATACGAGAATCCAAAATCTGATTTTTTTTTCTGAGGATAATTCAGTTTTTTGTGATCAACATTCTAAATTTTTGGATTTTCATATCACCTGAATTGATTTTATCCGATTCATTTTCCTTATATTATTGAAGTCGCCATTCAAAACTGAACGGGAAATGTTTGTCTATTTTCTTTGAAATTCTACGTGTTTACAGAGATATTCCAATTTTTCAATAAAAAAATCATGCAATAGAGCGAAATAGGGGAGATGCGCGCAGCGTCTTACGTAAATGCACGTACACATTCACTCGATCATTCCATCTTTTACTAACGCATGAAGAATAATACCATATTCTCTCATATCAGATGAGTGCTGACAGAGAACTATTGGAATGAGCAAAATTATTAATTTAATTATTTTTCAATGCGCCCGGTGCTCCGCCTGAATTTCCATCCTTTTATTCGAGTATCATGAGGGAATAGAGATTTTTTGCTTAACAAGTACTCAGAATAAAATTGATTTAAATTAAGAAAAAAACAAAGTCATCACGGGACCAATTTCAGATCATTCTAGAGACTATCCCGGTGCTCTGCCTAAATTTTCAACTTTTTATTCGAGTATCATGAAGGAGTAGAGATTTTTGAATTAACGAGTACTCAGAAAAAAATGGATAGAAATTGAGAAAAAAACAAAGTCATCACGGGACCAATTTCAAATCATTCAAGAGACTATCCCGGTGCTCTACTCAAATTTTTAACCTTTTATTCGAGTATCATGAGAGAATAGAGATGTTTTAATTAACGAGTACTCAGAAAAAAATGGATGAAAATTAAGAAGAAAACAAAGTCATCACGGGATCGATTTTAGATCATTCTGGAGACTATCCCGATGCTCTGCCTAAATTTTCAACCTTTTATTTGAGTATCATGAGGGAATAGAGATTTTTTGATTAACAAGTACTCAGAAAAAAATGGATTTAAATAAAAAAAAAAACAAAGTCATCACGAGACCAATTTCAAATAATTCAAGAGACTATCCCGGTGCTCTGCCTAAATTTTCAACCTTTTATTCGAGTATCATGAGAGAATAGAGATGTTTTAATTAACGAGTACTCAGAAAAAAATGGATGAAAATTGAGAAAAAAACAAAGTCATCACGGGATCGATTTTAGATCATTCTGGAGACTATCCCGATGCTCTGCCTAAATTTTCAACCTTTCATTCGAGTATCATGAGGGAATAGAGATTTTTTGATTAACAAGTACTCAGAAAAAAATGGATTTAAATAAAAAAAAAACAAAGTCATCACGGGACCAATTTCAAATCATTCAAGAGACTATCCCGGTGCTCTGCCTGAATTTTCGTTCTCTTACTCGAGTATTGTGAGGGAAAGTAGATTTTTCAATTAACAAGTACTGAGAAAAAACTGGATTAAAATTAAGAAAAAAACAAAGTCATCGCGGGACCAATTTCAAGTCATTCTAGAGACTATTCCGGTGCTCTGCCTAAATTTTCATTAATTTTTTCGAGTATTGTGAGGAAATATGAATTTTTCAACTAAAGAGTACTTGAAAAAAATAGATTTTAGTGAGGAAAAAAATGAAGTCATCACGGGACCGATTTCAGATCATTCTAGAGACTATCCCGGTGCTCTGCCTAAATTTTCATTAATTTTCTCGAGTATTGTGAGGAAAAGTAGATTTTTCAATTAACGAGTACTCAGAAAAAAATTGATTAAAATCAAGAAAAAAACAAAGTCATCGCGGGACCAATTTCAAGTCATTCTAGAGACTATTCCGGTGCTCTGCCTAAATTTTCATTAATTTTTTCGAGTATTGTGAGGAAATATGGATTTTTCAACTAACGAGTACTTGAAAAAAATAGATTTTAATGAGGAAAAAAATGAAGTCATCACGGGACCAATTTTAGATCATTGTAGAGACTATCCTGGTGCTCTGCCTAAATTTTCATCCATTTATTCGAGTATTGTGAGGAAATATAGATTTTTTAATTAACGAGTACTCAGAAAAAATTGATTAAAATCAAGAAAAAAACAAAGTCATCGCGAGACCAATTTCAGATCATTCTGGAGACTATTCCGGTGCTCTGCCTAAATTTTCAACCTTTTATTCGAGTATCATGAGGGAATAGAGATTTTTTGATTAACGAGTACTCAGAAAAAAATGGATGAAAATTAAGAAAAAAACAAAGTCATCACGGGACCAATTTCAGATCATTCTGGAGACTATTCCAGTACTGTGCCTAAATTTTCATTAATTTTCTCGAGTATTGTGAGGAAATATATATTTTTCAATTAACAAGTACTCAGAAAAAAATTGATTTAAATTAAGGAAGAAACAAAGTCATCACGGGACCAATTTCAAATCATTTAAGAGACTATCCCGATGCTCTGCCTGAATTTTCAACCTTTTATTCGAGTATCATGAGGGAACAGAGATTTTTTAATTAACGAGTACTCAGAAAAAAATGGATGAAAATTAAGAAAAAAACAAAGTCATCACGGGACCAATTTCAAGTCATTCTAGAGACTATCCTGGTGCTCTGCCTAAATTTTCATCCATTTATTCGAGTATTGTGAGGAAATATAGATTTTTTAATTAACGAGTACTCAGAAAAAAATGGATGAAAATTAAGAAAAAAACAAAGTTATCACGGGACCAATTTTAAGTCATTCTAGAGACTATCCTGGTGCTCTGCCTAAATTTTCATCCATTCATTCGAGTATTGTGAGGAAATATAGATTTTTTAATTAACGAGTACTCAGAAAAAAATTGATTAAAATCAAGAAAAAAACGAAGTCATCGCGGGACCGATTTCAGATCATTCTGGAGACTATTCCGGTGCTCTGCCTAAATTTTCATTAATTTTCTCGAGTATTGTGAGGGAAAGTAGATTTTTCAATTAACGAGTACTCAGAAAAAAATTGATTAAAATCAAGAAAAAAACAAAGTCATCGCGGGACCGATTTCAGATCATTCTAGAGACTATCCCGATGCTCTGCCTAAATTTTCAACCTTTTATTCGAGTATCATGAGGGAATAGAGATTTTTTGATTAACGAGTTCTCAGAAAAAAATGGATGAAAATTAAGAAAAAAACAAAGTCATCACGGGATCAATTTTAGATCATTCTGGAGACTATGCTGATGCTCTGCCTAAATTTTCATTAATTTTTTCGAGTATTGTGAGGAAATATGGATTTTTCAACTAAAGAGTACTTGAAAAAAATAGATTTTAGTGAGGAAAAAAATGAAGTCATCACGGGACCGATTTCAGATCATTCTAGAGACTATCCCGGTGCTCTGCCTAAATTTTCATTAATTTTCTCGAGTATTGTGAGGAAAAGTAGATTTTTCAATTAACGAGTACTCAGAAAAAAATTGATTAAAATCAAGAAAAAAACAAAGTCATCGCGGGACCAATTTCAAGTCATTCTAGAGACTATTCCGGTGCTCTGCCTAAATTTTCATTAATTTTTTCGAGTATTGTGAGGAAATATGGATTTTTCAACTAACGAGTACTTGAAAAAAATAGATTTTAATGAGGAAAAAAATGAAGTCATCACGGGACCAATTTTAGATCATTCTAGAGACTATCCTGGTGCTCTGCCTAAATTTTCATCCATTTATTCGAGTATTGTGAGGAAATATAGATTTTTTAATTAACGAGTACTCAGAAAAAATTGATTAAAATCAAGAAAAAAACAAAGTCATCGCGAGACCAATTTCAGATCATTCTGGAGACTATTCCGGTGCTCTGCCTAAATTTTCAACCTTTTATTCGAGTATCATGAGGGAATAGAGATTTTTTGATTAACGAGTACTCAGAAAAAAATGGATGAAAATTAAGAAAAAAACAAAGTCATCACGGGACCAATTTTAAATCATTCTAGAGACTATCCCGGTGCTCTGCCTAAATTTTCAACCTTTTATTCGAGTATCATGAGGGAATAGAGATTTTTTAATTAACGAGTACTCAGAAAAAAATGGATTTAAATAAAAAAAAAAAACAAAGTCACCACGGGACCAATTTCAGATCATTTTGGAGTTTATCCCAATGCTCTGTCTAAATTTTCGTGAAATTTTTCGAGTATTGTGAGGGAACATAGATTTTTCAATTAGCGAGTACTCAGAAGAAAATTGATAAAAATTAAGAAAAAAACAAAGTCATCGCGGGACCGATTTCAGATCATTCTAGAGACTATCCTGGTGCTCTGCCTAAATTTTCATCCATTCATTCGAGTATTGTGAGGAAATATAGATTTTTTAATTAACGAGTACTCAGAAAAAAATTGATTAAAATCAAGAAAAAAACAAAGTCATCGCGAGACCAATTTCAGATCATTCTGGAGACTATTCCGGTGCTCTGCCTAAATTTTCATTAATTTTCTCGAGTATTGTGAGGGAAAGTAGATTTTTCAATTAACGAGTACTCAGAAAAAAATTGATTAAAATCAAGAAAAAAACGAAGTCATCGCGGGACCGATTTCAGATCATTCTAGAGACTATCCCGATGCTCTGCCTAAATTTTCAACCTTTTATTCGAGTATCATGAGGGAATAGAGATTTTTTAATTAACGAGTACTCAGAAAAAAATGGATTTAAATAAAAAAAAAAACAAAGTCATCACGGGACCAATTTTAGATTATTCTGGAGACTATCGCGATGCTCTGCCTAAATTTTCATTAATTTTCTCGAGTATTGTGAGGGAACATAGATTTTTCAATTAGCGAGTACTCAGAAGAAAATTGATGAAAATTAAGAAAAAAACAAAGTCATCGCGGGACCGATTTCAGATCATTCTAGAGACTATCCTGGTGCTCTGCCTAAATTTTCATCCATTTATTCGAGTATTGTGAGGAAATATAGATTTTTTAATTAACGAATTTTTGACAAAAATTAATCAAAGTTAGGGATAAAACAGAGTCATCAAGGGAACGATTCCAGATCATTTCAAAGACTATGCCGGTGCTTTGCCTGAATTTCCATCCATTTATTCGACTAACGTGAGAAAACATGGATTTTTTTAATTAATGAATACTTAGGAAAAAATTGATTGTAGTTATCAAAAAATCATTTTCATCATGGGATCAATTCCATCAGTGTATAATCATCCCAAATCCATGGACTCGTATGATGTACGGAATTACATTCCTACTCGAGTCTGTCAAGAATGATTCACTCTCCACTATTCCCATTATCTAGCAATTTCGAAAACTCATGGGAGTCTTCAAATCTCCAAATATTCAATTAGTTACTTTCTTTCCCGCTTTTGATAGTGGCGCATAGCGCACCGACCTGTAGGACAATCCTGGAAAAGTATTGTCCTACCGTCTGCTGAAATGCGTCTGCTAACTTCACGCTCATACCCCCGTTAGATTCCAAAGTGTACATGGTTAAATGCACGACTGTGTTTTTCAGAGAGCGTGCGCACTGTTAAAATCTGGAATAGTATCGTGCGCGTTGCAGCAAGTGTGTATAGGTCTACCATGAACCATTCCATAATTAAGAAATATATTGACTCGATTAATTAATAATTGGAAACAATAGTTGCCGAAAAAAAAAAGTTATTCATCAAAAACTTTCTATCTTATCTCCGACAAAGAGTGTTTTTTAAATATCTTTCCCGACTATTGAAAAAAAAAGAAGTGAGCACTGCTGAATGCCTTCATATATCAACTTTGATGTGTGAGTGTACGTGAAAAATTCCATATGTATAGTGTGTGACTGTGTGTATGCAAAGGAACAATCGACATCTAATATTAGCAGGTTTCGGTCGTCCACTTGCTCATGCGTTTTTTTTTTTATTCTTTCAAGTCTTTCACTGTCAGTGACAATAAATTTTTTGGTATTATTAGAAGAAAAAAAATGAGAAAATAGGTAAACCTTCAGCAGTTGGGCAGGGCTTCTTTACAGCTGGGAATGAGTCACACTGTCGCTGTCACGGACGTCTCCTTATAAAGATTCTTATAGTCAAGATTTCTTCGTCCTTGTCTTTTAAATGATACACTTGAAATCTCATTGAATATAGGAGAAAAAATACGTCCCACGTAATTAGTATTGCGATTCTCTGAACCTTACGTTTTCCTTCCTCCATTAAATGTGAATTCCATTTGAATTTTTTTGATGTTAAAGACATTCAGAAGTCATTCATCAACTTCCAATTTGATTTAATAAACATTTTTCTAAAAATTCTGGGATTATTTTCTATATAATGCATGCACACTCAGTGCTTTTTAGATGTACTTCCGTAAAAGTTTCAGAATAATAAAAAAAACCAATTCTATCAGTATTGAAGCAAAAAGAATGGAGAATCTCCTCCTCGTAAAGTATCGGCGATTTTTTTCAATAATTTGAAATCAAATAAAAAATTCTAAATTGACTCATCGTCTCCACGTGGTATTATTTACGCGCGAGTTTTGACGTGACATATCAGTGCATACTGTTGCTTAGTATGAAAACGATTAAACTGCAGTCTTTTCATTGATTTTTTTCGCTATTTCGTGTGTCTATATTCATAGATATTTCGATTTATTTTTAATTGATAATCATGAATGGACCATTCTTCAAGACGAAATATTAAAAACTAATTTCAAATTTTCATGGACGAATGTCATCATGACAATAGCACATGTAATTTATAGTGATGCTCTTTTTTTGTTGAAAATATTCCTATTTTCACTTTTGATTGTTTCATCTTAACGTTTCTTGCAATTTATCAATTCTTTTTAGATTTGTCAATTTTTTTCCTTTTATTTTAATTTACAGTCGGAACTTGAATTCAATTAGGTCCATATCCCCCCCCCCCCCCCACCTCCACCCTTCCCGTGCTCTATAAATTGTGATCGCTGCTAATATAGGCCTAAAAACATCTCTAGATAAATTCCGATATTCAATTCAATATTTTCCCTGAATCAATAGAATTCAACTCCAGAAAAAGTTTTTTTTTTTTGTTATTTGAATAAAATAAATTTGATCAATGAACTACTATCGAATACCACTTCTCATTTCACGGCAGAAAAATCATTAGATTGCAAAGGCATTCAATAAACGAAAAATCGTCATTTGGCATTTTAAAACTGTTCATTTTTCGCGCGCTCATTCCGAAAGAATATGAACGCGCTATTGACACATTGTCAATTCAGTATTCCCG
Organism: Aleiodes alternator; assembly: GCA_963921955.1. NCBI lineage: Eukaryota > Metazoa > Arthropoda > Insecta > Hymenoptera > Braconidae > Aleiodes > Aleiodes alternator. The sequence continues at coordinate 168,837 of OY998097.1, forward strand.
TTGATCGCGAGAATGTTTTTTGTATTCCAATTAATTATGTCTCTATAATGATGAAGTAGAAAAATCCTAATTCATTATGAAATGGTTTTTGTTACATTTGTCTCTATAACAAGTTGAATTTCTATCAAATTACGGCAATCCGTTCATATTTTAAATGAAAAATTGGAAATAAAAATTCAGATGGTCCATATGGCACGTATAGAAATGGGAACTACTTTTATTTTCATTTTTATAAAATTATTATAGTAAATTTTATTCAAAATAGACTTATATGATAAATATTCTACTAGAAAACAGTTAATGGAGTTTCATTTTTTAAGAAATGGCTCCATTTCATTTAGATTTTGCGATATCTCGTTTAGAATAATTCCAAAATGATTCATCTTGTTGTACACTCCATAACTGGATGAATTTAGTGATCAATATCGCGTTCATGGAATAATGCACATGGTAGTTTTGTTTTTTTTTAATAGTCCACAAATTTTGATAATTCATTAAAAATATGGAAGAAAAACAGAGTTTACATGTAGGGGAGAATGGGGTAAAATGGACCTCTGCAACAATGACATTCAGGATTTTTTTTCGATGTTAAGGACTCAAAGAAAAAATCTGAAAAAATTTGAGAAGATGCTCCAATAGGTCTTCTTTTTTGCATAATTTTTTCAAATTTTTTCATAAAGCTGCCTATTCTCTAAAAAATCCCAAATCATTTTTACAACTAGGTCCATTTTGGAATCTATAAAAACAATAATGATAATGATATAGCCAAATGGAGCTAACACTTACCCTGCATTCTATATGCAACTGAATGCGCGTATTTCTTTGATCAAGTGTGCTGAAGGTGGAAATTTTTATAATTAGACATCAGCTCATGGGCTGTAGAATGATTGCGCAATGTAACAAATTCAAAATGATGTTTCAATGCGTTAGCTGATCATTTTCTTTCTGAGACAAAAATAAATCAGTTCTCCGTCGTTTTTCGTTCAGACAACAGTGGATTTAAAAAAAAGCCCCGTCTTATTTACCTCGTTTTTATTTTTTTATTATTTTCGTTACAGTGTTTTTTTCCTCTTTATTTTCTTAGTGAATTATGGAGTATATCAATCGATTGTTGCATCGACATTCTCCACATTCCTCAATTTCTCCCGAACCACCGGTATATTTTTTACATTTATCTTGACACCAAAGGAAATTCATTGTTGAAGTTCCATTGTGACAGTTGACTAAAACTCCGTAGTCATCCGGAGGCTGTTCGCACTAATTTCATACTGCGCCTCTTATGTCTGTCAAAGCGTCTGTCGCCGAATTCTCTACACTGCTCGAGTGCATTTAGCGAGTTTTCGGCAACGTCGCTAACCAGTGACCTTCATTTAGCATGAAAAAAATTTCACTGACTCCTGGAATTTATTTCATTTTTTCATCAATTTTGGAGGATGTTATCTCGAAATATTCTTATCTTAGAAACAAAGTGGCGCAAATGCTGTGGATAAGCACAGCACTCACGCCCCTTTATTCCCAACATTGCTCAACACTTCTATGTATAAAATTAACGTAAATTTCACTAGCTTCAAGATGAAATTCTAAAAAATCCGAAAATAGGGTTACTGTTGAGTGAAAACACTGCAATGTCAACGGAAACTCTTTTGTATGGATTAAATTTCCGATTGGATATAATTAATTTTATGGTGACTATATGCTAATAATTTCAAGAACCTGAGGAAGCCTCGATAAAAGCAGGCAAAACGTCGTTCATTCGACAACTATTTAGTGTTATTAAATTAATTATCTTCCAACGTCCCATGATCCCAAAGATATTAAATTCGAAAACCTTCAAATTTTTTTCAAACTTTAAAATGAAATTTATCCTCTAACAACATGAGTTAGAAATTTTAAAACTTTATTAATTTGAACTTCTGAATTTTCAGGCTGGTGCCGATAGCGTAAAGTCATCAGAGCACGAGGTCAAGGTAAAATTCGCACGTGAATTTATTGAAACACCGATAACTCAGCCTACACCATCAGAAACACCGAGTATCTCTTCAGCAAGTAGCTTCCAAAGTTTAACAAGTACTCAAAGTGCAAAAAGTAGTTCGATAAGTGCAACGAGCCCATCAAGATCATCAGAAACATCATATACAAATCCTGAAGTGTCTGATTTGGATGATCTTATATCAGCTTGTGCTGGAATACGCTTAGATGACACGGTATCTGTTGATCAATCATTGGCAGATGTATCATTTGCATCAGCATCAGACGAACCAATTGAAAATCAAGCCATCGAATTACCAAGTAATGTAAATCAGATAATTCCAGCTGAACTAAATGAAACAAAGATAATCTCACAAAAGTCAAATCCAGGATTAAATGTAACTCAGGAACTAAGTATTCCACCAGTCACTGTTGAAATATCAGAAACTTGTCCGAATGTGACAATAATTATTCCTAATGAAAAAGTGATATCACCAGAGTATTCAACAGCCTCTGAATCTCTACTCCAGACATCTTCAATCAATGTTGATGAAAAAAAAATTGGAGAAAAAGACGATTCAACTTCTATAAAATCAAGTGAAACTGATCGTTTGAATCATCAAGAAGTTCATTGTTTTAATGAAACATTTGATGCTGAATCTCCATCATTACAGACAATACCAAGCAACACTTTGAAAACAGAAGGTGAATTTAAGGAACCACTCCCACCGAAACCTCTTGAAAGTCCGAGCAATGTTTCACCTCTTTGCGTGGAGACAGATGAAGTAATTGAAAACAAGTCAACAGTTCCTGAAAGCAAATTCACATTTCCTGATTCATCTGGCCATTGTGTATCTGCAATAGTTGAGCCTACTTTTATAGAGAGTCAGACAAAATTTGAAGAGTCTCAGGAAGAAAAACTCAACACTGATGTGCAAACAGAGGTAATTTCACGAAATGGAAATTTGGAGGTAGAAACTGTTAGAGATGAAGATAATGTGAAAAATGAAGAATTGTGTTCCCAAGCTGTGGGTATAGATGGAATAATTCTATCAGATATTGAGAAAGAGGAGGAATCACCGGACTATAAAGATCAAGAAGTTAATTTAGAAACTGAAGAACTCGATAAAACTATTACATTCCAGGATATTCCTGATTTAACAGACGCACCTGAGGCCGAGCAGTACGAGGCATTTAAACCTCAGAGACAGAGCACTGAAGCACATCCCAGGCCTGACAACATTAAACTACCGACAGGTGATGAGTATCTAGACTTTGCACCTAAGCGCCAAAGCACTGGATTAAATTCTATTTTCAACAAAAATCAAGAAACTTTTGAAAATAATGAGGATGACAATTTAACTCCATTTATTGGGAGTGAACAACAATTTTTTGATGCTAATGACAAAACACCAACTAATGCAGGAGAAGATTTTGAACAGTTGAGAGCAGCCGAAGCTGAAAGTATTGCCAAAGATATTATTAATACTTCTTTGGAATTGACTAAGGGAAACGATCAATTTGCTACTGCTACTTCCAGCGAATGTAAGTTTTTTTTTTACGTCATGAAATGGAACAAAATTAGTTTAATTATAATAGTGTCGTCCTATAAGCAAAAGGGTGTAAGTGACAAAGAATCTACTTTCAGAAGGATTTTTTCGATGAAGAAAGGGCTTATCTACAAAAGTTTTCGTATAGTTAAGGCAAATGTTGAACAGAAAGGCGAATGTGCAGGAGATACGCCATTTTTTTATTATTATCAATGTCATACGACAAATGGCAAATCTAAGGAATATTTTAAATCAAACATATTGATGCCTTGAACATACGCCTATTGATAATTCGAAAAGAAAAATGCTGTAAATCAATAGCTTTGCATAGTCTGGAAAAATGGCACTTACGTCTTATTGCTTCTATGACGACGATACAGATTCACTCAGAATTCATTACTTCGTGTAGATATGTAACTAGGCTTAACATTTCATGTTGTAGTATTATTTGGTGATCCTTCGAGCTTCGATTTTCTCGAAAATCAATCATCAAAGTCAACAGTTGACAGATTAAGAGAATCATTGTTCATAAAATTTGATCCACTGGTATCAAACACAAGTATGTTACCCCAGGGTAACATGGCTAGTCTGCCAACGAATCCTGATAAGAATGGTGATGAAAACACATCGTTGCCTAATAATACAACACCTAAACGTAATCCAGCAATTGCAGCCATCGATAGATTACTTTTTTACAGTCCAATGCCAGCCAGTACTATTCAAAAAAATGAGGAACCTGAGAAAATTGTACGTAGTTTTTCCTTAACAATATTTTTCAATCAATCGTAAAATATATTGAGATTTCATTCAATTAGTGATATTCCAAAATTCAATAATCAGAAAATAGCGTAGGAAATTATTGCATAAATGGTAAAAAGTTTAAAAAATTTTAAATAAAATTTTTTTTTTTTTTAATAATTCAACGAATAATTTTCGAATCTATTAATTGCAGGAACCGGTAGACGAACCACAACGGCCATCCATTTCAGTTGATGAGGCAATGGCGAAAGAATTAGAATTAGTGAGATCTACAGTTCTCCAATTAGAAGAGCAGCTAGAAAAAGAGAAGGAAGAGAAAAGGGAATTAGAGAAAAAGTCTCAAGAAACAGTCAGTGAATTACAGAAACAATTGGCACAAGAAATAAAAAATAAGAACCAGATCACTGTAGTTGTGGATGAGTATGAAAAATCTATAAGTCGATTAGTATCGGAGAGAGAAAGAGATAAGAAGAATTTAGATGCTGAGAAAAGTGCTCTAATGGAGGAGCTCCAGGAAGTGAAAAATCATCTTGCAGCAACTGAGGCAGCATTTAATGATGTTCATGCTAAATATGAGAGGCTAAAGCTCGTCGTAGCAGCTTCAAAGAATAACGAGACTGCTTTGAAGGAGAGTCTTGCTGAAAATGTTGAAATTATTAAAGCATTGGAGAATCGATATGAACAAATCAAGAGTCATGCTGCTGCGCGGCTTGAAAAGTAAGGCACAATGACATTATCTTCAATCATAAGATATTCTCTCGTTTTCATGAGCTTACTTATACTATTTCATGTTATCGATGTAAAGTTTTTTCATAATAATTTATAATTTATTTCAATTTTTCAGGGCAAATCAGGATCTTGATACGATTCGAAAGCAAAACGAATCAGAAATGGTGAAGCTACGAGCAATTTTAAGAAAAGAAGAATTAAAGAGTAATTCATTGGCTGAAATTGTCGAACAGAAGACCAAGGAAAACAAAGAATTAACCCAAATTTTGGATGAAGTAATAGCCAGAGTCGGTGCTAAATCCGACGACTGAATGAAAAATTTAACATATTTATTTTGTTTTTAATTTTCTCACAATTTTTAAAGTAAATTTTACATAGTTATTTTGTTTTTAATTTCTCACAATTTTTTAAATTAAATCTATGAGACTTGTGTCGTGAAATTGCAGTCATCTAGTTCACCACACATGTCTTTGAAAGAGACGAAAAGATATTGGAAATAATGATAGAAAAATTTAAGAAATGTATTAAATAATGCAAACATTTCTACTGATAATCAGTCATCTTCTAGGAACAGGCAACATTTTTCTTCTATAAATGAGCCCTCCGAAAATATTCCATTGAATTCAAATAATGCAGAGGTCTTTATTTTCATTCACAATTTTACTTTCTGCTTGAATTTTATGTGCTCATCATGAGACGAAGAAAAGCTGAGAATAAAAAACATTCCTCTTTTCGAGATAAAGCAATCTGATTTCTAGAATTTTTACTTATCTTTGTTATTTACATAGATATTTGTCATTGAGCAAATGACTCCATCAAATAGCCTGAGATACGCTTATCTCTGCGCAAAGGTGAACCGCGTCTTTCATCTGATTTTAACGGCAAATATCCCCATAAATAATTAGAGTCGAATTTCTGCGTTTTGACGGAGGAATTATTTATTGTGCGAAAATTTTTTAAAATTAATTTGGATTGTCCATCTGGAAAATTGGTTGATATCAATGGAATTTTCCCGGGGAGTTCATTTCCAGAATACAACGGTTGCCAGTATATAGACTTCTGTATTTTATATTCATTCGTCGAATCAGATGTAAAAGATGAAAATTAAAAACGTATATCAACTTGAAATTTCTGAGATTGTAACATGAAATTAAAATTCTTTAATAATGGAAAGTGAACAAATGAAATTTTTTGAAGGAGAAATTCATCCTTTTAAATATGGAAGTTTCATTATTTGTTTGTAAGTCGCGAAGATTACTGTCCTATTACAAATATAAGGAAAAGCCTTAAGAGTTCCCCATGAGTGCGAAGAGAAGAAGTGAAAGGAGTTGTATTTGTAAAAAAAAAATGTAATGGAAGAAAAACAATAACACAAAAAAAAATATTAATCATAAAACAATTTTATATTATTTTTTCCAAAGTAGTGTTTTTCCATTGTTTATTGATAAGTTGGAGAATATACTATTTTATTGCTAATAAAAAATAGCCTTAAATAATATAATCCGTTCCCATTTAATTGTTCATTCAATTTCGTCTCTTCCAACAGTTTCCTAATTATTAAATTCATAATAGCAGAATTGCCAGTTATGGAGGTAACAGTCACACTAAGAAGGAAAGAATCCCATTGAAAAATAAAGTCTTCAAGAGAGTCACAAATTTTGATTTCTGCAACCAATTGTTTCAAACATTTAGTTAATATCTGTATTTTTGATTTCAATCATAAATGATAGTTAATTTATAAAATGTCGGGTTTTTTTGTCATTGCAAAGTAACGTCAGCGTGAAAATATGTCAATGATAATTTATGATAATTAATCTAATTTTCAGAATTTTCTTTTATTTTTCAACTATGTGGAATTGTTTCTATCACGAGAGGTACGTAAGTTGTAGCTAATTTCAACATTCGATCGGTTGTACTCCCCGGTTTTTTCGGTATATTTTTATTTTCTAAATCTGGCATGTACTTTGTAACAGTTTTAGCCAATTGTGCCGCGTACTGTTTGAATTTCGGATGGCCCACGGTCACGCCTTTACTTCTTAGGGCATCAGACACCGCAAATAGTAATTTCTGAAATAAAAAAATTAGTTGATCAAGGTCATAAATACTCTGTAAAATCGATTTTTTTTCATAAAAATATGTATTTTTTGGGCGATTCCAAGAAATTCGATTCATAGATTTTTCGATTCGTTCTTCGGAAAATGGTAGCGATTTTTTTCTCATTAAAATCATGATGGAGAATGGATTTCACTCGGCCTTGAATAGGAACTGCGATATCTCGAATTTCATAGAAAATATCGTATTGATTAATCGATATTAAAAATGATCGATCGGATGTGATATTGTTCTTTCTTTAATTGAAAAAATCGATTCGTCAATTTTCTCATTTAGATTTTTCTTTTTGAAAACATGGACTCCCGAAGAATTGTATTTTCTAAAGAACAATTTTCCAAGAATCGATTCATTCGGAAATCGCCCATCTCTAATTCTGACCTGGAAATGTCTCAAAGTATTTACATACCCTTCTATTAATATCAGTAAGTTCAGCTATCATAATCGGTTGTGATATTGATTCGGATTTCATATGATTATTTGTACTTGAGCACTTGTCATTCCACGATTCCCTGGACATATCCAGTGATTGTGAACAGTCAATAGTCAGACTTCGCGCCCATTTATACTTTGGTCCCTCTAAATCATCATCACTCTTCCTCTTTCTCGTTTCGTCTCTTAATTTTTTTTCATCCGCATGTGAATCATCCTTTTTTTTCGGTGTTGGAAATAGTGCACGTTTTATTCTTTGTGGATTACTTGAATGATTATTTTGAGTTATTCTACTCGGTCCAGCACGATCAATTGGTGGACTCTGAAAAAGTGCACGTTTCGATGTTTCTAGTTTAATATTTCTTGAACCTTCAATTGCTAATCTTCTGGCAAGTCGTTTTTTCGTTGAACTTGGTGGACTCTTTCCTCTTGGGCTTTTACCATGTGGACTTTTTCCCTTTAGTACTCTCCCTTTTTTTAATCCTGGTTTTTTTAGATTCAGAAGTAATTGTCTCTTTTCTGCCATACCCTGAAGATTCGCACTGGAGAATGTTCTGCGTCTTCTTGCCAAATGACTCAACCGTTTTCCTGGACTCTGACCAATATTTCGCCTTCCTAATAAGAGTCGTTTCTTTACACTACTTGGTGCCTGTTTTGTGAACCATGGGGTACACGTCGATTGTGTCTCGTTACCAACATATCTCTGGCAGAGTTTCATCGAGAGGTTTTCAAAATCTTCGATGAATCGATTTCTGTTGTAACTGTAATTTCATAATCAATTATATCAGCTTTTAACAAAATTGAAGAAGGAGTGATTTAGATACTAATTAGAGTGATCAAGCAATTAAATTTCAAAAAAAAATCCGGAATTCTGAAAAATCCCAGAAAATCTCAAATTAGGGAAAAAATTTTTTAAGAAAACCTCTAACAAGTTTGCCAGTGTTTAATTAGGGAGAATTGTGAAGAGTTTTCAAAGAAAAGAAATTTTGGAGAAGGGAAAAAATAGAAACATCCCAAAATACAAAAAAAAATGGTTCTCAACAAAAAAAAGGAGGACCAAAAAATTTGCCGGACTTCAATTTCGAAGAATTTTGAGGAATTTCTGAGAAAACATTCAAAAAAGAGGAGAAAACATCGAAACATTTGGAAAATACCAGAAAATCTCATATTAAGAGAAAAATCCTGACTTTAAAAAAAACATGTGCAGGTTCAGTTTGGAGGAGTTCAATTTAGGAGAACTCTGAAAAAATTTCGCAAAAAAGTAATAGTTGTAAACTCTGAAACATCTCCGAATCCCAAATAAGAAAAAAAAATGATTTTTGAAAACACATGTGAGCAGAGGGAGGTTGCCAACGTTAAATAGAGGACAATTCTGGAAAATTTTCCGAGAAAAATGAAAAAAAAAATGATAAGTTCTACAAAATCCCAGATAATCTCAATTTAAGGAAAAAATACTGATTTTGAGAAAGACGTGGGGGCAAAACATTTGCAAAAGTTGCCAGAGTTGAATTTGGGGAAATCCCGCCAAATTTTGGAAAAAAAAATTAAATTCTGGAAAATCTCAAGAAATGTTAAATTGAGTAAGAAAAAATGTGGAACAGTTCACATGCTGACTATTTTTAAAATAATCCATTGAACTCTTTTACAATAATCCACTCAACTTGAAAAAGAATATCTACAAAGGAATTTTCTTAATAATTCTAAAAAAATTTTCGCCAAAAAATGGCAGAGGTGTGAACTTACTGAATCCCGTGACTTCTGTGCTGATAGACGGTCGGCCAAGATAGGCACTTGGCTTCAATTTCATCAGTAGTCTTATAAGAGCCAAGATACTCCGTCTCAGGAATATCAAACGTAACATGCCTACTATTTTCCTTTATCACATGTGTATTAGTCTCAGAGGCGACACTAGTTGTCTCACTCTCTGCATAATTTTCTTCACAATTCGTAATTTCTCTCCTACCCTCCGTGCTACATGTCGTTGCACTGTTTTCACAAAAGTTAATAGTACTAGTCTCTTCAGTTTTTGAAGTCGCTACTGAACTACTCGAGGCATCACAGGCATCAAAGGCATGAATCAAATTTCTCAATCCACCATTACCACGTCCCGGAAAATTTTTTCCTCCAAATTTTCCCGTTTTCTGTAAATTTTTAGCACTTGGTTCATTAGAAGTTTCTCCATTCTTAAAAGGATCTGCCCAAAAATATTCACGATTGCGATGAATATCATTTAAAAAATCGATGCAATCATTCTGACAAATTGTATGAGATGGTGGAGGTGGTACCCCAGTTAAAAATTTACTTATTCTTTTTAATAAATATTCATCAGATTTCAACACTAATTCACTCCGATTTGTTTTCTTTTGACTTATTGTTAATTGTGATTGTGATAAAATTTTTGTGAATGTTGATTTTTCAACTTTTGGCTCATCCTCTTCGTCACTGTTGAATAAATCCGGTGATGATGGATCATTTTTAATTTTTAAGGTTTTTGGAGTATCAGCTGACTCGGAGTAATTACAATCCATTGTGTCCTCATTTAAATATACAACTTTGTTTATTGATTTTGAACCGAAGGATTCACGGGCTTCTGAAGTGTCTTCACATCTTTTTTCCGCACCTTGAACAATGGAAATGTGCATTCTTTATTATTCCATTTCCTTCAATAAAAATGTGAATCAATTAAGAATGAGAGTGGCGTGGTGTAAGGTCATCAGTCACGACTATGAAATTTTCAGATAAACCTATTTTATTTCATTATAATTTTTTGGCGAATATCTAGGAATTTAAGCGAGATAGAGCAGTTTTGCCCTAATCTTTTTTTGTAGCTCTCGAAATATCTCTAAAAAACTGTCTTAGGGCGTAAAGGGCGTATTTCCATTATTTTTCGAAACGTGGTATTTCATAAAGACTGGTGACAAAATAAAATCAATTTTTGTGAGAATTAAAAAAATTTTTCTTCAAGTTTCAGTCACCAATAGTATAATCAGCATTCTGTATTATTGAGAAAAAAAAATACATTTTTCATAGATGACGATTCCAGTTGGGGAAGGGCGGGAAGTTGATGGTTTCATAAAAAATTCATTATGGCGGATAATTCCTAACCTCTGCGAGAAATTTCTTCAAGGAATCAATGAAATTGATAAAACATATGAAGAAGTTAAGAAGAGAGATGAGAGATGAATAATGATTAATTTGTCATGACTGATAGTTACCAAGGGTCGATGAACTGAGAGCAAGATCTTCTTCCAATATGGAGACGTTGTTTATGGTAGACTGAACAGATGATATCTCTGATGTGTCTAATTTTAACGAGGAATTGCAATTTTCCATATGCATTTTCACAAATTAAATATTCAAAATTTTCCTGTGCAAACATTTAAGACAATTTTTCCATTATTTATTATAATTATTGAAAAATCATGTCCCCGAAAATTGTGCGCAATTACTAATTTCTCTCTAAATTTAAAATTAAATTATTCACTAATAAAAAACACTTAAAAATTAGAGAAGAAAGTTTAAACTCAATTGCAGGAAAATTGAGAATTAGAGAAAATATAAAATAAATCAGGAGACAGATTGAGCAGGACGACGTGAGCACTTTATTACATATACTATATACTTCCCCCACTCGAGGGTTACACACACACACACATGCACATTCTTTATGCTGACCCTGAGATAGCTATTATTTGTTATCAATTTCTCAACTTATTTTTCTATTTAATCCCATTGTTTTCATGAATATAGAAGGATTGCAAAGGAATTTCTTTCATCGATTGTTTATTTATTCAACAACAGGTGTTTCTATTCGTATTTAGATGATACGAAAATACACTGGCGTAATCTTCAATGAAACATGTGATTGGTTGATAAAAGAGGTTTCTCCTCTCTCGTGCAGGCAATGATGGGCGATTTTAAATCGAGCTTTGTAAAATCGATTCTTTCGTCCTTAAGATCGAAACTTTTTTAGGCAATTTTAAAAAACTCAATTTTTTTTTTGAAAAATTGTATCGTTTTTTTTTCTGAGAAAAAAGATCTTCCCTTTTCTTTCGATTGACTGTAATGCAAAATCTTGAATGTACTACGAGATATCGATTGATTGATCGATTTTCTCATTTTAATTTCTTTTTCATTTAGAAAAATGGATTTTCAAAAAATTGTATTTTCTAAAGATTAATCAACGCTCATCACTTTCCAATTTGTTGGAAAAAAGGTGTTCATTGCCTGGGGCTAGAAACGGCGGATGATCATTTGTTCTTATGGATTCTGTTTTTTTTTTAATTATTATAATATAGTTGAACAATTTTTCCTATTGTTAATTTTACACTCGTCAACAGATTAGTCGAATTTTTTTTTCATTATTCTCTTCGATAGGAAATGTAAAACCATCTTCTTTTGTGAAGAAATATATGTCTTGAAGAAAACAATTACGATTGAACCTTGATACTGACAGATTTTGAATAAACCAGAAGAATAGAAAATTTCGTTGGTCATGATCAACCATTTTTATCTCAATAAATAACTAATGTCATGAATAAATTGTTTAAATGCTACAAATTTTTTTATTCACACTATAATAATTATATACATTGAAGATGAATATTTCTGTGTTCTTCATCAATCCAACTCCTTCTACATAATTTCTTGTTCCCAAGAGCAAAAAAATCATAAGAAAGAGGAGAATACTTATAAAAAATCGAGAAATCTAAAATTGCAGAAATTTTCGATCAAATGTTCTCTCTAACGATAATTTTAGTATCGTTTGTATATTGGAATAAAAGAGAACAATCCAGAGAAAAAAGCCAAAATTCCCCGAATTTTTAATCAATTCAATAATCCTTAGAGGATTGAAAAATTGATGCATGAAAAAAAACACTAAAACTCCTATAAAATATGTTAATAGATCTTCTCATCGGAACTTAAGATGAGAAAATTGACGTATGCTCAGCATATCTCGTGACGCCTTGATCACATTTGAAAGAAAGAAGTCAATTAATATTTTTTAGAACAATTCTTTGAGAGATTTGTAAAATAAATAATGGAATAAAAAGTATTCCCTTATAAATTTGAAATGAAAAAGCCTTTATAGCAAAGTGCCAAAATGGAATTCACATGTATTCCGATTTTACAAATATTTCTGATATCAGTGAGTTTTGCTATTGATGAAGAAATACATCCTGCAAAAAAATTTCATACAAAATCAAAAGGTCTCTTGAAATCACTTGAACCCCATAATAATTGAAATGTTTTCAAAATAATTTTAATACAATTTTTAGACTCATCTCCTTCAACTACTTTACAACGAATTCTAATACACCGATTAATGAAATAATAAAATCTGAAAGATTACTCAATATTTCCCTGCATTCAACCATGACAACTACGATATTTTATGAAAAAATAATTTTTCTCACATAAGATATGATACACAAACATGACAAGAAGAATTTCGATTCTTCGTCATAATCGAATACACAAAAAATTCGTGCAAACTATACATGTTTCCGAAAAAGAGAAAGTGACAAAAGATATTCAGAAATTTTATCAGATTCACTACGTTGTTGTAAATATTTTTGTTCCCTCAGGTAGTATAACTTCCTCATCACCATCGGCCAATGTAACCGTTAACGGTAAAATAAGTGGCATAAGTAATTCCTGATGCTGAATGACTTGATGCTGTCCAATTTGATCAGGTTGCCGTGTTATTGTAATTGTCTTGATATTTTTCGACTGAACAACTTGCATTGTTGTTCCAACAGCTTGTGCCAATCTTATAGTCTGTGTTGGATTTTGTCGTTGAATTTGCACTTGTTGCGCCTGATGAACCTGTTGAATTTGTTGCACTTGCTGCGTTTGAGGCTGCGAGTCAATTACAACATTTTGCACTTGCGTTTGTATTTGTTGCGTCTGATTCTGACTTCTAGATTGATTCTGCAGGAGATTTTGCTTGCATCTCTTTGAATGCGCGTATCTACTGCCATTATTGTTGAATCTACGATCACACGTTGGACACGCATACGGGCGTTGTCCAGTATGGATGAAAACATGCTCCTTTAATGATTTCAAACGTCGGAAATTTTTCGGACAATATTTGCAATGATACTTAGCCTCGCCCGTGTGTGATGTCAAATGATTAGCCAATGTATCAGCTCTAGCAAATGCCCGTGAACAGTACTGACAACTGTATGGCCTCTCTTGTGTATGAGTTCTCATATGCATTTTCAAATAAGCATTTGTTGTGAATGGTCGAGCACAAACTTCACAAACATAGGGTTTTATACCATTATGAGCTCTCAAATGTGCGACTAATGTTGTAGACTGGGTGAAACTTTTTGAACAAATTTCGCATAAAAATCTCTTTGAAGTATTATCAGTTTCTTTATTTTTCTTGAATGTTCTCTCATGTTTAGTTAGATGTGCTGAGAGTTGCTCTTCTTTTATGAATCTCTTTGAGCATCTAGTGCATTTGTATGGCTTTATCATGTTATGCTTGGCAACATGAATTTTCAAATGTTCACGACGATAAAATTTCTTTGGACATATGTCACACAGATATTTTTTACCTTCATGCACCTGAATGTGTCTTAATAATCCCTTTCGTGATGTGTAGTGTTTGTTGCATTCAGTACATTCTAATCCAACAATATCAGTTCGTCTCTTTCGTGCAATTTTCTCACCCTGTTTTCTCTCCTCCGAGCCAGGCTCCAATTCTCTCAAGTCTTCCTCAGTTAATATTCCCTCATCAACATGCTTCGATCTGTGCTCACGTAATATTTCATTATTTTCAAAAATATCACCGCAAATATTGCATTTTCTCACTTGATCTGGATTTTTTTCCGAGCATTTATCATAATGTGCTTTTAATTTATCTTTTCTGTAAAATTTGACATTACATATGTCACATTCAAAATTCGGTTCTTCATGGAGCAATTGGTGGCGTAAAAGTGACTTCTTTGTGGAATAACGTTTCTTGCAAGTTGTACATTCGTGCGTATCCATTGGCCAATCTAAGCCACTTTCAAAATCATCGTCATCATCATTATCATCATCATCTCTACCAAATACACTCATGCCACAATTTCTTTGGAATTCCTTCATATCTGTATTTTTTTTAGATCTCTCAAGTTGTTCAGCTTTTTCCTCCTTAGTATGCTGCTCCATGTGTCTCAAGAGATACTGCTTTGAACTGCACTTCTTCCTGCATGTCGCACATTCTAAATCTTTTCTATTTGTGCGTTTGGATTGTAATTGTAATTTTTCATCACTTCTTAGTAATGAAGAATCACCAATGAATTCATCATTATCGTCTCTTTCTGAATCGTCCAAGCCATCTTCAGTTTTTATTTTATCAATAATTTTTTGTGCTGCTCTGGCAGCAACTCTCTTTATTCTTCTATTAGGATCGTACTCCTCACCTTGAACAATTGTCTTATGATTTGTGGCAATTAAATGATTACGCAAGGTCAATTCATTCCCAAAAACTTTACTGCAATCCGTACACTTGTAGATTTTGACTCTCGTGTGTTGCTCCGCGTGTTTCCGTAAATGCTCCTTTTTAACGAATTCCTGATGACATAATTTACATCTGTACTTCATTCTTTCATGAGAATCCATGTGTTTCAAGAGCAATTTTTTGCTCATAAATGTCATCGAGCAATTCGTACATTTTAAATCACCGGGAATTTCATCAACTAGATTATTTATTTGAGTATTTTCTTCGTATTCTTTGTTGCACATATCTGCTAATTCATCACGTAAATCCTGTTCAGTTAAAACACCCTCCATCACGTGAGTTGAACGATGATTTTTTAACTTTTCTAAAGTATCAAATTCTTCATCACAAATGTTGCACTTTTCAGGGCTATGATGGAGATTGTGTCGATTAAGATCAGTTTCTGTCGGGAATTTTTCAGGACATTTTCTGCAAAAATATATCTCCTGTCCATCATTATTCTCTCCATTAGTTGTCTTGTGATGATTAAAGTTGAGATTTTCGGATTTATTCTCGTGAATTACTTCAAATGTTTCTGTATTATCGAAACTATCAGAATCTGACTCATTCCCTTCTTTCATTGAATCAAAACTTTCTTTTATCTCATCAGAATTTTTCTCGTGCTGTTTTATATGTTTATTAAATGATATAACGTAGAGATATTCTTTACCACAATATGGACATTTATTTGATTTCTTTCCGGATGGTGGAATTTTTCCAATTGGTGATGAATTTTTTTGTGATTTATCCGATGTCTTTTTCAATGACAATGTCTTTCTCACTTCCTCGTGAGAGTGCATATGTTCTTTCAATATGTCTTTTGAAACAAATTGTTTGTCACACAAATAACACATGAAAAATACTTTATCTGATTTATCATCATGAAATTGTTTGAGTCTACTGCTTAAATTGAGATTCTCAAAGTAATTATCTTCATCCGAATTGTGTCCTGAATTATCCTGTGATTGCATTTTCATTTTAACAGCATCACATTTATCAACACTTTCATTAATCTCTTGATTGTCTTCTCTTAAGTGATTTTGCGATTCACATACATCATTTGATTCATCATCATCCAACATCAACGTTGGAAAGCCTTGGGAACCATTTTCATCATTATCCTGCTGCATTAATTCATGTTCCTGTTCATTTGTCAAACTATAACGATCTTGAACGATATAATCGTGCTCTCCAATATTTATTCCTTCATTCTCATTCATACTCTCTGTTTTCACATCTTCATCATTAGAATCCAACATTTGTTGTTCATTTGTCTCATCATTATCATCAAGATATTCATCATCAGTTTGCATTATTTGCTGCTTCAGTGTATCATCTTGATGACTCTCAACATTGTGAACTATTTCTGTTTCATCCTCGACAAGTCCAGGATCCTCTAAAACATGATGCTCATTAACTGCAAGTTTCTCAACTTGAAGCAATGCCAGATGATCTTTTAGTAAATTTGCTTTTTCATCTGTCACATTCAGGGAAACAGCTGCTTCATCATATTGGGCATCAACATCTATCTCTTGGACATTACTATGACGTTCATTTTCCAAATGCACTTCAACCTCGTTAAAGTAAAGCTCTTCTTTTATGTTTAGGGTTTCGTAACGTTCACGAAGAGCATTATCAGCCTGTTCAACCTGGAGCTTGAATTCATAGGCTGATTCTAATTTTTCAGCACAGTCGCAACATACTTGACTTGGTAATCCATCACCCGGCGTCATCTGAAAAAAGTCATCTTTTGTTTAAATGATTCTTTCGCACAAAAAGGAAAATAAATTTCCTTATTCAAAAATGAATTTTTGAAGTCTAAAAAAGAAGAAATTAATACGATATACCACTAACCTTAACTTTTGCAAAACTCATCGCTTTAGTTGACAATGAATCAATTTGATTATCCATGAATAAGTCTCTCATAATTAAATTACCATGTAAACAAACACGGCATATTTCAACAATTGATTCAACAGGCTCATCGTCAGCCTGTGACGGTTCAGACGTATCAATACCAACGGCGTCCATGTTTTGTTTGGAGTGGATACGGGCCTGGCCGTTCCTACCCACACCACTAATCACTTATTCAACGCTCTTCGATTTTCAATAAAGTTGATACTCGATAATTTAAACTAATACCAGATCAATAAACATTCGATTGTTCAATTTTAATCACCATAAGAGTAATTCCAGTAGAAGTGAAAATATATTGATAGCCTAGCTCGTATTTTGGGTGGTTTTTTCCCCCTTTGCCAGTGTAAAATTGTGCCTCACTAGCGCCGCCACTGAAATTATTTTTTTTTCATCTCTTTTTTTTTTTCGAGAATAAACTTTAGCGATTCATCGAATCAAAGATTTTTCAACTCTTGTTGATGATGATGGACCATCTCTAAAAGCAATCGATTTTCCGAGAATCGAGCTTTGCAATATACGATTTTTGAGAATCCATTTAAAAAAAAAATTCGAATTGAGAAAATTGATTGAAGAAAACAATTTTCAAAAAAGTATTTGTTTTCTTTTTGACATACCATTGGTTGATCGATTATTTTCAAGTAATCGATGCGATATCTCGCATTAGATTCGAGATATCACATCACCTTCGATAGTTCGGAAATCGAGCTTACAAAGATCGATTCAGAATTGCCCATCACTCTCTGACAACTTCAAGAGATTAAACACGACAGCGGCTTCTCGAGGAGTTCCTTCGTTCTCAATTTGCCTGGGGTCACATTATATTTTTATTGTGAGAACTTGTAATAATAATGGCTAAATTCGATTTAACGTCCAAAATTGGACAGTATCTTGATCGGCATTTGGTGTTTCCACTTTTGGAATTTCTCTCAGCTAAAGAGGTAATTCAATTTTTACATTATTATTATGTGGCAGGTATCCATGTGGTTTTTAAGGTTATTTTGGTGGTGAAATGTTGATTTCTAATGGTTTTGTGTTACAGATTTATGATGAAAGTGAATTACTACAAGCCAAGCTGGATATTCTCAGTAAAACCAATATGATTGATTATGCCATTGATATCCGGATGCAGTTGTATCCAGATCTTGAAGTTCCTGAGGTAAAGAATGTTTTAGACAAGTATTATTTCGAAGAAAATTCTATTGGATGTGAAAACGAAGAATTGTCATTTTTTCAATGCATTCTATGCCATTATACAATTCAATATTTTGCAAAAATGATTTAATTTCAAGAATATGACGTTTTCAGATGAATTTCATTTTGTCACCAGTTTTTTTTTCAAGTATCTTGGTAAATAATGGAGTTATGCCTTTTTTTGTCTCAAAACAGTTTTGTAGGGAATTTTGAGGTCTATACAAAAGGATTGAGGCAAAATTGCTCTATCTTGCTTAGTTTCCGAGATACACTTAAAAAAATGATGATAGAATAGAATCGATTCTTCCAAAATTTTCATAATCGTTCAAGTTTTGGCTATTATTAATTTTTCATATAAGAATTCAATTTTCGTTAAATTGATCAATTTATGAAGAATATTCACCAAATAATCCACTATGGAGTATTTTTTTTTTCATTCCAAAAATTCTTGCACTTTTTTTAGGAACTGAAGTCACGTCGTGCTGAGGTTGTCCAAGAACTCGGACTTCTACAAAACAGTGTTTCAGTGGTTGTATCAATAATGAACAATGACAAAGTTATGAAGAAAATGGAGGAAATGAGGGATTCAAAAGCATTAAATAATTACTTGACTCAAGAATTGGACTTTCAAGTTGACATGTTGGATAATCTCGTTAAACTTGCAAAATACAGATACGAGTGTGGTAATTATTCAATCACAACGTCATACCTGTATTTCTACATGCTCATAATGCCACCAACAGACAAGGTAAAACAATTTTACGGCTGAAATATTCAGAAAAATTTATTTTATTCCATCCTCAGTTTTTTTTAAATATCTCGGAAACTAAACGAGATAGCAGAATTTCTCCTAAATCCATTTCTTTGGCTCTCGAGATCCTCTATAGAATCGTATCTCCATTATTTATCGAGATATTATTTGAAAAAAAACTGGTGACCAAATTTTACAGTTAATTCTGAAAAAAATTAAGACTCTTGTAATTTTCAGAATTACCTGAATGTTCTGTGGGGCAAATTAGCCTCTGAGATTCTTGCACAAAACTGGGACACAGCCCTAGAAGATGTCAACAAGTTACGCGAGTACATTGATAGCAATGTCATTGGAAATTCCCTTCAAGTATTGCAGCAACGTACTTGGCTCATTCACTGGAGTCTTTTTGTTTTCTTCAATCATGCAAAAGGCAGGGATTTAATAATCGAGATGTTCCTCTATCGGCCACACTATCTGAATGCCATTCAGACAATGTGCCCTCACATTCTACGTTATCTTGCCGCAGCAGTTATCGTCAATCGATCTAGGCGTTCGACTCTCAAGGATTTAGTCAAAGTCATTCAACAAGAATCGTATACTTATCGTGATCCAATCACAGAATTTCTTGAACATCTCTATGTTAACTTTGATTTTGATGGCGCACGCCAGAAGCTTCAAGAGTGCCAGACTGTTGTTTTCAATGATTTCTTCCTCATCGCATTACTCAACGAATTCGTTGAAAATGCGAGATTAATGATTTTCGAGACTTTCTGCAGAATTCATCAGTGCATTAGCATTGGAATGCTCGCGGAAAAATTGAATATGAAGGCAGATGTTGCCGAGTGTTGGATTGTTAATCTTATACGTAATGCAAGACTCGATGCTAAAATTGACAGTAAATTGGGACATGTTGTCATGGGAGGACAGCCAGCATCACCTTATCAACAGCTTGTCGAGAAGATCGAGACATTAAGCGTGAGGAGTGAAGCTTTGGAGAATCTTATTGAGCGAAAGTTAAAGGCAAAAAATCAAGAACCAGTCAGTATAGTTTGGAATTAAACAAGAGGTGAGATTTTTTGGAATCCATCAATATTCCAAGATAGCGGGTCGAAATGATTCGGAATTTTTTGCTCGAGTGAAGGAGACTACAAAAAAATTTGGAAAAATTCAATATTAATTGTCACATATCGGAGCATTTATTCGATTTTTTCCAGATTTTATCGAGTCTTTCACTCCGAAAAAAATTCATGAATCAAGCTACCACGGAGTCCCACTGAGAATTCTTTTATTTAAGCTATTGAATAATACAAAAAGCTATGATTTATTTCAGATAACAACGTGGAAAGATAAAAAAGAAAATACTGGAGCTTTGACGATTGAATTAATAATACCATTTTAATTATTCAGTGTCTGAGAGCAATAATGGTCTTAATAAAACGAATTTTTACCTGTAAATTTGAACATTCACTGTAATCCATTCCACGCACCTCATCATCAGAGTTGGTAAATTCAGAAGAAAAATAATCCCCGTAAATTCAAGATTTATCACTTTTATAATAAAATTATGAATTTGTGATAGAAAATAATAATGTATTTCAATTTTCATTTTTATTAGTTTTCTCATAAAAAATACAAAACAAAATTCATTTGGCATAACTGTATGGAAATGATACTATGCTAATTCTCACTGAGTTCAATTATATCATCGGAATCCTCAATCTCCAACATCATTTTGATGTTTTCATTAAACTCATCAGTTTCAAAATTACATCCAGTGTAACTTTGATTTTTAATACAATACGTAAGAACACTTCTCCAATAAGGATCATATTTCAATAATTGAGGATTTCCAAGAATTATCAGAAGAGCCCTAGCTCTGGTAAGTGCAACATTGAGTCTTCTGGGTGAAGCAACAAATCCCAGTGCGTGTTTGATGTCCTCACCAATATAATCCTGAGTGGATCTAACAGCAGAAAGAATAATTATTTTTTTTTCCTGCCCCTGAAACTCTTCAACACTTCCAACTTTCGGTAGAGGAATATCCAACTCCATCAGCAGATCACGAATTTGTCGAACTTGTTTTTGATAAGGTGTAATTATTCCAACGTCTTTATCACTAAGTCCATGATTATAGAGTTCAAGTAAATAAAGATAAACCTGAGTGGCTTCAGCAAGATTGTACCAACTGGGACTGTCAGGATCTTGCTTATTCTCACCGTTGACTCCATGAAAAACAATAGCGGGGGGTCCTTCATCCCTTGATGGTAAAATTTCTGCAAGAGACTTGAGCAGAGCTGCTTCTGGGCTGACTGCCGAAATTTGTGGTATCAATTCTGAATCATAGAACAATGAATTTGAAACTTCCAAAATTTCGGGAAGACTTCTGTAGTTGATGACGAGTTTTGTGACTAATCTTGGATCATATCCTTCTTTAAAGCCTTCAGGATCTCTCTGATAGGGGAATTGATGGAGTAGTCTTACCAGAAAAGATTCCCCGAGTCCAAAAGCAGAAGCCAGTCTGCTGTTGACAACTGGTCCCAGTTGCATTGGATCACCGGCGAGGATTATCTGTCCTTGACTCGCATGAATAAAGCTCAAAGGTACGAGAATCTCAGGTTCAGTTGCTTGTCCAGCTTCATCAATGAGAATGTGAGAGAAATGACCTTTTGGAAATCCCATATTGTGTAATAAGCCAAGTGCAATACAAGTGCCGATCGTTATTCTGTGTCTACCAAGGACACTGGTGGTGCAGTTGATTCTTGGGCCATCGCCATCGTGCTCAAACTTGCGACTAGAGTTCTCAGCAGCTAAATCTCCAGTTGCACAGTATGGTAATAGTTTCTCTGGTACCGAATCATCTTGTAGACAGTGATGAGCTATCAGTCTCACCATCTCCCCCGGTTTCAATACCCCACTTTCTAGCAGTCTCTCTGCAATCAAGTTGGCTGAAGAATTTGATGGAGTTGCTATCAACAATCGACTCTCCGGAACAGTTGTCAAAATCTGGAGAATTATTTCACAGAGAGTTATAGTTTTTCCAGTTCCTGGTGGTCCAAAAATCACATAGGGAAGAGGTCTCGCTACTCCATGAAGAATATTTTTCACTGCCCTTTTCTGATGAACATTCAAATTCTCATTGAACCATATTAACTTTCGCTGCCGTATTTTTGCTTCAATACTCATGCGTTTCACAATATCTTCTTTCTGTTGATTACTTCCTGCTATTTCAATTTCTTCACAAATTACCTGAGGATCTTTTTCTTTTATACGAGTAGGAAAAAGTATTTCACGCGTTAAACGAGCCATTGCTAAATTTACTGCATTATGACATCTTGAAATGGTTGAATATGAACTTTTAAATGTAACTTGACAATCCTCACCAGTGTAATTGTCCTGGAATTTTTGATTAAACTTCATGAATACCTCGTTGCTGGTAATTTTGTGGATACAGCCCTCGTACTTGAAATTGCCTCCAGAAGAGTCCCACCGGAATGAGACCACTGCACGATCTCCAACAATCAGTGATGGGCGTTTCTCGACGAGTCCAGGAACAGTGAGGGCCAGGCAATCTTCATACGGCCTCAAGAAAGCAGAATCCATGTCGTACCTCTGCATGTCAATGGTCAGACTTATCTCTTCAAGGTACAGAAGAGTGTGAAAACGGTCGACATAATTTTCTGGTGTTAATCCATGAATTAAATGAGGTATTTCTTCTCCAAGCAAAACTTCACCTTCAGATTGAGACATTTTTTCATTCGTTATTTCAAGTACTAGTCTCCAAAGTTTATCAGGAACTCGAAATACTGAATTCCTTACTGTTATGAAGTTTGGCGGCTTGCAGGGACGAATCCCAGGGATATAATTCTCTTGATCATAAATATCATGTCTAGCTAATTTATCTGTTCTACTCCCATGAATTATTTCCGTTTGTCTTCCAAAATCTTTTGCATTAACATTTATCTTCAAGTGTCTGCCAATTTTAAAATTTCTAAATGAAAATATGAAGAGTTCTTCAGTTGAACCAATGAATTTTGCTCGACATTTGAAAATAAATTTCATGGATTCCGAAGGTTTTAATGTTGAAACCTCATCGATTCTTGGCGAAAGTAAACTCAACTGCGATTGTGCTTTTTTGGAGATAAAAATTCCTTTCAAAAAAGTCTGTTCTCGATTTCCAGAGTTTCTAACGATAACATCTAATACTTTTTCTTCACCAAATTCAAGATTGAAGCTCAAATCATCAGATACGAAAATCCCATTTTTATTCTTCAATAATTCCAAAACGTCCTCTCGAGAATTTTTGCTATCATCTGAATTTACATTATTATTATTGACTTGCATTAAAGGAACAACGGATAAACACCTCCATGTGTATATCCCTTGATCACTCTCGATGCAATCACAAACGACTTCATCACCAGCTGAAGGAGAATAACCAGGCTGAAGAGCCAATTTACTAAAGACAATTTTTCCCTCAATAACTCCAACTCCAGTTCTAGCATCATATTCATTAACACGTCCGGTCTTCAGGTTTGATCTAAGTGGTTGAATTCGATCGACCTCCAGGACTGTTCCACCAAGATCAGTCGCCGATTCATCGACCTCCACCAGAGATTCAACTTTGATCCAGTCACCAACGTAAGGAACAAAAGTAGAATCAACGGTATCAAGATCAATTCCAAAATTCATTGGTTCTAGAAACAGGAATCTCCCCTCTCGTCTCATGACCTTGGACACAAGTAATTTCTTCATAATTTGGTTATGAATCGTTCCCTGATTCTCAATGAAATTATTCCAAGTATTATGAACTGCTAGAATTTTTCTGATTTTTAATTCATCATTTTTGGTTTTCTGATAGGCTAAATAACTGACCTTCATACCAACTTCGAGATTATTAATGGAAGAGTTTGCTAATTCGCAGAGATACATATCATCTATTAAGACGTCTTCACTGGTCATACTAGTGATGGTTCCGGTTCTGTGAAAACAGCCAGAAGCATCGGCATTATCTTCTTTGGTTTCTGATTGTTCTAGACTACTAGTGGCATTATTGAAACGTGATATCAGATCGTCTATGTTCACCTCCTCTTCCTGAGCTCCCAAGAATGATTTAACTGAATTTATTAGCATAGAGAACATTTTGTACTAGGTATGGGGAATCTCTGTGAGTTGGCTATTTGTAACCTTCAATTGCTTGGTATCTCCACTCCGTTGATTTTAAATACTCCAACTCTTTTTTGAGGGACTGGACACGTTTTATGTGAAGCTCTTTGATTAATTTTTTTTGTTGTTTCTGCACTTGAAGGTCTGTCTTCATGTGGTTGAGGATCTTTGAGGTCTGGGTGCCACTGGTGGTTGTTGAACCAAGGCCAGAATCCTGAGACTCACTTCTACCTGATGAATTACCTAATGCAGGTGGAGAGAGTGTTGACGAATTCATTTCAGTAATTTCTAACCTTGAAAAAGATTTTTATTTTCATTTTTTTTTTCTTCAATTTTTATTCTAAGAATTGTTTGACTTACTAGTGATGTGATGGAATAATTCTTCCTCTCATCAAGATTAAATCCAAAATATAATTCAAATTCATAGTAAACGTGAATCAATTAATGGAAAAACATTGAAGTTGCAATTCGTAAATTATGACTTTTTTTCCTCTGAACAACTCTGGTTCCCCCACCACTTGATTCTCCTATATATATATAGTGCACCGGGACTAACCTAACCTGTCATTTGCATCAAATGGGATATTCAGTATCTGCCCCTAACCAAAAATTTACCTATCAAAACAAATATTTCTGCATCTTTCAAATGAATATTCAAAAATGCTCAACAATTAAAAATTCAAATGTGAGCATAATCGGGCTCTCAATCACATAAATGAATCATAAAAATTATTATGAACGTCCCGAAAGTGTGAAAAAATATTTTCGAGCATAATCGTGTCATTGATTAATGTCATAAGCAGTTGTATAATTTCTATCATCAACTTTATTAATTTTGTTATCAGCATGGTTCCACCCCCTGTAGTAACAGGAATTTCGCCTAAGGAAGGCCCACCAGGAACGCGAGTTACAGTTCGTGGTGAATTTTTGGGCAACAGGGCACAGGATCTGATAGGCAAGTTTTTCAATTTTAATTGTCGCTTTCAACAATGAAATTACAGTTATCAGAATGAAGGATTTCATTATCTGAAAGGGCGTTTTCATGCAAATGCAAATGATATTTCATTGATTGATGATTAATTCATTGATATTGATTCTTTCTTCCTGAATTGATTCAATAATCCCTTAAATCAAGCAATGTTTGATCTCATAAACACAATTATATTTTGTCTTAATTAGGATTAACAATATGTGGATGTGACTGTCTTCTTTCTGCTGAATGGAAATCACCAAATAAGATAATAGCACGTTCTGGGCCTTGCAAAGGACGAGGGGACATAATAGTTACAACTAGAAATGGAGGCCAGGGAACATCAACGGTACAATTTCGTGGATATCATGAGACAATTGGACCTATGAAAGAATCAGCAGTCTGGGTTGAAGAGGCACCAGTCCAGAATTTTGTATGGGGAAGAAGGGCACTATCTCCAACTAATTATCAGCAGGAAGATCCATTGGGTTTGAGCGTCGAGGGAAATGAGTAAGTGAATTCTGTCAATTCATTAATAATTCAATGACAAAATCAAAAAACTATACTATAAGTGCGAAATCTTCAAGAATGTTTTTCTATAATAATTTATTAGTTTCAAAAAAATTCAAAGAGTTGTGACATGTGTATTCATTTAATTCTCATAAGCTCACGTACTTTCCTCCATTATTTTCGAATAGTCACAAGAAATTTCCTGAAGATGAGCTCTGTGAGCTGTTTGGCGAGAGCAATGGTGAATTAACGAGTGAAAAGTTTCATCCCGGATGGTTTTTACTCCAGCATCATCATGCAACAACGCTGGATGATCTCAAAGCTGGTTTAGCATATTTGAGACGTAAAGTTAATTCACAGAAAGAAGGTCAATTGTCATTCTTAAAGGTAAATTCTAATTATTTCATCACAATTTTATTGAAGAAAGTAGGATACAATTAATATCTATTGAAAATTCTTTCTGTTTCCATTTGCATGGAAAATTTAAGCATGTCCTCAATAATTACGTTAGAAGCTTTTCATTATTTATAAGTTAATTTCTCATTTTCTATTATCGATCGGAATAATTCATTAGTAATCAACTATTATTTCTAGGCAAATGTAGGCGCAGTAATGGAGCAATTAGAGACAATTGTTCTCCTGAAAGAGCAATTTGAAGCGGATGTAAAAAAATTCGGTGATGATCCAACAGAAAAACTTGAGCAGGCAATAAAGACATCAATGGCAGAGGCAAATAAACTTTTCGATGATGTTTTAGCACGAAGAGATCGTGCTGATGCAACAAGAAGTGCACTTTCAGTGATGCAACGTTACAGATTTCTCTTTTGTATGCCTGTTAATATTGAAAAAAACATAAAAAGAGGGAATTATGATTTAGTAATTAATGATTACGCCAGAGTTAAAAATTTATTTGGAAATACTGAAGTAGAAATATTTAAGAAGGTGCTCACAGAGATTGAAAAAAAAATCGAAATGCTAAGAGATATATTGAGGAAAAAATTGGAGGAGACACCCTTTGCATTAGAGAGGCAGAAAAAAATTATACGCAATCTGGTGAATTTAGAGGCAGATGGTGATCCAGCATGGGATGCTATTGTCTCACATGCTGCTTATTTGGATAAAAATATATCAAATTGTCTTCAAGAATTTTTTGGAACTGAATCTAATGATGAATTCAGTAAAACCTCCAAATCCAATAATTTAACACCAATTGCACCTGATAGATTGAGAACATATCGAAATGATGCTAATTGTAATGTGCCTTCACGTGTTCTTTGTATTGAGGCTATTTGCGATGTTGTGGCTGAACAATTGCCTGATTTATGGAGATTGGGACAGAGTTATTTCACCGGGCAGCTTCATGTGGCTGTGGATACGGACAAACAAGTTCCTTTCAAAGTAATAATATTTGGAACATTTGAGACAATTTATTTTTAAATTAGTGAAATATTTACTGAAAAAAATATTATAGTTTGCACGATTTGATGAATTACAATATTGTGTTTTTCAGAATTTAGTTCTTTCATGTATTCAGCATGCTAGTGAAGCAATGAAAGAGTCCTGCGGTACAAATATGACGACAGCATGGTCACTACATAGTTTGAGATGTGTGAGACAAATGTATGCAGCTCTAATACATCTCGATTTGCCCAGCGAAGCTTTAGATATTTTTGGAAAATTTTTATTCGATCTGAGGTAATTATCAATGCCAATCAAGGATTAGCGTATCTTACTTAATGATCAATTACCACGTTATCGTCACATGATCTTCTCTCCTACATAGATTGCAGTGTTTGATAGCATTATTCAAGCAAACTGCTGACAACATTGGAGGTCTCCAGAGAAAAGAAACATGGCTGTTAGAATATCTTCCAAATGAAGATGGTGGTGTGACAAAATTGGTAAGAAGAAGTATTCGATTAAAATCGGGGAAACTGGAGTAGAATGATCTAGGCAATTTTTTTTCAGAGTGACAGACTTCATGAAAAATTCTGAAGAAGTTAAGAAGGTCCTCGAAAATGTCTACATTATTGGTGTTTTTTTTTTTTCAAATTGTTCGGTAGTGGCTTTTACCCTTAAGAAAATCCAAGACCGTTTTGCCCCACTTTTCCCTATTTATTGGCATTGAAGAGAACAAATGAAAATGATCAGATTTTTGTTTTAGCCATGCTTATTCGAAGAAATGGTCATGGAGGTGTCTGAGCTCGCTCGTGAGACTGCTATTGCCTGTGGCCCTAGGGAGACACCTCTTTTGGATAATATTACTACACAAGCTCTCTTCTACAATTCCGTAAAAACCCTTTTTGTTGCATTCTCAAGGTGCCTACAGCAGCTTGCTTTCAGTGGTAGTGAAGAAGCTAATGATGAAGATGATCCATCTGTTTCGCAGCTTGTGAGCTCACCTGCATGCTACAGAATGCGAGATAACAAACGTGGTCCAGCAACTCCTGTACGAAGTATCTTAACTTTGAAAATTTGTCTCCAATTGACAATTCAGTCGATGGATTTTTAATAATGTCGTGATTCCATTGAGCAATTGAGGAATTCTGTGCTGAAGAATGCACTATTGGCCCATTATCTTTCCAAACTATGAGGAAAATTGGATTCATGAAATTTGAAAAAATTCATTAATTTTATTCAGTTTGCAAAGGAAAAGTTTTTTCACTTTCTTTAAATTTTAATATTTTTTTTCGTTAATTTTTCCGACAAATGGAATCTCAATTATTCCTCGATGGATTATAATTATAGCTTTATAAATCAACGTTTTCCTCTAATTCATTTTCACAGACTTGGGAAAAATGTTTATTGATCACTCTCAGCAATATTCGATACACGTTGAAGACAGTTTTACCTCGAGTAGTTCAGGCCTTGAAATCACGTGGCTATCCAGATTTATCTGCAGCTGAAGGCTGGCAGAAAGACTGGACACATCTAGAGACTCTGGATGCAGCAGTTTTGGATGCATATTTAGAGAGACGATGTGATCCACTTGTTGGAACAATTGAACCCAGTATGTACCTTGGTGGTCTCGAATGGGACTCTGATGTTGAACCTACACATGTCAGACCATATGCTCAGGAAGCACTGGCTAATCTCATTGCTGTTCATGCAGAGGTAATAATGTTAGAAGAATAAATCTACTCATTGGTGATATTTTTGTCAATTTTTTGTTAACAAATTAATTGTTTTGAGCAATGAAAAATATGCATGTAGAGAAAATTCAAAAAACTATAGGTGCAAATTTTCTGAATAATTTCTTTATAATAATTTACTTGTTTGAAAAAATTCGATAAAAATTGTTAGATGTGTGCCAATTTCATGATTATTTTCCTTTGTTCATTTTCCTTCAGGTGACTCGAGTATCTCCTGGTCTGCTTAAACGAGTTCTAGCTCATATTGTCGAAACAATTGCCGAAGAGTTAGCAAGATTAATGTCATGTGTGAGAATTTTCGGACCTTCTGGAATAATTCAAGCAAGGACTGATATTATGCTATTGAGTAATGCATTGTTAATTTATAGTACTCCTCGAGCAAGGTAATAAAAAAATCCATTGAGATAAAGAAAATTTGTCAAAATACAAATTGAGGAAAGCTAAATGTTTTCGTTAATTTCCAACAGAACATTTTTTGAGGAAGCTCTCGATGCAGTACCACCTCCAAAGAACAATGCAGATGCATCAAGAATTGAAACATTACTAAATAAAGTAACATCATCAATGCAATTACAAATACGTTGTCTTGCCGAAAGACCAAAGTCAGCACAAATCAGTCAAAATGATGATCCAAATAGAACAACTACTGTTTAACAAATAAAGAAATCAGTTGAGTTCGAAATTTTCTTGTTTTCATTCCATTTCAATTATTCCTCTACATAAATATTACAAATGTAGTTTTAAAAATAGCTACACTTTGAAATTATTTTAAATGCAAAAATCTTAGTCTTCTTTCTTGTTGGAAGTCTTCTTATTGCTAACTGAAGGCATCATCGGTTCTTCGATGATTGTCGTTGTGTCGATACGACTTTTATCCACTGGATATAGCCTAGAGAATGGAAATTTCAGAACAAATTTATCTTTTTGCAAAAATAGGCAAAATATCATATCAGAAATTATCATAATCATAATTATATATAGATTCAACAATATATTTACCATCGCTGATACAAATAAACGAGGAAAATCGCATCATCACGGAAGCAAGCAACTCTGTGAGACGTTGGCATGGTAATTATAAATGCGAAAACATCGTCGATGAACGTATTGAATGCTTTGTACATAAACGCACGCCAGGGTAAGTGTGCTACAGACTTCAATTTGTAATTGACAAACAGTTGTGGCAGCATAAAGAGAAATCCAAAAGCGTAGACCCCATTCACGAGAGAATTTATCGTCCACGAATACCAGCTGCATTAAGAACCATGAATTTCATTAATATTTTTCCGATCAATTGAAAGAAAAAATGAAGTGAAAAATGATTTTTCACCTTTTGTGAGGTTGATACAAGAGTGAATAAACAGCTCCACCAATAACCAGTGGATATAAAATATATGATAAATATTTCATACTCTCAGCATCAAATTCTCGTGTTTTATTTTCTTCGAGTTCACTTGTTTCATTCTTGTGCCAAGTCAATTTTGGCATTAGTGTACTGGTCATTGATACTTTGAGTCTCAAAACTTTCTTAATCTTCCAGATCTATTTCGAAAAGACATCAACATTATTATATAGATTAAGAATATTAATAAGGAAGATGGAGGTTTGTTTATTTAAGATGGGAAAAATAATTACTTCTATCAAAGTACCGATTCCTGCGGGTACAAGGACAAGCAGAGAAGATCCTTCATCCAATAGGAAGAAGAAAATAATTGTTTGACTAAAACCTCGCCATATCACAGAAGAAATACTAAGACCCTCGAAACTTCCTCTATTCCTCCAAAAATTGATGTCATTTTTAAATGCGAGGAAATCGAACAATATCTGTAAGAAAAAAAGCTGTTACAGGAATTCAAGTCTTAAAGATGTTTTGAAATGAAAAATTTCTTTCCTGTCTCCTACATGCATGCCTGCGATGAAAATAGTTGCAGCCAGCAGATACAAATTAGTATCAGCATATATGCCTTTGATTTCATCAATGTCTTTGTCAGAAAAACCCAAGCCCTTCATACCCTCCATAGCAGCTTTCACTTGTAGGACCATTCTCAAAAGTCCCATCGATGTTGGTGAGTAAGAAACAGTCAAATTCATAATATGATCGTCATTCTTGATCTGCACAAGGTCACGATATCGAGTTTGGAGGAAGTCGTAGTTAATTATGGGTAAAAACATACCATCTGGTGTGAGTCTGGAAAAAGATCAAATTATTGGAACATTATGAGTGATGAAAATGGAAAACCAATTCCAATGATTCTTTAAATAAAATAACAATTTTTTTGTCATCTCCCTGAGATTTTGAGCATTATTTCAGAAATTGTGTTTTCAAAGTGAAATGAGAATTTTTTTTCTTCATTCGATTACCGGA
This sequence comes from Aleiodes alternator, assembly GCA_963921955.1. NCBI lineage: Eukaryota > Metazoa > Arthropoda > Insecta > Hymenoptera > Braconidae > Aleiodes > Aleiodes alternator. The sequence continues at coordinate 199,898 of OY998097.1, forward strand.
ATTACCTGAGACTGTTCCTGAGCTCATAAGGAAGTTTTTGAGCAGGTAATTCTTTGACATCAGTCACAATGGTGAAAGTAATACGACTTCTCAAGTGTGAGACTGGTCTAGCATGATTTGGAAGCATTTCAGATTCTTTCTTAGGTGTTTTTTCTCCTAACAAATTGAATGTCTCCGCTTCAGGTACTGCGAATTGAGTGAGCTTTATCCTCGTTACGACAAAGTACGGACTCTATGAATAGAAAATTCAAAGATAAATGAGAAACAGTTTGAAGTTATAATAAATGTAGGGGAGAGTGGGGCAAAATGGACACTGTAATGAAACGGATAGAGATGGATTTTTCTTGATGATTCTATCGAAAAGCTGAGAAAATTTTAGCCGGAAAATCAGTGTCAGATATATTTCTTTCGATTTTTTAGAAAATTCAATTTTTTTCGGCATTTTTGAGGGGGTGAGCCTTTGCTTTTTTGAAAATTTTCAGTTTTTTGCAAATATCTCTGGTTCTATTGGTCGTAGCAATTCGCGATTGGTCTCAAATGGAAGGTGAGCTCATTTCCCATCGATTTATGGAATTTTTAATTAAAAAATATCAATTTTCCGGATAGTTATAGGCCAAAAACTGTTTCACTAAACTGTTTCACAAAATGACTATAAATACCTCGAAAATCGATATTTTTAAATTGAAAACCCCACGAATTGATGGCAAATGATCTCACCTTTCACCTCCATTTGGAATTTTTAAGCTACGACAAATAGAACCGAAGATATTCTCGAAAAACTGAAAATTTTCAAAAAAAGGAAGGCTTTTACCCCTTTAAAATGCTCAAAAAAGTCAAAATCCTTAAAAATTCAAAAAACTTAATTCCGGTACTTGTTTCCTGCCTAAAATTTCCTCAGCTTTCCAATAAAATCATCGAAAACAATCTATCATCAATATTTCTATTAATTTCGAGAGTTTTCCATAATATTTGCCTAAAAATTTAGATATGTCCATTTTGCCCCACCTTCCCCTATATCGTCGCCTTAGAAACAAAGTGGCTGACTAGAAAGTAAATGCTATACTTATGCATAGCGCTTACGCTGCTTCGACTCTGAGATGATGATATAAATATACATTTAATGTATTAAATGGGGCATTCCATGTCAAATCACCAGATTTTTAAAATTGTATTTTTTAATTCAGCGGAATTTTTTATATGTTTTGATACGTATCAAAATGTGCCTAAACCCAAATTTTGAGTCCTTAATTTTCAAAAAAACTTGGAGATATGAATTTTTAGGTTTAGGAATATTTTAATACGTATACAAACATATAAAAAATGCAGCTGAATCAAAAAATACAATTTTTAAAATCTGGTGATTTGACATGGAACCCAAATATAGAAAAATATGTTTACATAATTAGTTCATTTATTACCTTTTGCAAATTAACGAATGAATAATCTTGATATTCATTTTCTGTTGACTCTGGAATAACAGCTATGTGAAGAAAGAGAGTTCCATTTTGTCGTGTTTTCTGTGATATTGGTACATGCATCTGCCTGAAATTCATATGAAAAAAATCAAAAATTATGTCAATAATAAAAGAAAAATCGATATGATTCTTCGCAGGAAATAATTTTTTTCCCTTTTACTTACAGTTCTTTTGGAATGTTGTAATCAAAATTCAATTCAGAATGAATGTGGTAAATTTCATTGGAGCTTGGATTTGCTCTTGTTGAAACGAACATGTGGGCTTGTAGATTTGGTTTGGAATTGAGATATGATTTCAGACATAATTTTCCAGCTTCACAGGGTGGTGGTACGAACAGTAAGGATGTAATGTAAATTGCGTATACAATGTAAGACAAAAAAATGAGGGAGAATATTAAACTCAGTGAGGGTCGCTGCATTCTTAACAAAAGTCTGAGATCGGTGAGAAAATTAATTTATAATTAATAGCATTAATAGTTGAGATGTAATTCATTCGAGAAATGTATCGTCCCTATAGCGACAATATTCTATCTCAGAAAATTCTTTATGAAAAAATGACTAAAAATCTGCTATATTGTTATTTTTTTTGCGAGTAAATAGTTTTAAAATTCATGACAATAATTATTCACATTTTGAATAAACATTTTTACTGATCAATTAGTCCTCAAGGATTCGAAGCTTATAACACTTGTCACAAGAGGTTAGGCCAAATTGCCGACGTTGACATGTTGATGTATGATTTTTTTTTTCAACTCCTACGCATGTCCAAGGACGCAATGACCTCTAACGTTTTTTCTTGGAATTTGATTGGAATGGAGTTCCGACAATTTTTTAATTTTTCGTTACAGATTTTGTAGATTTTTATTTTTTCATTTTCATAATGCTATTTTGTTATTCCCGTATCAGTCTCATGTTTGCCTATGCCTTCGTTTCAAGCCGGAATTCTTCGAAGGACGACTTCTCTTCAACATGGAGGTGGACATTGCCCTGATGAAAGAAAGAAAATTTGTGGAGCAATAGAGGAATTTCGGTAAAGGGCTTCTTTTTATAGAACAAAATAATATCAACTGAATAGGATGATAAGCAAGCTAGCACGCATGCAATATTTTTTCGAATTTTTTCGAACAAATAACTTATCAATTTTTTTTTTTTTTGAATTTGCGCTTCCGGTTTTCTTGAATGTTATACATATACATATTGTCCATTCTTAGGAATCATTTATCTGTTTGAAACCCTGGCAGACCCGTTGTTGAGCTATTGATTATTGGTCGTGTACCCAAATCGATATGTCTATTTAGGCGATTTTTCATTGGTCACTGGTCGATACGAATTCTGAAATCTCTTTCCAGAACATTTCAGGATTTATATCGATCATTGATCGATAGGAGATGGACTGAGTGAACATATCGATATAAGTCATCAACGGGTCTGCAAGGGAAGAAATAAAAACTGAAAATTAACTGATGTCTGCACATTATAGTATCATCTAAATAGATTATTGATCAGTGTGAAGCTTTCAGACATATCAATTTTATCCTATAATCATTCTTTGTAGTATATATCTCGGAAATTGAGCATAATATAAAAATTTTGCCTCGATTTTTTGTAGTTTTAATAGTTCTGTACGTTTTAATAGCCAATGAGGCTATTCTGCTGAGATTTCAAGACATCCAAAGATGGGTAATTACAAATGCAAAAAAACTCACTGCAAATCGCTCTACATGGTGACGAAATTGGAGGAGTCGGCGGTGGAGGAGGCTGAACAGGAATCCTTTTAATCGTTACACAGTATTGAGGTACTGCAGGCGGAGGTGGAGGTGGTGGTACTGAAGGCATAGTTATTACTTGGACTTTGGGAGGACATGGCATAGGATGAGTTGGGGGACACAACGGATCGGGGCGAAGATAAACCTATGGAATTGTTTCGGATTGATGAAAAGTTTTATAAGAGGAGAAATGAGTTAAAAAAAAATTATTATTAATGAACAGTCCCAAGAACCTCAGTTTTTATTGGCTTTGGTCCGGGAGATTGTGCCGGACAGGGCAACGGGCAGGTGAAGCAAAGTGGAGGAAAAATTTGAGATGGTTCAGAGCTTTTAATTATGGCAACTCTCGGTCGTTGACTCGCTAATCCATAACATCCGCTTAATGAATCGGCAAATTAATTTTTTCATTTATCAATCAATTAATCAATGTCGATATTTACCTCATTTTCGTTTTCTAAATTTGACGAAGATAGTGATGCACTTGAGATGCTGTCCTAGAATGATTACGATAAATTTTATCTATACTTTCACTTATCTTCAGCCAGGAATCATTTCACTTACAATTTATAATGTCTCATTTCTATATTTGACAAAAACGGGAGCCACTCAAGATTGTCATTTGTTTTCGATTTGAATTCATTAAGTGGATTGTTTTCTCGTTTTATCGTACTCAATGAACATTATCAATTCTAATTGGTATAGAGAGTATGATATTTATAATTCTTTACTTTCTCAAAAATTGTCATTATATAAACACTACTTAGCTAATTAAATTATGATGGATAGATATGCATTGAAAATTCACTTTTCTTAAAATCGTTATGTACTTTATATCTCGACGGATGAAATTTAACGTAAGTTAGCAATGGAAAAATCCCAGGTAGGGAAAATTCATTGGGCCAATGTTGGCCCAGTGCCGGAAGCCAATGAGCCAATGCTGGCGCACAATCCTCAGCCACGGCTGGGCTTATATTGGTTGAGCATTGGATGATAACATTGTACCAAGGCTGATTGCCGAAGCATGGCCAAGCATCAGTAATAAGCCTTGGATACTATGTTGGTCCCAATGTTCAGTCAATGTTCGTTTTATTGTAGATTTTATGTTAGATACATGAATGAAAAGTATTGAAAATTCTGATCTTGAACGAATAATTTTTTCGAAAAGTCCGTTCACGAGATGGGTTTCAAGTGAAATAAGAATCCTCCTACATCGGGGATAGGCACCCTGCATTAATTTGTTGGATGGAGAAAAGAAAGAAATATTGGGCAAAACCTATTAATTGCTTATGATCACCAGGTCATTTGATATGAAAAGAAATGGAAGATCAGAATCTTTCGATCTTGATTAATAATAAAAATTAGTTAATTAAGAACTCTATCTGATATTCATTTCCAATGAAAAAGTGTAAGGACTTGAGCTTCAGCATTAAAAAAATGTGACACATCGAATGTTCATAATAATGAGGTCGATATATATCGACACTCTTATTCATTACACTTCTCTCGATCAAGATTATTGAATAGTGATAATTATTGATGGATCGATATAATTACATCATCCGAGATGAAAAAGATTAATTAAATCGTGATGACTGTAATCAATATCATTTAATTATCAGCATTAAGTGAAAACCAGCAGACGTCCGGTCCTTGTGCGTTACAGAGAATTTGATGGAAAAATTTGAAATTATCAGCATTAGTTAAGTTCATCTGAACGAATTTTTTAGCTAGACTTGGACGAAATCGGTCTAGTCGTTTCAGTGTTAGAGCGTGTTTTCATTTAATGGTTTTTCGAGAATAGCTCAGGAATTACTGGACCGATTTCGCCCAGATTCAATCCCAAAGATTTCACTCATAAGATATACAAACCCACAAAATTTGAAGTTTTTGATATAAATATTTTTTGAGTTATCGTGTTAACGAGATTTTTCAAACTATTACGTGTTTATCAACGTTCTGGATAAGCCAAAAATCGGAGCGATCGCCACCCCGAGGGTTTAATGTGCATCAGTGCGCGTCTCCTCGCTGAGGATAAATACTGTGAATTAACTTTTGAGATATTCATCGTGGAGAATTTCATAGTTTTACTGTAGAATTATCAAAAATTGTGACTCACAATTAGATTATTATTATCTCGAGAACTAAATGAATCTACCTACTTCGAGTCATAATTCAGATTTATTCATTCAAAATTCTGTACAATATTTGTTATCGTTAAAAAATAGACTCTTATAATTCTAATAATCTGAGAGATAATCGATATATATATCAATATATTGATATATATATGTCTAGAGAAAATATCATATATACATATGATATTTTCTCTAGACGTAACAAACTGAAGGTCCATTGGGTGGTTGTGCAGGTATTTTACGTCTATTCATACGGCACGTGTGTTCCTCAAGTCTCTTAGATGCATTCTCCAATGAATCAAAGGCCTTAGTCCACAAACGTTCAGCTGTTGCACTAGCCCTTGGCCATATTCTTGGATGAATATTGTTCCTACAAAATGAAGGGTAAAAAATGACAATATTCAGTAGAAAAAAAAGTGCTGCAGACAAACTTTATTAACATACCGGTCGACAAATTCACCCCACATGCACGCTTCGCCACCTAGCATCTTGTGTCTGTAGAGCTCAGCGCCATCAAAATTCAGAGGATCACAGGTATAATATTTTTCCCAATCTCCACCTCCCAAGACATGATCTAAATACCAACAGGCTGAAAGTAGAACGGGATATCCTGCTTTCGTTGCTTTGGCTAATTCTTCACCCCAAGCTCCTGTCCAAACATGAACTACTGTATCTGATGTTATGCCAACGCCATTATCAAAAACCTGATGACGTAAGGAAATTGATAATTAACGAATATTGTTAAGAATCGCTGTCAAAATGATGAAGCTGACGAATTCACCAAAACTATGTTGGATAGCTAGGGAACGTTCACACTGGAAAATCCTATGGATCGGTCTATTTTATTTTTATAGTTCTTGAAATAATTTTTAAAAAGTATGACGAGATATTTAAAAAATAATTGATTTTTCATATCTATATGTAAATGAGTGAGACATACTTCTTGCCATACGATAGAATTCTTGAAGTAATTTTTAGGAAGCTTCAATAATTCTGCAATGAATGCACTCTCGAGTCGTGTATAATCTTTGCCCCATCCTTGCTGCTCCATGTACGCACTTATATTCGGATTGCTCTGCCAACAATCGAAAGGAACTTCATCCCCACCAAGATGAATGTATCTGTCAGGGAAGAGCTGCATTATTTCATTGAAAAGCGTTGTTAAGAATGGCCAAATTTCTGGATTGGTTGGGTTCATTGGGCCCAAACGATTATCCGGTTTTCCCTCTTTATCTGAAAGTAATGATGATTCATGAATTCAGAAATGTAATGAGATGAAAGGAATAGAATAATAAATCTATCCCTGTTGCATTCTGAAATATCAATCTCGTTACCATAACATTTTGTCAACAGTTCTGGGTGCGATTCCCCCCAAGATCTTGTGTGCCCTGGTGTATCGAACTCCGCTATCACACGGATTCCCCTGAGTCGTGCAAATTCAACAACGTGCTTGATGTCATCGGCAGTGTACACCATTTTTGGATGCCAGGCACCTTTTTGAGAGAGTTCAGGGAATGCTTCACTTTGGTACGGAAAACTGTTGTCATCAACGATGTGCCAATGGAAAACGTTTAATTTGTTGTAAGCCATTGCATCAAGAGTGAGTAAAATATCAGACAGTGGTAGAAAATGACGAGAAGTGTCTAATAATAAACCTCTGTGTGAAAAATTTGGTTCATCGTTGATCGTTTGAGTTTGTATTCTTAACTGAAAGTAAGATGTAATATAATTTCTGACATTTTATTTTGATGCTTTTCAATTGCTCACATTAGTTCCTTCTCCAGAGGGAGTTAATAGTTGACTGAATGTCTCCAAACCACGAAGAGCTCCCCATATGTGGTATGCATATAGATCTCCTGCGTTACCATTTACCGTCAAAGTATCTTAAGCAGAAAAATCGATAAATAATCATGAGAAATATTATGCTTCATGTCATTCCATTGTAAACGTAACTTTCCGAGAGAGTACCATACTTTGGGGTAACAGCATAGAAAAAGGAATTATGTAAGAATCAGTGAGAAACTTACAGCTTTCATTCATGCCAAGGTATGGCCATTGCTCGCATCCCCATGCAACACGGATGTTCAGGCTTCCCAATTCTCCTTTAAATGCTGGATCTTCTCGCATATGTCTGATTTTTGTCTTAGGCTGATTGTAACGTGCATAATGAGCTTCCATCAAGATAATACTCATGTATCTAGTTTTAGCTTCTGTGAGTAAATTACAGTTCTCATCAACCTGAAATAAAAAAAATGAATAATGACAAATGTTAGAGACAAATTCAGTAATGAAGTCGTTCATGAAAATTTCGTTTGAGAATCAATCCTTAGAAGAAGATTTCAAATCAAATTTTCAAATTATGGATAATTTTAGATGGTCGGCAGCTAGAAGGGGCTGACGAGGAGTTCAAGAAGGCGACAGATTTCCAACCACAAGATGAGTAGATTCATTCACTTTTTACATAAAATTAAATTAATTGAGACTATTCATATGATCTTCTCATAAATTGAACATATATAATTTGAATGCGAGGGATTTGACGAAAGTCGCCAAAGGGCCCGCACCCAAAGAATCAAGAATTCATCATTTGAATGAATCCTTGAATGAAAGGCATGGCATCATGAGGATTGGCCAAGAAATTTTTTTTCTTGAAATAGTTCTACCTCGGGAACTATGTCAAATAGTGCGATTTGTCTCAAATGCTTTTTTGGTGAAAATTTCCGAAGCTACAAGAAAGCTTCCGAAGAAATAATTTTATCGCTTAGTTCTCGAAATCTTCTTAAAAAAATATCAGTGGAAGAAAAAGACTTATCCTGTTTGATCTGTTCGCTATTAACATATTCTTCGTTAATCTCTTCATATAATAACTAAATATCATAACATATTATGACAAAATCATGAACTCAAGGTATGACCAAGTGCAACAAGAAATCGCAGTAGGAAATTATCAATCGGTTTAATTGAATCAACTTTTATGGAGAGTCAGTTTGTTTTGAATAATTCTAATTTCAAGGAAAATCGAAGAATTTGCAGGCGGACGTCTTTTACCGACTCTGATGGAAAGTGCACGGAGAGAAATAAATTATAGCAAATATTGTAAATTATCAACCGAATTTCACTGTTCTGTCGCCTAAACCAAATCACTCAAAATGAGTGGAAGTAAATGTGTAAGACAGTAAAAATTTATGGTAAAGCCCATAAGCATTGCTAATTGTATACTAAATTTTAGTAAACTGAGTGAACCGAGAAAACCAAAAAAATACTGGACGGAACAGTAAAAATTCACTCCTATTGCGGAAAATAATTTTAGATAATCTGCAATATTTAATGTGATTTGTACAGCAATTTTTATAAAAAATTTCTGTCCGTGTAGTTATCTAAAAATTAAATCGAACGTCCAGTGAAAATTGACTTAATTCAGTCATTTTTTCATATTTCTAATGAATTTTTTACCCAGCCACGAATTGGATATCCCAAAATATCTCAAAATTTTTAAGATGGACTATAGTTCTTGTAATATACGTGATTATATAGAAAAGAAATGATATTCGATTTTTTGTATACATCATCTTATGAGTATCTCCGAAACGAGGTGGCTTAATATGAAATTATGACTAACGGACATATCGCTCTTGTAGAGAATTGTGTAGATTAGAAAAGGGTCATTTGATGAACTCTTCTAATTCTGAAATTTCGCTTGATAATTGTAAAGTTATAAACATGTAGGTTTTTGATTTTGTATTAGAAATTGATTCACATAATGATGAAGAACTGATAGAGCTGAAAATGGCCATTGTCATATTGAAATTTACAATTATCTTTTGGCTAGCTACAATAATACAATACGTTATAAAATCACTCTATGTCATAGAACTTGTTGAGACATCCCAAGAATATTAATCACATCATGAAATCAGGGGAGATATTCCACGTTAAAGTGAAAAACACAATTGTAAAAAGAAATTTCAGCGATTGTCAATGATATTTTTTGATTAAATTCAAATATATTTGCTCATAACTCACGATGATGTTGAAAGTCGACGGTCGCAGGAGTAGGAATCCATCGTGTAGTTCACGTCTATCAACCATAGGCCAAGGTTCACCCTTGGTCGGAGCGACCCAAGGTCCAAAATCTGAATGCCATGTAGCTTCAATAGAGCTTACCGAGATCACAAGGATTCCCAGGAATCCCCACTTCAACATTTTTCAATCGACCTAATTAATAAAATGTTAAAGGAATAATACTTTGCTCTCTTCTTGGTAGTGATCTGAAGGATGTTAACCGCACCGTGTTCAGCTGTGCACTGAAATAATTTAATAATCGCGAGCCTTTTTACATCATGATTCCCTTCCCTTCTTCCCCCCTCTCTCTCTTCCTTTCCGTCGTTATCACCGTGATGACACTTATAGGCCATCGGTCAATTTGGAATAACCCACTAAAAGTAAACAGAAATTGACGATTGATAGTACAATAACATCAGTCGGTAGATTCGTTCCTGTTAATTTATTGATTACATGCTCAGATAAATCTCAAAACAGCATAAAATTTCAAACAAAACACTTGAATTTCTGTTACATGGTTATTCAATCTAATTGAATAAACTTTCGTAATCAAGAAAGAAATCATTTCAATAATAATGATAAATAATAATAAATATAAATAATTTTTTACTTAATCATTGAGCGTGATTTTTCATAGAAAAGGGGAAGCTGTCGTCAGATTTTCCTTCGTCGAATGAAAATGGGAGGGGGGAGGGGGGCACAGTCATTCCATTTTTTAATATCCTCTAAAAATCGATGCAAGTTCTCAAAAAGTGAATTATTCATCAGTTTTTTTCCGTTGTCGAACAAAAAATGTTGTTCAGTTTATTTCATAAAAAACATTGGATTCTGGAGAACAATGAACTTTACACAGAATGTCTACGATTACAAGCTTGCACCCTTAAAAGAGCTGGCATTTACGGCACTGCCAGGTGAATCGTAGCTTCATTGATTGCAACGTAGACGCCGGGACGCGGAACCAAAGTAGGAAGCACTTGCGCATGCGATTCTACACAGAAATTTACTATCCATTCACTCCCTTGCCATGTTTTTTTTCCACTACAGTTTCTCTCTCTTTTTCTTTCCACCCTAAAGAATGATGTTTGAACACACCGCTTCTTATGTCCATATATAAAAATATATCGACGGTCTGAAAGCAGAAGGTCGTATGGGCCAAAATGGCCCTTTCTCCGGCAAAAGGTCGCATGTCCTACACATACGACCTTCTGCCTTTAGAGGAGTATCAAATGATTGCATTGAAATGCTGAGAAAATTTTATGTGGGAAACACGTGTCGAAGTTTTTTCTTTCTCAATTTTAGCAAAAATTTACTTTTTTGGCCAAGTTTTGAAGGGGTTTCTCTTCTGAACATTGGAAAAATTCACTTTTTCGGTGATATCTCCGGTTCTGTTAGTCGCACCGATTTGGGGTTGGTCTCAAATGAAAGGTGAGCTCATTTCCCATTAACTTATGTGGTTCAAAATTTTTTTAAATAAGCTTTTGCCCTAATAGTTTTTGGAAAATTGATAATTTTGGTTTTCAACCATAGGAATCCGTGGGAAATGAGCTCATCTTTCATTCAAGAACTGTTTCAGGTTGCTCCACTCAATAGAACCAGAGATATTCCCGAAAACCTGAATTCTTTCAAAAACAGAAGGCTTTTATCTTCAAATCTTGACCAAAGAAATGCGATTTTTGAAAAATTAAAAAAATCTACTTCTTACATATGATTTCCATGTGGAATTTCCTCAGCTTTCCAATAGAACCATCAGCAACGATTTTTGGTCCATACGACCTTCTGCTTTTAGATCCTCGATACATATATATATATATATACCTCAATGGACAATTCACATGTGTAGACCTCATCGATTTCGGCTTTGGAACTCACATTATGAGACAAATGACGAATATTCATTCTCCATTTCCCAGAACTTTTAACTATAAAAAATTTTGTATCACCATTCGGATCTGTATTCATTTGAATTCATCTGGATTCTCAATTTCGCCGGATCAAAGACGGAAAAATTTGTGAATATTTCGGAAAATTGAAAGAAAAACGATTAATCTGATGAAATGATGGATTGTACGTTTATTAAGAATGACTCATCATTGACCGCCATTTATTCTTTCCCCGGTAATATCTGATATTCACAGATGTAAATCCATTTCTTCATGCCACCAGACATTGATCCTCTCATATCGACCTTAAATAATCTGAGAACTTTAGAACAAACTTATGTTCATAAGTAGAATATTAATTTCATGAGACTAATAATTGATGGGATCAAAACGATCTATGTTTCTCAAGTATTTCAAACCAGCAGTCAATAATAGCGATGAATTTGCATGGTGAATTTGTTCAAAATAGGACAGATTGAGACACAAAAATAATGTATATGTCATTCCGAGGTGTCAAGTTATAATCTCCCGTTCTCTCTGTTAACAATTTATTTTCTCGTGAGAAGAGACTCGTAATGAGGCTGAAAATTTTGTTCTTTTAATTCGATTCAATAATAACTGCTCCGCAGAAATTGGGCTTTTAATCACTAGAGTTACAACATTTACGTTACAAACATTTTGGCATGTTCAAACTCTATCTTTTCTTATTGAATTTCATAGAGTTTACATCAGCAGAACACAGTTACGTTTCTTTTCTTGAAATCTGAAGAGTTATTGGTTGCAGAAAAAATTTATTTATCAAGAGAATTATCGAAGCTCTCAGACTGACAATGGTCATCTCCGGGAGCTAGCACTGACCGAGTGCCTGAAGACGGTAGTACAGAAATAATGTAACGTGCTTTTTCTATCTCTCTCTTTTTTTTATGAAGATCAATCGTGTCTAAAGAGGTTCCGACTCTGCTTCAAGAATGCAATCGTGTATTTTCACTAGAAGAGTAGGCATCAGTGACGAGTAATTCCAGTCGACTTTATACGAAAGTGGAAGAAAATGAGAAAAAAAAGGTCGTAGGTATGGAAAACGGTGAAGAGGAGATATGGCGGAGGGGATTAAGAATGCGCGCATCACAATATTACACGCATGCGTAATGTACGACCAGGGTGGCATCTGTGTTAAGCGCCTGCGGCTCAAGCCGGTCGAATTAGAGTGTCAGTGCTCGTGTGGATTCGTCGCGAAGTCGATCGAGCCCTCTTCCACCGTACACGATTAACTACCCGCACTCGTGTGACGGCAAGAGGGGGGACTTGAATGAGCTTATTTTTAAATTAAAAAATAAAAACAATCAGTACATTTGTAGATCTCTGGACTTTGTGCGGCTTAGATGTGTGATACGGTGGATCAAACGCGTCTTCCGATGGACAGCACGAACTGGGCGGAGGGAGGAAGAATTTGAAAGCATTTTCATTGTGGAGACACTGAAGGATAGTGAGATAAATAGACGGGTTTCCAGTTTTTTTTCGTGTATATGTGTTTATTTTTTAGTGCACCGGCGGTGTAGGGAGGTGTGACGGAAAAGGGGATAGTAATGTGCTTGTGAGGGTGGAGAGAGGGCAGTAGTAGTGGTAGTAGTGGAGGATGGGATCGATTGGATAGTCGGCCGATACGTGGGATGTTGAGGTTGATGTTTTTTCAGCAAAAAAGGATACGACCGAAGAATTATGCTCGCGAGCAAGAATAGTTTGAGGTGAAAAATTGAGTTGGCGATTAACTTGGAAATAAAAACGAAAAATTTGAGGAAAAGAATTGCGACCATAAAGTGGGCCATACTATCGCTTGTGGGTAAGGAAGGGACGTGTTGGAATTAAAAGTAGAGAAAGATAGAGGAAGTTGAAAGAGATTTGTGACGGATGTTACACTGTGATATCACGAGAAGAAAAAGACCGCGAGTAATCCTAGGGTAGTGGTTGCGTTGAGATACGAGAGATCCTCCCATGTTTTTTCCGGTAGAAGAGGGTCAACGATCGATCGTCTTTGTGCTGAACCGAGTGTTGGTGATCCACTCGGTGGATCCTTATATCGTTAACGCATCATTATCATCAGTAAAAGAAATTTAATGTTTGATATCAGAATTTTCGAATGAATGCGATATGTTGATTCAGATATGAATGTTATCACTTGGAGATGTCCTGGTAGATTACATGGAACTATTGAGAAACAGGATAGAAGCGTGAAGTGAAGAATTTTTCTAATAATAGAGAAAGATCGAGCGGAGAAGTGCAGATGAATCGGAGAAGGGGGACAAATTGTCGGACGATGCCCGGTGATCCGAGACGAACCATCATGTCGGTTGGATAAAACAAAAGGACAATTGGCTGAAATAGGTGAGCACGATAGTTGTGAGATTGGAGGTTAATCAATTACTCGGAGAAGTTACGGAGAGGAAGAAGGAAGACAGTAATAGACAAGAAGTGGGCCCAATTATTTTCTGGCTAGGTACAGAGGACGAATTTACATCTATTAACGAGCAGATGACGCAATCGATATGAGCACAGAATCAGATTTACATTATGGATAAAACATCTGGAATTACAACAGAGAGAGAAGAGGAGAGTTCTCTTTTCTAAGCAGTACTCTTTTCTCATCATAAAAATACCATTATAAAATAATGAATGTACTAATTACATAGGAATCGGATGAAACAATCAGATTTAATCCCTACAAATGCAACCAAGGGAGAACGACTGGAGCTCCACCTTCAAGAAACCGGAAAGTGCGAAACGAAGTTAGAGAAGGAAGTGAATAGGAAATCTATAGATAGGAGAGTTGGGGAAAACGCAGGCAAGTGGGTCAGGTCGGCTGAAAGTGAGAGAGTCGGTTAGTGGATGGAAGAGGATAGTACGAGAAAAACTGGAGATAAGAGGCAGAGAGATTATTTATAACATAGTGGAAAACACAGGCATTGTTATTTGAAAAGAGAAAGAGGGAAGAGGAAGATTATTCTGTGAGGGAAAGGTCAAGAAAAAAAATAATAGAGTCGAAGAAAAAGGAAAAACTAGGAAAACGGTTGTTGAGATATGTCTAGGGATCCATACGCCTCAAGTGGAGTGGTTGGTCCAGGAGGTGGGACTAGATCACCGCGTAGTGGTAGACGCGTAGGTGAATTGCCAACAGTTGATCGTAGCCCATCACGAAGTTATGCTAGTGGACGTGGTAGTCCATTGGGTCGTAAACGCGGCACAAGAAGTGGTAACAATTCTCCAGAACATCTTGGTTATGGCAGTTATCATCATCATCAGTTGAGTAGTCCATTCTATTCTCGTGACGAGGATCTTGGTAGTCCAGTTATGTTGGAAGAACGCGGTAGAAGTATGTCCACCGGTGGAGGTGGACATCATCGTTCACGCAGTGCTTCGCGGCCAGCAATGTCAGCTGCAACTGGTTTATCAGCACGTTATACCAGCCTCGATCGTGCATCAGCTGGTATACTTGATCATGACAGAGAATTTGTACCAATACGTGAACCACGTGAAAGAAGCAGAGATCGTGGTGGTTTATATCTCGATGATGATCTATACGGATCAAGATCAGCTAGACAAAGTCCAAATCCTCATATGCTTAGAGATGGTGGCTTGTATATTGGTGAATTACAGCATCAAAACAACGATTTACAAAGAGAACTTGGTAATTTGAAGAAAGAACTCGAATTAACTAATCAAAAGCTTGGTAGTTCAATGCATAGTATCAAGACATTCTGGAGTCCTGAACTCAAAAAGGAGAGGGCACTGAGGAAAGAAGAGAGTACCAAGTACAGTCTCATCAATGAACAGCTCAAGCTATTGAATTCGGAGAACCAGGT
The DNA here is from genome assembly GCA_963921955.1 of Aleiodes alternator. Lineage (NCBI taxonomy): Eukaryota > Metazoa > Arthropoda > Insecta > Hymenoptera > Braconidae > Aleiodes > Aleiodes alternator. The sequence continues at coordinate 215,069 of OY998097.1, forward strand.
ATGTTAATGGATGTTTTTTCTTTTCTATTTAGTAATAAAGTGGAGTATTTAGAAATCTGAATATTTTCCTGCATTACCATCGAATGGAAATATTTAACATGCATTTGTTGAAAATCAATCAACCTATAGACAACGATTGCATCACAAATAATTCCACAATTGTGTTCAATTAGATGAAATACCTATTAATGAGTCTTCTGAAGAATGTGGGTTTGCAATCTCTAATACAATGAAACCCACTAATAGAGTGGATTGGTGTTTGTTCGGGTATGTCCATCTCATTATGGGGATAAATACATACACATACATTGTTTGTGCACGTGACGAAAGATTTTATATATCCATCCAGTAGCCTGATGAGTCATTGACTCAACGAATAAAAGTTTGTCTGATGCTCTGGATTCTTTGGCTCTCTGCCACCACCTCAAGCCCTCCCGAATTATTTTAGCATAAAATGTAATCTTTCATCAACTTCGTCCGAATGTTATTGATTCATTCAGAGAAACTCATGGTTGAACAAAGACAAAGTGTAGCTTTTATAGAATAAGAAGGTATACAAAATATGTAAAATATATAAATTCTCAGGTGCTGAGTCATAATGTCTCGGGTTCAAGAGAATAATCCCTGGTTTTCTGAATCAATGCTCTTTCGGGTTCATTCCCTTCGTGTGATTTATGAACTTTCTTATATCGTATTCTTTCAATTATCTTACTAAAATTCAATCAAACTTTGATAAAACGTGGAGTATACAAGTTGAAAGGATCGTTAACGTTAATAATTATCTAAATTAATGGTTGATCAGTGATCTAATAGTTCATGTTGCAATTGACGGATTAAATTACTAGACATTTGAGATTCTCGCTAGTGAATTGATTTGAAAAATAATTCTTCGAAGTGTATTCATTCAAGATAAACGCAGCGTCAAGAATGACAAGAATGACGAGAAAATTTTGATAGTGAAAAATGCACTTAATGTACGTTTACACGATGTATTCAAGTCATGAAACTCGCCATAATTCGACGAGGGAAAATGTAATAAAGAGCAAAATCTGTGCCTCATCGATTTTCCACTCTTCTTTGGAAAAACGTCCAGTTTTTCTCCTCGTTTCCAGATAGATGGCAAGTCAGTGGCTTTTACTATGAGTTCAAACCACGCCAATGTTCTAATGGTCGAGGTAGATCGTAAAAAAAGTGTATGTAGTCCCTTTTTCAAGACAAAAGTATTTCACCCTCGTTTTAAACTTTTCAGATATTTTTTTTTCAGGAAATCGTAAGAGTTTCATTATATGCTCAAGTGCTTGAAGCACGGAGAGAAAATACTTTCCTTTTATTAAAATGAAATTCGTACCGAGTTATTTTCTTTTTTTTCTAAAAAAAAAAAAAACTATATTTTTAGCAGATGGGAAAAACAAAATGATTTTTTGATGTTACAAGAGGTGAATTTTTGAGAGAAGATTTTTTTTAAGTGAAGTTGCATATGGAAATGAATGAATTTTGTGAATTGAAACAATATTCGCTGATTCCATTTTACATTTCCCAGAATTTTCGAAATTATTTTAAAAATAATTTTGATTTTTTTCTCTGTAAATTTTGTTCGAAATTTTCATAAATTTTTTCAATTAATTATATTTCCCTATTTGAGACTATCCAAAATTCAAACTGACGATAACAATATTGGCTTTCTTTTATTTCTCAGGACAGTAGTGTCCGAATCATGTCCTGAAAAAATAGAATATCAGAGTAAAGTTCAATTTTATCACTGCTACCCCCTTTTACCTATATCGGGAGATGAATAATAGATCGACAGTGATGTATCGATTAAATCCTCCTCTTCACCTTAAAGAATGTAAGTAGGTAAATGGCTGAATAACGATTTCAGATTGATTGCCTTTTAACATTACAAAATTGAAAGGAAAAAGAAATTGTAAGGGAATAGTAAAATGATTGTGTACACGCCAATCGGTATGTCTGCCTCATTGTGCATTTATGCAGTATAAATACATTATTCTGAGACACTGAACATTGCTACAAGAATGGTACGCGAGAGACCAAGTGTTATTTGCGTGCCTATGGCTTTCATTGCTTGTAGTTTTCGGTTTCTCTTCTTGTATTCGTGTGTCAGTTTTCGTTTGGTTATGTGTATACTGTAACAACGAAGTCCGCGGTTAACTCTACTGTTATATTTAGGCCGATCAATATATACCTCAGGTATATACGAATATCCTACTTACGATATGAGCCACATGACATTTCAAAAAAATGAAAATGATACACACGTGATGTTAAAAAATTCAAGTCTATTTTTAACAAGTTTATTTTTTGTCGCACTTGAAGTAAAAATCCAGAATGGAAAATACAAAGAATCAATGGAGTAACATTACAGAATGGAATGATTATTCAAACAAGGAGGAAAAATAAGAAGTAATATGAGCAGGAATTTTTTTTCACCTTGAAGGTCTCTACGAATCAAAGAAAAAAATCACCTAATACTGTAGACCTTTTAAGGCATCTTCTCAAATTTTTTCCGATTTTTTCACGGAGCACTTCACTTCCAAAAAAATTCCTGAATCATTTCGTGGTGGAAATCCATTTTACCCCAATAGACAACTTCTTTTTCTGTCCATTTATTTTTTAATTCCTCAAATTTTTCTTTTGGTTATAAGATTGAACGACACAAAAGTGGGTCGTAAAATGGGCAAATTAAATTTTTCGACTAGGTATGCAAACAAAACGAAAAAAAATGGTTCAACTTCATGGAAGACAATTGGTGTCAGGGTCTCCAGTTAGTGACGCTAGCATATTACATCGCAGGCTCCCTTGGTGGCAGTTACACAGCGAGATTGATTATACGACGAATGAAACAAAAGACTCACTCTCCTGTTGAAAATAATAATTGAACTTTTTTTCCTGCGATTAGTTTACTCTTCCTTTTTGTTTCCAACTAGAATTTCAAGAAGGAGAAAAAATTAAAGACCCAATACATGTAGGTATTGGGATAAAATATGAGTGGAATGATTTAGAATTCAGTTATCAATTTTCAGGACTTCCCGGCGGTTTTATGGAATTAGCGTGCAAAGCTTTCACAGTCATTTTGGCATTTTCCCAAAGAGAGAGAGAGAGGTGGTCTTGAGAGAAAATAGAAATAATAGAGGAAAGTAAAAATATCCGGAAACTGATAACCCTACAGGTTTTACTCAACTTTGCCAGAACTATTCGTGATTATCTACATTGCAGCTTACTGTAGTCAGATTCATTAGAATTTCCTGAAAACTTAAATTATAACGCCCAACTGTTACTTTATATGAATTATTAGAATGATTTTCCAATAAATTCGTTAAATGAAAATTAATTATTAAAATGGAAGAATAATTATTGTTTTTCAATTTGTTTTATCTAATAAACTGTCGATGAAATATTTCATTGAACGAAGATAATAAACGGAACTGAGATGATGCTATTCTGGAGTTCGAAGGCCTTTACGAAGAAATTTTAAAACATTACTCAACAATGTACACATACTGCAGTATTTCGGAAAAAAATTGAGTAGAACTTTGAGAAAAAAATCATAGTTAATAGGAAACAATTATTTGTTCTAATGGGTATAAGCAAATTTCTTTTTTGAATGATTCGAACAGTTGTTCACTATACGGAATCCTGCAAATTGAAACGAATCAACTGTTTGAATGAACAAAGTTCAGTCAACTAACTATTTGTTGAAACTGATCGTTTTTAGAATTATTTCAAACAAATATCCACTAAGAATCACTGGAACAAATATTTTGTATTTTTTTTCCTACATTCTCTCTTATTGTAGGGCTGAATGATTGTGAAGAAATGAAATTCTAGTGAAAATGAAGGTTAATGAAAAAGTGCATTTGACTTATACATGCATGAATAACGGTCCTCAACTTTGCTCCTTTCGCTTCCTTCCGGAATTACGCACAGGGCACCACTACCATTCAAACGTATTCATATCCCCGGCTCTTTTAATATACACTTATTAAAAAGCCCCGCGTGTAGTGTGACGGCTTCCTTACTTGAAGTCACACACCAATGTTCACTCTTTACCCGCGGCTCCAATGGTCATATAATTTATCCGCCGATAATTCTAGTCACGTTATAAATCACATCGCAAAGTGATTCATGCTATTACACAACTTTATCTCTTCATTTGTTCATATTCCTAGGCAATACCTGGGATGAAACGCTGGAAACTCCCACAAACAATTCAGTCTCCAAGAAACCTTTGAATGTGCCTGTGAGCCTCTGAATCAACTCAGATAGACCTGAATAGTTAGAACCGAAGGACTAATTCTCCTTCTTTTATGCAGTAATGCAAGATGCTTTAGAATTAGGAAAATTCAAACTTTGAGACGGAAAAATATTGAACTTCCCTTCTCAATGGTTTTTTTTGTCACTGATCTCAAAAAAATTCGGATTTTATAATAACACCCATGTTGATTATGTTTCTTGGTAAAAGCAGCTTTAGAATCAATGCTGTCAAATTGAAAATACTTCTTCTTGTCCGTAAACAAAAATCCTAAGATGCATAAAACGTTCAGGAATTAGAATTAGAGAAAGATGAATTCATCATCGAATATGTTATCTAGACGTTCGATAAATTTTGTTCATCAATAATCGAGTCAACATTTCACAATCGAAGAGGAATAGAGGAATTCTTTCAATAATTTCTTCTGAAGTTGGATGAACGCGTCTGATTTGATTATTTGAGTAGCCGAGAAATAGTTGGAAACGTACATTTTACAAAGTTTTAATATTGCAAATAATAACAATCTGAAAAAGTTCGTCTGAAATGTCCGTAGAGGAAGCGGAAATTTCCGTAATTATAAAACTGCTATTCAGGACTGAAGATGTAAGTTTCTCAAGGTAGTCTGCCACGAAATGACTCCTTTAGGACAGTCCTGAAATTACTGCAGGGTGTAAATGAGCAGTCAGCTGACATGTGTGTAAAATCCTGAATGTTCGCTTGTTTATTACGAATTTTCAGAATGAAAAACATTTAGTTCCAAATTCATTGGCAAGAATTCATTTGTTTATGATTCTACTGTGTTAAACTCTTTGATCTGTTAATCCTTCCTTCATGTAATACTAATAATTAATATTCAAATTTCTATCACTATATCATTAAAATTGTTGAACTATAGGATTTAAAAGTGATAGTGTGATGTCACAAGGCGAGGAGGTGGGCAATGAAATCGTTCAGTTGGTGATGAACACCCGAAAAATTCATGGTTCTTCATTTCATGCGGCAAAATATGAGCTGAAAAAAATGATTTATTTCTTCAAATTAATAATTCTACTATCAATTTAGGGTGATAACATTCTCCATTTAAATTTTAAAAACTGACTCCACTTAGTCGACCAAAAAATACGATCTTACGTGACTGCAATGAGAAAAGAAAAATTTTGTTGTAAGAAAATTTACTTAGTTGAAGAAAATCTACTTCACTCAAGAAAATCTCAATATATATAGATATAGAAATTGTAAAGGAAAATTTTGAATTTTCTCGCTACAAGACAATTTTCTTGCTACAAATTTTTTTTTTCTCTCAGTGTGAAGATCTGAATTCTTGAGATTTGCAACTGACAAGATTGAATTCATTAGAGACTAAAATCTGTTTTGTGACTAAAGTAGAGAATTCTTCAATAAACCCCGCCGATCAATACTCATCAAAGACTCAAGTACATGAAACCATGAAAAATATTTTAGTGAAATTTTTACATAGGTTATTCTATCTATAACAGTCGGGTTAATCATCGGAAAATGCAAAAAAAAGATCCATTCTTCTCAGTGTTGTTTTATAACATTTTTTTTTTTTTTCATAAATAAATAATTTTTCCATTTTTTCATTCCGTCGAAGAGAAACTTTTTTCCTGTAAGCTGAGGAGAATGAGGTCAACCAGTGGGAGCGAGAGACTCCAAAATAGGGCATGAATTCATCTATTGAGCTAAAGTGAGAGAGGATGAACGAAGGTTTTATCGAGCGGTTGTACTCCCTCCCTTTCGTTTTCCTTCTCTCGTATGCACTGCAGCTAATGCTCCTTTTCTCTCTACCCCTCCTATTCCATTCCCCATTACGCCGTTACGTTAGTATCTACCCCTCAATACTCTGCTCGTACTACGCCGGTCAAAACGTGCGAGACGGGAGTGTATTCTGGGAGACTGAAACTACTGAGAGTACTTCGATGCCATCACTGATACGCCACGTTTTTTTTTTCAATCCCCTCCTCCCTCGGTTTCTTGCCATTTAAGCTTTGCCGTTGATCTCAACTCTTCCTCCTTCCATCTCTACGCTTACTATCCGCATGCTCCATGTGGAAATAAATATACTCCGACAAATATAAATCAAAAACATATGAATAATACAAATAGTAAATTACATGCCTAGGGCAGTAATGTAAGAAATGTCTCAGAGCACATGTAATGGAGCACATGTTGGTCGAGGCGAAACCGAGGTCAACAAACATGTGCTCTGAAGCTTTCTTACTTACTGCCCAAGGTGGGTATGCTACTTTTCTGCACAGTGGGACAGAAGTGAGCTTCGAAGTGAGTGACGAAAGTCCTACTTTCGTCCCAATGTACAGAATTTTTTTTTTTAAATTGGGAAGATGCCCCAACATGTTCTCATTGTCGGATCATTTTTTGACTTTATTTCGTAGAGGCCTTCACTTTTCACAACATATTTCATGCATAAGGGAATGTATCCAGGAGCTGATCAGTCTCGAATACCTGCTCATTTCACATATTTATACAACTACGAGACCGATGACGCGCTACAGCGCGCCCGTTAGGTATCTTTAGTATAGTATATTACACGTACTATACTACTCACAATTTGACTAATGAGGAAGAGGACTTCACTTTAATCGTGACAACTTTTGATACATCGATTGTTTGCGGTCTTGTTCCTTTTCATGAAGAATAATCGAAAAACTGAGAAAACTTTTTCCTGACTCCATATTAATGTTTATTTCGCTCTATCTCGCTTATTTACCGAGATAATCGAGAAAAACTGGAAAAATTCCGCGGATACTGGATATCCCGAATCGTTGCGGCTTTTGGCCCTTCAGGATCCCCCATTATCGTGCGTTTCACTCAATTCTTTGCGAATTTTCAAGGAAAACCCCGTATTCCCTCGGGAAATGGGTGAAAAATGAGGATGAAGGAATATTCGAAGGAAATCAGCTATCATGAAAATCCCGATTTTAAAATCTTCATAACTTTTTTTCTGTGGCGTATTTCCTGATGGAATTTTACAGTGACATTGCCTAGGTCGTCAGGAAGTAGCCTGCAAAATTCCACAACAGTATCGCGAATGGTTCTGCGAATTCGATAGAGCAGACATTGACATTTTCACTGATCCCATATTAACGTCCATTTCGCTCTATCTCGCTTATTAACCGAGATAATCCCGAAAAACTGAAAGTACTTCTTTCCTGATCCCAAATTAGTGCCTATTTCGCTCTATCTCGCTTATTTACCGAGATAATCGCGAAGAACTGGAATTTTTTCTTCCTGACTCCATATTAATGTCTATTTCGCTTTATCTCGCTTATTTACCGAGATAATCGAGAAAAACTGAAAAAATTCCGCGGAAACTTGATATCCCGAATCGTTGCGGCTTTGGGCCCTTCAGGATCCCCGATCATCGTGCGTTTCACTCAATTCTTTGCGAAATTTCAAGGAAAACCCCGTATTCCCTCGGGAAATGGGTGAAAAATGAGGATGAAGGAATATTCGAAGGAAATCAGCCATCATGAAAATCCCGATTTTCAAATCTTCATAACTTTTTTTCTGTGGCGTATTTTCTGATGAAATTCTACAGTGATACTGCCTATGTCGTTCTGAAAGAGCCTGCAAAATTTCATAACAGTATCGCAAACGATTCTGAAGATTCGATGAAGCGGAAATGGTCATTTTCATAGAGCAAAGGCCATTGCCTCGCGGTTTGGCCTGAAAATTCCGCGAACACTGCATATCCCGAATCGTTGTGGCTTTTGGCCCTTCAGGATCCCCCATCATCGTGCGTTTCACTCAATTCTTTGCGAAATTTCAAGGAAAACCCCGTATTCCCTCGGGAAATGGGTGAAAACTGAGGATGAAGGAATATTCGAAGGAAATCAGCCATCATGAAAATCCCGATTTTCAAATCTTCATAACTTTTTTTCTGTGGGGTATTTCTTGATGAAATTTTACAGCGACACTGCCTAGGTCGTCAGGAAGTAGCCTGCAAAATTCCACAACAGTATCGCGAATGGTTCTGCGAATTCGATACAGCAGACATTGACATTCTTGCTGATCCCATATTAACGTCCATTTCGCTCTAACTCGCTTATTTACCGAGATAATCGCGAAAAACTGAAAATACTTCTTTCCTGATCCCAAATTAGTGCCTATTCCGCTCTATCTCGCTTATTTACCGAGATAATCGCGAAAAACTGGAATTTTTTCTTCCTGACTCCATATCAACGTCTATTTCGCTTTATCCCGCTTATTTACCGAGATAATCGAGAAAAACTGAAAAAATTCCGCGGAAGCTTGATATCCCGAATCGTTGCGGCTTTTGGCCCTTCAGGATCCCCCATCATCGTGCGTTTCACTCAATTCTTTGCGAAATTTCAAGGAAAACCCCGTATTCCCTCGGGAAATGGGTGAAAAATGAGGATAAAGGAATATTCGAAGGAAATCAGCCATCATGAAAATCCCGATTTTCGAATCTCCATAACTTTTTTTCTGTGGCGTATTTTCTGATGAAATTCTACAGTGATACTGCCTATGTCGTTCTGAAAGAGCCTGCAAAATTTCATAACAGTATCGCAAACGATTCTGAAGATTCGATGGAGCGGAAATGGTCATTTTCATAGAGCAAAGGCCATTGCCTCGCGGTTTGGCCTGAAAATTCCGCGAACACTGCATATCCCGAATCGTTGTGGCTTTTGGCCCTTCAGGATCCCCCATCATCGTGCGTTTCACTCAATTCTTTGCGAAATTTCAAGGAAAACCCCGTATTCCCTCGGGAAATGGGTGAAAAATGAGGATGAAGGAATATTCGAAGGAAATCAGCCATCATGAAAATCCCGATTTTCGAATCTCCATAACTTTTTTTCTGTGGCGTATTTTCTGATGAAATTCTACAGTGATACTGCCTATGTCGTTCTGAAAGAGCCTGCAAAATTTCATAACAGTATCGCAAACGATTCTGAAGATTCGATGGAGCGGAAATGGTCATTTTCATAGAGCAAAGGCCATTGCCTCTCGGTTTGGCCTGAAAATTCCGCGGAAACTTGATATCCCGAATCGTTGCGGCTTTTGGCCCTTCAGGATGACCCATCATCGTGCGTTTCACTCAATTCTTTGCGAAATTTCAAGGAAAACCCCGTATTCCCTCGGGAAATGGGTGAAAACTGAGGATGAAGGAATATTCGAAGGAAATCAGCCATCATGAAAATCCCGATTTTCAAATCTTCATAACTTTTTTTCTGTGGGGTATTTCTTGATGAAATTTTACAGCGACACTGCCTAGGTCGTCAGGAAGTAGCCTGCAAAATTCCACAACAGTATCGCGAATGGTTCTGCGAATTCGATACAGCAGACATTGACATTCTTGCTGATCCCATATTAACGTCCATTTCGCTCTAACTCGCTTATTTACCGAGATAATCGCGAAAAACTGAAAATACTTCTTTCCTGATCCCAAATTAGTGCCTATTCCGCTCTATCTCGCTTATTTACCGAGATAATCGCGAAAAACTGGAATTTTTTCTTCCTGACTCCATATCAACGTCTATTTCGCTTTATCCCGCTTACTTACCGAGATAATCGAGAAAAACTGAAAAAATTCCGCGGAAACTTGATATCCCGAATCGTTGCGGCTTTTGGCCCTTCAGGATCCCCCATCATCGTGCGTTTCACTCAATTCTTTGCGAAATTTCAAGGAAAACCCCGTATTCCCTCGGGAAATGGGTGAAAAATGAGGATGAAGGAATATTCGAAGGAAATCAGCCATCATGAAAATCCCGATTTTCGAATCTCCATAACTTTTTTTCTGTGGCGTATTTTCTGATGAAATTCTACAGTGATACTGCCTATGTCGTTCTGAAAGAGCCTGCAAAATTTCATAACAGTATCGCAAACGATTCTGAAGATTCGATGGAGCGGAAATGGTCATTTTCATAGAGCAAAGGCCATTGCCTCTCGGTTTGGCCTGAAAATTCCGCGGAAACTTGATATCCCGAATCGTTGCGGCTTTTGGCCCTTCAGGATCCCCCATCATCGTGCGTTTCACTCAATTCTTTGCGAAATTTCAAGGAAAACCCCGTATTCCCTCGGGAAATGGGTGAAAAATGAGGATGAAGGAATATTCGAAGGAAATCAGCCATCATGAAAATCCCGATTTTCAAATCTTCATAACTTTTTTTCTGTGGGGTATTTCTTGATGAAATTTTACAGCGACACTGCCTAGGTCGTCAGGAAGTAGCCTGCAAAATTCCACAACAGTATCGCGAATGGTTCTGCGAATTCGATAGAGCAAACATTGACATTTTTGCTGATCTCATATTAACGTCCATTTCGCTCTAACTCGCTTATTTACCGAGATAATCGCGAAAAACTGAAAATACTCCTTTCCTGATCCCAAATTAGTGCCTATTCCACTCTATCTCGCTCATTTACCGAGATAATCGCTAAAAACTGGAATTTTTCCTTCCTGACTCCATATTAATGTCTATTTCGCTTTATCCCGCTTATTTACCGAGATAGTCGAGAAAAACTGAAAAAATTCCGCGGAAACTTGATATCCCGAATCGTTGCGGCTTTTGGCCCTTCAGGATCCCCCATCATCGTGCGTTTCACTCAATTCTTTGCGAAATTTCAAGGAAAACCCCGTATTCCCTCGGGAAATGGGTGAAAAATGAGGATGAAGGAATATTCGAAGGAAATCAGCCATCATGAAAATCCCGATTTTCGAATCTCCATAACTTTTTTTCTGTGGCGTATTTCCTGATGAAATTTTAGAGTCTGTAACAATATATGACTACGCTTCGTGACTCAACCCGGTGTTTTTATTGGAAATTAAACAATTCATCAAGATCACCTTTGCCAGGTCACCACTGGTTCCTAAATTCGGATCATCTTGAAACAGCTTCATATTCCATAGGATTCATTCAATTTCGTAAGAAAGTGAAGATTGTGAAAATTCGTTTTAATCGTGTAAAAACTCACGGAGATTTTCCTCTCTCTTCCATAAATACAAGAATCAGCAATTTACGTAGCCATAATAAAAGAACAGCATGATATGAATGATAAAAATTATAAAACTCCCTACTTATGTTCCCCCTCTCGCCATGGAAGCTTATATTTCAGTCCCAAGTGAACACTGGACTTCAACGAGTCACACGTTTGAACATTGTTCCTTCTGGGAGTAACAACCCCTTGACGATCGTTGGAGATTGCTAACACGAGAGGTCAAATACTCATCACAGTGAAAACACAGAAACGTGCTCTTCTATTTTATGCAAGCAATTGTTCTGAAGGATATAGAACTTGTTTTTTTCTTCTTCGTTCTACAATTGACGATACACGACTCAGGGAAATATAAATTTTTCCTGAATCGCTTTGTTTCTTGTTGGAAATGTTTTCTAATGACATCAATTACAATTGATTCTTATTTTGAAAATTTTCTTGGAGAGGTCTTCACATTCCAAAAACATCGCCAATCATTTTGATCCGCTAGTTCATTTTGCCCCGGCCTCCCCTACATATGCTTTACAGTCTATTGCTTATAATTGCCATACTTGCTTCTATTTGTCTTGAAATATGGATGGTTAGATATCAGTTACGAAGCTATCACATTTTCTGAAAAAAAGTATGAAAATTTTGCTATTCCACTAGATTTCCAGAATATTGGGTGGAAATAAACTACAACATGAGACTTCTGTAATTTCTCTTCGAAGGGTGAAATTGAGTAATAACCGTATTGCCAGAAAAAAGAGGAAGCGAATTTCTTGTGATTGACTTCACAAACATTTTGAAAACCAGGGGATTCCAAGAAAATTATCGCATAATTTTTTCTTGAGAACCCATACTTTCAGACGGCTTCTCTCTCCCAATTGAGATTGCCGACAACAATTTTCTACATAGTTGGTGAAGGCCTGTGCGGGTTACCCAGAAAGATGAATCGATTCTTTCGCTGAGGGCGTCGACCTCACTAGACTCGACTATTTCCCTCAAAGCCAAGGGGTTAGATACGCCCGACGGCTCGAGAGACCCTTCATACGATATCCCGCCTTTTTCTGCTGTGTGGATTTTTCGTTCTCTATCTTCTCGATCGAGTTTATTTGAAGGTCTTTCGTTGGCGCCGGAAAAACATCTCTGACGGATATGCCTAAGGCGTGTCGACCCCACGCTCCAAATTAGTGATCCATCAGCAGCCGGAAATTGCCGAAATTTCAGCTTCTATTTCAAATCAAATCTTTCAATCTCTCGATGAACAAAAATACGAAGAGATTCATACTCACACGAATAATGCATAACAATATCCGCAATATATTAAAACATAGAAGAGAGTGGAGTAAAATGCTCTTCCATGGTAATATGATCCAGAAATTTTTTTCAAAATGAAGGTCTTCATGAAAAAATCTGAAAAATTGAGGAGATACTTTAATATGAAGGGATTGTTGGTGAATTTTTTCAAATTCTCCCAGACGCTTTTGGAATCAGGAAAATCTTGAGTCATTCTGATCCACTGGTTCATGCCCGACTAGAAATTTTGATCCGGGTCACATGTGGACCTCCTCAGGCAGTGCCTGACTCCAGACGTCATGCCCTCACTTAGATGGCTTATCCGGTCCACCTCTGAGCTGTAATGCGCTTGTCAATTCAGGGCCTGACTTGTATCGCTAACTCAGAACCGAATGAGCCATTCCAGATAAGTGCCGAATGAGAAATTCAGTAATTCCGCAGTATAGCTCTGCCAATTGAAAAGTAGGGTTTTTAGCGTTTCCTTAGCGGTCATTTGCAGTCATGTTATAACCTTGGATACTCCTATTTAGGATATGATGCTCCGATGAGGTGCCCATGACTCTATTATCATCGAGCGACTGTATGACGATGACCTCACGAGGGAGGTCTCATGATGTCCTTACATGTATGTAGGGTGAACCTTATAAGGAACTTATTCCTACCCAACAAAATTTTCTACTTGGACAGAAAAGAAGAAAAGCCTTGAATTCCGTATAGTGAAGCGTGAGAAATACGAAAAATAAATAACGCTGGAAATGAAAATTCGTATATGGTGACAATCAGTGGCAATCTGATAATTTCCTCCCGTATTACGTACCGTATTATTTAAATATTGGATCATTCATCTCGAATGATTAAAAATATCAATGATAAAAATGTGAATTCTAATAAGGAAATAATATTTTTGATTCTTTTCTAGAAACAAAGTATGATGGTGAGACAACTAGAGGAAGAGCTGAGGATGAGGATGCGAGGACCTAGTGTTGAGATGCAACAGCAAATGGAAGTACTTTACAACGAGAATGAGCACTTGACGCGGGAAATAGCCATACTGAGGGATACAATAAAGGTGAGACAATTTATTGAATATCCTTTTTGTTTATATCTTCATTGTTTATATCCTAATAAAAGGTGTGAACGTTACCCAGATCATCTTTACGATGATTAAACGGCGGACATCATAAACTTTGCATGATATTATTGGGGTGGTAGTACTCGAACAAGAGTGTGTCTCTTACTGTCTCTAAGAGAAAAAAAACATGCAGACATGTATGCACACATAAATTTTTCCTGGTTATCATTTTCGGACTCTCTAAATCATTTTAAGTACTTGAAAAATTCAAGTGGAAGATTTTCTCGAAAGTGATGTTTCCATTCGGAAGCAAAAATCTAAAAAAAAGAGGGTGCAGGAATTCCCGCCCGATCGGCCGAAGTGAAACTTCTTGCCTATGAGGTAGAGATAAAGATAAATTAGGAGAATTTTTTATTGAACAAGGGATAGAATTTTCTGTTCGTTAATGAATTATGATTTTTTTCGCGACCAGTACTCAGATCAATAGATTTTTTTAATTCATCGTGTTTGTGAATATCTCAGGAATTCATCAAGATAGAGTGATTTTGCTGCGATCGTTCTGTGTAGTTCTCGGAAATCTCTACAGAAAAGGATTAATGCAAAATCGTCCCTTCGTGCCTCAATTTCGATATATTCAAAGTGAATTTTTGCATAAAGATTTTCACTCCGAAAAAAATTCTCGTTCAATTTGACGTGCGGATCCGTAAATATTTTAATTTAATTCCAGAAACTTTATTGGAAAATACTTGCATTCAATGAATGACGGATGGAGAAAAACTTATTTTTATTTTTTTTTTTACAGGAGCTTGAGCTGAGAATAGAAACTCAGAAACAAACACTGCAGGCCCGCGATGAAAGCATCAAAAAGCTCCTTGAGATGCTTCAAAATAAGGGAATGGGTGAGACAATATATATATATATATGTATATATATTTAGATACGTATTCTATTCAATAATTTATGTAATAATCACTCGGTTTCCTTCTGCACTAGTGGAGAAATCGAAGGATCAAAAAAATAACCGTACCTCCCTCAGAAAACATCGCATCAGAGTAAACAGACAGCAAATTGGAAGCTTGAAGTCTCTAGTTTTGAGACCTTAGGACGGAAATGTTCTTAAGGCAATGTGTATCGCGCAATACTAATGAGCACCGTAGAAGAAAATTCGAGAATTTTTCGTTTTTTGTTGTTCTACAGACTTGCTATGCATCCACTATATGGACCAAATTTTTCACTATTCTTCACATGAATTTGAAAAGGCAAGAAAAAAAAACTTCTGGTGATTTTTTGAAACATTACACGCTCAATTGAAAATATCGAGGAAACCACTAATCTTAAACGTGCTTTCTACAGTTTAACATATCCATAAAAACCTGGAAAAATTTCAATTTGATCCAGAGCTCTTTTTTTGGTTCTATTAGATTGAATTTTTGGAAAAATTAGAGGATCACATTTTTTGCTCTTGAAAGCTCGTGATCTTCAACAAAATGGAAAAATTATATTTTCTCAGCTTTTCTCACATTTTCATTGCAAACAGCGTTTAAATTGATGAAACAATTAATTTTCGAAGAACCAAACGTTTTTTCTTCCCTTAAGGAGGCCGGTATTCGGAAGGTAAACGTTTAATTAAGATGAGATAGGGATGAATTCAGACAAGTCATAATTCGGACATGAGTGAAAATTAGTCAGAGTAAGTACAGCATTACTCATATTTGTACTTGACAATAAACAAAATGAATTTATAGAAAAAGTATCCGAAAAAGATATGGAGGTGATAGCCAATTGTGCAAGAGCATTAGGGGATTTCCTGTATCTAGGGAACCCTGCAGTTTGATGATTGTTTCAAAGAGAGAAATGCGCATCTCTAGAGACTTTTTATTATTATTCTCAAACTTGGAACAGCGAAAAAGTAGAATTATAAAGTTCACAATTTTTTACACTATTCACAGATCAATTCATGCATTCAGAAATCCTTCATTTGAATGAAATAATCTTTAATTTAATCATGATTCTAGAAGTGGTAAAATGAAAGTCAATTCATTTCGATGTTTTTCCATGAAATATCTTGTAAATATGAGAAAGTGATTCTGTAGTCATCTCTTGTTGGAAAAAAATTGGAGCTATAAGAAAAGTTATCATGAAAATTTCGATATTTCTCCCAGATATTGAGGTATTTCATGAAAATTCATGTTAAATTCAGGTCAACTTCTGCCACTCCACTACTTTACTGCTGAATTTCTTTTCGCTGCCTCGTGAATGTCTGAAAATCTCAGTGCGATAGAGAATTTCATGGAGTTATTTTTTTACTTAAGTATGTGAGTAAATGGACATTCATCGCACACTTCGTGCACGGTAAAACCCCATTATCGTCGGGTAGGGCTTTTTTTGGAAGCTCGTGATTACATAACTCGGTTTTGCCTCACTAACCTCATAATCGTCACAATAGCCCTATCGCAACTCGTAACATAATATACTATCATAGCATTCATTTGTTGTCATAAGAAGAATCACCCTAAATGTGACTCATAGGGTGGAGCACAGATCATATTTCCCTAACGAATCCGGTTTATCAAAGGTTACACGAAAGAAGAAAACAATAAAAATTATAGCAAAATTTGGGGATTCAATTGTACTTGAGCTGAACATGAAGAGCGTTTAGTAATGAATTTCTCGGTAAGTCATCCACGTGTCGGGCGATATTGGCTGATATTTGTTGGACACGTTTGGTTTTTATGATTACCTTTTCCATCCACAGGCACTCCTCGAATTATATAAAATATTTTTGGAACAACTTAATGATTCATTTTTTTTCGAAATAGTGCTAAGTACTCCATATATGAATATCGCCTTCTTTGCTGGCATTCAGAGTAGATACAAATTAAGTTTGAAGTTTTTTTACAAAATGGTTAGGGATGACATAATCCCATAAATTCATTGGATATGTTAATTTTATTAATTATCTTCAATTATAAAATTCTTATTAAACATTGAATAATTCATCATTTTCCATTTTCGATTAATTGAAAAGTCCAATCAACAGCCCCATGAATTTTCATGGACTATCGTGAATTTCTTTCATTGACAAGAACATCCATTTCAAATATCAACAAAAAATCATAACTTCGTGAGCAATTTCCGAAGATTTATCAAACTTTATTGAAATTTTTCTTAGCGAGGATGAAGGCGCGCGTCTCTTGTAAATTGAGCTGAACTACTTCACATGAAATTCTGAAGTCACTCTTATTTGTGTATTGTTATTATCGAAATGATTTGATAAATACTAAGAAACATTTCGAACAGTTCAATGAAGGACAGATCTATCTAAAAATTTAAATTTTGCGCCATTCATTGAAGTAACCAAACGAGCAATTATCTTGACAGACCTGGAGTTGGCTTTCGAAATAATCGATATAATAAAGATGATTTTTTTTTCAAATGGATCAAGTTTGCAAATGTACTAATTGTAATCCATACCTAACCGAAAAATACGCTATCTCACTTAATGTAAGATATTTTTCAGAAAGACGCATTTCGGAATCGTTGATGTTAATGATCCAATATCAATGGCTTAATATTTAGGATCTGAATATCAGCTTTCTGGGAATTTTTCCGCAGTAGTATACTTTCTTTTTTCCCCTGAACTACTGTCCAGAAATTATCAATGAATGATTCTCGGCTCTATCATCCTGTTCACTGCTCAATTTTCATTGATAAACCATTAACTCCAATGAGCGTTTTCCAGCATCATTATCTTGACTTTATCGTAGAATCATCTCATGGATGGAGGGAGCCCATCCATGAGATGATTGCATTACTGCCGAGATAAATACACTGGAAGGAGTTAATTTTTAATCAATAAAAATCATTTATAAATGAGAATTGTGCAATGTTCATAAAGATCAGAAACTTACATTAATAATTGACTTAGTTCATTGCACTACTTTTGATTTTGAATCAATCGATATAATGTTACGTTCTTATTTCCATTCATCACGTGAAAACTGGAAGATTGATCTATGAAAAAAATCACTTCATTAGACTTATTCGATTTAGCAATAAAAGGAGGATAAATTTCCTTTCTATTATTTTTCAATTTCCCTCAAGTACGGAGTCCATACATGATAACAACTCGTCTGCTTGTCCTATTGGCCGGGATCCACACATCGACTCTTCTCATCAAGAACAAAAAAATGATTTTATTGAATACAATCAGAGATATCGAGTTGAAAAAATTGATTCGGATAGATGATGAAACTGTCTTGTAGTGATAAAATGTTTTTTTTTTGATGTTTACAATTATTTTTTCACAAATATTAACAGCGGAATCAGATCGTCAGGAACAGAAATAGGCAGAGACGGTCGTTATATGGCACTTGCCCCTCCATGGGGATATAGCCAAAAGGAATAAGAAGACGGTCGTTATCAATACACGTAGAATAACTAGAAAAGGGCCGCATTGTGTCGATCACGGACATTCACGAAATTTTGAATGGAAAACGATGTTCACTGCTGAATTTATGACTGTTAGGAGCTGAGAATCTTTGTGATAGTAAAACACATCGATGGGGAGATAAAATGATCTCATTGAATCTCTTTCATCTATGAAAGTCATTTTTTTCACCTCTACGACTCTCTTATTTACTGAAATGTTGTAACGGGCACTACTACTCGGTGACGTGACGTCACATGATCGTTTTGTGATGCGTCATATGACGCATCTCCAGTCAGGAAGCTCCCGGCTGATAGAACAGGCTACGGTGTATGGGTGCCGTACTTGAAGGGTTAACTTGTTCAATGCAATCTCGCGAGCTCTTCGTTGCTTTTGGTCCTGTTTCAGGAAAAGAGGAGGAGAGGATCATGTTCCAGCAGATGCAATCCATGGCGCAGAAGCAGGTCCTTAAGCATTTAATTCCAGTGTGATTATTTCAATTTGCCCGAATTCATGACAATTTTTTATTTAGTTGACGGAAAAAATTCATTGAATAATAATCAAAAATATAGTTTTTTTTTTTCAATTCGCGTCGCGTAATTTTGTAAATTTATACACGAGCGTCTCAACTGACTGTTGTTTTTGTTCTTTATTTTTTTTAGAGAAAGCTTGCATAAGTAGTTACTTTTCTTTGCGCTGTGTATTGGCTTCATCCAAACGAATATCAAACGATATGTGAATGATTTCACTAGTTGAAGGGAACAATTAACCTTCAGTATAATTTCTTTCTCGGTATCTATCCGTGGTTGAAGAACGAATGAATAATTGTCATACATCATGGAGTTTTATTGGCAGCATCATTCACTTCATCTACCCTTTAGTAATATTTGCTGTTGTATCACTATTTTATATTGAAAATTCAGAAAAAAACTAATCCTTAGATATCCTCAATAACTGAGGCAATAAGGTGAAAAGCTTCATCGCAAGAAAAAACAATAATATAATTCATTTCAAATTTTTACCATTCAAATTTGATGAACAAATAATTTATTTATTCAGTCCATTTCCATCAACTCATATTTCCAACAACACTCACCTTCATCACTCTTCTTTTTTATATCTTCTTATCACTTGATTGAACAATTTATCTTTCTTTAACAAATATTTCACAATCAAAATTCACTATTGATAAATCACCATGAATGCTTTAATTTTTCAATCAATATAATCTTACAATTTTCCTCCCTATTTTCGTCCAATTGATGAAAGTTTTCACTGAACTATTGAAGCTAACGTGAAACACTTTTCTATCACAAATCATGCTCTATACTGAGAGAATTCTCTTGAGACAGAATGAAGTTGATGAATTCCATGAATCTTCACTATAAGAAACTCATGAAATCCGTTTCTTATGAAAATTCAACATAAAAAAAATTATTTCAAATTAAAAAATCATATAGGAAGATATATCAAGGCTATAATAATTGTTCATAGGAAAAACAATTGGAAAATATGACGAAATTTTTATAGAGATTCATGATTGATTGGTAATCAAAATAATTCTCTGTTCTATCAATTCTTCATACATAATAGTTCATTCCAAATAGTTTTTACTCATTGAATCCATCAACTTTATGGTCTACGAAGGGAAAGTTTCCCTTATTGCACGCCGTGCGGTAAATGCCACTTCCTGCACACTGAGCGTGCTTTCAGTGGCACTTTCCATGCATCGTAAAATAAAATACTGTACCTAACCCGTGCAGAAAAGATTTACAGACTAGTGTGATCGCAAAACTTGCCGTTGGCTCCTTCTGCAACACTCACACTCATCAGAAAATAGTTTACTGCACTTGTTTGGTAATATACTATTCTTCCATGTACTCCATCTAAAGTAGTTAGAGTCTATAGGATCATTACAATTGATGTTATTTCTGTCCAAGATTACCTGCTCAATAGAACGTTTTATATATCAAAATGTATGTATGAGAACTCAATGAACAGCCTGATATATATGCGCACGTTATACTTTTAGTGTATCCTTTCACGACTGCATATGCTTCCTCAGCACTTGTACTATGAAAGAATCGTGTCACCTGAAATTGAAAAAGCAACGTCATTATTAATCAATTTACCTGAAAGTCGTACTATCTCGACAATTTGGACTTACGCTTTTCTTCAGAAGTTTAATACGTCCATAACTAAAATTCGAACATTATCTGGAGAATTTCGAGTACTTTCAGCAGCTTTACTATATAAAATATGCAAATAATACTCACTTATCATCCCCTTAGAAGCAAAGTAGTGGAAGTGCTATGCTTATACATAGCACACATGCCACTTTGTTCCTAAGACGCCAATATTTATAATAAATTCGAATATCCTGCGAAAGTTGTTGAGAGTTACGGCCAGATAACCCAGGCTCTGGTCTGAATTGTGCGCACAGCACGAACACTGTGCAGTTTCAGTCACGGAAACCGTACAAAGGTCACGCTATGACTTGTTGTTTGCACAATTCGAACCGTCGCTCAAATGGACAGAGCTATAATAGAAAGAAAAATTGTTAAAAATTGTTAATAGCTGTACAACTTTCAGGATTGTCACAATTTTTTAGATTATAACTTAAAAAAAGAAATTGTTACAACTTTATATCTCACAGCATTGTGTTTATGTGCTCGTTTTAGTTCTAGGTAATGTTTCATTAGGTGGAGTCTCTTCATTACGCCTCTCCGGACTATATGAAGATTATTTTTCAAAAATTAATTGAATAAGTGAAAGGAAAAGAGAAGAAAGAGAGAACATTTTTTAATTTTTATTTTCGATCAATTTTTAATTAAATGTCATGCTTTTTTGTATGTGAGTATGTATGAATATCCCGTCACGTTCGGAATATTGCTGATTACAATTATTTCTCTCCAAACAAGAACTTCATGACCCAATTATCTGAAACATCCAAAGATATAGTGAATAAACTCAAAAAAATTCTTTTAATTCCATTTCATTTTGAATTATTATTTTCTTTTATTTTCCCTTTTTCCGTTTTTTTCCTGTTCAAGCCCAGTCTGATGTGATTTTCGATTAGAGCTCTCAATGTAATTAAAATCCGCTGAGAAATCTCTGATTTAACTTCCAGTAAACTCTCTAATTTTGAAATGAAAGAATCTGATAAAAAAAAGATTGTAAAATATCTTTCGATGCTTTCCCTTCAATCCTGATACGTACTTTTTTAACTCCGTGATTTGAGTCTCTTTGCTGCGCATATGTCTCCAGTAATTTTCTTCACCACAACACTCACGTTACTCTACAAGAACAGTAACTAATCGCATGGTGCAAGGGGCCATTGCATGCAATTAATCGGCCCCGAGAACTGTACGTGTCGATTGCTGGCAATTTGTCCCTAGAAAAATTCTGATTTCAAAAGAAAACAGCTGAATACGGGAAAATTCACCTCGCAAACAGAAATTAATAATTCATCATTAATTTATTGCCGATATACTCAAATTTTTTTCCTCAATCTGTTAATTTCTAATGATCATATTTAATTGATTATGCACATCAAAGAGTGACCACATGAAATTTTTGCTTCTCATCACAATTAAATTCTGCTTATAATTATTTTCTACAATTTATTATGATTTTTTTTTTCTAATACGCGATTCTTGATTTTGATCTAACGAAACTAAAATGAATCGGAGAAACAATTGATGCAAAATTAATCAATATAATAAAGTTACAAGAGGAGTCCCATCATTACGTTTGAAAGATATTGAATAAGGTGCTGAGTATACTGCGTGGAATGAATCGCTTTGAATGTTTAGGATGAATTTATTACAAATCTGCGAACCATAGAAACTCATTCTCACAAGGAGGATTAAAATGCATTTTATCCCTATAATCACTCACGTCTATTCTCCCCATGATAATAATTGATTGGAAGAAAAAAAATTAAAGTATCTTCACGCCATCAACTCATCGTCCATCTTCATAAATATCAACAATAACAACAACCACAACAAAAAAATTATATGCGTCTCGCCTCTAGGACAAACTCAAAAAATTATTGGCCATCGAAGTACGCGGCCGACCGATTCGACGGAGGACCAAGCAGGTACACTCAACGATACAGAAAAAAAACCAAGACATCACACCACAAAAAAACGTAATTAGTGAGAGAGAAAAAACACATTTATTAAACGAAATTACAACAAGAATACAACACACAGCTACTACATTATTCTTCAGCGGGGTTCGTTCAATTGTATTTTACTTTATGATTCCTTTGAAAGCAGAGAAAAAAGCTATTTAAGTAAAGTAGATGAAGAAACAACGAAAATGAAGAGGAAGTTTTTTTTTTTATCGGTATAATGTTGAGGACAGAGAAGCGATGACACAAGAATGAACTTTTTTTTTCTAAAAATTCAACTGATCGGAGTAGTCAAAACTTTTCCTTTTTTTTTCAACAATCATTCATATTTGATTATTTTCCTTGGATCATGACAATTTCATCTCAGCAAAAAAATCTTAGTGGATAACGTCTCAATATAAAACACCGCATGACAAAATGTTCCAGTGTGAAGTATTTTGACTAACAAAACACAATTACTCGCAGAAAATGAATACTCATGAATTGATTCGATGAATCAACAGGCACCATTAACAAAATAGCTGATGGATCGAAAGATCACATAAGAAAATATCACAGTATTTCAAGTACATTTCATATTATCAACGCATATGAACCACATTATGATAAAATATACATAATTCCTCTTAATGAATTAGCACATCACCATATCTATTGTAGGTAGAAACAATTAGGAAAAATTAACATTCATTCGTAACAAAAATGATTATTATCTATAAAAACGCACAATAACATTATAGAGGAATAAATCAAAAAAGATTAATAGTACATTACGCACCTAGGGCGGAAAAAAGTTAATTTATCCACCCATGGTGCGTATAGTATTTTTTTGCCCAAGGGTGCTGGAAAATGTGTTTCAAACCAAGCAAAGTGAGGTTAGAAACCCATTTTTTCAGCCCCTAGGGTGAAAAAATAATATTATCTAATGAAAAGCAACAAATTAAATAGAAATACGATGATGGACTCGAAATCCAATGAAACCAAATTCTCTGCATTAATTATGATATCATCATTTGAAATAATGTTATCGAAGGAATATTTAAATGAGCTGTAATTGCTTGAGATTGGATTGTCGAGTGTTTTTATACATAATCTAGTGGATCACTACACCACACCATACCCTAAAGGCCAATAAGGGAATGGATAGTCCCTTAATTATCGCTCTCTCCTAAACGGTAGCGCCATCGTCATCCCATCCTTCACCGCACCTTCCTGACAGCTATAGATGTTTCAAAATCGATTTCAAAAAAAATTATATAATGACAATGGGGCTGAGGAGGAAAATATCATATTCTGAGATCATTTCGTCACGAGACATTATTGCATGAGATATAATTCTCCGGAGATTTTTGCTGAGATGTTATAGTCCGAGTCAAATACTATGTCACCATTCTCCTCCCAGTGAAATAAATTGTTATAGTAATTCGTGTTTATTTGAAATTATATATGTTTATGGAATTTTCGATGACAATTTTTCTTGAGTTATTTCCCACTTTTTTCGGATCCGAGCACATTTGTGTACAGATTGCACCAGATAACCAAGCCAGAAATTGAGTTGAGTGCTAGAAAATAAAAGATACATTACTTCAATTATTAATCGCATTTTCACTAACATTGAATTGATGGCTCGGTTTATCATTGTCAAATGATGAGTTTCACTGTAAAAGATGTTGTTAGAAGATAAAATGAAATCGCTTGAAAATAATACGTGTATCATTATTATCAAAAAATTCAATTCTTAAAGTAAAAGTTAGTAAATTCCTAAATAAAAAAGGAATTATTGAAATTTTAATGTCAAACAGTACTAATTTCAAGAATTTTCAATTTTTTCTTTAAATTAGAATCTCTAATTCTCATCAAAGTTTCATTAAAATAAATTCCAAAAATATTTTCACAGTGCACAGCACTTTTTCCAATTCTCAATAATTTCATGTTAAAAAAAAAATAGAAAAAATTACGGAATGTTCAAGTCCTTTACACACCCTTATTTTATCATTTCGATAATCACTGGTTATGCACCATTTCATGCTATTTAAATTGTTGCTCTTGTCTATATATTATAACAATAGATTATCAGAAATTCTCTTCGAAAATTTCACTGTTCTATCGAAAACTGTTACATTTACTACACAGAATCTCCTCGTCATTATCGGATTTAGCGAGTATAAGATAATGAATTTCCTATTCTTTCGAGCTTTTTCCCCCTCCTTTTTTTCTGTTTATTCCAAGCCATTAATCGTGTAACCGCTGAAGCTCTGCCATATTATGATCAATCCCGAGGTTTTAGCCTCACTCGTTTTATACTCTTGTCATTTCAGCAGAATACATTATTTCTCACGTCATTGAATCTCGATATTTTATTTATCGTTTAATATCAGTATTTATTATTACATACACTCATTTATTCATATTCTGAATTATACACTTATTTTACTGTGACACCGGCATTCTATTTTTTTAAATTCATGTGTCAGACCCTGAAACTCAATTATCAAAAAGAAGATTCTCCAAATGTTTCTTGAAATATTTCTTTTTTCATTTCATATTTCCCATTATTTTTTAATCTTCAATATTGGGAACGATCGAAGAATCTTCTTTATAGTTCACATGAATTAGCAAATCATTCGAATGCATAATAATTGATTTGATCTCCTTAATCATCAGTGATTCACGCCAGACAAGTATGAAAATTTTTAATAAAATAAATCAACAAATCAATAATTATGCATTTTTCAAATAACATTCTCGAGGTGAGATCTTGTCCATAATGAGCATAACTGCGTAATTCATTAACGCGCAGGCGCAGAACATGCGACTGCAGCGCCATCGTGATATTCAAAGCTACTCAAGTTACCAAACTTGACCCTTTGTTCTTTGCGATAGACTGAAGTGTAGTTGAATCATAGACTTTACAGAAATAGCTACAGATAACTTGAATAAAAAACAGTTTGCTCAGACGCTGATGAATGCAACGATGGACAAAATGTCGGCCGTACGTCGCGGTGGGCGAAAGAACTGCGGCGTCGCCCGACGTCGATGACAATGTTTTCACGAAGACTATTTGTATCATTACCTATTATACATATCTTTGAGAAAGAAACGTTGGAGGAAAGAAACACATTTGAAACGTTGGAGAAAAATTGATGCGCTTCACAAATATCAAATTTTTGGAAGAAAACATGTGCTTGGAGATAATCATAAATTGCAAGAACACACGTTTTACGAAAAGATTACTATTGTGGGATCTATGGGTTGCCGGTGGTGTGCCGGATTAATTATGACAGAATAATTGATGGTTTCAATTGAAGATATGAAAAACATATATCATAACAATGGAAGATTATGGATTTCGGACAAGTGTGTACGAAGTTTCGGCGGGAACGTCGCTTTTCTTTCGTCAACCGGGACGCTGCGAGAAGTATCAAGACCTATGTGTCCTCAAAATGAGGTTGTTTTTGATCGGTTAACGAGGCTGCTGATGAAAAAAAAATTACGATTCGGTTCTGAAAGAAAGGAACATAAATAGAAATGAGGTTATTTTACAGAAATGTTTGAAATGGGTAGACATAGAGAGATTTGTCCAGAGATGATTGTCGTAGACAATTGCGTAGACTATGAAAAGAGATCTCTTGATGAATTTACCTATGATTTATGATTTCTTAGATATTCTGCAATCTGCAGCCTCTAAACGATTATTAAGCTACCTCACAGCACGATCATGATCACCATATCACTTCCACGACCACCAATAAACAAGAAAAAAAGTCGATCTTAAACAAAAAATAATGATTAAACAATTGTCTAATGAAAGCAAACGTGAATAACGTCTGCTATTGCTTGTTTATAAGGAGCTCAAAGCAACGAACGAGACTCTGAAGAGCCTCCAGACCCAGTTGGAGCTGGCGTACGCCTCAACAGCATCATCAGGTGCACCAGTTGCAGGTAGTACTGGTGGCGTCGGCGGCGGTGTTGGCAGCAGTACTGTACATGGCTTGTATGGTACCAGTCATGGTACACTCAGTAATACAGCTACGCTATTAGGTGGTAGTGTTGCTGTACCTGGTGGTGTACCAGGTAGTACAACATTAACAGCTATACTTGAGACTAAAGACGCTAGAATACAAACATTGGAGAAAGAAGTCAGCTTATTGGAGGCTGAATTGCAGCGTATAAGGGAGTGTGGGGGTAGACTACGTGAACAGCTGCTTAAAGCAACAGCAGTGCCAAGTGGTGGTGGTGGAACATATTGTGGCAGTACAACACCTGGCGCTATTCCTGGAACAACAGGTATCGAAAGCATAACCAAAGGGAGATCACTCTCACTTCCATCTGCATTTGGTAGCCTACAGTCATCAGTACTGACACGTGGACCCTCCTCAGTTATTGCTAGCCTTTTACCACATGGGCAAGCAACAGGAACAAATCTAACAAATCCATTGCTTACCGCTTCAACAGGTGCTGGTAGTGGTACATCATCATGCCTTGCTGGTATATCTTCTGGATTGAGTACTGGAGTTGTAAATCCTTACACTGATCGGCATCAGCCATCACAAACAACGAGCCAGACGTATCATCATCATCATCATCAGCATCATCATCATCAACAACATCAACACCAACTCCAACACCATCAGCCGCAGACGCCGTATCAACAACATCAGGCGCAACAGGCACATCAAGCACACCAACAGGCTATACAGCAGCATCTCAAACATATTGAGCCGGCCGCCGCCGGCGCCCTGGCCCTACATGCTCACACCTTCAACAAGCATGATCTCAACTTCAAACGCCAAGTAAGTTTCTTCATCAACAACGTCCGCATCGAAAAGAACGACGTCATCTAGAAATGGAAAATAACTGCTCACGGAGGATAGTCTACCCGAATAAGCGATATATATATATATGTATATATATATACATATATATATAAACTAGATATATAAAATTCAATATTCGTTACTTTCTATTTTGTGATATGTACAAGAAAGGAGGCAACACTTTAGCTTTAGTTCCCAAAAACAAGTCACCCTTCTCTCTCATTCCGATGGACATCAACAGGATTTGCTTGGGAGAACTAGTTTCTGAATTCCTTTGGCTTTGTTATACCTTGTCTTGTTTGTGGAATTCCTTGGGTGATTTTTTTTCTTGATCGCTTTGCGTATTTCTCTGTAATAAAACATGAAATATTCCAGTAGAATTGGGTAGGGCAAAATATAACAAAACATATATAAATTTGAATTTAAATATGATTAAATAGATTATCGCGAAAGTAATAATTAAAATGGTTTTTAAAAAATCAGAAAAATTTTATGAGTAAACACGTTGAGAATCATATGCTGACGTGTCTTGGAGGGTTTCAAATAATCCCTCCTGGACCCTAAACGATAAAAATTCAACAGAAAAATGAATATGACTGCTTTTTTCATTGCGGTAAGAAATATATATATGTCGTGTATATATATACTTATATATATTTGATCGAAGAATGATTGACAAGCCACCCGTGTTCAAATAATTGTTCACAATTATTTTTT
Organism: Aleiodes alternator; assembly: GCA_963921955.1. Lineage (NCBI taxonomy): Eukaryota > Metazoa > Arthropoda > Insecta > Hymenoptera > Braconidae > Aleiodes > Aleiodes alternator. The sequence goes on from OY998097.1 coordinate 242,786, forward strand.
CATCCTGATGTACTTCAAAAATAGAGATGAAAAACCAAGAATAATAAGTCCTTTCCATCTATTATTATTTTTTTATGTATATTTTTAAAGAGAAACAATTATTATACATATAATAGCCACAAAGTTACTGATCGAATCGGGAGTATATGATATTTATGATAAATCCAAAATTACTCAAGCGTCGAATCGGTAGTATATTTTTCGACTCGATGTGTATTCTGATTAATAATTATAGAGTTATATAATTACCTTCAAAATGCTTATCTCCAACTATGAAGAAATATCTATTAAGAAAAAGGGAAAAAATCGATGATTGTTCAGTCGGAGTAAAAAACCTGAGATGGATGAAAAAAAAACTTGTGGCTGTGTAGCTTACCGAATCTTCAATGTGCGTACCTAAAAAAACAAATAAAAATTATATGAAACTTTAGGCCTTAGAAACTGTTGACCCCTTGAGATATCTAAAAATGTTAATTGTACAGATTTTTTTTGTTCTCAGCGTAAGTTAGAGAGGAAAGATGAATGCATTTGAAAAAAAATGATGTTAATGTTTAGATTATAGTCTGAAGACGACTCAGCCTCAAGAATTTGGCACTACATATATTTTTTCATAGAACTTATCCCAATGTTAGAGAGAGTAAAAGGAAAATCTAAAAGCCAAATTGATAAATTAAAGAAGAAGAAAGTCGCGCAAATTTTAACATTCCCTCTTTCGACCTTCTCATCTGTTGAATTATTAATTTCTAAAATTACGATCAATTATTTGCAATGATACGTAAGAATTTGAAATGAAAATGATTGATTATTGAAGTTCTTCTTCTGGCAATCCTCAAATTATTATTGGGTCAAGTATCAGCCGTTATGGTCACTCCCAAAGGAAAATTTAAATTTCGCATATAATTTTAATTTGCAAAGACACCGACGTTTGAACCATTCTGTCCATGCACCACTCTGAGTGGACTTCTTCAGGGTGCATCATTATGTTTATTTTAAAAAGTATCAATAATATCATCAGTCAATTGACATTATTTAAAAAAAACGGAAAATCAAATGGTAATACAAACATCTTCTCACAATTTAACGTTTGATTTTATGGAAAATGTATATTTTTTCTCATTCTACTTTGTCAAAAACGAAACAAAATAACACTGGACTCTTCTTCCGGTCATCATGTTTGCTTTCGTTCAAAAAATATCTGTTGTTTAGAATCAATCAAACAATGGTACTTTCAAACAAGTCTTCAAATAAGTAGATCATCGTATTTTTTAAGAATAAATGTCACAAAAACTCGTTTAATCCGTACAGTCAAATTAAATTAAATTATGTCGAATCATGACATTAAAGTTAAATTCAAAATTCAAATTTTTTTTGGGCGTGACCATAATGGCTGATAATTTACCTAAAAAGGAAATGGTTGATACATAAAGTTCAATTATGAGAAGATGAATATAAATAAATTGACTCAATGAAAATGGTCAATCCCGATTCGTTGTCATCAACGATCAAAATTTATCCTCGTCCTCCAATAATTCTTTGATTATTTATCATGAATTATTCAGCTAAAATATAAATATAAATAATTGTTATTACTAAGAGGACGGTGGAAAGTGACAGTGATGTAAATGGTACTTTGTAATAGCAATAGAGGACTGATAAATATAAAATATTTTTGAGTCATAAGATATTCAATGCTAATAAAAATAAAAAAGAAAACACTTATAAACTATAGTGATTAAAATAATGAACGAAGAGAAAACATAAATGTGAAAAGAGATATGATTTTGAACAAAAAAGAGTTATAATGGACAAAATTTATGTGACAAAGCCGTTGATTAATAAATTCTTGCGAATCTCAACTATCTGACCAAAATTATCAATAAATTACCTTGTCCTGTAATAATCATTAACTTAAACTAAATCATTATTGGTGTCACTCATTGCATCATTGCTTTTATAAATCATCAAATCACCAATTGGTTTATTCATTAAAATAAGTCTTCATAAATTTGAAAAAAAAAAAATTATCATTCATCTATCATATCAAGTATCTTTTTTACATCACTGATTTCATTGGCATTCGGATAATCCCATTCATGACTGAATAAAACATAGTAATTGAATAATCCTCAAGTTCTTTTTGCAAATAGATCATGTGTCATGATCAAATATCATGATAAAAATTGGAAAATAACCACTGAACATCTGCTGCACTTGTTTCTCCGTTTCTCGGTCATTTTGTGATTATGAATAATTTAATGTTTATTTTATCAGTTAGATTAATTTTTTCTTTTTTCTCATTTTTTCATTATCAATTATTTTGAATTGAATCTTGGTCATCATCAAATCTTCAGGAACATTTCGGCTTTTAGTAAATCACAGTTTCACTCAAATTCAGCTTCATGTCAATCTTTGTCTAGCTACTGCGCACGCATTCATTCTTTCATTGAGAACAATTTAATTTGAAAAACTAATGAAATTGATGAATTCTCAAAAATTGTGACAGTTACATAGCAAGAACTGAATAATTTTCGCTGGGAAATATCGAATATCTGGAAAATTATATCAATAAAATTCATTGTCTCAGCATTGGCCAATGGGAATTTCCTCAAATTTCCATCAAAATTGTTGCAATCTGTAAAATTTATCAATTCTATTACCCCTGGAGATAATTGGCAAGACACTACTGCATCTCCTCATTTCCCCCACATTCTCTCTTTTCGTTTTTATAATGAATCTAAAATTCCATCACTAGAGATTGCTTCAAACGTCCTCCTTGGTGCAAAGATAGATGAGTGGAGTTCTTTTCCCATTATGTTTATTCTGAATCACACCATCAAGTCCGGCACCAGAAACTTCTTTTCATCTGGCAATTGAACGTGACGAAGAGAAATAAAACCAATTAAACCGAAATAAATGAAGTAGAAACACAAGAAGACGAAAAAAAGGACATCAGCATGTTATTCACAATTCTGTCTCTCCAACACCAACCGTTTATTCGCAATGGCATGGTGCATGCGCGCGCAGCAAGTATTTGATGCTTTTGTCTTTCTCCCTCTCACTGTCTCTCTTTCTCTCTCGAATTATTCCGACAAATATTATTCATTTATTCTTGTTCATTATTATTATTTTTAATATTATTATTATTATTATTATTATTATTATATTATTGGTGAATTAATTGCGTCAATTATTGATTTTTTTAATCATGGTTTAATCATTCAATCTGTGTTCTTGTTTCTCTCTCTCTCTCTCTCTCTTCCTCCAAGAGAATGCTGGAAGACTTGTGGAGGATATTTTCATGAATAAAAATTTGAGATTTTTCCATTTATTGTAACACTTGAGAAAAAAACAGAGCATAAATAAAATTAGTTTCTCCAATAGTTTTCCAGTTTTTTTTCAATATTTATTTTCAAACTCCAAGTGTCAAGAAATTTATGAATAAGTTGTAAATAAGAGAACCCTGGTGTACCCGTCGATTACCTTTATCGATATGTTCACTCAGTCGATCTTCCATCGATCCCTGCTGAATTACAAATTCTGCAATTTAAAAGAAAAAAATGGAAATAAATCGACTTGGACAGGCGGCGATTAACAGTCAATCATTTTTGTATTTCAAAAATTTCAAAATTCGTATCAACTATTGATCGATGATAGATCGACTGAATGAACATATCGATATGGGTACACGACCAACAATCGGAAGCTCAATAACGGGTCCACCAGGGAGAATCAACAAATGACTGTCGATTCCATCGATCCTCGTCATTATGTTTCGTTGAAAATTATAATTATAATTATTAAAAGAAAAAAATCATGAGTCTCGATGGATTATCGAGTGGCAGTTTAACGAGCGAAGCATATTAAAATATGATGCCCAAAATATTTTAGCTTACTGAAGAGGTAAGGATATCACTTCACCCGTCGAACGAGAAGCACTTTCAAGCTCTCCAAGCACCCATTCCTTCGTTTATCACTGCGTTTGCTTAAACGAGGCGATCCTACTTCCAATTGTATCTGGATTATCGTAATTATTACAAAAAAAAAATGTAAAATACTTCAATTTTTCATTTTTTTAAATCATTAATTCAATCTGAAAGAAACTAATCAGAAAAAGATGAGTAATTTTTTCAATAGTTTACATTGATGTGTTACATTTAATTCTAAACGTAGTTCATTCAGAAATTGACAATTTAGATTGATACCATTTTTTCACTAAAGCTCAATAATAAACTTTTTTTTAAATTTGAATTAATCACATTTGGCTGATACAATCGTACAAAGCATCTTATTCATCATCTCTCCATCTTAAATTGTCTGCATTTAAGTCAAATTATTAATGATGCTTGTGATTATCATACTTGAAAGAATAATTCATCATCATTAAATCCAAATAATCGCGTCATTCAGATATATATTATCACTGTTGCGAAAAGCAAGAGTAGTATACTATAGTAAAAAAGAAAAAGAGTCATTGAACCATTTCACTGCGACTTATTCGAAGAAATCCCAGTTGACCTAACTTTCCACCTGCATCTCCATATCACACATGTACAATCAGTCATAGCTCACGTGATTTCTCATTTTTCCCCTTTCATGAATCTCATTTGCTGGGTGTCTTGATCCGCTCGTTTTCATAATTTTTTTTTCTTTGTTTTCATTACAGGTGTCTTCATAGCAATGAAGACAGATAGGCGAGTGTGTTATTTGGCATTTGCTATATTCTATTTAAGAAAAAAAACAAATATCAATTTTCCTAAAGAATCTGCAACAAAAAATAAATCAAACCAAATGACACATTCCCATAGTCATTAGTTAGTTTTTAGTTACACACGTAAAATGCTTTTCGTTTTGTACTTTATCAATCATCGAAATAACTACATACCTAGATTCTGATAATTTACAAACGAGCCTCACGCTGTATATTTTGCTACAAATGTAGATAAAATTAATCAATAAGGTTTGTTGTAATGATTAAATCGAACAAACATGAAAAATATAAATATATATAAATATATATATATTTATATATACATATTCATATATATTCCACGATATGTATATATTGTGGAAATACAGAACAAGCAACCAAGAGGGTCGATGAAACGAATGAGCTGCACACAGAGCAAACATGCACTTCAAAGAAAAACGGAAAAAAAACTGTAAATTAACATGAATCATCACATGATATATGGCGCTAGGTCCACACAATCATATTTGTTTTCATGATCTACTATTGCATGCCAAGCGTTCTGACTGATTGTGGAGGTTTTTACTTGATGAGAATATCGAAAAAGTTCATGGTCCCATATTATTAATTCCAGATAATGTAGAAGCAACTGCAGTGGTGAAGAAATAAAACAGATCAGGGTAGTATCCCAGCAAACTTGAATACAGCTAACCCTTTACTGTTCTCACGTCGTATTCGAAGATGATATTTTTGTACATTTTTCTAAATTTTTTCATAATTCTTGTCCACGTAGTTTGTGAGATCAATGATCAAAGTTACTGAAAATAGTGGTGGTGTGGATGAAAAGCCCTAAATTGGACAGACATGACGAAATTACTGAAAAACCACAGGCTTGACCCATTATTTGAAACGTGTTGACCGAGAGAACAGACTTTTAAGTGAACTGTAGAAAAATAAAATATTCAATTCTCCGTATAATTACTGACAAATTTTGATTAGCAAGTACTCATAACTATTTGCCTCTCGCTCTATCTCATGTATGTGATAGGCGATTAGACATGTAAAAAAATTGAGAAATAAAAAAAAATAAATTCAAAAACTGGGGATATGACTTCTTCTTCTTAGTTATGCTGCGATTGGTCGCAGCTGGCCTTCAACCGCTAGTTTATACAGCCAACTTCATCAGGGGATATGACTTCTGAAGAGTTTATTCACTTTTCCGTGTACATGGAACCACGTTTTTTCGAATCATCAACAGTTGATTGAAAACTAATCTACAAATCCTCATTCCTTTTCGTGTTACTGCCCGTACTCTGGGATACTACCTTAAGTCGAATTTCTAATCTATTTTTTTCTCAAATATCTCGAAAGATAATGGAGATACGTCTCTTTTGCCCTTCCGATTTTTACCGAGAACTTTAAGAGCTACAAAAATGAATTATAATAAAAAGGGCGTACCTCTATTAACTTGCTAAATGTTTGAGGAAAAATCGAGTTATCCTGTTTTGCGTCTTCTATTAGAACAAACTCAATGGAAATTATTAATCTTCATGATCAGACAGAACAATGGAATAGAGGAAAACATTAAAAGACAGACTTATGAATTGAAAACAGTAATACGAATTAAGATCTATAAAAAAAGTGCCGTCCAACTTTTGAATATGAAAATTGTTGATGACGGTGCAATTCTGAGACAATGGTGAGACTGATAATTTTTCGTTGGACCACGAATATTTTTCACAGCTGGATGAATTAAGGACTGAGGTACAACGGAGAGATCAGGAATTACTTGGTATGGCTGCTAAAATGAAAACGCTAGAGGAACAGCATCAAGATTATCAAAGACACATTGCGGTACTTAAGGAATCCCTTTGCGCCAAGGAGGAACATTACAACATGCTACAAGCTGATGTAAGATCATTTTTTTTTATCTAAAATTATTATAATTAAAAAAATTCGATAATTTCCCATCCATCACAAATTTTAGGCTCGATGAGGAATTTTTTTCGCGCATGAGAATTACTTTTAGCAAGAGATGCAGAGGTTCTGAATGTTCATTTAGGAAAGTGAATGTGGGATAACGTTTTGATTTATTTCGAGAATGAAATCTATAAATGTATCACCCAATATTAATCGTGACCGGATTGATTTTACCCTTCGAGACCAATGTGACGCCTGTACCTGGTTAGACAAATCGAATCGAGCCGGAAGAGGTCAAAGGGTGAAAACTAGGTCATCTATGTGTCACGTGAAGGACTTTCAATTTTAGTATAAGTTGCTATTATGCATTATTTCCATCTATTCAATTGTAGCGAAAAAATCGTAAAATGAAACAGAAAGTCCAGGTGTATTGGAAAAAAAATTGAAGTCCATCATGTTGTCAACTGAAATTTCTTTGGCCTCTACATTCAATAGTTCTTTACAGGCCTTTCTTCCTAATTCTAAAGATATTTCATCAGTGAATCCGATAAAAATCAATCTCATCTTATTATACGAGAGAAAAGAAACTCTATCATAAAATTTAATTCAATTTGAAAAAAATTGTTATCAGGTCGAAGAGATGAGACAGAGATTGGAGGAAAAAAATCGGCTGATAGAGAAGAAAACTCAGGCAGTGCTTCAGGTGCAACAAGAGAGGAATCGTTTCAGCACAGAGCTCACAGAACTCAAAGATCATATGGATATTAAAGATCGCAAGATTAACGTTCTCCAACGTAAGGTGAGTTCAATAAATTCCATTTATTTCATTAGATTAATTTCATTCTTTCATTCTTATTCTTTATCATTGGGGATACCGACATATCGTACTCATGGCATTCTCATTAATTCTTCAATATTATCAATTTTTTTATTTTAATTGAGTCGGAATGTATCGTATGAATGTATGAATTATATTGTGTACTGAAGGTAAAATTTGAGTAGCGCAATTAGTGTATATCCAACGTAAAATTTAGAATAAAAATTCACTAAGACATTTACCAATAGTCAAAAACACATTTTTAATTTATTTTTATATTTTAATTTATTTTAAAGAATTTCAATTAATTTATTGTTAATTGTATTTTTTGTTATATTATTTTCCAATAAAAGACATTATTTTATATTTTACTGATTTTTTCCCCTTCATTAATGGTTTTAGTAGCGAAGTGATAATAATTATTGACTCTAGAAGTACTTTAGGATTTATTTTTTCATTTTTTTATTTCATTACTGATTATTTTTACATTATTAATTTATTCTATTCATCATGTTCACCAAAGATTACTTCTGAAGCTCGAAACAATTGATGAGCTACCGTGATTTTGTTTGTTTACGTATCAAAATCGCGCTAAAGAATGTCCTCACGAAACACAATAAAACACAGAAGAACACACAATGTAGTATTTTTAGTGGTATAGAAAAAGTTCAAGTGTGCTCTAAAAAAATATATATTATGGAGTGATTTGAGAAAAGTAAGTAAACAGAACCTGCTAGATTGATCCTATCCTTCTGTTTTTGCAAAAGATAAAATTTACAACTTTACCAATGCTTCTTAGAATTTTTCTATTATTGAAATAAATTGACAAATCAATTATCCACTGAACAATTTTCATTGAATGTTATCCCTGAACCTAACAGATTGAGAATCTTGAGGATCTACTGAAGGAAAAAGACAACCAAGTAGATATGGCACGAGCAAGGCTAACAGCGATGCAGGCACACCACTGCAGTAGCGAGGGAGCACTTAGCAGTCTAGAAGAAGCTATCGGGGATAAGGAGAAACAAATGGCACAGCTAAGAGAACAAAGAGATCGTGCTGAACAAGAAAAACAGGAGGAGAGAGAATTACATGAACGTGAATTAGCAGAATACAAAATGAAGATACATGCACTAGAATCTGAGGTCAGTTTTAATATTTCATTTTTAATGAGTTTGAAAATTTAAAACCTCTGAATTCTTTGAACATAAATTTCCAATTCTTTCATCTGATTATTGTTATCTCAAATGATTTTTCATTGAATTAGGATTATTTGACTCTATTCGAATTACTGGTCATAATTCTGGAAAGTACTGAGATTTATTTGGGATTTGCCCAATTAAGTTTTTTCTTTCGTTTTCCTGAAAAGTTCATTCTCATCATATCGATTATCCTGAGAGCCAACTTTAGATAGGTCACACCTATTCCTTATTGGTTATTTGGTTGCTCTTGAAAATGGCGTTAAAATCAAATAGTTTTCGAATTAATTCCGTTATATATACTATTTACGAATATTAATTTTCAAATCTAACAAAATCATTTTTTTATATAAAATTGGAAAGTATTGAATATTGGAGGATTTTCGAATTCAACACTCATTTCTATTCGAAAGAATTATTCAATATTCAATAAAATACTAATAAAAAATCACAAATAAAAGGTTGAAAAACTTGGTGCACGATTGGACCGTGCCCAAACTGAGAAGGACCGCCTTGAGACCAAGTTAGAGAGTTCACAGTCTGAATTAGGTAAAAGTAAAGCCGAATTGGACAAAGCAGCCTCCGAAGTTGGGAGAAGTGGAGCTGACTGGGAGGCAGCTAAGCAACGTCTAACAAGGCTTGAGCTTGAGAATGAGAGATTAAGACATGACATAGAAAAATCACAATCAACATTTGGTAGGAGTACATTGAATTCATCCCAAGAAATGGATAGAATTCAGGAGCGTGCCGAAAAATCAGCTACTGAATTAAGAAGAGCGCAAGCTGAACTACGTGTTACTCAGGCAGATAATGAGAGAGCGAGAGCTGAGGCTGCTGCTCTTCAAGAAAAGGTAGATTTACTTCATTTTTTTTCTAAATACAAGTCCGGAGACATTGTGACTTCTTTTTTTTGGACACAATGAATGATGGAAATAAAGAGAATATTTTGGTCATTGAAGAATATTTAAATACATTTTAATGTGGGTCAAGATAATTTAACTCCACCTGACCTATAGCTGCATGCAGTCGAGGTTTTTTTTTACATTTTTTTTTCTCAAATAGAAGCAAGCGGATGGAGAGAATTCTTTTTTTGACATGAAGAAAAAAATCATTGACATTTTTTAATTTCCTAAGCATAATTCATGAATCAATCATGACAATCATATAACAGACTCCGGAAAACCATGATAATGGGTCAATTCTTGAGTGGAAGTATGCATGGTAGAATTTGACAGAATCCATGATAGCATGTCATAATTAGGCTTTTTTTTGTCTAAATATTCCCATCAATTAAGACGTCATGGCATATTATGTCGGATTTTCTCACAAAAAATTCTACCATAATGTGGCAGATTATAACAGAATATGTCACAAAATGTCAGAGAATTGTTTAAGAAAAATTCCGAACAAATTGAATTTTTTTGCATCTGTCTGACGGAAAATGACAAATTTCTACAATTTGTGGCATTGTTGGTCAGAAAGAATGACACGCTTTGTTATCATGTGTCAGAAAATGAAGTATTATGACAAAATTTACATTATCCTCATTAATTGTCATACTTCGTCGTTTGTTGTAATATTATGACATTTTTTGTCACAATAAGTCACCAGGGCTGTTGACGATTATTCAAGCTGTCTTTGGATTACAGAAATTTTCCATTACAATTCCTATTTAACGGTGAACACAGGTTGAAAAGAGTCAGGGTGAGGTATATCGGTTGAAAGCAAGATTGGAGAATGCCCAGGGTGAACAGGAGAGCCTGCGTGATGAGTACGATAGAGCGCAGGCGACCGTTGCCAGGCTACACTCAGAGAGAGACAAGGCAGTTGGTGAACTTGAGAAGGCACAGGAAGAACTAGAACGTACACAGGCAACACTTGGAAAAGCTCAACTGCAGCAGGAGAGATTACAAAATATGTTGGATAAAGCACAGAGTGAGGCTGATAAACTGCAAGAACGACTGGAGAAATCTCAGACTGAAGTGCGGCGTGTAAGTATTCTTATACTTGTTCTATAAGCTCTTCTAATTTCACGGATCAATAGAGTATTCTTTAAATAAAAGTAATCGATTGATTGAAACTTCTTTACAGATGCAAATGGAAAAAGAGAAACAGAATTATGACTTTGACAATGTACAGAGTCAATTGGACAAGGCACTAGGACAGGCTGCGAGAATGCAGAAAGAGAGGGAAGCGATTCAGCTCGAGGTTGATCGACTCACAGACAAATGTGAAAAAACACAGGTATTCATTATAACACCACTAAAATTTTTGCGATGTCACAATTATCGTGTTTCATCAGACACTGATCATCACATTTTCCAAATTATTCAACAGGTGATTGTTCAAAGATTACAAAAGGAACGTGACAATTTCCAAGAAGAAATCTCCAAACTCCAACGAGAGAAGGACAATGCACTATCTGAACTGGATCTCGTTAAAGAGAGATGGGAAAAGGCGCACAATTCCCATCAAAAATTGACTGTAAGTGTTCAATCTTTTCTGCTCAATGATTTACTTGATACATTTACACATGCTATCTCTCATGGAATTTAGCTGGAGCGTGATGATGCATTCACGGAGATTGAGATACTCAAGGAGAAGCTCGACAAGTCACAGTATTCCCTGTCGAAAGCATTGGAGGAGCGTGAAAATACGAGTAAAGAGTTCGAAAAGCTTTTGGGTAAATTCGATAGGTAAGATAAAGAATTGAAAACCAGAAAAGAAAAAAAAATGCAGAAAATAATTGAAAACGAATGAATTCGTTTAATTCTATTATATTTCTCAGAGCACAAAGTGAGGCGTATCGTCTTCAAAATCGCATAGAAGTCCTTGAAGCTGAAAAGGATCGTTTGGAATTGGAGTCAGAGAAGAATCAGCATCTGTCAATAAAGAGTCGTGAGGAAGCCCGTAAAGCACAGGAGGAATTAGCACGTATTCAAGAGATGTATGATCGTGCAGCCTTACAATTGGGCCGTACAAAAGAGAGTGAAGAAAAGTCAAAGGAAGATCTTGATCGTTTAGCAGTTGATTTGGAAATGGTTCGAGAGAGATATGAAAAGTCACAAATTGAATTACGTCGTTTACAGAATGAACGTGAAAAATTAGTTGCTGATAATGAGAGAATAAGTTTCGAATTAGAACGTGCACATTCGCAATTGAATAAATCACAGGCTGCTACTGAAAAAAGCCAAGATGAATTACAACGTATGCAAATTGAAATTGAAAAAATGTATGAAAAACATGACAGACAACAGGCAGAAGTACGTAAAGCACAGGCTGAAGCAGAAAGATTACGTACAGAGGCTGAAAGTTCGCGAGAAGAATGCGAGAGGTATGCAGCGCGATTTGGAAAGTATCAGGAGAGTCAGGAACGCCAGAAGGAGGAACACGAGAGAGCCAAGCTGGATGTTGAGAGATTACGGGATAGATTGGACAAAGCATTGGCTGAACTCGATCGTGCTAGGAAAGCTGAACAGGATGCCTCGCGATTACGTGCTGATTTGGAACGTGCAGAGGGGGTTCGAGGTAAATACCAATTCGAACAAGAAAAATGGCAGAGTGAGGGTAGTAGGCTACAGCAGGAACTTGATAAAGTCAGAGAGAGACTTGATATACGTGAAGCTGAATTGAAACGTATACAAGGTGTTAGTTCTGAATTAGAAGCCAAGTTACATGAGACTCAGTTGCAGCTGGAGAGAGCTAGGGATGAAGCTAATAAAGCTAATTCAAATCAAGAGAGAATGAGATCTGAAATTGAAAGAGCTAAAATTGAAGCTGAAAAAATACGTGATAGGCATGATAAATTGAAAGCTAAAGCTGATGCACTGGAGGCGGATAATGAAAAATTGCGAGTTGAAATTGTTAGATTGGAAAGGCTTATGCAGACTGAGGGTAAAACAAGATCAGAGAGTGCTAGTATTGAAGTTGAAAGATTAAGAGCAAGTTTAGACAAAGCTATAGTTGCGAGAGATCAGGTTGAATTGGAGGCTGGTAGGTTAGCTAAAGAACTTGAAAAATCACAAATGCTGATGAATAAACATCAGGAGGCTGCTGATAATGCTAAAAAAGAATATGATAGAGTTTTCAATGAATTGACAATTATAAAAGAGGAACGTGATACATTGAGACAGGAAATACGTAGAATTCAACAGCAACAACAGGTTATTGGTAATGAAGAGCTTGCTAAATTACAGCACGATGTACAATTGGCATTACGTGAACGTGATAAGATGGCAGCTATACTTGAAAATCGTGAGAAGCACTCGGAGAAAATTGAAAAATTACGTGAAAAATTAGAAGCTGAAAATAAACAATTACAGGTTGAACGTGATCAGCTTGTTATACAATTAGAAAAATCACAGGATATGCTTATGAATTTCCAACAGGAATTAAATACAAGTGAGGCAGAGCTTGAAAGACAAAGGGAGGAAGTTAGGCGTTTACAGCAATTACAACAACAGGCAACACCTGATCGTGCTGTCAAAGAGACCCTCGAGGCGCAATTACGTGAAGTACGTCGTCTTACACAACAAGTTCAAACACTTACGCAGGAACAGAATAAAGAGAGACTGCGTGCAGAACAAGCAGAAAAACGTATACAAGAATTGCAGATGCAGCTTGCTAGTGCTGGTGCGTCAGCAACAAATGAAGCACAAATCGAACAATGGCGTAAATTAGTTGAAACGGAAAAACTACGTGCTGATACAGCTGAGAAAAATTCCAATGATCTGCAAAAGAAAATTCAGACATCTGAGAGACAATTGCACGCTCAACAGCAGCAAATACAACAAATGCAGCTCCATCTACAACAGCTACAACAACAACAGCAACACCAAAATGGAGGTGGTCAAGAGGCTGTTAAATTGCGGAAGGATCTTGAACGTGCGAGAGAAGAAATCAAGCAGGCAACAGTCGAGCGTGAACGCTTCCAGGCACAGCTCGAGATGCTGGTACAGGAGCTCCAGAAAAATCAGGTTAGGAAGTTGCTGCCTGGCCTGATCAATATAAGCCAATTTGTGTATCACACAATTACTGTGGCATTAAGTCTCTCTTATCCACTCATGAACCTGCAATGATTATTCGAAGATAAAAAAAAATTATTTATCTTTACACTCATGCAAATAATTTTATATATTCATTCACCATCTCGATTGCACACGCGCCTGCACATTTTTCGTCTTGTGTTCTCCTCAGTCTCTGTCAGACACCAATATGTTTATATATGTGAATATATGAACATCGTCTACGTCAAAATCGTCACTTCTTCATCATCGACGTCTTCGTCAATTTTGTCGGCTTACCGACGAGCACGTATTTTTTATTTTTCCCAAATCCTTTCATTGTCAAATTTAGCCCAATGTCTAATTTATCATCTGTGTCGTCACGAGTTCATTCCATCTCTTTTCTTAAGGATTGTGGCTCAGAATTTTTTTTCAATCGCACTCATACAGTTAGAGTAATGGGCCAATGGGACTTTTGAAGACAAATTTATCTTTTTCATTTGGTCCTTTACTTGCTAACCGGGAATGTAGCTTAAGTACTTACAATTATTATTATTATTGTTATTATAATCGTTCAGCGATATCATGATTTTTATTGTCCATGTTCACATTTGTGTATATACCGTGAAGGCGTCAGTATTTGGATACAAAGGCAATACGTCTACATATTGTATTCAATGTAAAGAAAAAGTTTGTTGCAAGAAACATTCCTTCATTTCAGAAAATTTATTATATTTCAGTGTACATGCCCGTAATTGATATTTGAATAGAATTATTATAATTTTCAATTCTGGCCAATTTTGATAACTGGATCCTTCACGGGACATTGTCTTAAAATCTTATAGTTTCATACAATAATTTTACGTTCAATGCACATATTCATGTTTTTTCAATGAACATGTGTGAGAGTCATGTCACAATGCAAATCGATATTATTTTGTATAGTTGTGATTCGTTACTGCGATGCGATCATAAATCATTTGTTTATAATTCGATGTTATTTATATCAATTGAAATTTACTGATAATTTTTAAGCATATTCATTGCGATTATGGGCTGATACGCTATTTCCAAATTTTTTTTGCACAAAAAATTGAGAGAATTTCTTTAATGACTAATGGTGCTTATCTTGCCAATTTTCGTAATTTGGATGGAGTAATCGGAGGAGGAAATAAATGAGTTGTGTGAATCACAGGTGGATCTTCACGAGGCGAACAAGAAACTTCAAGCTGGCGCAGCGAGAGCTGGCGCCGACACTAATCAAGATAGAAAACAACTGGATGATCAGAGACGTCAATTGGAGGAGCATAAGAGACAGGTTGAAGAGCGTGCTAAAAACGCAGAGAGTAGATTTAGGGCTGCCGAAGAAAAGGAGAGGATGCTACAGAATCTCGATCAGGAACTCAAGAAACGAAAAGCGAAAATGGATCAGCTTGAACAACAGCTTCAAAAGGTGAAGATCTTTCTAAGAGCGGCTGTATTCTCAAAAGCTCATTTTATACCTTGTTTCATGTGCTATCACATTATTCCAAATCTAAGAAATTATATGATAAATAATTAGATTAAGCAAGTGAAAATATTAATAGAGATGAGGCAAAAAAAGAAAAAAAGAAAATTCTCATTCCGAGAAAAAAAGGTTGAGATCGGATCAGATCAGATTGGATCTGAGCAGATCTAATTAGATCTGAGTTCCTCAGATCTGATCAGATCCAATTGCATCTGCACAACATCCGACATGAAAATTTTTGAATATTTCGATTTCTTGATAACCTACCCCCCCCCCCCCTCTGCTATCTTCCCTCTCCACCGCTAAGGCATATGCTAGAGTGCCATCGCCACCAACGCAATCCCCTATTCCTTGCTTCTCCTTTTCCCCTACTACTCCACTACCACGTTCCCCTCAGAACCTTTCACTCGTTTTGTGACGGGAGAAAAAAGTTGGCACCCTCCGGAAAGAAGTTTCACTTCAAAAATACATAGCAGCCAAACTAAAGTATGCAAACTAATTTCCATTCTTGATTAATTATAGAGTGGTGGGTCGCCGGACAAAAGACTAGCAGAGATGCAGAAATCCCTCGAGAGTGCAGAGAAAGAATTAGAGAAAGCGAAAGAAGACGCAGGCAGAAGCGCTGCAGAAACTGAAAGACTACTTCAACTCGTGCAAATGACACAAGAAGAGCAGAATTCAAAGGAAAAATTAATCCGTGATTTACAAGAGTGGGTTACTATTTCTCGAAATTGATTTTTCTTCTTCGACGTTGATTAAATTTCCTAATTTATTTATCATATTGCAGAGCACTCAAAGCCGCACAAGCCAAATTGAAACAAGCTACAGCTGCACAGCAACAAGAGGTTCGTGATTTCCTTTAAAATTAAAGAGTTTCATATTTAGTATTGGGTGATTTTTAATCGATCTTTGTAAGATCTATCATTTTTTCGGGTCACTTTGAGAAACTCGCTTAATTAATTCTCCCAGCCTTTTTGAGGAAAATCGTATGGATTTTCTCCTGCGAAAAAACAGCGAATAGGATTTTCCCTCAATCTAAGACTAGCGTGAAACGGAACTTTCGTTTAATATACGATATCTAGAACTCAATGTGAGACATCGCATCGATTAATCGAATATTTGAAATTGATTGATCGGAAGTTGAGGTGATATAGTTTTTCTTATTCGATTCATTCATTAATCAATTTATCGATTTTCATCACATCTATTTTTTTCAAACATTGATTCGTAAAAAAATATATTCTTCAAAGATCGATTCTTCGAAAATCAACTTTTTCGAAAATCGCCCATCACTATTTATATTACTAGAAACATCCACTAACAAAATTTTATCTTCTTTCATGCCCTCGCGGAAATTTTACTCAATCAAAAATTGCGCAATTGCTTTAATTGTCTTTTAAACTTTCTGCTTAATTTTCAACTTGATGTTTGCCTCTGAATGGTTTCAAATGAAAAAAAAGGCGGGACCCGCCGGATTTTTGAAAAGCTTTTTCTAAGGTCGTTTTTCGTTGGGGATGCCTCCTCCCATTCTTTTTAGTACAATTTGCTAGTTAAGAATAATATAATAATGCGTAATTGTATGAACTGATATGAAAGAACCATTCATCGAGAATATTAAATAATAATGAAATAAATTTATTAACGGAAGAAAAAAAAAAGATATATCAAACGTTTAAAAACTGAATGATAAACATTTGATTGAAATAATCGATCAGCGTAAAATGATACGACCATTGTTAACATATTAATAAAACTGAAGAAATAATATACTGAATATCTAGTGATTATATAATTGAACAATTAATATTAATAATTAAATATTACAAATGAGCTAAACTGAATGAGATAAATGGAGCTATGATTAAAATGATGAAATACGAATGATTATACATTCAACGAATAATCAATTAATGCAATAGAGTGAATAATGAAAAGAAAACAAAAGTTAAATGATAAAACTGACGGAACAAATCAACGGCAACAATAAAGTTATCTTTAGTTATACATATATTATCAATTTTTGAACAAAAAAACATCAATTGCAAATGCCATGTGTAACGTTTAAAAGAATGATATACAGGTTGTAAAATAGTTATACATAAACAAGAGAACATAAAAAGCTATTAATCGAAACATTCGGAGGAAAATTATGACACTGGAAGTTATGGAAAAACAATGAATTATATGCGACCATTCAGAGGCACTCTTTCGTCGTTGCAGTTTAGATCACCTAATTGCTTTGATTATTCACAATTTTTTTCACAATCTAATTTTTATTTTCCCTTTTAATTTGTTTTCTCTTCGACTTTCACGCCTATGTATCACTTGCGCTTTTGCGAATTTCATCACGCAGCACAAGCCTTCATCACATCCTAATGATAGTGAACTTAAGGATATTGAATCATGGAAAATGAAGCTGATCATGAAAAACAAGAAAATTCATGAACTGGAAAGTGAAATATCATCATTAGAGAAATTGCTGACGAATCATTCAGATGATAATATTTTAGAACTTCGTGATATAAATCGCAGGAAAAATGAAGAGATTAAGAATTTGAAACATGCTGTTGCGGAATTTGAAGATTTTCTTAGTCAGAATCCTGACATTGGAGAATTGAGAGAGCTCAAACAACGCGTTACAATAGGAGACAAACGAATCCGTGAGTTGGAGAATTGGATTGAACGTAATAATGATGTTAGACTTGAAAGAACGAGAATCTTAGAATTGGAAGAGATGGTGATACATCTTGAAGAATACGTGAAGAGTCATGACGTCGATACACTCAAGCAACAGCTCCAGGATCGAGAAGAGAGGATTAATCAGTTAATGAAAAAAAATGATGACTTGGGAAAAGAATTATTGAGGAAGAAGGTTTCGAAAGCTCCTGATGAAATAGAATCAAAAATAAACAATAAGGATCCGAAAATGGAGGAAATGGAGCAAACCATATCAGAGAAAGACAATCGTATTCAGGCGCATGAAGAAGAAATTTTAGAATTAAAGAATAGAATAAAGGAAATAACAGAGAATATGAAAATAATGAGAGAAGAATTGGATAAATACGAGGCTGAGGATATTGGTGTTCTCAAAGAAGAAATTAGAGTACGGGATGAGAGAGTTCAACAGCTTGAGGATGAAATTGATTTGTTAGAAAGAGCATTTGGTGAGAGGATTGACCTAGAACAGATTGAGGAGGTACTAAGTGTTATTAAAGTCAAAGAAGGAAGAGAGAATCAATTAGAGGATGATTTAAAGAACGAGAGATTGAAGAATGAGCAGTTGAAGGAGGCACTCAGGGGCAGCGTGGAAATTACTAGTGACAGCGAAAAGAAGATCATAACCATTGAGAAATCTAGAAGAAATGCACTCGATCGAGTGAGTAAACTGTAAACGTAAACATTGTCATACTACAAGCAAAAGGGGATCAGTGACGGAAAACCCATTTTTAAACATGCACCCTCCTGTTATCAATAATGTTAGAAAATTTTTCGAATATTATAAGAGTTCATAACAACAAAAAGGCGTATTTCCAGTTCGTACGCCTCATTGTTGTGAGTAATTTCTCTAATTGTCTCATGTATTTTAACAATGAATAGCAAAAAACGGGTTTTCCACCGGCACTTATACCTTTTTGTTACTAATTTTATTAAAAAAATTCCAATTCACTTTGCACTTATATCATAACAATAATTCTAGCTCGATGATATTTCTTTTGAATGAATCAAATATAAGTCATCATAACTGTGAATAATCTATCTGTTAGATCAATAAATTGGAACAGATAATTACATCAATGCAGTCTGCTTCTGCTCTCGAGTGTCACACTTGTCGACCACTCCTATTGAAGCTCTCAAAGTGTGAGAAGAAACTCCATCTTTTAGCAAACAGACGTACACTACAACTCAGAGACCTTCATCACTTGAAGTGGGTATTTCTTTTAATATCTTAACGCCCATCAATGTCAATTCCTTTACGTGAATTACTTTTCCTCCTTTCATTATATATTCAGATGTGAGGCCATTAAAGCGGCGCTATCAGAGAAGGATGCACATCTAGCATTACTAGAGATGTCTGGAGTAAAACATAAAGGACAGGCAGATCAAATGGAAAGACTTAAATTTGAAAAAAATGAATTACTTGAAAAACTGAAATTAGAGGTTTGCACAGTATATCGTTTTAATAAATCATTCCAAATTTTACGAAAAAGAAAATTAATTTTATACTCTTATTCACGTGTAGGATAAGAAGTGGATAGAATTGTCAGAGGGAGACGAGGAATCTACTTCAAGTACAGAGTCAACTCCACTTCTAACCAGAATTCTAGAGCCATCGTTCGCTAAAGAAGACGACCTTGATTGCATTCAGATCTTGGATGCAGATAATTACGATGGTCCTCAGTCTACTGCTGTTTCTTCACGGCCGATTGGTACTAATGGGCATGGAAACGACGATGGGTAAATTCAGTTATTCAGTCAACAATTAGATCCATCATTACGCGCGTACTCGGTATTACACCGTCTTTTTTCATTTTTCAATCTTTTCGAGGAGGTTGCAATACTTGGTATTTCTTTTATTTTTCCAGAATTTTTTGTAGAGTACCAAAGTTGTGAGTTACTAATAATTCCTTTTATTGAAACGATGCTCCAATATATTGACGTTCTCAGTGATTCTTTTCCAAAGTTTTCAACAGGCCTTTGCTCCCAAAAAAAATTCTGAATTATTTCGGCAAGCAAGTCCATTTTGCCCTGGCCTCTCCCATTACGTAACGAGTGCGGTAAAGTATTCTTCCCCGCGTTGCATATAAAAAAAAACTGTAGCTTACACGTGCGGTGAGGATTTTCAGATTCGTATAATTACAAAACTCTCCTTCGACTCGCTTTAGTATATCACACTCGTCAGAAAATACATCCTCGCACTTGTTAGGTGATGTACTATTCTGACGAGCGTGAGGCTCCAAAATGAGCAGAAGCCGTGCGGAAAGTAGCAATTTTCATACAGAAGGTGGTTATTTTTCGCACGGCGTGTGACGATCGAATTTCATCTATCAATCAAAACTATTTTATTCCATAGTGACGCTGTTCAACAAAGAATACGGTAAACAACTGTGGGTGGCTGCGATAACTACATCACAATTATTTCGATAACTACATTCACAATTATTTCAAGGAAAACAATCAATTCCTCAATCTTCGATTTTGCGAATGCGCAAGCGATAGAAAATGTTCCGAGATCAATTGTTAAGGAGAAAAAGGGAGGAAATGAATAGAATTTTGTTTCATTAGCTATCCATGTCATTAATTTCTATTTATCATGAAAAAACGTTAATCACACTTTAATGTCACATCCAACGACGAAAGCAGGTATCACATAGGAGATGAAACATATTGAATGGCTTTTTGGATAAACAGTCTGTTTCCCGTAACTCTAATTAATTTTTTACTGATATTTTAAATGTTCAAACAAATTGAGAATATATCACTTGCAATCGGCAAAATACCGATCAGCTTTCTCAAATTACTCTACTGAATCTTCATTAATTCAAGCCTAATGAAACGAATGCAATCCGGATCCAAAAGGTTCATTCAGATCATCGACGTTATATCGTTTTAGTCTCTGATCATGTTGACAATTGTATCTATTGCCTGAATGTTCAATGAAAAGGAAGGACAGATGACAATGAAAGATATTTACTTTGATGAGAGAAAAAGTAAAGTGTCAAAGAAGAGAAAAATGCATTATTATTGTAAAGAAAATTGTTTGGATTTCACGTTATGGGTCCAAAGATCGTTGTATATGTATAGAATGAATTGCACTACCTTAGTCTAGAGGATGGGAATAAGAATTGAATTGTTTCAAGTGAGAAACAAAGATATATGAGAGTAAATTATCAATAATATTTCTGTACTAATACAATTATATTGAAATATAAAAACAAAATGTCTTCTCTGGAGCTAATTAAAAAAAACCTCGAATCTAATAATTCAAAATGTTAAGAATAAAGAAAAAGGTGCTGAATTGTTTATCATATTGACAATAATGACCGTTCGTATGCATCTCTTATCCCCAGTGAACTCTCGGGTAAAAGCAAGTATTTCACTTCAAATCGTTAGTATCATAGAATTGTTTCATAATGATAAAGAAATAGTAACGAGATGCCAAGTGAAATTTGATTTTTTAGATATCTATAGTATTGTTTCTGTTAAAAAAAAAGATTTCAGTCAATCATTCAAAGTTACAATGCCTGAATCGGTTGTAACTGTTAGACGGTCCACACGTGGAAAAAAATGTAAAAAAAATAAAAGTTTGATAATTGAGACATGTTCTGATTGTTAAATATTTGGAATGGCCACTTACCCGAGGCACTAAATCAATGCATTTTATGTAAATAAAAATTTCTTTGGGCCCCTTACCTCATTCTCCAAGATGTAAACTGAATACGTACGAGAATTATTATATAAAAAAAAATTAACACTCCTGTAAATAATTCTGTCGATTTCACAATTCCCCGAAAATATCTTTCAAATGAAAATAATTAGAAAGATATTTATATACTATAAATATTGTCCATTGGTGTGATAAGAAATCAGGCTTGTTTATCCAGTGAATTGTTAGAGCTGAACCATGTATCCGTGGGAAAATTGAATGAATGCAAAAAATGAAAAAATATCCGTCGGTGATTTTTTTTTCAATTAGGGCAAAAAGAAATTATCAAAAAAATCAAATTATATTGAAGTTATAGAAAAGAAGGTAGAATGAAATAGCTTATTGTGAGGAATAATTTATTTGTGAGGAATTCGAAGGTAAATATAGAATAGCTGATGCAACTTTAGTAATTGTATGTGGTTTTGCAAAATTTAATTATAAATGTGTGAGAATAAATGATTGAAAAATATCATATTGTGACAGCAGGGTTGTCCGGCAGGAGCGATTCATGATTTAAAAACGTGCCACGATCATATCAAGCCTATATCATCATGTTATGTCATAGCTGAAAAAGTGAAATTAATTCATTAAATGGAATATTGATTGAAATAAAATATTGAAGCGTTAAAATGAGCACGTTGTTAAGGATGAATGTTTTTTGCAATAAGAGTGGAGAAATTGAAAAATTTTCTTCGTACGTTGAGGATTATATAGAATACTTTAAAAAAAAAAGAAGTATCGAATTGAGTTTCTTGTTGACACGTATAAATACTATTGAAAAGCTGTATTATCATTATTAACATTGTCTGAGGATAATTCAAAGTTCCAGTGCACCGTGTTATAGATGATGAGCTATTCTCAAGGAGAATAAAAAAATGGAACAATGATATTAATTATCATCATAATTATTAATATGAAAAAACGACATTAATTAAGAATAAAAGAAGAATTTAATTGGACAGTTGTAATTGTCTCTATATAAATGTGTTTATGAAAAAAATTGAACGGATGAAAAAAAAACAATAAATATAAAGCAACAATTGGCCCATCAATTCAATTAAACTGAAGAAAAATATTATTCGTAAAAATACATTATTGAAACATATAATTCGCTACCAGCAGTGAGAAAAAAAATTCTATTCAATTTTTTTTTTTTCCAATACGAATAAGTAATCTCACTGCAATTGCAGGTATAACGATCCTCCAGAAAATGAGAAATGTATTGATTATTTTTCGACTCGACTGTTTAATATTTAACGAATGTTTTTATGTGAATAAAATAATTGAAATAAAATAGATAAAATAAGGAAACAAAATAAAAATTAATAATAATTGACGCGCGAATCCAAATAATTTGCAGTCTATTCACACTTTCCATGGCTTCGAATTTTGATCCCAATCATTTTTTAACTCTCCAGAATAAGAACAGTTAAATATTGGAAAAAACGAGCGAGAGAGAGAGAGAAAGAAAACGAGATATAATGAGAGAGATTGAGAAGTTGAAGACCTACAAGAAAATACCAAATAATTTATACGTGTTATTGCCATATAATATTTTTAAGCCATAAATGAGAATTTGAATCATCCGTGTGAACACATTTTTATTCGTGAATTTAAGATGAAATAATTAGTTCAAAGAACGATTTTTATGTCAGATAAATGAGTTGAAGAATCATTATGAAAGAAGAAAAAACGTGACACATATTTATTGATATTATGAAGAATAATGAATTAAGAGAAGAAAGATGACATAATACAAATATATTAGTGAAAAAAGAATTATATATTTAATGGAATCCGTTCAATGAAATTTGGATTAAACGGAGTAAACTAAAGTATTCGCCTATAAAGTCAGAGCATGCCTCCAATTAAATTCACATAATAAATCATGTAAGCTCCCCCAATGATATGTAATGAATGAAAAAAAATTGAAAAACTGAGAAAAAAAAAAGTGAATTGAATTCGGAGGCAAAAATAAAAAATTAGAATTTAAGTGTGAGCTCATAAGTTATGAAATTTAAGGTTGAACGTATAAAAAGAAACACATGAATGAAAATTTTTATTAAATTACATTGTTGCAACTGCCATGCTGGGTGCCATTAAAATGCACGTTCGTCATAGAATGAAGTATTTAAAAAAAATCATATGTAAAGAGTATAAAATGAGAAATTGAATTAATCCGAAGAAAGAAGCAGGAAATTTTTTTTTTCAGAGCACGATGTTATTGCTCGTATTTTAAAATAGAAAAAAAATAATTGAAGAACGATTCTCAGAAAAATGAATATTAAAATTTCTGATGCACATTTCGATAATCTCAGATTACTTCTCTCGTCCTAATAATGCTTTTCATACTCAAAAACATTTGAAAAAAAAAAATTCAGAAACGTCGTATTCTCTGCTTCCCTTAATCGCATCAAGAGGCATTATAAACACAATGAAAACCAAAGAAGAGCACATTGAGAATCACGTCAGATTTCTCGTAAATTATTTAAAAGGAAAAGCTCGATCAAATGCACAGCTCAGAGTATCATTATATATTTTTTCTTTTAAGGAGTTTGGGGAGTTATCTCCAAAATATGGAATCATTTCAAGAATCATACAGGACGTTCCTAATGTCATCATTATTATAGGGGAAGGTGGGGCAAAATGGACATCAGGGGTAAAATGGACACATCTAGATTTTTAGGTAAATATTATGAAAAACCCTTGAAATTAATAGAAATATTGATGGTAGATCGTTTTTGATGATTCCATTGGAAAGCTGAGGGAATTTCAGGCGGGAAACCAGTGCTGGAATTGATTTTTTTGAATTTTTGGCAATTTCGACTTCTTTGAGCATTTTTGAGGGGTGAAACCCTTCCTTATTTTGAAAATTTTCAGTTTTTTGAGAATATCTTCGGCTCTATTTGTCGTAGCGTAAAAATTCCGATGGGAGGTGAAAGGTGAGATCATTTGCCATCGATTCATGGGGTTTTCAATCTGAAAATATCGATTTTTAAGGTATTTATGGGCATTTTTGTGAAACCGTTTTGAGAAACAGTTTTTGGCTTATAACTATCCCAAAAATTGATATTTTTGAGTTCGGAACCCCATAAATCGATGGGAAATGAGCTCACCTATCATTTGAGACCAACCCCGAATTGCTACGACCAATAGAACTAAAGATATTTGCAAAAAACTGAAAAGTTTAAAAAAAGTAGAGGCTTTCACCCCTCAAAAGGGCCGAAAAATGTCGAATTTTCAGAAAAAATCGAAAAAAATACATCTGATAGTCGTTTCCCGGCTGAAATTTCCTCAGCTTTTCAATGGAATCATCAAAAAAAATCTATCTCTAACCGTTCCATTACAGTGTCCATTTTGCCCAATCTCCCCTATAGTATTTTTTTCAAAATTTTCATGTATTTTGTTTCAGACTAATTAACAGTCAAAATTGAATTTTAATAAAATGCAATTTTGACTGTTAATTAGTCTGAAACAAAATCCATGAAAATTTTGAAAAAAATACAACATAATAATGATGACATTGGGAACGTCCTGTATGATTTTCAGAATGATTCCATTTTCTGGAGATAACTCCCCAAACTCCTTAATTGTGCAATTGTTCAGTCTTTTTGCTCTCGATTAAATTAGTAGAACAAATCCAATCATATCCTACTATCAGAAAATAAAAATTCGTTGTCAATGTTATTATGCGTGCAATGGTACTATTATGATCAATTTTTGGGAAGAGAAAGAAAAACGTGAGGATGCAGAATCGTTTTTATTCAGAATTCAAAGCATTTCTATTCTTTGTCTGCATTTGAACGTATAATTCGAAGAAAAAGTATCAGAAAAAAAGTCTAGAATCATGATTCTTGATCCCGTTGACACACAAACAATCAGGTGAATTTCGGCATCTGCGTGATCTTCAGTGTTGAAGAAAAATATGAATTTAAAAATTATAGAAACATCAAAGCATATGTTGAATCCATCATTATAGATTTCAAGCACAATAACAATTAGTAGGGCCAGGCACAATTTTTAAAAAAATGGCCATCAAGTTGTAGACAGCGATCTATTAGAGCGACAATTCATATAAAGTACCTATATTGCGGAGAAATATTAAATGAATAAAGAAATATTGTCTATTGTCATCGATCATATATTTATTTATCCTGAAATATAATTTCAGCCTCTCAACTTTCATTCTTATTTCTGATTATTTGTAGGAGAAATAAATGACTGCTTCCATTGAAAGTCCTTTATTTGTATCCCAATTGATAATTTTTTCACGATCATTCGTATTGATTTACAGTCAGAGCCAAGAAGAAGCTTGCATAATTTCTTGAGAGGATTATCTTCATTATGATTAAAGATTTGAGATTTCTGCAGTAATGTTATGATCATTGTAAAAATATGAGAAATCAAGAGATCCTGTGAGAAATGGTGAGCAGGTTATTTTCCAAATATCTTTGTAGTTCATGAAGTTTTCTATAATACTTTTTTTTGACATTTGTCTGCCAGCTTACATCCAATTTTTTTAATTGCTCTGAATTACTAGGGGAGACCAGGATAAAATGAACCTTTGGAGCAAAATGATCCAAGACTTCTCCGGAGAGAGGGACTTTGTGGAAAAATCTAAAAAAAAACTGAAAAGATGCTCTAGCATGTCTCCATTGTTGAGTAATTTTTGCGAATTATGCATGGATGCTTTCACTCTCAAAAAAAAGTCTGGTTCATTTTTCCCTGGTGTTCCCCACTTTTCCAGTGATTTGCTGTTAAACATGAGAAACAATGGCATCTTTATATTCTTTTGTTGAGAATTATTTTTTTCTTAGTGAGGATTCAAGTTCGTGGATTGATAAAGGAAAGGAGTTATTTATTCTTAACTTAAGAAAGTAAATGTTTTTCCTTTGGTTTTCTTCATTTTTTTTGCAGAAATTCATTCTAATATTTTGTTTAAAAATTTCAAGTGGCTGGAACCTCGGGTACGAATGATAGGAAGAGCAGAGCTTTTGAGCTCATGAAAGTTGAAAAACACACCGAAATATTTGCCTCCATGTGTCCTGATGAAATTTTGGATTTTTATGATGATTATAACACGAGGGCTTATTACACAACACTCATGCTTGGTGATGTATCAGGTTTGTATGGTTTTATGCGGGAAACTGAAGAAATTACCATTGATGTGGGATGAAATCAATTAATACGGAAGAAGACAAGTTGATATGTGAAAAAAGGTGTAGAAGCAAAATTTCATTGAAACAATGTTTTTTGTCTATTCACAAACAAATAGGTTTCACGGAATTAACAAGTAAATACACGAACTCTGGTAAAGGTGGTCCATCAAAGCTCACGGAGACTCTGAACAGCTACATCGGCCCAATGGTCCAAGAAATACTTTCTCATCGTGGTGACGTTCTGAAATTCTCTGGCGATGCATTCATCGTCATGTGGAAATTGCAGGATGGAACAGAGATGCGTGATTTAGCAGCTGAAGCAATGCAGACAGCTTGCATTATTCAAAAGCACTGTGGAACGTATGAAACCGATGTTGGAGTCACTCTCAAAGGTTCGAAATAAAACCAATTCTTAGTAAAACGGTGAAAGCCAAATATTCTCAAATATTACAGACTCATTCGTTGTAATCTTAGAAACTAGTTGGTTCCGATAATTTCACCATAGAAGCTTCAAAAAAAGATTATTTTTTTAACACATTTAATTGACTGAAAGTTACGGTATAATAATGGTCATTTACAGAAAATTCACCTTTGGTTGCTGTAGATACGTTATTTGACCGTCATTTAGTAGAAAGTGATAAAACAGGATAAGTCGATTTTTCACCATGCTCTTCTTCCCCAAATATCTCGGAAACTAATGGGGATACGCTTTTTTAGCGGGAATATTCTTTTTTAACTATTTTTAAATTCTACAACAAAAGATGGGAGCAAAATCGTCCTATCTCGCTCATCCTCTGAGCTATTCTCAAAAAACTATTGACAGAACAAAAAGAGTTATCCTGTTTCACCTCTTAGCTACTAGGCTGGATCCATTAGAGCTTTCGATAAATTCCGTTCAACTCAATCTTATTCCCCACTTTTTTTCAATAAAAAAAATAGTAAAATTGGCAATTGCTTCTGGGACAATATATTTCACGTCTATTGGTGATCCAGAGAAGATTTCATACTACATTATCACCGGACAGCCCGTTTGGGATGTTAAATTTGCGGAGGGTCTATGCAGGTATGAAAAAAGTATACACAATCGACTCCCATAAAGGTAGCTTAGAAAGAAATTCAGTCCAATGACAAATTTAACTGTCAAATTCTGGAAAATTTGTCATAACACGGAATTTCCTTCTAAACAATCTCAAAGTTACACGTTAGTCCAGGACCTTTTTTTAGAGTTGCCTCCCATCCTCATCCCTACTTTTCACGTAGAGCATTCTCATGGTTGTGACTTTATTGAAAGTTTTTGTACTGTCATGTATTCAACTTTAGGGAGAAAAAAATTATAATATAGCAGATACTTTTCAGAGGCGGCGATATCATCGTAGCTCCAAGTAGTTGGCAATGGGCCAACCCAAGTGAATACGTATTCAAAATCCTTCCTGATGGGATACATACACTTATTCTTGCTTGCAATATTATTTGGGATCAGGCAAAGGGAAGATACGATGAGAGTGAGATTGATATAAAACAGGAGCAGCTTAGTGGTTACTTATTCCCAAGAATATCGATTCTTCGGCACATAGGTCCTGACACTTTGAATCATATGGGTAATCGTAGCCCAGAAGAACAATTATCAGCAGCATTCCCAACGGATTATAGTTGTGAGTTTGTACATTTTATTATTACAAAACGAATTGTGGTTTGGAGAAAATTGAAAAAATTATACTGCCAGCTGCAATAAATTCACGTATACCGTATCATGTAAGTGAACGAATTCCCTATGATAGGAAAGTAATGAATGCTGAAAAGTTATGATTCTTATGGTTGCGAAACATTAAGTAGAGCAGAACTTGTAAAGGTGGATTTGGGTAACTGGACTCTCACATTCATGTTGCATGTCCCAACTGAGTATGGTCGTTCATCATTGTGTATATACGAGAATAAAATCTGTGAAAGATAAAAAGAATAGCTTGATTTGACCTCGACTATATGATTTGGTGAAATTAGCTGTCAATGTTAGGTCTATTACCAGAACATATTATTCGGGGATTTCTCTCTTCTAATTGTAGCAGCTTCTGATCGATTACTTGCGAACATCAACTAATCGATATGACATCTCGCTGCAAATTCGAGATATCGCATTTCATTTGATAGTCCCATTTCCCTAGTTTCAGTTTAGTAAGGGGATTTCACAATCTCCTTAACGATTCAAAAATTCAATAGCTCTGTTTCTGCTGCACCTGTTCTAGCTGAGTACAAGTAATGAGAAGCACACTAGGTACGAAATAGTGGAAAACGGGAATCTCTTATCAAGCAACCAATCAAAAATTAGCACCTCAATTTTTTCTACCATATTTTTTCACCATCAATGTCAATAGAATGGAGTCCTTTTATCTGTATCCCTTTTATTGATCTCTTGACTTATGTGCTCTATTTTGTTCATTCTACTTCTGTGTAGAATGAACAAATGTAAATAGATGAAGTCATTTATTGAGATGTACCTATCATCAACATATCAGATAATCTGTGATTTTCAAGGATTTTATGAGATGGAAATATTCAAAAAATATGATTTAAAGTTTAGTACCAATTCCAGCACCAATTTTTCAAATCATTTGCAGTGAGACCTAAAGTCATCCAAGTTGCAAAGCAGCGTATAAAAAACCAACTCAGAAGTTACATGTTAAGACCAGTTGTGCGTTCAGTTGAACTGAATGAACCCTTGGAGTATTTAACAGAAATTCGTCAGGTGGTTATAGTTTTCGTGAATGTAGTTACAGAAAATGTTGGACAGAGACGGCTTGTTTCTTTAGTAAATACCGCTTACAAACTTACGTGTCGGTGAGTCAATTTATTGTTAGTCCAGTGGAATCTCGCCGAATCTGACGCGTCGAGCCAGAACTCTTCTCTGGATCTGACAGTCCTTATGTTCCCACCACATCACTTTGAAAATTTAAATGCGGGCTTGAATGCCATTTTTGAAGAGTCGTTCTGACCTTCATGATAAATCGTAGTGGAGAACCGGATCGTCCACCACAGAGTGAGGATTCAAGTCAGATAAACAGAGCGATTAGATTCAGAGGGATTCCAGTGCATAACTTTCATAAGATAACTGCATCTAATGATTGAGACAATTAATGAATTATTGATTACTTAGGATAGTCAGTGAAATGCAAGGATGCGTCAATAAAACTTCTCTTTTCGATAAAGATCTCATGTTCCTTTGTGTTTTCGGTTTACGTGGAGATAAGCATGAGTTTGAGTCACAAATTGGTTTGCGTTGTGCGGCAAAATTGAAGCACGAATTAAATAGTGTCAGAAGAATCAAATCCGTTTCAGTCGGCGTAACTACAGGAATGACATACTGTGGGGTCGTTGGACATGTTCTGAGACGAGAGTATACAGTAATTGGAATGGCTGTTAATAAAGCTGCTAGATTGATGGTTGCATACACTGACAAAGTGGTTTGCGATAGAGAAAGTTTTCTCTATTCTAGAATTCAAGCAAAACATTTTGTTCTACAAGAGTCAAAGTATCTTAAGGGAATTAGCAATGTTGGACCAATTTATCAATTCCGTGAATTCGAGAAATTCAAGTAATCAATTATGGAGACTGAAATAATCACTTTCGATTTGCAAAAATCGATTTTTCAAGGATGTGAAAAAAAATTGTGAATATTCATGTCCACCATCTCTCTCTGTTTGTTCTAGGAATGATAATGCCGAAATCATTGCAAACCTATATCCGCTACTGGGGCGGGAAATTGAAATGCGATTATTCAAGTTAATGCTTGCTGATGTGAAGAAAGCTATTAGGGCGACGTCCAATGAAGATAGGACAAAAAAATCTTGCAATGTTTTGATAATCAGGTCAATTAATTTTCAAAGTGATCTTCTGCACTACCCGGGGAAAATGTTCAGATCTAATTAAACCTGATCAGATTGCAAAATTTGATACGAATGGATCCGCTTATTTTAGATCGGATCTGATTTGATCTGGGGAGATTCAATCAGTGTATGTCTGACCAGATCGGTTTGAATCTGATTGGATCTGATCAGATCCGCACATTTTTCTCTGGATATTCGTAATATTAGGAATGACCTAGTACGTGAATTCAACGAGAGAGTGAGAAATTTTTCTAACTGGTATTGGATACAGTGTATTGGCATTAGATACTGTATCTTCATGAAAAACCCTAGGTTTTCACGGAAAATACTGTAGCTTCGCATGAGCCTAACCAGTATGTTCAAATAATATGTAGAGCTCTAAACAGGAAAAATTCTCGAGTTCCTCTATAAGTTCACGGAATGGGTCGTGCGTGAATCCATGTATTGAGCAAATAATCTCGGCCATTAATTTTCCGAGTTCTATGTTTCCACTCAAAGATTCATTATAATTCAGGAGAAATAAAAATATTAAGCGCTGTTTCTTCTTCGTAATATAGAGGAGAACCAAGGATCGGTAAATCTCGACTGCTCGAGGAAATATCTATAATCATCCCCAAAGATATTGCCTGCAACTACATAAACCTGGTCCCTGCCGATCGAGAAGTAAGACACATATGAAGCGAGGAAACTGTATGAGTGAGAATAATTAACAGAATCATTCGAGAACATGCGTCTTCTACGCTCAGTGTTTTCTGTGTCCCACATTAATGTCCATTTCGTTCTATCTCGCTTATTTACCGTGTGTTGACATCGCGCACTCGTGTGCGTACATCACGCACTCATGCGCGTACATCATGCACCCAGTGTGCGTACATCACGTTCGATGGTGAGAACTTGAAGTACGTCCACATGTGCAGTGACTACGCACTTCTGAGCGTCTTCTATGCTCAGAGTTTTCTGTGTGTACTCAATTTAAAGACAAGCATATCAATTCTTCATATTCTGAATCTGATCTAATATTCAAGGGATTTTTCATCATATCCAAGACGTAATTTCCAATTTTATTTCATGGAAAAATAGATTATCTGCTCTTCATGAAAATTTCTTATCAATTTTAACTGTCTAAGAATGTCATAAGAATCGATCTCAAAGGCAAATTGATACATCTCATTCATTTATCCTACTGAATTTTTTTTCTTCATTATCGTAACCGTAGAATCCATAAATTTTCAGATGCCATTTGCTTTGATCCACCTGATCTTCAGTGGTCCTCTTCAGTTTGGATCCTCCACAACTTGTGAACAGCGTGAAGAGATCCTTCTTTCCAATCTGCAATCAATTCGCTATCCTGAATTTCTTTGTGCACTAAATCCCATTTTCAACGTAAAATTCTCTGAAAATGATCGTTGGCGGAATTCAACTCAACGTGAAAAGAGGACTATCTATGAAAAATTGATATCAAGATTAGCAGAATCATGCTTCCAACAACTATGGGTTATCATTATAGATGATGCGGATAATGCAGATGACGAATCATTGTGTTTAATTCCCGCGATGATCGAGAATGATTATATTTTCTGTGTTTTTACATTTGGAGAAATGGAAATTGCTGATAGAAGACAACAAATCGCAAAATTACTGGAAAAAGCGAGGGTAATTGATCTGATGGGCCTGGACAAGTGGTTTCATGCTGGCTTAGCATGCCAAATTCTCAATGTCACTGCCATTCCAGCTGAATTGGAGAAAATTATTCAAGAAAAAAGTTTGGGTAATCCTGGTTGGATTGAGAGCTATTTGGTCAGTTTGCTGCAAGTTAGTGGTATTGCATTGAAACAAGTTCCACAGAAGAGTTTAAAGGAAATGGGACTCGTTGCCCCACCATCCATTATGTTGAAACACAATGAAATTCGTGGTGATGGAGCTAATGAACCTTCTGATGAGAGAACTGATGGATGGAAAATGTTTGAAGCTAGTTATGGAGAGAGTAGTATAGTATTGGATCATCGAAAATCTACGGATGCAATTTCGAGTACCAATGAAGTAAGATGTATCTTATATTTTTATCTACAATTTATGAGGTGTAATAACAAAAAGAATTAATTATTGAGAATGATCATCAGAATGATCAATTCGTCACTGTTTGCACAATGCCTCGGACATCAGTTTTGGAAGAAGTCAATCCGGAGGTTACAATGGATGTTTTGATACTGAAACTCTTCGATTCACTGTCACCACTTGATCAATATCTATTGAAATGTGCCGCAGTGCTTGGAGAAACTATAGATCGTAATATGCTTGAGAAATTAATGGAAGGAACACCAATTCATGATATTGCATTGACAATCGTCAACTTATTGCACATGAGAATTTTAGGGTGTGCTTCAGGGGATTTTACGAGAGCTCATGCACCAATAATGTTTTTCAGAAATATTAAAAGCCCAAATTTAGGCATTGAAATTAAGTGTGGGTGCAGTGGTGTTATCATCAGAGAAGCACTACGTGAATTACCTGATTATGCTTCTTGTCTTCTTCTGAGGTTTAAAATCGCCAAATTTCGAGAAACAACATACAGATTATTGACCGAATATCAGAAAATTGAATTGCACAAAAAAGCCCTCAAGTATTTGCAGAGAAACACCAGAAGATGTGCATCATGCGGTAGAGGTTCATTCACAAAATTATTGGGAAAAGTTCACGAGGAAAATCTTAGAGAGTCAAAAAAATTTTTGGATGAATTTGATGATATCTTAGAATCGGTAGATTTTCAGATATCTGAAACTGATGGGAATTATGAGAACGAGGAGACAAGAATGAAGAGAAGATCGGGCTTAGTTTTTAGGCCATCAATGGGTAATGTTATACTTAACACTTTTGATAATATTGATTTTACAAATTGCCAGTGTGACTTGATTCTCGTCAATGTTTATACACAAATTTTGGAGCACTGCCGAGGAATTGACCGCAAAGATAAAACGTTGACAGCTATTCTAGAATTTGTCCAAGTGTTATTAGCAACTTTCAATGTAGCTTATGCTACGAAACTTCTGGGTGATGCTGAGATCATTTTAAAACAGGTAGATCGGTAAAGAATAATGGAAGAGACCGGGCAAAATGGACCTATAGTGAAAGAGTCTCCGAAAATTTTTTTTTAAAATCACCAACAATTCTCACATATTGGAACATCTTCTAAAATATTTTCAGATTTTTTTAATTAAGTCCTTTACTCCGAAAAAAATCCTAGATCATGTTGCCACGCAGGTCCATTTTGCCACACTTTTCCCTTCTATTATTCCTTCTTTTCGAAGGAAAAGGAGAAGTTGATTTCGAGACAGTTAAATGAGATTGGTTATTTTTTCCTTAGATTTATGGTGCAGATGAGGACGAATTGGTAACAGTTCCATTCCTCAAAGCTCAGATAAAAACACTGCAAGGGAAATGTCATCTTCAGATTGGTCTTATTGACGAAGCTCTCAAGTGTTTCCTCGAGGCAGTTGACATTTTAGGATATGATTTTCCAAAAACAGTCCCCATGATTAAATTGAAAACAAAAATACTTTTAGCATATCAGAGATTGATTTTTCGATACTGGGGAAAATATTTAGTTTCTATTGACGATGATGATGCTGCTGACTACAACGATCAGCTATCGAAATGCCTCACTCAACTCTTCCTAGTTTTTCGGGTATTTTATTGAATTGATAGCATTTCTCAACTTTTTCAATATGAAATTTGATTTTTATAATTCTGAGATTATTTGTCAAACTCAATTTGTGAAAATTTCAGGCTAAAGAAATGTATGATCATGCACGATTGGCTGCTATTTGGAGTCTCAATTCTGCTTTAACGTCGAAGAAAGATTTCGTGACTCTGTGTCATGCATATGCCAATATGATTATGATTGCTGATAACTATCAATACCAGTAACAAAAATGCGATACTCTAATTTTAACACCTGAGGTAGTATCCCAATATTCTCGAATTTTCGATGACTTCTTCTCGATTACTCTTTGAAAAACCACACAGTTGACTCATTGTTTAAAAACTCTCAACAAAGAGAACAACATTTTAATTGAATCATAGACAAAAAACATATTCAATTCCCTATACAGTTATTGAGCAATCTTGATTAGAAGATAATCGTAAAGGCAAATGCTTTTCTTTTTCGATCTCATGCATGCGATAGAGAATTACCAACGTGGAAGAAATTCGAAAAATAAAAAAAATTGTATTCGCAAGTTAAAGATATGGCTTTTGAATAGTTTGAGCCCTTTTTCATGAAAAATAAGGTACGTTTTCTCAATTTATTATAATAAATTGACTGCTATGGCAGTCTATTGGAAATTAACTCTGGGATACTACCTTAAGGAATTATGCCTGTTCAGGGAGCCTAACAAAAAGCGGTTCTTTTGAAGCTCAATAATAATTCATTTTCCATAATAACTCATTTTATCTTCCTCACATACGCCCTTTTGTTATTAATTTCATCCTCAACCTCGCGATCCCGCTACATAATTTATAATAACAAAAGGGCGTATTATTGAAGTTTTTTCTCCGACCATAGTTTAAATTATTATTATTAAAAGATATTATTTTTTATTCTCCTATCGAATGAATCAAGGAGATGAAGCGAAAAAAAAATTAATAACAAAAAGGCGTATATGCTGCACATACGCCCTATTCCTGCTAGCATTGGCAAATACGCCCTTTTGTTACTCAAATTTTTCAATTCGCTTTTTTCCATCACTGAAGCAGGAAAAAAATTTCCAGAGGCATTTAGGACATACGCCCTTTTTCCTCTGAAAAGTGTTTTTTTTGGCGCTTACGCCCTTTTGTTTCTAGGTTCACGATATAATTTATTCAATAGAATACAATGAAGGAGTACATAATTATTTTTTTCTTTTTTCATTAGAAATTCCCTGATAAAGAAAAATGTCTCGATAATTTTTTTCGATTGATCTTCTTACATTATTTATTTACTCAATGAATGAAATAATGAAAAATTTCAGGAGTATTATTCCCTGGCTTGAAAGCACTGGGATTGCATTCTGTAATCATCAAACTGATTTTATTGAATCACAAGCGTTAAAGGCAATTATCGAATTATATGCAAGAATTTCATTTTCACGATTTCTGAGAGGCGAAATGATGCAATCATCTGACCTAGGATTCACGGCATTGAGATTAGCAAGAGTTGTTAAATCAATTAGACAAGAGTTGATAATTTTCCCGAGACTCATTCAGTCATTAATGGTTGAACAAAAAATCGAAAAAATATTAATGTTAATGAAGGAATTAGGTCATATTCTTCTCCAAAATTAAATTTAATTGGCTTTTAAATTAAACTAAAATAATCAATAAACCGGGCTGCAACTTTATTATTATAGAATTTGCAGCGAATTCAATAGTCGATCAATCTGGCCGTTTATGGTATTATGCTTTTTGCGTGGATCTGCAATTGGATTGTGGTATAACGATAGTTCCATTTGAAGAATGCGAACAATTCTATGAGAGAGAAGAAGAACCTGCTATTCACTTGAACGATCCAGAGGCAAAAAAAAGATATTTTACTTCCATGTGGCTCTGGTAGATATAGAAGATTATGTTATCACCATTTTTCATTTTAGAAGAATCCTCTAATTTATTGGTCACTTTTTTCGAAGGTGTGTTAGAATGGGAGATTGGGAAGGTGCAACAATTTGGAGGCAACGAAGAGTCAATATTAATTACTCAATTAATCAGCTGACTGTAGTAACAGCAGTTACTGCTTTGAAGAATCTCGAAGGGCTCATTATATATTATGGTATCAATTTTATCAATTTTAAAGAATGAAGTTTCTGGAGGAACATTCAATGAATTCACTGAGTCACTGATTTAGGCACTACTTTTTTAATGAATGTTTTGGCATCCAAGCGGAATGCAGTAATGTTCGTAATTAGGAGAAACTGCAGCAAAATGGATCTCCAGGGCGAAATGATCCAGAATTTTTTTTTCAAAGTGAAAGATTGCGTGAAAAGTTTGGAAAAGAAATCCTGGATCACTTTTGTCCCACTTTTCTCTATCTTTTGTGTAGCTCTGACTCTTTTTTACAAAAAGTGCATTGGCAATTGCACTATATCATTGCCCATGCGAATTACACTGTCACTTGGATTGAGATATATGGAAAAAATGATGATGAATTATAATTGAAAGAATTACTGATATTTTCAGTGCATAAGATCGAGAATCGAAACTTTGAAATAGCCAAACAAACTCATTTGGAAATAGTAAGGCAATTGAAGATCACTTCTAAAATTAATAAATTCGTGAAAGCTTGTGTTTTGAGGTAATATGGTTCTGAATATTTCACTGGATTGAAATTTCTCGAAAAGCAAAGAATGGAATTCTTAATTTTTGTAAATTCAAATTTTAGGTACACAATTTTAAGATCATATTATTATATGGTCCATGGCCAGAGAAGCAGGGCCTTGAAGCAATTTCAGAAATTTCAAAAATATGCGAGTGGAATGGATAATACATTACTATCTGCATGGGCTAGTTACTGTAAGGCGGTAAAGTTTCAAATACATAAAGACAATTTTTTTAATTTTATTGTTACCTAGAAATCAATATCTCATTACAAGATTCAATGCCATAGACAAAACATGAAATCAGTCAAGATCATATTAAAATTTGATAGCGAAGAGATAAAACAGGATCAGTCGCTTTTTTCATATGACAGTTTTTTGAGAGTATTTCAAGAGCTCAGTGGAATAGATCAATTTTGCCCTGTTCTTATTTTGTAGCTTCCAAAATATTCTACAAAAAAGGAATAGGGAAAAATCGCTCTATCGCACTTAGCTTCCAAGACATTCTCGAGAAACTGTTGAGGGAAAATCATGAGATTGATAAGAATAATTACTCTTTGCTGAGTTGATGATATTAAAATATCTCACCATCCAAAAAGGATAAAATAAAGACTTCGATTATTGACAGAATGGGGACGATCACTCTAGTTTATGGATTATTCTATTAATTTTTCGATTAAACACTGTAGAAGTAAGGAAATTTCAATGATACCTCAAAATGTCAAACATTTATATGAGAAAAACGTAAAATTCAATCAATTTTACCAGAGCAGCTCATGAGTTTGAAATTGTTCTACACTTTCATGTAGAGTAGCTGCATCTTCAATCAATTTTTCCCTCTTTTCTTTTGTATAAGCTGAATGTATCAGCAGGGATGACGCAGCAAAAACCAGTGTTAGCATTAGATGTGATGGAAAAATCAAAATGTTAACCACAATTTCTCATACTATCGATAATAGACTCCTTTACATTTTA
Organism: Aleiodes alternator; assembly: GCA_963921955.1. Classification (NCBI taxonomy): domain Eukaryota; kingdom Metazoa; phylum Arthropoda; class Insecta; order Hymenoptera; family Braconidae; genus Aleiodes; species Aleiodes alternator. Next base: position 280,699 of record OY998097.1, read on the forward strand.
GTTCTTGTGTAGAAATATTTTCTCCGATAGAAGTGAAACGAGAAAGAAGCTTGTCTTAAGAACCCATTTATCTCCGTCACATTTCGATATTTAAAGAAAATTAATCACAAAGTCAAATTCATTCATTTCCTTCGACCAGTTGATTGAATCTCATAGGGATGAAGGATACATTTTTAATAAAATTTAATAAGAAATATACTTTTTCCAGGCTTGGAGCACAGATCAAGTAGACACGTCTTGGCGAGAGACTTGTTTAATGAATGAAAACACAGAAGTAATCGTTCACTATGCATTACCCCTGCCAAAATACCTGAGAGGATCTTTGTCACAATGAATAAAATTTGGGAATCATGAGATTTCCAGATAAACGAATTTAGTTTCATCTTCAGTTTTTTGAAGATATCTTGTAATTCCAACGAGATTGAGCAATTTTCATGATGATCTTCATTATAGCTTTTGGAATGTTGTACCAAAAAAAGGTCATTATACAAATCGCTCTATCTCGTTTAGATTCCGAGGTATCTCCAAGAAACTGATCATGAAATGAAATGAATTTGTTTGAAAATTTCATAGTCGTAAAATTTGAAAGAAAGAAAGTATCAACGAATCAAACAATCAATTTCTCAATAAACTAATGTTCATATTTCAATATTATATGCACAATATAATGTTTTTCTTAAATTAAATTACCAGGGTCTCTCCTTCTTTTGACAGACTGATGTTAGTATCCACGTGTGCTTTTCTTTCGGTTTGAGTTGTGCCTGTTTGTGTCTCCCATGTGTTGGACACTTGACATGCAATACTCCTTTATTCCAGCAGAAGAAGCAATCCTTGCATCGTAGTTTTAGCCTAACTCTGTATTTTAAACCACAAGTAATTGTGACGAGTGGTTCAATGGGCCTTAAAAGTCTAGTTGAAAAGTAGTCATCAGGTTTTTTTATTAATGTATCAGCAATATTCCCCGTCAATGAGTGGAATCCCCGGTTATTAGATGAAGTTCTCAGAACATTTTGCAATGTTGATATCTTTGGGAATAAGAGAATAGTCCCTTCTCGAGCTATTTTCGTTAAGAACTGCATATTCATTTTTCTTGGAGGATTTCGTCACCTAAAATGCGAAAATCAATTAACAAGATCACTTATTTTGTATAATTGTGAATTCAGATGATAATAAATAAATCGTTTTTTTTTACTCATTTTCTTCGAGGATATCTCGGAAACTAATGGAGTTACGCTTTTCTTGCCGTAATTTCTCTTTGTAGAGAATTTAGAGAGCTACAAAAAAAGATTAGTATGCTAAGGGCGTATGTCTATTACCTGCCGAGATATTCCCCAAAAGTAGAATGGCAATCTTGATTTATCCTGTTTCATCTCTTAGGTACCGACATAAAAAGACATAAATAATTGTTTGAATTTTTTCGAAATTTCTGAGAAAACTAGAAAAGATCTTCTTGGAATTTTTAGTATGGAATTTTAACGAATTCGTCGGTGAAAATGATATGATTTTGAAAGTTCACCTAGAGAAATTCAATGAGAAAATTAAAAACAAAGTTTACTAACCTCTCAAATACTGAAGACTCCAAAGTTTAAAAGATTTTTCGAAATAATTCACTGACAGATAAAGGTGGACTTGGATTTAGTGATCAGTTGACTCAAATAATTCATGAACGTGATTGAATTATTTCAATTATTCAACAATTATTATTTGTACCCCGGTTTGGGGCAATGCATGGTAACTCTAAAGCACTCTAAAGTCCTACTGATGAAAGAGTGAGCTTCCGAAATCGTGCCGAAGCCAAAATTTGTATGGTGAGGCACAAGATCCGAACAATGCCGACCTCCACGCTTTCGGGGTATCACTACACATTCCGAGCTGACTGAACGTAGGGTTAGGCTAGTTAATCGCTCAGTTCAAATTAGCGATGCTCTGAGACAGTCCTAATGCCCGGTAGCTATACTTTGCTTCATGCTGAAAATAGTTGTCTATGGAGGATAATTGGAAATTAATATTTTCCTGATAAATCAATTAATAAGAGTACGAATTATTAATAGATTTCTAATTTTATAAATTTGACAATTTCAATTATTATTAACGTCTAGTGACGTAATTGAATAATGTGCTGCACACATTTAATTAATTTAAATGTTTATTTTTTTCTCTTATCAAGATACAAGTTAATTTAATTTTATTAAAAATCATTTTTTTATTATTCCCTAAATCGATTTTGTGTTGAACAATTTTTTTTTTGCTCCTTATTCCAAATTCACAACAACGACCTTGGAGAGATCGCTGAATTAGTCGAGCCGAATAAGGGAATATTTATTTTCGTGAAATTTTGATTAAGTTTATTATTATTTCGTTTTGTTATTTTGTTGGATAACTTCAGGTTATCCTGGCGCCCATACGGTTTTGGTTTCTTATGTATTTTAAATTTGATTTTATTTCAGGCGTGCTTAATTTTTGGGTTTATCGTTAGGCTCAAGAATTACGTCACAAAATATAGAAAATGGCATCATTATGTAGAATTCTATATAAATATGTATAATTATATATAATTATAAAGGGCTATTTATTCTGTATCATGCACTCAGCAGAAAAATTAAGGGAACAGTGAATTTTGTTAGTTTTGCTTCCGAATGGAAGCTTATTATCGTGAAAATTTCCGATCTGGATTTTTTTGTTGGGAACTACTTAGAATGATCCGAAAAGTCCAAAAATCATATTTAGAAAAAATATCTGTATGTGTGTATTTCTGTGCACATACATATGTCTCAATAACTTATAAAGTTTTAAATGTAGGATTCTGAAAGTTTGTCAGTATATCCCGGTCACTGAACTCTTCACTTTAAGCTTTTTTTTATTGTAATCGGTTCAGTAGTTTTTGAGATATTAACGAATTTTAACATTTTAACATTTTTCCACTTTCAACCCTCTTATCTCGTTATAACGGATGGTCATAAAAAATTTTCATCTCAAGATTTCAAGAGTGGAAACTTCAAGCCTTCTAACCGTTTTTTTTTTATCCTGATACAATGATTCTTGACGAAGTTACAGCCATTTGAAAATACCCCAAAAAACTGCCAAAATTTACTGTTCCCTCAATTGTTTTGCTGAGTGTATTATATATAATTATATATAGTTATATATAATCTTTTTTACTCGAGTAATTTCATCGTCCTTCTTTCAATATCTGTCACTATCATGAACAAATATTATAATGTCCACATTGAGAAAATCTACTGTAGATCTTTGAGATATTTTTATTCATGACGTACAAAATCTTTACTTCTGTTATTTCCGTACTTTCAATTGTTTTTGGAAGTAATTAGCATTCATTAATCAATAATACTTCATCTTTTCAGATCCTGATGTCTTCGTTGCAATCGCAGAATAACAAATTTGATGCTATTATCGGCATTAATTCCAATTTTCTTAATGACAAAATATAATGTGCGTTGGTAAATGATAATAGAAATAATGAGATGAGATTTTATATTTCTGTGAGTATAATCTTGTTTTGAAAAGTGCTTGTTTTTTGCTTTTTTTCTTCTCTCTCTTGCAATTTATAGGACATATTCATTCTTACATTCACATCCCAATTATCAAGTATTCGATGAACAAACATTTTTCCACAACAATGACTGTAAAACAACATGCAAGTAATCGACTATGAATGGCTCAACAAAATTCAATGATTCATTGAAGAAAGAATAGTTATCATCAACTTTGTCGTAACAATCGTTATGCAATTATTCTTCAAACCGAAGTTTCAGCGACACCGGTGCCATTTGGTTTGAATGGGCCCGACGAATCCTTAGAGCGTATTAGATCTACCTGCAATTCAATGTGATTAATGTGATTACTCTATGAATAAAAGAACACTATGTTGAAGTGTAACCAGTGATCGATCGAGCGATTTAAGCCACCGAGGGGAAAGTAATTTTGGAGGAATTTTAAAATCATATTGAAGCATCAAGTCGACAGACGTTGTTCATTTGTCAAATAATTGGCCAACTCCATTACTGTGATTGTGCAGAAACAGCTCTATTCATGCAATAACAATTCCTCATAGAATTAAAAACGGACACATGCGCTCATTATAATGACTGTTTAATAATGAAGTTCGATATGGTACAGATTACTCAATTTTTTTTGCTCACTCGTGACTTGATGATCACTCAGTGAAGGATGTAACATGGAGAATAGTTGCTCGCATGCTGGTGCTGTCACTCAGAGTTTTCAATATGTGTGATGAGTTATATAATTAATTGCATTTTTGAATGACGAAAACAATAATTTTCTTTCATTCATTTTTATAGGGAAACATAGGGATAAAGTCAATACATAAAGCACAAGGATTTATAACCTTGCGACTATACTTTAAAGCCATTGATGCGTGTCACCTTTATCGATATTCCACCATCATCTTCATCCTCTTCTGTCATTGTAGTTAATCTTGTTGTCTCATCATTTGAATTGGTGCTATCCTTCTTCATGTGTTTCTTCAATTTCCCAACACTTTCGAAAGAGTAGGATCGAGGAGAGAGAAATTTTTCAATATAATTCATGTTAATGAATACATTTTTATTAGTTACTAATTACTTTGATATATCTAAAGTGATGGAATGATGCTGGAAGTGACGATACGATGATTTTTATGTGATGAACAACAAATTTTTTCATTGTTAATTGATTATATTCGTTATTTATTAATTGCATCGTACTTGATCAATTTTGGCTGTTTTGTCTTCTCAGTTGTATTCAGATCATTAACTTGCTTCCATATCCCAGATTTGTTGACTTCCTCGGTGATATTTATGCTTGCCAATGGTATCTTCACAACATTTCCATTAGCCAGTGATATTTGGAGATTACCAGTTCCTCCAAAATCCAATGCTTCGTTCGGTTCCTGAAGCGATTAATTTTGATCGATGCATTGTGGTTCATAATTTAACTCAATTTTCATTATCATAAATTCTTTAATCAATTAAATTACTTCATATCATTCATTAACCTTTCCTTACTCGCGCTATGAGCGTGACGCCGTCCTTTCTTACAAAAAATGCAATATAAATAACTATACGAGTAATTGTGACTTCACACTTCACCAATACTCTCTTTGAACTGTTTACTATCGTCAGATATACTTATAATCGATAATTATTCATTTGATGTATACGAGAAATATATTTATGCCGAGCAAGATTGTGAAAAAGCGGCACAGTGCTCATCACGCGAGTTCAATCGTCGACTCAATTTTTCACTCAACGTTGCCAGCCTTTCCTCAGAACGTTTCAGCTGACGATCAAGATAGCCGATTCTAGTGAGTTCATGTATATGTAGATGAACATTTGTTAATAGAACGATGAATAAAGGTCAATAATAATCAGTAATTATAATGATTAGAAATATTTTTCTTCACTATCTTGCGACGTGGCAACGTTGCATCTCATTTAGCACGGATAGCACAGTGCTCGCCACGCGATGAACGACGTCGAGCAACTAAGTGCGAGTAACGAAAGATTAATGAGAGATTATTTTGTGTGCGTTCATAAGCTGATGGAAATAATTTCATGAGATTCAGCTCCTCAAATTTCACTGGATTCTTTATTGCTATAAAAGAAAAAAACAAACCAAGCACAAAAAGATAGACCTTAGTGGCCTCCTTAGAGATTTTTGCAATTATTTCTAATTCTATTTCTTCCAAACAAATTATCATTCAAGGTCATACCTTGAATTTCGTCAATCCTTCAGTGGACCAGTCACGCGAGTTACCATAGATAACATCAAAAACCATTTGTTTTGTTTCGTTTTTTTTCCTTCTTACATACTTTCAGTGAATGGTTATGGTGTAGAAAAACAAGAATAAGGCGTTTTAGGAATATTGAGGGATAATGGCAAAGAGGTATTTTGCAATCGTGTATAATGGGTTCATGAAGTAATTCCGCAGTATAGCTCTGCTAACTGAAAATTAGTGTTCTTAGCGTTTTCCTCACAATTTTTCCCCGTCCACCGTGCTCAGTGCGCCTATTCTAGGCTCGCATTGAGCTTGGTTTTTGGAAATTTCGATTTTATAATTTTTTTTCTTTGCAAAATGAGTTGATGTTGTTAATTTCGAGTCAAAAAACTTGAATAAATTCATTGTGTTCAACAACTTAGTGGATATAACAATTTGACTTGAAAAAACTATGAAAAATTCAATGATATTTGGCAGAGTAAAACTCATGAATTACCGAATTTTTTCTTCATCGTGAATTTTTAATTTGAGAATTTAATTGAAATTGTTAACAAATTTTTGTTACATGAGATATTTGGCACATTGGTTACTATCGCTTCTAATCTCAACTGCTATGTTTCATAATCTCGTGATTTTCTTATAGTTATTCATTCAGCCTGTTGTTAACAATGCTTAACGACAGGGTGTTAATTAATATCATTTGATGTCACGCAAGTTATTTGATTCAGTAACAAAATTTGGTCACCGTGTAAATTTCTTTACAAAAACTTAACAAATTCTGATATTTTATTGTGATGTTTCTAAATGGAAGCACATTCATTACTCTTTTTGGACTTGATAATTTCTGAGAGAGTAGAATAATTTTTTTCCTTCGGGAATGGCTTGTGTTTACGGCATTGTTGTATCGTAGAGAGTCGTTTTATCATAATCACATAGTGATATAGTGACCACAGGACACGTGGTCCCGGGATCACTTCTCGGATGTTATTTGCGACAGATGATTGCTCTTAGTATTCGGGTTACGGTGCTAACCTCGCCGCTCTCCAACTGACGTAGATCGTCTGCATGTTTTTTAGACGACTCTGGCATGACGTCATCAAGGATCTTCAGTTCACGTTGGGTAAACAACAGATCCAGGGATTTCCGTATACCAATCATGACCACCAACTAATTAGTTTTTTATGAATACATAATTCTGATTAGAAATTTGTTCTCAATAAAGGTGAACATTTCGCACTAGGAGAGAAATTCGATGGAGTGCACAAAAATGATGTTCACAAATCCATTTTACATGGAAAATAAACTTGTTTGAATTAGCTATATTTTCCTTTTTTGCAAAATTCAAGGAGATTCATTAGTTTCATGAAGTATGAACTCCGTAGCGAATAATTATTTAATTGAAAGAAATATTTTTAGAGGAAAATTACTAGTGAATTCACTCATAGCTAAGACATATTTTAGTAGATAAGGGAGAGTGGGGTATAATGAACACCTTTTGGTAGAAAAAAAATATTCAGCTACATATTATCAATTTCAAAAGGTCACCTGAGGAATATCATCCAATTGAGATTCCTTCAAAATCTTCAATTTTGAGGGTCCATTCTAGGGTCTACGACCGAATATCCCATCCAAGAATATCCGGTCAAGAATATTTTATAAAAAATAGCCCATTAAGGCCGAGTGAGCCCATTATGCCCCTCACTCCCCTATACTAGAATTATCTGGGGACAAAAGTTTTGGATCCAAGGCAATCCATTTCGTATCAGTATACAATTTTCATTATAGACTTAGATATGTTTTTCAATATGTATTCACATCTCACTCAATCTCTACTGTATCAAAGACATACTCAAAAAATTAATATGAGCGAATTCACTAGGGATTGGAAACAATATTTTTCTTATTCCACGAATTTACCTCTCCATATAATAATTGTTCATTCAGTTCAAACATACCATTAACGGGAATAGAATTGAAGTGCTGCTGAATGATTTGATTGTCCAGAGGCAGGCGAGACACGTGAGCTGGATGATCGTGAACATGTGTACTCTTTTGATTGGTACCTGGAAAATTATATTGCAAATGAAGTGCAGATACATACAGGATAATGAATCTAATACGAATACCCAATGGAAAATAAGTAATGAATTTTGAAAAATTGACAAAATTATGACCCCTCATGTTCATATTGAATACCGAGATACACAGCGATGATAAGCGAAATATACAAGGAGTCGCTATTTTCCTGTAGTATAATATAATTTGAATCCAGTTCAATTAAGTCATAAGATGATATTAATTTACTTAGTTGAACGCAGTCCATCAAAATCAAGCAAGAAATGCAACAAAAATTCGATCTCGGCTGAAGTTTTGTACAAGTCAACATTATTCTCCAATAAAATTCGAATTGAATCCACTAAGAATTTTACCTGACGCAAAAACATATAGTCTGGCTGATACTTGACTGGCATGAGCATGATAAGTATTCGATCGAAGAACTGCAATCCCTTTAGTGATGCAACGCCCATGTACAGAAATACGCCGAACAGCACTGGCATTGGTATATGTCTCAACATTGGAGTTAGCAGTACGGAGCATCCAATCATGAGGAATATTAATATATGTGTTACGCGTTGTTCCCTCACACCAAGAAATTGCGGTTTTTCACCCGGTGCAGCACATTCTGACTCGAGTTTGAGTGAATTGACATGATTTATTGACAATACAGTGGCAGCTACAAACCATGGTAAACCCATTACTGAGCAAATTTCTATTAATATTGCCAAAACGAAGAGATCCAGATGATAACCGCAACCTTTCTGCAATTTTTGATCAATGTAATCAATTGATTCCAAGTATAGCTAACAAAACAGTTCCTCCATTCAAATAAATTGCGAATATCTTAGAAATTTTTAGATTGAGGTGAATTGGTCGTGTGATCTTTTCTGTAGATGATTCAATTTTATACGGAAAAATTCTCGTAATAAATTCTCCTGAACTCAATAATTGTTTAGATATTCGCAAAACAATCTACATCATTTTTTCAGTTCATTTCCTCCGACCACGTTATCATTCAATTACTCATAACCACCAGAAAATACCTTTAATTTATTCTCTTTCCTATTAACAATCACTGCAGTTATTTGTTGATCCATAAAAATGAGGATTGTCCCTAACAACGCTGGTAAGAATGCAATAAGTGAACTCCACCACGGATTCTCTTGAAATGGCCAAATTACCCAACCTCGTCCTTCCAATGTTGGCTTGAATTCGCCAGGTACTTCAAGTTTTGGTGTTGCTATTCCTGCCCAGTAATCCAATAGTGACATTGAAAATATCGCAATTATTACTGCAAAGTCGCTCACTACTTGCCTCACCTAAAAAACAAGTTGGAAGAACCGCATTTTGACTGGAATCATCAGGATAATTAATTGTTCGCATGCTTTACCTTCGAAGGAAAGAAGAGGGCATTTTTGAAGTCTTTAAGCTCGACAGACAACAAAAATGTACCCATGAAAAGTATAATTGACATGAGGAACACATCGGGTACATAATGGGGCATGATGCATCCCTCTCCAATCAATGTGCCATTCAAATCCTGCAAAAAAAAATTAACTATCAAAATAAGCTGATATCTCTAAAGTGGAGTGACTCGGTGCAATGAATCAAAAGACCTTTCTTGTAGATAATAATTTCAAAGACTACAAGAAAGACTTCATGAGTAAATCTCCAGAACCCCATGGTTCTCGAGACATTCCTAAGATAATTGGAATTGGAAACTCATAGATTCTTATAGCCCACTATATAACTCTCGCTATCAATCTGATAATTCATGCGAGAATTTTACCTGACACGATGTTTTATCCAGAGCAGTCCAATTGACAACACTTGAGCTGCTTGATACTGATGTCATAGTATTATTAGGCGGTCGGCATGAACAATCGAGATTAATAAATTCATCACCATGTGTGTTGATGGGAAATTTTTTTCCAATTGACAAAACATTTTCAACTGCCTTATAAATGAAAATGAAGGCAATTAGAGTAGCGAAATTTTCCTCTGTAAATCGCGTTATGTAGCAGACTAACGCACTTGCATCAATTGCAACTAAAATGATTAAAATCAGTGCCATCCAGGAGCCTATCCAAAATCGGAAGGACATGTAGTTCCATGCATACTTCCTGTAAGAAGTGATTTTTTGTAATTGCGAAAATTGGAAGAATCGTTAATTCGTAGAAAGTTGATACGAACTTGCAAAATTCGTAGACTATCGTTTCAAAAACCAGCACAGGTCCTGTTGATCCGAGTATCGTCAATGGCTGACCGGAAAAAAAGCCATAACCAATACCACACACGAATCCAGACACTAATGACTCCATCGCAGCCATATTTTTACCTGTAGCTTCACTGAGTAACCCACCAAATGTGATAATTGGTGATAGACAAGCAAAGTAGAGGAAAATGAATGAGGCAACACACTGGAGTGCAAGAGCATCTTGGAAATCAGAGAAGTAAAATGGTGCTTTTCGCTTTATGTCGTTCATGAGACCACCAAAGAGTTTACCACTTCGGGATAATCCAGATTCCTCACGGAGTTTCTGCTCATCGGCTTCTTCATCCACATCTTCTTTCGGTTTTTCTTCCTTCAGTCTCTTTCTTGTATCCTTCAAAGTAACATTGAGAATTATTCTGCAGGCTTATCAGGGGATATTTTTTTTGCAGTTCGCTAATATATGAATACCATCTCATCTTAAACATCAGAATATCAGAATTTCACTAATAATCAACATCAAATTATTATCGAATCGCGGAATTTCGCTGAGCAATGCCGGCTTCCTCAGGCTCTGAAACCGAACGTGAAATATTCTCTTATTAATGAATTAGGATTAGGATCTCATTTCTCTATACAAATGTCGAGGTGAAGGAGAAAGTGGTTAATTTTTTAAGGTAACATAAACAATCTGACGTCTTACATGATATTTGTTTTTTCATAATTTTTTAGAAATGTTTTCGAATTTGTATATTGTAAGAAAAAGTGTGTCTAAGCTCGTTTCTGTCGTATTTTCGTATGATATTATTATATTTATTTTCATGTGGAGAAAATGAGATTGTGATCCATAAATAAAAGAATATTTCACGTTTCGTTCCAGAGCCTGAGATGATGGCATTGTTCAGCGAAACGTAGCGATTTGATGATAATTTGATGTTGTTAATCATTTTTCTAAATATCCCTATGAACAATCAGCAAATTATATCAGATATCATCAGACCCGGCAGTGGTATGAGAGAAAGAATCACGTGAGCGTGCCAGAGGGACTTCTAGACAAAGAAAATCGAACCCAGCTGATATGAATGGACCCAAAGAAACTGGTAGCGGGTCAGTCTGTACTGGGTGATGAACTCGCGAGAATCTCCTCAACGTCACGAATCGACTCGATCTGCATAATACTTTTGAACTCATTTGTATTGATGAAGTGATAATAAAATCTGATCACCTGAGACGGTATAGCAGCTGGTGGCTCTATTCTAATCGTAGGATCCCATTCGCCAGGTGGTAGTACAGTTACAGCATCTAAGAATTCATCGATACCAGCTAAGAGATGATTCCTATTCTTTGCTTTGTATGCAACATCATGGAAGACCTCGTCAGACATGAGAGTCGCCATTGCCCTTCCAATTTCATGGAAACCGGAAATTCCACCCTGTTAATGAAATAATCACGAAATTTAGACTACATCATTTGATTCATTAGTGAAGAGGTGGAGAAAGATAAATCAAGTTAATTTTATCATTATTTTTCGGAGAATATCTCAGACAATGATGGTTATAGTGGAGTTTCCGTTCAAAAATCACTTGTAGGCTTCTCTTTTCTTGGCATAGAGGAACATGATGAAAGCTAGTCCATCTCAATTTTCTCCGTTCATTTTTTTTGTAGAATGAATTTACCTTGTTTTATCTTTAAATTGGACTATTTTGTTTTCTTTATGGGAAGAAATGTGATTATTACCATTGGCCCCAGAAGAATGAATATGAATCTCGTAGGTACTGGTACTTCCGTTAAGTCTCCCATCATGCTTGCTTGACTCAAACGTATAAAAGCTGATAATGTCTTCTCGAGAAAATCAACTTCACCAACGAGAATATTGCTTGCTTCAGCTCCAGCTGGGATTTTCCTCATGAAATGTGTATTACCCTGTTTCCAAGAAATCTTAATTTATGAACGAAATTCACTTGATCACTTAGCGACTAGAAATGATTTTATAGAGTAGCGTTGAAGTAAATAGAGTGAAACTAGCTTCGAAATTTCTGTTAAGAACCGGTCATGGAAATTATGTGAGAAAAGGCTACGCCCATTTCCGAAACATAGATTTTTCAAAAATATTCATGTCGCAATTATAGCAACAAATTTCCAGTCTAGTTCTCATACTGAATATTCTTGAGGAGAATTGAGGGCAAGATCGAGAATGACCTTTCCAACTGGAATCACATAATGTAATGGGAGATGGAGAGACTTTGAAGCCGGACCCCCGCAATTTCCACTACGGTAATCAATTTGAATATATTAGCGGAAACCTAGACGATTTCACAGAACGGAAATTTTCTCAGGTTTGCGATGGAATCATAGAAAGATTAGTGTCTTAAGTATTTGTAAAGTTCTCGATATTTATTGATTTTTATTGCATAGAATATTCGAAGCTGCAGCATTTCACTGTGAACACGTTCCGTCGAAAAAGTTCTCAATAGTTAACTGAATAGTTACGAGGGATCGTGATGGAACTCTTCTTGCCTTTTCTCCTTGAAAAATTCAGTACATCATCGAAAATTTCCTGGAAAACTTGACGAATATTCTCGAAAAAATCAAAGTTCATAAAAATCGAATTATCCCGTGCACTATTTTCCCTGTAAAATTATTTGCTTCAAAAAATACTTCCACAATCGATACTCTTCAATTCTACGAAAATTTCTTTAATTCTCACCTTGTGATTACCATCACCATTATCTAAACCGCTCGAACTGTGATTCCTGCTGATTGATGTGCTGCTGGGACTCCGATCAATTCCTGGTTCTTGACCTGAAAGATGATACTAGCTTACAGCTTACTAGCAGTTAGTTCCACCCATCATCAACAATTGCGTCAACGTACAGCTCTTTCTTCTATATTGCAGTCCCCTCTCGTTTCTTATTGATCACAATCAGATTCTATTCCATTGGGGTTATTTTTTTCTCATGAAACGAGAGAGAACACATGCGATAGAGGACTGCATAGTCATTCATTTTTCATAATCTATCTAAATCGCAAACATCTAGAGGTATTTTGTAACGTCACATATTTTTTTTAGAAGCGAACTTACGATTTTCAGGAAACAAAAATCTACTTCTCAAAGGACTGCTGGACTATACACTGTTATAGCAAGACTTATCATTTACATGCTCGCGAGTTTCAATCCATTGCGTGATGAAATGTCAAGAATGGATAGAGGAATCTCTTTCTCTTTCTCTCCATGATGGTTTCCATGAAAAATTCGGTATTTAATCCTATTTCGAGATGCTTCATGGAAATTATCCAATGCACAAGAAAGATTTTCTTATCTTTTTTGGATTTTTATTGATTCCTATTATCATATCCAACAACACGACATAGAGAAAGATGACTGCTATAAACTTCATGTTCACATTTCTTGGAAACTATTAGGTGAATGAGTAAATTTTCAATTTCATGAATCAATCATGCAGTTTCTGTAAATAATCTGAGGAAAATTCAGTTCATAGTCGATTCAATACTATAGAAGTCAAACATCAACGGGCATCCCTGATGGATCATGCAACCGGGCAGTCAATTCCTTCACGAAATTGACCGTAATTCGATCACGATGCAATTGCATTGCAGTCATATCACAGTCGCATCGTAGCCACATGACAGACGATTTCGTGAAAAAATCGACTATCTGATCGACTTATGATTGATATGCGATCGCCCGTTCCGTCAGGGATTGTTAAGAAATATGTACAAAAATTAATTCAACATGATTACCAGGTATGGCAAGGAAACAGCGAGCGGCCGTTAATCCCGGACCACTGCCACTTGTCATTGCTGGTGCGGAATTCGATTCTTCCACTACGAAGCATGAAATGAGAAAAAGACACATAGATACAGTGCGAAGTAATTTTTTATGATTCACGAAGGAGCATTATCTGTGTATTTATAAATACGATTCCGGAATCTTGTTCTTTTCATGTTTTGATGGATCATAGAATATGAGTTGAATACGTAGAATCAACGTCTCTTATCATGTCATGCATCCTCAATTTTGAATGTTTTATGCTTTGCTATCTAATGTGACATTCAGATAATTAAGGGGGAATCACACAGAGAAATCATGAGTGATTGTTTGTTCGGGAGAGAATGAAAATTAAAAGGATGACGTGTTAGGTGATACAAAATTGATTAGGATTTGCACAGTGGGTGAAATTTAGTCGACAGTTGGAGAAGATACATTTTTTATAATGGTTCTGTTATCCGTTAAATGATTTTCCATAGAATGGAATAATTTAGTAAAATAAAGGAAGTAGCGTGATTATCTGACCTTCCAGACCACACATAGTGATCGACGCGGTGAATCCTAGCACATGAAGTATGCTGAATGCAGCTAATAATAGAAGGAAAAGATTTTTGTCGCCATCATGAACCAGGTATTATCATTTACTAAGGGTATAATTATGAATCAATTGGACAATTTACCCGAGTCGAAAAGCATACTCCTTGAACTCCTTTTCATTCAATTACATTGATATTGAGTTTGATATCAATTCAATTGATATTGAACTACATTGAAAATCAACTTTTCGTCCATTACACTACTGAATAATATATGTGAACTCGAGATAGACGCATAATGTAATAATAGTAGATCTCGACGAACCTCGATTAAGATTCCATTTTTTTTGTTTAATTTGTCTTAATGATTCCCATTCTTGGGAAGATTTATACCCCCGATTACGAGTTGAGTTTGACTACTGCATGCTACCTCCAAAGCGTACACACAGAAAAAGTTGATTTGAACTGAATAAAATTTGATTTGAATTTTCGCAGAAAATATGCTATGATTATCCATGTTTTATGCACACGACCTTAGCATAAAATATGTATTAATGTACATAAAATACGTACTAATGTACATAAAATCTGCATAATAAGAGCATATTTCATGCTTTATGTATTTTTTTTTCTATTTCGCTAATCAAGGAAATTACGGAAGAATGTCTAATTTAGCATATTGTACAACTCCACCAATGAATCAACTATAGTAAGGAGACCTTGGAACGATTCGTGTAACGGTGGTTTTTCTAGAAGTACGTTTGAATATGTTGGAAAAGAGTGAAGCATTTGTGAAACCCGTGGATTATATTACTGGACCTAGTTTCTAATTTAGCTCGACAGGACAAGGGAAGACCGTTGATCTTACTGGTAGCTACGTTCCTATGAAAAAGGTACTCAAAAATTTCTTAGAGATTCCCAGAGTTTTCGATATCATCTCTTCATGCATGGATCACTTAGAAACCAGAGATGATCCACTCTATTTCCAATTCTTCCAACTTTTTAAGTTTGACTTTCGTATCATCACGAATTTCAAGACCATCCAATCCCCCCATCCACCCTCGTCACATTTTGTCACAAATCTGCGATGCTACCCCTTCCTGCTGACATGTGACATACTGTATGGATAGCCCCTCAGCTGAGAGAACTCGCGGAAGCTGAGCTGTTGAATTAGTGGACTGATATCTCTGATTGTCATGGGTTCGATTCCACTCGGGTTCAACTTTTTTTTCGATTTTGTCTTCGTATAACATTTAATTTCAATCCATTGATTCAGCGAAGAATTCAGATTTTCATCAATTCTCCATTTTCTCTGAAAATTGCCACTTCTCATTCCGGATTTTGTGCAGATCTAATTGGATCTAATCAGATGTAATCTGATAATAACTGATCAGATCTAATTAGATCTGGTTAGAGCGTGGCAAACTGTGAATCTGATCAGATCTAAGAAACTCAGAACAAATTGCATCTGATCATATCCAATTGGATTTGACCAGATCCGAACATTTTTCCCCAGATTTGTGAAATTGTCCTCCTACCTGCTAAGTACCTGGAGGGAAATTTCATCTGAAAGGCTTTTCCATTAAGTCTTCCAGGCTTTCCTATTTCTTCCTCTTCCTCAGTTTATTGAAACAATCAATAGTCGTATTCCTTAGGCAGAAAAAAAAAACGCTACCGCGTTTTAAAAAAACGTCGACAAGTACGCGCCTCATTTTTATTGAAAAAAAAATATATGAAATGCGAATAGGTAGAATAGTACAAGTCCGGCGATCTACCTGTACATTCCTTTTTCAAATTAATTCATCATCTCATTATTCGGGTACTAGATGAAATTGGTATTGTACAATGAATTTGAAAAATTGAATAGTAAAGAAATTAAACAAAAGAAACGTACTTGGTGTACCTGTAATCTGTGTCTTCATTTGGTACACCAAGTACGTTTCTTTTGTTTAATTTCTTTACTATTCAATTTTTCAAATTCATTGTACAATACCAATTTCATCTAGTACCCGAATAATGAGATGATGAATTAATTTGAAAAAGGAATGTACAGGTAGATCGCCGGACTTGTACTATTCTACCTATTCGCATTTCATATATTTTTTTTTCAATAAAAATGAGGCGCGTACTTGTCGACGTTTTTTTAAAACGCGGTAGCGTTTTTTTTTTCTGCCATTTCACTTCTTTTTTTATTTATAAATGAGCAATGTCATAGAGATGGATTAAATCGAATCTAGATGCGTGCTGATCGACTTGATTTGAAATTGAAATATCTCGAAAACTTCTGAAAATTTATCGAGACATGCTGCGAATGAAATTTAGGGAAAAAATTAAGGAACAAAATGGGCAAAACACCATTATCCTACGACTAGTTTCTGGAATATGATCTTTTTTAGGTTGTTTAGAAGAAAACCCTCTGCAATGAGAAATTTCCCAAAATTTGACAGTTCATCATTTAAATAATAATGAATGATCTGTCAAAATTTGAAATGATTTTGGAGCTTATTTTCCAACAAGAATAACTTTGAAGTTACGAGTTTTACACGTCGAAATATGGCAAGCCGATATAAGCATAGTCCGGTCTCTTTCTTAGTGCCCGCACGGTAACGTAGATTTCGTACTAACCTTTCTCATCTCTACGTGTAATTTCTTGGGTCTCGCACGTCATTGTCAAACTTTTCAGTAAAAAATTAATATCTCGGAAAATACAAGTCGTAGAAGAACGGGATTTTGCTTATTGTATTCGTTAATTCATCCCCTAAATTTTATTCACTGCATGTCTCGATAAATTTTCAATAGTTTTCGAGATATTTGCCTTCGAAGCCAGGCGTGTTTGATGCTTACTGCGTCCGTTTGTGTGACACATACTTCGACATCGTGTCGGTGAGGCACTAACACAGTTACAATGTCCCAAAGAAAGTTCGATTGGAGAAGAATTTTGGCCAACGTTTTTAATTAATAATAAAATATCGCTTTTTCAATTTTTTTTTTACATAAACTCGAAGATAATGGTAAAAGCAATATATTACCGGAAAATCATCTCACGAGATGGACTTTTGACTTTGGAAAAAATTATTGAAATTTTTCGAGTCGTATTTAGCCGTATAGGAGTGCGGTAGCCTTGCCTGGCAGAAAGTGTTTGGGCTCGTACTTGTCGAGAGATGCTACCGCATCTCCTGATACTTGTCACTTCGATGAGTGATTCGAGGTCCTGCGCGTTAAGCGTTAGTTGGGTGTTACCAAGCTAAAAAATGTTACCTTGAACGATAATGAAATTATGAAAGAATGTGTATCCGACGAATCTCCTTTCGGATTTATATTTCAATGTTCTGATGAAACCAAAATCTGAAAGGAGATTCAATGAATGAACGTTATTTGATAACTTCGCTGTCGTTCAAGGTTGTATTTTTGAATTTGGAAATATGCAACTAACTCTTAATGTGCATGCGCTCTCATCATTCATCAAAGTGATGAGTGCAAAGAACTCGACTAGTGAACTACTTCGGGATTGTTACTCAGATGTTAGTATCAAATGGATCATGTTAGTTACTATGAATACTACCCATTACCAGGCTGGATAAGTAAAGCATCTGGCCTATTGTGTACCTGGTACAAGGAGATAAGGTCCTTTGAGATCTTTTGGATCTCTTGATATCAGTGCTGTATTTGGATTGGGACAGCTTGTGCTTCGTGGAACCGCTGGTTTATAGGCATCACTGGGACGCTCCTGTAAATCTGACGTTAACAAGGCATGCATACCACATGAACACTCACAATCTGAAATATTTTTATTCATATTTTTTGTTTCAGTAATTCGTCAGTCTGGGATGATCTATCACTCATAGAGAAATAAAAAATGGATGAAATAACATGATTAAATTATAAAAATTGAGGTGAATCAGGAAAAAATGAGGATCCATTGATGGATATGTGAGGGTTGGAATATGATTTCACATGGAAATAAAATGGAAAAAATAATTTTTGGAAATCGATGGAATAATTGGAGTGGAAGAGAAAGGAATTATGGGTTCACCTTCCACGGGCTATCTGCATGTTTTCATGACAAAGTTTTTTTCCCTACTATTTTTTTCCTTCCATCGCTCCAACGCATGACACATTGGAGCACTGATGCATGCACCTCAACTCAAGTAGACCAATATTAAGGCAAAAATTCCTTTTTCCTGCGATATACCTGATGAAATCTCATTAATTCACGAAATTTGTTTTTTTTATCATGAACGTGATTGATAATAGTGAATTTTTTTTTTATGATAATAGTGAAATAAAGCTCACTTTTTGATGACGAATGATTCCTTCCAATGTCAGCCAATGATCTAATTATGGGTAAACGCGACATATTGTTGTCCTTTCGTCGTTCATGCTGATGTCTGTGTCGAACAAGTAATGCTTCTTTCACCTGAAATTTTTATGGGAAAGTCTCAAACAATGACATAGTACAGTGCTAAGTGAGGATATCTGGTAAATAACGAGGCTTGATAGAACTTATCAAGTGATTTTTGTTAGGAAACTTGATAAGCCACAACGGAAGTCCCATTGATTTTCTATTATATATATATATATATATATAATTTCTCTCTAATCTTGTACAATCCCAATGCTACTCCCTATATCGAAACTTCATATCTTTCTGGATGTAAAACCTGATTTTGACTGCACGTATCGCTCATTAGTACTTTCTATGATCACATTCGAAATTTAAACTATATTTATCTTGTGACAGTTCAAGATAGGCTTCTCCTATCTGACTATTGAACATTATCGATTGAATAGCTCAACAGATATCTGAAGGAAAACGTGTGGTAAAAACTATTTGGAAATTTTGAGGAGGCTTCTCGGTTTCTTCGAAAAAATGAGGAGATATGTTAGATTTCTGGAACGTTATCAACAGGCTCGGATAAGTTATTCCAACGTGTGCACAATCAGTATGTGTCAGATCCAATCACATATATGTACAAGAAATGCTTGCATCCTCTTCTGTGTGCACGAAGTGATTGCGCCAAACTGGATGTGCATAATAGTTCATTGACTCAACTATTCCCTGGTCAGGGTCAAATATCCCTGCTGTTTGACCCTAGCTCCAAGTCGTTATCTTGTTGTCTTATGTAACATTTTATGCACTCACACGAGTGTAAATGGGGCATTCCATGCCAACTCATCCTACCACTTGACTTTGTATCTCCGATTTGGCTGAAATTTGGGCATCTTTTTGTCCCCTTCGAAGCAGATTTCTGTGATTTTTTTATTTTTGTTTCTGAATGAAAGCTTAACAATCGTGAAAATTTTCGATTCGAACTTTTTTATCCAGCCACTTCGGAGATATAGATTCTTATAATTTCGTTTTATTTTTTCTAAATGGCCGTAACTTTATGACTAATTGTCCAACATGGGTCTTTTTTGTTGAAAATTCGTGTTTTTCTGAAAATTTCATGCAAAAAATTATTCATGATCATTCTGATCAGTTTCCATTCATTTCAAAGTTGAAACATGAAATTTAAAAATGTCCGTATCTTTGGATTTTTCAAAAAACTCTTATGAATACTACTCTTAAAAACACAAATTTTAAGCCTAGTCCGGTAATGAGATAATGATGGGATATAATTTTTCTCGAATTTTAAAAATAATGAATTCCTTTTTCATGTGTTTTTTTATTGATTTCATTTGGCATCATACTCTATTTGTTGCATAAATGAACAAAAACATTCGAAGTCACTGAAGTTTCTATTATTCAAGTCATTCATGCATTTTGCAAAACAAAAATAATATACACTTACCAGATGGAGGGGAGAAGTATGGGAGCTCTTGGAAGAGTATGAATAATGTTCTGAAACAAGTATGAGTTTTCCACAAGAGATCACTGTTTGGAGTGTTTTCTCGACAATCTGGTCAAAAAAATTGTCTAAAATCTTCGTTTGAGCGCTACCATTTGATTTGTTCTCCTATCTTCTATTGCAACAACCAGAAACATATTTTTTACAAAGCTCCAGGGTTCTCTGGATTTCTAAGAATAAAAATTCGACATTCTAGGGAGCCATTGGGATTGTTCCTCTACTTCAACAATTCATCCATAAATAGATGTCTTCGTGTCAAAAATGAGATAACCATATCCGATAGAAATATAAATAAAAAATTCATGAACCTTTTCACGTGTATCATCTGGTAAGACTTCTTTGCTCATCATGTTGTCAAGTACTAAATCAGCAATTTGATCTAAGCTGCTGGCTTCCATGTCTAGCATCACTGTACCATTCAGTAGAAGGCTCCGTAGTTCAAATAACGAGTGAAGTGACAAAGTTGCTACATGAGGCTTACTCCATCTATTTCCACCCTCTTCAACGTCCTCCTCGAATTTGATCCATCTGGAAGTAACATTCCAATTGAGTCAAAGAAATAGTACTCAATGAGTGAAATAGCATCATAGGAAACAGGAGTAGATCGATATGGTGAGGAAATTTATTAAGATTCAACCATTGCAAAGAATGCTCTTGGAGAAATAGGATAAATTTCCGATGAAAATCACGTGTGGAAATTCAATCATCTTTTTTGACGTGAAACTTCTTTGCTGAGGGGGGAGGGGTGATTTTCAGTGTTACAAAAGTTCCGATCTGGTGAAGAGAATAGTGAGGATCACGTGATGAGCCCAAGGAAGATACACGGAGATGAAATTATGATGATGCAATTTTAATGTGAAGATAGAAAACTCGCGGTAGCTGAGTTGATAGAATGGTGGACAGATAAGTCAAACGTCTTGGGTTCGATCCCACTGAGGTTGAACTTTTTCTCGATTCTAGTTCTCTAGAAATTTGAATTTCGATTCATTCGTTCAACAGACAATTCAGATTACTATTCATTTTCCATTTCATCGAAAATTCTTTATCAGATTCAGTTAGATCTAGTTAGAGCCTGCCAATTTGCGTATCTAATAGAATCTAAGAGACCCAGATCCAATTTGATGGAATCGGATCTGAACTCTTTTCCCGAGTTTTTAATGAAGTCAATAGTACCGTGCTGTTTCTTTCCATTCCATCTCATCACCGTCTTTGACAAGTTCCTCCATCTCTGAGAAAAGTGGATGTGACTCGTGTGCATCATCTCGAACTTCTTCGCCAAGAATAAATTGTACCCTCTGTGCAGGTGGTGTAACTGAAATTAAAATTATTTCATGTCCTTTATCATAATTGATTCGTATTGAATTCAATCATTGGATTTGGGTAACTAAAATGCAATTAATTGGCTAAGCAATTATACGATTTTCAATCCAATTTGGAAAATGAGAAAAAATGCATTGTTGAATAATACTAAACGTTCTGAGTGGTATTATGATGATATCGTTTGTTCTTAATGCATGCAATTGCAATAAACAAGAACCAGATTAATTCAATTCATTCCTAGTGAGATAAGAATTATGGCTTGCATAAAATATTGCAGAGTTGTTCAATGTATGAATTAAAAGAAAAAAATAATCACAACTACGATTCAATATTACATAGACGACTAATTCAGGATTGTTTGCCATCAATACAGTTTATAGGGAGTGAAAGATAAACGAATCGAACATACAGGAAAGAAGGAGATCAAAACTATGAATAATAATTTTCATCAAATTATGTAACTCAGAATGATATATGTATATATATATATTAACGGCAGAATCATAACCCAGGAAACGCATATTTCATGATGATCATATTTTTGTAAATTTTTGAAAAATAACAGAAAACAGGCGAGAATAAAGGGGAGGAACATGAAGAAGCTACCAGGCTCACTAAAATTTCATTCATTCTCTCACATACTACAAAATTATACTATTTTATATAAAATATATTTATCAAGTTTCCAATCCATCTTGGAGAATATATGATTTCATGTCGATATTTACACCGATTATTCATTTCGCTTACATATCGTCTCGCCATCGGGGTCACAGATGCCAGCTAGTCGACTACCTCTTCTTGCCATCATCAATGGTCCTGTAACTTCAACATTGAAGAGATCTAATGCACTCACCATTTCTTTTTCAATAAATTTTGCGAAACTATTCGAGTGAAAGACTTAAAATGAAGTGATACATTCCAATTGAGCTCAATTGCAAGAATGTAATTGCTGTTAAAATAAACTCGAAATACAAAATGTTCTAAGTTTTCGTCTCTCCAGCATGTCTTACTATCTCGCGAAAATTGTAATGATTCGAGAGACAACAGTCTCTGATGTCGGAAACGCTAAGAAATCCAGAGACTCTAAAAAATGGAGAAATTTGATCACGGGCACAGACATTAACAATACACTATGTATTCCTTCTGAAGAGTCTCTACATTAATCAATCCGAAAATTTTCAAATCTCATGGAAATTCGCAAATCAGGAAATTTTATTAAAAATCAAAAAATTGTACGATCTCTCAGTCTTTCAATTAAGTACTTGAATGTTTGTAAATTTCCATGAATTTGGGCCTGAAGACCTGGAGGCGCTACAATAAAAAAAAAAAAAATTCCATGAATCCACTTAGGAACTAGTAAGAACGCAAGCCAAATGAAGTAAAGACTGTCAAACATTCTGGACCGACATGAGAGACAGTAAAAAGATGGTAGCTGGAAGTGGGAGACTGCGGAGACACTCGAAAGTCAGTTTGGCGATTTGTAAAGCCCCTAAAAGACTGGGAATTTTAATTTCAGGTCAATTCAATGTTTTCAAACGATGTGAAGTCATTCCTCATTGGGATGAATGCATTAATTGTTTCTCTAATTTCCTAGAGAAATGATTTCAATTTTTCCATATTCTCTACACGTGCATTAATAAATTAACTCAATATATTCAGAAACAGATGAAATTACTCACTGGGTGCTTCATTTTCAGAATCGTTTTTACTGTCCGACTGCCGTGAGTGATGCTGTTTGTGGTGTTTACGATGTCGTTTTTCACCTGCAGGATGAACGCCAACGTACACTGTGTGTGCTCTATGTCCTAGAAAGCATTAAGGAAAAGTTTTACTTTGGGTGAGTTGAATCCACTCAGTCAGGAAATTTGGAAAGTTTTTCCTACGAATTCCTCATTTGAGCTTCGTTTGAAAGTAAATTTATTCGAGAAAAATATTCTTTTCTAACGCTATAGCGTTGTAAGAACTCATGTTAAGGAAACACCTATTGACAATTCATATTCATGCACGATAAGAAATCTCTGTGGTTTTATGAAAATGTCTTCTTGATTAATCCAATTATTGTGATTGATCTTTCTGTTCTCTGATCAATGCCTTCTTGTTTGATCGCTTAGGAAATTTTTAACAGTTGTTTCACTGTAGGTTTATTCGTCTTTTGTGGAGAAATTCAACTTCCAAAACACACGTCCAAGAATTTCTATAGAAAAAAATTCAGCAGAATAAACTGGACTGATAAATCTCAATCTAGTCATTCTGTATATTGAATTTTTTTTTATCGAATATCTCGATTTCAACCACCACACAGAAATTAATCGATTTTTCAGGCAGAAATATCATTAAGTGATTAATTCTCCAGCAGAACGATTGATTTCTTCCTATTAAAATAATTTTAAATGAAAGTCCAATGTACCTTCATAATCCTTCTCCGAAAAAGACTGATGGGTTATACGTGCTCCCGGATCCTTCGGTGCTTCATCATCACCAGGATTGATATTGGTACTCCTCACGTGGCTACTGCCCCCATTAGCTCTACCCCCTGGCTGCATCGACGATCTTAAAAATGAAAAGAGAGAATTTGCATGATTAATATTGATATTTGTAATTCCGACGAAGAATTAAATCTGGTCACATTCTGTTCTTTTCCAACAGAATATTTGCGACATGTCATTTTCTCATAATATGGGCGATTTTCAAGATAGAATCGTTAGTACATGTTCAATAACTTGTATCATTTCCGGTGTGTTCTTCGTTGACATGAGTTCATCAAGAACCGGGTGATTTCAGTTGAAAGAAAGAATTAATTTATTCATTAAAAAAAAATGATTTTTGATTTACTCATGCGGAAAAAAAATATTTTATAGTTTTCAGGCGTATTTTCGCTTCTCTATCTCACAAAAAATGGTTAAATTGCTTTTGCAACCTCCTCAATGTTACTAGGACACCAGCACTCTGAATAATGATGAAATGACTAGTGATAAGGAGATTCTTATTGACAACAACAACTGAGGCACCGCCAATTGATTGTACTTTTTAAGTAACAGGCTGAGTGTCCCCATGCATCAAATTCATCTCCGTAATAATCCTAACATCATAACTACCACATATCCTATGTAGATGAATGCATCATGACAAAGGTCAGTGCGAGGTCATAACGTCGATGAAACAATTTCATACTCTCTAATGACGGCAGTGAGAAACATATTCTTGATTACTTAACTATAAGATTGAGCTGAATGTGAACACATTTATTAATATTAATACTATTATATGTATTGGATAACAAGCATTCTCTTATTCGAATTACCAGGCGAGACGTCTTCTCGCAGAAAAATTCTTTCAATGCCCTGGAAAGTTTCGAGCAGGGTAGCGTCAGCGATCGTGGAAAAAGTGGTACTCATAAGTCTCAAACGTCTAAAAAAATTTCCACTAGCGTGGCTACTTGAACATAGATTTTCATGCATAAACACGTATTGAGCAGAATGAAATTATCCGCATCAATGAATATAGAAATGAACAAAAAGTATACATATATACGTTGGATAAATGCTTGCTCGCTTGGAGAGGGGATGAGTAATTCCGAGCAATTCCCAAAAGCAGATGATTTCCTACACGTTTAGAAAAATCAGGAGGGAATCAGGAATCATTCCATTTCAGCGTTTTCGCGCTATTCCTTGTCTGATTTCAGATCGAATGGTTCACTGATTTCTGAAGTGAGCAGCCCTTCACAGTGAAAAATGTGATGGATTGATTACTTCCCCGTTATTGTACAATTTTAATGGTAGTAGGAATTCGATTGAAATTCTACTTCAATGATGATTTATTTTGAGGAGAATAACGATGATGACAAAGTGGACATAATTATGAGCACGGGACGCAATTGAATAACAACGACCACCAATGATCACTATCATGAGTGATAGTTACCATGAGTGCTTAAGATAGGATGAAACGTGGAGGTTGTGCACGATGATTAAGACTGTGTCTCTCGATATTGTACCCAAGAATTGATTAATTACCAGTTACTGCTAGCGGAGAATGTCCGTCACAGTTTGAATACAATTCAAAAATGTTCATCGTTTTCATTGTCAATCTTTATTTATTCAAATTGAAGGATATTTTCAATCAATCAATTGGCTCTCCACCATCGAGCTCGGAGTCTTGCAATCACCTGGTCGAGAGAGTTGGTTGAAATACAAAAGTAATTGTTGAAAATCCTGACGATGTTATCGGACCGAGGTTATCCATGGATCTGGAGTTATCAATTAATTCAATTGATGCCCAATTATCATCTAAGGCGTCTTCGTCACCGATGCGGCCCATTGTCTTCTTCAGAGAGCTTCTTGAGCTCCAAGCTATGACATAGTAGGGACGTGTTTTTTGTGGATTATCGCTTGACTAACGCCCAAATGTGAATGCATTGTCATTGAATTTATCTATTGGGATCGTTAAAGACTTCTTTATCTATTGAACAATCATCGGTTAAACTAGACCGATTTACGCCCAGCTAGTGAGATTATCAGTGAACAATTTCTTGAACATTATCATTGAAATTAGTGTGAAACTTGCGAATATTCGTTGTACGCTATCGAATAAATCTATGATATATTTATGATAATTCATGATAGTTATAATAGTTCTGTGTACGCCATGTACAGTTATTTCACGCATGCAATCTCGAGATAAAGCCTTAGACATAGGATAAATTCTTTCTTAATAACAATTAATCGGAATCTCTACAGAGAAAATAAGAACAATAGGAAAGATGAGTAATCTTGAATAACTGTATTATTCCAAAGACTAATGATTTTATTCTAGTTCATCACAGATGACACAATTCTATAATTAATTGTTCAAAGTTGTTGGATGTTTACTTTTAAAATTCTGCCATTATTTTAACACAATTAATTCACGAATCCACATTTTTCCATAATGCGTAAATTTCCGATCTCCCTGCTCTTGACCACAATGCCTAATAGAAAAGCCCTTCTTACAATATCTTTTTCCAATGCAGGCGTGAATAATAGCGCTAAATTATTATACACTATGGCTGTAAACTATAAAGGGGTCGCTGGAGATTTATTCCTGTTGTTATAGCCTCAATGTCGTATTACATGTAATAATTCAACACATAATGGTTAACAACGCTCATCTGCGGAAATGTTTCGTTAAGAGATCGTCAAAATTGACAATGTGTATGAGTCAGATTCTCTAATGACTACTACTTCAATTATTTTTACTCTATGATTTTTTCCATCCTTCTCTCAGTTCATTCTCATTATTAAATTCGATCCAAGATAAGCTCTAACAACACATTAATTACGATATTGTAACGAGTATCGAATGACTCTGCTCATGTCACATTTTTTGTAGTATTTCTCGTTTCCATTTGGTAGAACTGGAAGAGTACGCACGCAACACTTCCAAGTGCAATCCTACTCTCAATGCAAGGCCCTACATAACTGCTGCTACCTGTTGCATTTCATCAGGAGCATGTCTTCGAATTATCAACAAATCAATTGTATTATCAAATCCCATAATGTAGAATTCTTCTATTACTATCAATCGTAGTGATTTTTTTCCCTTAGGAAAGAAAAGCTGCCAAAAACATTATCGAATTACTAAATCTCTCTTCACTGCTACAGTTTCCATCGATCATCTGGAAATGAATCAGCTGGTATCAAGGGAAGAATATGAGTCATCTAACGACAAATAATAAAATAAACCTTGAAGTGTACTAAAAACATTATTAATCATAGGTTTTCAGACTAAAATTACAACCAGTGTCTGCAAAAAGAAAATCGTTTTTGGCTAGGAATGTTCCTCCCATATAAATAAAAAGTTATCAAAACCTCTCGGAAAATCGACTATTGAGATAAGAACATAGCCTGATACTGGGAGAGCTTGGATTTCCTTGTTTTTAAATTTTGTTCATCAATAAAGGTAATTAATATTGTCATAGAACTTCCTCATTTATATCGAAGCATTAATATATCATCTCTCCAATTTTCCAGGATTCATTCATAAATCATTGGACAAGAGACATATTAGAAATCACTAGACGTAAGATTTGTTACTCTGTAAGCAGAGAATTTAATAAGAATTTGTTGGATAATTCTGCCATTATTGCGTAATATGCATTTGATTTATTTTCAATTTATACTGCATCGATGTCATTATTGGTGTAATTATGGTAAACATTTCAGAATAAATGGTAGGAGTCACTCTACCTGCAATTGAGCTTGTTACTTCATATAGGAAGAAACGCGTTAGAACTTTGACGCCTCATGCGGCACTTGACCAACATTGTCAAATCCTATGAAAATTTCCAAATAGATGAGAACGATAATTGTTCATTATCAACTCCAAATAGTTAAATAATAGAATAAAGTGAACATATTTTTCGCTACCGAAACTATCTGGAAAATATTTTGGAATTTAAGTGAGATCAT
The DNA here is from genome assembly GCA_963921955.1 of Aleiodes alternator. NCBI lineage: Eukaryota > Metazoa > Arthropoda > Insecta > Hymenoptera > Braconidae > Aleiodes > Aleiodes alternator. The sequence continues at coordinate 308,650 of OY998097.1, forward strand.
TTTTATTGAATCCTTGTCGTAGGCAAAGGGGGGGAGCGCTACAACAATTATTCCTATCAAAGGAATTCTATTCCATTAAATTACAAAATATCAGCGATGTAAAATATGATTTGGAAAGTTATCTAGAGTTTCTTCTACGAATATCTGCGTAGTGAGTAGATATATGGAATTAGATAGAATTATATCTGCAGCCCTATTTCAGTAGATATGACGTGATATCTGTGAAGATATAGCCAGTAGATGGAGAAATATGCTAGTAGATCTGACCAGATCTGATGAAATCGGACAGGCCCATAACGGAATCACCCATATCGGAATCAGATATAATCAAATATATTCAGATTTCGGTAAATCTGATACATTCATAGAATTAGATCTGATTAGATCAGAAAATCAGATTTTCTCGCACTTACCGAGATCCAAATATATCTCATTAGTTATAATTATATTTTTAAAAAATCCCGGGAAGAGAACTTCTGTAAGCAGAATTTTCATAGCTACCAAAACAATATTCAAACGAAGAATTACTCCAAATCTCATCGTTTCTAGAATATTCTCAAGAAAGTCGCACGTGATTCTTAGACTTATCATATTGATTCACTCCATCACTCAAGTAATTCCCTCCAATTCATTAGCATTTGAATAATTGACGAAAATCTTCCTCGGCTATTTAAAGTTTAGGATTTGAGTGGAATAATTTTCATAAAATAATCTCTGGTAGAAAGAAATGATTAAAACAATTCTTGTCCACTATTTACATGATATTGATTATTACGAATTGTTCCTACATATATTTCACGTGACTGTTGAACTCCATACAATGCCAATGCCATCTGTCTATATATGCAATATACATCAGCTGTTGAATCAAGACTAGCGCGAGTCTCATATATTCAGTCTGGGTCCATCAAACACTTAGTAATATCGATGAATCTCACATAAATACCCAACAGATGGATTTCTCAATTAATATATTACTCCGATTGCCTCTTATCTTTTTCTTCATGATTCCATGAAGAATAATCGTGCTTGAACATTCATTGTTCTCTGTCAAATCATCATTCAGTGGCTGAGATGCAAAGCAGAAGAGAATATCTCTTGAACCAAGCAAAACAGCACAATTCCTGCGGAATTTATTTTTTATAGAGGAAAACTATCGATGATACCAAGGACAAGTTCACTTGTCCGCTAGTCTCTCTTCACTACAGGTTTGGATTCCATGTTAATTAGGATATCTGGGAATCTGGAGAAGATACGGAGTCTTTCGCACATACATACTTCTGCAGATCTTTTCCTACTCTATGAACGTCTCTACACAAATTTCGAAATCTCCCTGAAATTTCGAGATTTTTGTATATGCAGAAAACTTACTTAATTCATTTCACTCTTCCACCAGTGAAGAATTGAACTAATCATAATAAATAATTAATTTTAATCGGAAATTTATTGAATATTGTGAGTAACCTACTTTTTACAGTCGTCGGACATTTTCCGGATTTTCAATTTCAGTTAGAAATCAGAAAGAAAAAAATTCAGTTCCACTATATCACTAAAATTCGTTAAATCGTGCTAAGATAGCGAACTTCAATAAAATTTAATCACTGATAATGAGAAGTCTATGAACTCAAATCTAGTCGGCTGACATCACTCTCATACTCGAGAGTGCACACACGACGGTGAACAGTGAGCGACTGTTTACTACACGCTTTGTAAATGGTTTTCATCCTGTACTCACACACATTACTGAAGTTGGGGAAAAAGATATGCCAGCTGTTAAATGTGTCAGCTTTAATGATAAGATGTACAAGGTTTGTGACTATGTGCAATTATATTTGTAATATGTTTAGACTGACACGATGATAATTTTTTTTTATATGACCCGATAATTTGGTGAGAGAATGATGCAAGAAGATGAACTAATTTTTCGGTTCAGATCAGTTTTTTAGGAATATTCTGGGAAATAAGGGAGCTACGAAAATTTCTGTATGTATCTCTATTCTAGATGAAAATTGAACCCACCAAAAAGTGCTAACTGAATATCTCGCCATTTCGCTTAGTTCCCGAAATGTTCGATTGAAGAATATTACCAAAATCAGCCGACTTATCTTGTTATGCGTTACGATTACTGGAGTTCTTTCACCGAGATCAATTAGAACTGCGAGGAAGACTACTCCGGAAATTCCATTATTTCCCTTAAGTCTTTGATGACTGCAAAAAGTATCAGTCAAAGGAAAATAACAAGATGAACTCCGAAACTTCTGTTTTCTTAATTCTTCCGTGAGATTTGAAGCTAAAGTTCCCAATTGATTAATTTCGATTGTTGACTGTAGAACAATATGAGCATTGCCAGTCCTTTTATTACAGAAAATTCACTCAAAGAGATGTCGCTAAAGCCTGCGTCGAAAACATACATCATCAGGAATAATATTGATAAAAAAGATAATTCAAAACTATTTAAATAACAAAGAAAGGGGCACTGAGGGAAGCCATCAGACGTGTGTATTACGGTAATGACCAAGCTTGAATCTCGTAAACTGAGGTAGTGGGGACTGAGAGCGCATACGATTGGCTATCCCCACTCTAGCGCCACGGGTACGAGTTAGTTCGAATGGGGCGTTAGAGGGTTAAAACCACATTCAAATGTCTTGAAAATATAAATGAAAATCGATTGATATTTATAAATAAAAAGTCAACATTTTTCATTCATTTCATTATTTTCACGAAGGTGAGCGAAGAAAAAAAATGTATGCACTAGTTCAGTGGGTTGGTGGCGCTTATGACGGGACATATACATCCGGAGTCCCCATTGACTGGATTCGTGATTTTACGATCGAGAAATTTAATCCGAACGAAGATCCTGATGTGTCCTGCGTAATAGAATGGCGGGAAAACAAGAAGAGTAGATCCAATAAAATTCTTCGCTGGAAGTGTTACGACGCAAGAGTAATCGCTATTTCAAGTCATATTGTATTCTATTCTATTATCAAACTATTTAATCATTATAATAAGGAGAAGTTAACCAAAAAAATGCAGCTATTCGTTATTATTATAATTATTGCTTTTTCAATTATATTTCCAATCAGCAGTGATAGTAATTGAATCAATATCTTTTATAGAATAAACGAAGAAGTTGGAGAAAATGATCAAAGAAAAAAATGGTGAAATTTCTCCATTGTGTCCAGATTTTCTTTCAGCTGAACAAAAAAATATGGGAAATTTGACCCAGAGGATGGAGCTTCGGTAAATTAATTTTTTGATATAGATTTATTTTTTTTTATATAAAAAACTCATCCAATTCCACCAATTGTGTAATTTCATGGGGAATACTTAAAGAATCGGTATAAATGAATGGACTAGGAATAAAACAAGTTCTAAAAAAAAAAAATTCAGCATTCTTCGTGATATTTTAATCCTACCTCAGAATGCTCATCAACCAAATACTTAACTGCTCATCAACCAGAATTCAATTGGTAACAAAATGTTTTGGCTGACATGTAGTGCTTGCGAGTACTAAATAATTTATGTTTATAGTGATTATCATTTTTTATCAATCAAAATATGAACGTATCTCGTGCAAAAGAGAGTTATACCGAATTGAGATAAGTGCTTTGATATCATGGGCCAAGGCACTCCGTTATCTGTAATAGTAGTCTACAAGAAGTGATGATAAAATTGCTGAAGGAACCATAATGTATCGAGTTTATCTTCAAATAAACTATAATCTCAGAATTTCATCAACCAATAAACATGATAAAGGAATTATTAAACAGCTCAGAGTTGGAGAAGCCATAGATAAATATTTAAGCCGATTTGTGTTGGCCCTCATTAGACAACTCGTTGACAAGGTCAACGAGGCTTTCAAAGAGAAGTGTTCTCAATAAAATAATGCACATCTTAAAATTTTTCAATCTAAAAAATGATATTTTATTAATAAAATACTGCACTTACCCTTTGTACGACTCGGCCGATTCCGAATATCTCTTGAGAGAATCACTTGTCGTATCCCAAATCCACCCAGGAATTACATAAATGTGTTTGCCACTTTCTGAATCCTCAAAGTACCATAAATTTGTTGTTTGAATCAATTCCGATATGGAATCCGATGAATTTTCAGTATCCTGATTTACTGAGCATTTGCCTGAAGAAATTGAGAAAAAAAAACATTACGTGATAAATTTAGTTTCAAGAAAAATCACTTAAGCAGACAAAGACACTATTGAGATAATACTGATACGTAATCAGTTGGAACAGGTGGAAAACATGAATGTTACATCACTACTCCCTTCTCTGTCACCTTACGCGCCGATTTATGTCGGAGTATGAAAGACTGAATCAGTAGAGATAAAACAGTATAAGTGACATCAATAACAAGCCGCCGGTGATATGGATGATTAGTCAAGTTTGTTTATTTCTCAATGATGACATTCGTTTATAATTCTTTCGAATTGTTTTTTTAATCGTATAAGCTCTCCTCAATTTACGTCATTTAATAAAAATTCTAATACATGTGTGCGTAAAAAATTGTTGGCTGCATATTCATGAAAAATGATCAGGTCTGGTGATTTTATTCAATAAAGAGTAGGATGAAGTTATGTCAATAGATTTATTTGAGTTGAAAATATTCCAAAAAATGTGTTAAGAAGCAATGAAAAACCATAATTTTAACACTGAATCAATTCCATGCGAACGATGGCCTTCTGACTCATTTTCACTAGTATGCTCACCCCAAACACACAATAGAGAGAGTTGAATTAAAGGAAAGGAAGACGTTGTGAAATTCCCATTTTCATATTTTAAATAATAATGTTAATTTCAGTAGAATCAAGATAATACAAAAGTAGAAAATCTTACCATACTTCAAAAAAATTCAACAATAGGCATAGAAACAACTGAAGAATGAATCAAATCAATCTGACATCGCCACACGTCACAGAACTATAAGAAAGACGTTGAACTTCTCAAATAGCTTCACCTCAGGATTTTCTTGGAGTCGATTTAAATTTATAAGGATCAATGGGAAGAGAAAATGCCAGAACAATTTGTGAATTGAGTCGTCAGTTCACAACAATTTTTAAAAATAGTTAAAATTTGGAATTTGAAAATTTTGAACAACTAGTTTGTAAGTTTATTGCGAAGAATCATTTTTCCATTCAATGACTTCAAGTTCAGAAGATAGAAATAGTGGAAGCTGAGGAACAACATAAGTGTCGATGATCATTGAGAGAGAAAAAATAAAATGTGGTGTGTGTTACGCGGGCACGATAGCAACTGCTCTGGTGAAACGTGCAGGCGCCTTTACGCCCCAGTTTATTGATCTTCCCTTGTTCTCCCACTGTACAACCGGAATATATTCCCGACGGTTTTCCAGCCCTCTCGCACACTCAGCTATCCTGAAGAGACTGAAGGGGAGGAAAAATTGAAATCCTCCTCTTTTGTAGTTTTTTCCTTTTTTTCGTTCCAATCACTCTATATTTTTTTGCTTATTTCTGTCACGATGGGACATAAAAAGTCTCCTCCTAGCGAGTTACTGTCAGAACCCACTGGTACTATCAGGATTCATTCTTTGGCAAAAAAGAATTGGTGGAGATGAATCTCATGCGAGGACAGAGGTTATTCAACACTCTTCTTTTATTAAAGTCACGAAACTTTATTAGAGAGAAATAATTTATGAGAATGATGGAGTAGAGGGATCTAGTAATGAGCAGTGGAATTATGAAGTTCATTGAACTCAGAAAATGTCAATTTCATGGATCACAGAGATTTTTGTTTCCGAATCGAAGTATTGTAATCGTGATTTTTTTCGAATCTGAGATTTCATCGGAATATGACTCCGAATGATCAAAAATATCGAGAAATCATATTTTTCAATAAATGTCTGTATCTATGTCGGTGTGTGTGTGCGCGCGAGTTGTGTCTGTGTGTGTGTAATGACACATTCCATTGCTTTTCTTAATAAGGGCTATATGTATCAATCACACAAGTTTACGGTATATTCACCACGTGTGCGCCATGTGCTCACTGAAATTTCAGCTCAATCAACCAAATGGTTCTCGAGAAAAAATGAATTATTGAAAAATCGTTTTTTCGAGTTTTCTCAGCGAAGAATTGATTCACAGCATCCATCCTCAGCGAGGAGATGCGCATTGATAAGGCGCATATGAAAACCTCGGGGTGGCGAGGACTCAAATTTTTGGATTATCCAGTACGTTAACAAACATGTAATTTTTCAAAAATCCTGGGCGACACGATAGCTCAAAGAATATTTGAGTTAGGAACTTCAAATTTTGTGGATTTGTATATCTTATGAGTGAGACCTTTGGGATTGAATCTGGGCAAAATTGCTCTAGTAGTTCCTGAGATATTCTTGATAAACCGTTAATTAAAAAGACGCTCTATCTCTGGAACTACTGGACCAATTTCGCTCAAGCCTAGCTTAAAAAATCCATTTAGACGAGCTTAACGAATGCTGATAATTTCAGATTTTCCCTTCGGATTCTCCCATACAAGTGCTCAAATAAATATATAGTTTTTTCAGAAATTTCAATTTTTCTAAATTTCTTCCCTAACAACGCTAGTATTTCTTATTTGATAATCGAAAAGTAGACAATTTTTCCTGAAAAATTACCCCATTATCATTTCACTATGACAACGAGAAAGACTAATTACAACCTGAAATTCAATTTTCAAATTTTTCGGTTTCATCGTATGATCTCATTTTTTGTATAATATTGATTTTTTTCATGAAATGTGATTATTTTTAAGGGGAACCGATCATATTTAGGCCTCTTCTCGATTGAGAAGTAGAATTCAAATATAACAAACAATCTTCTAATAGGCTATTAACATTGATAATAGCAGTATATCAATTACGAAGACTGAAAAAGTAATGAATATTATGTTTTATAATAATGTGAAAAGATTTAAATCACCTGGAAAAATTACTAGAAACTTCAAATTTCTATGCACATTAGGCATCCGGAATTTGTACTAGCAACAGAAGATAACAGGGAATGATAATGATAAAAAAAGAGTCGACGATGTGAAACGAATATCTATGGAGGAATCCTGAGTTTTGAAATCATTATCTGTGCAATGAATTTTTACCTGCTCCAAGGCCTCCTCTCGCAGCTCATCCTGAGTTGAGAAGGTGGAAAGGAGGTTCTCTAAGAGACGCTCCACTTCCCGATGAATCTTCCTGGAAAGGAGGTTCTCCAAGAGACGCTCCACTTTCCAACGCACCTTCCTGGAAAGGAGGTTCTCTAAGAGACGCTCCACTTCCCGACGAATCTTCCTGGAAAAGAGGTTCTCCAAGAGACGCTCCACTTCCCGACGCACCTCCCTGGAAAGGAGGTTCTCTAAGAGACGCTCCACTTCCCGACGCACCTTCCTGGAAAGGAGGTTCTCTAAGAGACGCTCCACTTCCCGACGAATCTTCCTGGAAAGGAGGTTCTCCAAGAGACGCTCCACTTCCCGACGCACTTTCCTGGAAAGGAGGTTCTCCAAGAGACGCTCCACTTCCCGACGAATCTTCCTGGAAAGGAGGTTCTCCAAGAGACGCTCCACTTCCCGACGAATCTTCCTGGAAAGGAGGTTCTCCAAGAGACGCTCCACTTCCCGACGCACCTTCCTGGAAAGGAGGTTCTCTAAGAGACGCTCCACTTCCCGACGAATTTTCCTGGAAAGGAGGTTCTCCATGAGACGCTCCACTTCCCGACGAATCTCTGCGGAGATACTTGATTCCTGTAAGTAGAGTATGGGAATATCTACATCAGAAAAGTATTTTCCGGAAAAATCAAACTTTTCCTCGGTTAGAGCTCCATAGATATTCGTTTCCTTCGTTATTTCCGATATTGAGTGATAAAAGAACGAAGCGGGGATGATTTGAAGTTTTTAGCAATTTTCAGAAATTCTCCATAATATTTTCAGTGAATGCAATTATTAATAGATAGAATAAATGTAATTGAAGTTCACTCCCAAAAGTGATACACGAGCACAAGAATACTTACAATGATTGCATCTTCATTGGTGACTGTGGAGGGGGTAAAGAAGTAATAATAATGGTACTCAGGTATGTGTTAAGTTAATTCGATTACGAAAAAATCTCGCTGATCACACAATCATAATTGAGATTGCTAGCCGAACGCCCTTGAACGATAATGATAGATTATTGTCGACCTAGCCGAAGAGGGATCTTCATAAATATTCGGGTCCTATGCTATAACACATAAATTCCAGCTCTGGGTCGACTTTGGCAGATTCATCTTTGACCAGTTCGACAGCAGAATAAAAAAATTCATCAGTATGATCCTAGGTCACCGACACTCTTCTTCATGCAATATTGCCTATTAATATATGCTAGAAATTTGGAAAATTTCATTGCCGTCCCAAATGACGGCCTGTGATCTATACTTGTGTTAGCTGAAAGACTACTTAATTGTAAATGAAAAAAGAATGATGTTCATATACTATCGTGTACACGATCATATTCGGCTATTCAAAGCAAAATGATACGCAGTCCAAATCCTTTTCGTTGATCCATGTCTCCTTTTACAATAGGTAATTGTAGTAAAAAAAATCTCCGAGAGTATTATCTCTTATCAATTACTTTTTTTTCGAAAAAAAACGAAATTCTTCAAAATTACCCTCTCGTAACAAACGGAAGTGAGTTTTGCGCGCCAAAAATCAGATAATAATGGCGGTCCAAAATGCTCGCGAACGTTCTAACTGCGCAGCATCGAAAAAATTTTCGCCCTTTTTATTAAATTTTGCAAAAAAACCTCATATTTTTTTAATTTTTTACCGCAATCCCCAACGAATATTTCAATCATGAATAAAAATAAATCTGTAATTAATTCACAGCAAAATTCTCCCCCCCCCCCCTTCCCCCTTCGCTTTTTATTCTCACTTGATGTTGTAAATTAATTTTCTTTCATTTCCCTTTTTTCATTCCCCCCCCCCCTTTATTCTTGCTTGATACAGTGAATTAATTCGATATCACTAATTCCCCCTTTTCTTTATTCTCAGAAAAAAAACGATAAATAAAATACTTCATTAATTGGAAAACCCTCAATATTTCCCTTATTCCACTTTTTCCCCAGAAAAAAAATGCAGTTGAAAAAAAATTCATCAATTCAATTAAATAGGAGAAATCATGTAATAGGAGATTTTTACCTTTCCATTATCAGCAGCTTCAGTCATGTCATCATAGGAAATAATTGGTAATTAGTTGGAAAGGAAAAATTGGAACTAACTGCTGCAAAATCAGGAAAATTGAAGCAGCTGATGTTGTCTCGTCCGTGGAAAGGCGGGATCTGATTAGGGTTTTTCGATCCAGGATCGATCTTCACCTGAATCGATTCTTGTTAAGGCAATCCTCGATTTTTTGGATCGATCTTTGACAGTCGATGAATCGATCGAATCGATTCTTTTGTGGTGAGATCGATCCAATTTTGCTTTGCCAACTTCAAAGCGGGTAAATAAAAATTTTTATGTTGGCAACAATACATACGGTTGTATGTAAAGCTGCCCTATACCCCCTCTCTTCACGTAGTATACCCCCAGTCGTGTCGTAGTAATCGAACTTTCCCGACTAAACAATTTCAAAAGTGCTTCTAACCAATGAACGTTCGTAACGGCGCCTACGTCATGGAGGGGATCACAATCACAGGTTTGCAATAGAGAATGGTCACTATATAAACGAATTATTATTCAATATTAATAACGAATTTATGAATCTCGTATTGTTGTAGAGCATGCCACGAGTTCGAGGAGGAAATTTTATATTTATTTACAAATCAACTGGCAAGATCCTTTTCGCGTGGATGGATTGCCGCTAGATATGTATTTACGTTTTTTTCGTAAGTATCAAAATGAAAATTGAAATAAACTAGTCCTGAAATACAATAATGTTTAACATTTTAGACGAGAAAGGCTTCACTGAATCGTTCATTCGTCGCCTCGTGGCTGAAGGTCGTTTGAGTAATACAGAACAAGATATCTTCTTTTATTACTATTTATTACTATTAAGAAACGATCTCGTTCAAATTTTTATAATATATATTATTATAGGAAGAATTTTTATGAGCTTTTATATATTCTAACCAAAGTTGACAGGTGAATTCTGCTTCCACTTACGAGAAATCAATAAACGTAAATATTTTTTCATGTGTTCAAATAATTTCTCTATTTCATGTAAAAAGTACTGAATAATAAAGACTGTGAATTGAATGTCCCAGCCTTGTATCCAAATTCATTTTACAGAAAAAATCCTTCCATAGAATTTCTATAGTCTAAGTATTCATGAAAAAAATACTCAGCTTCAATAACTATAAATAATCTATATTTTTATAATTATATGGACCTGAGAGAATGTAAGAAAAAATCGTATAGAAGCCATTTAATCATTCGATTTTTGCATTTTCGAAATTTTAATTTCTTACAATTTAAAAAGCTAAAGAATCGAGAAAAAAATCGATCTGGCAAGAATCGATTTTTTCGTTATCGATTCAATTCAGAATCGATAAGTGGCAGTCCAATCCAATCCAATCCACCAGATCGATTTTTTTGTGTGAATCGAAAAACCCTAGATCTGATTCTTGTCGCCAAAAAGGAGACGCTAATGGCGGTTGAGAATGACGCAGTACCCCTCAATAAACGGTTGAATTTCAACGACCAATGAAAAGTCGCCAAACTGCGCCATCTTTTTTTCACTTTCACTCGCCAGTGTTTGGCGGGATTAATTCAAAAGTTTTGAGCAACTATTAGTAGAGTAATACTTTTTAATTTTATTTATAATTTATTTTTGTGATATATTATTATGTACTAAGGAAAGCTTTGACACGAGGAACGTTGGGGTGGGGGAGCCGGACTCATATGGGAAAACATAGTGGTAGGGGAACCTAGCTCCTAACGTTCCCCGTGTCAAAGCTTTCCTTAGTATACGACTATAAATATCAAATTTGAAGACTCCTTCTAACCTATAACTTGTACTCATTACTGATACTGATGTTTTGCCCGGATTATAATAGATGATGAAAGTGGAATAGTAATATACGAATCAGTTCTAAAACATAAAAGTTAATGACGCAATTTTTGATAGGATGTCGACGAATAAAAGTACTAGAGAGATCTTATTATCACTTGTGGATGACATCGAATTGATAGCCAAGTAAGATCGTCATGCATAATGAGGGGGAATAATTGAAAATAAATTTAAAAAATAACAAATTTCGTATCAAAAAGGTAAAATAGAACAGTTTGATTTTTTCTCTTGAATGGAGATTTTTGCTCTAATCCTTTTTTTCTTGAGAATTTCGAGAGTTACAAAAGCAGATTACGCTAAAATTGCCGCATCTCACCTTCTTTCCAAGTTATTTCAATGTTGAACAGGTCAAAGAAGAGAATGTTCTCTTTTGTCATTGATTTTTTTTAATACCTCGAGAGCTTAGCGAGATAGAGCCATTTCGTCTTAATTTTTTTTGTGGCTTTCGAATATGTCTTATTCCACTTAGTCTCTGAGATATTCTGCAAAAATGAATAGAATATTAGTACGGAGAAAGGAAAAGAAGAGAATTCCCATTTTTGCCGTTTGTTTCTAACAAATAAGTCGGAAATTAAGCGAGGTAGGACGATTTTGTCCCAATCTTTTCTTCAACGGGCAACTCAGGCGAAATCGCCCCACTTTCTTTAGTTTCCGAGATATATCGAAAAAGAACTCTTAAAAAAAAATTACCAATTCTGTTTCACCTTTTTGCTACTGAATTGAATCCAAATGAAACTTGAAAAATGACTTCATTTCACAGAGAAATGATTGAGAATACAATTGCGCAGAAACATGCAAAATTATCAACTTCAGAACACACTCAATTGACCGAGTTACTTATCACAAAAGATCAGGAATTGAAATCGATGTTGAAACAATCGGCAGAACAGGCAAAAATTGATTTGAAAATGGATGCTTTAAAAGCTGAAGTTGAGCGGCAAGATTTGGATATTCAACAATTGCAGCGGCAGCTCAAGGAAGCTGAACAGATTTTAGCTACAGCTATTTATCAAGCCAAACAGAAACTACAATCAATCGCCCGAGCAAATAAGAAGCCGGTTCCATCAGAAGAACTCATTAAATTTGCACATCGTATCAGTGCTTCAAATGCTGTTTGTGCCCCTTTGACATGGCAACAAGGCGATCCTCGAAGGCCGTATCCAACAGGTAGATATGAGCAAACTGGAGACTCCGTTTTTTGTGCAATTATAACTATATATCTTCTATTTTTCATATATTTCTAACGTTGTTTAGGAAATTTGGACCTTCAAATTTTGCCTGTAAATCTACATTTCTTATTCGCATTAGAATATCTATCGCCTCAAATAAACGGGCGTAAGTGTTGTGTATAAGAATAGCACTTGCGCTACTTCGACTCTAAAACGATAATATTCCATAGTCACAAATTATTAATTTCAATCAATGACATGCATCAAAAGCATTAAAAGATGAAGTCTCGAGCCCTGGCAATGAATTTAATTATTCTCTAATGCAAATGTTTGTTTTTCTCTCTTTTAACTCATAGATATTGAGATGAGATTGGGTTACTTGGGCCGATTAAGTGATCTACCATTAAATGGTCAACTTCTTGGTGCACATCCGGGTATTACATCAGATCTTCATAGAGCAGGACATCCAACAGGTGCTTTAATTCCATAAACATCAAAGTTTGATCACAGATAATTTTTTATAGTTTATAATAATTTAACATTATTTTTCAGAACCACCGGCCTCTTCTGCTAATCAGTTTGCATGGCATCCGTCCGGTGAAATCCACATGTCAGTCGGTGGACAAGGCAGTGTCGCCATGAATACTCATAAACAAGAAAATGAAGATGTTGAAGTTATGTCAACTGATTCATCTAGTAGCTCATCCAGTGATTCTCAATAATTATCACGTTTTATCGGTTCATCTCATTATTTCGGATATCATATATTTTTTTATTTAAGAAAAACTGGTCACATTCTACTTGAGGATGATACTAGGCAGTAGAGACTGAAGCGTCATCTCAGAAAACGCACTTTGTACACAGCTCTGCAATGTCATTCATACCTGATTATGTTATGTTACTTACTACAGAAATATAGGGGAAATTGGGTAAAATAGACACAAGGAGTAAAACGGACACGTGTAACTTTTGGTATTTCATATCATGAAAATTACCCGAAATCGGAGGAAATATTGGAGATAGGTTTTTCCTGATGATTCCATTGGAAAGTTGAAAAAAATGTCCATTTCATCCCACCTTCCCCTAATTTAATTCTATTTCATCATCGGCTTTTGTCAAATATCTTAGAAACTAAGCGATATGGGGCAATTTCGATGGAAGCGTTCTTTGTAGCTCATGAAATTCTCTACAAAAATGATCCAAGCAAAATTGTTCTATCTCACTTACCTTCTGAGCTATTGAAGAAAAAATGCTGACAAAATTAAATGAATATGTCCAAAAATTTCATATTCTTATAGACTTACCACTTCTTTATTTATATTGAATTTTCGTTTTTGAAAGCAAATATCTCCATCCACAAAATTTAATCCAAAATGTTTGCAGTCATTCGATATCTGCTCAGTATTATCGTACAATAAAAGTTCTCTGAATTTGTCTCCAGAGAAACGTAAAATATTACTATTGTACGCAAAACTCATGATTTCGAAAGTATCACTGGAACAAAAGGAATTGATATTAATTTTCGGCATTCCAAATAAATTCAGTGTTCCATACTGCGTGTAAAGTTTCGATAAAGTAATTTCTCAATAATGTAACTTGTCGTAAAATATTATCGCCTTAGAAATAGAATGGCGTAAGTACAGAACTTATGCCGCTTTGAGTCTGAGGCAACGATATTCTATATTATTGACTTTTTAATTCGAGGGGGGAGAGGTAATACAGAATAAATGTTTTTTTTCACCGATTTCTATTGGAGAATATTTCGGCAACCTTTTCACCCAAATCCACTTTAACAGCTACATAAAAAGATTAAGGTGGAAGGGGCATATCTCCTTTAGTTTTCAAGATACTTGAAGAACATTAGCGAGAGAAAACATTGACTTATCCAGTTCCACATCTCCGCTACTAAATTGATAATAATTTCGTACAATATAAATAAAATAATGAAATCGATTTACCGTCTTATACGTGGTAGATTCATCAGTGCTGCCATTTTCAATAAAGGTGGTAATTTGATAATTCGACGACATACTCGTACATAGTTCTTCATATGCCATGCAAGAGAAATGTCTAATGCCTTCCGAACTTCACATGATGTCCTATCAGAAAAATTTAATGAATCATAATAATCACCTATTCTGATATGCCTGATCCGAGCAATTTTTTTTCTCGAATACTCAGTAGAAGAAGAAAAGCAGAACGAGTTGATGTTTTTTTTAGAACATTTCAGAAACTAGGCGAGATAGAGTAATTTTGCCAGAATCCTTTTTTTTATAGGGAACTTCAGAAGCTACAAAAAAGAATGAGGATCGAATCACCGTATTTCGCTTAGTATCCGAAAAATCTCGAACAGCCTTCGAATGAAAAAAAAAGGACTTATTTGCATCATCAACGGAATGTCTCGAAAATTAATGGAGGTACGCCTTTTTTGTCCTTTTTGGTTTTCGTAGCTCTTGAATTTCTCTACAAAAAAAATTAAGGCAAAAAGGATACATCTCCATTCTCTCCGGACATTCTCAAAAAAATGATAAAATAAAAATTGACTATCTTACCGCTTCTAAATTGTTAATTCACTACTGAATTGTCAATGTTATTACATTCATGATACCTGTATGGTGATGGAAGGGTCAATCCTCTTTCGAGTACCGTATAATTTCCTAAATAAAGTAAAATGTAAAGAGCTTCGATCTGAACTCGTTGCTCATGCAAGGGACCATCTCCATTACGATCCCGTTCATCATACAAGACAAGGAGCTGTTTGAGGCATTCAAGTAAATGTTGATTATTGAATTTGGGAATGAATTCTTCAGTTTTTCTCTCACAAAGTCTAAAATCAAAAGAACACAATTTCCATCAATAGATACACCTCACAACTTTTACTTCTGGATGAAAGCTTCAGAAGCTGCTTCTTCAACAAAAATAAAATCAGTACTGTTTCTTAAATATAAACAAGAAAAGAATTAAATTTTTTCATTTCAGTTTATCTCAAATATCCTGAAAACTAAGCAAGATGCTGCGATTTTACCTTAATCCATTTTTGTAACTCTTGATGTTCTCCACAAAAACAGAATTAGTACGAAAGCGATATTAAACGAACGACAAAAATAGGAGTTTAGAGGCAAAACAGATCGGATCAATTTCCCGAAATCTTTGAGAATATCTCGTAAACTGAGCGAGATAGATAGATTTTATTTCAATCCTTCTGTGTAGCTCTTGAAATTCTCTACACGAAAAAAAAAAGAATTAGAGCGGTCTCGCCCTATCTTACTTAATTTTCAAAATCTTTTTGAGAAAAAAAATGGACAAAAATCACGTTATTCTGCTCTGTTGCAGCCTGGAATATCCTTGAACATTCTAATAAAGCTTCCATTCGGAAGAAAATTACGAAATTCTAGATCATTTGATACCTTTGTGCAGCGTAGATATGGAATCTAACAATGGGTTCCAGGATCTTGATGCTTGTTGATACGTCCAATCTCTGAATAATCATATCTTGTCTGATTGCTCTCAGCCGATCAAATATGAATTCATACGTAAATAACCAATCGAAATCAGAACGAGTAATAATCCTAAAATGATAAGGCAAAATATCGTCATTTTAGGAACAAAGGAGCGTAAGTGCCATGTATGAACATAGCACTTACGCTACTTTGTTTCTAAAGCGACGATACTAATACTGTTAGATTCGCAAGAACGCAAGAATTGAATGGGATTTTTGGACCATCTAGTGTATTTATCAACAAATTCAGAAGCGAAGAGAAACATGTTCAATCGATTTTTTTGTCGATCGTTTTTTGACATTATCTCAGAAATTAAGTGAGATAGAGTGATTTTGCCTCAATCTTTTTTTGCAGCTCTCGATATTCTCTACAAAAAATAATGGAGCAAAAAGAGCGTATCTCAATTATTTTTCGGGATTATTCTCATAAAAAGACCGGCACAAAAATCGACTCATTTTGCGTTACCTCTTCATGTTTTAAGTAGTTCAGGATATTTCGAAATGAAATTTAAGGCACAAAATAGAGGATGGGGCAGAATGAACCTCCGGAGTAACATGATCCAGAATTATTTATCAGAGAAAAGGATTCTATTGCGAAATCCGAAGAAATTTGAGAAGACGCTCCAATATGTATCCATTATTGGTGAGTATTTTCAAATTTTTCCGAAGATTCTTTCACTTTTAAAAAAAAAAATACCAAAGCAATTTTGACCGGTAGGTTTTTCTGCATGACGCTGAAAATAACAGACATCTGACAATTTCTACTATTTTAATTTTTTTAGCAAACATATCATTTTGGAAAAAATAAAAAGTATGCACTCGTAGGAAATTCAAGACACTACATGTGCAATTTGTTGAAAGAAATTTTTATAATAATTTATTTATTCAAGAAAGTCAACAAAATTGTCAGATGTGTGATAATTTCATTATCATCTTTTTGTCCAGGTTTCCCGTGTATAGCTACAGATTTTTTCATTTAGTGCTCAGTGCTTCAGCTTTTATTCAGCTCCATTCATTCAAGCTTTCTTAATATTCAACTCGACGACTCAAATACCGTGTAAATAAATATTCTAGAGTAGATAATAGGATTGGTCCTGGTCTCAATGCACTGGAGTCTTCTGTCATCATTCTGCCAGCTCCTGATCTGCTGTAACTTTTTATTATTTTGTCAGGATCAGCTTTAGGGTTTTTCAAGTGCTTCGTAGAACTATCCATCTCGAACACATGCAGTAATCGTTCTTTCTCGCGTCTGAAAGTAATGGATTGAGATAATAATGAAATTAGCAAATATCTCACAATTTTTTGGATTTTCTTGAACAAATAAATCATTTAAAAAAAAATTATTGTGAATTTTGTTCTCACTTCTGGTGCCTAAATTTGCTGCATATGCATAGGGGAAGGTGGGGCAAAATGGACATAAGGGGTAAAATGGACACATCTAAATTTTTAGGCAAATATTATGGAAAACTCTCGAAATTAATAGAAATATTGACGGTAGATTGTTTTCGATGATTTTATTGGAAAGCTGAGGAAATTTTAGGCGGGAAACAAGTACCGGAATTAAGTTTTTTGAACTTTTGACGATTTTGAATTTTTTGTGCATTTTAGAGGGGTAAATGCCTTCCTTTTTTTGAAAATTTTGAGTTTTTCGAGAATATCTTCGGTTCTATTTGTCGTAGCGTAAAAATTCCGATGGGAGGTGAAAGGTGAGATCATTTGCCATCGATCCATGGGGTTTTCAATCTAAAAATATCGATTTTCAAGGTATTTATGAGCATTTTTGTGTAACAGATTTGTGGAACAGTTTTTGGCCTACAGCTATTCCAAATATTAGTATTTTTGAATTAAAACCCCCATAAATCGGTGGGAAATGAGCTCACCTTTCATTTGAGACCAACCACGAATTTCTACGACCAATAGAACCAGAGATATTTGCAAAAAACTGAAAATTTTCAAAAAAGCAAAGGCTCACCTCTCTGAAAAGTGCCGAAAAAAATCGAATTTTCAAAGAAATTTTAAAAAATATATCTGACACTGGTTTTCCGGCTAAAATTGTCTCAGCTTTCCAATAGAATCATCGAAAAAAATCCATCTCTAACCGTTTCATTACAGTGTCCATTTTGCCCCACTCACCCCTATTTTTTGTTTTCTCAAATAATATATTTGTTGACAACGAAAAAAAAATAAGAATTGTCTAATGTCTGCTATGGATTAAACAGTTGATAATGATTAGATGATTTAGCGTATTATTTAGAAGTAGGGTAAAATGGAGATTCTAAGGAAATGGCTCGGGATGGATTGTTCTCAACGATTTCATTGAGAAGCTGTGCAAAATTTGAAATGGAAAGTATGTGTCAATTTTTTTTTCTTCAATTAGATTTTTTTGTTTCTTTCCAGAAAATAATACCCACTTTTGTAAAATCTTAGACTTTCAACACATATTTTTCACAATTTCCATAGCTTTTCAATGAAATCATCAGAAAAATCCTATCTGAAATATTTCTCATGATTTTGGGCAATTATCATCATACTATGAATAATAAAAAATTAAAATGTGTCCGTTTCAATCCTCATCTCCTTTTTACTCCAAAATTTCCCTTCACTAATTTTTGGATACGTACAGAAGTCGTTCTTTTTCAGGACACATTGACAGACAAGTGCCCACTATAAAATCTCCCATTCTCAATTTTTTTTCCTTCAAAAAAAGAATATTAATTGCACAATTAAATTATTTTCAAGCAATAACAAATATTTGAAGCTCTAAAATATCTGGTGGGTACTAGGATACGCCGGGTTAGGCTAGTTCGTCCCTGGCGCTAATTCTCTAATTCTAGGGCCCCTAGAAAACTTGCTATATTCCCCCAGATGTTCAGTAATTTTTTCTCCAGAAATATCAAGTGTTTTTGAGGGGTTAGTTGCCACTGTTCTGATGCTGATACGTTTTTTGCAAAAAAAAAAAATGAAATAAATAGTAGAAAATCTGTATATTGAAGAATTTTATTGCATATATATGTTTTTGTCTTTTGTAGCTGAAACCAAATAAGTGATTACGATGACGACAATTAATCCTCGTGTTTTCTTTGACGTGGAAATTGGAGGTTTACCTTTGGGACGAATCATATTTGAATTATATGCTGAGACATGCCCGAAAACTTGCGAAAACTTTCGTGCATTGTGCACTGGTGAAGCAGGACTTGGTAAAACTACAGGAAAATTACTGCATTTTAAAGGAATTATTTTTCATCGAGTCGTTAAGGATTTCATGATACAGGGTGGAGATTTCTCAGGGGGAAATGGCACTGGAGGTGAATCAATATACGGAGGAACATTCGCAGGTACACTTGTAAATTTTTCAAAAATTCAGAAATTTTCAGTAAAAATTAGTTTTACTTAGTCACTATTTTTTTTTTCAAATTTCGGAATCTAAGCGAGATAGAGCCATTTCTGAAATTACCTTTCGGTATCTCTTGTAATTTTTTACCCAAAAGATTAGGATGGAAATTGTTCTATCTCGTTTAGATTCCGAGATATTTTCAAAAAACTGATGGTGAAATAAAATCGATTGAAATCTTGCCTAATTTTCGAGATATTCCCAAAAAAAATAGAGAGAAAACAGAAACCTAGTTCTTAAAACTATGAAATTATCGGGTGAATCGATTTTGTTTTATTATCAGTTCTTCCAGAATATCTCGGAAACTGAGCGAGATAAATCGATTTTTCCCGGATCATTTGTTTTTCTAACTTTCGAAATTCTCTACCAAAAAAATGAATACAATATCGCCCTATCTCGGTTATCTTCCGATATATTTCGAATGAACTGATAACCGAGTGGAATCCATGTGTCTAAAAACTTGTTTTTACCTTTCGATTTATCTGTTCCATCATTTTCAATAGAATATCTCAGAAACTAAGCGAGGTAGGGCAATTTTTGTACTATTCCTTTTTTATAACTTTTCAAATTTCCTACAAGAAAAGGCTTACTTCAAAATCAACCTATTGGTGAATTAAAATCGCTTATTTTCTGAGATATTCAGAAATACGAGTGATAAAAGAATCACTCATCTTGTAATTTATTTTTGCATACATTCTCAATAGAATATCTCGGAAACTAAAAGAAATACATCTTTTTTGTAGCTTTCGAAATTCTCTACAAGAATGGATATGGCCAAAAAGGGTGTATCTCAATTAATTTCTGAAATATATTTTCTAAGAAAAAGAGGAAAAAAATATATGATTGATCATTCTTTGGATATTAATTTCATTCTAGATGAAAACTTTCTTCGAAAACATGACAAACCGTTTCTTCTTTCGATGGCCAATCGCGGTAAAGATACCAATGGCTCACAATTTTTTATGTAAGTAAAATGATACTTATTAATTGCACGAAAATTCTCAGACTTTTCAGCTGCTAAAACGTTCATTTTTTCGCAGATTATTTCAAAACATTAAAAAATCTTTCAATAAAAAAGAGAACGAACTTTTCTCAATACAATAGTGAAGAGGTAAAATTTTAGAAATTAACTCATTCTTGTTGACTTGTCCTCAATGGAATGACTCGGAAATTTAAGAGCTATAAATAAGTATTAGTGCAAAATTGCTCTATCTTGCTTATTTTCCGAGATATTCACAAGAATGATTGCCCTATCGTATTTCACCTCTTCGCTACTGAATTTTCTGCAGTAAATAAGAGTCTAGAAGAAAAAGGCGATGAGAAAATAGCCCTTCAAAGAATAGCTTATGGAGAGAATAGGTATGGAAAAAATAAACACAGAAAAGAAATTTCAGCTTATAATTCTAATATCATATCCTATGAGTGGTTAATAAAGTTTGAAAAAGGGGAGTTTCGATGCCTTTCGATTTTTTTCATGCCTTTTTCCTGCATGGACTATTCTTTCATGGACTATTTTTTCCAGTAGGGGAGAGTGGGGCAAAATGGACACTATAATGCAACGATTAGAGATAGTTTTTTTTTGATGATTGTATTGAAAAGCTGAGGAAATTTTACCCAGAAAACGAGTGTCAGATGTATTTTTTTCGATTTTTTTCGGCATTTCTGAGGGGTAAGCCTTTCCTTTTTTTAAATTTCCAGTTTTTTGCGAATATCTCTGGTTCTATTAGTCGTAGCAATTCGGGGTTGGTCTCAAATGAAAGATGAGCTCATTTCCCATCGATTTGTGGGGGTTTGAATTGAAAAATATCAATTTTTGAGATAGTTATAGGCCCAAAACTGTTTCACAAAACTGTTTCATAAAAATGCCGATAAATGCCTTAAAAATCGATATTTTTAAATTGAAAACCCTATTAATCGATGGCAAATGATCTCACCTTTCACCTGCCATCGGAATTTTTACGCTACGACGAATAGAACCGAAGATATTCTCAAAAAACTGAAAATTTTCAAAAAAAAACCTCTAAAACGCTCAAAAAAGTCAAAATCGCCAAAAATTCAAAAAAATTCATTCCGGCACTCGTTTCCCCCTTAAAATTTCCTCAGCTTTCCAATGAAATCATCAAAAACAATCTACCGTCAATATTTCTATTAATGTCAAGAGCTTTCCATAATATTTGCCTAAAAATTTAGATGTGTCCATTTTACCCCTGATGTCCATCTCGCCCCACCTTCCCCTATATCATTTTCATGGATTATTGCTTTTGCCACCTGTAAACAATTTGCAGTGAATAAGCCTAGCTTCAAAACTCATTGAAATATAGATTTCAAGTAGAATTCGATGAAGGCTCTAAAGGAAAATGATTCTTGTCAGTAGATAAATGCTCAACAGCATAACTTAACAAATTATGAATATGTGTAATGTCATTTCATCTAATTTAGTAGTAATTTGTACAATATAGATTTCTCACCGCTGGAGTTGGAGGTCAATTTTATCCACAAAACTTCGAAAATAAGTTGTAAACTAATTTATCAGACCCACGATGACTATACATGAAGTTTTAATTAAAAATCTTCAGTGAATTGATTCAATAGCCAGTAAATAAATAATTTAGAATTATTTTTGTGTAGTCATGAACATGAAGAGTTTCCGTACCATTGCTGCGACTTCATGAATCTACGAAGAGTTAAAAAGCTTTGTCTACATGTTTCATCATCTTAATATAATTTTGTGTTGTAGTACCACTCAACCTGCTCCTCATCTTGACAAGTAAGTGTATTTCGTGAAAAAAAAACGTTCTCATGTCAAATATCAAACGATACGTAGTATTTTGAAACTCACGTAATATAAATTCAGTAACAGAAAAGTAAAACAGGATGAGTCTATTCTTACTGTTTCAAGTTCTTTGAGAACATCTCGGAAACTTAGCGAGCTGCAGCAATTTTATCCTAATCCTTATTCGTAGCTGTCTGAATTCTCCACAAACAAGGATTGAAGCATAATTGTTCTATCTCACTTAGTTTCCGAGTTATTCCAGTAAGAATGATGATAAAGATGCATCGATTTCTCATGTTTTACCTTTTCACTATTGAATTGAAAATACTCCTCTGTACGGACTAGTTAAAGCCCTTATTATTGACGGAACCCTAATTATTCACTCGTTTTGGTGTCAAAATGACAATAATAAAATTAGTGTGTATCACACAAATTCTTGAATTTTTTTGAAGAAACAAATTATTACAAAATGTTTTTTTTTTTAAATTTGTACTTATATTATTTTTCATTAACCGGAAATCATTAATAATGGGGTCTTTTACTTTATCCTGTTAAGCGGAAAATCGTGAAAATCAAAGAATTCATTTATTTCATATTTTCTAGCGTTCATGTGGTTTTTGGAGAAGTAGTTTCGGGACAAGAAATTGTATTGCATATCGAAGGATTACCAGTGGATCGGATGTCCAGACCATTACAGGACGCGAAAGTTACCAACTGTGGAGAGCTCGTATTGAAAGTTAAATCGAAAGGTATGTGGAGCTTTTTTCTTTGCTATCAATATCCGTTCGTATGTGTTCTAATAAAAACAGATTTATTAAACAAATTGGCCTTTTTTTGCGAACATCTCAGAAGTTAAGCGAGATAGGGTCATTTTGCCCTAATCTTTTTATGTAGCTCTTGAAATTATTTAAAAATAAAAGGGCAAAATCGTCTTATCTCGCTCAGTTTCCGAGATATTCGCAGTAGACCGAATTATTTTATGAATCTATTTATCACTGATATTTTTTTCTCGTACTTTTTCATAAATACAATATATGTTGCAGAAAAATCACATGGCACGAAGAGCTCTAGATGTTCAGATTCTGAATCAAGTTCTATGAAATCATCTTCGAAAAGAAAGAAGAAGTACAAAAAGAGGTAACGGAGAAACCATTCATGAGTTCAATGAAAATGACGAAATTTCCGTACAAAATTTTGATTTTCTCTTGTTAATGGAAGGGAAGATCGGGGCAAAATAAACCTGAGTGTCAACATGATTCGTGATTTTTTTTGGGAAGGGAGGAGTCACACAAAAAATTTGGAAAAACTTACAAACAATGTTCACATATTTGAGCATCTTCTCAAGTTTTTTCAGATTTTTTCATGAAGTCTTTCACTCCGAAAAAAAATTCCTGAATCATGTTGCCATGGAAGTCCATTTTGCTCCACTGTCCCTTATCGGTCCAAAGAAATTAAGCCGTTTTTCTAACAATATGCTTTTATATTTGAAATTCTGAAAATAGTGAATATAAAAAAAAGGCAGAATCGGAGGAGAGTGGAACTGATGATGGCAATGAAGAAGAACTGCAAACTCCTCACCCTCTTGTCTCAGTAACAAAAATTGATCCTGAAGAAATACCAGAGGTGCCTGTTAATAAATTTCTGTATCGTACTGGTCCTTCAACTAATTATAATCAAAAAGAGTATAGACATCAATATCCTCGGGAACCTGTACGTAACTACCGGAAGAAAGGACGGGTATTTAGAGGCAGAGGCATATTTGTAAGTACCAAGGAAATTTTAATTAGATAAATGCAGTACTTAACACCACTGTAGAAAATTTAAAAAATCTATTTTTTAAAGAATGGTTTTTGTGTCGTCATTTTTTGATATTTATTGAAGAATTTTTTTCCTGAAGACTCATATATATCCTCAATAAGCCCCCTCAACTATTATTATTTTATTACCACTTTTTCTATGAAAAAAAAAATAGTCAAAAAACGCATTTCTTAGACTTTTACAGTGGTGTTGCCCCTTAAGAAGGGAAACAGGAAAAGTCGATATTTTTTTGAGAATAACTCGGCAACTGAGCGAGACAGGGCGATTTTACCTGAATCCTATTTCATAGAGGATTTCAAGAGCTACAGGCAATGGTTACAATGAAAAGGGCGCATCTCCATTAGTTTCCGAGATATTTGCCAAGAATAAACGACTAAGAAGGAAATTCTCTTCTTTTATCTTATCAACACTGAAATCTCATTCTTTTTGGGAAATATTCTGGAAACTAATAGGAATACAGCCTTTTTGACCGAATCCTTTTTGGTGGAGCTCTTTAATTTCTCTACAAAAAAGTATGAGGGTAAAATCGCTGCATCTCACTGAGTTTCCGGGATATTCTTATAAACCTATGGAAATTTTCTGAATCATGTCTTTATGCTCCTGCAGAGATATCGAACACCATCTCGTAGCCGTTCTCGTAGCGCTACTCCTCCCCATTGGAAGCAGGCGCAGAAACGAACGATTAAATTATATAATTTGGAGAAAAATGGAGCACGAGAGAGGAAGGACACGATAAGAAGATTCATAGAAGATCGCGATGAAAAACGTGAAAATCAGACTAGGCTTGACAGCAAAGAAAATAAAACAGACGAGCAGCGTGAGCAGAGCAGATTCAATAGTTCTGGACACTACGATTCACGTCAGAGAGTACGTCATAATTCTAATATGAGTCCAATTCGTGGTAATAAATCCTCATCACGCCAACAATCAAACGAAAGAAGACGTCGACGATCTCGTTCCAGGGAAAAACGTTATGATGAAAAATCGCGTTCTTATAGACGAGATACACGCCGTAATGATTCAACGCATAGACACTCCCCACACGACAGATATAACAGGAGTAGTCATGTTTCATCTAAACATGAGAACTCAGATAGTGACAAAAGGCAATTAAATAATTAAGAGAAAGTTGATAGCGCATTGGAACAGTTATGAATTCATTAAATTTCCAGCCCTTTTCACATATAGGGGAAGGTGGGGTAAAATGGGCACTCTAATTGAATGCTTCAAGATAGAGATTTCCTAATGATTTTATTAGGAAGCTAAGGTCATTTCAAGTGGAAAAAATGTATCAAAATTGTTTTTATTAATATTTTTAACTTTCTATTTTTTTGGTCAAGTTTTTGAAAATCGAAAAAATTCACTTTTTCGACGATGTGTCTGGTTATTTTGGTCATAACGACCTGGGGTTGATGTCAAATGGAAGGTGAACTCCTTTATCATTGATTCATTTGGTATAAATTTTTTAAATCCATTTTTCAGAAACTCATACGCCTTTTTTTGAAAATCAGTTCTTTCTCGATAAGTATTCAAAAAATTTCTAACTTTTTTTAAACCGTCTACATTGATGGGAAATGAGTTCACCTTTCATTCAATATAAAACCCAGATCGCTCCGACCGATAGAACCAGAGATATTGCTGAAAAACTAAGAATTTTCAAAAACAGAAAGCCTTCAAGTTTTGAACAACTGAAAATGCAATTTTTGAATAATCCAAGAAAAATAACTTCTTTTCAATGGAATCATTAAAAAAACTTATCTCCAATAGTTACATTGATTTCAAGTAATTTTCATACTATAAAATACGAAAACTAGCACGTTTCCGTTTCATGCCTTGTGTGCATTCTACCCCAACTTCCCCTACAATAATTAATTTTTCATATTTCCTGATTAATTACAGATTATATATGTATGTAATATTATTTTCAATGAAATTGTATAAATTATGAATGTTACCGACGTGTATACGTTGATGAAATACAAAAAAGCCGAAGGATTAGGTTCATAATTGATTGTAGATTGAGAATTTTTTTTTTTTTCAATCAATAATACATAAGCCATTTATTTTATCAATTAATAATACACCGTACAATATTTTATTACAGTGCAGAAATATGTATACATTATAATCAAATACAAATAAAAAAATAACATATTTTTTTTCTCATTTGTCTTTGAAATACAATCTCTATAATGAATATCAATTTTACAATTTTTTAATTTTTATAGATTATTATATAAAATAACAAGCGTTAAGACTGCATGGAATTTTTTCTTCATAAAACCTGGAAAATAATTTCACTTTATTAAACGACATTTTTTAAAATGACATTTACCAAGGCTTTTGTCCAGATTGTGGTGGTTGAGCTCCAGGATATCGTGGAAATGTTGCGTAAGGATTATATCCGGCTTGTGGAGGCTGATATCCATATGCACCTCCATACGGAGCTATAAGAGAAAAGGTATTCAGTTTTTTGGAGAATATCTCTGAAATTAAGCGAAATTTTCATGCAGACCTATTTTTTTTAAGCTATTGAAATTTTCTACAAAAAGAACGTGTTTTTATAAATTATGTTATCTCATTCATTTTTCGAGATATTCTCGGAGCATAAATGAGAATAAGAAGAGATATATCATCGTCGTAGCAGTAGAATGGCGTAAGTGCTATTTTTTCCGCTTTTTCAAAATAACAAAAGGGTAAAAGAGTATTTCCCGCACATATGCCCTTTTGATCTTGATCATGTTTCTCAATTATGTGAGGATTTTTAGAGATACGCCCTTTTGTTATCATAGAATTTCAAAGTGAAAATTATTTTCTAAAGAAGGCGTAAGTGCCGATGATAGACTCTTCCATTATTATCTATTGTTGAAAGATGTGGAATAATCGGAGAAATTACTGATAAAAGAGGGGCGTATGTACGAGAAATGCGCCTTCTTGCTATGAACTCTTATAATATTTCGTGGATTTTTCAACATCATTAGTAACAGAAGGTCGTATGTTTAGGAGATACGCCCTATTCGCGCTACATATTGGCAATTCGTGATTTTCTGTTAATCCAATTTTCATCTTAGTCATGACGCGATGAAAAACGTGTCGAGATGTTTTTCGGACATACGCCCCTTTCCCTCAGAAAAGCGGGCTTTTTGAAACTTATGCCATTTTGTTTCTAAAGCAATAATACCTCTCTATTACTGAATTATTACCTTGTGCTGGATAGGGCATAGTTGCATAAGGATTGTATGTATTGGGCATCGGTGGTGGCACATACGTTGGATAAGGCGTTGCCGGTGTAGCACCAAAAGGAACCGGCATTCCACCTTGATATTGAGTTGGATAAGGCAATTGCGAAGAACTGCTCTGATTAGCACCAGAATGTTGATCAGAGCTGTCCGTGTGATGTGCTGGAATGGAGGGAGTCACCATGGGCCCGGAATGACTCAAATTCGTTGTCAAGTCCTTCATAAGCTCTTCTTTTTCAGTTTTCCGTGCAAAGCAAAAGTCTGCTATTTTATTTTGGAAAACCACTAATAGCTGAGTCAGGTCATTATAGAATTTAGCTCCTTCTTGCAAATTATTTTTGAGCTCCTTAAAAGCATCGTATGCTGCAGCTAATTTGCAGAGCATTGTTTCACGAGTACTGCCAGTACCAGATTGTTCTCGGGTAAATGCTGCATGAGTATGCTGTATTTCTTTGATTAGATTCTCTTGACGAGCTAAGCTGTCCCTAATCTGACTGGTGTAAGGCCCATAGATTTTCCCGATATTCTCAACTGACAAATTAGGTTCATCAATAGCACCATCCTTAGCTAATGCCGCGAGGAATGTGGACTTCATATCAGCAGTTGCAGATTTGAGCTCACTCTCAATAACATCACGTTCTGCTTTCAAGGTCTCCACATCTTCCATCAGCTTGTGCAACTGTATTACTACATCACTCTCTTTTAAAGCTGTACCAGAAGGGATCGCAGATGCTAATTGACTTTCATCTGAGCTCAGAATCTCCATTCCTTCACGATGTGATTCAAACTTCTGACGTACTGTACTATCAGCTGAAACCGCATTATCAATAATCGCTCGATATTTCTTAGCATTTATTGTGAATTGTTCTGTCAATTTTTGACTAGGTATTCTAGTCCAACGTTCCTTGAACTGTTCGCGCAACTGATTATCAGACTCCTGCTCTTCCTGTAACATTTTTTCCGTTTCATTCAGGATATCCCTGTTACGTTGCAGCAAATCTGGAAGTTCATTCATTGCTATTTCAAGATTCTTTATGCCACCAGCTTGTCTGACATAGTTTGCTTTTTCAAGTAACGATTGTGGTACTTCAGTGCCGCTTGTATCTTCAATTGCTGCCGGCAGATTAAGACTCACCAGAACATTGTTCAATACTTGAGTCATTTCACGTAATTTTGAAATTTCAGTATTCACTAGTTCATTGCGACGGATTTCGTAGGATGACATAGCTTGATGAACGCTCAGGGGTAATAAATCATCGAAAAGATCTTTGTAATTTGAACTCAGGGGATGAGTCATCGATAACAATTTAGCAACACTAGCTTTACCAATGGGCTCCAAATTTTTGACGTCCGGAATTCTCTCGTGATAAATGAAGTCATTGTCTTTCTTCACTTCTGTTAATCTCCGCTGTGCCTTGTTCGCGTATTCTTCAAATAAATTTGTTTTCTTTGATCGCTGCTGAGCCGCTTTAAATAAATCCACTGCGTACTCGAGCCTGGCTATTTCTTCGCCTATCGCTTTTTTGTTTTTACATACTAATGCTTGATACAATTCAGCCATTGCCTTATATCCAGATTGTTTACCAGTTATCAGCTGCACCCAGTCTTTATCCCAAAAAGAACGGAACATGTCTCTCTGGAAAAGTTTTGCAGTGTCTGAGTACATTTCTTCAGCTTGAGAAGCTAATTTTGCGATTACACTCTCTTTCATTGAGTCGTGTATTGCTTTATGGACAAATATTTCTTGGGCTTGTGCAAGCATCAATGAGCATAAGGCGCCGAGGGTGTCTGGACTCATGTCAGGTGTTGGCTCTTGTTGAATAGCAAGCATGACGTTACCTTTCAGGTAATTGAAAATACCAGCTGCTTGCTAGAAGAAATGAGTCAATTTATTCCAGTATTAAGTCGTAATATGAAAAGCAGATGAAGAATTGACCTTTTAACTCACTTGGAATAATTTTGCTGCTAATTTCAAGCCCTCGTCACTCTCCATGGATTGTGTGGCAGCAACTGAACTCTGTAAAGCTGCGATGTTGAAGAGGACACACATTTTCTCGTATGTTATTGTACTAATAGCTGAAACAAGTATCATAATATTGATAAAGATGCATTGATCTCATATTTCAGTAATGTAGAGATAGACCAGGTTTTTTATCGTTTATTTTTTCAAAAATATCTCGCAACTCAAGTGAGATAGGGCGATTTCACTTCAATTCTCTTTAGTAATTCTTGAAATTCTCTTCAAAAAAAAAAAGATTGAAGAAAAATCGCTCTATCTCGCTTAATTTACGACATATTCTAGAAAACCGAATGGAAAAAATTGACTTATTCTGTTTTACCACTTCATTACTGATTTGTCAACGAAACATATACTGTAGCTACATACTTAGACTCAATTTACCACCGAATATCCCAGTATCGAAGGCATCCTTCCACTTGAATGGAATTTGAAGTTCATGAGCTGGGATTTTGCCCTCAAGGGAGCAAAGCTGATCATAATAGCTAGAGAATAAATAAGTTATTTCAATATTATGAAATGAAAGAAGAATATGAAGTTGTTGGACAAAGTGATTTCATTTTGTCGCCAGTTTTTTTTTTCTAATATTACTAGCGCGATAGGAATTCCAGCGAGGTAAGGCAATATTGTCCTGATCAAGTTTTGTAGAGAATTTCAAGATCTAAAAAGAAGGGTTCGGGTAGAATCGATCTATCTCACTTAGTTTCCAAGATATCCTCCAGAAAGAATAATAATTTTAGTGTTGAAGAGATGGAAAAAAGGGAATCCTTATTTTTATCGTTGGTTTTTTGGAAATATCTTGAAAATTAATGAAGATACGCTCTTTTCGTCCCTAGCCATTTTCGTAGAGACTTTCAAGGGCTACAAAAAGGATTGGGGCAAAATTATCTTGCTTAGTTCCGAGATATCCTGCGAAAAAAGGATTAAGGGAAATAGGGCCCATATACATTAGTTTCCGAGATTCTCCTCCAAATTAATGAGATTCCAATGTTGAAAAGGAAGAAGAGGAGAATTCTCGTTTCTGCGCGTTTTCATAAAAGAATATCTCGAAAACTGAGAGAGATAGGATTTTACCTTCATCCTTTTTTTCTAGAAAATTTCAGAGCTACAAAAAAAGAGTGAAGCAGAATCGCTCTATCTCGCTTAGTTTCCGGGATATACTCAGAAAAACTGATAATAAAATAAAGTCGTTTTTTTTCCGAAAAATTCAGAGTCGTAATAAAAGTGAGAAAAATCTTGTGCATAGCTTCTTATTATATTATAATAATAAGATCCAGACATCAATGAATACCAATTACTTCTGATGTAAGTTCTTATTAAGAATTATGTGAATGAGTCATACGTACTTATAGATAACCTCCAAGGAGCTTTCATATTTCTCGAATGCCCTCCACAAAGCATTACTCCTCAATTTGCTGAATTCATTGATTGCCTCTGTGTAATCTTTTCGACTTGTCTCTGAATTATAAGTTGACTTGATGACATTTGTCAGTGGCTTAATGACATCAATGTCAGATGGTTTTTTCAATGGTATCGCAATTAATTCCGCCATTTCAACGGCTGAATATTCAATCGGTCACTGCGATTCAATAATTTTCTGTGTTTATTAACGTTCACGGCTGGAGCATATACACACAAATCTGCACTTAACATGGAGTGTCCTATAGGTTAAGTGAAGCGCTCAGGACCAATCACAGTCGAGCTAGGTGGCGCTGCATTTTCACTAGCCAATGGCGTGAAAGAAGAGTCGCCGCAAGGGCAAGTAATGGAGGGGGTTACACTCATTGTATTCTCACACTCCTCTTTTGACTTGAAATGAAATTCAGTCGCTCACAAAAATATCGTGTGATTGTTTCTTTTCGTGCGTCGTACGTTATATTTCTAGAAAGAAAATAGGGGAAATTATTATGAATGAGTGAATAATGAGAGTACAAAAAAAACTCCGGGAATATAGTGAGAGGAACAGATAATTGTGTAATTTTTTTTTTCTTCTTAAACCACTTTTTCAGTTGAAAATAAGTTTTGTGATTGAAGAAAATTTGAAACATGTGGCATCAGAGCAAGCGTTTTGATAGAATGTCGCAGGAAAAAGATGTGGGAAGTGAAAAGAATCAAGAGGATTCGGGAATTGTCGATTCCGGATTTCTTTCGGAGAATCTCTCGATGCCCAATGAAAGCAGTGATGACATTGATTCATCAAATGTGAATGAAGGAAAGGAAAAAGTGAGGAGTACTGCATTAACAAGAGCTGATAGTGGACTTGATCTTGGACTCAGTGAAAGCCTAAGTCGATTGAGTCTTGAGCATATCACGTTGGGTCAATCTATGGTGGAAGGAACGAAGACATCGGAAAAAGTACAAGCAGAGCCAGTTTTGGAGCCAATTGTTGTGAAAGTTGAAAGCGCCAAATCACATAACGACGAAGAAATCGAACCATGGCAATTGTACTACATGCAGGACAATGACGGCGATACGTAAGCTGAATACATTAATCCTAACCCCAACGATTAAAATAGAAACATTTCATTATTTTCCTTCTGTTTCTTTTTGCTCATCGTCTTCTCACGGATATTCTCAAAAACTAAGCGAGAGAGTGCGATTTTGTTCTAATTTAGTTTTTTAGCTGTTGAGATTCTCTACGAAAATAGAATCACGACAAAATCGCACTATCTCGCTTATTTTCCTAGATGTTGCTAAAAAAAAACTGGTGAGAAAATAAAAATCAAGTTTTTTAATGAAATGAGTTCTTACACAGAGAGAAATTCTAACGAAAATATAATGAAAGATCTGAGTAAAAATTAGCGAACTATTTCAGAATCGTGAGACATTTCGTGATGTATACAAAATATTGAAAAACTAGGTGGAAATTTTTCACAAGAGTTCATCAAAAAGTCACAGAAGTACATCAAAAATAGTGCTGTTAGTGCGTCAAAAATTATCGAACCATATTCGTTAATTTTTGACGCGTTAACAACTCCATTTTTGATGTAAAAATGCGACTTTTTGATGTACTCCTGTGAAAAATTTGCCCAGGAATTTTTCAATTTTTTTTATACATCACGAAATGTTCCACGATTCCGGAACTTTCGGTAATTTTTAGCAAAACTTTTCGGTACTTTTTACTGGTAATTTCTTTCCGTAAAGGAATATCTCGGAAACTAGCTGAGATAATGCTTTTTTGCCTCAATTTTGTTTTGTAGAGGATTTCAAGGGTACAAAAAATGACTCTTGTAAAATTTCGCTATCTCACTGAGTTTTTAAGATATGTGGAAAAACTCATCTTATTAAATAAAAATGATTTTATATTTTGTCACCAGTTTTTTTTGGGATTTTCCGGAACATAAGCAGAATAGAGCGATTTTGTGCTAATTATTCTTTGTAGTTCTTGACATTCTTTACAGCAGAGAATTAGAGCAGAATCGCCTTATCCTGCTAAGTTTCCAGGATATCCGGAGAAAAATGAATGAGATTTCAGTACTGAAAAGATGACAGAAGAAAATTTTCTTTTCTCTCGTTTGTCTTGTGAAAATATGTCGGAAACTAAGCGAGATAGGGAGATTTTACCTCAATCTTGTTCCATAGAAAATTTTAAGAACTACAAAAAAAGGCTCATGTAAAATTTTGCGATCTCGCTCGGTTCCCAAAATATTCCCAAAAACATCTTTAATCAAAAGAACAATTGACTTTTATTCTATCACCAATTTTTTTGAGAATATCCCGGAAAATAGGCAAGATAGTGCGATTTTGCCTTAATATTTTTCATTTGTAGCGAATCCCAAGAGCTAAAAAACAAGATTAGGCCAAAATCGTTCAATTTCTTAGATATTCTCAAGAAATTGATGAAATAAAATCAATTTTTTTGAAAAATCCAGTTGTCTCTTTTCTTGTTAATTTTCACTTATTCTCTGCTTTCTCTTTTCTAGTCAACTTCATATTGCGATAATCCAAGGCTTCCTCGAGGCAGCGGCATTCAGTCTAATAAAGATAGTCCCACACCCCTGTCTATTGGATATCATTAATGACGACGGTCAAGCTGCTTTACATCTAGCGGTATTGACACGACAACCGAGAATTGTGAGACGATTAATCCTTGGTGGTGCTGATCCAGCATTACGAGACATTCGAGGCAATACAGCACTCCATTTAGCCTGTGCTATTGGTGACTTGACAGCTGCAAGAGCTCTCACTGATCCTCTAGCTCCAATTGAACGCAGCTCTCTTGGATTACACAAGAGAATTCCTGCTTTACCACAAAATTTAGAACAACTCAACTATCAAGGTAAAATAGTAAATCATTAACCCTAGAGTCTAGAGCCTAAACTGATCACCTAATCCATCCCTACGACTTTGGTGCAGTCATGGGGGATTCACTGCCATGTTATTTTGATTGCGACGTTGCCGAAAAAGCCTTCCCTCTACATTGCTCGAGCGCGTTCAGCGAATTTTCGGCAACGTCGCTCACTGAACAATTTCATTCAGAATTCGGAAAATTTAGCCAGCTCCTAGGAATTATCATATTTCTTCATAAAATTTGCAGAATATATAATTCAAAAAATATGATAGTTCCTCAAACATCTCAATGAATAAATTCGATTCTTTTAAGAATTTTATGCTCAGCCATTTAATTCATTGAGATGGATTTTTTTTAATTATTCCATTGAATAACTGAGGAAAATCCCGGTAGAAATGACGTGACAGATTTGGCTTTTTTTCTTTCGTTTACGACTAAAATTTCCAAACGAATTTATATTATTCCATCAGTTTCTTAAGAATATCTCGGAAATTACGCGAGATAGAGCGATTTCAGCCTCATTATTTTCTGTAGCCTTTCACATTCTCTACAAAATTGTCTCAAGACTCAAGGGGTGTATCTCAATTATTCACCGAGATATTTCAGAAAGAAAATATTGAGAAAATTGAATCAATTCGTCTGGAAACTTCATATTTTCTAAAATTGACATTTTTTAAAAGAATATTTCCGGTTTTAGTGGTCTTAGCGACCTGGCACTGATCTTGAGTGAAAGGTGAGATCATTCCCTATCAATTTGTGTGATTCAAAAATTGCTTTCATCGTTTTTTGAGAAAGTTCTACTCAATTTGATGAAAATCAGTTTTTCCATGATATCATCTCGGAAAAACGATGTTCTCCTAATTCAGAATCAAATAAATTGATGGCAAATGATCTCACTTTCCATATGGAATGCCTTTCACGCCGCTACACCAATAGAATCAGGAATATTAAAAAAAAAGTGATCAATTCTCGATTGAAAAAGTCAAAGTTTGAAAAAGTCGGAAATTCATTTTGGCGTATCTCTTCTACGGTAAATTCTCTCAACTTCTCAATAGAATCATCAGAAAGGACCTATTTCGAATATTTTCACTGATGGCAAGTAATTATCATGAAAACTCTAGAGTGTCCGTTTATGTCATTCTTTTTCATATATTAATGTTACATTATTCATTGAATTATGCACTATTGAAAGAGAAATGCCATTCAGCTGAGATTAAATAATGAATCGACATTATTGCAAGCTTATCAATTAATAGCCTTCGAATTCTCACGGACAATGGAATTCCCACATGCCGTCATCGAGTTACTGCTTGAGTATCCTCTCTGGAATGTTGCAATAGATTTCTCTACCGGAAAGGCAATTCTGATCTTAAGGTTATTCCAAATTAAATAGAAATCTGTTTGAAAATTACAATAATTCGAAAAATACAGATATTTCAATTCTGATTCCATTTTGTCACCGATTTTTTTTTCAATATCTCCGGAATTGAACGAGATAGAACGATTTTGCTGCAAAGCAGTTTTGTAGGGAATTTCAAGGGCTAGAAAGAAGGATTCAAGCGGAATTGCTCTATCTTGCTTAGTTTCCTGAGATATTCTGAAAAAAATGATAATGGAATGAATTGATTTGTCTGTAAACTTCATAATCATATAATTCCAATGATTAAACTTCAATCACTGCGGAAATTCATTGAAAAATGTGAAGTCTCCTCCCCCTTTTGCATTGATTGAAATCTATTATCAGTTATTTACAATAATCTTTGTTATGTGTGAGGATAATAAAGTGAAAGCTGATAATTTTAGACTGATTTAGAATTCAGATATTCTCTTGAAAAAGGCAGTTTTTTTTTCGAATCTAGACGATATATGCTTCTCAATGGAATGCATATTACTGCCAGGAGTTGGGAAAATACGCGCAAAGTTTTATCGGACGAGGAATTTTACGAGGTAGTATTATGTTCTTCTGGGATTTTCCCAAGACGAAAAGAACGAGTCACAAATTGTATATTAATTAAAGCCAAGAATTTGTTTCACACGTGTCAGTTCTCGTAGCAAAATTGATTGAAGCAAATCCCAGTGATTATCAGAAAAAAAAAATCAAGGCAAAATAGATCTGTAGTTCAAAATGGGATTGGGATTTGGGATTTTTTTTTTAAGTGAAGGATTTTTTGGAAAATTCAGAAAAAATTCACCGATAAGCTCTACTCACTGAAGTGTGTTCTCAAATTTTTTCAGATTTTTCCACAAAGTCCTTGACTCCAGAAAAAAATCATGGATCATGATACATTGAAGGTCTATTTTGCCCCAGTCTATCATAAACCTTATTACATCACGTGAGCATTGATGCGGAGACGGAGCATATGTTTTTGACATTTTGAAATACCTGCAGGGCTATTTGCGTTGACACTCATGTCTGGGGAAAGCCCGACAGAGGCGTAAACTCTGGGGGATCCCAGTTTTTTTTGTTGCAGTTTCACTTTATTTTCCTGCTTCTTTCATCCGATTTTAATTTTTTCGATAACTCTCAAGATTATCGGAATTAAATACAGCAATCTCTTCCATCGCTGATACTCGTTTATCATTGAAGTTAAAAACGAAGTAGAATATTTCCATGTCTGATGCTCTCATTTTTGTTATATTGGAGAATGAGAATGTAGACGCCCTTGGGGGAAGTAAGAACGTGGATGTTATACTATGGAACGTGTTGAACTTTAATTTTAGAGAATCACTTTTAACGTTACCATCCTAATTTGGACTGCGGGAACCTAGCCAAAACGCCGCAAATGATTCACCATTGCTTCCTCTTTCTATCTATTTTACTGAAGCGTAATAATGTCTCCAAAACAAATGATTAAAATATGCAAATTAACTATGCCATGAATTCAGTAGCAAAGAGATAAAGTAGGAGAAGTTAATTTTTTTTTTTCATTTTTCTTTTGAAAATACTTCGGAGACTAATGGAGCCTTTTGACCCCTAATACGCCTTTTTCTCTCCTAATCCTTTTTTTGTAGCCCTCAAAATTTTCTACAGAAAAGGATTAGATGGAAAAAGTAGGGATGGAACAAAAGGGGCATATCTCCATTAGTTTCCGAGTTATTCGCGAAAAATCCGATTTATGCTATTTTATCTCTTCACTACTGATTTTTGAACTGAATTCTTTTCGTCTCTTTTTATAAGAATATCTCGGAAACTAATAGAGATACGCCTTTTTTCCCTTAATCTTTTTCTCTGACTCTTGTAACTCTTTACCAAAAAATGAGAGCAACGTAGACGTATATCCATTATTTTTCGAGAATTCGCAAAGAAGAGCGAAAGAAGTCGACTTATCCTATTTCGTGTCTTCGGTACTGAATTGTCAAATTTTTGCATAGAAATGTATCCAAAAAAATAAGTTTTAATAATTTTTCCTTCTTTTGCGAACATTTTATCAACCAAAGGATATGCATCCTTTTTGTATCTCCACTGGTTTCGAAGATATTCGCAGAAAAAAGATTGACTTTCGCTGTTTCAACTTTTAGCTAGTGAATTTTTTTAATTTTGTACTAATCATAGCATCCTAAATTACTTTTTCACAGGCGAAACCTGTTTACACATCGCTGCAGCGAGAGATCAAGTTGACCTAGTTCGCTTATTGCTGAGACTTGGAGCTGATTTGGAAGCGAGAGAAGGACTCTCTGGCAAAACAGCATTGCATCTTGCCATTGAATTTAGCTGTCACTCCGTGATTTCCTTTCTCCTGAAGGAATGCAGACCATGTCTGGACTCTCCAACTTATGCTGGGGTTACAGCTTATCAATTCGCTATCTGTCTTGATAGTCAGCTAGCAAGAGATCTTGTTAAACTGGGAGCAACACCCGTACCATTACCCGAATCTGACTCGGAAGCTAGTGAAGATTCTGAAGATGAAGATGAGGTTTTGCTGCCGAATTTAATGAGGCTTCAGCAACAAATCGGGGTTAGGGTATGAGCTTCATAAATTAGGACAATTTTCACTTCACATATGTAATGACAAATGGAATAGTACTCGAGGAATTACAGGTGGTCTTATCAGAAATATTCATCATATCGCATTCATCATAGTGACTACGATTCAGTCTCATTCTATTGATTACGTCTATCCATTTTCAGATCGATCATATCATTGTCGAAGAAGCAAAGGGGAGTAAGTGCTATGTGTTTCTCCTTTTTTTTAATGATGAAAAATGTTTTTTTTTGGGGCTCAATTGATGATTCTTCCACATACGCCTTTATCGTTTGCATAATCTTTTTTAATGAGACGTAAATTTGGAGATACACCCTCTCGTTACTTTAAACTTTCGAAGTGAAATTAAATTTTTTTTTAGATTATTGATAACAGGAGGGCATAAGTGCCAGGGATCCGTCTTTCTGTTGTTGTGAACTCTTATACTATTTCGTTTAGGCGATATTTTTTGACTTCGATGATTAATTTGTTATTTCGCTTTATTACGTCATGAAAAACCATTTTGATATGTAATTCAACAATACCCCCTCTCCTTATAAAAAGTGGGTTTTTTCGCACTTACACCGCTTCGATTCTGAGGCGATGATATCTTTACAGATAGAATCTACAGTCTATAATTTATAATTTACTAAAAAATTGAAATGAAACTGGAAATAGCAGACATCTGGCAATTTTTCAGATTTTTCCTTTCCTTCAACGAATGAATTATTTTCAAAAAATGGAAAATATGCACACGTAGAAAATAAAAGAAAACTATAAATCCAAATTTTTTAAGTATCTTTGTTATAATTTATTTATTTTTCAAAAATCAAG
This sequence comes from Aleiodes alternator, assembly GCA_963921955.1. NCBI lineage: Eukaryota > Metazoa > Arthropoda > Insecta > Hymenoptera > Braconidae > Aleiodes > Aleiodes alternator. The sequence goes on from OY998097.1 coordinate 346,684, forward strand.
AATTTTCAGATGTGTGCTCATTTTATTATCATAAATCGAATTATTTCGAGTGTATTATAATAATCATACCTATCAGTTCAATCTATACACACTGTAGTAGACAGTAATAAGACAAAACTTTGAATTTTCTATTGATACAAGTTCCACGATATTTGTATAAAATAAATTCTATGTAACATTATAAATTGTAATTTTTCATGATTCAGTGTATAAATTCATATTCTTTATAGACAATCTAATTTGTGTATCTAATGTAATCTAATAAATATTTCTAAGTGTTATACTATAGTGACGTGAAAAAATTACAGTAAATTTCTTTCAAGAATTAAGGATTTGTTTTTTTATTAGGTAATAGATAGGTTTTATTAGGTAATAAGTGATAGATACTTAATTATGAACGATTCTCAGTGTCTGAAGAAAAGCTTGTGTAAAAATGATGAATTCCACACATTTTTTGTTTTTCTAATTTTTTTCAACGAGCATCAAAACAAAATGATGAAAAAATCTCAGAGGATTTCTGTAGAAAAATTTCACCAGAATAAATTGTCCTGGAAAATTGAAATATTCTCTAACCAATGTCCAAGAGAATTCACTAGCAAATGTGTTAGGATTTTTCTCTTGATGTTCTTCCTACATTTCATACGTTGAAATCAACAATGTGCTTGGACAAATCTGATAGAATATTACGAGGAATCTTAATAAAAATTCATGATATTTTCTAAAATTTATAGAAATTAAACGAATTTCTGAAGATTCCATAGATTTCTATGAGAATTCGATAAATTTCAGGGACTGCTAAGAGATTTCAAGATTTCATAGCAGAAACAGAGATGCATAAAATAAAACAAGTGGAAAATCGCATTCTCATGTTATGCTTATAGCTTTATCTGCTAATTCATCAGCGATTCGCTTCCGAATGGTCATTTCAAATAAACAGAGTATAATTTTAGGTAGAATTTTTTCTGATTCTTTCTCATTGATATATGAGCACTGGTTAGAAAGGATATTTGGAGAATTCACAAAAGTTTTTCACTCCACTTCAGGAGTGTTGATATAATTGTGAAAAATTTTCTCATATTTCAAAAAATCAGCATTCAATATTGGCCATTAACAATCCCAGGCAGCAAATTGAGAAGGCCAATATAGGGGACAAATTTGAAGTTTCTATCTTAATTGTTCTGATTGTTGCAGAGGCGAAATCATTTTTCATGAAAAACTATAAATAAAATAACATAAATTAAAAAGCAGGTATTAGAGAAATCTGGAAAAATTAACGCTGTTCCGGAATATGATATCAAATGTTATGGATCGATCTGGATGGGATCACTTGCGGACTTATTCTGAGATTTGAGGTAATTTGCAAAATATTCAAAAATAACGCTCAATTAATATTACTCAGTAATAATACCGAGCCATACATTGGCATGACCAACGGTTATCAAATTCTCAAATAGATTTTTTATACATCGTTACTATCCATTTTAGATGAAATTCCAAAAACCCCACAGATCTCGAAGATTTCATGAAACTTCCATAGGATTTCTCTTGTTTATGAGTGATTTCAAAACTTCTTGCTAGACTTAATAAAATTTCAGAAATCTTCGAAAAAATTCTGAAGTTTTCGTGAGACTTCTGATTTCAATGTACAGCAGTTTTCACCAGTTCAAGAGATTCACCCCCCACGATATTATCAAACTTTGACATTTTCTAATGTTTCGCGCTCAAGTTGAATGATCCTCAAGGCTGCCTCAAAATTTTCAAGTTAAGCCCAGCGACAAACTAACCCAACATGACGCCGACTTAACTTATCTAGGGCCAGTTCGCCAGAGTAAAGTTAGCGCTAACTGCGGTTTAGCTTAAACCGAGTTTAGCCTAAACCCGGGTTAATGTAACTCTGGTTTAAATTCAAAAATGGCGAGACACCAGTGTCACCACAACGAGCTACCAATGGGGGGCCTAGAAAATTGAATAAATCAATAAGAAAATAGAAAGAATCACTTGTCAATCATCCAAGTAATATTAATTGACCAACCCTTTCCTCATTTGTACCGGTAGACGCCAAGAATGAAGTGGGTTTGGCCGAGTCGATGTCCGAATGATTTTGTTACGGCAGATCGGCCATTTTTAAATTTAAACCAGAGTTACGTTAACCCGGGTTTATGCTAAACTCGGTTTAAGTTAAACCGGAGTTAGCGCTAACTTTACTCCGGCGAACTGGCCCCTATAGTAGCGGGTTGAGGCTAGAGATGGGCAATGACGGTCATTTTTTCACCGACGTCATATGACCAAAAAATGACCGTCTTGTGACGGTCACATGACGTCACAAAATTTTAAATGGAAAAAAATGACGGTCACAATTAAATTTATGCTTGTCAAGGAATGGAAAATGAACGAGATTGTAAAATACATCTATATAGATGTAAAATGATCGTCATTAAATTTCTTCAATTTGTGACGGTCATTTTTTTCAGTCAATTTTGAAAATCAGTAACTATTCAATACATTTGATTGCAATATGAATTTTTTATCCTTTCATTCAAACGGGTTTCAATTGAGTCTTTCATTTCTAAATTTATTTACTTTTGTCAGGGAATGAAAAATGATTGATGGTAAAACATCTATATAGATGTAAAATGACCGTCATCAAATTTCTTCAATTTGTGACGGTCATTTTGTTTAATTAATTTTATGAATCTGTAGAAATTTAATACACCTGATTTCAATAATCAGGTGTATTATAGGAAACTCTATTATAGCAAACTTTTTTCCAAAATTCACCAGAGTGCGGAATTCTATTTTCTCAAAATTTAATAATTTCGAAAAGGAAAGAAAAATCATCAATATAGTTGGAAAATGATGGTCATAATTTATTTTCCTTTGATGACCGTCATTCAATGAAATTTTGTGACCGAATTCTGTCACGGTCACAACTGCTCCGTGACGTGACATGACATGACCGTCATATGACCGTTTTGTGACGCGTCATGTGACGGCCGCCCATCTCTAGTTGAGGCCTTTTTTTCACAAACCAACTTTCCACAAGTCCACAAGTGCACAAGTGGAAAATGAACTTGTGGATTTGTGACTTGTGCACAAGTTGCAAATGAAAATTGATTCTCTTCTAAGAATGTAAAAATTCATCTAGGAACATTTTTTCAGGTACTTGTTCAATTTATTTTTCAACTGGATCTTCGAAAAACACACAAATTGCACATATAATTATTCACTAGATAATATAATATAAATGTATATTCTTTGACATATATTTCTCTCTTTTTCATCTTTTTTTGGATGAAATAATTTCTTATACGCATCGCAGTGCTAACAATGGAAAGAAACATGACTAATTGGAATAATGAGACATCACGGAACTGAAGAATTCTTTTTCCTCACTTTATCAACATATATACATTTCCTCCACGGATGATTAAGAGGGACGGTCAGGAAAAAGCTCAATTTTCCTTCAAAATCATCATTAAATTTATCACAATCATTAAATTTTTTTTTTTTATCATAAATATTTTTAACTATACATTTTCTCCATCAGTCTTTCATTCCACAATGGAGAAGAACAGTAGAAAGAAAATACCCAGCATTCGACGCACAGTCATTCATTTAATCTTATATTTTATTCATTTTTTTGATTGATTCATTTTGTTGGATTTTTTAATTCTTTTTGCAGGTAAATCAGGGGATGTTTCATGATAAGTGCTGGGAACTCTTGCCTCCTGATCTCCTGTCACGGGTTGCACTCCAGCACTAGCCCCAGAAGTGCTTGCTTCCTGATCTCTTGGAGCGGGTCTTTTTCGAGAACGAGGCACGGAAGTCGTTGCTTCCACATCTGTTCGTGGTCTCGATGCTGCTGGGACATCACCTGTCAGATCGGTATTCGCCATGCTCGCGTCATCGTCGAAGGTCAATGTCTTCCACGATTCCTCGAGTGGACGATACCTAATCCACCCTCGGTTGCCCTCAGCCTCGACGTAGGCCACACAGAACAGACTGTCGAAGTCACCAGTTTGGCAGTCTGGTATACATTTGGCTTTCAACATCTCCCTTGCTCTCCTCAATGCAACTTGGCCTTCGTCCAGGGACTGGTACCAGAAGCCATGCCTAGTTATCAGATATTTCCTGGAATGCAGGCGATAGACCTTCGGCGATGAAGGAGCTGCAAGAAATATTGAAGGCTGTCTCATAAAGAGTTTTCCGCTTACAGAGATGTTTTTATAAAAGGTGGCGATCAAACACGAGTCGATGTTATCTGCATCCGCAGAGTTTTCCTGGGGTTCGGTCCTCACCAATTGAGGATGATAGTGGACCGTTACATCCAAGTTTTCCAGAACTGTCTTTTTAAAATTCGCTGGCACTGTAAAACGAAAATATTCTTATCATTATTTGATTCATTATAAAGAGTAAATGAAGCAGATTCTCTCACGTTGATGAAGATTACCTTTCCAAGTTAGTTCCTCCTCACTTTTCAGAAAACGTATCATTTCGTCGGAAAACTTGGCCATCTCTACAGTTTGAGGGCGAGAAGAAAATCCAGATATGTTTTCTAAAAGATGAAAAATAATATTTTCCATTAAATCATTGTTTTGCGGTTTGATTAGGAATAAACAAAAGTGTCATGAAAAAAATGAATTTAGACGTTGAGTGTATCTAATAAGCTCTTTCAATAACAACTCGAGCGGTTTAAGAGGTTTGGGAGCTAACGCTAAGCGACGGGAAAAAGTTGTTTTTTCAAACAGGGATAATAGTACATTACGCACTCAGGGCGGAAAAAAGTTAATGGCGACAAAAATTTTTTCCGGAGCGGAGCAAGAGTGAGAAAATTTTGTCGAAATTAACTTTTTCCGCCCCAGGTGCATAATGTACTATTTCTTCCCAAGGGTGCTGGAAAATTGCGGTTCAAACCAAGCAAAGTGAGGTTAAAAACCCATTTTTTCAGCCTCATGGGTAAAAGACCAATTTGCTTTGAATCACCTCAATTTTTTCATATTCTTTATCTGATTGGTTTTGAGGTAATTAAGTAGCAAAATTGCGTTTTATCCATGGGCTCTCACGCATCGAACCTGTCTTAGCTTATAATCTTTGTTACCAACTGGGTTGGCAAGGATCCTCATTCGAGGAATTCCCGAAGAAGCAACACAAACATAAAATCGGCGAAGATTTCAAAAACTAGACAAAATTATTGTTTTCATTTGTTCTTCAAGGACATTATAAAATCTAATGGAGATACGCCTTTTTCGCATTGAATCTTTTTTAAAACCCTTAAGGTTCCTTTATAAAAAGGAACAAGAACGCAAACAATCGATATATCGAAAGTTGTCACGATTAAAGTGAAGTCCTCATTCCTCATTGGTCAATTAAATTGTGAGTAGTATAGTACGCGTGATATACTATACTAAAAATACCTAACGGGCGCACTGGTATATGGAATCAGGAAATTTTTTTTCCAGTTTTCCGCGATGATCTCGGTAAATAAGCGAGATAGAGCGAAATGGACGTTAATATGGGATCAGTAAAAATGTCAATGTCTGCTCTATCGAATTCGCAGAACCATTCGCGATACTGTTGTGGAATTTTACAGGCTACTTCCTGACGACATAGGCAGTGTCACTGTAAAATTTCATCAGGAAATACGCCACAGAAAAAAAGTTATGAAGATTCGAAAATCGGGATTTTCATGATAACTGATTTCCTTCGAATATTCCTTCATCCTCATTTTTCACCCATTTCCCGAGGGAATACGGGGTTTTCCTTGGAATTTCGCAAAGAATTGAGTGAAACACACGATGATGGGGGATCCTGAAGGGCCAAGAGCCGCAACGATTCGGGATATCCAGTGTTCGCGGAATTTCCAGGCCAAACCCAGAGGCAATGGCCTTTGCTCTATGAAAATGACCATTTCTGCTCTATCGAATCCTCAGAATCATTTGCGATATTGTTATGAAATTTTTCAGGCTCTTTCAGGACGACATAGGCAGTGTCACTGTAGAATTTCATCAGAAAATACGCCACAGAAAAAAAGTTATGAAAATTTGAAAATCGGGATTTTCATGATGGCTGATTTCCTTTGAATGTTCCTTCATCCTCATTTTTCACCCATTTCCCGAGAGAATACGGGGTTTTCCTTGAAATTTCGCAAAGAATTGAGTGAGACACACGATGATGGGGGATCCTGAAGGGCCAAAAGCCGCAACGATTCGGGATATCCAGTATCCGCGGAATTTTTTCAGCTTTTCTCGATTATCTCGGTAAATAAGCGAGATAGAGCGAAATAGGCACTAATTTGGGATCAGGGAAGAAGTATTTTCAGTTTTTCGCGATTATCTCGGTAAATAAGCGAGATAGAGCGAAATGGACATTAATATGGGATCAGTAAAAATGTCAATGTCTGCTCCAGCGAATTCGCAGAACCATTCGCGATACTGTTGTGGAATTTTGCAGCTACTTCCTGACGACATAGGCAGTGTCACTGTAAAATTTCATCAGGAAATACGCCACAGAAAAAAAGTTATGAAGATTCGAAAATCGGGATTTTCATGATGGCTGATTTCCTTTGAATATTCCTTCATCCTCATTTTTCACCCATTTCCCGAGGGAATACGGGGTTTTCCTTGAAATTTCGCAAAGAATTGAGTGAAACACAAGATGATGGGGCATCGTGAAGGGCCAAAAGCCGCAACGATTCGAGATATCCAGTGTTCGCGGAATTTCCAGGCCAAACCCAGAGGCAATGGCCTTTGCTCTATGAAAATGACCATTTCCGCTCTATCGAATCCTCAGAATCATTTGCGATACTGTTATGAAATTTTGCAGGCTCTTCCAGGACGACATAGGCAGTGTCACTGTAAAATTTCATACGGATTTTATTTATGTCAACTTTCTATCCATCAATAATTACCTTCCTGAATTTTTCGATCAGATTTATGAGAATAAAAAAAAAAGAAATTATGAGAATATCTCAGAAACTAAACGAGATAGACGCATTTTATTCCATATTTTTTGTAGCTCCTAAAATTTTCTACAAAAAAAGAAAGATTTGGATACAGTCGCTCTAACTCGCTTAGTTTCCAAGATATTTCAGGAAAATTCAGGAAAAATGAGAAAAAAAAAATGAATTTTCCATCATCTAAAATCGTTCTGTACCTTAAAAATTCAATCGAAATGATCAGGAACGATGAAATAGAAGTCGACTGTGGATACTGTGAATATTCGTCTTCTTTTTTTCGATGAACACAAAACGGCAGACCACGATCACTCACAGGCAGTTATCAGCACAGTGAAGACGCCGTACTGAAATCAAAATTCACATGGTAGAGCACAGGTGTCAAGCGTTTGGCGCTTCTCCCCACTACTTCTTTGATTGCCCTGACTGTCTTTGACTATGTACCATGATTAGAAATTTCACGCGCTTCTTATCAAAATTTTTCGTCAATTTTCCTCATTTTATCCTCCATTTTTTTTTCCATTAAAAATTTGATTTTTTTTGTTGTACAATCAGTTTTATTTTTCAACCAAAAGAGCAGATGATGCATTCACCAGAATAATGGTCCTCATATTTAGTAGGAGAGAGAGAGAGAAAGATAGCAATTTAGCAAGGACAGAAAATCGTATGTTGTGAACTGCAATAAAAACAAGGATAAAAGATCATTGGATGAAGAAAAAGAAAAACATCACTCGATACTGTTGATAAATAGATTCACACAAAAGAGCCAGTGAATCTTGAGAACAATCTGAAATAAAATTCGAAGATTGAATTTTTTTTTATCATTTCCAACGAATATTCACAAAATTGTTGATTTTCAAGAGCTCCATGAAAAGGCGTATGTTTATTGTTGCATCTTTATTAATTTTTGAGAAATAGTCCGGAGAATGATTACGAAAATAAAATCAGCGTCGAAGAATTTGTACTAGATAATATTATTTCGTTCCACTTCATGTTTTCACGAAAAACTTTAAAATTTTGAGATGAATCAATTTCATTTCATCAACTGTTTTTTGAGAATATCTCGGAAAATCAGCGAGATAGAGCGATTTGAAATGAGTTCTTTTTTATTGCTCTTGACATTCTCTATAAGAAATGGTATTATTAAAAATCGCTCTATCTCGTTTAGTTTCCGAGATATTCTTAAAAAACTGCGAACAAAATGACGTCAATTTTCATAAAAATCGATTGTCATCTGTTTTTAGAGAATAGTTCCACTTTGTTTTAAAGTATATCTCGGACACTAATAATAATACGCCCTTTTGGCATTGAGCCTTTTTAGAAGCTCATGAAATTCTCTGGAAAAAAAAAAAATTGCGAGTGGAAAAACCCTATTTTCCCCAATTTCCGTTATATTTCGAGAAGACTGATTAGATGTAAAAATGAAAAAATAAATAAAAATAAACAAAACGGAATTCATTTTTGTCAACTTTCTATCCATCAATAATTACCTTCCGGAATTTTTTGATCAGATTTATGAGAATGAAAAAAAAAAAAAATTATGAGAATATCTCAGAAACTAAACGAGATAGACTCATTTTATTCTATACTTTTTGTAGCTCGTAAAATTCTGTACAAAATAGAAAGATTTGGATGAAGTCGCTTTATCTCACTTAGTTTTCAAGATATTTCAGGAAAATTCAGAAAAAATGAAAAAAAAAATTTATTTTTCATCATCTAATATCGTTCTGTACCTTAAAAATTCAATCGAAATGATCAGGAACGATGAAATAGAAGTCAACTGTGGATACTGTGAATATTTTCTTTCTTTTTTTCGATGAACACAAAACGACAGACCACGATCACTCACAGGCAGCTATCAGCACAGTGAAGACACCATACTGAAATCAAAATTCACATGGTAGAGCACAGGTGTCAAGCGTTTGGCGCTTCTCCCCACTACTTCTTTGACTACCCCAGATATCAAAATTTTTCGTCAATTTTCCTCATTTTATCCTCCATTTTTTTTTCCATTAAAAATTTGATTTTTTTTGTTGTACAATCAGTTTTATTTTCAACCGAAAGAGCAGATGATGCATTCCCCAGAATAATGGTCCTCATATTTAGTAGAAGAGAGAGAGAGAAAGATTTAGCAATCTAGCAAAGAAGAGCAATTTAGCAAGGACAGAAAATCGTATGTTGCGAACTGCAATAAAAACAAGGATAAAAGATCATTGGATGAAGAAAAAGAAAAACATCACTTGATACTGTTGATAAATAGATTCACACAAAAGAGCCAGTGAATCTTGAGAACAATCTGAAATAAAATTCGAAGGTTGAATTTTTTTTTTATCATTTCCAACGAATACTCACAAAATTATTGATTTTCAAGAGCTCTATGAAAGGGCGTATGTTTATTGCTGCATCTTTATTAATTTTTGAGAAATAGTCCGGAGAATGATTACGAAAATAAAATCAGCGTCGAAGAATTTGTACTAGATAATATTATTTTGTTCCACTTCATGTTTTCACGAAAAACTTTAAAATTTTGAGATGAATCAATTTCATTTCATCAACTGTTTTTTGAGAATATCTCGGAAAGTCAGCGAGATAGAGCGATTTGGAATGAGTTCTTTTTTATTGCTTTTGACATTCTCTATAAGAAATGGTATTATTAAAAATCGCTCTATCCCGTTTAGTTTCCGAGATATTCTTAAAAAACTGCGAACAAAATGACGTCAATTTTCATAAAAATCGATTGTCATCTGTTTTTAGAGAATAGTTCCACTTTGTTTTAAAGTATATCTCGGACATCAATAATAATACGCCCTTTTGGCATTGAGCCTTTTTAGAAGCTCATGAAATTCTCTGGAAAAATAAGGTGTGAGTGGAAAAAGAAGCCTATCTTGCTCAATTTTCGTGATATTTCAGTAAGACTGGTGTAAAAATAAAAAAAAACCAAATAGACAAAACTAAATTTATTTTCGTAAATTTTTCAATAATTCTTTTTTTTTTGTCATTCGTCAATAATTACCTTCCTCAATTTTTTGATCAGATTTATGCATTGAGAAAAAAAAATTTGTTATAAGAAAATTCACTCAGTTGAAGAAAATTTACTGCAGTCTATAGAATTTTAATATATATAGGTATAAAAATTGTGAAGAAAAAGTTTGTTATAAGGCAATTTTCTCGCAACAAATTTTTTTTTCCATTGTGAGAATGTCTCAGAAACTAAGCGAGATAGTTTTGTAGCCCTTAAAATTTTCTACAAAAAAAGAAAGATTTGGATAGAGTCACTTTATCTGAATTAGTTTCCAAACTATTCCAGGAAGATTCAGGAAAAATAAGAAAGAAATGAATTTATAATCATCTAAACGCGGGGGATGATCAGGAACAATCAAATAGAAGTCGCCTGTGGATACTGTGAATACTCGTCTTGAAATCTCCGCACATGATTTGAATTAGCAAAATTATGCTGCCAGACATGCTATATTGGCATAATTAGCCTGTGGTGACGGTTTGCCGCTTTTAGGGCAATTTCGGGTTCGGAAGCTCAACCGAGGACCATGGTTTCAGCTGTTTGAACAGTGCTTGGATTTCATTTTTTATATCCAGCATTTTCCGCTGATCTTCTTCGCCCCTTGGCTCCGTATCAACCTCAAAACGGATAGTCATTTCTTCCGGGTTTTCGAAGCTCCATTTCAAATGAGGATAATATTTGTTCATGCGATTCTTGATCTTATTCTTCAAGCGTTGCTTAGCATTCTTTCTTTGGGAAGCACTTTTTGAATCTGCAGAACCTTCCACTTCCTGATTTGATGTTCCAGGTTTGTTCCTCTGGAGAGCCTCGGGAGATCGCGCTTTCTGATTCACCGTTGCAGGTAAATCAGGTGCTGTTTCATGAGAACCGTGGGGAACTCTTGCTTCCTCATCTCCTGTTATGAGTGGCACTCCAGCACTAGCCCCGGAAGTACTTGGTTCCTGATCTCTCATGGCGGGTGTCACTTCTACTGGCGGATTCCTTGGGGCGGGGCTCCAACACAAGAAATCAGATCCTTCTGAATCATCGTCCGTCAGATCGATGATCATGCTTTCGTCATCGTGGAAGGTAACTGTCTCCCACGAGTCTGTGAGTGGACGATATCTTATCCAACCTTTTTCGCCCCCAACGTCTACGTAGACCACATTGAACAGACTGTCGAAGTCCCCTGTTCGGCAGTCTGGTATGCATTTTGCCTTCAACATTTCCCTTGCTCTCTTCAGAGCGATTTGGCCTTTGGTCAGGGACTGGTACCAGAAGCCTGACGTAGTTCTCAATTTAATATTGGAACGACTGCGATAGCTTCTCGGTAGTGAAGGAGCTGCATGAACGGGTGAAGGTTCTAGTAAAAACAGTTTACCGATTACTGACTCATTTTTGCTGAATGTCGCCACCAGATGCAACTCGGTATTAGGACGGTGAGGTATTTCCCCAGATTCGAACTCCATCAATAATGGATTATAATGAACCGTTACATTTTCACCACAATAATTTTGTTGGTAATTTTCTGGTACTGTAAAACGAAGAACATTATGATTATTATTTGTTTCATTATGAAAACCAAATGAATCGCATTCTCTCATGAAGATGAAAATTACCTTTCCAAGTTAGTTCCTCCTCACTCTTCAGAAAACGTATCGTTTCGTCGGAAAATTTGGCCATCTTTGCAATTTGAGGGCGAGATGAAAATCCAGATATGTTTTCTAGGAGAAGAAAAATAATGTTTTCTGTTAAATTATTGTTTTGCGATTTGATTAAAAATAAAAAAAAATCGTGAAGAAAAATGAATTCAGACATTGAGTAAGCTTGATAAGCTGACTCAACAACAACTCAAGCGGCTTAAGCAACAATCATTCACGTACAAGCACGCATCCGGGCTTTAGATTAATGTCTCAGGTGAATCAAAAGCATGAGAAATGGAGACACTATTATCCTCAAAACATTTTTAATTATCCTCAAATTCTGTATCATCAGATTCAATAATTCTCTTCTTTTAACGAGGATTTTCATTTTTTTTCTTGGAGAAAGAATCTTTTTTAACTTTTTTATTCTTTTGCTTCTGAATGGAAGCTTTGTTTTCGCATGGAAGCTTTGTTTTCGGATGAAAAAAAAATTCAAATTAAGCGCGATGAATTTTCCACGTCACTAATTTGCCACGTGGAAATTTTTTAATTACCTAAAAACTATGGAAAGATAACTTTAGGAATGAAACTCAGTGTCTTCTCGAATTTTGGAGTGATGCGAGCGTCAAAATTCCCTTATAAAATCCAAGAAAAAAAAATGATAATGAATTCGCTATTGTAGTATCCCTAGTATATTGAATTTGTTTTTTTTTCATTCCCAACAAATATGCAGAAAATTATTGATTTTCAAGAGCTCCATGGAAGGGCTGATATTTATTACTGTATGTTTTTCAATTTTTAAAGAATTGTCCGAAGAATGTTCACGAAAATACAATCAGCGTCAGAGAAATTGAACTAGATAATATTATTTTATTCCACTTATTTTCGAAGGATATCTCAGACATTAATAATGATACGTCCCTTTTGCATTGAGCGTTTTTATGAGAATGAAAAAAAAAAAAATTATGAGAATATCTCAGAAACTAAACGAGATAGACTCATTTTATTCTACACTTGTTGTAGCTCGTAAAATTTTCTACAAAATAGAAAGATTTGGATAAAGTCGCTTTATCTCACTTAGTTTCCAAGATATTTCAGGAAAATTCAGAAAAAATGAAAAAAAAATTAATTTTTCATCATCTAATATCGTTCTGTACCTTAAAAATTCAATCGAAATGAGCAGGAACGATGAAATAGAAGTCAACTGTGGATACTGTGAATATTCGTCTTCTTTTTTTCGATGAACACAAAACGACAGACCACGATCACTCACAGGCAGCTATCAGCACAGTGAAGACGCCGTACTGAAATCAAAATTCACATGGTAGAGCACAGGTGTCAAGCGTTTGGCGCTTCTCCCCACTACTTCTTTGACTACCCCGGATATCAAAATTTTTCGTCAATTTTCCTCATTTTATCCTCCATTTTTTTTTCCATTAAAAATTTGATTTTTTTTGTTGTACAATCAGTTTTATTTTCAACCGAAAGAGCAGATGATGCATTCCCCAGAATAATGGTCCTCATATTTAGTAGAAGAGAGAGAAAGAAAGATAGCAATTTAGCAAGGACAGAAAATCGTATGTTGTGAACTGCAATAAAAACAAGGATAAAAGATCATTGGATGAAGAAAAAGAAAAACATCACTCGATACTGTTGATAAATAGATTCACACAAAAGAGCCAGTGAATCTTGAGAACAATCTGAAATAAAATTCGAAGGTTTAATTTTTTTTTATCATTTCCAACGAATATTCACAAAATTATTGATTTTCAAGAGCTCCATGAAAGGGCGTATGTTCATTGCTGCATCTTTATTAATTTTCGAGAAATAGTCCGGAGAATGATTACGAAAATAAAATCAGCGTCGAAGAATTTGTACTAGATAATATTATTTTGTTCCAATTCATGTTTTCACGAAAAACTTTAAAATTTAGAGATGAATCAATTTCATTTCATCAACTGTTTTTTGAGAATATCTCGGAAAGTCAGCGAGATAGAGCGATTTGAAATGAGTTCTTTTTTATTGCTCTTGACATTCTCTATAAGAAATGGTATTATCAAAAATCGCTCTATCTCGTTTAGTTTCCGAGATATTCTTAAAAAACTGCGAACAAAATGACGTCAATTTTCATAAAAATCGATTGTCATCTGTTTTTAGAGAATAGTTCCACTTTGTTTTAAAGTATATCTCGGACATTAATAATAATACGCCCTTTTGGCATTGAGCCTTTTTAGAAGCTCATGAAATTCTCTGGAAAAAAAAATTGCGAGTGGAAAAACCCTATTTTCCCCAATTTCCGTTATATTTCGAGAAGACTGATTAGATGTAAAAATGAAAAAATTAATAAAAATAAACAAAACGGAATTTATTTTTGTCAACTTTCTATCCATCAATAATTACCTTCCGGAATTTTTTGATCAGATTTATGAGAATGAAAAAAAAATAAAAATTATGAGAATATCTCAGAAACTAAACGAGATAGACTCATTTTATTCTATACTTTTTGTAGCTCGTAAAATTTTGTACAAAATAGAAAGATTTGGATAAAGTCGCTTTATCTCACTGAGTTTCCAAGATATTTCAGGAAAATTCAGAAAAAATGAAAAAAAAAATAATTTTTCATCATCTAATATCGTTCTGTACCTTAAAAATTCAATCGAAATGATCAGGAACGATGAAATAGAAGTCAACTGTGGATACTGTGAATATTTTTTTTTTTATTTAAGATACTGTGAATATTCGTCTTCTTTTTTTCGATGAACACAAAACGACAGACCACGATCACTCACAGGCAGCTATCAGCACAGTGAAGACGCCGTACTGAAATCAAAATTCACATGGTAGAGCACAGGTATCAAGCGTTTGGCGCTTCTCCCCACTACTTCTTTGACTACCCCGGATATCAAAATTTTTCGTCAATTTTCCTCATTTTATCCTCCATTTTTTTTTCCATTAAAAATTTGATTTTTTTTGTTGTACAATCAGTTTTATTTTCAACCAAAAGAGCGGATGATGCATTCCCCAGAATAATGGTCCTCATATTTAGTAGAAGAGAGAGAAAGAAAGATAGCAATTTAGCAAGGACAGAAAATCGTATGTTGTGAACTGCAATAAAAACAAGGATAAAAGATCATTGGATGAAGAAAAAGAAAAACATCACTCGATACTGTTGATAAATAGATTCACACAAAAGAGCCAGTGAATCTTGAGAACAATCTGAAATAAAATTCGAAGGTTGAATTTTTTTTCATCATTTCCAACGAATATTCACAAAATTATTGATTTTCAAGAGCTCCATGAAAGGGCGTATGTTCATTGCTGCATCTTTATTAATTTTTGAGAAATAGTCTGGAGAATGATTACGAAAATAAAATCAGCGTCGAAGAATTTGTACTAGATAATATTATTTTGTTCCACTTCATGTTTTCACGAAAAACTTTAAAATTTCGAGATGAATCAATTTCATTTCATCAACTGTTTTTTGAGAATATCTCGGAAAGTCAGCGAGATAGAGCGATTTGAAATGAGTTCTTTTTTATTGCTCTTGACATTCTCTATAAGAAATGGTATTATCAAAAATCGCTCTATCTCGTTTAGTTTCCGAGATATTCTTAAAAAACTGCGAACAAAATGACGTCAATTTTCATAAAAATCGATTGTCATCTGTTTTTAGAGAATAGTTCCACTTTGTTTTAAAGTATATCTCGGACATTAATAATAATACGCCCTTTTGGCATTGAGCCTTTTTAGAAGCTCATGAAATTCTCTGGAAAAAAAAATTGCGAGTGGAAAAACCCTATTTTCCCCAATTTCCGTTATATTTCGAGAAGACTGATTAGATGTAAAAATGAAAAAATTAATAAAAATAAACAAAACGGAATTTATTTTTGTCAACTTTCTATCCATCAATAATTACCTTCCGGAATTTTTTGATCAGATTTATGAGAATGAAAAAAAAATAAAAATTATGAGAATATCTCAGAAACTAAACGAGATAGACTCATTTTATTCTATACTTTTTGTAGCTCGTAAAATTTTGTACAAAATAGAAAGATTTGGATAAAGTCGCTTTATCTCACTTAGTTTCCAAGATATTTCAGGAAAATTCAGAAAAAATGAAAAAAAAATTAATTTTTCATCATCTTATATCGTTCTGTACCTTAAAAATTCAATCGAAATGATCAGGAACGATGAAATAGAAGTCAACTGTGGATACTGTGAATATTCGTCTTCTTTTTTTCGATGAACACAAAACGACAGACCACGATCACTCACAGGCAGCTATCAGCACAGTGAAGACGCCGTACTGCAATCGAAATTCACATGGTAGAGCACAGGTATCAAGCGTTTGGCGCTTCTCCCCACTACTTCTTTGACTGCCCCGGCTGTCTTTGACTATGTACCATGACTAGAAATTTCACGCGCTTCTCATCAAAATTTTTCGTCAATTTTCCTCATTTATTCCTCCATTTTTTTTTTTCATTAAAAATTTGATTTTTTTTGTTGTACAATCAGTTTTATTTTCAACCAAAAGAGCAGATGATGCATTCACTAGAACAATGGTCCTCATATTTTTTAGTAGGAGAGAGAGAGAGAAAGATAGCAATTTAGCAAGGACAGAAAATCGTATGTTGTGAACTGCAATAAAAACAAGGATGAAAGATCATTAGATGAAGAAAAAGAAAAACATCACTCGATACTGTTGATAGATTCACACAAAAGAGCCAGTGAATCTTGAGAATAATCTGAAATAAAATTCAGAGGTTGAATTTTTTTTTTTCACCGGCTGAATATCATAATTAGAGCGTTACTCTTCAACGGATTAAACTTCACGTTTTTATATGAAATTAGCCAGAATTAAGTCCATTGATGTGCACTTTATATATATTTATCATGTAGCGAATATTATCGAAACTGGAAAATGAGCGGTAATTCGATTTTCAAAAAGTTTATGCTATATCGAATCTATGATCTGATCTCCAAGTATATCCTTAAGGATTAGTTCCCTAGTGGTTCGGGCAATCTATTTTTCCCTCTCAATTTTGGTCACTTTCGATAGAATAGCATGAGGAGATTTTTTAAAGATTCAGTTTGCCCCATGTTACCGGACAAATAAGGCCAAAATTAATTTTTGAAAATAATTGAATTAACATTGAAACTCCATAAGTGAGGTTCAGTTTCAGTTTCACTGCGAAAATTCATGATCACAGACCTATTTTTTCCTTATGCAACCTCATATGTTTTTTGTTCGTTAGAATGTCTATTAATTTTTGAAATCATAAAAAATGCATGTTACCGGACATATAACGATGATTAATGCAATTAATTACATGAAAAAATCAATGGCGGGAATATTGGTATTTAAAATCCGAGAATTCTCCAATCACAGTCCTAGATACTAGGACAGCGTGAGTCAAATGCGGAACAATATTGAATATTTATAATATTATTTAATAACAATTTATCATCGTGGATATCGTTCTAGTATCGGTAAAATGTTGAAAAATCGAAATAGTTATAGTAATTATAAGAACTAAGAGGAAAAAAAAAGTCGATCATTTGAACCTGCCACTAGGATATCCTTAAATTCCCGTTCCTACATATCTTGATGAGTTGGAGATTTTCGAGATCGACATTGACATTTCAAGTGATCCTCGTTTTTAAAATTTATTGATTTCTTTACTCTAATATTCATTATAAGCTGAAGATATTTAGACCCGAAAAATGATACAATAAACGCTATTGATAGTTATCAATTTTCTTTATTATTGACTTTCTAAATTTACATTTGATTCAACAGCAGAGTTGATTTGAAAATATTTTTAATTTTTCCTCGCGTCATCCGAGTATATCTCTACGTAAGTCAATGAATATGCCCTCCCCGATTATTCAAAATTGTACGTTCTAGGGATTTTACTGTTGGAATCACTGATACTCAACCCGTATTTTTGCGTCTATCGCGCAGATTCATGCGGCTAGGGGCTCTAGAAGCTTCTATCCAGAAACATCATGCGATATACAAAATTTATGAGCGGCTTTGAGACAGCAATACTCTCGGAGATGCTCTATCTCTCTCTCTGCCTATCAACGCGCATGCGCAGTAGCCCCCAACTCACATGTTTCCCATAGGTCTTCAAAAGTTTGTCACTTGTCTCAAAACCAACAAAAAAAAAGCGAATCCTATATATTTCATAATTTCCCGAATTCATCATCGAAGTATTATTGAAAGATTGAAAGAAAATTATTTCATTAAATTAAGCTCTGAATTTATATTCAACTTTCATCATTCCATTTTACGGGTTAATGAGGACTTTTGAACGTGACTGTATGACAAGGACAGTTGTCCCCTAGATGTCCTCTCTCTCTCTCTCTGTGTCTCTCAACGCAATAGGCACTCTCTAGTGGTAAAGCATGTTTTTCTGTATAATGGTTCTAGAGTCTTCTGTATCATTCTGCACACGCATCGGACACCGGTGAGGTTCATTCTTATACTAATTTCAGAAGCATAATTATTCACATAACGAGCTCTTCAACAAAATTCTCTTTCCCTCGAGATTATAGAGAATATTAATTATCAATAAATTCTTTGGAATAACCTGATAAAGTGAAAAAAAAATACGAGGAAAGGGTACTTGAGAATAACAGCGATTTGAATTGAGCAATATCATCATTGTTTGGGGTTTCATTGACGAACCTATTCAACGTGATGGCACAGGTATGATAATAATTCATAATAAAATTGAAATATCAATAATAAATATGTTAATTTGAGGATTTTTGGATTTTTTAGACAAAACGATTTTTTTTCATCGTCATTTTCACACAAATATCTCAGAAACTCAGCGAGATAAAGCGATTCTGTCTTGATTCTTTTTTGTACCTCTTGAAATTTTTTTAGGAATTCTTCTTGGGGCAAAAAAAACGTATCTCTATTATTTATCGAGATATTTCGAGAAAACTGGTGACAAAATAAAGATGAACTTTTGTTTTATAACGGATTTTATGAGAATTTCTCGAGAACCTAAGCAAGATAGAGCAATTTTACTTCAATCTCTCTTTGTAGTTCTTGAGATTCTCTACAAAATAAGATTATAGGAAAATCGCTCAATCTCGTTTAGTTTCCGAGTGATTGTCAAAAACTAAGATAATTCTCTCCTTTTACCTTCTCAACACTAAAATCTCATACTTTCTCGCAAAATCTCTCAGAAACTAAGCGAGATAGAGCCATTTTGCGCGAATCCTTTTTTTTTTGTTCTCGAGATTATCTAAAAAAAAACCGTCTTAGAGCAAAAAGGGCGTATCTCTATTATTTATCGAGATATTTCGAATGAATTGACAAAATTTACTGAATTTGTCTGATAACTCCATACTATTGCTAATTTGTGTGAATCTTTTGCGAACAGGTTTCTGCCCTAAAAGACAAAGGTAATGCCGCTCTCCAGGAGAATAAATTCGAAGATGCCATCAAATTTTATACCGAGGCAATTTCCTTGGATGGAAAGAATCATGTGCTCTTCAGTAATCGATCAGCAGCATATGCCAAATCCGGACAGTATGAAAAAGCACTGGAGGATGCTGAAAAGACAATAGCACTGAAGAGTGATTGGGCAAAAGGTTATTCCCGAAAAGGCAGTGCATTGGCTTATCTTGGTAAGATTGATGAATCCATACAAGCATATGAGGCTGGACTTCAACTCGATCCTACGAATGCACAAATAAAGGAGAGTCTGGCAGAAGTTAAGTCACAGAAAGCTTCAGCATCAGGAATGCCGAATCCTTTCAATACACCTGATCTTTTTGTGAAGCTCAAAAATGATCCCAGGACCAAAGATCTCCTCGACGATCCGGAGTATATAAAATTGCTTCATGAACTCAGAACAAATCCACGTGCATTAGGTAGTAAACTCCAAGATCCCAGAGTACTGGCTACTTTGGGAGTTGTTTTAGGATTTAATACGATGGAAGGAGATTTTGGAGGCATGGGTGATGAGTCCATGGACGTGGATCCTCCGAAACAAGAGACGCCGGCAAAACCCGAGGCGAAAGAAACAAAAAAAGAGGAGGATTTAAATATTTCACCGGAGAAACGTGAAGCTATAGCTGAAAAACAGAAGGGAAATGATGCTTACAAAAAGAAAAATTTTGATGTAGCTTTGAGTCATTATAACAAAGCTGTAGAGCTTGATCCAACAGAAATAACATATTTACTTAATATTGCAGCTGTTTACTTTGAGCAAAAAGAATACACAAAGTGCATTGAACAGTGTGAAAAAGCCATTGATATAGGGCGAGAGAATCGTGCTGACTTCAAGTTAATAGCTAAGGCGTTTACGAGAATTGGTAATTCCTATAAGAAAATGGGAAATTTCAAGCAAGCTAAAGTTTATTATGAGAAGTCCATGTCGGAGCACAGAACCCCAGAAATAAAGACTTTGCTGTCTGATATTGAGCAAAAGATTAAGGAAGACGAGAGAAAAGCTTACATTAATCCAGAGAAAGCTGAGGAAGAGAAAGAATTGGGCAATCAAAAGTACAAAGATGGTGATTATGCAGGTGCGGTTAAACATTATTCAGAGGCAATCGCTAGAAATCCTGATGATGCGAAATACTACAGCAATCGGGCTGCTTGTTACACGAAACTTGGGGCATTCGATTTAGGATTGAAGGATTGTGATAAATGCGTAGAATTAGATCCGAAATTTGTCAAAGGATGGGTGAGAAAAGGAAAAATACTGCAGGGAATGCAGCAGCATACAAAAGCACTCAAAGCTTATCAAACTGCGCTTTCACTTGATCCTAATAATGCTGAAGCTTCTGAAGGATATCGAAGCTGCTCTGTATATTATGACTCTAATCCTGAGGAAGTTAGGAAGAGAGCCATGGCAGATCCTGAAGTCCAGAGTATTCTACGGGATCCTGCAATGAGACTCATTCTAGAGCAAATGCAGAACGATCCAAAAGCTCTACAAGAGTATGTATAAATTGATTTAATTTAGTAAACAGTGTTCCTGGTAAATACCATGGAAACTAAGCGAGATAAGGTTATAGGCTTAACGAGATTCATGCCTAGCCCCTGTAAAAATTATTTTATTTTATTTTTTTACGTATAATTGTGTGAACACGAAGTATAAAACAATTTTCAACTTGTGGAAACATTTTACAACTCGTCACTATCCAGGAATTGGGATATTTCATTGGAGAACAGTGATGTTTCATAGGTTAAACATTACGTCTTATAGCATTAAAGATAAATTTTGGAATTGAATTTCTGAATTTCTAGATGACAAATTGTTGTGAAATTTCACCACAAGCTCAACATTGCTTTAAACTTCGTGTTCCTAAAATTGCAAGATAATTCTTACGTAGTTTCTGAACAGAGCTACAGGCGGAAACTAAGCGAGATAGAGCGATTTCATCCTGATCTTTTTTTGTCGAAAATTTCAAGAGTCAAAAAACGGTTGAAATGAAATCTCTCCATCTTGTTTAGTTCCTGAGATATTCCTCGAAAACCAATGGATTATCCCGGAAAAAATGGAGCCACGCGTGAACTTCCTTAGGCTTTTTTTGTAGATAATTTCAAGAGCTACGAAAGAGAATCAGGGTGCAATTACCCTATCTCGTTTAGTTTCCGAGATAATTTTTGAGAATTGCAAAAACAAGAATTCTCGTTTTTACCTTCTCAACACCGAAATCTCATTCTTTTTGGAGAATATTCCGGAAACTGAGCAAGATAGAGCAATTTGGCCCCAAATAGTTTTTATAAAAAGGATTTAAACAAAATTGTGCTATCTCGCTTAGTTTCCGAGATAATCCCAAAATGAGATTTCACCTCTCCATTATTCCCTGTTATTAACTTTTTCAAATTTGTTCTTTCAGTCACTTAAAAAATCCAGCAATTGCCGAAAAACTACAGAAACTTCTGGAATCGGGTCTCGTCGCTATCCATTGATACAAGAACAAAGTCATCTCAAATAATTCTTAGTACATTTCGATTCATGAATCAATTTTGAGAAGATGAAAAGACGATGGACAGATGAAGTTGGAGCACATCCATTTTTATTTGGTGGAATCATAATTATATACTGCCAATATATGCAATTGCTCCACTTGCAATGTTGCATTGAAGCTCTGATAGTATTGGTTGACACCGATAATTTTCATACTAGGGGAGATTGGGGTGAAATGGACCTCTGAAGTAGTATGATTCAGGATTTTTTCCTCAGAGTGAGAGACTTCATGAGAAAATTTGAAAAAATTTAGAAAATGCTCCATCATGTGGGCATTGTTGGTGAATTTTTTCAAATATCCTCGTAGAGGCCTCGACTCTCAATGAAAAATCCCAAATCATTTTGACCAACAGGTCCCTTTTGCCCCTTTCCCCCCTATAATTTTGAAATAAAATAAACATACGACACTGCGTTAGATACTGATCATTTATTTTCAATTATGAAAACACACATTAATAACATTGTAAGTCATTAATATTTTCTATATCCCAATCTTTATAGGCTTTCGTAATTGATTCCGACTCATTATTGATTGATTACATTGAGGCATATTTCTTTGGTAATTCGAAATTGTTTTTGAATTATTTCAAATTATACTTGATACAATAAAAATAATTAAATTCAAGTGATTTTATTGTTTTTATACTAAAATGTGATTCCTTCCAAATTATTTTGTGAGCATTTCTCGAAAACTAAGCGACATAGGACAATTTTGTCTCTATCCTCTTTAGTACTGTTAAAATTTACCAAGGATTCAAATGAAATTGCCCTATCTCGGTTACTTTCCCAGGATATTTGTTCATAAACGATTTTTGTGGAAAAAAAATCGAGTCATCACGTGACACATTCCGTCATATTCTTATTTTAGGCAAATTACGGTCAATTTACGTCATTGGTCGACCTCTGGTGTCAGAAATGATGAATAAAGTGAGGTTATCCTCAGCATCTCGTGATAATGAGTAATACTCTTTACGCACGTACTCTTAATTATCTTTAAAAAAAATTAAACAATGTAATTGTTATGCACGATCACTCGTAGTGATAATCCAAGTGAAAGAATTTAGAAAAGGAAGAGTGATGATTTTTTAATTTCCGAATATCTGAGTCGAGATACATCTAGGTAAACAGAATTTTATTTAATTACTTATTTTTTAGTTCTTCAATCCTTTATTTTTTGTTTCCTCAATTATTCATGTGTTATTTGTTGTTTTGTACACAATAACACTTAATTTAAAATTTAAAGCCTTTACCTATATATATATATATATTTCAGATGGAACTTTGAATGTTGAGATTGGGATTTTTTTTGATGAAGTTGATCTCCAACCATTAGAAAACAGCTGATTATCATTTACCCCTGTGAGTATTGATGATGGCATTTCAACAATGTTCTTATCTCGTATATTTTTCAAACAGAAAATTATGTGCAATTAAATGATACTAAAGATAGCAGACATCTGACAATTTTTTTAGATGTTTTCAAACAAGTAAATTAATACAACAAAAAAAAGTATTCAAAAAATTTGCACTTGCAGTTTTTCGCAATTTCTACATGTGCATTTTTCTTTGTTTTGAATAGCTTATTTGTTGAGAAAGAACAAAAATTGAAAGTTGTCAGAAGTCAGCTATTCTCAGGATCATGTAATTGAAGTCAGGAGACTATACTATGTTCCTAGAATTTTTTTTCATAGACCCTGTCATCTTTATCTGCAGTAATTCTTCACGAGAATGATAATGATAGTTGTAATGATAAGAATTTCGTCTCTATTTTAATTTAATTTTTTTATTGAAGATGGAATTTTTGTGTTTTAAGGGAATCACAAGCAGTACCTGAAAAACGAGAGATATGTACATTTTTTATGGAGACGAAATCATTCAATAGGTTTTTTGTGAATATCTTGAGAACTGATGGAGATACGCCTTTTTTGTTTAAATCCTCTTTCGTAGAGAATTGCAAGAGCTGCAAGAAATGATTAGGGCGAAGACGGGTTTTAGGAACTTGCCCCTTAAGGGGATGAAGCCGAGAACAAGCAGAACGCAAAAAAGGGCCTGTCTCCATTAGTTTCCGAGATATTCGCAGAAAAAAAGACATTTTTTCTTCTAAAAAGGAAATAATTCAGTAGTTTTTTTCACGAATATCTAGGAAACTAATGTGGATACACCAATTTTCGTCCGAATTTTTTTTTCGAGGAGAATTTGGAGAGCTGCAATAGAGAATTAGAACAAAAAGAGCATATCTCCGTTAGTTTCCGAAGTATTCGCAAGAAAGAGAATGGAGAAAATTGAGTTATCCTGCTTCACCTATTTGCTACTGAATTGTGAATTTCATCATTTTATTTGAATATTGAGTGATGTTTTTGGAACTATAATCATGGTTGTAACGATATTGATTTCCTTCATATTTCGATTCTTCTTTTTTTTAATTAAAGATGGAATTTATGCCTTTTAAAGCAATCTCAGGCAGTAATAATAATCCAGTTGCGAATAGGTCGAACTGGATAGACCAGCGATTTTTTCTTCCCTTTTTTCGCGAATATCTCACGAATTAATAGAGAAACATCCTCTTTATCCCTCTCTTCTCTGTAGAGGCTTTTGAGAGCTACAAGAAAGGATTATGGAAAAAAAAAGACGTATCTCCATTATTTTTCGAGAAATTTTCCCAAAAAATATGAAATTTCAATGTTGAGGAGAAAGAAAAAGAGAATTCTCGTTTTTGCTGTTTATTTTCTGGAAATATATCGGAAACTAATAGAGATATGCCCTCTTTGCACTAAATCTCTTTTGCGGAGGATTTCAGTAGCTCCGGGGAACGACCAGGACAAAAGGGTGTATCTCCATTAGTCTCCAAGATTTTCGCCGAAAAAAAATGGGAAAAAAAACAATCCAATTTTATCTCTCCGCTACTGAATTGTGATTTTTATTATTAATTCAGTCCATTTCTTTTCGAAGAAAAACACTTGGTTTTATCACATATGCGCTTATCTTAGAGTGAAAATAATTCCCTGCCTACGACGTTAATATCGATATCTTTCAGTGCAGTGATCGTTACAGTCGAAGGTTCCATTCAGTACATTATGAAGCCATCAAGTATCGATTGTGATTCATAATTCGCGTTGTGGAAGATTTTAATTCGT
This sequence comes from Aleiodes alternator, assembly GCA_963921955.1. Taxonomy (NCBI): domain Eukaryota; kingdom Metazoa; phylum Arthropoda; class Insecta; order Hymenoptera; family Braconidae; genus Aleiodes; species Aleiodes alternator. The sequence goes on from OY998097.1 coordinate 371,418, forward strand.
TGAGTAGTGCTTGGACTTCCGAAATGAGTAGTATATACTTATGGTGTCGTTCATGTCCTGTGGAAATTATTCGTAATTATGGTAATTGAACTTTTAAATTGAGAGCAATACAGTTTCTTCACTTATTCTTCGAAAATTAAACTTCTCTTGGAATTGTGAAATATAATATTGAGCCGACTAATTTTATAAGTGTACAGATAAGATTCAGGTACTTACGTATCAACTAAATTTGAAGATAGCGAAGAGGTAATTCACGTATGGAAAATCACTATAGAAAATTTATGTTGAAAATTTTAATTCACAATTTCTACAAACCAATTGAACAGAAAATTAGTACAGGAACTTTCTATTGGAAAATTTCACCAAATTCGTTCAATATTTCAAGAGAAAATTCCAAGAGAAAAATTTAATAGAAAAATTCAATCGTAAACTTATGTAGATAATTCCATAGGTTTCTCGTATATGATATTGAGATATTTTTTAGAGGCACTGCTGAAATTAGAAGGATGAGCACAAGAAGTACAAAGTCTATAGATTTTTTTTTTGTAGATACAAGGTTTTATTCTAGAATGACATGAAACTCTTCTTATATAGGTATAATCCTCATAGAAAATACCACAATATCATAGGGGAGAGTGGGGCAAAATGGACACTGTAATGAAACGGTTAGAGATGGATTTTTTTTGATGATTCTATTGAAGAGCTGAGGAAATTTTAGCCGGAAAACCAGTGTCAGATTTATTTTTTTCGATTTTTTGGAAAATTCGATATTTTTGGGGATTTTGAGGGGTAAACTCCTTGCCTTTTTTGAAAATTTTCAGTTTTTTGCGAATATCTCTGGTTCTATTCGTCGCAGCGATTCGGGGTTGCTCTCAAATGAAAGGTGAGCTCATTTCCCATCGATTTATGGGGTTTTGAATTCAAAAATATTAATTTTTGGGATAGTTAGAGGCCAAAAACTGTTTCGCAAAACTGTTCCACAAAAATGCCCATAAATACCTTGAAAATCGATATTTTTAAATTGAAAACCCTATAAATCGATGGCAAATGATCTCACCTTTTACCTCCCGTCGAAATTTTCACGCTAGGACAAATAGAACCGGAGATATCCTCAAAAAACGGAAAATTTTCAAAAAAAGGAAGGGTTTGACCCCCCTAAAATGCACAAAAAAGTCAAAATGGCCAAAAATAAAAAAAAATTAATTCCGGCACTTGTTTTCCGCTTAAAATTTCCTCAGCTTTCCAATGGAATCATCAAAAATAATCTACCGCCAATATTTCTATTAATTTCGAGAGTTTTCCATAATATTTGCCGAAAAATTTAGATGTGTCCATTTCACCCCTGATGTCCATTTTGCCCTACCTTCCCCTATACGATGAACCTATAGGACTCTCTATAGAATAGATTTATATAAATATTCAATAGAAATTCTCTCAAGGAATTTTCCATACGCGAAAACAGGAAAAATTTTTAATTATTCGTTTTTCTCGAATATCTTGGAAACTAAGCGAGATAGCTCAACTTTAGCCAAACACTTTTTTTGTAGAAAATTTCAAGAGATTCAAAAAAATGTAATTACGAAAATCTCACTATCTCGCTCAGTTCTCAAGATAATCTGAAAAAAATGCGTAACAAAAAAAACATTATCCTGTTTTGCTTCTTCCATCTGCTTCAAAATTGCTCAAAAATCTTTTTCTCATACATTCTCAAGTATTAAAAAAAAACTGTGATAAATAGTGGAAATAAAAGTTGGATGAATAATCATAGTACACTACCCATTGATTCCAATTCACAGTCCAAACGAATCGGAAGATCTCGTTTTTTTGGAAACTCCAATGATTCGTTCTCTTCATTATTGAATGTACGTAAATATACATCGTATGGAGCTCTCGGAACATGTCAAGAGGTTCGCCGTTTTTTTTGGAACAGAAATAAACAGGTGAATGAAGTAAACTAAGATTTTGCAACTAAAAACTGGGATTTACTGGGAAAGAAAATTCGTTGTTGTAAGCGAGATAGAGAAATTTCGCCCGAATCCTCTATTCTAAGGAATTTTTAGAGCTACAAGAAAGGTTTCTACAAAAGTTTCGTTATCTCCTTTAATTCCCGAGATATTCTCCGAAAATGAAGAATCTCAAGTTCTCAACCTGACTTTATTTCGTCAGAAGCTCTTTTGGGAATATTTCAGAAGCTGAGCGAGATAGAGCGATTTTTATAGAGAGGTTTTCTGTAGCTTTCGGAATTCTCATCAAAACTCCTCGGGAGTAAAATGGCTCTATCTCGCTTAGATTCCAAGATATATTCAAAAACTTGATGATAAAATAAAATTTGTTTGTCTAGAAATTTAATAGTCGTGAAAAAAAAAATATTTCACCATCGAATTATTAAATATTTAACTGCAATGAGGTTTTTGTACCGTTAAAACCAATACGAAGAGATTATTTGCTTGAAAATATGTGGATACATCTAAATCATACGCTATATACTTGTGACAATAACGAAATCCATATACTGTGTAAATGAGATAGAATCTTCCAATTAAATATGACAACTGCGATGGAGAGACCGCCGATGTTGACACGTGTAAACATTAGCTTTTTCAATATAAAAGAGATATGTATATATGACACGTATGAACTACTCCGATTCTCGTTGAGTTTGAATTCATTATCAGTTTAATTCAAGTACTCGTTCGGAACAGTATGCTCCAGAAGTTATTCTTTTTTTTCTTCATTAGTTTTTATTTTTATGTTATGATTATAAAAAACGATTTCTCATTGTGAAAACGTTGATAAACTGCATCTTACGTCAATTAATTGCGTAGAAATATGTCAACACGAAATCTGGAGAAGATTCTCAAATTAGCGAATATTTCGAAGGTATATGGCAATTTTTGAAATTATACTGTTGTAACGTCCAAGTGTTGGGGGAAAATTACAATTAAATTAGAAATTTAATCGAAGGATAATGATTGGCCCCGAACACTGAGGAGTACGTAGAGATGCGTCTCAGCCCCCGTTTTTGCCCTAACCTTTCGGTCAATAGACTGGATTGGGGATATGTTGAAAAGGCTTTAGTTGAGGATGGTTTAAATAAAAAGATTTTCGAAGTTAATTCAAACTGGCCGAATTGGCCTCTATTTCAAAACTCAAAATCGAATTATATAATAATAAATGAATGAAAGTTTCGCCGACTTACAATAATTGAGTTGTTTCAAGAGAAATACGCCTTCACCCAATACTACCTGAACTATCAGCAAAATTGGTCCTCTCGACTCTTTTACTCTATGGTTCTGGCGTCTTCCTCCTTTGAAACGACTTCCTTCTTAAAATTTGTTTCTCCGGTGAAAAAGAGAAGACTTTCGAAATACAACCGAGTTATATGAACGTGAATAATTATTTCAGATAATTATTCCAAATTATCTATCAATACGGACTCTACTCAATTTTTCAGATTCAAATGTAAAGTTTTATTTTCAAAGCTTTAGAATGCGGGTTTTCTCGATTTGACTTTTCTAATTAGACGGTGAGTTCACAACTGCCCTTCGATTATTTCTTTCCTCTAGAAGAAACCTCGGTTGGATACTCGTCTTCCCTTTTTCCAAGGGTAGGGAAACTCTCAGCCAATGACATGAAAATTTCCACTCTGACTTTCCCTCCCTTCTCACAAAGGACCCTATATTTCGGGACCACTCACTCCCTCCACATAAGTTCTTAGCCAAATTCAATATGTGGGAGGCTAACTAGAGCTCTTAACTAGCCAATCACATTGCTTCAGGAATGCCCATCGTTCCCTCCACAATTGATTCAATTTCAACGGTTTTAGCTTAGATGATTTTAACATAAATTACTCTTGGTTGACATTTTTTAGATTTCCTAGAAGTCCTGTAGCCCATCACGTAAACAGCCAACGGACTTTTCACTTCGGTTTTATTGCTATTTTATTGTTCTAAATTGAACGAGTGACAAGGCGAGGGGGCCTCACCTGCACACACCATCTGTTACTCTCACCTGTATTGTGGGTACAAACTTTCTTAGGTTTAGGGATTCTCTCTAAAATATGTGATGTAATGTGGTACCGTACAATACCCGTTCGCTAAAAATTTTATTGTCCTTAGGAAAGGCCTATATATAAAACTCTCATCTACTCTCATCAGTTATTCGAATAAATTTAAAGAAATGAAAACGATTAGATTGACAGACGGACATCACACCCCCGCCGTTAGACGGAAGTACGAGGGCGAAATTCGACCAAGTACGACGTTATCACTGCAATATAACTTTTCTCTAAGATTAGAAAAACCAAATAATGATTAAATTGACATTTGTTTCTTACAACTAAGTCTTACTTGTAAGTCGGCATGACATCGATTCTAAATTTATTACAGATTAACTTCCCGAAAACAATTTCAAACGTCGTAAGGTTCTTCTTCTGCTCCCAGAGTGACTGGATTCCTTGGAGGTGCATTAGTGGTTGTGATTTTTGTTGGGAAACTGGTCTCTGAGCCTGGGCCTTGTACCTGTGCTGTTTGCTTGTTGTTTCTACCCTTTCATTTTGACACGGCTGTATCTACACTGGAGGGACTAGATCATAGTCTTAATCTTACCAGTTTTCTAATTCACGTCCACTTATCAGTGTGTTTCTTCGATCATGCCACTTCCATTCTTGAAGAATTGGATCATTTTTCCCAAGTTCTAGTCTAGGCAGACTATGGACTCTGTCGATATCTATATGTTCAATAATAATCTTTTCAGCAGTGTTTTTCTGAGTAGCGTACACTTCAGAACATTTGTGTTAGTTCTGAATGACCGTTCCCTTTGGATTCTAGTTCTCATCTCTTCAGAAACTCGGTTCTTCAGTTCTACTCCCTTCTCCAGTTGGTGGTCCTCTTGGTTTGTAAGCTCGAATAATTGTTCTTCCTCTATCCTAGTTTGTCATCTTGCTGTTAAACATGGGTTGTCGAAAGAAGCAAATTCAGTAATTCCTTATTTTAAGTTGATTATTCATTGCATACGTTCAATTAGCAAAGCATGCTGTCTGTTGAATCAGCGCTCGATCTTCTGTTAAAGCTAGGTGTTCAGTTTCAATCTTATTCACAGATATTGTCACATTGACGGTTCCTGCTGGTCCTGACTCGCAACCTTCTTTTCTGTATAACTGTGTTGATCGTCGTGAATTCTCCTCATGTCTTTTCCTAGGCCAATTCTCTCTAGTCACAGCGTTCAGTACTGCCCTGTTGTTCTCGATCTTCATCGTACGTTGGAATATCTCCCACCACATGGTTCCTACAGCTCAGGCAGCCACATATCCTGGTTCCTTCACGGAATAAGGCGCGATTCCCTCTGGTTGAACTTACGCTACCATTAACCTATTTCTAAGTACATCTTCTTTCCATTCAAAACAACGTTTCAATGCATTGGAATACAATTCATCAATTCTATTTGACGTGTCTTCCTACATGTGTATAAAAAAAAAGAATTCACCTTATCTGTATGTATTTTTGTTTCTTTTTAATTACTCTAACTTCTCAGGCTCTTCCAATCATTTGGAATCTCTATTTCAATTATATGTCATCAGTGAGTTTCAAATCCACTCCCTTTAATGGTGAGAAAAGTGTATTGTCTCTGCGGTATAAATTACTTTGGTTTTGACCATGCTTTATGAGCTTTTTCCACGTAATAAATTGAATATAAGTTTCCTGGGCTAGGGTATACGGGCCATATATCCCCAGATGTGTTCCCATCTTTTAAATCCACAGAGAGACCGTCACTCACCTCACATTCTTCCGTATCCAGTAATGCATTAATTCTTATATTATTTATCTCCAATCCACAATCGCATCTTATAATCATTCACACAGAATCTAACAATTCTAAGGATACTAATGTTGAATCAAATGTATGATATATAATGTAATGAATTCACTCATCGTTTTCCAGCTCATTATTTTTTATTTCAGCCTCTAGATTTTTATCTGATTGTTTTTTCGCTTCTGCTACCGAAATATATGATTTCCTTAATCTATCTGGATGGATAGTTTTAACTTGTCTCTTAATTTGGATCTTCACATCACCATTTGGCAATACATCCAATATTTCAAAAGGGCCATCATAATGATTCCCTAACTTATTTGGTTTCGGACCTTTCAGTAAATAAACATTATCACCGATCTGAAAATTAACTGGATTGATTTTTTTATCAAATTGCGCTTTTGACTTATATTTCGAGTCCACTAAATTTGCATACGCAAGTTTCCTACTATTTGTTAAACGTTCTATCAAGTCTTCAATATAATTATCATATGTTGGCAACCGGTCCAACTCATGTAAAGGTTCGTTTGTTGGGATTCTTGCGATCTTACCAAATACTAATTCGTACGGCGTGAACTTCGTTCCTTCATGAACACAAGTATTATATGAGAATGTGGCTAGTTCTAACCAGTCATCCCATTCTCTTTCTTTCGTAGTGTATTGTTTCAGATATTCACCTAAAACGTGGTGTGAACGTTCCAGCGAACCGTTTGATTGCGGTCTAAACGCTGTTGTTTGTAATTTCCGAATTCTAAAACGCTTAGTAATCCTTTTCATAAACGAACTAATGAAATTTCGCCCCTGATCAGTTAATAGTACTTTTGGTGCGCCAAAAATACAAATGAAACGTCTGATGAACGCATCAGCTACAGTGATCGCTGTCATATTATTAAGCGGAATGGCTACGCAATATTTCGATAATTGATCCTGAATTGTTAATATATATTCATTTTCTTTTGATGTACATGGTAATGGACCTACGATGTCCATCGCGATTTTCTCAAAAACGGTACCAGGCGTGTCAGTAATCATCATGGGCTGTTTCGTTTTAACCCTAACTAATTTTCTCAACTGACAATTTAGACATTGTTGTATTCGACGCTGAATATCTTGCTTCAAATTTTCCCAATAATAATTCTGTTTGATTCGATTATACGTTTTTGATACGCCCTTATGTCCACCGATTGGCGAATTATGCATTTCGAAAAATATTCTCTCTCGTTCCTCGAGTGGAACGTAACGCATTGTTCCTAGACAAATAATTACTTTGACTTTTTCCTCTGCGAATAAAGTCTCGATCATGGCCATAACATGATCCCAAGGCACATTCTCAATGAATTTAGAATATGCTATTGATACGGTTTCAATACCTTTCTCTAGCATTTGCCATTTCAACTGAACTAAACTTTTCGCGATATGCGATTTAATTCGCATTATTGATTCGCCTCTCGATTCTCGAATAATCAATCCGAAATGGAATTTGCGATTGATCTTTTGACAAATTGCGCTCCCTAAGCTTACAGACCTTATGAGAGGCAATCTACCTAATTCTTTCAACCTGCGAGAGCCCTCGTCACACGGACATCCACTCTCATCGACAAAATATGCCAAATTATCCTTTCTAAATGTAATTAATTCTTTTGAAATTATAATATTGGGTTTACTTGATTTTAACTCAACTTTTTCATCCAGTTTTCCTTTATCCATTTCATTAACTGAAATTTCCGATTCACAGTCTGATTGTAACTCATCAGTCCTGGAATCATCAGAATCCTCAGAGTCAAGATCCTCGTCCTGTGAGTGATTCTTGACCTCTGTATCCTTGGATTCCCTTACGCCCTTTGAGGTTTTTGCTCCTTTAGGCCTGCCTCTTTTCCTTTTAGGCATTTTATCGTCAATATTATTTTCTTTACTTTCTACTCCCTTTTCTTTGGGACTTTTATTATTTTTCTTTGTTTTCACTTTACTTTTAATTTTCTTCTTATTTACTTTCTCTAATGAATCTTCTTTATTAATTTTTTCTTTTTCCAAATTCTTTAATCGAGAATCGAGGGTTTCTTCCTCTAACTTTTCCCGATTCCTCTGAGCACGAGTAGTAACATTTACTAGCTCAATCGGATTTCGCGATAGCGCATCCGCATTCAAATTAATCTTTCCCGGTTTATACTTGACTTCATAATCGTATTCAGCCAATTTTAAACGCCATTTTAACACGCGAGCATTCGCTTCTTTCGCTGACTGAAACCAAACCAATGGTTTATGATCAGTCACTAAAATGAATTTATGACCATAAACGTATGGTCTAAAATTTTTCACGGCTTGGACAATTGCAAGTGCCTCTTTCTCGTAAGTATCATATCGCAATTCTGCTCCCCTAAGAATTCTAGAAAAATACGCGATGGGTTTATCTTTTCCAATTTCACCCTGCGACAATACTGCGCCTACAGCGATTCCTGAGGCGTCAGTCGTAATGACAAAAGGTTTAGAAAAATCTGGATATTGCAGAATAGGAGCAGTGCATAAACTATCTTTTAATGTCTCGAAAGCGTCTTGCGCTTCTTGAGTCCAAATGAAATCTACATCTTTTTCCAGCAATCTAGTTAAGGGTTTGGCAATTTTTGAAAAGTTTTTAATGAATCTACGGTAATATCCCGTTAGTCCCAAAAATCCTCTAACGTTTTTCTGTTTCTTAGGCACTGGAAATTGTCTTACCGCCTCTAACTTAGATGGATCAGGTTTTAATCCATCTTTACCGATTATATGACCCAGATAATTAACTTCCGGTCTCAAAAATTCACATTTATCCGGTTGTAACCGCAAATTAGCTTTAATTAAACGTTGCATTAAATCATCTATTCGCTTTTCGTGTTCATCTAAATTCTTCGCAAAAACTACTATGTCATCAAGGTAGACAAACATTGAAATGCCTTGAAGACCCGTTAAAACCGTATCCATTAATCTCTGAAAAGTTGCTGGTGCGTTTTTTAAACCGAATGGCATTCTATTGAACTCCCAATGACCTTGAGGCGTTGAAAATGCAGTTTTATGTTTGTCATCTGGGTTCATCTCGATTTGGTGATACCCGGAGGCTAAATCAAATACAGAGAAATAGATTGATCCTCCCAGTTGATCAAGAATATCGGTTATGTTTGGCAGAGGATAAGCATCAGTAATTGTTTTTTCGTTTAATTTCCTAAAATCTATAACAACCCGCCATCTTTTATTTCCCTTCGAATCTGCCTTCTTTGGCACGATCCAGACTGGACTATTATATGGTGACTCTGAAGGCCCAAGAATGCCTGTTTCGAGTCCCTCCTTAATATGTTTATCTATTTCAGCTTTTAAAAATTGAGGCGTTCTATATTGTTTTGTAGTTAAGGGCATATTATCAACGGTGGGGATTCTATGTTTATAAACGTTAGTTGAACTCAAAGGTTCTCCCGGAATATGAAATCTATCAGAATATTTTTTAATAATTCTTTTAACATGATTTTTCTCTTTAGGATCCAAATGATCTAAACGTAATAACTTTTCAAGTTCTTTTGCTCTATTATTTGATTCATTTTCGTTAATCAAATGTACCAGTTGTTCAATCGCGCGATCGTTCCTAGCGCTTATCTCTTCTTGAACAAAATATACTGAATTCTCTCTATATTCTTGATCTTCTAAAATTGATGGTTCAAGTTCCTCTACTTCATGAATGAATAGAGTGGGTATCCTGACTGCGACTTCGTCACTGGTGGTGTTGTATATTTGCATATAAGCACGCCCATTACTGACTTTCACAAGGCATTTTCCCGCAAAAACACCCTCACAAATTTTCAAATTTGGAACGTAACCTTCCTTTATTTCCGGATTCTTAACTTCAACGTAAAATGTTGATTCACTTCTTGGGGGAATATACATTACCCCATTTTCAACTTTATTCGCCTTCTTGAACGGATATTTCAAGCCGTCAATCTTAATTACCCGATTTTTATAATCTAATTTAGCTGCGTGAGTTGTGAAATATCGAGATCCAATTAAACCCGCATGAGGAATGCACATCTTATTCGAAACAATGTGACATTTCGTTTCCTTGTTGAATAAACTAACTTTTACACTACCGAGTGTTGCTATTGGTACGTCCGCTATTCCGTGTAGTTCTACAATGTCCTTTTCATTTATTTCTGCGTTCTTATCGACATATTTTAACTTAATCAGATTAGGCGAAGCCCCTGAATCTAACATCATAATTATTTCTTCATTATCTTTCGTTTTACCCGCCACTGCATACGCTAAGTCGTTAAAATTGATCTGCGCATTCATTATTGGGACTCTTCGTCCGATTCCACATCCTGAATTGTTGTTACTGGGCGACTCTGATTCATGTCTCTTCCCGCGCCCGATGGGTGAGACCGCTGCTGGTTTCCCTGGTCGTATTTCATTGCTTTTAATTTGAAACATTCTTCTTCAGTATGCCCCATTCGTCGGCAATATGAGCAAGATTTTCGCGGGTCATTTTGTGAAGGATTATCATTGTTCCGCGATCGACAATTTTTTGCTACATGCCCCTTCTTATCGCACAATTGACATTCAACGTTCGAGGAGTTATTTTTATTCTTATTCAAGCTATAACAAGACTTCGCAGAATGACCCGATTTATTACACAATTGGCATTTTTCATTATTAATTGAACTACTATTCAAGCCAGAGTTGAGTTTGCCGCAATTTCTCGCCATATGACCTATTTTGTTACATTTAAAACACGTAATTTGCGAATTACTCTGATTTGAAATTTTCTCATTCTTATCATTATTGAAGTTTGAATTGTGTGGGTTACTATCCTTATTGTTTGCGTTATTGACAAATTTAACCGGTCGTCTGTTCTTATCATTTTCCTTCTCACTATCTAATTCTTTTTCTCTCATGTCATTAGGATCTTTTCTCAATTCCCGACGTGCATTCAATTTTCGCTCAATTTCAATTGCTTTCTGTACTGCATTTTCTATATTATTACAAACTGGCATTCGCTGATCGATTTCATTTTTCAAACCCTGTGTAAAACATTGATGTATTGACGAATTAACTTCCGTTTTAACTTCGGTTTCTTGTTCCGCGGTTAAATTTCCCTTGTCGGCTTTAACGCATTCTAATAGTTCACTAGCTTTCTTTCGTAGACGCGTTACAAAATCTATCACTGATTCAGAATCTTTCTGATAAATTCTACCAAGTTCGCCCTGTAATTGAAAGATGGTTTTCTTAGGAACGAATACTCCTTGGATTGTTTTTATTAAGTCTTTAATTGTTTTATTGTCGCTTTTATCAATTGCATCTTTGACCGATTGACTCAATCGACTTCCGTAAATCATTCGCGTTAAGCTCTCTTCCACGCCTGCTGGTAGCATATCTTTTGCCTCTGAGCAACATTTTGAAAAATCCGCGAGTTCCTCTGGATTGCCGCTGAACACGGGGACACACATTAACGCGTCTTTGAGCCCGATTGCTTGATTATTTGCCATTTCTACTTGATTTTGTTCGTCTTGCTCAATATTATCCACGATATTATTTTCAGTATTTATTATTACTAGGTCTTGTATTTCGTTTCCTAATTCTTGTGGTGGCGTTACTACAGTTTCCGGAATATTAATTAACGAGTTATCATCCGCTTCATTCGTCAATGTTTCATTTAATGATCCGTTTTCGATAGTCAGATCTAGATTACTCACTTCGCTTGTGTTTGCACTTCGGAACGCGTCGGTATCGTCTCCCGAACCTTCTTCTGAACTTGAGCGTTGACTTACTTTTGTTAAGTTTCCAATACCCGAATCTTGAGTTATATCACTGAGACTTGCTGTTACTGGCAATAATTGTTTTCGTGGACGCGAGGGTGGCGGTAAGCCCTCTGGAAATTCTGCGTCTCTGGAGCCCCTCAACGCATATGGAATATTGTCTTTAAACCATTTCCCAGAACCGGACATTTATTAAATTGATAATATTAACTAAAACCATTTCAACACATTGAGCGCATCCCGGCTGAGCCCCCAAAAATGTAACGTCCAAGTGTTGGGGGAAAATTACAATTAAATTAGAAATTTAATCGAAGGATAATGATTGGCCCCGAACACTGAGGAGTACGTAGAGATGCGTCTCAGCCCCCGTTTTTGCCCTAACCTTTCGGTCAATAGACTGGATTGGGGATATGTTGAAAAGGCTTTAGTTGAGGATGGTTTAAATAAAAAGATTTTCGAAGTTAATTCAAACTGGCCGAATTGGCCTCTATTTCAAAACTCAAAATCGAATTATATAATAATAAATGAATGAAAGTTTCGCCGACTTACAATAATTGAGTTGTTTCAAGAGAAATACGCCTTCACCCAATACTACCTGAACTATCAGCAAAATTGGTCCTCTCGACTCTTTTACTCTATGGTTCTGGCGTCTTCCTCCTTTGAAACGACTTCCTTCTTAAAATTTGTTTCTCCGGTGAAAAAGAGAAGACTTTCGAAATACAACCGAGTTATATGAACGTGAATAATTATTTCAGATAATTATTCCAAATTATCTATCAATACGGACTCTACTCAATTTTTCAGATTCAAATGTAAAGTTTTATTTTCAAAGCTTTAGAATGCGGGTTTTCTCGATTTGACTTTTCTAATTAGACGGTGAGTTCACAACTGCCCTTCGATTATTTCTTTCCTCTAGAAGAAACCTCGGTTGGATACTCGTCTTCCCTTTTTCCAAGGGTAGGGAAACTCTCAGCCAATGACATGAAAATTTCCACTCTGACTTTCCCTCCCTTCTCACAAAGGACCCTATATTTCGGGACCACTCACTCCCTCCACATAAGTTCTTAGCCAAATTCAATATGTGGGAGGCTAACTAGAGCTCTTAACTAGCCAATCACATTGCTTCAGGAATGCCCATCGTTCCCTCCACAATTGATTCAATTTCAACGGTTTTAGCTTAGATGATTTTAACATAAATTACTCTTGGTTGACATTTTTTAGATTTCCTAGAAGTCCTGTAGCCCATCACGTAAACAGCCAACGGACTTTTCACTTCGGTTTTATTGCTATTTTATTGTTCTAAATTGAACGAGTGACAAGGCGAGGGGGCCTCACCTGCACACACCATCTGTTACTCTCACCTGTATTGTGGGTACAAACTTTCTTAGGTTTAGGGATTCTCTCTAAAATATGTGATGTAATGTGGTACCGTACAATACCCGTTCGCTAAAAATTTTATTGTCCTTAGGAAAGGCCTATATATAAAACTCTCATCTACTCTCATCAGTTATTCGAATAAATTTAAAGAAATGAAAACGATTAGATTGACAGACGGACATCACACTGTCAACTATCATTAATTTTTAATTCCGGGGCAAAGAGAGGTAAAACGCGATAAGTCGATTTTTTTTTTTGCCATTTTTTTTGTAGCTCTTCAAATTCTCCTCAAAAATGGATCATGTGAAAAGAGCGTATCTCCATGAATTTTGAAGATATTCTCAACAAAAAAAACTATCATTTTGAAAAAAAATAGGACAAACGTGCTTTTCTCCTATTTTGCGCCATATGTGATGCGCAAAAAAAATTTACATCTCAAAATTTTGAAAACCAGAGATTTTAAGTCCCAATCTATTCTTCAACATCTCGAAATTCAAGTTCAAGTTCAGACGATTTTATTAACATAAGATACAAAGACTGGGTAACAAATTATTTACAGTTACAGCTAGACAATTATTTACATAGTTTCAGCTCAAGGGCTCTTACTTATATTTAAGTGATTTTGTGTTTTTTTTTTTTGAGCCTAATGTTGGAGTTGGGGTGCATGAGGTTTGATATAGGGAAAAGATGAAAAAAGGAAGAAAACCCTATGATCTTCAAAGTCTCTACAAAAATGAATGGGGCAACATAGACGTATCTCAATTAATTTTAGAGATAGTCTCAAAAAAACGATCATTTAAAAAATTAATGAGGGATGCCAAAAAAAAATCATTTAAAGTTTTCAAAATTAGGAAATTAAAGTTGAAAAAAATTCTTTTTTCAATCTCGATTCGATCATTATTCACAAAGTTACAGCGTTTCAACAATCACTCAATAAAATGTAAAAAAATTCTTCTCTTTTCTCCTTGCTGAAGGTAGAATTTTCAAAAAAAAAAAAAAAAGAATTCGCTCTCGGCGCATGTTTTCCAGTGGAAATTTCCTGAGTTTTTCAATGAAATCATCAGAGAAAATTATCTGTCAAGTCATTTCATTAAAACATTATCATTAACTCATTTTTTCCTAAGTTTAGCATTTTCATGACACTATTTTGGATAAAAATTCTAATGTGCGAAGATCACGATCATTCGGTGGCATTGCTGCTGCGAATTGAGCAGCTTCCTCAATGAACAGTGCAAATGAATCAATTGATACAAAAATATATGCGGAAGTAAACCAAAAGTGGATGGACCCATCGAATCAACGTGATATCAACATGACGCCAGATCCGCAGCACCAGCGACGAACGAGCACAACAAATACTGCCATTTATTCGAGCATCGCCACAGGTCTCATCGGAGCTCCCTCGAGTTCGCCAAAAAATCAATTATCTAGAAATTTGGATAGCTCTGCTGCAAGAGAATCATCACATGTATCATTATGCACCAAAAGCACAAGTGATCTTCCTTTGGATCCGGATATTTCACTTCCACATCTGCTTCCCTGTCGACGAAAGTCTCGCCTATCTCTCCTTCGTCTTCAAATGCCACATCCTCATTTCTGGTCAAATTTTGCCACCGCAGGTGAAGATGATCTTCATGATCATCAACATCAAAATTTTCCGCAATTCCCAATTCCTACTTTCACATTTACACCAGCAGCTGGAGATGGTGGTCGTAAATTCAGCTTTGGCATTAGACGTCATTCACAAACGGTTAGTTCTGCATATGCGAACATGCCAAGTGCAGCAAGAGTGATTGAACTAAACAGCATCTGCAGGAGAGATCCCAATATTAAACGAGTGATATATGCCTACTAATTCAATCCCGATAACCAGACATCAGCAAAAGAGATCATTTTTTAAGAATACAAGTGGAAACTAAGCGAGATAGAGTAATTTTCATGATGACCTTTTTCTCGAGAATTTCAAGTTACAAAAGAGGTCTTGATGAAAATCGCTCTATCTCGCTTAAATTTCGAGATATTTTTGATAAACTGGTGTCGAAATAAACTCAATTTGTTTGAAAACTTTAGATTATTCATTTTTTTTAAGAATATCTCGGAAACAAAGCGAAAAATAGTTTTTGCTGAAAATTAACGCTATCTCGCTAAGTTTCTGAGATATTCTCCAAAAAAAATCGGCAAAAGAAAATGATTTATTTTGTATTCGTCTTCATTATTTAATTGTGTTTTAATTTTTTTGTTGTGATTTTTTTTATAATTCTTGAATAAGGAGTCTTGTTAGCGTTTCAATGAAGCTCTTTGAACGCACACAATAATGCCCATTTTAAATAATCTTTGATATGAGAGCATTCATAACATTATATGCTTGATATTGTCAATTTCTATTCCAATTAAAACATTTTTCAGGAGAAGAGTTTGGAAACTAAGCGAGATAGCGCGATCTTCGTTGAAACTTTTTTTCAGAGAATTTTGAGAGCTGCAAAAATGTCGAATGAATAATCGATAAACGCTATCTGACTTTTTTTTCGAGACATTCCCAAAGACATCAGTGAATATCATCGGTGAATTTTTTAGGAACAACTTTCAAAAATTTAAGAACAACTCCCATTTTTGATGTCCCCCCAATTTCCTATAATTTTTTTAAAATTATTTTTTTGAGGACAAGGTCTTGGCCCTGCTCCACTGATCACATAATTCTACATTGAAATAACAATGATATCATTGAATACCATCTAGGCTATTATCTTTTCATTACACTTGTGTCTTATCAATAGCCATATGAATTACTCTGGTGCAATTCAATTCAACTGTTGAAGTGAAAGTTTGTTAATTTCAATGAAAATGATAGTTCTCGATACCTGGGGCTCTAATCCTCGGGCAAATCATAAAAAAGAGTGATTTATCGTTATTACAATGATTCCATCATGTTGCAAATATTTATAGCGAGATAGGGAAGACCGAGGTAATTGGACCTCTGAAGCTCAATGATCTAGCAATTTTTTTCGAAGTGAAGGACATTATGAAAAAATCGAAAGAGATTGAGGAAATGCTCCAGCATTTCTACATTGTTCGTGAATTTTTACAAATTTTTTCGTAGACGTCTTGATTCTCGAAAAAAATCCCAAATTATTTTTCCATGCAGGTCCATTTCGCCTCAGTTTTCCCTATGTCAAATAAATCTTGGCTTGGAAAGATAAATCTAATTTTCCAAGCCTTCTTTTCCAGGAAAAATAATCAATTCGACCTCTCGAAAAGTGAAATCGAAGATGAATTAGTCGCATTCTCTAAAATTGCTCTTTAATTTTGTTTTACATTACTTGAACCTCTAACATTTAATTCTGTATCGTTAGATAAAAAATAATACGATGCTTTATTTATACTTTGTTTTGTGTGAGAATAGATTCCACATAATTTAGATGAATTTTATTTTTAATCAATTTTTTTTATTACATTTTCAGAACCTCCATCAAACTGACTCCATGGTTTCGCTGTGCTATCGGCCTCTTGTCACTTACATCAGCGAAGACAATCTACCAGGCCTTCAAAATTTTCTAGAAGTTAAGCGAAATGCTATCGATGATCGCGATGAGGTCAGTATTATCAATTTTTGCTAGACTCTGCGTATAAAAATTCCCATAGAGAATACCTCTAGAAGATTCCTATGAAATATTCCTAGAGATTCAGTCTATAGCGAATCCTATGAGTTTAACGTATATAGTATTGGAATATTTCCTATAGGCATTGTTTCTATAAGAATTCTTTGTATACGAGGAGTTTCATGTCATTTTATACCGGAATTTTGTGCCTGTAAAGAAAATATCTATAAACTTTTTGTCCTTTGTCCTCATTCTTTTAACTTTACTGGTGCCTTTTCCCTATAAGTGGCCTTTTTGAAGCTCTCGAAATTATTTACAAAGATCGCGCTATCTCGCTAATTTTCTATAATGAATGAACCCATCCTACTGCAAGTAAAAAAGAAAAATTGTTGAATTTCAGAATGGCAGTACAGCGCTTATGTATGCCTCATCGAAAGGCAAAATTCAATTCGTCCGTGAACTCATTAATTACGGAGCAGATGTCAATACAGAAGATGCAGACAATTGGAGCGCTCTATTGTGTGCAGCAAAAGAGGGATATACAGACGTTTGTTTGGAGCTGCTGGATCATGGTGCCGACTTGGAGCACAGAGACAGTGGCGGATGGACAGCGCTCATGTGGGCTACCTACAAGGATAGAACCGCTACTGTGAAGCTGCTGTTATCCCGTGGGGCTGACGTAAATGCTCATGGCAATTATCACATTTCATCATTATTATGGGCGGCTGGCAGGGGTTATGCGGAAATAGTTAGAGAGCTCATTGCATATGGAGCTAAAGTGAATGTTGGTGACAAATACGGGACAACTGCCTTGGTATGGGCCGCACGAAAGGGTAATGTCGAGATATGTGATGTATTATTGAAGGCAGGAGCAAATGTCGATACGGCAGGAATGTACTCTTGGACATCTCTGATAGTTGCAGCTTCGGGCAATCATTTCGATGTAGTCATGTTGCTTTTAGAGTATAAACCAAATGTCAATGCCCTTGATAAAGATGGTAATACAGCATTAGCAATAGCTTCACGCGAGGGATATCACGAAATTGTCAGCGCCCTGCTAAATGCTGGGGCATACATAAATATACAAGATCGTGCAGGTGATACGAATCTCATTCATGCCGTGAAAGGTGGACACAGAAGTGTTGTTGAAGCTTTATTGAAGAAATACGTGGACGTTGATATAGCTGGTAAAGACAAGAAAACTGCAACATATATCGCTGTAGAAAAGGGCAATACTGCGATTTTAAAAATGCTGTTAAACGCGAATCCAGATCTTGAGATAGCGACAAAAGACGGTGATACGCCTTTATTACGAGCTGTTAGATCACGAAGTGCAGATATGGTTCAATTATTACTCGACAAGAAAGCAAAAGTTTCTGCTAGTGATAAGAAGGGTGATACGGTATTACATGTTGCAATGCGTGCACGATCCAAAGCCATCGTTGAGATACTCCTGCGAAATCCCAAAAATAGTCAGCTCCTTTATCGTCCGAATCGGCAAGGTGAAACGCCATATAATATTGATTTCAAACATCCTAAAACGATATTGGGCCAAATATTTGGAGCACGCCGATTGAATACGAACGAGGACAATGAAAATATGCTCGGATATGATCTCTACAGCAGTGCACTCGCGGATATTCTGAGTGAACCGTCTCTCTCAACGCCAATTACTGTCGGCCTTTACGCAAAATGGGGATCTGGTAAATCATTCTTGCTGAATAAACTTCGAGAAGAGATGAAGAATTTTGCACGACAGTGGATTGATCCAGCATTTCAATTCTCATCTCTATTATTTTATGTAATTATTCATATATCATTATTGGTTGGAGTGATTTTAGGACTTGCCTTGCATTCGTGGATAGCTGGTATTATCCTGGGTGCTGCTGTTATTTTCATTTTTTATACTTTCCTCATTCTTGTGTGGTATGCTAATAAGAAATATGATTGGTATTGGCCATACAACTTTACTGTGGCCCTAACAAAGAAACTAAATTCTTTCAAGCTTCTGCTGCAAGTGATTTTTTGTCATCCTCCAGGTGGTCAATCGAATACAGATGCTTCTCAGTTAACGACTACTATACAGCCGATTAAATTCTATTTCACTGATCAAACAAGAGTTGGTACTACAAGTGCAGGAGAAAATGCTGTTGTGCAAATGGTCGGATCGTTGTATGATTCCATAGAGAATGATTTTGGTTCCTTTGTCACTCGGCTCTATCGTGCATTTCGACCGAAACCAGTGAAATCAACTACTTCATGGACATGGAGGCATCTGTGCTGTCTGCCTTACATTGTCATATTTGAATTCTGTTTTTTGAGCTTTCTCGTTGGAGCATCAACTCTATCAATATATCTCTTCGACAAGTACAATGATCATCTCATACCCATTAATAAGGATACTATATTGAACTCTACAGGAACAGAGCCAGAGGTATTTACTATTATTGATCCGGTAACAGCAGTCATTATAATGAGCACCGTAGGCATAATACTAGCCGTCAGTATAATAGCTAATCTCTACACGTGGAGCAGAACTCTCAAATCACTTCTATTCTCCCAGAGACGGCATTTGCATAGGAGTATTGCTAAATTGGATACTCTGAAGAGTGAAGGCTTCATACAAATACTGAGAGGTGAAGTAATCCTGATGACTGAAATGGTGAAATGTCTCGATAGTTTTACTGCCCAACAGAGCAGATTGGTTCTGATTGTCGATGGATTGGACAGTTGTGAACAGGATAAAGTGCTGCTTGTCCTTGATGCCATGCAGGCACTTTTCAGTGACAATAATTGTCCATTCGTCGTTATATTAGCTATTGATCCTCACATTATTGCGAAAGCTGTAGAGCTCAACAGTCGGCGAATATTCTCCGAATCAAATATTGGAGGACATGATTATTTACGTAACATGGTACATCTACCGTTTTACCTCCAGAATAGCGGTTTACGGAAGGTGAAAATTGCTCAACAAACCGCGCAGTACTGCGGTAAAAAACCGGTGTCATGGAATTATGAATCGAATTGTGGAGACGATAACACTATGAATTATGCAACAACAAGTGCAGCTATTCATCATTCTGTTTCGAATAGAAGATTGAGCACCGAGTCGAGTGTTGTTATGAACAGTAATGAAAAATTGAAGCCACCAAGTCGGAAAGGAAGCCGCAAGATGCGCCTTAGTGAGTCAATTGCGAGCAGTATTGGCAGCAATTTAAATCGTTTAGGAGGTGCACAAGATTTAAATAAAATGCTACTAACTGATGATTATTTCAGTGATGTCAATCCGAGGAGTATGCGACGTCTAATGAACGTTGTTTACGTCACTGGTCGATTATTAAAGGCATTTCAGATTGATTTTAACTGGTATCATCTAGCCAGTTGGATAAATATTACGGAACAATGGCCATTTAGAACATCGTGGCTCATCCTGTATTATGACATGTATGAAGATAATCTTGATGATTCGACTTCATTGAAATCATTGTATGACAAAGTTCGCCCACAAATTCCAGTATTAAAAGAGGCTCAACCGTTGCTCGAGATTGATCGAGATGAGCGGAAACTTGATGTTTTCTTGACTTTCCATCGTTCCAGTCTTCTCGTCAGTGATATGAAAATTTTCTTGCCATTTACTATTAATCTTGATCCCTACATAAAAAAGAAAATTAAAGAAGACCAGCAGAGCATGGAGGAGGATTCTCTCCATCAGAATGTACTATTTAATAATAATGGATTAATGCTGAATAATCCGTGGCATGGAAATGCTGCGGCTGCTGCAGTTGCTGCAGCTGCTGCTGCCACAGCTCATACTTTCAGCCATCGAAATCCAAAATTCACTAGGACCTCGAGCGTACAAGGTTCAGCGATTTTACCATCTGCAGTTTCTACACATCCTAATTACGCCGCACTCAATCCTTGGCCAGTTTTACCTGCAATTTATAATTTAGCGTCGAGGGAATATCAGCAACAGCTTCCAATTACTGTTGCTTCATTACCACCGGATATTCATGATACAAGACTCTCGAATGCAACTGTTCATGATATTTGTGATCTTTTAGTGAAAATTAAAGAATTGAATCCCAATAAACTCGAGAGCTATCAGAGGATTATTCAAGAAAATAATATTAATGGCAGAGTTCTGCTCTATTGCGATTTATCGGAATTGAAAGAGGTGAACTATTTTATGAACAATCGGGAGAAATCAGTGGAATTATTTGAGATGGAATTTTTGTGATTATTTCATTGGAAAGATGAAGAAATTTTACATTAGAAACCATATTTCAAAGTTCATTGTTGAAATTACTTTGAAAATTTGATTTTCAGGGGAAAATCAGAGCTTTATGATGAAATTGAAATTGTTTACTTTTTTTGAGGACAGAGTATCACGTCCAATAGATAGACACCAACCGAAACATGTATGGTTTTTCTCATTCAGAGTCATATAAATAATCGAATGGTTCTTCAATTTCTGATTATAAAACTCATATATCTATCTATTTAGGGTTTGGGATGTATCCCATTTTTTCCAGATTTTCATTGATTATTCCTTAATCGCCTATCTGTTGGTCGTGTTGCCCTAATTCTAATTCTATTGGTCCTAGCAACTTGAAATTAATCTTAAATGAAGGGCGAAATGATTTACCATCAATCTCGATGGGTTTTCGAAAAAAATCATCAACTTTTGGGGAAAGTTTTCCTTTCACTTTTCTCAAAAATGGAAAAAAATAGAATTTTCATAATAAAAACTAAAAAAATCATTCTAGAATGTTTTTCACGGGAAATTTCGTCAGCTTTTTAATAGAATGGTTGGAAAGATTCCATCTCTAGCCGTTTCCTTGAAAATTCCATTTTACTACAATTTCCTCTATTATTAATTTTCCAGGTATTGAAAATGGCTTTCGGTGATTGGGAACTGTTTCGTGTGATCCTTGTATCATTGAGAGAACAAGAACGAACAGCGTGTGCTACCAGTACTGAAGACGCAGCACGCAGTGTCCGATTTACCGTTGGTCCTGATCATATCAGCCACAAGGAGCTCAGAGGGGATCAAACTCATGGCATTACTCAACGAGTCTCGAGTTACAATGATAAAGAAAAATCTACACCGAGTAGAACAGATGGGCCCTTGAGACGTGATCAAATTAAACACTCAGTTATGGAAAAACAGGTATTAAATTCATTTTTCATAATTCAGTAGCGAAGAGATAAAACAGGAAATTTCGCAGAAACTAATAGGCCCTTCTTGCCCTAAGGAATTTTTGTAGGAAATTTCAAGTGCGGCAAAAATGGATCAGGGCAAGAAGGCTATATCTCTATTAGTTTCCGAGATTTGAGAAAAATACAAAAATTTCGCTACTGAATTGAAGAATTTATTTTTTTAGGAATATTTCAGAATCTAAGCGCAATAGAACAATTTTCATCATTATTCTTATCAAAAATTTTCTGTCCTGCTCGAATTCTGAGATATCTTCAAAAAACTAATCGAGTTGGAATGATTATTGAAAATACCAGACATCTGAAAATTAAAATTTTTTTTCTGACACGAATAAGTTATCAGAGACAATAAAAAATATGGAGAAATATGAAAATAATGAAAAATTTAAAAACCTATAAATGCAAATGATAACTTTTTTCTTTCAATAGTTATGAAACTGTTCGAAAAAATTAAAAAAAGTTGTCAGATGTGTGCTAATTTCATTATCATAAATTGAATTGATTTTTTCGTGTTGATTGCCGAATAAAAATACTATAACACTATTATCATCTCACATGCTGCACGCAGTTTCAGGTACGTCCGTGATAAGAATACTCATTCACTTTCGGAGCATTGAGTCATTCGCAATAATTCAAGTGTTTTTTTTGTTAATAACAATAATGATGATGTTTGATATTTATTTGGTATTCTGATAGGTAACACTAGAAGAACAAATGATCTGTGGAGCTCTGCAAACCCTCAATGAAGAGGCGTGTGAAGATGTTTTGGATGTGCCACCCCCAACTCCTGCACAGCCTGACTCACTTTCAGGTGAGCCTACTTCTCTACCGCTTTCACTGCCTATGGTTGTTGTTGAAGAGCCGCCGAAGTCTGACCAAAGCCCTGACATCAACGCCGAGTTCCACCACATTTCTAGTCAGAAATACGAATGAATTTCGATTAAAATTTGAAATCCAAAGAAATATAACATTATATAGGTGATAGTTGACGATTGGTACAAATACATTACCATAATCTATATATTCAAAGGAATAATCTCAATTTTTTTTTTTTCTTCCAATATTATACTTCCAATATTAGCAGATGTAAGTTTTTTTCCCTTTCCTCAGTTAAATGATTTTCTTGCATATATAATACTATTACATTCCATTATTGTTGTGAAAGCAATTGAATACGAAAGAAATGATAAATTTGATTAATATTTCTGTATTTATTGATTGTACAAAGTGTCATGAAAATGTCATGGTGATAAATAAAACCCAAATAATCCGTGTTGATTTACAAAATGTGAATAAATAGAGAAGTAGATAATTTCTCTATTGAAAACTCTTGCTCATATATATAAGAAACAAAATAGATAAGAATAAAACCTCAGCCAGGTCAAATTGTACATTTATCAAGTAAGAGATTATGGTTCTCGAATCCTCATTTTCTGTATTATTTACAACATATTTTCTGTATTATATATATATATTTAAAAAATGGATTTCATTAATCGTAGAACTTAAATGAATTGAGAGAGAATAGGATATTAAATACAAATATATCGATACAAGCCATGCAATTGTGAAATTCAAATTCTCAAAATAAAAATCTCCTTATGGAAGTATCAAATTTGTACAATTTTATTTTTAATCAAATTCATTGTATTGTGAGTCAATGTTATTCGGTAGCTATTTCAGATGTCAGGGCAGGTCATTCAATATATCATAAAGCAATATAATTTATTAGCTTATTAATAATACTCATAATTATGTATAAATCAAACTACTAATCATTGAGAATTTTTTTTACAATTAATTTTTCTCTGTGCATTATATACTATCTGATGAATTATGCATGCATTATCAGAAGCATTTTAAATCCATCATTTTTTATGGCTTCAATATTTGCAATATTTTATAGATAATCTGTTTGCTAAAACACCCACATGTTCTGAGTGATTCATTGACAGAAAGGGGAGAGGAATATTTCTCGAAAAAAATTTCCATCATTGATTCACTCTATACTCATCGAAAAAATTAAGGAAGCAGAATTTTTTTTCGATTTTTGTGTAAAATGACTAGATCGTGATAAAAAAAAAAGCATTTCGAAAGTTGGAATGTCTTAAAATTTCAAAACTAGAGAGAAAAAGAAAGAAAATTATACTCCTTCAATTTTTTTCCGAGTTCATTTTAGATAAGTCTTTTTTTTTCTTCCAATCATTTTTTGTAAATAACTTGGAAACTAGGCGAGATAGCGTGATTCTGCCCCATTCTTTTTTGTAGAATATTTCTAAGCTGAAGCAGAAGGCTCAGGGCAAAATCCCCCTATCTCGCTTAGTTTCCGAGATATTCGCAAAATTGAACTATATTCAGATAGTAGAGGGAGATGGGGTAAAATGGAGTAAAACAGGCATGCATTAGTTGTCGTATTTTATACTGTGAAAATCACTCGAAGTCGATGGCAATATGGAAAATAGGCTTTTTCTAATGATTCAATTGAAAAGCTGAGAGAAGTCATCATGGAAATCATGTGTCAGAAGTTATTTTTTGTGAATTTTCCTTTTTTTGTTCACCGTTCGAAGGTGCCACCCTTCTTTTTCGTCCTTCGTTTCTGAAAAATATCAGTTTTTCGGGAATATCTCTGATTCTCTCGGTCGTAGCAACCTGGGGCTGATCTTAAATACAAGTTCTGCTCATTTCCCATCGATTTATGTAATTGAAAAAAAAAATCAATTTTTTAAGTAGGGGAGAACGGGGTAAAATAAACCTTTGCAACAACATAATTCAGGATTTTTTTTCGATGTTAAGGACTCGAAGGAAAAATCTGAAAAAATTTGAGAAGATGCTCCAATATGTCTTCATTTTTGTATAATTTTTTCAAATTTTTTCATAGAGCCACCTATTTTCTAGAAAATCCCAATTTGTCGAGCGAAAAGTGGTTTTTAGAAAATGTCCTACATATTACAAGTATTTGAAAAATTAATTTAAAAAATTTGAATCACACAAGTCGATGAGAAAATGAGCTCATCTTTCATGAGAGATGAACCTCAGGTCGTTCAGGGGTACTGAAATTCTAAATTGCCGAAATTCTTATAGTTTGAAATCCTGGAACTCTCGAAAATCCCAAAATTGGAAGAACTAACTTTTTTTAAACCCCTTCAAAATTTGGCCAAAAAAGTGACATTTTTGAAAATAAAAAAAAAATTCATGCATGTTCTCCAGCTCAAGGTTCCTCAGCTCTCCAATTCAATCATCAGAAAATCCCTATCTCGAACCGTTCAATTGCGATGTTAATTTTACCCCATCATATCTAATTAAAATGATTGATAATTTGATCGTTAAAGGATAGAAAAACGAAGGGCAGCTAATTTTTATGTTTCAGGCACAGAACGTCCCCGTTCTATCAGTATCACAAAGCCGCCAGATACTGATTTCGTATTACTTCAACCATCTCCAATATTCCATTGGGCACCAGTCCAAGATGGTCCAGAGAGTTCTGACGAAAGCTCTCAAGATTCCTTCATCCAGTTGCAACGTTCAAACTCCCAGCGAAGTGTTATTTCCCAACAGAGTATGAGATCGGGTTATTCGATTAGTTGTAAGATTCGAAAAAAAAGTGCATCTAATGGTCGTCCATGTTCATTGCTGATGTCACCACCATTGTCACCAAGACCACCTTATCGTTCTAAATCAACGGAAAATTATCCACTCGATGGCAATGCTGCGATAATGAAGAATAATTCCCATAATGCAATGTTCGAGGATAGTTCTATGAGGCACTCCATATCAACAATGAATGATGAAATTACGATAAATGTACCAGCTATATCATTCGACAATAATGAAAGAAATCCAGTGAAAAGGACAACGTTAAAAGATCATTCAAGTCAGTCGAAAGCACAAAGTTGGGACAGTGATGATGAATCTACACCTCTAGTGTCTCAACTCTCAACACCTTCTCATCTAGACTCGGAATTAAGATTCACACCCGAAGCATCTACCCCCAATTCAGAAAGTAGCTATTGTCCATCTACAAATTCTACTTCAGTGAGAAATTCAATTAAAATTGATGAGAATAGCGAACATTTCATAACTGACGATTACTGCGAAGATTCTGTGAGTCTGATTGTACAAGAAGCCTTCGATAACCGGAGACTATCGCGACAAAATGCAGAGGATCTTGACAGTCCAGAAACCCCAGTTTAATAATCAAATGATTCAGTAGTAAAGAGGTGAAAAGAGAATTCGATTTTTTTTTAATTCTTTATTTTGAGAATATCTAGGAGACTAGAGGAGATGGGACGATTTTAGTTGAATGCTTTTTTGTAGGTCTTTAAATTCTCTTTAAGTTCTCAAATAAGACTTCGGTGGTATTGATCTATTTTGCTCAGTTTCCCAGATATCTTACAAAAAGAATGGAGTTTCAGTATTGAAGAGATGAAAGAAAGGAATTTTTCTTTTTTTACCGTGTTTTTCTTGAGAATTTCTGGGATACTAAGCGAGATAGTGCGATTTTGCTTTAATCCTTTTTTATAGACAATATCAAGAGCTGCAAATATGGACTCTGATAAAAAAAAGCGTTCTATCTCGCTCAGTTTCCGAGACATCAGGAGAAAAATGGAGGAATTTCAGTGTTGAGAAGATAAAAGAAGAGAATTGCCAATTTTACCATTTGTTCTTCGAGAATGTCTCTGAAAATAATTAAGATAGGGCGATTTTGCTTTGAATTTGTTTAGTAGGGAATTTTATGAGCTACAAAGAAGACTCAACGAAAAATTCCATTATCTTGCTTAATTTCCGCGATATTCTTCAAAAACGAATGAGATTTTATCGTTGAGAAGAAAAAAAGAAGAGAATTCTCAATTTTATCATTTGTTTTTTAAGAATATCTCGGAAAATAAATGAGATAGAGCGATTTTGCCCGAATCCTTTTTTATAGCTCTCGAAACTCTCTACAAAAAAAGATTCTAGCAAAATTGTCTTATCTCGATTAGTTTTCGAGATACGGTCAAAAAATAATCAATTTATCGTGTTTTCTCTTTTCACTACTGAATTATATTTATTTATTTTCATGACTAACACATTGTCATATTTTTGTATCTTTGAAAAATCACTCAGTGTTCAAGCTGCGAGAGCTTTTAATTGCAAAAGCTTATTATTTTTAGAAAATTTAAGGAGCACAATTTTATGCTTTTTATCTACTATTGAAATTTTTCACACAATTAATTTATATCATCATTATATTTTGGAAAATATATCGGAGTGTAAACAAGATAGAGCAGTTTTAATCTTGACTCTTTTCGTAGCTCTTGGAATTCCCTGCAAAAAATGTAATTACAAAAATTGCTCTATCTCGCTTATATTCCAAGATATATAAAAAAAACGCGAATGATTGAAATCATTTTTTTTTTGAAAATTTTATAATCTCTTTTATTTAATGTTTCTCTCTCATATTCTAGATCAAAGGGATAGGCAAATGGAAACTAAGCGAGATAGCGAAATTTTCATTCGAACCTATTTTGTAACGAATTTCAGGAGCTAAAAAAAAGGTTTCTACCAAAATTTCACTATCCCACTTGATTTCCAAAATATTCTTTAAGAAAAACGATTGATAATGAAATCGACTGCTGTTCTATGTTTTTGCTAGTAATTTCTTCATGACGAGAAAAAAAGTAGTGGAGAAAGCTTTAGACTAAATTTATTTGTAATAAAATCAACGATTTGGCAAGTTTCGATCAAAAAAAAAAAATTCTAGCACAATCACGAGGGGATAATCACTCCTAAAATCTCTGTACACTCAACTTCAAATTGCAAAAATTCTAAAATTGTCAATTTCCATCCAACTTTATAAAAATTCATGAGATTTCTTGAAATCTATGGAAAATAAACAGATTTATGGTGATTCCATAGAATTCTTTGAGAATTAAATATGTTTCAGGGAATGCTAAGAGATTTTTATTCAATGGCAGAAACAAAGATAGGGGAAGGTGGGGCAAAATGGACATCAGGGATAAAATGGACACATCTAAATTGTTCGGTAAATATTATGGAAAACTTTTGAAATTAGTAGAAATATTAGTGGTAGACTGTTTTTGATGATTTCATCGGATAGCTGAGGAAATTCTAGGTGGGAAACAAGTGCCGGAATTAATTTTTTAGAATTTTTGTCGATTTTGACTTTTTTGAGCATTTTAGAGGAGTAAAACCCTTCCTTTTTTTGAATATTTTCAGTTTTTTGAGGATATCTTCGGTTCTATTTGTCGTAGCGTAAAAATTCGAAATGGAGGTGAAAGGTGAGATCATTTGCCATCGATTCATAGGGTTTTCAATTGAAAAATATCAATTTTTAAGGTACTTATAGGCATTTTTATGAAACACTTTTGAGAAACAGTTTTTGGCCTATGACTATCCCAAAAACCGACATTTATGAATTCAAAACCCCATAAATCAATGGGAAATGAGCTCACCTTCAATTTGAGACCAGCCCCGAATTGCTACGACCAATAGAACCAGAGATATTCGCAAAAAACTGAAATTTTCAAAAGAGGAAAGGTTTTACCCCTCAAAAATGCCGAAAAATGTCAAATTTTCCAAAAATTGGAAAAAAATACATCTGACGCTACTTTTCCAGCTAAAATTTCCTCAGCTTTTCAATAGAATCATCAAAAAAACATTCATTTCTAACCGTTTCATTCCAATGTCCATTTTGCCCCACTCTTCCCTATATAAAAAAAAAATTGATTGAAATAATGTTCGAAAAATTCTAAAATTTTCTATGGCTCTTCGCAAATCCTGAAAAATAATTTTTCAAGTATTGGTACTATTTATTTCATATGAAATCTCAAAGACTTCACAAATTTCATGAAATTTCCATTTGATTTCAAGACAAATTGGGCAATTCCAAGACTTGTTTCCATATTTCATAGGATAAAAATTGACTATACACGCGATTTCACAAGTAATTACCCCCTCGCACAATCATCTAGTGAGATAAGTGATCTTAATAAAAAAAAATTTCTACAATTTTTAATGATTTTAACATTAAAAAAAAAAAAAATTAATTATTTTTTCTAGTATTATAATTACTGAGGTATTAGAGCATTGAGAATAAAAAAGTGTTTTCTTGACTTATTTTTGGGAATTCATATGTATATTAGAGATTTTAAAAGAAAGATATGTAGATTTCTTTCTTATAGTGATTTTTAATATTATTATAGACTAATTTTCATTGGCTTATTCAAAATCGAACAAAAACAATATGGCTACTATGTAAAATACATAAAACTTCAACGATAAAAGTGGAAAATCGTTTCTTCAATTTATGCTATTGAATTTATTGCTTAATTAAATATAATTTGATATAAGTCATCAAGTGAGCTCATCATGACGAGTGTTTGTCATCAGGCAATTAATTGTCTCCAACTGAATACTCAAAATTCAGTTGTAATCGGCGTTATAATTACAAGTTTGAATTTCAAAACATTTTCATCAAAATCAGTGTGTAAGTAATTTATATTAACACTTTTCTCTTCATTCATGTTATCAATTGGTGATAAAATCAGAGTTGATGGGATGAAAGGAAGATAAAGGGTAAAAGAAAGGTCAAAATTCAATATTCATAATTTTTGATTCGATTCAGAATTTTCGATGAAAAAAAAAATCAAAAAAACTCGATACCGATACAACAACAATGGAATTTTCAGGAAAACCGATTTTTTCTTTATCAACATTTTTTCGAGGCTAACTAAGAATCTAAGCGAGATAGAGCGATTTTGCTCCAATCCTTTTTCGTCGAGAATCCTCAGAGCTACGAAATCGAGGGAGCCAAATCGCTCTATCTCGCTTAGTTTCCGAGATATCGTCTAAAAAATGAAGATGAAAGAACATTGATTCGGATCATGATTTGGCATTTTTTTGAGAGTGAAAGAGTCTCCGGAAAGAATTGAAAAACATTCATCAATAATTTCTACAAATTGCAGCACCTTCTTAAATTTTTTTAGATTTTATCCTCAACTCCTTCACTCCGAAAAAAAATTTATCATGGTGTGTCTATGTTGCAGTGATGTATCTATTCTGTGCAAGAAAGGAAAGTGGACTCGTCCATTAAATTAGGGGAGGAACCCCTAATTCAATGGAATTGTTCATTTTATACCATTTTTCCTACAAAGAGAAAAATGTTTTCTTAATTTGAGAATGTGCAGTCACTTAATTTAAGAATGGCAGGTCACTTAAATTAAGTGACTTTTCTCCCTTAAATCAAGTGACTTTTCCTTTCTTAATTTAAGAAAGTAAAACTCACTTAAATCAAGTGATTTTTCCTTTCTTAATTTAAGAAAGTAAAACTCACTTAAATTAAGTGACTTTCCTCACTTAGATCAAGTGACTTTTCGCACTTAAATCAAGTCACTTTTTCTTTCTTAATTTAAGAAAGTAAAACTCACTTAAGTGATTTTTCCTTTCTTAATTTAAGGAAGTAAAACTCACTTAAATTAAGCGACTTTCCTCACTTAGATCAAGTGACTTTTCTCACTTAAATTACGTAACTTTTTCTTTCTTAATTTAAGCAAATGAAAATCACTGAAATTAAGTGATTTTTCTCACTTAAATCAAGTGACTTTTTATTTCTTAATTTAAGAAAGTAAAACTCACTTAAATTAAGTGAGTTTCCTCACTTAAATCAAGTGACTTTTCTCACTTAAATCAAGTAACTTTTTCTTTCTTAATTTAAGTAAGTAAAAGTCACTGAAATTAAGTGACTTTCCTTACTTGATTCAAGTGACTTTTTCTTTCTTAATTTAAGAAAGTAAAACTCACTCAAATCAAGTGACTTCACTTTCTTAATTTAAGTGACCTGTACATTCTTAAATCAAGTGACTGCACATTCTTAAATTAAGAAAACATTTTTCTCTGTGTAATAACAATAATTTCAGATGTTAGAGGATCTCGAGCTGTTTGGACCTTCACTCTAAGAGACTCCGAGAATGATACTATTAATGTCACGGTCTGGGGTAGTGAAGAATACATCACTAATTTATGCAGCAACTTTCATCTTGGTGCTGTTGTTCATGTTATCAACAGTAAAATTCAAAATCGTCCAGTTGATTATCAAAACCAGAAGTACGTCCCAGTCACTAGTAGCCCGTACATCTTGACGGTCAATGAAGGACAATCGTTGATTCATCAGCATGAGGGCCCGGATAAAGGATTTTATGAATCATTACTGCATATTCCAATGAAGGATCATTCAAGCGTCCGAAGTCTCAAGAATATTTTCGACAATATTGATTCACTGGAGAATCAATACGTTACTTTACTCGTTACAGTGACTTTTGTAATTTTCCTATTGAAATTTGAAAAATTATCTTTATCAATGTTGCGAAGTAGCAAGATAGGGTAACATGACCAATAGATGGACAGTTGCATATTTGCAGTGGCATGATTTTAAAATGCGATCAATCGATATCTAATGAATATTTTATAAATCTATATGAATGTAATAATCAGGAATTGAAGTGAAAAGTATAAGAATCATTCATTTATCAATGAAAATCTTCGATAATAGAAACCGTCCATCTTCTAGTCAGTGTTCATCTATTGGTCGTGTGACCATAGAACGAATCTTTTTTTCTGTCCAATTTTTTTTCAAAAAATATGTCGGAAGCTAAGCGAGATAGACTGATTCTACTCCAAGTATTCTTTGTAGAGCATTTTAAGAGCTACAAAAAAGGTTTCGCTGAGAATCCTGCTATCTTGCTTAGTTTCCGAGATAGTCTAAAAGAATTGGATTTTCGAAAAATGGGCATTTTTTTCCCATGAAGAAAAGTTGATGTCTTCCTTTGTGAATATCTCGGAAAACTAAGCAAGATAGAGCAATTTCGTCTAGATCCTCCTTTGTGGTGAATTTCAAGAGTTACAAAAAAGTACCCGAGATATTCACGAAAATTATGAAAAATAAAATTATCTTTACCACTTCGCAACTGATTTTTCAAAAATTTAATGAGATTATTCATCTGAGTTTTTCTGAAATAGGTGGGTGATTCTCGGAATATAACGACGAAAATGGGCCATACACTCCCTTGTCGTGATTTCGAGATAAATGATGGGACAATCACAGAGAACGTTGCTTTGCTACTCTGGGATAATGAGTGGATTCAGCGGTCAGTTCTTTGGAAGCCAAAAGATACTATTCTTTTTCTTTCTGATGTCCTCGTAGAGTTCGATAATTTCAAGAAAAAATTGACAATGAAGATCGTCAGGAGAACTATGATAACGGAAAATCCCAGTATTCCTCAGGCAATTGAAATGAAAGAACAATTCAGCAAAATTGATCCAGATTCAATGCCTCATGACCCCTTCATTCGACCGACACGTAATTATTCACCTTTATTCATTCGAAATAAGCTAATTTATCTTAAATTTTGAAGCAGCTAATTCTTTTCTCTATTCTAGCCGAGTCTATCACAAGAGTTATGACAATAAAAGAAATAACCGAGAAATTGAATCAAAGTTATTCAAGTGCTAATAATAATAGCAGAGTACACTTTGGGACAAGATTGTATGGTACAGTTATTGATGTTAAGATGGGCACTTCTGAATACGATATACTCATTACAAGATGGTAAGATTACTTCTCAATAATACTTGAAGGATGTCTATTCTTTACTGATTATTTTTGAATAATATCTAGGAAACTAGACGAGATAGCTGCATTTTTATTGAGACCTTTTTTTGCCGAGAATTTGAAAGGTAGAAAACAATACGAGAACGAAATTGCGCTATCTCGCTTAATTTCCGAAATAATTCTCAAAAATTAATAACATTTTTCTTCATTCATTCCATAAAAAATTATTTTTTTCTTTATTCATTTTTGGGATAATAATTAAATTGAACATTCATAGCGCTCTCTGCAAACGTCTTGTACTTAAGGGTCAGGACTCCTGTATGAATCTGGAATGTCCAAGTGGAAATGGAAAACTTGCACCAATGAATGAGAATAACTTTTATCTGAAAGTCGATTTGAAGGATGACACTGGATATCTCATTGGATGTCGACTAACGGGAATAGCAGCTGAACGTGCTTTGGCTTGTACAGTTGATGAGTATAAGGCAAGTACTGGTCTAAACAAATGTGAAATGCGAAAAAAATTCTTTCATTTTGAATCATCAACAAAAAAATGTTGAATGTTTGTTTATTTGACTGAGACTCCAGGCTGATACGCCTTTCGGAGTCAATAATACAAGATACATTGTAATTAAGTAGAATGGCATTAAAATTTTCATACAAAACATAGTTATTACAATAGGTCATTAGGAAAAATTCTTTGAATGTTTATTTTACATTAGATATGACAGAAATTGAAGAATATGAAGTATCACAGAGAAGATATTCTTGAGTCTCTTTCTTAAAAAATAAAAATGAAAAATTATCAAATGTTATCATCACTGGTAATCAGCTAAAATATAGTCTTTGGAATTCGTACAGTCAATTGCCTTATAAATAAGGCCTCTAATTTGGCATTTACTACTTCGTTAATTTCGTGATCTATCAAATATTGAAAATAGAGAATTTTGAATATCATTAGAAAGAATTTTCTGAATGTTCATTCTACATTAGATATAATAAAAAATTTAAAAATATGTGGTATCACAGAGAAAATAGTTTTGACTCTTTCTCATAAAATGGGATTAATTCCGAATATCTTGGAAACTAAGCGAGATAGAGCAATTTCATTTTGTAGAGAATTTTCAGAGCTGACAAAAGGATTTCCATGAAATTTGCACTTAGTTTCGGAGATATTTTCGAAGAACGAATGATAAAAAAATTTAAAAAAATGTAATTAGCGATTCAGACGGAAAAAAAAAATAGAAATTCATCTTTTTCCCCTAGATTTTTGTATTTTTCATTTGTTTTTATTTATTTATGATTCTACAGGCAATGACACAGGCTCAACGAGAAGAGCTCAAGTTGAGATTGGCATTGGAGTTCTGCGATGTGAGACTTCAAGTACTTGGGCCAACTCTAACCTTCAAACGAGCATTGTACAACATAATATCTCTCAATCCAATCCAAATTGATGATCAGTGAATATTATTATGTGAAAATTAATTAAAATTTCCATTTATTCCATAATAATTCTGAAGTTAGTTTCAAAATTCATCAGTCATTCAAAATTTGAGCTTTAAATGTGTTCAAATGACGGAAAAATTGATTAATCTCTGAAAAGAATACAAGTGTAATAGATTACATTGATAGTTGATTAAATATATTTAAATATTAATTAGTATGGATGAATTAGATAATAACTGTATTGATACTTGTAACGTGGAGAATTCAATGACAATAATTCGTAATAAATTACGAGAAGCAGTGGAGGAACATAGAAAACACAATCGGGATGTGAAGATAAACAATTTGCGTCGAGTTGCATTAGGAGATGAATTTTATTGTTCGAATCAACGAAACGATTGGACATCGGATCAATTGCTTCAGACAGCGAAAAATCTTAAAAAAAAAACATTATCAAGAAAGGAATACGTGAAATTAATAGCAGCTCTATTACAGGTGGAGGGGATTCCTTGAAAATTCATTGATGATCATGAAATTAGCACATATCTCAACTTTTATTGGACTCTTCTTTAAACAAATAAATTATTATAAACAAAACGGTTTTTCAAATTCTAGAAATGTGCATGTTTTTAATTTTTTTTCTCTAATAGTTTATTTATTAGGAAAAAACTAATAATTGTCAGATATCTGCTATTTTCTGTATCATCTTGAAATTCTGTACAAAAATGTCTTTTGTAAAAGAAACTGATTTCACTATTGAATTACATTTCATTTGAAGGATGAAGAAAACATCAGTAGATTCATGTCAGTTGGTCAGATGCTGCCTGCATTGGTTCGGGATCTTTCGAGCACAAATCCAGAAACGCAGATGCTTGCTTTATATTGTTGTTGCAATATTTCTCTCGGCAACAGCAGAATCTCAGGAGCTTTATGCAAATATGCAGGACCATATTTAATTACCCAATTAGAAACTCACAACAACCCTCTCCTGGTAATATTGAAGATTTTCAGACAAGATACCATGATAATAATGCAATTAACACACATCCGCCAATTTATCGGTTTTTTTTCGAGAAACAAATTATCAAAAAAGTTAGGGGAAGGTGGGGCAAAATGGACAGCAGGGGTAAAATGGACACATCAAAATTTTTAGGCAAATATCATGGAAAACTCTTGAAATTGATAGA
This sequence comes from Aleiodes alternator, assembly GCA_963921955.1. NCBI lineage: Eukaryota > Metazoa > Arthropoda > Insecta > Hymenoptera > Braconidae > Aleiodes > Aleiodes alternator. The sequence goes on from OY998097.1 coordinate 406,429, forward strand.
AATATTGGTGGTATATTTTATTTGATGATTTCATTGGAAAGCTGAGGAAATTTTAAGTGGGAAACAAGTGCCGGAATTAATTTTTTCGAATTTTTGGCGATTTTGACTTTTTTGAGCATTTTAGAGGGGTAAAACTCTTCCTTTTTTTGGAAATTTTCAGTTTTTCGAGGATATCTTCGGTTCTATTTGTCGTAGCGTAAAAATTTCGATGGGAGATGAAAGGTGAGATCATTTGCCATCGATTCATGGGGTTTTCAATTTAAAAATATCGATTTTTAAGGTATTTATGGGCATTTTTGTGAAACAGTTTTGGGAAACAGTTTTCGGCCCATAACTATTCCAAAAATTGATATTTTTAAATTCAAAACCCCATAAATCGATGGGAAATGAGCTCACCTTTCATTTGAGACCAACCCCGAATTTCTACGACCAATAGAACCAGAGATATTTACAAAAAACTGCAAATTTTCAAAAAGTAAAGGCTTTTACCCCTCAAAAATGCCAAAAAATATCGAATTTTCAAAAAAATCTAAAAAAATACATTTGACACTCGTTTTCCATCCAAAATTTCCTCAGCTTTTCAATAGAATCATAAAGAAAAATCCATCTTTAATCGCTTCATTACAGTGTCCATTTTGCCCCACTCTCCCCTATATAAAAAATTTGCATTCATAGCTATTTGAATTTTCTACGTTTACATATTTATTATTTTCCAAAAATAATTAATTTTTTGAAAAGCAAAAAGATCTGGAAAATTGTCAAATGTGTGCTATTCTCAGTGTAATAATGGTCTATGGGATTATATACTCTTTTTTTTTTATCAAAAGGAAATATGCACTTGGACTATCGGAAATTTATGCAGTAGTTCCATTGCAGCACATGAGACTCTTGATGCTTTAGGTTGTTTCGATCGTCTACTTTCGTTATTGCAGAATTGTCAAGTAACAATACTTTCATCTACTGCTTATGCCATTACACTTTATCTCTATGGAAATAAGAATTTCAGGAAGATCAGGTAAATTTCGGCTATTTTTTTCTTCACTTTTTCGAAATATTTTAGTAATTGAGTCACATAGGAGGAGTGCCTATTAGACCATTCTTGTAGTTATTAAAATTCTTCAGAAAATTATAATTAGAGCAAAATCACTCTATCTCCTTTAGTTTCCGAAATATTTGCAGGAAACAACAGTGGCAAAAAACTGTAAAAAAATTTAGGAAAAGTATTTTTCATCTGGTTTCGTTTAGAATCGCTCTATCTCGCTTAGATAGAGATAGAGCATATTGAATTCTGAATTGATATTCAGAGATATTGAAAAAAAAAAAAAAACTGGTGAAAAGATGAAATCAATGTGTCGAAATTAAACTCATCAATGGTTATCTTTCAGTGAATTTGACCTCATGCGGCTGTCAAAAATTTTGGTTCAACGTGTGTTGAATGATAATCATATATCCTGTGAAGTCATCTGGCTGTTGGCATTATTATCATCAGCATTGGCTTGCAGAAATGATTTAGCTCTTGTTGCATCACCAATGCTCATGCATCTCATTACTATTATGAAAACCGAAGCGGAGACATCGCTACACCGATCAAAAGAAATTACTGCCCTCGTGAGATTTTTTGCAAATTTATCGGCAACATCAGAAGTCATTGCTGATATGATTTTGAATAAAAGAGAAATGGATTCTTCATTCACTAGTAATGATATCTTCAATAAATTATTGGTATATCCATACAATCATGTGAGGAGAGAAATTCTGTGGCTGATAGGTATAGAATTACTTTATGAATACCTGTCTCAATGTCTTTTTTTAAAATATGATATTTTTCATGATAATGAAATCAGCACAAATTCGACAATCTTTCAGATTGTTTTGAACAAATACATTGTAACAAAAAAATTTTCGAAAAATTTGCACTTATAGTTTGTTGAATTTTTTATATAGGGAAAAGTGGGGCAAAATGGACATCAGGGGTAAAATGGACACATCTAAATTTTTTGGCAATCATTATGGAGAACTCTTGAAATTAAGGGAAATATTGGCGGTAGATTGTTTTTGATGATTTCATTGGAAAGCTGAGGAAATTTTAGATGGAAAACAAGTGCCGAAATTAATTTTTTGGAGTTTTTGGTGATTTTAACTTTTTTGAGCTTTTTAGAGGGGTAAAAGCCTTGTTTTTTTGAAAATTTTCAGTTTTTTGAGAATATTTTTGGTTCTATTTGTCGTAGCGCAAAAATTCCGATGGGAGGTGAAAGATGAGATCATTTGCCATCGATCTATAGGGTTTTAAATTCAAAAATATCGATTTTTAAGGTATTTATGGACATTTCTGTGAAACAATTTTGTGAAACAGTTTTTGGCCCATAACTATTCTAAAAATTGACATTTTTGAATTCAAAACCCCATAATTCGATGGGAAATGAGCTCATCTTTCATTTGAGACCAATCCCGAATCGCTACGACCAATAGAACCACAGATATTTGAAAAAAACTGAACATTTGAAAAAAATGAAAGGCTTCTACCCCTCAAAAATGCCAAAAAATATAGATTTAAAAAAAAAATCGAAAAAAATACAAATGACACTCGTTTTCCGGCTAAAATTTCCTCAGCTTTTCAATAGAATGATCAAAAAAAAATCAATCTCTAACCATTTCATTATAGTGTCCATTTTGCCCCACTCTCCCCTATGTATATTTTTAATTTTTGAAATAATTCATTTGTTACAAGAGGAAAAAAAATCTAAAAATTGTCAAATATTTACTGTTTTCAGTATTATATTTATTTTCATTGTTCATGATAATTTATTTCGTTGGCAGGTAATCTATACAATCATTCATCTCCCCGGATATGTATTCTGATGCAAAATTACCTACAGCTGTTGAATTCCAATCAGATAATGGAAATAATGAGGGAAAAGTGAATGTTTAAGGTATTCGAAGTAATTAGGAAATCTGATTTCTCTTGTAAACCTTAATTTTATTAATAATATAATTTTGTAGCTGCAAATCTTCTAGTTAATTCAGTTGAGGCTCTCTGTATGTTTGACGCTTTTGGAAGATCTTCTATACAGCCCACTTTGATGATATTAAAGAAGATTTTACCCATTATTGTTGCAGCTGAACTTCCAATACTCTTGAGACAATTATACAGTGCATTATCACAATCACAATGAGACCTGGAACAGCAAGGAGCAAGAGGATAAAGAGACGGATCTTTATTGTTTTCCAAATTTACTTACTTGCTGTACACTGAATAATTCGTTAGATTGTATCGACTGCTTTGAGCACGAATTTTTACAGGACATAAGTCATGAGTTCGACAGCATCTGCAATATTTCACAAGTAATGTTGCATAAGTTTTTTATTCTCATTAATTTTCGGAGGATATCTCGGAAAGTAATGCGTATCAAAAATCCCTGTAGAGAATTTTTATAGAAGATTTCTATAGATCAATTCTCTAGAGAATCCTATGAATTTATCGCATGTCATACCGGCATATTTTCTATAAGTATTTTTCCCATGTAATACTATAATGAATCTAGGAAAATGAAGATAGAGATGAAATCTCTCAAATGCACATATAAGAAATCCCGCTGAAAAATTTCTATAGAAGTATTCTCTAGCAAATTCTATAGGTTTGTCGTCTATGCTATTGGGATACTCTTCAAAGATTTTCTTTCTAGAAGAATTGTTCTTATATGAGTGGAGTTTCATGTGGTTCTATTACGAAATTTTGTATCTATAAGAAAAAAATCTATAAACTTTGCGCTTTCGGTGCTCATCCTTTCAACTTTACCAGTGCCAACAAAAAAAATCCGAATATCATATATGATAAACATATAAGACAGATATAAGGGAGAAGTGGAGAATGGACCTGATGGTTAGAATGATTGAGCATTTTTTTTTAGAGTGAAGGCTTCTACAAAAAAAATTGGAAAAATGCACCAACAGTCTCCACATATCGGAACATCTTTCCGTATTTTTTTAGTATTTTTCATCAACTCCTTCGCTCTGAAATAATTCCTGACCCCATTCATGCCTCTAGAAATTTTCTTATGTCAATTTTTCATAATAATTTCCTATCTATAGATATTTTCTTTAGGGATTTTTCATGCGTGGAGTGAAATAGTGAAATTTTCACCGATAGCTTTTTCATAGAGAAATTCAAGAGTTACAAAAAAGATCTCCACAAAAATTGCGCTATCTCGCTTCATTCCCGATATATCCTTCAGAAAACAAATGACGAAAAAATTCAGTCATTTGTCAGCTCACCTGTCTATATCAGAATCCGTCCCCAAATCGTGATAATGTTCCGCGATATCACCCCGGCCACACCATTTAGTACCTGAAAAGAAGATACCAAAAGAATTGCAGAATATTATCAAGAAAATGAGTGCAGCACATCAATGTAACACTTCGAACCTGGTAAAATTCCAGAAAATACATTGAAAGCACTGCTGCCAAATGTATTAGCACGTTCTATGGCATTTTTTGGTTGATTCTTATCCTCAAAAAGATTTTTTTGCATACGATCAAAAGTCTGGCACTGATACATCAAACTTGTCATTCGAGCGAAAGAAACTTCAGTTGGACGAAAAGCTCTTGAGAGATTTCCCAAAACTTCAGTAGCTTCAGCTGGCTCGCTGAAAATATATACAATCAAGAATTATTTCATTTTTATAAGATTATAATGTAAATAAATAATTAATTAGTGAAGAGTTAAAACAGGATGAGTTAATGTTTCTCCCTCATTTTAAGAAATATCTCGGAAAGTAAGTGAAATCGAGCGATTTTGCTTTGATCCCCTTTTGTACTCTTAAAATTCTCTACAAAAAAAGGGCGTAACTTCATTAGTTTCCGAGATATCCTCAAAAAAGTGAATAATATTTTTTTTTCTTCATCTTTTTGAATTTCAGAACTCACTAAACTTCAATAATATCACAATCTCGTATTTCGTTTTCTCCATTCACATCAATAACAGCAACAGCTTGATCATGATAATAAACAAAACGTTTTACTCCAGAAGTCAACACAGGATCCAATACAGTACCCTTCAGTCCTTTATATGTATTTCTTGATAATAGTGGATGTTGTGAACTAAATGAACAAGTTATGAGAAATGTCAAAGAAAAGAGCACAACCATCATTCAGCTTATAATATTCTTTTCACTATGAATTTTTGACACCTCTTCAGAAAATATATCTGATATCCACAATTTTTCACAATTACTTCTGTTATGAATTATTACAACTAACGAATACGAGACACACATAAACATACTGCATAAAGAACTCATGCATCCATATACCTCTTACTCAATCATTTCAATGAAAATTAATTTTAAAAAATGCATTTTAATGAGAATTTTGCTGGGTAATTGAGACAACACATTCTGTAGTAAAATTCATTCAACAAATGAATCGAATGAGAAAAGTAGTAAGTACAAGATGGATGTGAAGATGCTTTCTCTTTTTCTAGAACATGGAAAGTTTTTCACTAATCCCCTCCAATCTGTCTCTGTCCCCTCCAAATAAGTGCTAAAACTTATATGCTATTGGGTAAGTCATAACGGTTTTAATAGGAAAAGTGGCACAGCTCATTGTCGATGGTAATAAAAAATAAATACTCCTTTTCTTAAAAACCGATAATTCAGGTTTTATTCAGCTATTGAGATCAGCAGGTCTAACGGAATTTCATTAGAATGTGACATGAAATTGGTTTTGAAGGAAACAATTTGATTTGCTATTTATTTTATTGGATAGCGAAGAGGTGAGAAAGGACAAGACTATTATCTTCATTCGTTACTAAGAGTCATTTCGGAAACTCAGCGAGATAACGCTATTTTTGTAGAAAACGTTTTTCTACCTTGTTTTTAGCTCTTGAAATTCCCTGGAAAAAAAGGGCAAGAAAAATAGACTTATCCTGTTTTCTCTTCGCTATTGCTGAGATTCGAGGTATCACATTTAGCACTTCGGAAATCACTAATTAAAATTCTAATGAGGATGTAGGCATCTGTATAATTAGCGTATCCTCTTATTTATGGGCACGTCCTTGTGAAGATGAGCCTTGGGGGATAAGTACACGATTCTTGCTCAAGGTAATGCTGATGGGACTGGAATTTAATAGTTGTAGACGAACTGGGCAGCGATGGAAAGCTTAGAATGATGGAGAATTTAGAATTAATAATGTAAAAAAGTTATTCAAGCTTGTATTGTGAATATCACATTTGTAAGAAAAAGAGAAAACAAGATAAGTCAATTTTTTTTCACCAACTATTACAGGAGAATATCTCGCAGAATCCTTTTTTGTTTTGCACAGGATTTCAAGAGCTACAGAAAAGATTTCTGAAAGATTTTTACTATCTTGCTTAGTTTCTGAGATATTCTCCAGAAATTAACGTCAAAAAATACACTGATCCTTTTCAAATTTTTCCCAACAGATAATATATATAAATATATGTATACCAGCATGATGAAGACCTGAACAGTGACAACAGACCGCATTATTTCTTGACCGAGGGCAAAATTCAACACTGTGAGGATCTCCACAACGGACACATCTGGGTGAATGATGACAATTACCAGCAGTATGCCAAAATCCTTGACAACGATAACATTGGAGAACTGAATTTCCTAACGGACGCAAGTAATCGTCACTCATTTGAGATAGGATTCTCAATGATGCTGATTTGACTGTGTCGTCTGGATAATGCACGGCCGGATCACCTAATGGTTGGAGCCATAACAAAAAAGAAGTGTGGATAATGCACTGCAATACGTAACTAGTTTGAGTTAGTTAATTTTGGATGAACTGCTAATACCGTAATCAATCGACGCAATCCAAGAAAAAAATGTGTCTTTAACATCAGCAGTATTTAATAGCTGAAAACTTTGATTGATTAATAAAGGAGAAATTAGAAGGCGAAAAGTTTTTGCAAAAATTACAAAAAATTGTAGTTTTTTTTTAAACTTTAAGATATGATTGAGGGATAGCAAACCAATTTCTTAATTTAATAAATTTATCAGCATCTTTTTCCAAATGAAGAGTGACAACTAACCTACACGATGTTTGATGCATATTCAAGTTTTCAACTGGCTTAATTTCGATCTTTTGATTGATCAAACAATTTCATAAAATTTCAACCTTATTTGTTGTCTTTCTTCTTCTTCTTTTTTTTCGGAGTTGATTGTAGAAAGTTATTTGACCATTAACTTCATTTTGTGATTAGCCCCCGAAAAAATGGCCGATACAATTCACTAAAATTATTTGATGATCGAAACTTTTGATTCGAAAACCATGCAATTTTGAAAGGGTAGAGAGATTTCTTAAATGCCCGTAATATTATTTAATTATTATTGATCATTGTTTTCAATCAAAGAATTTCCCAATTCCTCTATTTGAAAATTAACGATATTTCGATTTTAGTAGTGAAGAAAAGAAAACAATGGTGTTTCGCTGGGATAATTTGGGTATAAAAATTTCACGAATAGAATGAAAATATTCGTATTATTTGAGTATGATTTGGGTATAATCTGAAAATTATACCGAAATTATACCCAAAAGATGCTCAAAAAATCGGTATAAATGAATTTGCTAGGGAATGTTCACGAAACTTCCATATTAGAGAACGATTCGGACCATTCTGAATTAATTATAAATTATGATTTTTTTCCCACATAAACAGTTGAATGGAGCTTATATGAATATGCTGAAAAAAAAACTATCTTTCTTGATATAAGTGCTGGTAATATTCAATTGAATTTTCCAAATCCTATTTTAGCTGTATAGGAATGCGGTGAACTTTGGCGCGTCTGATGACGATTGGCCCGTACTTGTAATGCTACCGCATCTCCTGATTGTCGTCAAAAAGTAACACTGTCGCCTTTCTTTTGGTGGTATTCTGAGCATAAATATCAATGCATTACCTTCAACTATTAAATCAATGTATTACTTTCACTAAAGCTCTGAGGAAATTGGTAAGATTATCATACAATCTCTATAAACTCTTCGTCAAACCTACAGCTAAAGTAGCATACGTTATTTGGAATGATATTGAAAGAACTAAAAAAGCAGTCGAAAATTCAATTTAAGGACTGAGACTATGACAATACCGTCAAAGCTTTAACAATGAAGATAATTTCATTATCAGCTACCCTGTGGATTTGTAACCATCCCCGAAATGCTCTGGAGAAATTATAGAAATATCGTGTAATTATGCTGAAATCAGCATGTTTCTAGAGTCTATTTGTTCCATTTGTACGTCGAGTTTCCATAATATGGTCAAAATGTTCCCATCATGTTTCCAGAGTGTCTCCACCCGAATCAAAATTTTTCGACGTAACTTCAAACCGAATGTAGGCTGAAAGTCCGTTGGGATCACCTTTAGCTTCTCTATCCACTCCTTTAGCATCTCATTTTTCAATAATTTCTCTCCTAACTATGTAATTAAAAATTTTCCATCATGAGCATTATTCTAATTATTTGAAAAACGAAGTGAACAAGCAAAAAATTCGGTGCAGTGAGCTTCCGAGATAGTCCAAGCGGTCACCACCCATCCAAGTACTGACCACATCCATCATTGCTTAACTTCGATGACCGTCTGGAGATTTCTCGTTGTCTGCTGCTAATCTGAAACATATAACTTCTCCTATTCTAATTTACCTCAAATATGCATGCATATTTCTTTTAGGATCTTTCGAGAAAATAAACAAAATCACTACAAATTCTGCAGAAATGAGTATTTATAGTTCCCAAAATTCTCAACTCTTCTAGAGATAAACTCTGGAAACTTTGTGGCAACTCGTTGTACAAATGCTATTGTGATATACTATTGCTGAGGCGTTACAAGAGATAAACCAGCTGGATGACCAAATAGTCGGAGCCATAATAAAGAAGAAGAAGGAGAAATCTAATTTGTTCTTTCATTTTTCGCCCCCTTCCCATCAAATCCAATAGAAATCGTTAACCGATAGACTTTGAAGTTTGTTATGGCAGAGGAAGAGGAGGAGAAAGATGACATCAATAAGTAGACATAATTCTCGTTAACTAATATTTAGTCATAAATATGTTACAAAAAATAGTATCTCCAGTGGTGTTAGATACCTCAACTTTATAATCCTTCAACTTTGACTCAAAAATGATTCGATGAATGCTACTCGACCTCCAAAATTAATTGATATTTTCCTCTTGTTTCCTCAAATAGTAGCAAAATATAGAAATTTCGCAGTATCGCCAAACAATTTCTATTTGAGTAGACTCCAACTATTATTTGCCCTGACAGCAATAGGGGTCTTTTATTCTCCGGAACACCGCTAGAAACTTATCGCCTTGATTTCTCGTTACTTTCTGCCCTTCCTCCGTACTCTCGTAGAGCTTAGGTATAATAGGATCTTCATCCTATAATGAATAAATATGAATACAGCGTGATAAAAATTAATATTGAAGTTTTCGAACGGAAGATTCATGAGTCAAGAGCCTGATAATATTAAACACTAATAGCTATTTTTTATTTACTCACTATTTCATCTTCATTGATTCTCTCAAACAAAGGATGATTTACAAAATGTTCAACAATCCAATCATGGAGGTCTTTTACATCTGTGACGGTATAAATTATTGCCTGAAAAAATATTTTTCTATCAAAGTATAGAAGCGATGCATCATGAATACCTATATAGATTATTGAACAGTCATTTGCTCACCTCTTCAGCTAATACATAGGCATATTCAGCCAAAAGGGTTTTATTAACTATCCGCCATTTGTGCTTTGCTTTCTTGAAATGAGGGTCGGGATAGAGGAGAAAAATTTTCTTCAGCTATCACGAAATTATGGAAAATTTCATTACTTTTGCACATACCTAATAGATTAATATTATTTTCATTAAATTACCTGTCCTTTGTGAAAATAGTTGGGTAAATATTTCATGGCATTTGTTCGCAGACACGCAATATTATTATATTTTCCAGGATTCTGGAATCTTAGAGCGGCAATGCGATCCATAACATAGTCTGAAACTTTTAACCGTATTTCCAGTCCTAAGATCAGCGTTTTTGGAAACATAGTGGAAAGGGTAACTGTAATAGAAAAAAATAATAATTAGGGGAGTGTGAAATAAAATGGTCATTTCAATAGAAACAGCCTTAGATGGAACGATCTCACGTTTCATTCAGGATTTAGAACCTTAGGTATTCTTGGAAAATTGAGATTTTCCAATTTCATTTATTTACGGCTGAAATTCGAATTTCCAAAAAAATTCTTAAAAATCAATTTTGACATATGTTTTTAAATAGGGGAGAGTGGGGCATAATGGACCTTCATAGTCACATGATTAAGGAATTTTTTTCAGAATGAAGGATTCAACGAAAAAATCTGAAAAAATTTGAGTAAATCCTCCAACATATGTTTATTGTTTGTAAATTTTTTCAGATTTTTTGAAGCAACCGCTGCTTTTTAAAAAATCTCGAGGCATCTCATCTTTTGGGTCCATTTTGCCCCACTCTCCCATATAAATTCCCTCCGTTTTCTCAATAAGAACGTGAGAAAGATCCCATTTCGAAGATTTTCATTGATTTGGTGAAACTTCTATAATATATAGAGCATCAGAACTACATCGAATATATCCGTTTGACCCCTCACCTTCTTTTCTACCCCACCTCCCTATTCAAAAATATAAATGAAGAAAACGATAAAATGGGCAATATTACCGAGTAATCCACCGTATCCACAACCGATATCAGCAAACTCAACTTGCCTCGATGCCGCACATGTTTTATCCTCTGATTCATCAACACAATCTGGATACAACAAGCCCCACTTCATTAATTCTGGTTTCAGAGGGCTGGAAAAAATATTATAATCAAAGATGAGATTATGCAGGGGGAGGTGGGGCAAAATGGACATCAGGGGTAAAATGGACACATCTAAATTTTGAGGCAAATATTATGGAAAAGTCTTGAAATTAATAGAAATATTGGCGGTAGATTGTTTTTGATGATTTCATTGGAAAGCTGGAGAAATTTTAGGCGGGAACCAAGTACCAGAATTAATTTTTTTTGAATTTTTGGCGATTTTCACTTTTTTTGAGCATTTTAGAGGGGTAAAAAAGCCCTTCTTTTTCTTTAAATTTTTAGTTTTTTGGGAATATTTTCGGTTCTATCTGTCGTAGCATAAAAATCCCGATGGGAGGTGAAAGGTGAGATCAATTGCAATCGATTTATAGGGTTTTCAATTTAAAAATATCGATTTTTGAGGTATTTATAAGCATTTTTGTGAAACAGTTTATGGCCTATAACTTTCTCAAAAATTAAAACCCCATAAATCGATGGGAAATGAGCTCACCTTTCATTTGAGACCAACCCCGAATTGTTACAACCAATAGAACCAGAGATATTTGCCAAAAAACTGAAAATTTTAAGAGAAGGAAAGGCATTTGTCCCTCAAAAATGCCCAAAAATATCAAATTTTCAAGAAAATCGAGAAAAATACATTTGACACCCATTTTCCAGCTGAAATTTTCTCAGCTTTTCAATAGAATCATCAAAAAAATCCATCTCTATCCGTTTCATTATAGTGTCCATTTTGCCCCACTCTCCCCTATTAAAATATAATAGAGTAGACAAACATTTGAAAAATTGGATATTAATTATAGTTACTATTCTATGCAATGATCTGCAATCGGATTAGAATGTGCTCGTTGACGATAATATTTTTTTTGAGGCAAACTCAACGATTTTGAGTCTCCCATTATGCCAAATATTATAAATTATCCTATTTTACGTAGAAAATATCATTGACACACTTGTCAGAGTCTCCGTGATTATTTTCCACACGTGTGCGGCGTCTGAATTTTTTGGTTAAAGATGAGTGCCAGGTTTGGTTAGTCTTCTTCTCCAATTTGGCGCGAAATATTCAAAAATTGCTGTATTTTCAAACAGGATAAGCCCTTTTTTTCTCATTCCTTGCGAATATCTCGAAAACTTCGGATCTTTTTTGTAGTTGTTTAAATAATCTAAAAACTTGAATCAGAGCGAAAAAGACCTTATCTTCATTATTTTCCGAGATATTCACAAAAAAGAGCGGGAACAAATGACTTTTACATCTTCACTATTAAATTGAACTTTACAACAATTAAAACAATTAATTCGAAATTATCATTGTTCTATCACTGCCTATTTTTTTCCTTTCGTAATTCGCTTTATTCCCGCGTTAAATGCGAGATGGCGGTACAAAGCGGGCGGAGAATTTCTATCATTTCCGCATTTAATCAGCTGACGAAATATGTGTTATACATTCCATCCGAATATCGTGAAATTCACCCACACATTGGTAAACTCAGGGAGAGCTTTCAGTTTTTCATCCAGTTAGTAAGACCTTGCAGTATATGTACGGAGGCTCAAGGTTCATTGAAAGTGTATCACAATTTTTTTTTCAAACTTCTACATTCTCAGGTGGTTGATTGTCACTTTCCCGGCACTTTGTAACTGTCGCAATCACTTATCATTGAGTTCATTGTGATTTTAATTGATAATAAGACGAAATGGCAGCTTCCAAAGCCGAAATTTCAGTTCCCAATGGAATTAAATTCTTAATTGGTGGTACCTCTGGGTAAGTATTATTAGATAATATTATTTTTCTGTGGAAATGACCTTCATGTCGAAAATACATTCGAATTTCAAAAAATATTTTTTACACGAATACTTTGTGCGTTTTATTTAATTGACAATTTAGAATTGGATCTCTGCCGAAAAATTGTTTAGTATTTTTTACTCAATCTATTCATGAACTAATAATAATTTAAATAATATAGAATGGCTGCCACATGTTTTGTTCAACCTTTGGACTTGATTAAAAATCGTATGCAGCTCAGTGGAACGAAAGTTTCAACAATTAGCATTGTATCAACAATTGCTAAAAATGAAGGAATTTTTGCTATGTACTCTGGACTATCGGCTGGATTAATGAGACAGGCTACCTATACTACAACGAGATTGGGAATTTATACATGGCTTTTTGAATTAGCATCGTAAGTCAAGTCTCATGTGACTTCAAATAGATCAAGTGTATTGATAATTCAGGAGTGAAGAGGTAAAACAAGATAAATCAACAATATGACATTTTTAGATCAGACGATGTACTTTTGTCATCATTTTTTCTTTAGTTATCTAGGAATTCAAGAGAAATATGGCAATTTCGAGGGAATCCTCAGTTTTATGTAGAGAATTTCAATAGCTAGAAACAAAGGTCCCTACAGAAATTTCACTATCATTTAGTTTACGAGATATCCTACAAAAGAGGACCGAGGAAAATAGAATTGTCAAAAATAGAGTAAATAGACCAATAAATGAACAATTAAGATCATTTCGTGGTCCATAAATCATTCAAAATTTGATAATTATTCGAATGAAAGATCGTATCGATCATAATCTATTTCAAACTTAATAGGGGAGAGTGGGGCAAAATGGACACCGTAATGAAACGGTTGGAGGTGGATTTTTTTTGACGATTTTATCGAAAAGCTGAGAAAATTTTAGCCGGAAAAGGAGTGTCAGATGTATTTTTTTTGTTTTTTTTTAAACATTCGATATTTTTTGGCATTTTTGAGGGGTAAAAGCACTGGCTCTTTTGAAAATTTTCAGTTTTTTGCAAATATCTCTGGTTCTATTGGTCGTAGCAATTCGGGGCTGGTCTCAAATGAAAGGTGAGTTCATTTCTCATCGATTTATAGGGTTTTGAATTTGAAAATATCAATTTTTGGGATAGTTATAGGTCAACAACTGTTTCCCAAAAGCGTTTCACGAAAATGCCCATAAATACCTTAAAAATCAATATTTTCGAACTGAAAACCCTATAAATCGATGGCAAATGATCTCACCTTTCACCTGCCATCGGAATTTTTACGCTACGACAAATAGAATGGAAGATATCCTCAAAAAACTGAAAATTTTCAAAAAAAGGAAGGGTTTTACTCCTCTAAAATGCTCAAAAAAGTAAAAATCGCCAAAAATTCAAAAAAATTAATTCCGGCATTAGTTTTCCAGCTAAAATTTCCTCAGCTTTCCAATGAATTCATCACAAGAAAACTAGCACCAATATTTCTATTAATTTCAAGAGTTTCCCATGATATTCACCGAAAAATTTAGATGTGTCCATTTTACCCCTGGTGTCCATTTTGCCCCACCTTCCCCTATAGATCGCGAAAAAAGCGGAATTTGAAAATCTCTCGTTCGAATGAATTGAAATCTAATGATTTACTCTCCCGTAAATAATTTACCAATGAATGAACGTATATTTTCTTTGATAAGAAATAATCTAAATGGAAATAACAAGCAAACAGATTATTTTCCAGGCATGATATGACCATTTTTTTCTCATTTTAATCCTTTTTATAGCTCTTGAAATCCTTTACAAAAACGATCGACAAAATTGCCCTATCTCGCTTAGTTTCCGCGATATCAAGACATCTACTTTTACAGTTCTGTACCTTCGCTACTGATTTATTACTTCTGAAGATGAGAGATTTTCTGTGTCCCTATCAGACGTCGAAGCATTTCCTAGAAACAATAAAAATCAATTGTTTCGAATCGTTCAATAATTTCACCACTAACTGAATTGACATTTCAGAAAAGATCGTCAGCCAAATTTTATTACCAAAGCAGCACTCGGAATGGTAGCAGGATGCGTTGGAGCTTTTGTAGGAACTCCAGCTGAAGTTGCACTCATTAGAATGACGGCTGACGGTCGATTACCAATCGGTAATTACTCAATTATATGCTATTTTATTAAACTAATGATCTAATTATAAAATTCGAGTCTAATTTCGATCGTAGAAATTGGAGAATCGAAGAGAAAATAGGATTTTCATTTTTCTTTAATTGAGTTATATTCTTCCTCTCATTTCAGCTGAACGACGACTGTACAAAAATGTATTTGATGCATTATTTCGAATAATCAAAGAAGAGGGTCTCTTCACACTTTGGCGTGGGGCTATTCCCACCATGGGCAGAGCTATGGTAGTTAATGCAGCACAATTAGCATCATATTCTCAAGCTAAACAGGCTCTTCTCGATACCGGATATTTCGAGGAAAACATTATGCTGCACTTTGTTAGCTCGATGATCTCTGGATTGGTGACCACTGCAGCATCCATGCCTGTTGATATTGCTAAAACGAGGTAAAAATTTAGTTTTGAAAAAGTGAAACAGGATAATGATAGCGAAATTAGCACACAGCCACCAATTTTTCGATTTTTTTGAACACATAAATTACTATGAAAAAAATATTTAAAAAAATTTCCACTTATAACTTTCCCAAATTTCCCACATGTTCACATTTTTCATTTTTTTTCAATAATTGATTTGTTGAGAAAAAAATGGGAAATTATGAGATTTCTGCTATTTTCAGTATTATATCAGGATGAGCTTATTTTATTGTCATTTGTTTTTGCAGAATATCTCAAACTGATGAAGATAGCGCAAATTTCATCCTCTCAAAGATTTCGCCATCTCACCTAGTTTTTGAAATATTTGCAAAAATTGATAGAATGAATAAAAAAAAATTTTCCTCCGTAGGATTCAAAACATGAAGATGATTGATGGTAAACCAGAATACAAAGGAGCAATAGATGTACTTGGTAAAGTTGTACGCAATGAAGGAGTTTTTGCACTATGGAAAGGATTCTTCCCCTATTACGCTAGATTAGGACCACACACGGTTCTTACCTTCATCTTCCTCGAGCAAATGACAACTTCTTATAAAAAATACTACTCGTAATTTATATCTGATCAATGTCTCATAACAATGTGCCAGACTCTTATCGGAATTTAGATCTTCCTTCAGAGATCAAATAATATGCTTCAAATCTGCTGGTCAAAGATCGATGTATTATCGCTTTTTTTTCTTCTTATTTTTAGAAAAATTTGGAAAGATTGAGTGTTTTCTCTCGTGTTTTGCTTTTTTTCTGCAAATATTTATAATATTTTCTTCGAAGGATATATATTCGAAATTGTAACGTTAGTTTGCAATTTTTCAGTGAATGGGAAGAAAGAAATACGCTCAGGTAGAATGATTTTAGTAGTAAAATGGTCAAGAACAATGATTCAATAGCGAAGAGTTAAATAGGATTTAAATAACTAAGATATCGCGAATTTCGTTGAAATTTTTTTTTGAATCGAGAAATAACATAATGAAATTAGCACGCATCCTACAATTTTCTGGATTTTTTCTAACGAATAATTTATTATGAAAAAAATTATTAAAAGATTCGCACTTATAGTTTTTTTTAAATTTCTACATGTGTATATTTTTGTTCTAATAATTGGTCTATTGAAGGAAAAAAAAAATTCTAAAAAAAGTCGGTTATTATTTTTAGTATCGTGAAATAATAAGGTTTACAAAAATTATCATTAGAATTTCCGAGAAGAAAAATATTTTTTTCACAACTTCACTACTAATTTCCTATGATTCAAAATTTACGCACAAGTGTACGAAAAACATTGAGGAATTCGTTGAATTGATTTGATAGATTTTAGTATGAATCATGTGTTTATAGCATATTACATTCGAGATATGAAAACCGATGAATGTAAAATTGGAAAAAAGAATTTGTGACATGACCATTTAGGCATTGAAATTCATTTAGAATATTACACGATAATTATGTGTTCTTAAGTGTAGATTTATGATACAGGAACGATACATTCTTTGAACATTCTCAGAAAAAAAAAGTCTACTTATCATCCGGAATATGTCAGGTACGATTTCCAAAGATAGAGCTATTAATGTAATGTCAAAATAATATTATGTAATTTGTTATCAATTGCGTTTGTAAATAATGTAACTTTAAACAGTTAAATTAGAACCATGAATCCCCTATTTTGTTAAGGAAACAACTTCAATACATTTTGTGTATAGCCCAATTTTGTAATAAACATTATGTGAACATTGACACTTGTTATTTTTAACATTAAAAATACTAAAATAAGGAAATCAATGTAAAAAAAAAAATTGAAAATTAAAAGATATCAAGAAGTTTCGTCTTTCAATGCTCACTTTTCTCAAGAATGTTGCGGTAACTAAGCAAGATAGAGCGATTTGCATAATGACTTATTTTGTACATAATTTCAAGAGCTACGAAATAAAGGTCATAATAAAAATCGCTCTATCTCGCTTAGATTCCAAGATATTTAAAAAAAAAATGGTAACAAAGTAAAATCGATCTGTCTGAAATTTACATCGTAAATTCCAGCATTCATATTTTTTTGAAAAAATAGAAATTACATTTTTGCATTTTTCGAATGATACTAACAATAGCAGACATCTGACAATTTTTGGATTTTTTTTCCTTCTAACAGATGAATCATAAAAAAGAAAAAAAAATATGTAAATGTGGAAAATTTCAAAATCTGTGAGTGCAAATTTTTTAAATATTTTATTTATAGTGATTTATTGTCTTAAAAAAATGTACAAAATTGTCATATATCTGCTAAATTTATAATTTTTTTGAACAGATCCTGCGAAAACGCCACTAGGCAGTTGCGACTATTGGCAGTACTAGCAGAAGGAAAAAAAAAGAACCTGACGGAAGCAGGAGTTTGTGGTAACCTAGAATTTCTTGTGAATTTTGCTCCAAAAAATCCCGTTAGACTCAGGAATTTACACCTGAATTTCATTTGGAAAATAGATCTTCAACGAGTCATCAGAAAAATAGAATTTTCATTCAGTGCAAATTGTTATGGAGAATGCAGAGGACCTGTAAATCGACAAGGACGAGTCACAGCACTTTCGGAGGATTATATTAATAGATCAGTTGCCAATGGATATATTGCTGATCAGTTACTAAGTGCCAATAAATACATCCGAAATTAGACAGATGTGTAAATTTTAGTTTTTAAAAATTTTTCAGTTCATAAGTATATATAAAAGTGGAAAGGAGTGGGGAATGAGCAACAAGTGATCATCAGATGAGACTCAATTGAATTGTGTCTTTCAAATTTCCACGTTTCATCCAGAAATGAAAATACATGCATAAGGTAGTTTTTAATGACAAAAAAATGACAGATGTCAATGTTTTTATTACATCATCAGTCTTTTGAGAATATCTCGGAAATTAGGTGAGATAGAGCGATTTTGCTTCAATCCTTTTTTGTGAAGAATTTCAAGAGCTACATCAAAGTATGACAACAGAATCGCTCTATCTCACTTAGTTTCCGAGATATTCTCAAAAAACTGATGAGAAAAACTCCATAGCTGTAATTTATAAAATTTTTTTCGGAGTAAAGGTTCGTGATAAAAATTCAAGAAAATTTGAAAATAATGTAGATAGGTTCAAGCATCTTCACGATTTCTTCTTGTTTTTTTCTTTCGTCTAGGCCTTAACTCTAAAGAGAAACTCCTTGTTTATTTTGTTTCTCAGTCTCCTCCAATTTTTCTGAAAATATCTCAGAAACTGATGGGCGAATGCCTTTTTTCTACTAAATCAATTTTATCCAGTTCTTGAAATTATATATATAACAAGCTCGGAGTAAGAAGGACGTATCTCCATTAATTCCTGAGATATTCTAAAGAAAAACTGAAAAACTCTCGAATTTTATTCTGATTTTTCTTTTATTCGAAGTTTCAGATTTAATGAACTAAGTGGAATCTCTCAATAATTATCATAGAAGGAGGTAAATATCGAAGAATAAATTTCTGGCAGTTTGATAATCATCAAGGAATTTTCTTTGAGTGAAAACTTTGGAAAAACAGGGAAACAGTTGAAAAATAATAAGCGGAATGACGAGACCTCCAAATAATGATAATCTTGTGACATTTAAACTAGTAGTTGTTGGAGATGGAGGTGTTGGAAAAAGTGCCCTGACAATACAATTCTTCCAAAAACTCTTTGTTACTGATTACGATCCAACAATTGAAGATAGTTACATTCAACATACAGAGGTTGACAAACAATGGTGTATACTGGATGTACTAGATACAGCAGGCCAAGAGGAATTTAGTGCTATGCGTGAGCAATATATGCGAAAAGGAGATGGATTTCTTTTAGTTTATTCAGTTACAGATAAACAATCATATGAAAATATCGTTAATTTTTATACACAAATACTACGTGTTAAAGATAGAGATGTTTATCCAATGTTATTAGTTGCAAATAAAGTTGATTTGGTGCATTTAAGAAAAATAACAGAGGAACAGGGCCGTGAATTGGCACACAGATTAAGTATTCCATATATTGAAACATCAGCAAAAGATCCACCACTT
Organism: Aleiodes alternator; assembly: GCA_963921955.1. Classification (NCBI taxonomy): domain Eukaryota; kingdom Metazoa; phylum Arthropoda; class Insecta; order Hymenoptera; family Braconidae; genus Aleiodes; species Aleiodes alternator. Next base: position 425,682 of record OY998097.1, read on the forward strand.
AATGTGGATGCAGCCTTTCACGAGGTAAAGTTCATTGACAATTAAAGTACACTGAGAGAAAAAAAATGATTTTATTGAGAAAATTTGTCTTTGAATTGAAGAAAAAAAATAAATATTTTTCTGATCAATTAATTGATTGACGTAAAAGTTTTTCTTTGAAAAGATTATATTTATTGTTAAAACAAGCAATAAAATAATCAATCTGGAAAATCTTCAATTCTTTCTAAATAACTGATAAAAATGAATTAATTTCAATCTACTAATTTCTAAAAATTAATAATTATTGACTCTTCTTAGTTTCAAGAAATTCAATTGTTGGGAGAAAGAATTTTTTCCTCAGTGTAATGATACTTATATTAAATTTAAAAATCACGTGATATTGGAAATTTCCAATCTTTTTATTTCTCAATAAAATATATTTTTTCTCTCAGTCTAGTATCCTGGGGAACTTGAGTATCGTCAACTCCTTTTTTTTTGGTGTCACATGAAATATGATATTTTTCAAGATTTTTCTGAATTCTTCCGTAATTTTTGCCCGTGTAGTGTATGAGATATGAATTATCTAAGTTTACTGAAAACAGCCGTGGTGGGGATAAAACACCTTGAGTCGCAGGAAAATAACGGAATTATTAAGATGCTGCACATTATTTAAAAACAATCGGAGAAGAAAACAGCATTTTAACTAAATAATAAAAGAAAAAATATTCAATTCGCCGTATAGTTGTTGAGAAATTTTAATTAGAAGATAGCCGTCACTATCTGCCTCTCTTTTTATCACATGTATGTGATAGGAGATTGAAAATGTGAAGAGAAATTTCAGAAAGAAAAGAAATTTATATTCACAAGCTGAAAATATGACTTTCGAATAGTTTGATCATTTTTCCGGGTGAACAGAAGCACATCTTCCCGAATTATCAGCAATTAATTGAAAACTGACCAAATGAAAAACCTCATTTTTTTCACAACTATATACTATATACTCTGACATACTATCTTAAATCGCATGAATGTTAGTCCACCTGTAGTAATTAATTCTCGTATTTTTCAGGTTGTACGAATTATTCGAAATCAGCCGCCAACGGAATTTGAAAAGAATAGACGAAAAAGGAGACGTTCCGGAAAATGCACTGTTTTATAAATGACATATTATATTTTTGGCAATGCCAAACAGCCATAATGTGAAATATTTCCTGTCTATTAACACAAATTATGTTAATTACAATAACAATTTGATATACTGCCTACGGATATTTTGTAAAATCAAAAATTATGAGATGGCAAATTTATTCATAAAAAAAAAGAACCATAGGCAAGTCGAATCAGACTGGAGGTGAGTGCTGATAATATCTAGTCATATGTGGTATTTCTTCAATCGAATACCTGCAGGAAAAAATCGATCTTGTAGGGCTTATCCGTTCATCAGCCAGCCAAAGACAGCGAGAGTCATATAATTTCGTATTGAACAAAATTTTTAAAGGCAATGCAATAATCTTATAATTATTGCATTCAACAATTCATGGAGTCTTTCTAGAAATGGCTTGCTAATGCATCAGGACCAGTCTAATGAGGCTGGAATTTTCCATTGAAATTTTTCAGAAACGTTAAATTGTCTGAAAGTTATGCGTAATTGTGATAATAATAAAAAAATCTATGAAAAATTTATTCTGCAATTGTCTGATCTGTCTTATCTCAATAATTCGATGTCATTGAAGTGTTTAATTGGGAAAAATTTATCAAATATATGAAGTGTAAGAATATTTTTAATCAACATGCATAATTCATATGAAAATGTAGATTTTTTAACGTTTGCCTATTCTCGTAGAATAGAACGGAAATGAGTTAGTCATTCAGAATCATTTCCTCACTTCCTTTCCATTCTGTATGTACATCGTACAACGAAAACTCATCGATTTCATTGAAATGTTCATTTTACTCTAATTTCTCCCACGAAATTTATCCGGAATTTTATTACACTTTTCTTCATTTTATTCAATATCTGCGCAATTTGAGGATCTACATATCACTTCGCAGATTATAATTGTCATCAATCGAATGGAAATGATTCTAAATGATTTTAATCAAATAATAATCGTAATTGAAAACAAAAAAAATTGATGTATGAATGTGCGTATGTGTGTGTGTGTGCTTCGGTCAATGTTTTGTATCGTATAATGGCTCAATATTGTTCTAAATTGATTTTTTTCTATTAAATCCGCAGTTAAAGGCTCCAGATTGAATTTAGTAACACACAGGAAATAATTTCCTTAAAAAAATTTCATAATTTCGGAATTAAAGCGATGCAGAAATTTTTCTCGAGCACAAAAAGTTTAAAAGAAAGTTACTATCTCTATTAAATTTGTTTATATCCTCGAAAAATACAAAATTCAACGTAGTGCGTATAAAGAAACCCACATAGAGAATTTCTATAGAATATTTCTATAGATTCATTCTATAGAAAATCCTACAAGTTTATCGTAAATGATACTGGGATATTTTTTATACGTGTTGTTTCTATAATAATTATTTCTATACGAGTTGAGTTTCATGCGATTCTATACTGAATCCATGGAAATGAAGATGGAGATGGCATTTTTCAGATGTGCTTATGAAAAATTTTTATAGAGAATTTCTATAGAAGAGTTCTATAAAAGAGTTCTATAGCGAATCTTATAGCTCTTATTGCATATGATATTGAGATATTTCCTATAGATATTGTTTCTATGAGAATTGTTCCTAAACAAGTGGAGTTTCATGTGATTCTATAATGAAATTTTGTGTCTATACGAAAAATGTCTATAAACTTTGTGCTTTTTGTGCTCATTCTTCCAACTCTACTAGTACCTATGAAAATTATCTCAATATCATATACGTATACCTATAGAATGAATCTATAGAGATTTTCCATACGTATGATGATTGGAAAATTATTGAGCTCTTAACAAAATTGCGTTACACGTCAGTTTATTGGGAGATTTCTAGTTTTTACGAATATTTTCTGTGAAATAAATCGAAAACTGTATGAATATGTTGTAAAATTCAATAAATAATGATTTCAATGCCGTTTACCGCATTCGGATTATTCTGAATTTGATGAATCATGTCTCATTTGACAGAATAAGAATTATGAAAATTTAGTAGACTCGATTATCTCCAATTTTATTATCACTCAAATTATTTACATTCACTCAAAAACTGTGATGAGCAGCGAAATAATTTAAGATATATTAGCTACTTGACGACAAGATACTTTCGAGTCTTCAACAGGGCCTTTTGAATTTTGGCGATATTGAAAATCAGCTATCGTTGAGGATCTAAAAATTCTTGATGATTTTTCCGTTTTCGAAGATGATTTCGGAGATTTTGAACTCGTGGCAATTGCTCGATGACTTTGTGATTTAGTTGAGCAATCTCTTGATTGATCTGGAACCCTCGAAAATGGCAAGAGCATTGTGCTACCTTAATCATGAATAAAAAATCATAATTATGTTGAATAGAATAACATTATCATAAAATTAATGATTTCTGAATGAACGTACGACTTTCATCCCGGATTTCTTTGCTGAAGTGGTGCGCCAAAAGTGCAAGAGTTTTATCATCAATTTTCGCCTCTGCAATACGCAAAATAACGATAAAAAAAAGTTAATTACTGCATTAAACATCATACGCTGTGATTTACAATGAAAAAATGATAATGAAATGAGCAGACATCGGACAAACTTTTTCTTTAACAAATAAATTATTATTAAATAAATAGGGAAGGTGGGGCAAAATGGACATAAGGGGTAAAATGGACACATCTGAATTTTCATGGTTTTATTCTGAAAAACGCTCCAAATTACTGAAAATAATGGAGGTAGAATTTTTTCAATGATTTCATTGAAAAGCTGGGGAAATTTTAGGAGGAAATGTAGGTGAAAATTTTTTTTTTCTCATTTTTGAAAAAAAACTTTTTTTCACTCAATCTTGAAGGGTACCCCCTTTCGCTTTTTTTCGAAAAAATGGTTTTTTGAAGATATCTCCCGTTCTATTCGTTGTAGCGATTCGCGGGTGGTCTTAAATTGAAGAGTAGCTAATTTCTCACATTTTCGTCAAAGTCTCATTGATTTTTATCGAAAATTACGGAAGTTACAGCCCAAAAACTGATTTTCAGAAATTGCCCTGTAATTTCGTAAATTTTTGATAAAAATCGATGGGACTTTAACGAAAATGTGGGAAATGAGCTCCCCTTCAATTTGAGACCACCCACGCATCGCTACGACGAATAGAACCGGAGATATCTTCAAAAAACCATTTTTTCGAAAAAACCCAAAGGGAACTCTTCGATTTTGGGGCAAAAAAATGAAAATTTACCAAAATTCGAAAAAATTGATTCCGATACATGTTTTCCGCCTAAAATTCCCTCAGCTTTTCAATAGAATCATTAAAAAGAAGATAACTTCGATCGTTTCATTTAAATGTCCATTTTGCCCCACTTTCCCCTATGTGAAAAATTCGCACTCGTAGTTTTTTGAATTTTCTTCATGCGCGTATTTTCAATTTTTTTTTTAATGAAATGATTCATTCGTTGAAAGAAAGAAAAATCTAAAAATTGCCAGGTGTCTGTTATTTTTAGTGTCATTGAAAAATACTTTTTCCTGAAGCAATTCGACTGTCACTGAGACTCCGACTGAGTGGAAACATTTTCTCCTTCAAATTTTGCTGAGATTCTTCACTTGCTTTCTTAGAAATCGTCAATAAATCCTTGTTCTCCTCTTCAGAAGTCCTTGATCGTGCAGCACAGTTACTGCACATCTCTGCAGTTCTTTCACATGTTCTAACGTCAATACTCTCATCTCATGAAAAGAAATTTTAAAAAATTCAATATTGAAAATTTAGGATAAGTCTTTTGTTTCAATATCTTGAAAATTAAGCGAGATAGCGTAATTTTTCCTTAATCTCCTATTGTAGAGAATTTTAAGAGCTACAAAAGAGGTTTCTACTAAAATTTAGCTATCTCGCTTGATTTCCGAGATACTCTCGGAAAATACCTATTTGCTAATACATTACATAACAAAAACAAAATTCCAAATTAAAGGAATTACCTTTAGATCCATGACAACAACTGCATACAGATGGAGGAGGTAAGGAAATTATCTGTGGTGATGCTGATGGCTGATCAAAAAGAATTCTATCAACAAGTCTCGCTGAAATGCAATTTTTTTATAGTCTCAAATCTCGAAATAGTAATAATTGATGAAAGATATTAATGTTCTCTTGAATTACCAGCTAATGGACCGAGAACTGGTGCCAAAACAGATGCAGTTTTCAGTGATGGCATCATATTTGTATTTTTCTTTTATGAAAAAAAAAAAAATATATTAATGCTAAATGATGATACTTTTAGATATTTTCGTAACTATGTTACAAATACACTTCACGCCATTAACTTCGTCACGTATGCCGTCTGCTCTTTTTTCTTATTTCTTCTTCTCCTCCTCCTCGAATAATCATTGGTCAGTACACCAAGGAAACCAGCACAAAACATTCAAATATCCAAAAGTATCAGAATTCTCATTTTTTTCGCTCATTCTCTCGTGAATTCATCTTTCAAATAATGGAACAATATTTTTTATAAATTATTATTTATTAATAATCGCCTCGAAGGAATGATGCCAACAATACAAATTGAATAGACAATTTTTACTGCACATTCTATCAACTTTTGCCTTTTTTTTCATTCAATTATATTCGTCAGCTTTTTATCCTTATTTTTCGCCATTTACAATAAACTTTTTTTTGAGATTTTTCATCAGCAAATCGCAGAGAGGCTCCCATTACCCCGAGTGTAAGAATACTAGAGTCCATTCAATTGAAGGCATTTGTTATTTTCTGATTTACTTCAACATTGAAAAATTGTCATCATAATTCCAATCAATAAAAAATAATAAAAAAAAAACTCTCGATGACCCCAAAATTCTTGAAATATTCGCATGTTGAATTACTATTTTCTATCTAGAAACGTAAAAAGATAAAATAATTGAAAAGAAAAGAAAAATTAATCAATCACTCATTGTCCGTACTCTCAGCTCTCGTTAAATTCTAATTAAACATACTTTTAATAATTTTATCAGTGACCTTTACAGCTAATTTCTTCAAAGAATAATATCTTATATTGATGAAAAAAAAAAAAAAGAGAATATATTTTTGTAAAAGTTAGAAATAGATGCGATGACAGGATTTACGAGTGATTGGGCCTTTGCACTTTGGGCATTTCTTTTGTGTACTAAGAGTAGCAAGGAGACATTCTTCGCAGTATATATGGCCACATTTTGTTGACATGGGTTTACGTGCAGCTCTGAAATCCTCGAAGCATACTGGACAGGTGAGAACTGTTGGTGAACCATCGACCGAGTCATTTATCTGTGGAATTAATTTAGCTATTGGATCTTCCGTAATTATCGAAGAATCAATTTCAATTACTGGATCTTCCTCTGATGCTGCTGCACTAGTCGTTGCTGGTGATCTTTTCTTTGGTTTACCAGCTCGACGTGGTGGGATCTCTCTGTGGAATATAAAAGTAAAGATAAATATTTTGGAATTGGCTTTCTAATAAATAAGCAGTCGCTTATTGTTGCCCAATTTCTCCACAAAAGAAAGCGTTTAAATAAAGCCGTGTGAAATTAATTTTTTTCAATAATTCCATTAAAAAGCTCAGGAAAATTCTATTTTTTTTTTAGGACCCATCTCACATAAAAGGTTAAATCATTTACCATCAATTTATGTGATTCTAAGTAAAAGTAATCAATTTATGTGATTCTAAGGAACTGGAAATATCTCTAAGAAAGTGAAATTTTTCTTGAAAAATTAGAAAGTCTGAATTTTCAACAAAAAAAAAATCAATTTTTTCCATTCTCTCTCTGAATCATTAAAAAAAAATTATCTTAAATATTTCAACGGATTTCAAGCAGTTTTCATGATATAAAACCGATTCTGAAGTTTTCAGATAAATTGATTCTATTCAATCCTCAGTTTTTCGAGAATATCTCAGAAACTAAGCGAGATAACGCGATGTTGCCCAATCCTTTATTGCAATTTCTTACCAAATGTTAGGACGAAAAAGGCGTATCTCCATTGTTTACCGAAATATTAAAAAAAAACTGTCGACAAAATGAAATCAATTACGAAATTCTGACGACGAATTGCGGATATTTATTGAATAATATTCAATTGTTTCCAGAATTGCCTCAACAATAAGAACCTTCAATGTTTTTAGGCTTTGTTCTCTTCCAAGGTCAATATAATTTGCCACAATGGTACTGTATCCATTCCATTAATGACAAATTTTCAAAAAAAAACGATGAAAAATAGATTTTCACTCTTTTCCCTTTTTTTTCGTGAATTGTCAGACAAAAAAATGATATAAAAACGATTATGCACGTTTCAGACATGAATAAATAAAAAATAATCAGACAAATCAATCTCATTCCATCATCAGTTTTTTAAAAATACCCCGGGTACTAAACGAGATAGAGCAATTTTGCCCGAATCCTTTTTTGTAGCTCTCAAAATTCTTCACAAAACCATTCTCGGGCCAAAGAGGCCTATCTCCATGATTTACCGTGATATTTCAAGAAAAACTGATGACATTCAGATTCAGATTATCGATAGTTGATAAATAATATTCAACTGTTTCCCGAAATTGCCCCAACAATAGAATACTTCAGTGTTTTTCAGGCTTTGTTCATTCTCAATGGCAAAATAATTTACCGTGATGGTACTGGATCAATTGCATCAATAATAATTGTCTCAGAAAGCTCGAAATTTCGACGTGAATTGGTACTGCTTGTTTCATTGCATATTGGTTCATCACCCTGACTGACAACTCGCCCGCGGGTCTGTCTTGCTGCTGGCATTGGTGAATCAGATGTTAAATCAATGTAATGAATTGGCTCTGGTGATGTGGATTGTGCACGATTACGGCGTCTTCTTTTCGGTGCAGTCGACATGATTAACCTCTTCAATAATCTGTCAAAAAATAATAAATAATTCAATATTTAGAAGACTAATCAACGATAATTGTGGACAATTCTCTCTGTGAATTATGGAATTTTTTGCACTTACAGGAGGATTTAAAAAAAAAACGGTTAACCAAATTATCTAGTGTCTCCGAATGCCGTGAGTTATGGAAATGTCTCGAGAATCCTCTCGTTTTTCTCCTCGTCAAATAAAAAAAAAATTTATATCTGATTTTTCATGTATTCGTGATAAAAACAAATAATTGTACAAATAAATTAAATTCTTTTGTTTTTTGTTTTTCTCTTGAAAAATGTATAGCACAAAATATGATTTTTTTTGTTGTGCTACCTCAAGATTTTCGAGATTGACATTGGCATGCTCACTAGCGCCACGTTGCGGTGATACACATACACGAGAAGTTTTTCAAAAAGCATGTGTGTTGGTGGAGGAGTGAGGGGGAGGAGGAAGATTCATTAGTTTGCTGAAAAATTTTGTGGTTGGAGTCACGAGAAGTCTCTCATGTTTTGTGCGGGTCAATTATCGAAGACGGGTCATGGCGTATGTCAATGTTGCCGAATGGAAGACAGAACAAGTTTGTGAATGGTTAAAAGGTGAATTTACAAAAATAAAATAACAATTTGAAAAAAAAAGTTCATTGTTTAATTTGTGTGTCTTTGAAAGAAAAAAAAATGATGTTTTTAGGGCGTGACAAGCATAGAAAAAATGAATGATCATTGGGCATAGTGAAACCATTGTTTTTATGCTCCAAATTTCACAATTATTTTCCGCGCACTTTTCACTTGAAATTAAAAAAAAAAAAAAAGATAAAAATATGAATTTTTGCGATAAATTAATTTATTGTCTGTTTCTTCGAAATATCTTGGAAACTAAGGGAGATAGAGTAATTTTCATGGTGACCTTTTTTGTGGATCTCAAAATTCTCTACAAGATAGGTCATTATGAAAATTTCTCTATCTCGCTTACTTTCCGAAATATTCTGGAAAAACCTGATGAATCCAGATATTTTAGTTTTTTCTTTGTTTTCATGTAACTTATTCATCCAATAATGAACGATGACTAATACCACATTAATTGATTTTTCATAGGTCTTGACAATTCCGTACTTCCCTACGTACACAGTTTCACAAATAACAAAGTATCTGGACAACAATTATTGAGTTTGAGACCCGAGGATTTGGAGCAATTGGGTGTAATTAAATTGGGACATCAGGAAATAATACTTGAGGCTGTTGAATACTTGAGAAATTTTCATTATGAGCTTGATCGTGAAAATTTACAATTACTTGCATTACGATTATCATGCCAGGCACATAGTTTACACAATGAGCTATCAAGGCAAACCGACTCAAAGCCAGTTACTACACAAACATTATCCGACGTAGTTGGTGTTGTTACAGCTGTAAAACCATTGGTCAGATGGTTAGACAGGCCACCATTCAGTGGACAACTAGAGTACAATGATAGAAAAACGCAGTTATTAAAATTGAGCATTGAAATGGCAACATGTGCACAGAGAGACAGATTTGCTGAGAAACCAATCGAAGAGATAAGAACAACGTGCGGTGAATTAGCTAAATTGGCTGATTATATTATTCAGGATATTGCGGATCCAATGATACTACAACCATCTAGCTTGGATTTGGCAACACTCAAGAAGAGGCCTGGCGATGATTTGGTAAGTTTATTATTTGAAAATATGAAATTTTTCAATTGATTCATTTTTACATAGAAAAATGCTTTCTTAATTTAAGAATGTGCAGTCACTTAATTTGAGAATGTGCAGGTCACTTAAATTAAGAAAGAAAAGTCACTTGATTTAAGTGAGTTTTACTTTCTTAAATTAAGAAAGAAAGTCACTCGATTTAAGTTAGAAAAGTCACTTAATTTAAGTGAGTTTTACTTACTTAAATTAAGAAAGAAAAAGTCACTTGATTTAAGTGAGAAAAGTCACTTAATTTAAGTGACCTGCCATTCTTAAATTAAGTAACTGCACATTTTTAAATTAATAAAAAAATTTTCGCTGTGTATCATCAGTTTTTTTTCAAATATCTAGATAAATAATAGAGATACGCCCATTTTAGCCTAATATGATTTTGTAGACAATGAGGGCTACTAAAAAGGATTGAGCAGAATGACTCTATCTCGTTTAGTTTCCGAAATATTTTCAAAAAACAGTCAAAATAATAGATGTCTCCTTTTATGTTTTTATTACGGAAATCTCGTTCTTTTTGAAAAATAACTCGGAAACTAAGCGAGATGAAGTGATGTGGCACGAACACTTTTTTAAAGATAATTTCAAAGAGTTACAAAGAAGAAATAGGATAAAATCGCCCTATCTCACTCAGTTTCCGAGATTATTCTCAAAAAATCAATGGTCGACTCGTTATTATTCATTTATTCGTTTTTTCTTCTTCCAATACTTTCTTTTTAAATGTCTCGGAAAGTAAGCGAGATAGGGCGATTTTACTTCAATTATTTTTGTTACATCTTGAGTTTCTTACAATAAAGGATTCGGATGGAGAAGGCGTATCTCTTTTAATTTCCGAGATATTCTCAGAAAAATTCTACTAAATCACTGCACAATAGTGAAAACAAATAATCACATGAATGAAAAAACTTGCGTGATATACGAAACACTTTTATTTCACACGCCGGAAGCATTTCCGGCCTTTCCAGGCTTCCAAACTGAAGCAGTGAACAGAACAAATAAAAAAAACCTCTTTTATGCTTCTCATTTAGTTCAGTCCTTTCTTCTCCATGTAATAACATAAAATTATCAAAATTCCGTAGGGTTTTTATATTCTTCCATCCTTCCATGGAACTCATCAAATTGCTGAAATAAAATTTAGCTCAATAGCACATCAGTGTGGTAAAATGGAGGAAGGTGATGAAATTGTACAGGTAATTATCACAAAACATGATTAATTTATAATCAATTGATCTTTATTCATTGTGACATTGTTTAAACAGGTTAATTATCAAACTGTCGTGGGCTGGGAGAGAAAAAATGTCCTCGAATTGTTCAATGAAAGTCCTACTGAAGTTTTATTGACACTTAAACGTCGTCCAAGGCATACTAAAGTTTATGGACAAATATACATAAAACCATACAGATTACCAAGTAATAAAAAGACACCATATGCAACAAGATGGCAACATAATTTACCATCACCAAGGCCTGAATTACTGACAATACCGGATTTTACGATGCCATTACCAAGGTGACAAATATTAAATTATTGTTTTTCTTTTTAGAAATAATATCAATGAAAATCTTGATAGCTCACTTTCGAAATGTATGAAAAATTGGTCTGGAAGAAATTCTTAATTAACATTGAAATAAATGAAATGTGCATGATGTGGGTATTTCTATACAGTTAAATGGCCGGAAACGGTAAAAATATCTTCTTTATTTAGCCCGGTACCCCCGGTATTCTTTTCATTATTCAATTCAGTTCATCTTCCATGTAAATTCTCGGTTCTTCAAAAAAAAAAAAAAAAAGGATCTCTTCACATTCTTAATTTTTAGAATTTTTAAAGAAATAAACGTTAATATTCACTTTTTTTCGTCATTCTTCATTGAAAAAGCATCTCAGAAACTAAGCGAGATAACCCAATGTCGCTTGAATCCATTTTTGTACAGAATTTCAAGTGCTAAAATCAAAATTTTCTACAAAAATTTCCCTATCTCGCTTGGTTTTCGAGATATTCATAAGAATCATTGACCCACTTTGTCCCCGAAATTCGCCGAATTTTAACATAAAAAAAAAAACTCTATCATTATCACAGCATGAATCATCATGAAATTATCTTGATCCACAGGCACACACCAAAGGATCCGAGTCCCGAGCCCGCAAGCATAATCAGCACTGTCAGTATGTTGGACACAATAGCGACTGATAGCAGTGATTCTGATAGTGAAATTGAGCCACCGCTCTCAGTACGTCTTTATGCATCAAAGCCACGCAGTTTAGTACAGCGTCGTGCAACAATAACTGGTGCAAGTCCTACAACAAAGCATGCAATTGATATTGAACAATTTTGGAAAGAATTGAAACAAGAGCACAGTACAACATTTCAACTGCGCGATAAAGCTGCATCCTGTGCCCACGGATTGGACACAGTACCATCAAATCTACGTCCACAGACGTGTCTTGGAATTGAACAGACAAAGAGAAAGAAAAAATTTGATGATGAAAAAAAAACAATTGAATGTGATTTATCAGAAATTAGAAATACGCGAAATATTATAAGTAATAATATTGACTGTGTTAATGAAATTAATTCGAATTCAATTAAAATTATTGATAATATATCCAGTGAAAATGATAACAGTGTCATTGAAAAGAGCGATAATAGTTGTGATACAACAGTGCCTTTGTTGGATAAATATGATGATAATAATGATGACGATAATAGCATTGTTACGGACAGAAGTGATACTATTGAGAAAAAATCTGGAAAAAACAACCGAAGAGATAGAGGAAAATTGGACAAGAGCTACAGTACACCAGCCTATGATTTAACAGAATTAATGCCTGTTGAAATAGTTGAAAATTCTAATCACACGAATTTAATGATAGATAATTGTACGAATAGTATTAAAGTGATTGAGACTGATACCAATAATTTAATAAGCAATTCAGAAATTGAAAAATCTCTTGATAATAATGAAATAATTGATGATATTAAAATGGAGGGAAGTGTTGCTCAGAAAATTAATTTTATAGAGGAAAAATTTCGTGAAATTAATTGTAAAGAATTGAGAGGTAACACTGTTAATACGATATCTGATAATGATAATGCACTTGATAAAGAAGACCAAAGCCATGATGTACATGATAGTGAAGGGAATTTAATTAATAAGTCATCGGATAATTTTAATGCATCCAGTCGTGAAAGTAGTGAGGAGAAATCTGAATCAACTGGCAGTTACAAGGAGGGAATTTACAGTAGTAGCAGTGAAGCTGATGCACAAATGCCTGTCGTTAAATTTCAACAGACCCCTATTCTAACAGAAAATAATAAAGCATCAGAAATCACTGCTAAACTACCTCCAAAGAGCTCTGAATTAAATGCAGTAAACAAAATTAATGCTACATGTGATTCTAAGGAAAATTTGAGTCCTCAAATATCTAGAATTGATCCGAAACTCCGTGTCACACCTCCAGAGCCACCGCCTCGTAAATATTTTACAAAGCCAGCACCGCTGAATTTAAATATGACACCACCTGAGCCACCAGAAAGGCCAAAAGTCCTTGAAAGAAAAGAAATTCGTCGTATTGATAATAATCGCTCAAATTCCGAGACAGTGCAGTCATTCGAGGGTTATCGGGATTTCGTTGAAAAATCAACAGACTTCATTGATGAGCCAAGTACACCAGTAAATGAACGAAGAACATTGATTGATCATTTTGGTTATTCAGAAATTGATAAATACGACAGACAATTGCTGAGAGATGAAAAACCAATTGTTGAGAGATACGAGCCATTTACTGAAAAATTCGGCAACGGAAGTGCCTTGATTATGCAGAACCAACCAACCGAGATTATTGCTATTCCACGTAGTAATGACTCACCGGATGGAGCTGGATGTTCATCGCAGCACTCACAGACCCAAGAATTTAGGCGTACATTGGAGAAGGATAAACACAGTGAAAGGGGTGTTGTTAATAGAGCAATGATGGTTGCACGAAGTATTGGACTTCATGGTTCATCAAAATTGTCTTCTGGTAGTCCTAGAAGCAGCAGAAAACGGAATATACTTTTGGCTAAACGGAGAAATGTTTCTGTAAAAGACATTGGCATTGGGGATTTGGAGGGATGGTTGACATACAGAAGCAGAGGGGCCAGAGGTGCTTGGGCAAGATCTTGGTTTGTTCTGAAGGGCTCATCATTGTATCGCTTCAAAAACCAAGAGAGCATCAAGTCTGACTGCTTAATTGTATTACCAGGTTTCACAGCATCTCAAGCTAATGAAGTTAAATCACGGAAATATGCATTCAAAGTTTATCACACTGGTACTGTATTTTATTTTGCTGCTGATACTGAAGACTCATTGATAATATGGTTGGATTCCATTAATAAAGCAACATTTGGAGCTGACAGTGCTAATAGAACGAGTGGATTATTCAGTGAGACTGATGAAAGTGATTGTGAATCCAAGACAAAAACGAAAAATACAAATTCAGAGTCAAAAATTAATTCTGATAAAGGCTTTGGTTCATTGAAAAAATTAGGAAGAAAGGATTCTGGTGCTAAGGATCATGATATTGGTGGTGCTAGTTTGGACAGAAAGTATCTGAGATTTTTGGGAACTAGAACACAAAATGTACCAGTTCCAACTGCTCAATTCCGGAGTTACAGGAGAGTATTGCCATCATCTACACCAAATAAAAAACCAGAATCAGTATCTAATTCACCGGATCTTCGTGTCACCATAGCTGGCAGTACATTTTACGGATTGACATCTTCTCATAGTGCTACTGACGTTCCCACAACGACTCAAGACATGCCTGATTATCGTCAAACTACAGACAGGTAAAATTCAAAAAAAAAATTGAATGAATCGTCGCCCAAGAAACAAAATAGTGTAAGTGCTGTGTATAAACATAGCCCTTGCGCCCTTTTAACTCTAAGGCGACGAAATGTGATAATTTATTCTCTTTCTATCTCCACTTGCTTTCCATCTATATTAACAAATAACTGGACACTTGTAAATTTCATGATTTCTATTTAAAAATTAATAAACTAAATTTAAAAAGTAAACTCTCTGATTTTAATTTTTTATTCAATTCCTAGGAGATCACAGTCAAGCCGAAATCGCCGACCCGATGACCTCCGTGGTTTTGTAACACTCGAAGAATTTATGCTTTCTCATCACGATAATCGTCAACGCTCCATTGCCAATAGATCTGTATCACCAAGATCAACACCATTAACAAATGACCATGTACATCTCCAATATCGTCAATGCGATGACAATAATATTGTATATGGACCAAATCGTGGATTCAACTCTGAATTTGCCAATAATGGAATGATATACGGTCATCCACGTAATGGTGAAGAGACTCCAAATGTCAATAGACCCGTTTATTACACAAAAAATCCAGGCAGATCAACGCCAGATCGTGTTGATGGAATTTATGGAGCTAGGTATGTGCGACGACCTCAAGAGGATATTGTTTATTATCCTCCAAAACTTGATACTTCGAGTCACTGGCAGAATGTCTCGAATGAGTTAGCAAGAGAACAACAACGAGCACATTCTTCATTCAATGGAAGAAGTGATTTCCATCAGATACACAGGGATGATCGGGTTACTCCGAATATGAGCAGAATCCGGAGAAATGAAAGTGCGAATGATCGTGAATTCTTCAATGAAGAAGTTCCAGTTCAACCACCTCCAAGGATATTTGTCAGGGATAATGGATATTCTGGATCGAGTGGCGATTTAACTTGTTGTACATCAGGAACTCTCCAGAGAGTAAGAAAAGAGGCTTCAGTCAGTAGAAAAGGAAGTTTTAATCTGAATGATCGATACAGGTGCGAAGACAAGAGCTGGATGGATTCTCTCAGGCGATCGGACAAAAAATTGAGTTCTACGCAGAAATCAAAGTTGAAAAATGTCGCACAGTATCAGCCACCACCAATTCCATCTTCGCCGTTCGAGCAAGATGGTATGAGAGCTGCTTTTGAAATGCACTTGGATAAAGGTGAACATGTGCAGAAGCCGAGTAGACTGAAGAGCTTATTTGGCAGCAGAAGTCCCCAGAAATCTACCAACAATTTGGATCTATCGAAAGAGCAAGAGAAGACACTTTTAGGCTCACCCAGGCTCCATCGGGCCTTGTTCAGAGACAGAAGCTTCAACCAGAGACAGCGAACTCCAGCGACCACTACCGTCACCACTGCCACCAGATCTGGCAGCCAAAGCCCTGGAGACAGTGGAATAAGTCAATCTATAAGCTCATACAGTGGCATCAGTCAATCGCACACTCTCAGTCAGAGCTTCAGCTCTGTCAGCTCCGTCAGCGACTGGAGTCCTGATACTCCGTCCATTAATTCGGAGAAAATCAATCATGGACACAAGAGAAATATTAGAAATTTAATGAATCCTCCAACGCTGCCTTATATTCCACCACCAAGCTCACCCCCTCCTGATGACTATCCTGGCTTGGAATATCCACCGGTTTTTGAACCAGGAACTTACTCGTTGTCGGATGCCTCATTGCTCAGGGGCAGGAGTAATAAAGCTCAGAATGAAAATTGATAATTCAGTAGTGGAATGATAAAACACGATTTTTCATGATACTAAAAAAAAAACAGAAATCTGAAAAATTTACATTTTTTTTTGTTACAAATGAATTATTGAGAAAAAGGGAAAAATTTGCAGATATAGAAAATTCAAGACACTATTAATGCAAATTTTTTCAATATTTTTTTTTTTATCATAATTAGTTTGTTTGAAAAAGTACGAAAAATTATTGGATGCATGCTAATTGCATCATCATAATTTCTTGTGAATATCTGGGAAAATAAGTGAGATAGCGAAATTCTTGTAGGCTTAAAAATTTTCTACAAAAAAAAAAAGATTCTACGAAAATTATGCTATCTCGCTTGGTTTCCGAGATATTCTTGTTTTACTGAATTACACTACTGAATTAATTCGTTAGTGAAGTTACTAATAATTGCTATTATTATTATGGAATTTATTATTTCCAATTGTTTATATATATCATTAGCAGTAAGCAAGCTTTTGCTGAAAAAAGACGACGGTTTTGACGTATTAAATTGTTAAAATTGAGCAAATTGATTAATATTTACAAATAGAATAATTTTTTTTCATGAAAATTCTTCGATAAAATCTAGAGTTAATGAGAAAGTAAATATTACATGAAGAAACCCGTCCACACGTGCCTCTGAATCAATAATTTAATTGAGGATCACGGTTTTTTATTGAAAATTTTGGTATTAGATTTGCTGCTCAAATCGATAAAACTTTTTTAGAATTTTATATTTGAGGCAATAAAATAGATAATTCTGTTCGAGCGCTTGCTTGAATAATGGCTTTCGAATTTCAAATAACAATCGAGTATTATAGTGTTTACTGTATTATCTGTGAGGTTTTTCTGTTTATTTTGGTGAAGGACAAAAAAAAAAAAAAGTTTTCATAATGAATTTTGAGGGAAAATTGTTTTTTTCAAGAATGTGATGAATTATTTACAGCAAAAGTGCCTACGATACATTTTAATACATATCTTTTATGTAGGAATGAGTGAAAAATAACAAAATCTAACTAATATTTTATACAATTAGCAATAGTAAACTATTATTTAATAATTTCCATGTAAATATTGTTTATCGAAATGATAAAATATTATTTGATCATCAGATTTTTGAGGATATTTCGGAAACTAAGCGAGATAGGAAAATTTTTGCAGAAACCTTTCTTGTACTTTTTAAAAATATCTGCAGAAAAGAATAAGGGCAGAATCGCTCCATCTCGCTTAGTTTCCGAGATATTTTTGAAGAACTGACGACAGAATGAAATGAATTTGTCTGAGAACTTCGGATTCTTGAAATAAGAGATATAAATTGACTATTTCCACGCACTTTGTACTCGTCTTTTCTTTTATTTTCAAAATATTCTTGTCCTTGAAGAGAAATACTCGTCAATTTTAACGGTCAGAACAGAACGAGAGGTTCATCGATTCAAACTCGGAAAATTTAGTGCTCGTGTAATCGTTATTGCATATTTATTTTTTACTCCTTGACTTGATAATGGAAAAAATTGTTGGATTAATTGATGGACCAGTGGGTAGTCTTGTTGGAGCTGGACTTCAGATTATTGTGACCAAATTTACGAGTGGATCACGTTCTCCCAATGATTCCAATGGGCGAGCGAGTTATTCTACTCCAAGGGATTCCGAATATCAGAGAGTTATGAAAGTTTATGATCAAGTTGAGGCACATCTCCATGGTGCTATGAAAGTTTTGAAGCCAGCGATGGAAATCAAAGACATTATGATTAATCAGAGATCCAAATCTGCTGATGTACACTCAGGTATTTCATGAAATTATTTTCAAAAAATTTTAAAAACTTTAAAAAAAGTAATTACAAAAATTTCCCTCTTTCGCTTAATTTTCGAGTTATTTTGTAAAAATTAATGAAATTTCAAGAAAAGGTGGAAGAAGAGAATTCTTTTTTCGCCGTTGATTTTTTGAGAATATCTCGGAAACTAAACGATATAGCGTAATTTTATCCTATGCTTCTTCTAAGAAAATTCAAGAGTTACGAAAAAGATATTTTCTTTTATTTTATTATTTTATTTTATTATTTTTCAGAAAAACTTCAACAATCTGAAATTAATTACTATACACCCCAGAAAAATCGTTCAGAATCAGGTCAGAGAAGTTGCAGATGTTCTGATAAAAATCTGACAAAATCGAGATATGATGAATCATTCAAAGAGAATTCATCTAACGCAAGTGTAATAAATTGTTTTATTAAAAAAAAAATATTTTTTCCAATGTAGATGAACTGCGAGTATTTCCTTCGATTTTTCAGAATTCGAAATCATTCATCTGTTCTTCACCCCTGTCGAAGAAGAATCGTTCAACATCATCAGCTCATTCAATTTCTAAGTTATCCAATATCTCGATGATCAGACAGAACGATACAACAGAGAATGCATTGAAAAATTGTGGAAAATGTGGAATTAGTGTGAAAGCTGTTAACAAGTTGGCTGTAACACCATGTGGTCATACTTTTTGCTATCGATGCATTCCACCAAAACATTTCTCTGCATGTCCAATTTGTAAGAAGCCTCTGCTTTCATCACATCTACGGAGTCTTAACTATTGATTCTTACGATAAGTTCAACAATTCAGTAGCAAAGAGAAAAAAAGGGATAAATCGATTCATTCTTGTGATCGTTTCCAATGAAATATCTTGGAAACTAAGCGAAATAGGTTGATTTTTTCGGTTCCCTTTACACAGAAAAAAATGTTTTCTCAGTTTGAGAATGTGCAGTCACTTAATAAGAACGTGCAAGTTACTTAAATTAAGAAAGAAAAGTCACTTGATTCAAGTGAGAAAAGTCACTTGATTTAAGTGAGTTTTATTTCTTAAATTATGAAAGAAAAAATCACTTGATTCAAGTGAGAAAAGTCACTTGATTTAAGTGAGTTTTACTTGATTAAATTAAGGAACAAAAAATCACTTGATTCAAGTGAGAAAAGTCACTTGATTTAAGTGAGTTTTACTTTCTTAAATTAAGGAACAAAAAATCACTTGATTCAAGTGAGAAAAGTCACTTGATTTAAGTGAGTTTTACTTTATTAAATTAAGAAACAAAAAATCACTTGATTCAAGTGAGAAAAGTCACTTGATTTAAGAGAGTTTTATTTCTTAAATTAAGAAAGAAAAAATCACTTGATTCAAGTGAGAAAACTCACTTGATTTAAGTGAGTTTTACTTTATTGAATTAAGAAACAAAAAATCACTTGATTCAAGTGAGAAAAATCACTTGATTTAAGTGAGTTTTACTTTCTTAAATTAAGGAACAAAAAATCACTTGATTCAAGTGAGAAAAGTCACTTGATTTAAGTGAGTTTTACTTTATTAAATTAAGAAACAAAAAATCACTTGATTCAAGTGAGAAAAGTCACTTGATTTAAGAGAGTTTTATTTCTTAAATTAAGAAAGAAAAAATCACTTGATTCAAGTGAGAAAACTCACTTGATTTAAGTGAGTTTTACTTTATTGAATTAAGAAACAAAAAATCACTTGATTCAAGTGAGAAAAATCACTTGATTCAAGTGAGTTTTATTTCTTAAATTAAAAAAAGAAAAAATCACTTGATTCAAGTAAGAAAACTCACTTGATTCAAGTGAGTTTTATTTCTTAAATTAAAAAAAGAAAAAATCACTTGATTCAAGTGAGAAAAGTCACTTGATTTAAGAGAGTTTTATTTCTTAAATTAAGAAAGAAAAAATCACTTGATTCAAGTGAGAAAACTCACTTGATTTAAGTGAGTTTTACTTTATTGAATTAAGAAACAAAAAATCACTTGATTCAAGTGAGAAAAGTCACTTGATTTAAGTGAGTTTTACTTCATTAAATTCAGAAACAAAAAATCACTTGATTCAAGTGAGAAAACTCACTTAAATCAAGTGAGTTTTCTCACTTAAATCAAGTGATTTTTTCTTTCTTAATTTGAGAAAGTAAAACTCACTTAAATCAAGTGACCTTTTCTTTCTTAATTCAAGTGACTGCACATTCTTTAAATAGAGAAAACATTTTTCTTGTGTATGTAAAGAATTCTAAAAACTACAAAGAAGGCTTACGGCAAAATCACCCTATCTCGCTTATTTTCCGAGATATTTCAAAACAATTGAATGACAAATAAAATAATCAAAAAAAGACCTTCGGTTTAAGCTACTGAATTACTAGAACATTATTATTATCATTTCATTAACATTATTATTATTAACATTATTATTATTAACATTATTATTATTTCATTGGGTTTCTTTGGCTTAAGAACAAAGTGGCGCAAGTGCTATACTAAAAATAGCACTTACGCCACTTTTTTTCCAAGGCGACGATTTAATTTTACTCGGATAAGTTCAATTATTTTGACTTCATTTCGGAAATATTTTGGGAATATTGAAGAGAATGTATGAAGAGACCTTTCGTTCTGTAGTAAATGAGATTCTCTGCAAAAAAAACGTCTCCTGATATTTTCATCTAAATCCCTTATTTCAAAAATATTTACGAAACAAGTTGAATTTTTTTTTCTTCGAATTTTTCAAGTTTTTGTGCCTTAATTTGATGTATTGCATCGTTTTTTTTATTTTTTTCTCTTATTTGAATAAAGAATTTTCATCATGCAAATCTCAGAAAATTATTTAAAAAAAAATAAAAATATTGGGTTGAACAAAAAACAAATGTTCTTTTTTTCAAATATTTTTGGCGGGAATATTTTGCAGCGCCGCCATACGATCGATATGTGAAATCCCAACAAGTTCCACACAATTCCCGGATTATTATCTGAAAAAACCTGAGAAAAGCCGTTTTTATCCAAAGCTCAACATTCCAAAAAAAGTCAAATTTTATCCAAAACTCAGATACATTACGAAATTATCATTTATTGATGAAAAAATAAAAATAGTGATTAAAGGTGTGTCTAGACAATGCGTCTGACTCGTTGAGTGATCGCGCGTAAATTACAATCAGCTGGTGTAACGTGCTTTCCGAACAGATTCTTTGTGTGTCTCTTCCCACAGATAATTTGACATTTGAAACTGAAAATATAACATTTAAGAAATATGATAGGAAAAAATGAAACGTCTAATATAAATGATGCTAGAGTCAAAACAATTACGGAAAAGAGAAAAATTTTGGAGGACAATTCTGCTGAGGTGAGACTAAATTCTTAATTTATGTGTAGGGGAGAGTGGGGCAAAATGGACACTGTTATGAAACGTTTAGAGATTGATTTTTTTTGATGATTGTATTGAAAAGCTGAGAAAATTTTAGCCGGAAAACAAGTGTCAGATGCATTTTTTTCGAATTTTTTGAAAATTCTATATTTTTCAGCATTTTTGAAGGGTCAGCCTTTCCTTTTTCGAAAATCTTCAGTTTTTTGCAAATATCTCTGGTTCTATCAATCGTAGCAATTCGGGACCGGTCTCAAATGAAAGGTGAGCTCATTTCCCATTGATTTATGGGGTTTTGAATTCAAAAATATCAATTTTTCGGATAGTTATAGGACAATAACTGTTTCACAAAACTGTTTCACAAAAATGCCCATAAATACCTCGAAAATCGATATTTTTTAATTGAAAACTCTATGAATCGATGGCAAATGATCTCACCTTTCACTTCCCGTTGGAATTTTTATGCTGCGACAAATAGAACCGAAAATATTCTCAAAAAACTGAAAATTTCCAAAAAAAGGCAGGGTCTTATCCCTCTAAAATGCTCAGAAAAGTCAAAATAGCCAAAAATTCAAAAAATCAATGCCAGCACTTGTTTCCCGTCCAAAATTTCCTCAATTCTCCAATGGAATCATTAAAAACAATCTACAGCCAATATTTCTATTTATTTCAGAAGTTTTTCATAATATTTGCCTGACAATTTAAATGTGTCCATTTTGCCCCACCTTCCCCCAATTATCAAATAAGCAAGAGAAGAGACTGGAATTTTATCTATTGAAAGTCAGTTGTAAAGTGTGAAGAGAGCATAATTCTATGTTTCTTTGTGAATATCTTGGAAAGCAAACGAGATAAGGCGACTTTGCTTCAATCCTTTTTTGTAGAAAATTTCAAGAGCTACTAAGATGTATTCGGGCAAAATCGCTTTATCTCGTTTCGTTTCCCGAGATATTCTGCAAACATGGATGAGACTCCAGTATTGAGAAAATGAGAGACGAGAAGATTCTCCTCTTCGTCGTTTTCTTTCTGAGAATATCTCAGAAACTAAGGGAGATTGGGTGATTTTGTTTCAATCCTTTCTTGGAGAGAACTTCGATAGATACAAAAAAGGATCAAGGCAAAAAAGATGTATTTTCATTAGTTCCTGAGCTATTGCCCCCGAAAGAATGATATTCTAATGTTGAGAAGAAAAAAGAAGAGAATTCTCGTTTTTGCTGTTTGTTCTTGGACAATATCTCGGAAACTAAGGGAAATAGGGCGATTTTCCCTTGATATTTTTTTTGTAGAGGATTTTCAGAGGTACAAATAAGAATTCTGATAAGATCACTCTATTTCCCTCAATTACCGACATATTCTGCAAAAACGAATGAGATTTCGATATTGAATGAGGTAAAAGAAGAAAATTCCATTTTTCCCTGTTTTTTCATCTGAAGAATGTCCTCAAAACTGATAGATATACGCTCTTTTTCCCTTGTCCTTTCTTGTAAAGAATTTCACGATCTACAAAAAAAAGAATTGGAATAAAATCGCCCTATCTCGCTCAATTTTCGAGATGATCCCACGAAATTCACGTAAATTGCTTCACCTACTTACTCATTCTTTAATCACTAATTTTTCATAATTCTTCTTTATAGATTCGCGAGAGGGTGACAAAATGTTTCGATCAACTATCAAATTCTTTGAAAATAAGAGAGAGACAACTACTCCGTCAAATTGAAGCTGTCCACAATCAGCAATTGTCGATAATTCAGTCAAATTGGGAGCTCCTACCATCTGTGCCATCGATAAATATTAATCTTGATTATTGCAAGAATTTGGAGGAGACAATTTTAAAATTCGGAAGAATAGAACTTCCAGACAAAAATGGTATTGTCGTTAAAGATGCTGAGCCCTATAAAGTTGAAGAGTATGTGGAAGCAAATAAGGATCACGTCAGTTTTGATAAATCAATCAAATTTGACGAGACCAATGTCGCAATTGATTTAGGCACAAAAATTGATTCATGTACTAGTGGTAATACCACATTTTTACCAAATGGTTCCTCTGACAGTTACAATGTTCATTCACAAATTGCAAATTTTAAGCACACTGGTAATAATAATTGCTCAATTTTGTGTTCATCATTGTTAGAATCATCATTGGATGCTACTTATGATTCTGAATGTAATTTGAGACTGGACAATTTATCAGAAAATTTGTGTTCATCTGATACTATTAATTCTACTAATCAAGTAACAGTTGTGGAGGCTCCAGTCAATCCTGAGGAACTATCAAATTCAGGAAATGAAGAAATTACTGGAAATACTGATAAAATTCTAGAGAGTCCAAATACTAATGGAAATGATGAGCATCCAAAGCAAATTCAACAATGGTTACAGCAGATTCTTGTTGAAACTGAAACTGAACCAGTTGTACATGAAACTGAACAGTTTGTTGAAATATCAAAGTCTCGATACAGAGAATTTGAATTTCCTCTCAAGACATAGAATTATCTTTAAGTTATTGATGATTATTGGGAAAGGTGGGATACAATGGATATTTCAATTGAACGATTCAAGATAGAGATTTTTCGGCGAAATCTTTGGTTCTGTTCGTCGTAGCCACTTGGAGCTGTTTCTCAAATGGATAATGAGCTGATTTCTCATCGATTTATGTTGTTAAAATTTGTTTTTATCAATTCTTCAAATACTTATATGCCATTTGCTTTAATTCAGTTTTTATCCTGTAAGTACTTAAAAAAATTGTTTTGTTTTTCTTGCACTCCCTGAATCGATGGGAAATGAGTTCACCTTCCATGCGAGATCAACCACAGGTCACAGTGACCAATAGAACTAGGAATATTCCCGAATAACTGGCATTGTTTTGAAAACAGAAGGTTTTTAATTTGAAATCTAGAGCAAAACATGGAATTTTTGAGAAAATGAAAGGATATAACTTCTGATATATGCATTCCTTGAGAAATTTTCTCAGCTTTTGAATGAAATCATCTGAAAAAATCTATCTCCAATATTTCCATTGATTACGAGTAATTTTCACAGTATAAAATACCAAAACGAATAGCACGTGTCTGATCGTTTTACCCCACCTTTCCTTGTCGATGGAATTGTTCAGTGATAACTTCATTAAAATTATTTATTCTCAACTTATTTAATTTTCAAATGTTTCATGTTCATACTGGGGCCAAAATTTCCATAAAAAAAGGAAAAAAACGAAAGTCTGATCTTCCAATCATATTGTATTTTTATTCGAATTTATTGTGAAATATTTAAATTATTCGCTAATTTGCTTCTTGTTGGAGATCCTTTTATCATATCATAATTAGAGAGAAGTTATGATAATTTATAAAATATTCCTTTATTTCATAAGGATCAAAAAAGGAAACGTGGAAAATAGATATTTCTTCGGTGAAAGAAAAAGCTTTTATTCATGATTTTTTGAAAGATATTTTGTAAAATCGAGGAATTTTGAATTTAATTAATGTATTCATTATGCAACTGAGTCCGTCGAATTTTTCGAGAAAAAAAAAGAATACAATTAGAAATGAATAAGCCAAATGGCTCAACAATATTCAATAATTGTCTGCTTGAATAATCATTTATTATTGAGTACTTAAAAATACGGGTAAGGATTTGAAAATGAAATATAAACATTTTAATTGAGTCATAGTTTTAAATTGTGTCAAGAGTACGTAAAATAAATACAATTCATGGATTCATATCTAGTAATTAAATATTTCCAGACTTATTGTGTGGCATATGAATACAAACTTGTTAATAATCGATGTGGAAAATTTTTGTGTAATTCTAATAATTTTTTATTTCGGTTCTTGTTTTTATTTTTATTGTTCTAGAAACGTTTCAATGGAAATTTACAGAATTTGATCAATTATTACATTAGATAATGGTAACTTTCAAGGAGAAAAGTTTTAATATAAATAATAATTATTCTGACCGTTTCTCCTCAAATTTTGATGATTAAATTCAGGCATTTCGGTCATTCCATTGAAAATTTTCCATATGTTTTACAATCTTTTGTACTTATAATAATTATTAATTGAATAAATATGTTAATTTATTTATTCTCAAAATAATTATCTAATAAACAAACAAATCATTTGAATTCTACTTATTTTCTACAAGATCTCTACATCATTCTTGCTCAATACTGCTCCTTATTATTATTAATAAAGCGTAATTATTTGATATAAATTGTTTTTGCGGAATACTATGAAGCGGACAAAAATGGTAATCAATTCTCATTATTCAATTTACTCGGCATTTTGAGTTCCTCAATAGAATTTCTACTTAGCAGAATCATTGAAGAAAAACAGAGAAACAAAACAAAAAACTAAGATAATCTCCAATTTACCGAACTTATAATAATTTTAATATATCTATATATACATACGTCATTATAAGTTGGTTGATGTTAATAAAGATAGTGACGCAGCGTAATGATTTTTAATTATTATTTATCATAGCTGAAAGGGGATAAATGACCGAAGACGGTCAATTATTGGATTAATTGTATATATTCTATAGCTATGACACAGTGTGGGTCATAATAATGGCAATAGTATTTGTGCTAATGTCGCTACATTCCTTGACACATCGTTCTCATGTTTTTTAATCAATCATTTACGCGTAACTTGATAAAATACCCAGTCTTCAAAGAAAGATGGAACGAATGCACGATCTTTAGTGAATGTAACTGGTACTGATAATTGAGACAATACTTCTTCGTACATGGTAAGTGACTCGGGACAAGAAGCACCATTTCCCTAAATCATTAAAATTTATTTTTGTAATTAAAAATTAGCAAAAAATAGGATAAATCGATTTTTTTTTGATCAAATAGTTTTCTTTTAATGATCAGAAAATAAAATTGACTTATCCTTTTTTACCTCTTTTCTAATGAATTATCAAATTTCATTGAATAAAAAATACTCACGTGTGTCATGTACTTTCCTGATGGTTTCAGAACCTTCATTGATGAATTTAAAATCAATCTAATGAAATCCCAAGCATCGCCGTGTGGCGTTGTACTTATTGGTATGTCAGTGAGATCACCGAAAACGTAATCAAATTGACGGCCCTCTTCAATCATGTGAGCCAATGCCTTCACACAATCGCCAATTATTATCTATTTTTCGACGAGAAATTAAAAAAAGAAAATATTATTAAATTCATTTTTAATTAATAAATAATTGATTTTGAGAATAAAAACCTCGTAGTTCTCCCCCTTTCTTTTATCCAAACAGTCACCGCAAATACTCCTCATGTACTGACTACATGCCTTAATAACAATATCATCAATCTGAAATTAAATGAACATTTTAATATTCCATTGAAAAAAAATCGAATGAATTCAGTAGCAAAGAAATAAAATAGGATGAATTGCTTTTTTTCCTTCTCTTTTTTTACCAATATTTCGGAAACTAACGGAAATACGCCTCTCTTGCCCTCATGCTTTTTCATAGAGGCAAAAAAACTTTTTAATATTCTCTACAAAAAGAGATTAAAAAAAATTGCTCTATCTCATTTATTTTCCAGAGAATTCCCAATAAAAGATCAACAAAAAAATTGATTCATCCTTTTCATCAAATGAAACCTTGTTCTTTTTTTATGAACATTTCGGAAACTAAGCGAGATAGGGCGATATTGTCCGAATCTTTTTCTGTCGAGACTTTCATAAGATACAAAAAAAATTGGGGCAAAATTGCGTTATGCTCAATTCCCGAGATATTTGTGGAAGTCCTGTTTTATTACTTCGCTACTGGATTTAAAAGCTGCAAAAATTACCTCGAGCATCGTAACGTATTTTGGCTTTTCTTTGAGCAATTCCCAGAGTAATCCTCCATCTCCTCCACCTAAAATAACAATTTCCTTTCCAGCGTAACTCTCTTTTCCCCGTTGCATCAAAGTCTCAGTGTATATTAGATCAGCCTCAGACATATCTGATTTATAACAAAAATATATTCATTAAATTTTTTTCTTTCATTAGTATTCATTGAATCTGAAATGATGATTTTTCTTTTATTCGTAATACGTACTCTGCAGTTCATCTAGTACCAACAAATTTCCGAGAGATTTCGAATGAACAATTTGCACCTTCTGATACGGGGATCTCGCCTCGAAGACTAACTTGTCAATATCATACTCGAGCAGTCTCTCATCTTCAAAGAAATAATAACAATAAAATGTAAAATTATCAATGTACAAGCCAAATATAATGTATTTGATTGCATTTGAAAAAAAAAAAGAATTATTGTGATGTGGAAAAGATTGCATGCCTTCAACTTTTCGCTGTGATTTAATCCTCTCAATGAGAAAACAAAGGAGCGTTGCATTTTAAAAAAATCGGTAGTGAATAAAATAGTCAACACATTGAGCTGCATTCCATGTAACAACATGCAAAGTTCGTGAGAGAAATTTTCTTCAACAAAATCACTTAAAAATATGGGAAAATATAAGTATCTGCGGAATTCATCAATAAATCATGTTTTCAGAGATAGGAGAAGATGTGGTAAAATGGACACAAGGAGTGAAACGAACACGTGTTAGTTTTGGTATTTTATAATATGAAAATTATTCGAAATCGACGGAAATACTGGAGATAGGTTTTTCCTGATGATTCCATTGGCAAGATGAGGATATTTCCCATGGAAATCATATGTCGGAAGTTATTTTTTTGAATTCTTCAAAAATGCCATTTTTTTTTCTGTTTTCGAAAAATTCAACTTTCCGGGAATATCTCTGGTTCTAACATTTGTAGCGACCTGGAATTGATCTTGAATGGAAGATGAGCTCATTTCCCATCAATTTATGTGGGGAAAAAAACATTATCAAATTTTCAAGTACTTATAGGACAAAAACTGATTTTCAGCGAATGGGCTATAAGTTTTTTTGAAAAATTGATAAAAAAAATTTTGAACTAAAAAAAAAGATGAAAAGTAAGCTCCCTTTCATTTGAGAGCGACTTTAAGTCGTTTCGACTAACAAAACCAGAAATATCACCGAAAAAGTGAATTTTCTGGATTTTTGAAAATTTAGCCAAAAAAGTGAAATTTAAAAAAAATTGAAAAAACAATAATTTCGATGCATGTTTTTCATCCAAATTTTTCTCAGCTTTCCAATGGAATGATTAGAAAATTTCTATCTTGAACAGTTCAATTGAAATGTCCATTTTGCCCCTTCCGCTATGAGAAAATGAGAAAAAAATAATAATTAAATTGATAATTTATTTAATCACACAACCGCTATAGAACCATTCTACATTAAAACTACACTTACAACTACATGTAAACTGAGATAATAATAAAGCGCATTTAAATATTGGTATGCACCATAAGACTCGTTTACTTGCTATGAATTGAGAAAATCTTCAGGCAATTTTTGCCAAGTGAATTAAATCCACTTGCGCTTTAATTCTTATAAATGAACTATTTATTTTTAATTGTTATAAACTATCTTGTTATTTCACTGTACTTTTTATTCTTCTCAAATTTTTTGCTTTTCTTTTTTTTTTCGAAAAATCGAACCGTAAACACAATTATAAATAAAAACTCACCGGCGGTAGGAAAGTATCTCTCAAATGGACCACCGCGTTTAATTGGGGCAAGCGCGTGTGATCGAGTGGCTGTTGCCGCTGCCTGCATTGCCGTCTCCAAGTCTCTGGCCGACTACCATTAGCCGTCAAGCGAACCAACGAATAAACAGAACAAACGCATCTATCTAGTTAAAAGAACTCTCTACTTTCAATTTTAGAGTAAAAATCAAATGAAACAATTTCTTAAAAATAATTTTTCTTGTTCATCGGTCGTGATCAAGTTCTTTTTTTTTTAATGATAAAATGTTGAAAGCCATGTATGAAGACACCCCTTCATTCATAATTCATGAATAACAAGCATAATCACGTTCAATTTCAATATCGTTGTCCTGGAAGCAAAAGGGCATTATTGCCATTTTTTCCGTCTTCTTTGAATAACAAAAAACGCATGATTTGCTCTCTTTCCAATCAATTGTTCAACCCTTTCCGATTATTTACAGCATTTATTCTCGCGTAACAAAAAATCGTATGGCCAAGTTATTAATGAAAAAAAGGATGTATCTCCCTCATATAGGGGAGAGTGGGGCAAAATGGACACTATAATGAAATGGTTAGAGATTGTTTTTTTTTTGATCATTCTATTGAAAAGCTGAGGAAATTTCAGCCGGAAAACGAGTGTCATTTGTATTTTTTTAAAAATCTATATTTTTTGGCATTTTTGAGGGGTAGAAGCCTTTCATTTTTTTCAAATGTTCAGTTTTTTCCAAATATCTGTAGTTCTATTGGTCGTAGCGATTCGGGGTTGGTCTCAAATGAAAGATGAGCTCATTTCCCATCGAATTATGGGGTTTTGAATTCAAAAATGTCAATTTTTGGAATAGTTATAGGCCAAAAACTGTTTCACAAAATTGTTTCACAGAAATGTCCATAAATACCTTAAAAATCGATATTTTTGAATTTAAAACCCTATAAATCGATGGCAAATGATCTCACCTTTCACCTCCCGTCGGAATTTTTGCGCTACGATGGATAGAACCAAAGATATTCTCAAAAAACTGAAAATTTTCAAAAAAACAAGGCTTTTACCCCTCTAATAAGCTCAAAAAAGTTAAAATCATCAAAAACTCCAAGAAATTAATTCCGGCACTTGTTTCCCATCTAAAATTTCCTCAGCTTTCCAATGAAATCATCAAAAACAATCTACCGCCAATATTTCCTTTAATTTCAAGAGTTTTCCATAATATTTGCCAAAAAATTTAGATGTGTCCATTTTACCCCTGATGTCCATTTTGCCCCACCTTCCCCTACACCTTTTTGATTTTTTTTTCTTCTAATTTGAAGAATCATACATGGAATTTTAATGACAAAGGGGCGCATCTCCCGCACATACGCCCTTTTGTTTTTAATCATCTTTCTCAATTATAAATTCTCTACATAAAAATCGTAATAAGAAAAGGGCATATGTACCGATGATACGGCTTTTTGTTACTTCAACTTTTGGCACTCAAGCCGTTTTACTCTGAGGCTGACGATATATATAATAATAAATAAATTCATCGTGATTATTAATCGTGTTAATTCATCTGCTTTTTATGAGTTGTATGAGACAATCAACAAATGGGTACTATCCCATTTTTTTTAAATTAAATTAAAATATTATGAGTGTATCACTGGCTGTGTGCTATGATGATTTAAATGCTATTTTCTTTATTTAAAAATAAAAATTATAACTTTGTGCAGGGAATTCTGAAAGTTTTTGAGATAGAAAAAATTGTTAAAAAAATATTAAAATACAAGAAGTGCTCGGGAGATTCGTCATTCAGCATTCCTGGGCAAGCGGCCTATTCCTAAACTCTCTAGTTATTATGTTTTTTTTTCGAATTTTTCTTTCATCTTTTATAACAAACAAATAACATTATTTTATAAAAATGTATAACACAATTGTGTATCATAGCAGAATAGAATAGGGAATATATAATAATTGTAAAAATGGATTTAAAAATAATTAACGCAAAAATATATCAAAATCAATAATCAATAGTAATGAGAAAAAAACGAGGATAAAAAATTCAAAACTAGGAACAAACTGAAACAATTTAAAATCTTTTTCTTTTAAGCATTGTTTCTACCTGATAGTGTCAAATAGAGATCATATATGGTTCCTCGCCTTACAGGTGGTAAACGTTTGCTGCGCTGGCTATTCAAAGCCATGGCAATGTCAGCTTCCAAGTAACGCCACTGCTACAATATCCTGTCAGTTAAGCGATGTTTCCTCTCCCGATTTTTTTAATATTATAATTACATAACTAAACATTTCTCTTATTTTTCAAAATACATCTGCTGCTGAGTACTTATTTAATGTTGCAAAGAAAAAAAAATTCTATCAAGTCTTTCAGAAACTAGGACGAATGTAGCGGCAGATTAGAATGTCGTTGATTTTTTATAAGAATATTTAATATAGAAAAACGTCAATATAAATAATTCAGTGTGCGAAGTGGTAAAAAAGAGTAAATTATCTTTGAAAACCAATAGAGATATTGTTACCTTACAGAAATAAAGTGGCGTAAGTGCTATGCTCATACATAGCACTTATGCCACTTTGCTTTTGAGGTGACGATACGATTTTTTAAAAAATTCAGTGGTAAAGAGGTGAAACCGGATAACTCCATTTTTCGTCCATCGTTTTTTCAAAGAATCATTTTTTGATTATTCTCAAAAAAACTACTGACAAAAAAAACGACTTATCCTGTTCTACCTCTTTGCTTCTAAATCGCTCTATCTCGCTTCACTTCATTTACGTATTCGCCTACTGGATCTACTTTTGTGCAATGCAAGATGAATAATACCTCGAAACTCATGATAGCTTCCTCGTCGTCCTGCTTGTAGTACTCAACGTTAATTGTCACCAGTCCCTCTGCATATCCTCGAACAGTGATGAGGCTGCTTCTTGGTCCAGTATAAAGAACAATGAAGCTTTCATCGATGCTTGATTCTGTCAATTGCTTCAAACCATTAAAATGATCACTCAGAACATTTGAAATTGTCGATTTCAAATTTGAACGTTTGTCAACATCAGCTATGACATTCGAAGAGACAGTGAAGTCCAGCAGAACTGTGTGAGCCACCATTATGTTCTTTCTGTTGAATTAAGATGGAGATAATTAGATAGTATTCACGGTGAAGATTTAATCAATTTTAATAATTTAATAGTATAAAAGTGAAATGGCGAGATTTTGCCTCAATCCTCTTTTGTAGCTTCCAAGAATTCACTAAGAAAAACGAACCAGGGCAGAATCATACGATATCGCTCAGTTTTAGAGATATTTGGAATAAAAAATAGGGCAAAAAAAAATCAATTTTTTTATTTAGGAAGAACCAGAGCAGAATTGACCTAATTCCAAAGATTTCGCAGAATTTCTAGCAGATTTCTCTAGTTTCCGAGTGATTTCCAGACTTTTCTCCAGATTTTATAAGATATCAAAAATTTGAAAATTTTACAAATCTTTGGGAGAATTCTGGAATTGTGCTAAAAATTCTGATTTGAATGTACACCAGATTTCACAAGTGATTACCGCCTTTTTTCATGTACATTCTTACACTGAGAAAAAAACAATAGTAAAAATAATCAAATATTGATGTTATTGGTCCTTAGAAAATATTTTGTTGAATTAATTGAAAACAGTCGTTGAATTTACTGAATTTAGTTAATTCAACTAGTGAATCTGTTTGAATTAACTAAATTCAATAGATTCAACTGTTTCATTTATTTGAATTAACTAAATTCAGTAAATTCAACAATTTCTTCAATTATTTCAAAAAAATATTTGCTAAGGACCATTTTCCACAATATTTGATTGTTTTTACCCCTATTTCTTTTTCTCAGTGTAGATCCACCCTCAACACTGCATTTCAGTCTGTGTAAATTTATGTGTGTACAAGTGTCCTTTCGGCAGTTATTTTCTATTTATCTACTGTCATAGCACTTGTTTCCCCTTCATTGATTCTTTAGTTCTTCGCCTGGGGGCAAATTTTGAATTCAATAAAATACTGGATTTTTTTTACATTCTTTCAGGAATATCTCAAAAGCTAAGCGAGATAGAGTGAATATACCCTCATGCTTTTTCTGCAGTTCTCGAAATTCTCTAAAAGAATCAGACCACGGAATTGCCCTATCTCGCTTACTTTCCAAGATATCCTCCAAAAGGGATGAGATTTCAGCATTGAAAAGCTGAAAAAGAGAATTCTCTTTTTTGCCGTTTGTTTTTGAATAATATCTCAGAAACTAAGTGTGATAGGGCTATTTCGCATCAATCCTTTCTTCCAGAGAATTTCAAGAACTACAAAAAGGATCAGGGCCACATGCGCTATCTCTCTTAATTTCCAAAAGATTCTCAAAAAACTGAGCAGAAAAAAATGACATTGTTTTTTATCTCTTAAATAAAAAAAATAAAAAAATTTTACCTCTTAGCTACTGAATTTCATTGAATTCATTCTTTTTTTCTTTTTTATCAGTGTGTGTTAGGTATTGTAATTGGTCTTAGGTTAAGTACAGTTCAATTAATTTACCACTTGTCCACTCTGACCTCATGTACATTGCTATTATGAATAATAACAGGTGATACAACTTCTCATTCCTTTGAAAAAGACGAAAAAGAAAAAAGAAACTAGAAAATTAAAAATAGAGTTTCGTCAAATTTTTCGTTAATTAACCGAAAAAAAACACTTTATTGATGCAATAATAAATAGTTTGGCTGCTAATGGGAAAATAAAATTGTCCTTGAGATCAATGATAATAGTATGGTTGTGTTATTTTTAGCATCGAGCGAAATCTAATATTTTCGTATTTTCTTAGAACATTATATAAGAAATTGAGAATTTTCATAAATTTTAATAGCTCAAATTTTTTTTCAACAATTTCAAAAATCGTACATTATTAGTTTTTATTTGATGATAATCATTGAATGATTGAGTGACAGACAATTGTATTTTTTACCTCGTTTTTTATGATTAATTTACTTACTTGCTCGATTCAGTTGATTGTCAATTTTCTCAATAAAATGCAGAATACACAGGATTATATTTTTTTAACGTGCAAATTTTTCTTATTGTGTGCATACACTGGAGCAGCCGGAAATAATAGGACCGGTCCGGTTTAAAGTCGTACTGACGAAAGAGTAGACTCACGAAGTTGTGCCGAACTTGAGGCGAATAAAGCCGACATCTTTCGCTAATTCCACTATGCAATCTGTTTACAATGAGCTTATAAATCTTTTAGAATTCTAGTTGATTGGCCAATGATGTTCATGCAGCTGTGCATGCGCTCAGTTCATTGGAAGGAGGCTTTTTTGAGCGGGAAATTTTTGAGTTTAAAATTTAAATTTTTTCTCTATTTATACTTTTTGGTTTATGGAAAAAAAAGAAAAGGCTTTCTTTTTGTCCTTTGGTTTTCAAGAATATCTGGGAAACTAAGCGAGATAGAGCAATTTTGCGAGAATTCTTTTTTCTAGAGAATTTCAAGAGCTACAAAAAAGAATTCAGGCAAAACTGCTCTATCTCGCTTATTTTCCGAATTTTTTCCAATAAACTGATGATGAAAGAAAATTGAATTCTCGGGAAATTAAGATATAATATTAATTTGAATTAATTCTAGGGATTGATCGTTGATTTTACCTCTCAGCTGTTCTCATGAACAAGTAAATAATACCATTTTCCTCACGTACAGTCGCATATTGACTGTTTGCCAATGGACATGATGCTCTGCTGCACAATCCTGTTAAATTGTACTCATTTCTGCACAATCTCTGACTTTTTGTGCTGTAAAATGTAAAAATTGATGTTTTCATCATTACTCAAGCTTTAAAAAACAATAAATAGATAAATAAATAAATAAATAAATAAATAAATAAAGAGATTAATTATTTTTATTTATTTATTTATTTTCCAAGTATATATACTTAGAAAATAAATAAATAAATAAGAATAATTATTTACTGTATATACTGTTATATACAGTATAAGCCTTTCGGCTCTTTACATGAGTTATCTTTTTTTTTTATATATATAGGTGCTAAGTATATTACTTTTAATTGATTAATTGATTATTCTACTCACTTGACTTTGAATGAACAAAAAGACTTGTTGATAATGCTCCAAACGACCTGAAATTCAAATTGTAGGTTATAAAATTTATTTACACTCCAAATTTTTAATAGAAAATTCACAAACTCACATTGTTGTGCTGGATTTTTACTGTTTCCTAGACTCTCGTCTCTGCCAGGATTTTATGTATCAATTTTATTAGTTCAATGTGACAGAATAAATTGAAATACATGGAGAGGAAGACTCCACGTTTTAATAACAATGCTTTTTATTTTTTAAATGTTGGCGGGAATTCGGGATTTTTTCGATACGTTCCTATAGGCTCAGGGCTGTAACTAGATTGATAGACATATATATATATAGCAGACAGTCTCTAGCTTACCGGCTTCGTGCGCATTTTTAAGCGTTAAAATTCCCCATAATCTCAGTTTGACCCCCACTTTTCAACGAGTGACCGTTATACTGCTTACACCTTCAAACGCCGAGGCCACGCCCACAGTGCTCGTAGCAGTCGTCTTCCCTGGTTTTGTTTGTTCATAATTAATTGAAGAAATAAAAGAGATCGACAATAATATTTGATTGTCATTAATTAATTAATTAATATTGAAAGTTGAATTGAAAAAAAAATTTCTTCAAATTTTTTTGAATTTTCCAACGTTTTTAAATTCATTTTTCGAACTAAAAAAAAAAGTATTTAGTGGAGTGGAAATTTTGTGATTTTTCGGCTATTTTTTCTGTCAACAGTGAATCTGCGCCATTCCGGCTTTGTCTGTTCGTTTGTCGTGTTCGTTGTCATACCGGCTCTTGACTAAACGTTCGATATTAATTAAGAATTTTAATTATTAAATGACATTAATTACCAGGAATTAATAATTAATAATCATAAATATTTACAAGTGAGTGATGAAGGAAAAAAAAATGAAAATCGTGAAATAAAGAACGAAATATAGGCTTTTACTGAAAATAAAGAAAATGCGGGAAGAGGGGGAGGGGGGGGGGAATACGTTGGTGATACTCCCGCCATTTGTTCTCTTCGCAGTGATTCCGCGTCATTCCGGCTTCGTCTCGCCGGGTTGTTGGATTCATTTTTAATTACCGGCTCTTCATTACACGTTCGATATTAAAAATAATAATTAAATAATTCAAATTAATCAGTGACAATAATTAGAGGCAATCAATCGTCGTGAATATTTGAGACTGAGTGATGAAAAAAAAAAAAAACTGAAAAACGTGAAATGAGAGAAAAAATAGACATTTCTGAAGATGGACAAAGGGGTTACGCTGGTGTTATTGCCGCCATTTTTTCTCTCATCCAGTGAGTGCGCGTCATTCCGGCTTCGTCTCGCCGGTTGTTGAGTTCGTTGTTGTACTGGCTCTTCAGTACAATTCGATATTAAAAATCAAATAATAATAATCAAATAATTTAAATTATTGAGTGACATTAATTGGAGGCAATCAATCGTCGTGAATATTTGAGACTGAGTGATGAAAAAAAAAAAAACTGAAAAACGTGAAATAATGAGAGAAAAGGATAGACATTGCTGAAGATGGACAAAGGGGTTACGCTGGTGTTATTGCCGCCATTTCTTCTCTCAGTCAGTGAGTGCGCGTCATTCCGCCTTTGTTTCTCCAGTGTTATTTTCGTTGTTTCACCGGTGCCGCCAAATACGTACGATATTAACAATAATTTTAATTATCAACTGACATTAATTAAAGGAAATTAATAGTCGTAAATATTTGACAGTAAGTGATGAAAAGAAAATTTCTAACAGAAAATTGTGAAATAAAGGGCAAAAAATAGACATTTCTGAAAATAAAGAAAGGGGGGGGGGGAGAGGGGTATACGTTGGTGATGCTCCTGCCATTTCTCCTCACGACCGTTAGGATTTATTGCGTCATTAGGGCTTTGTCTCACCGGTTGTCGCATTTATTATTCCACTGGCTCTTCACTACACGTTCGATATCAAATAGAATTTCTATCATTGAGTGGCAATAATTGAGGGGGATGAATCGTCATAAATATTTGATAATGCATAATAAAAAAAGAAGAGATGAAAATGATAAAATGAAGAGTGAAAAATAAACATTTCTGAAAATCGAGAAAAGGGTTACGCTGGTGTTGTTCCCGCCATGTTCCTGCACGACCGGTGGAATTTTTTTTCTTCAGAACACGTTCGATATTAAATAGAATTACAATAATTAAGTGACATTAATTACCGAAGAATCCATTGCCGTGAATATTTAATTGTGAGTGATGATGAAAAAAAAGAGCTGAAAATCATAAAATATTTTCTGCGTCATTCCAGATTTGTTCTCGCTGTGTCGTTTCCATTGCGGTAGGGTAACATGACCAATAGATGGACGGTTAAGGAAATATTACACTTTATTAATTGACATGAAATTGGAAAATCACGTTAAAAAGTTGCAGAAAAGAATGATGTACAGAAAAATACACACTGAATTGACTAAAAATCAATTAAACTTGAATAATGTAGAAATAATTAAAGAAAATCAAGGAAAAACTGGAAAATAACTTGAACCCCCAATAGATGGACAGTTGCATATTTGCAGTGGTATGATTTTAAATTTCGATCAATCGATATGTAATGAATAGTTTATAGATCTATATGAATGTAATCATCAAAAATTGACGTGGAAAGTATAAGAATCATTCATTTATTCATGAAAATCCTCAATAAGAGAAACCGTCCATCTATTGGTCAGTGTTCATCTACTGGTCGTGTGACCCTACCGGCTGTTTCTTTTTTTTCCTCCAATTTGAATGAAATTTTTATTGTATCTAAAATCTGAAATGATATAAATATTGTTAGATCGACGGTGATAGACATTGAATTACTGCATTACTTATAAATAATTTTAAAAAGTGCTGAAAATGAGTGAATTGTGAAAATCATCAACGGATCGTTGGCCATGCTGTTGGAATGCTGAACCAGTCTTCTTGCTGATTGTCAATGACCTTGTAAGAGATTTCAATTTATTCACAAAATGGATGATTTGGTGAGTGGATAAATTTATTAATTGTAACATTCATTGATTAATCTTTTTTTTTTGTTCTTATGACTTTTTCTTTTTTATCATATTATTCTTTGTGTAAGATATATGTATATATATTTTATTGATTCTGTTGCGAAAAAAAAAAAAAATTTGAACGATGAAATTAATTAGAACCTTTTTTTTGGTTTCAATCAGTTATTTTTAGTTTTTCTTTCTTCACATTAATTTTTGAATTACCAACAGTCATTGCTAATTAGTAAGTTTTTTATTTTCTTTAATTTATTTATTATCGCGTCGAGTACTCATGCTTCTTTTTCCGTCATTAATTGATTCTTAGAAAAAAGGGGAATTTCTTTTTTTTCCTCGTCCATCGTTACATTTGCAAATTCAAAAAATTCAATCTGCGTTAACTTTTCGTGTTGCGAAATAATTTTCGCCTTTTATTGAAAATATTTAATTTTTTTTTTTTATTAAAAAATATTTAATTCTTTTTAATAATTACGTTAATTAACTGCCTTCAGTGATAATTTTTTTTCCCTGAGTTTTGATTATTTTTCGTCGTGTTTATTATATTTTATTTCATGAACGAAAAAATATACACTAGTAATCGTCCAGTAGCGCTGCCCTCCCCCTCCCTCCCCTGACTTTCAACAAGAAAGTATTATTCGCCTTTGTTTTACACGTTTTGTACGGTTCGTCTGCCGATACCCCTCCACTTCCATAATTCACTCGTTTTCCCACCGAAAAAATGCTGATTTATTATTTTTAATAATAAATAAATTTCAAGATACTTTACGGGATAATCGTGGAATATTAGTAAAAGTGACGGAGAAAAGTGTAAACCAAATGCGATGAAATAAATTGTAAAACTGAGGGATAACGAATTTTATACTAATTGTTAAACATTATTGTTAAATATTTTCATCATAGAAGAATGACAAAGAATGGGAAGAAAAGGGGGGAAGGGAAAAGGGGCGCTAAAATAATAACTCTCCAATACAATCAGATTTGATCAAAAATTAGTTTTTCTTTAATGAATTTTTTTTTTCGTGTTTTCTTATTGCTTCTCTTTGTTGTTGTGCGGTAGGTAGTGTGTGTGTGTGTGTGTGGGGGGGGGGGGGGGAAGGTTTTGCCGACAAGAGTATTAGCAGAGTGTCGCTATTTGCATACTCAGCACAGACTCGTTAGAGTCAGATAAAGACAAGTTTCCGTAATTTTTTATTTATTTATTTATTTATTTTTCTTACTTCTTTGTGATTTTCATTTTTCTTTTCACCTACTAGAGATTGAGGATTATTTTCAAGGTTTCAGTTGCACTGTTCATCATAAAATGCCGGATATTCAGGTAAGTGAAGATTCATCATATAAGGGTACTGAAAAGTAATAATAAAAAAAAACAGAAAAAAGGCAATAGTTTTGTACATCATTATGTAGCTATCCCGCGCGTTATTTGTTGTTTTCTATCGACTGGCACAAAAGATACAGAGAGACAGAGAAAGAGAGAGAGCGACTGTCACATTCACCGGGATAAATTTTGGCAGTGAAATAATAATAATAATATCTTCGTGGTAAAATGAAATTTAATCGTCAATTTTTTTTTGAATTATGATTCAGCTATTTCGTTTTTATTATTTTTTTTTGTTTTTTTTGTCTCTCTTAATTTTCATTAGTTTATGGGAAATGGGGTGGGTAGAAATGACTTGTGGCGTTCATGGGTGGTGATTTATAGATCTCTCAGCGAATTAAATGGTTCTATTGTCCTATGTTCCTATCTCTTCTAATCTTCATAATGTAATAGATGCGTGAAACGAATGTGTATGAGGCTTAAGAAATTTCTCTCATTAAAATTTTTTTTTTTGTTCTTCTAGATGTGCATTTTTTTCACATTCCGGCTCTTGTCAGGAGACTTTTTTTTTCATGCTCCATATTCAGGCTATTCAGGAACTGAATGAGGCTAGATTCATGCGCAAATATAGAAATATAGCTTGCATAGCTTTAATAAAAGAAGAAAGGAAAGATAAGATGCCAAAAGAACATTAAAATTTCAAATTTTCTATGAATTGGAAACATATCCTGCTATCATTGCTATTACTATCTGAAAAAACAGGATTTTTATGCTGGAAACAAAAGACTTCTGTATCGGTTCTGAAAGAAAGAAGGCATGGAACAATTTTACGAATTGAAGACGTGTCCTTTTATTATCATTGATAAAGCTCGACTGGTGCCAATGGGGAGATTTCTTGCACTGGCAGCAGGAGAGGCTCCTTTTTTTTGAATTTATTCCAAAAAGCTCGCCTGGTGCCAATGGGGAGATTTCTTGCACTGGCAGCAGGAAATATAAAAAGGAAAAACTTGCATAGCTTTCATAAAAAAAGAAAGGAAAGACAAGAAAGCCAAAAGAACATTAAAATTTCAAATTCTCTATGGATTGGAGACATATCCTGCTATCATTGTTATTATTATCAGAAAAAAGAGGATTTTTATACTGGAAACAAAAGACTTTTGCATCGATTTTGGAAGAAAGAACGGTAAGAAGACATGAAACAATCTCACGAATTAAAGACGCATCCTTTGATCATTATCATTGATAAAGCTCGACTGGTGCCAATGGGGAAATTTCTTACACTGGCACCAGGAAAGGCTTCTTTGGAGACATATCCTGCTATCATTGTTATTATTTTCAGGAAAAAGAGGATTTTCATACTAGAAACAAAAGACTATTGCATCGGTTTTGAAAGGAGGAAAGGCAACAAGGCCTGAAATAATCTTACAAATTGAAGACGTGTCCTTCTATTATCATCATTGATAAAGCTCAACTGGTGCCAATGGGGAGATTTCTTGCACTGGCAGCAGCAAAGGCTTCTTTTTTTAAATTCATTCCCAGGAGAACCTCGACGGCTGCCAATGGGGAGGATTCTTGCACTGGCAGCAGGAGAGGCTCCTTTTTTTTGAATTTATTCCAAAAAGCTCGACTGGTGCCAATGGGGAGATTTCTTGCACTGGCAGCAGGAAATATGAAAAGGAAAAACTTGCATAGCTTTCATAAAAAAAGAAAGGAAAGATAAGAAAGCCAAAAGGACATTAAAATTTCAAATTCTCTATGCATTGGAGACATATCCTGCTATCATTGTTATTATTATCAGAAAAAAAAGGATTTTCATACTGGAAGCAAAAGACTACTGCATCGGTTTTGAAAGGAAGAAAGGCAACAAGGCCTGAAATAATCTTACAAATTGAAGACGTGTCCTTCTATTATTATCATTGATAAAGCTCTACTGGTGCCAATGGGGAGATTTCTTGCACTGGCAGCAGCAAAGGCTTCTTTTTTTAAATTCATTCCCAGGAGAACCTCGACGGCTGCCAATGGGGAGGATTCTTGCACTGGCAGCAGGAGAGGCTCCTTTTTTTTGAATTTATTCCAAAAAGCTCGACTGGTGCCAATGGGGAGATTTCTTGCACTGGCAGCAGGAAATATAAAAAGGAAAAACTTGCATAGCTTTCATAAAAAAAGAAAGGAAAGATAAGAAAGCGAAAAGGACATTAAAATTTCAAATTCTCTATGCATTGGAGACATATCCTGCTATCATTGTTATTATTATCAGAAAAAAGAGGATTTTTATACTGGAAACAAAAGACTACTGCATCGGTTTTGAAAGGAAGAAAGGCAACAAGGCCTGAAATAATCTTACAAATTGAAGACGTGTCCTTCTATTATTATCATTGATAAAGCTCTACTGGTGCCAATGGGGAGATTTCTTGCACTGGCAGCAGCAAAGGCTTCTTTTTTTAAATTCATTCCCAGGAGAACCTCGACGGCTGCCAATGGGGAGGATTCTTGCACTGGCAGCAGGAGAGGCTCCTTTTTTTTGAATTTATTCCAAAAAGCTCGACTGGTGCCAATGGGGAGATTTCTTGCACTGGCAGCAGGAAATATGAAAAGGAAAAACTTGCATAGCTTTCATAAAAAAAGAAAGGAAAGATAAGAAAGCCAAAAGGACATTAAAATTTCAAATTCTCTATGCATTGGAGACATATCCTGCTATCATTGTTATTATTATCAGAAAAAAAAGGATTTTCATACTGGAAGCAAAAGACTACTGCATCGGTTTTGAAAGGAAGAAAGGCAACAAGGCCTGAAATAATCTTACAAATTGAAGACGTGTCCTTCTATTATTATCATTGATAAAGCTCTACTGGTGCCAATGGGGAGATTTCTTGCACTGGCAGCAGCAAAGGCTTCTTTTTTTAAATTCATTCCCAGGAGAACCTCGACGGCTGCCAATGGGGAGGATTCTTGCACTGGCAGCAGGAGAGGCTCCTTTTTTTTGAATTTATTCCAAAAAGCTCGACTGGTGCCAATGGGGAGATTTCTTGCACTGGCAGCAGGAAATATAAAAAGGAAAAACTTGCATAGCTTTCATAAAAAAAGAAAGGAAAGACAAGAAAGCCAAAAGAACATTAAAATTTCAAATTCTCTATGGATTGGAGACATATCCTGCTATCATTGTTATTATTATCAGAAAAAAGAGGATTTTTATACTGGAAACAAAAGACTTTTGCATCGATTTTGGAAGAAAGAACGGTAAGAAGACATGAAACAATCTCACGAATTAAAGACGCATCCTTTGATCATTATCATTGATAAAGCTCGACTGGTGCCAATGGGGAAATTTCTTACACTGGCACCAGGAAAGGCTTCTTTGGAGACATATCCTGCTATCATTGTTATTATTTTCAGGAAAAAGAGGATTTTCATACTAGAAACAAAAGACTATTGCATCGGTTTTGAAAGGAGGAAAGGCAACAAGGCCTGAAATAATCTTACAAATTGAAGACGTGTCCTTCTATTATCATCATTGATAAAGCTCAACTGGTGCCAATGGGGAGATTTCTTGCACTGGCAGCAGCAAAGGCTTCTTTTTTTAAATTCATTCCCAGGAGAACCTCGACGGCTGCCAATGGGGAGGATTCTTGCACTGGCAGCAGGAGAGGCTCCTTTTTTTTGAATTTATTCCAAAAAGCTCGACTGGTGCCAATGGGGAGATTTCTTGCACTGGCAGCAGGAAATATGAAAAGGAAAAACTTGCATAGCTTTCATAAAAAAAGAAAGGAAAGATAAGAAAGCCAAAAGGACATTAAAATTTCAAATTCTCTATGCATTGGAGACATATCCTGCTATCATTGTTATTATTATCAGAAAAAAAAGGATTTTCATACTGGAAGCAAAAGACTACTGCATCGGTTTTGAAAGGAAGAAAGGCAACAAGGCCTGAAATAATCTTACAAATTGAAGACGTGTCCTTCTATTATTATCATTGATAAAGCTCTACTGGTGCCAATGGGGAGATTTCTTGCACTGGCAGCAGCAAAGGCTTCTTTTTTTAAATTCATTCCCAGGAGAACCTCGACGGCTGCCAATGGGGAGGATTCTTGCACTGGCAGCAGGAGAGGCTCCTTTTTTTTGAATTTATTCCAAAAAGCTCGACTGGTGCCAATGG
The DNA here is from genome assembly GCA_963921955.1 of Aleiodes alternator. Taxonomy (NCBI): domain Eukaryota; kingdom Metazoa; phylum Arthropoda; class Insecta; order Hymenoptera; family Braconidae; genus Aleiodes; species Aleiodes alternator. The sequence continues at coordinate 469,304 of OY998097.1, forward strand.
GGAGATTTCTTGCACTGGCAGCAGGAAATATAAAAAGGAAAAACTTGCATAGCTTTCATAAAAAAAGAAAGGAAAGATAAGAAAGCGAAAAGGACATTAAAATTTCAAATTCTCTATGCATTGGAGACATATCCTGCTATCATTGTTATTATTATCAGAAAAAAGAGGATTTTTATACTGGAAACAAAAGACTACTGCATCGGTTTTGAAAGGAAGAAAGGCAACAAGGCCTGAAATAATCTTACAAATTGAAGACGTGTCCTTCTATTATTATCATTGATAAAGCTCTACTGGTGCCAATGGGGAGATTTCTTGCACTGGCAGCAGCAAAGGCTTCTTTTTTTAAATTCATTCCCAGGAGAACCTCGACGGCTGCCAATGGGGAGGATTCTTGCACTGGCAGCAGGAGAGGCTCCTTTTTTTTGAATTTATTCCAAAAAGCTCGACTGGTGCCAATGGGGAGATTTCTTGCACTGGCAGCAGGAAATATGAAAAGGAAAAACTTGCATAGCTTTCATAAAAAAAGAAAGGAAAGATAAGAAAGCCAAAAGGACATTAAAATTTCAAATTCTCTATGCATTGGAGACATATCCTGCTATCATTGTTATTATTATCAGAAAAAAAAGGATTTTCATACTGGAAGCAAAAGACTACTGCATCGGTTTTGAAAGGAAGAAAGGCAACAAGGCCTGAAATAATCTTACAAATTGAAGACGTGTCCTTCTATTATTATCATTGATAAAGCTCTACTGGTGCCAATGGGGAGATTTCTTGCACTGGCAGCAGCAAAGGCTTCTTTTTTTAAATTCATTCCCAGGAGAACCTCGACGGCTGCCAATGGGGAGGATTCTTGCACTGGCAGCAGGAGAGGCTCCTTTTTTTTGAATTTATTCCAAAAAGCTCGACTGGTGCCAATGGGGAGATTTCTTGCACTGGCAGCAGGAAATATAAAAAGGAAAAACTTGCATAGCTTTCATAAAAAAAGAAAGGAAAGACAAGAAAGCCAAAAGAACATTAAAATTTCAAATTCTCTATGGATTGGAGACATATCCTGCTATCATTGTTATTATTATCAGAAAAAAGAGGATTTTTATACTGGAAACAAAAGACTTTTGCATCGATTTTGGAAGAAAGAACGGTAAGAAGACATGAAACAATCTCACGAATTAAAGACGCATCCTTTGATCATTATCATTGATAAAGCTCGACTGGTGCCAATGGGGAAATTTCTTACACTGGCACCAGGAAAGGCTTCTTTGGAGACATATCCTGCTATCATTGTTATTATTTTCAGGAAAAAGAGGATTTTCATACTAGAAACAAAAGACTATTGCATCGGTTTTGAAAGGAGGAAAGGCAACAAGGCCTGAAATAATCTTACAAATTGAAGACGTGTCCTTCTATTATCATCATTGATAAAGCTCAACTGGTGCCAATGGGGAGATTTCTTGCACTGGCAGCAGCAAAGGCTTCTTTTTTTAAATTCATTCCCAGGAGAACCTCGACGGCTGCCAATGGGGAGGATTCTTGCACTGGCAGCAGGAGAGGCTCCTTTTTTTTGAATTTATTCCAAAAAGCTCGACTGGTGCCAATGGGGAGATTTCTTGCACTGGCAGCAGGAAATATGAAAAGGAAAAACTTGCATAGCTTTCATAAAAAAAGAAAGGAAAGATAAGAAAGCCAAAAGGACATTAAAATTTCAAATTCTCTATGCATTGGAGACATATCCTGCTATCATTGTTATTATTATCAGAAAAAAAAGGATTTTCATACTGGAAGCAAAAGACTACTGCATCGGTTTTGAAAGGAAGAAAGGCAACAAGGCCTGAAATAATCTTACAAATTGAAGACGTGTCCTTCTATTATTATCATTGATAAAGCTCTACTGGTGCCAATGGGGAGATTTCTTGCACTGGCAGCAGCAAAGGCTTCTTTTTTTAAATTCATTCCCAGGAGAACCTCGACGGCTGCCAATGGGGAGGATTCTTGCACTGGCAGCAGGAGAGGCTCCTTTTTTTTGAATTTATTCCAAAAAGCTCGACTGGTGCCAATGGGGAGATTTCTTGCACTGGCAGCAGGAAATATAAAAAGGAAAAACTTGCATAGCTTTCATAAAAAAAGAAAGGAAAGATAAGAAAGCGAAAAGGACATTAAAATTTCAAATTCTCTATGCATTGGAGACATATCCTGCTATCATTGTTATTATTATCAGAAAAAAGAGGATTTTTATACTGGAAACAAAAGACTACTGCATCGGTTTTGAAAGGAAGAAAGGCAACAAGGCCTGAAATAATCTTACAAATTGAAGACGTGTCCTTCTATTATTATCATTGATAAAGCTCTACTGGTGCCAATGGGGAGATTTCTTGCACTGGCAGCAGCAAAGGCTTCTTTTTTTAAATTCATTCCCAGGAGAACCTCGACGGCTGCCAATGGGGAGGATTCTTGCACTGGCAGCAGGAGAGGCTCCTTTTTTTTGAATTTATTCCAAAAAGCTCGACTGGTGCCAATGGGGAGATTTCTTGCACTGGCAGCAGGAAATATGAAAAGGAAAAACTTGCATAGCTTTCATAAAAAAAGAAAGGAAAGATAAGAAAGCCAAAAGGACATTAAAATTTCAAATTCTCTATGCATTGGAGACATATCCTGCTATCATTGTTATTATTATCAGAAAAAAAAGGATTTTCATACTGGAAGCAAAAGACTACTGCATCGGTTTTGAAAGGAAGAAAGGCAACAAGGCCTGAAATAATCTTACAAATTGAAGACGTGTCCTTCTATTATTATCATTGATAAAGCTCTACTGGTGCCAATGGGGAGATTTCTTGCACTGGCAGCAGCAAAGGCTTCTTTTTTTAAATTCATTCCCAGGAGAACCTCGACGGCTGCCAATGGGGAGGATTCTTGCACTGGCAGCAGGAGAGGCTCCTTTTTTTTGAATTTATTCCAAAAAGCTCGACTGGTGCCAATGGGGAGATTTCTTGCACTGGCAGCAGGAAATATAAAAAGGAAAAACTTGCATAGCTTTCATAAAAAAAGAAAGGAAAGACAAGAAAGCCAAAAGAACATTAAAATTTCAAATTCTCTATGGATTGGAGACATATCCTGCTATCATTGTTATTATTATCAGAAAAAAGAGGATTTTTATACTGGAAACAAAAGACTTTTGCATCGATTTTGGAAGAAAGAACGGTAAGAAGACATGAAACAATCTCACGAATTAAAGACGCATCCTTTGATCATTATCATTGATAAAGCTCGACTGGTGCCAATGGGGAGATTTCTTGCACTGGCAGCAGCAAAGGCTTCTTTTTTTAAATTCATTCCCAGGAGAACCTCGACGGCTGCCAATGGGGAGGATTCTTGCACTGGCAGCAGGAGAGGCTCCTTTTTTTTGAATTTATTCCAAAAAGCTCGACTGGTGCCAATGGGGAGATTTCTTGCACTGGCAGCAGGAAATATGAAAAGGAAAAACTTGCATAGCTTTCATAAAAAAAGAAAGGAAAGATAAGAAAGCCAAAAGGACATTAAAATTACAAATTCTCTATGCATTGGAGACATATCCTGCTATCATTGTTATTATTATCAGAAAAAAGAGGATTTTTATACTGGAAACAAAAGACTACTGCATCGGTTTTGAAAGGAAGAAAGGCAACAAGGCCTGAAATAATCTTACAAATTGAAGACGTGTCCTTCTATTATTATCATTGATAAAGCTCTACTGGTGCCAATGGGGAGATTTCTTGCACTGGCAGCAGCAAAGGCTTCTTTTTTTAAATTCATTCCCAGGAGAACCTCGACGGCTGCCAATGGGGAGGATTCTTGCACTGGCAGCAGGAGAGGCTCCTTTTTTTTGAATTTATTCCAAAAAGCTCGACTGGTGCCAATGGGGAGATTTCTTGCACTGGCAGCAGGAAATATGAAAAGGAAAAACTTGCATAGCTTTCATAAAAAAAGAAAGGAAAGATAAGAAAGCCAAAAGGACATTAAAATTTCAAATTCTCTATGCATTGGAGACATATCCTGCTATCATTGTTATTATTATCAGAAAAAAAAGGATTTTCATACTGGAAGCAAAAGACTACTGCATCGGTTTTGAAAGGAAGAAAGGCAACAAGGCCTGAAATAATCTTACAAATTGAAGACGTGTCCTTCTATTATTATCATTGATAAAGCTCTACTGGTGCCAATGGGGAGATTTCTTGCACTGGCAGCAGCAAAGGCTTCTTTTTTTAAATTCATTCCCAGGAGAACCTCGACGGCTGCCAATGGGGAGGATTCTTGCACTGGCAGCAGGAGAGGCTCCTTTTTTTTGAATTTATTCCAAAAAGCTCGACTGGTGCCAATGGGGAGATTTCTTGCACTGGCAGCAGGAAATATAAAAAGGAAAAACTTGCATAGCTTTCATAAAAAAAGAAAGGAAAGATAAGAAAGCGAAAAGGACATTAAAATTTCAAATTCTCTATGCATTGGAGACATATCCTGCTATCATTGTTATTATTATCAGAAAAAAGAGGATTTTTATACTGGAAACAAAAGACTACTGCATCGGTTTTGAAAGGAAGAAAGGCAACAAGGCCTGAAATAATCTTACAAATTGAAGACGTGTCCTTCTATTATTATCATTGATAAAGCTCTACTGGTGCCAATGGGGAGATTTCTTGCACTGGCAGCAGCAAAGGCTTCTTTTTTTAAATTCATTCCCAGGAGAACCTCGACGGCTGCCAATGGGGAGGATTCTTGCACTGGCAGCAGGAGAGGCTCCTTTTTTTTGAATTTATTCCAAAAAGCTCGACTGGTGCCAATGGGGAGATTTCTTGCACTGGCAGCAGGAAATATAAAAAGGAAAAACTTGCATAGCTTTCATAAAAAAAGAAAGGAAAGACAAGAAAGCCAAAAGAACATTAAAATTTCAAATTCTCTATGGATTGGAGACATATCCTGCTATCATTGTTATTATTATCAGAAAAAAGAGGATTTTTATACTGGAAACAAAAGACTTTTGCATCGATTTTGGAAGAAAGAACGGTAAGAAGACATGAAACAATCTCACGAATTAAAGACGCATCCTTTGATCATTATCATTGATAAAGCTCGACTGGTGCCAATGGGGAGATTTCTTGCACTGGCAGCAGCAAAGGCTTCTTTTTTTAAATTCATTCCCAGGAGAACCTCGACGGCTGCCAATGGGGAGGATTCTTGCACTGGCAGCAGGAGAGGCTCCTTTTTTTTGAATTTATTCCAAAAAGCTCGACTGGTGCCAATGGGGAGATTTCTTGCACTGGCAGCAGGAAATATAAAAAGGAAAAACTTGCATAGCTTTCATAAAAAAAGAAAGGAAAGATAAGAAAGCGAAAAGGACATTAAAATTTCAAATTCTCTATGCATTGGAGACATATCCTGCTATCATTGTTATTATTATCAGAAAAAAGAGGATTTTTATACTGGAAACAAAAGACTACTGCATCGGTTTTGAAAGGAAGAAAGGCAACAAGGCCTGAAATAATCTTACAAATTGAAGACGTGTCCTTCTATTATTATCATTGATAAAGCTCTACTGGTGCCAATGGGGAGATTTCTTGCACTGGCAGCAGCAAAGGCTTCTTTTTTTAAATTCATTCCCAGGAGAACCTCGACGGCTGCCAATGGGGAGGATTCTTGCACTGGCAGCAGGAGAGGCTCCTTTTTTTTGAATTTATTCCAAAAAGCTCGACTGGTGCCAATGGGGAGATTTCTTGCACTGGCAGCAGGAAATATAAAAAGGAAAAACTTGCATAGCTTTCATAAAAAAAGAAAGGAAAGACAAGAAAGCCAAAAGAACATTAAAATTTCAAATTCTCTATGGATTGGAGACATATCCTGCTATCATTGTTATTATTATCAGAAAAAAGAGGATTTTTATACTGGAAACAAAAGACTTTTGCATCGATTTTGGAAGAAAGAACGGTAAGAAGACATGAAACAATCTCACGAATTAAAGACGCATCCTTTGATCATTATCATTGATAAAGCTCGACTGGTGCCAATGGGGAGATTTCTTGCACTGGCAGCAGCAAAGGCTTCTTTTTTTAAATTCATTCCCAGGAGAACCTCGACGGCTGCCAATGGGGAGGATTCTTGCACTGGCAGCAGGAGAGGCTCCTTTTTTTTGAATTTATTCCAAAAAGCTCGACTGGTGCCAATGGGGAGATTTCTTGCACTGGCAGCAGGAAATATAAAAAGGAAAAACTTGCATAGCTTTCATAAAAAAAGAAAGGAAAGATAAGAAAGCGAAAAGGACATTAAAATTTCAAATTCTCTATGCATTGGAGACATATCCTGCTATCATTGTTATTATTATCAGAAAAAAGAGGATTTTTATACTGGAAACAAAAGACTACTGCATCGGTTTTGAAAGGAAGAAAGGCAACAAGGCCTGAAATAATCTTACAAATTGAAGACGTGTCCTTCTATTATTATCATTGATAAAGCTCTACTGGTGCCAATGGGGAGATTTCTTGCACTGGCAGCAGCAAAGGCTTCTTTTTTTAAATTCATTCCCAGGAGAACCTCGACGGCTGCCAATGGGGAGGATTCTTGCACTGGCAGCAGGAGAGGCTCCTTTTTTTTGAATTTATTCCAAAAAGCTCGACTGGTGCCAATGGGGAGATTTCTTGCACTGGCAGCAGGAAATATAAAAAGGAAAAACTTGCATAGCTTTCATAAAAAAAGAAAGGAAAGATAAGAAAGCGAAAAGGACATTAAAATTTCAAATTCTCTATGCATTGGAGACATATCCTGCTATCATTGTTATTATTATCAGAAAAAAGAGGATTTTTATACTGGAAACAAAAGACTACTGCATCGGTTTTGAAAGGAAGAAAGGCAACAAGGCCTGAAATAATCTTACAAATTGAAGACGTGTCCTTCTATTATTATCATTGATAAAGCTCTACTGGTGCCAATGGGGAGATTTCTTGCACTGGCAGCAGCAAAGGCTTCTTTTTTTAAATTCATTCCCAGGAGAACCTCGACGGCTGCCAATGGGGAGGATTCTTGCACTGGCAGCAGGAGAGGCTCCTTTTTTTTGAATTTATTCCAAAAAGCTCGACTGGTGCCAATGGGGAGATTTCTTGCACTGGCAGCAGGAAATATGAAAAGGAAAAACTTGCATAGCTTTCATAAAAAAAGAAAGGAAAGATAAGAAAGCCAAAAGGACATTAAAATTTCAAATTCTCTATGCATTGGAGACATATCCTGCTATCATTGTTATTATTATCAGAAAAAAAAGGATTTTCATACTGGAAGCAAAAGACTACTGCATCGGTTTTGAAAGGAAGAAAGGCAACAAGGCCTGAAATAATCTTACAAATTGAAGACGTGTCCTTCTATTATTATCATTGATAAAGCTCTACTGGTGCCAATGGGGAGATTTCTTGCACTGGCAGCAGCAAAGGCTTCTTTTTTTAAATTCATTCCCAGGAGAACCTCGACGGCTGCCAATGGGGAGGATTCTTGCACTGGCAGCAGGAGAGGCTCCTTTTTTTTGAATTTATTCCAAAAAGCTCGACTGGTGCCAATGGGGAGATTTCTTGCACTGGCAGCAGGAAATATAAAAAGGAAAAACTTGCATAGCTTTCATAAAAAAAGAAAGGAAAGACAAGAAAGCCAAAAGAACATTAAAATTTCAAATTCTCTATGGATTGGAGACATATCCTGCTATCATTGTTATTATTATCAGAAAAAAGAGGATTTTTATACTGGAAACAAAAGACTTTTGCATCGATTTTGGAAGAAAGAACGGTAAGAAGACATGAAACAATCTCACGAATTAAAGACGCATCCTTTGATCATTATCATTGATAAAGCTCGACTGGTGCCAATGGGGAAATTTCTTACACTGGCACCAGGAAAGGCTTCTTTGGAGACATATCCTGCTATCATTGTTATTATTTTCAGGAAAAAGAGGATTTTCATACTAGAAACAAAAGACTATTGCATCGGTTTTGAAAGGAGGAAAGGCAACAAGGCCTGAAATAATCTTACAAATTGAAGACGTGTCCTTCTATTATCATCATTGATAAAGCTCAACTGGTGCCAATGGGGAGATTTCTTGCACTGGCAGCAGCAAAGGCTTCTTTTTTTAAATTCATTCCCAGGAGAACCTCGACGGCTGCCAATGGGGAGGATTCTTGCACTGGCAGCAGGAGAGGCTCCTTTTTTTTGAATTTATTCCAAAAAGCTCGACTGGTGCCAATGGGGAGATTTCTTGCACTGGCAGCAGGAAATATGAAAAGGAAAAACTTGCATAGCTTTCATAAAAAAAGAAAGGAAAGATAAGAAAGCCAAAAGGACATTAAAATTTCAAATTCTCTATGCATTGGAGACATATCCTGCTATCATTGTTATTATTATCAGAAAAAAAAGGATTTTCATACTGGAAGCAAAAGACTACTGCATCGGTTTTGAAAGGAAGAAAGGCAACAAGGCCTGAAATAATCTTACAAATTGAAGACGTGTCCTTCTATTATTATCATTGATAAAGCTCTACTGGTGCCAATGGGGAGATTTCTTGCACTGGCAGCAGCAAAGGCTTCTTTTTTTAAATTCATTCCCAGGAGAACCTCGACGGCTGCCAATGGGGAGGATTCTTGCACTGGCAGCAGGAGAGGCTCCTTTTTTTTGAATTTATTCCAAAAAGCTCGACTGGTGCCAATGGGGAGATTTCTTGCACTGGCAGCAGGAAATATAAAAAGGAAAAACTTGCATAGCTTTCATAAAAAAAGAAAGGAAAGATAAGAAAGCGAAAAGGACATTAAAATTTCAAATTCTCTATGCATTGGAGACATATCCTGCTATCATTGTTATTATTATCAGAAAAAAGAGGATTTTTATACTGGAAACAAAAGACTACTGCATCGGTTTTGAAAGGAAGAAAGGCAACAAGGCCTGAAATAATCTTACAAATTGAAGACGTGTCCTTCTATTATTATCATTGATAAAGCTCTACTGGTGCCAATGGGGAGATTTCTTGCACTGGCAGCAGCAAAGGCTTCTTTTTTTAAATTCATTCCCAGGAGAACCTCGACGGCTGCCAATGGGGAGGATTCTTGCACTGGCAGCAGGAGAGGCTCCTTTTTTTTGAATTTATTCCAAAAAGCTCGACTGGTGCCAATGGGGAGATTTCTTGCACTGGCAGCAGGAAATATGAAAAGGAAAAACTTGCATAGCTTTCATAAAAAAAGAAAGGAAAGATAAGAAAGCCAAAAGGACATTAAAATTTCAAATTCTCTATGCATTGGAGACATATCCTGCTATCATTGTTATTATTATCAGAAAAAAAAGGATTTTCATACTGGAAGCAAAAGACTACTGCATCGGTTTTGAAAGGAAGAAAGGCAACAAGGCCTGAAATAATCTTACAAATTGAAGACGTGTCCTTCTATTATTATCATTGATAAAGCTCTACTGGTGCCAATGGGGAGATTTCTTGCACTGGCAGCAGCAAAGGCTTCTTTTTTTAAATTCATTCCCAGGAGAACCTCGACGGCTGCCAATGGGGAGGATTCTTGCACTGGCAGCAGGAGAGGCTCCTTTTTTTTGAATTTATTCCAAAAAGCTCGACTGGTGCCAATGGGGAGATTTCTTGCACTGGCAGCAGGAAATATAAAAAGGAAAAACTTGCATAGCTTTCATAAAAAAAGAAAGGAAAGACAAGAAAGCCAAAAGAACATTAAAATTTCAAATTCTCTATGGATTGGAGACATATCCTGCTATCATTGTTATTATTATCAGAAAAAAGAGGATTTTTATACTGGAAACAAAAGACTTTTGCATCGATTTTGGAAGAAAGAACGGTAAGAAGACATGAAACAATCTCACGAATTAAAGACGCATCCTTTGATCATTATCATTGATAAAGCTCGACTGGTGCCAATGGGGAGATTTCTTGCACTGGCAGCAGCAAAGGCTTCTTTTTTTAAATTCATTCCCAGGAGAACCTCGACGGCTGCCAATGGGGAGGATTCTTGCACTGGCAGCAGGAGAGGCTCCTTTTTTTTGAATTTATTCCAAAAAGCTCGACTGGTGCCAATGGGGAGATTTCTTGCACTGGCAGCAGGAAATATGAAAAGGAAAAACTTGCATAGCTTTCATAAAAAAAGAAAGGAAAGATAAGAAAGCCAAAAGGACATTAAAATTACAAATTCTCTATGCATTGGAGACATATCCTGCTATCATTGTTATTATTATCAGAAAAAAGAGGATTTTTATACTGGAAACAAAAGACTACTGCATCGGTTTTGAAAGGAAGAAAGGCAACAAGGCCTGAAATAATCTTACAAATTGAAGACGTGTCCTTCTATTATTATCATTGATAAAGCTCTACTGGTGCCAATGGGGAGATTTCTTGCACTGGCAGCAGCAAAGGCTTCTTTTTTTAAATTCATTCCCAGGAGAACCTCGACGGCTGCCAATGGGGAGGATTCTTGCACTGGCAGCAGGAGAGGCTCCTTTTTTTTGAATTTATTCCAAAAAGCTCGACTGGTGCCAATGGGGAGATTTCTTGCACTGGCAGCAGGAAATATGAAAAGGAAAAACTTGCATAGCTTTCATAAAAAAAGAAAGGAAAGATAAGAAAGCCAAAAGGACATTAAAATTTCAAATTCTCTATGCATTGGAGACATATCCTGCTATCATTGTTATTATTATCAGAAAAAAAAGGATTTTCATACTGGAAGCAAAAGACTACTGCATCGGTTTTGAAAGGAAGAAAGGCAACAAGGCCTGAAATAATCTTACAAATTGAAGACGTGTCCTTCTATTATTATCATTGATAAAGCTCTACTGGTGCCAATGGGGAGATTTCTTGCACTGGCAGCAGCAAAGGCTTCTTTTTTTAAATTCATTCCCAGGAGAACCTCGACGGCTGCCAATGGGGAGGATTCTTGCACTGGCAGCAGGAGAGGCTCCTTTTTTTTGAATTTATTCCAAAAAGCTCGACTGGTGCCAATGGGGAGATTTCTTGCACTGGCAGCAGGAAATATAAAAAGGAAAAACTTGCATAGCTTTCATAAAAAAAGAAAGGAAAGATAAGAAAGCGAAAAGGACATTAAAATTTCAAATTCTCTATGCATTGGAGACATATCCTGCTATCATTGTTATTATTATCAGAAAAAAGAGGATTTTTATACTGGAAACAAAAGACTACTGCATCGGTTTTGAAAGGAAGAAAGGCAACAAGGCCTGAAATAATCTTACAAATTGAAGACGTGTCCTTCTATTATTATCATTGATAAAGCTCTACTGGTGCCAATGGGGAGATTTCTTGCACTGGCAGCAGCAAAGGCTTCTTTTTTTAAATTCATTCCCAGGAGAACCTCGACGGCTGCCAATGGGGAGGATTCTTGCACTGGCAGCAGGAGAGGCTCCTTTTTTTTGAATTTATTCCAAAAAGCTCGACTGGTGCCAATGGGGAGATTTCTTGCACTGGCAGCAGGAAATATAAAAAGGAAAAACTTGCATAGCTTTCATAAAAAAAGAAAGGAAAGACAAGAAAGCCAAAAGAACATTAAAATTTCAAATTCTCTATGGATTGGAGACATATCCTGCTATCATTGTTATTATTATCAGAAAAAAGAGGATTTTTATACTGGAAACAAAAGACTTTTGCATCGATTTTGGAAGAAAGAACGGTAAGAAGACATGAAACAATCTCACGAATTAAAGACGCATCCTTTGATCATTATCATTGATAAAGCTCGACTGGTGCCAATGGGGAGATTTCTTGCACTGGCAGCAGCAAAGGCTTCTTTTTTTAAATTCATTCCCAGGAGAACCTCGACGGCTGCCAATGGGGAGGATTCTTGCACTGGCAGCAGGAGAGGCTCCTTTTTTTTGAATTTATTCCAAAAAGCTCGACTGGTGCCAATGGGGAGATTTCTTGCACTGGCAGCAGGAAATATAAAAAGGAAAAACTTGCATAGCTTTCATAAAAAAAGAAAGGAAAGATAAGAAAGCGAAAAGGACATTAAAATTTCAAATTCTCTATGCATTGGAGACATATCCTGCTATCATTGTTATTATTATCAGAAAAAAGAGGATTTTTATACTGGAAACAAAAGACTACTGCATCGGTTTTGAAAGGAAGAAAGGCAACAAGGCCTGAAATAATCTTACAAATTGAAGACGTGTCCTTCTATTATTATCATTGATAAAGCTCTACTGGTGCCAATGGGGAGATTTCTTGCACTGGCAGCAGCAAAGGCTTCTTTTTTTAAATTCATTCCCAGGAGAACCTCGACGGCTGCCAATGGGGAGGATTCTTGCACTGGCAGCAGGAGAGGCTCCTTTTTTTTGAATTTATTCCAAAAAGCTCGACTGGTGCCAATGGGGAGATTTCTTGCACTGGCAGCAGGAAATATAAAAAGGAAAAACTTGCATAGCTTTCATAAAAAAAGAAAGGAAAGACAAGAAAGCCAAAAGAACATTAAAATTTCAAATTCTCTATGGATTGGAGACATATCCTGCTATCATTGTTATTATTATCAGAAAAAAGAGGATTTTTATACTGGAAACAAAAGACTTTTGCATCGATTTTGGAAGAAAGAACGGTAAGAAGACATGAAACAATCTCACGAATTAAAGACGCATCCTTTGATCATTATCATTGATAAAGCTCGACTGGTGCCAATGGGGAGATTTCTTGCACTGGCAGCAGCAAAGGCTTCTTTTTTTAAATTCATTCCCAGGAGAACCTCGACGGCTGCCAATGGGGAGGATTCTTGCACTGGCAGCAGGAGAGGCTCCTTTTTTTTGAATTTATTCCAAAAAGCTCGACTGGTGCCAATGGGGAGATTTCTTGCACTGGCAGCAGGAAATATAAAAAGGAAAAACTTGCATAGCTTTCATAAAAAAAGAAAGGAAAGATAAGAAAGCGAAAAGGACATTAAAATTTCAAATTCTCTATGCATTGGAGACATATCCTGCTATCATTGTTATTATTATCAGAAAAAAGAGGATTTTTATACTGGAAACAAAAGACTACTGCATCGGTTTTGAAAGGAAGAAAGGCAACAAGGCCTGAAATAATCTTACAAATTGAAGACGTGTCCTTCTATTATTATCATTGATAAAGCTCTACTGGTGCCAATGGGGAGATTTCTTGCACTGGCAGCAGCAAAGGCTTCTTTTTTTAAATTCATTCCCAGGAGAACCTCGACGGCTGCCAATGGGGAGGATTCTTGCACTGGCAGCAGGAGAGGCTCCTTTTTTTTGAATTTATTCCAAAAAGCTCGACTGGTGCCAATGGGGAGATTTCTTGCACTGGCAGCAGGAAATATAAAAAGGAAAAACTTGCATAGCTTTCATAAAAAAAGAAAGGAAAGATAAGAAAGCGAAAAGGACATTAAAATTTCAAATTCTCTATGCATTGGAGACATATCCTGCTATCATTGTTATTATTATCAGAAAAAAGAGGATTTTTATACTGGAAACAAAAGACTACTGCATCGGTTTTGAAAGGAAGAAAGGCAACAAGGCCTGAAATAATCTTACAAATTGAAGACGTGTCCTTCTATTATTATCATTGATAAAGCTCTACTGGTGCCAATGGGGAGATTTCTTGCACTGGCAGCAGCAAAGGCTTCTTTTTTTAAATTCATTCCCAGGAGAACCTCGACGGCTGCCAATGGGGAGGATTCTTGCACTGGCAGCAGGAGAGGCTCCTTTTTTTTGAATTTATTCCAAAAAGCTCGACTGGTGCCAATGGGGAGATTTCTTGCACTGGCAGCAGGAAATATAAAAAGGAAAAACTTGCATAGCTTTCATAAAAAAAGAAAGGAAAGATAAGAAAGCGAAAAGGACATTAAAATTTCAAATTCTCTATGCATTGGAGACATATCCTGCTATCATTGTTATTATTATCAGAAAAAAGAGGATTTTTATACTGGAAACAAAAGACTACTGCATCGGTTTTGAAAGGAAGAAAGGCAACAAGGCCTGAAATAATCTTACAAATTGAAGACGTGTCCTTCTATTATTATCATTGATAAAGCTCTACTGGTGCCAATGGGGAGATTTCTTGCACTGGCAGCAGCAAAGGCTTCTTTTTTTAAATTCATTCCCAGGAGAACCTCGACGGCTGCCAATGGGGAGGATTCTTGCACTGGCAGCAGGAGAGGCTCCTTTTTTTTGAATTTATTCCAAAAAGCTCGACTGGTGCCAATGGGGAGATTTCTTGCACTGGCAGCAGGAAATATAAAAAGGAAAAACTTGCATAGCTTTCATAAAAAAAGAAAGGAAAGATAAGAAAGCGAAAAGGACATTAAAATTTCAAATTCTCTATGCATTGGAGACATATCCTGCTATCATTGTTATTATTATCAGAAAAAAGAGGATTTTTATACTGGAAACAAAAGACTACTGCATCGGTTTTGAAAGGAAGAAAGGCAACAAGGCCTGAAATAATCTTACAAATTGAAGACGTGTCCTTCTATTATTATCATTGATAAAGCTCTACTGGTGCCAATGGGGAGATTTCTTGCACTGGCAGCAGCAAAGGCTTCTTTTTTTAAATTCATTCCCAGGAGAACCTCGACGGCTGCCAATGGGGAGGATTCTTGCACTGGCAGCAGGAGAGGCTCCTTTTTTTTGAATTTATTCCAAAAAGCTCGACTGGTGCCAATGGGGAGATTTCTTGCACTGGCAGCAGGAAATATGAAAAGGAAAAACTTGCATAGCTTTCATAAAAAAAGAAAGGAAAGATAAGAAAGCCAAAAGGACATTAAAATTTCAAATTCTCTATGCATTGGAGACATATCCTGCTATCATTGTTATTATTATCAGAAAAAAAAGGATTTTCATACTGGAAGCAAAAGACTACTGCATCGGTTTTGAAAGGAAGAAAGGCAACAAGGCCTGAAATAATCTTACAAATTGAAGACGTGTCCTTCTATTATTATCATTGATAAAGCTCTACTGGTGCCAATGGGGAGATTTCTTGCACTGGCAGCAGCAAAGGCTTCTTTTTTTAAATTCATTCCCAGGAGAACCTCGACGGCTGCCAATGGGGAGGATTCTTGCACTGGCAGCAGGAGAGGCTCCTTTTTTTTGAATTTATTCCAAAAAGCTCGACTGGTGCCAATGGGGAGATTTCTTGCACTGGCAGCAGGAAATATAAAAAGGAAAAACTTGCATAGCTTTCATAAAAAAAGAAAGGAAAGACAAGAAAGCCAAAAGAACATTAAAATTTCAAATTCTCTATGGATTGGAGACATATCCTGCTATCATTGTTATTATTATCAGAAAAAAGAGGATTTTTATACTGGAAACAAAAGACTTTTGCATCGATTTTGGAAGAAAGAACGGTAAGAAGACATGAAACAATCTCACGAATTAAAGACGCATCCTTTGATCATTATCATTGATAAAGCTCGACTGGTGCCAATGGGGAGATTTCTTGCACTGGCAGCAGCAAAGGCTTCTTTTTTTAAATTCATTCCCAGGAGAACCTCGACGGCTGCCAATGGGGAGGATTCTTGCACTGGCAGCAGGAGAGGCTCCTTTTTTTTGAATTTATTCCAAAAAGCTCGACTGGTGCCAATGGGGAGATTTCTTGCACTGGCAGCAGGAAATATGAAAAGGAAAAACTTGCATAGCTTTCATAAAAAAAGAAAGGAAAGATAAGAAAGCCAAAAGGACATTAAAATTACAAATTCTCTATGCATTGGAGACATATCCTGCTATCATTGTTATTATTATCAGAAAAAAGAGGATTTTTATACTGGAAACAAAAGACTACTGCATCGGTTTTGAAAGGAAGAAAGGCAACAAGGCCTGAAATAATCTTACAAATTGAAGACGTGTCCTTCTATTATTATCATTGATAAAGCTCTACTGGTGCCAATGGGGAGATTTCTTGCACTGGCAGCAGCAAAGGCTTCTTTTTTTAAATTCATTCCCAGGAGAACCTCGACGGCTGCCAATGGGGAGGATTCTTGCACTGGCAGCAGGAGAGGCTCCTTTTTTTTGAATTTATTCCAAAAAGCTCGACTGGTGCCAATGGGGAGATTTCTTGCACTGGCAGCAGGAAATATGAAAAGGAAAAACTTGCATAGCTTTCATAAAAAAAGAAAGGAAAGATAAGAAAGCCAAAAGGACATTAAAATTTCAAATTCTCTATGCATTGGAGACATATCCTGCTATCATTGTTATTATTATCAGAAAAAAAAGGATTTTCATACTGGAAGCAAAAGACTACTGCATCGGTTTTGAAAGGAAGAAAGGCAACAAGGCCTGAAATAATCTTACAAATTGAAGACGTGTCCTTCTATTATTATCATTGATAAAGCTCTACTGGTGCCAATGGGGAGATTTCTTGCACTGGCAGCAGCAAAGGCTTCTTTTTTTAAATTCATTCCCAGGAGAACCTCGACGGCTGCCAATGGGGAGGATTCTTGCACTGGCAGCAGGAGAGGCTCCTTTTTTTTGAATTTATTCCAAAAAGCTCGACTGGTGCCAATGGGGAGATTTCTTGCACTGGCAGCAGGAAATATAAAAAGGAAAAACTTGCATAGCTTTCATAAAAAAAGAAAGGAAAGATAAGAAAGCGAAAAGGACATTAAAATTTCAAATTCTCTATGCATTGGAGACATATCCTGCTATCATTGTTATTATTATCAGAAAAAAGAGGATTTTTATACTGGAAACAAAAGACTACTGCATCGGTTTTGAAAGGAAGAAAGGCAACAAGGCCTGAAATAATCTTACAAATTGAAGACGTGTCCTTCTATTATTATCATTGATAAAGCTCTACTGGTGCCAATGGGGAGATTTCTTGCACTGGCAGCAGCAAAGGCTTCTTTTTTTAAATTCATTCCCAGGAGAACCTCGACGGCTGCCAATGGGGAGGATTCTTGCACTGGCAGCAGGAGAGGCTCCTTTTTTTTGAATTTATTCCAAAAAGCTCGACTGGTGCCAATGGGGAGATTTCTTGCACTGGCAGCAGGAAATATAAAAAGGAAAAACTTGCATAGCTTTCATAAAAAAAGAAAGGAAAGATAAGAAAGCGAAAAGGACATTAAAATTTCAAATTCTCTATGCATTGGAGACATATCCTGCTATCATTGTTATTATTATCAGAAAAAAGAGGATTTTTATACTGGAAACAAAAGACTACTGCATCGGTTTTGAAAGGAAGAAAGGCAACAAGGCCTGAAATAATCTTACAAATTGAAGACGTGTCCTTCTATTATTATCATTGATAAAGCTCTACTGGTGCCAATGGGGAGATTTCTTGCACTGGCAGCAGCAAAGGCTTCTTTTTTTAAATTCATTCCCAGGAGAACCTCGACGGCTGCCAATGGGGAGGATTCTTGCACTGGCAGCAGGAGAGGCTCCTTTTTTTTGAATTTATTCCAAAAAGCTCGACTGGTGCCAATGGGGAGATTTCTTGCACTGGCAGCAGGAAATATAAAAAGGAAAAACTTGCATAGCTTTCATAAAAAAAGAAAGGAAAGATAAGAAAGCGAAAAGGACATTAAAATTTCAAATTCTCTATGCATTGGAGACATATCCTGCTATCATTGTTATTATTATCAGAAAAAAGAGGATTTTTATACTGGAAACAAAAGACTACTGCATCGGTTTTGAAAGGAAGAAAGGCAACAAGGCCTGAAATAATCTTACAAATTGAAGACGTGTCCTTCTATTATTATCATTGATAAAGCTCTACTGGTGCCAATGGGGAGATTTCTTGCACTGGCAGCAGCAAAGGCTTCTTTTTTTAAATTCATTCCCAGGAGAACCTCGACGGCTGCCAATGGGGAGGATTCTTGCACTGGCAGCAGGAGAGGCTCCTTTTTTTTGAATTTATTCCAAAAAGCTCGACTGGTGCCAATGGGGAGATTTCTTGCACTGGCAGCAGGAAATATAAAAAGGAAAAACTTGCATAGCTTTCATAAAAAAAGAAAGGAAAGATAAGAAAGCGAAAAGGACATTAAAATTTCAAATTCTCTATGCATTGGAGACATATCCTGCTATCATTGTTATTATTATCAGAAAAAAGAGGATTTTTATACTGGAAACAAAAGACTTTTGCATCGATTTTGGAAGAAAGAACGGTAAGAAGACATGAAACAATCTCACGAATTAAAGACGCATCCTTTGATCATTATCATTGATAAAGCTCGACTGGTGCCAATGGGGAAATTTCTTACACTGGCACCAGGAAAGGCTTCTTTGGAGACATATCCTGCTATCATTGTTATTATTTTCAGGAAAAAGAGGATTTTCATACTAGAAACAAAAGACTATTGCATCGGTTTTGAAAGGAGGAAAGGCAACAAGGCCTGAAATAATCTTACAAATTGAAGACGTGTCCTTCTATTATCATCATTGATAAAGCTCAACTGGTGCCAATGGGGAGATTTCTTGCACTGGCAGCAGCAAAGGCTTCTTTTTTTAAATTCATTCCCAGGAGAACCTCGACGGCTGCCAATGGGGAGGATTCTTGCACTGGCAGCAGGAGAGGCTCCTTTTTTTTGAATTTATTCCAAAAAGCTCGACTGGTGCCAATGGGGAGATTTCTTGCACTGGCAGCAGGAAATATAAAAAGGAAAAACTTGCATAGCTTTCATAAAAAAAGAAAGGAAAGACAAGAAAGCCAAAAGAACATTAAAATTTCAAATTCTCTATGGATTGGAGACATATCCTGCTATCATTGTTATTATTATCAGAAAAAAGAGGATTTTTATACTGGAAACAAAAGACTTTTGCATCGATTTTGGAAGAAAGAACGGTAAGAAGACATGAAACAATCTCACGAATTAAAGACGCATCCTTTGATCATTATCATTGATAAAGCTCGACTGGTGCCAATGGGGAGATTTCTTGCACTGGCAGCAGCAAAGGCTTCTTTTTTTAAATTCATTCCCAGGAGAACCTCGACGGCTGCCAATGGGGAGGATTCTTGCACTGGCAGCAGGAGAGGCTCCTTTTTTTTGAATTTATTCCAAAAAGCTCGACTGGTGCCAATGGGGAGATTTCTTGCACTGGCAGCAGGAAATATGAAAAGGAAAAACTTGCATAGCTTTCATAAAAAAAGAAAGGAAAGATAAGAAAGCCAAAAGGACATTAAAATTACAAATTCTCTATGCATTGGAGACATATCCTGCTATCATTGTTATTATTATCAGAAAAAAGAGGATTTTTATACTGGAAACAAAAGACTACTGCATCGGTTTTGAAAGGAAGAAAGGCAACAAGGCCTGAAATAATCTTACAAATTGAAGACGTGTCCTTCTATTATTATCATTGATAAAGCTCTACTGGTGCCAATGGGGAGATTTCTTGCACTGGCAGCAGCAAAGGCTTCTTTTTTTAAATTCATTCCCAGGAGAACCTCGACGGCTGCCAATGGGGAGGATTCTTGCACTGGCAGCAGGAGAGGCTCCTTTTTTTTGAATTTATTCCAAAAAGCTCGACTGGTGCCAATGGGGAGATTTCTTGCACTGGCAGCAGGAAATATGAAAAGGAAAAACTTGCATAGCTTTCATAAAAAAAGAAAGGAAAGATAAGAAAGCCAAAAGGACATTAAAATTTCAAATTCTCTATGCATTGGAGACATATCCTGCTATCATTGTTATTATTATCAGAAAAAAAAGGATTTTCATACTGGAAGCAAAAGACTACTGCATCGGTTTTGAAAGGAAGAAAGGCAACAAGGCCTGAAATAATCTTACAAATTGAAGACGTGTCCTTCTATTATTATCATTGATAAAGCTCTACTGGTGCCAATGGGGAGATTTCTTGCACTGGCAGCAGCAAAGGCTTCTTTTTTTAAATTCATTCCCAGGAGAACCTCGACGGCTGCCAATGGGGAGGATTCTTGCACTGGCAGCAGGAGAGGCTCCTTTTTTTTGAATTTATTCCAAAAAGCTCGACTGGTGCCAATGGGGAGATTTCTTGCACTGGCAGCAGGAAATATGAAAAGGAAAAACTTGCATAGCTTTCATAAAAAAAGAAAGGAAAGATAAGAAAGCCAAAAGGACATTAAAATTACAAATTCTCTATGCATTGGAGACATATCCTGCTATCATTGTTATTATTATCAGAAAAAAGAGGATTTTTATACTGGAAACAAAAGACTACTGCATCGGTTTTGAAAGGAAGAAAGGCAACAAGGCCTGAAATAATCTTACAAATTGAAGACGTGTCCTTCTATTATTATCATTGATAAAGCTCTACTGGTGCCAATGGGGAGATTTCTTGCACTGGCAGCAGCAAAGGCTTCTTTTTTTAAATTCATTCCCAGGAGAACCTCGACGGCTGCCAATGGGGAGGATTCTTGCACTGGCAGCAGGAGAGGCTCCTTTTTTTTGAATTTATTCCAAAAAGCTCGACTGGTGCCAATGGGGAGATTTCTTGCACTGGCAGCAGGAAATATGAAAAGGAAAAACTTGCATAGCTTTCATAAAAAAAGAAAGGAAAGATAAGAAAGCCAAAAGGACATTAAAATTACAAATTCTCTATGCATTGGAGACATATCCTGCTATCATTGTTATTATTATCAGAAAAAAGGATTTTTATACTGGAAACAAAAGACTTTTGCATCCATTTTGAAAGGAAAAAAGGTAAGAAGACATGAAACAATCTTACGAATTAGAAACGTATCCTTTGATTATTATCATTGATAAAGCTCGACTGGTGCCAATGGGAAAATTTTTTACACTGGCACCAGGAAAGGCTTCTTTGGAGACATAACCTGCTATCATTGTTATTATTTTCAGAAAAAAAAGGATTTTTATGCTGGAAACAAAAGACTTGCATCGGTTTTGAAAGAAAGAAAGACAAGAATGCATGAAACAATCTTACGAATTGAACAAGTATCCTTCGATTACTGTCATTGATAAAGCTCGACTGGTACCAATTGGGAAATTTCTCGAACTGGTAATTAATTGGGTAAGTTTTTTTTTTAACTTTTCTATGCTGTAAAATATACCAGACACATTCGTTTCACGCTGATACATTATTTATTGTTGTTATTTCTATATATATATTCATGGGGGTGGTCTTTATTCAGAGAATTGCAGAATTTTTATTTATTCATTTTGAACCGCTTTAGGAATGTCGTGAAGGAAAATTTCACCATACTTCGAATAAGGACCACCCTAATATTTACCTTGAGTTATTGTTTCGATATGTTCTTCTATGTCATTCTACAGAATGCTTCAACATTCCGTTCGCATTTACTTGATTCAATTGATTTAATATATCTAACAAAATTTTATTCTAATCAAGAGATTGATTTCTGCACTAAAAAATGCGAAAAAAAATCAAATTGATTGGTGTCATCGATTCATTTCTTTGGAGGCTCTAATTCATGCGCCTAGAGTTGCATCATAGAATACAAAACTCGAATCGTGTGTATTCTCTCTGCTGTAAAACATATACGGGAATTTTGGTACGTTCATTAAAGCGTACAATTTTTTCTTTTTTGTACGGAAGTATCTGTAAGTTCACATCCAGCAACGTCCCTTGTGTTGTCTGACATATACAAAACGGTATACAATTGGCGGGTAAAATTTCAATTTTTAAAATTCTATTATAACCAATCGCATCCATTAGCATTTCATTACTTAAGGTAGTTGACTCCCTAATGACACAGTTCAAGAGTTGCTTAAAAATTTGGCTATAAATAATTAGATGCATAATGCATCTAATAATGAAATTTGAGAACGATGGTCCACAGTAAAATTTAGGGGATATAACCAAACCGGAATCATTAAACATTTATGCTATAAATATCATTTTTAAGAATCATTGAAATTTGAAATGAAAAATAGAAATCTACACTAATCAACGGAGGCGGCCGCCGACGGCGCTAGTTGTTGAAAAAATCGATGTAAGCGCGAGTAGTGCGTTAACTGCGGGAGATGGAGTGATTTCGAATTACGAAAACTACTTAGACAACCGAAGGTAAAACTGAATCATTTTTCAAAAGCCTTTCGGCAATTAAACGAAATAGGCTAATTTTACTGGAATCTTTTTTTATCATTCTTGACAATCTCTACAAAAAGGTGGATATCTCTATTAATTTCCGAGATATTTTATCAAGTATAAAAAAAGTCAACTTGCGCCTTAATTTAAGGGGTTCGAGGAGTTATTTCCAAAATATAAACTCATTTTGAGAATCATACATGACGTTCCTAATGCCATCAGTATTATGCTGTATTTTTTTCAGAATTTTCATGTATTTTGTTTTAGACTAATTATCAGTTAAAATTGCATTTTATACATGGGTTCTTTGAATCAAACCTGGTTTAGCATCGATCTGCGCTATCAACTCAGATGGTAACAAAGGTCTCCTGCTACGACAGATTTTATGCATGAGAGCCTATGTAAAAAATGCAATTTTGACTGTTAATTAGTCTGAAACAAAATACATGAGAATTTCGAATAAAAATACCACATAACAATGATGACATTAGGAATGTCCTGATGATTCTCAAAATGATTTCGGAGATAACTTGCCGAACCCCTTAACAACTTCGACCACTTGGGCAACGACCTCCCCACTCCATTTCTCCGTAACCGCGGTTACGCACCTACTGTATTCAAACGCAACCAGCCTGGAGAACAAACTCAGGCGCACATAATTCAGGTGAAGTCCAACTGACAATGACGATGCCAACGGCGTCTCCTCTACTAGTACTAGTTAAATAATCGTGAACGTGAAAACACACGTATACAAGAAAACAATCGTGTGTAACTCACCTGTTTCACAAGTAGTGACGTAGTTCACTCGTTGATCACGTGACCAGGCTATAGGACATTTTCGAAAGGTAGAAGTTGTGCCTGTGGAGTTAACGCCAGTGTAGAGGTAACCGAGTCCCTTCTTTAAACGTAGAGAGGTATACCCAAGTCAAACCGCACCCAACGTTAACGTTCAGTAACGTGCAAGCGTCCATACACTAAAAATCCAGTGTTCATTCGTGTTTTATCATTATTATTATTATTATGTGCGAGTGTGTATTTATAATTGAATTTTTTTGCTTTCCAAGTGATTTTATTAAATTAATATAAATGTGTATGAATTGCATTGATCCAGAGGATTATTCGTGCAGTTATTAAAAAATGCATTGTCTATGGTTATTAATCGTGACAACAATTGTGAGTGGACAGGAGGAAATATCAAGTGAACCATCGATTTATTATACAGAGCCATCGATTCTACAAGACAATGACGTTAAGAGTCTCACAGAATTATCTGGCGGTCAC
Organism: Aleiodes alternator; assembly: GCA_963921955.1. Lineage (NCBI taxonomy): Eukaryota > Metazoa > Arthropoda > Insecta > Hymenoptera > Braconidae > Aleiodes > Aleiodes alternator. The sequence goes on from OY998097.1 coordinate 492,560, forward strand.
ATTATCGGTGGTAAAAGGATTCTGGAGCGATCAAAGAGTCCATATATCCTACGTGAGGATCTTTATGTTGAAAGAGAGGGTGAACTTGTTATCGAGCCGGGCGTTGAGATCCGGTTTGCCCCGATGATCGGTATCACTGTACGAGGCATCATCACTGCCAAGGTAAACACCTAATGATCTTTAAAACCGTTTTTTTTTCTCCTCGTCTTTTGAATTTTAGATTTAAAAGCATCATAGAAATGCATCGATGTCTCTTGAGTGTTCTTCAGAGATAGGATAGACATTCAAATGCATCCAGTGACTCAAGAATGTTCTTTGTTCGATTAGAGAAAGAGAGAGAGAGAGAGAGTGCGCTTGCAGGAGACGGGAGAGTGTGACGCTCAACTTGGAATAAAAAAAAGGGAATATCGAAAGAGAAAGAAGCGACAGCGAAAGTTAAATTCTTCACTTAAACAAGGTTCATCGGCTTCTTCACAATTCCGAGGATTTACTTGTTTATGTTTTTCGTTTGAGGGGTCGTGTGAAATTTTTGTGAATTCAGGAATACTACCTGGCCCCCATTCTGACTCTCTGCTATTCTATTGTGTTGAATCCATAGAGATGAGAGGAGAAATCTCTTCTACCTGATTCACTTGTTCCCCTCGTATTCTTTGACAGAAGTCTCTTTTTTTTTCACTGCATTTATGAATGAATGGGAGAGCCCTGTGCATTTCACCTGACACTTTTATATTTTATCGGAATATTATTTTTTATCTTATCATGGTGACACGAGTCGTAGATACATGTTTGTAATGTTGTTATAATAATAGGATGGTTGACAGTGTTTCATAAATGAAGAGAAAAAGTAGAATCTATACAGAAATCGAGGGGAGATTATTTTAGATAAGAATACTGATTAAATGGATGATAAAGCTTGCTGGTATTCTTTATTTAGATTTTCGTGAAGAAATCATTTCGAATTAACTGGGACATTCTTCAAAATGTTGTAACGTTTATCTTCTTCGAATTTATGTCGAAGAGTTCAAATTCAAGATTTTGAAGTTTCTGAAAGAAAAAAAAAGTTTTTGCTGCCACTACTTTTTTTGTAGTAATATCTCGGATTCTAAGCGAGATAGAGTGATTCTGCTTCGGGCCTTTTTCGTAGAGAATTTCGAGAGTTTCAGAAGATGCTTAGGGTAAAACTGCGCTATCTCGCTTAGTTCTCAAGATATTTCGCAAAAAAATTTGTGATGGAATAATACTCTTTTTCCAGGAATATCTCGGAAACTAAAAGAGATAGGAAAATTTTCGTGGGAATTATTTTAGTAGCTCTTAAAATTCTCTAGAGAAATGGATGGAGACAGAATTACACTATCTCGTTTAGTTTTCGAGATATTTTCAAATAATGAATGACAACAAATCTCGAATCAAGATTATTTTTCTCCATTCATTCCAATCAAAGTACTGACGATGTTAATGAGGAAACATTAAATATCATGTATTTCGAAATCGAGCTGACGAATGCATGCCGATGCTCGACGTATACTATAATGATTCATGCTCATTGCAAGTATGACTATCACAGTTTCATGATTCATCCACAAAAACTCTCCTATCACAACCAATCATCACTAAAAACATAAAATATCTTTCTTTTTTTTTTTCCCCACTTAGTGAAAATTGTTATTGTTCTTGGAAAATGTCATTCAATGTAACGGATTTGTGCTACGGTTTGTCTCTTTGTCTTGAGAAATTCTCGCAGTTAGTTTTTAGTTTCCTACAAATGTACTCTCAAGCGGAAATCACAGAATTATGATGGAATTAATGGTTTAACCCATTTTTTACATTTATCAGTGTATATTGTTGATACTGAAAGTAGCAGCCTTTTGATAACTTCTGGTCTTTTTTCTTAATAAATGAATGATTTAATAAAAATTAAAAATATGAACATATAGAAAATTCAAGAAGCTATAGGGGAAAGTGGGGTAAAATGGTCCTGTTTGCTAGAATGATTTGGGATTTTTTCGAGAATAGGCAGCTCTATGAAAAAATTTGAAAAAATTATACAAAAATGAAGACATATTGGAGCATCTTGTCAAATTTTTTCAGATTTTTCCGTCGTGTCCTCAACGTCTAAAAAAAAACCTGAATTATGTTGTTGCAGAGGGCCATTTTGCCCCATTCTCCCCTATGTGCAATTTCTTTAAATATTGCTTTTTTTTACAATTTTATGCTTGAAAAAATTAAAAACAATTGTTAGATCTGTGCTAATTTTATTATCATGCACTTTGGATAGATATCTGTGATAATTTCTCATTTCTTAGTAGCTCGGAATGTTAGCGAGATAGAGCAACAATAGAGTCGTTTACTTTTATAGAGAATTTCAAGAGCTACAACGAAGGTCTCTACGAAAATTCCGCTATTTCACTTGGTTTCCTAAATTTTCGCGAAAAATATTGCTTTACTAACAAAGTGGTGTAAGTATTACACTGATTCATAGCACTTACACCACTTTGGTTCTAAGATGAGGATGTTTTCAAGTGCAACTGGATCTATTCAATTCGCGCTATACATTCTAGAAAATGGACTCGTTTCAGCCTTAGAGCTATTTACAAATGTGAGTCTAAGGTAGACTACTTCGTGTTTCGAGGGAAATGGGGTGTTTATTCTGGTGATGGGTTAGCGAATAGATTAAACCGCATATTTGATGGGATAAACCGTCTCTCATTTTACGAAGCTGAAAAGAAATTGCTGAAGGGCTCAATTCACAAACACTGACCTCATTCGTTAGTTGCCCAATGGACATCATGCATACATTGCTCCAATTTTTTCTTCTCCAGAAAAAGGAATATTACAATTTTTCAAAATTTTTTGTCGGAAATAGCTTCAAATATTCTTAAATATATATTTGGTTTTTTTAATTTTCAGGCTAAACAAAATAATTCCCGTAAAAATTCATGAAAAATTTTAATTTCCAAGGAAAATTCGCAGAGGCTTCGCAAAAATGTGAGAATCCTCTGTCTCAGCTGTTCGAACAAGTAACAAGCTCCATAGAGATAATTACGGTAACTCATCGTGCATTAGTGTTGGTGCTTACGTTCATCGTTGGTATGGTTCGCACATGGAGACTCACTACTGTTTACACCTACAAAAGGCGACTGGACATATGCAGTTGGTGTTACGTTTGTACTGATGTTACGAGTGCATTCGCACAAGAGCCTTTTATATATATTCAATCTGTAAAAGAAATTCAAGCCTAAGTGCATCCGTTTAATAACGAGATATCAAAGTTCTCTACTCCATATAATGAAAATGTTATTCCATTTGTAAAGTTTTCATAGTGAAAAGGTGAAGCAGAATGAGTCAATTTTTTTGTCATTTATTTTCAAAGAATATCTCAGAAACTAAATGAGACAGTGAAATTTTAGTAGATAAATAAAAATTCTCTACAAATAAAGAGATTAAGGCAAAATCACTCTATCTCGCTTAGTTTCCTTCCTAAATTCTTGAGAAATTAATGTCAAAGGAATTAAGATTTTTCAAGAAAGTTTGAAGGATTTTTTTTTTTTATAGGAAAAAGACGAGAAAAAGAAGTTTCCCATGAAATTAAGTGAAAGGATAGAGAATTTTCAGACAATAAAGTCAATGGTAATTCGTTTTGAAATTACAGTATGTTCTACTTGTTCAAGAATTGTTTCTCTGCACCAAATTCAAAGCAAAAGAAATAAAATTTATCGGTGTGAGATATACCGTCTTCCGGATGATAGGATTGTTCCTCAATTCACGTTTGCGCTAGATTCCTATGTAATTCTATCGACCATGGCTATTTCTTCAACCGCAACAGTTGGATTTGTACGTACCACGTCTTACCTGATTTTACTCTACACTCGTGTAGTCAAGAGTTCACGAGTGTTACTGAGATGCACTCTAGAGTGCTTGAAGAGGGGCTTTTCTTCATTCTACTTGAGCTACTCTTCACTAACAGAGTTACACTTAAAAATTTCCATCTGAATTTTCCGTGCCAAATCACGGAAATTTTTAACAAGTCGCATTTCTACTGAAATTTCACATAATCACGTTATTGAAAAATTAATACATCATCGATTTTCAAATAATTTCACGCCTGGATATTAATGAAATTTGTAAATTTCAGTTCAATTGTTTCTTGAAAATTTAGTAAAAATAGGAAAATGGACGAAAAGCACTTGAAAAATTGAAAAAAATTTGAACTAGAAAAATTGACGAGAAACATGCTCACTTTTAATTCAAGAACGCAGAAAAATTCAATTTTTTCAATTTTTGGAAATTTTGGGAAATAAAAAAAAATTAAAAAAAAGCTGTTAACAAAATTTTGACACATGTTTTCCACTTGAAATGTTCGCGGCTTGTCAATTAAATAATTAGCAAATCTTTGTCTCCAATCGTTCAATTGGAATGTCCATTTTACCCCACCTCTCTCTACTCCACTCCGAACTTTTCACTGAAAATGAATGAAAAAAAAAAAAGTTATAATGAAGTGTACGTTGACCGTGTTATAAGGGAACGCTAGTTGAATATTATACACCAAACTATCAAATTATATACAAGAGATTCTATACTGTCTACTGTCACCGGAAATACCAGAAAATAGTGAATGGAGTACTGGTACTTATTCCATTCGCCATGCATAACGAACATATTGTTATTGTTGCATTGATGTATTAAAAGGGCGTTTATTCAGGCAGACAGGTGTGCTACCTGATAAGTCTCATTCAGGCGTTCATTTTAATCGAAAATAGTGCCGAATAATCATGGAATTCTCCGATTTCATTGAGTAGTGAAGGGATGAAACAGGATTTGTGGAAATTTCGAATTTTTTTTTTTCAAAATATTTCGAAAATTCAGAAAAATCTCAAATACTAAAATGTAAAGTCTGATTTTTTTCAGATAAATGTTAGATAATTATGGGATAATTATAGATAACTATGAGATAGACTAATTTTTTTTTCATCAATTTTTCTTCGATATCTCGGAAACTAAACGGGACAGCGTAATTTTGCTTTAATCTTTCTTTGTAGCTCTTGAAATTTTGTATAAAATCTATTTAATGATGAAAAAGACGTATCTCCATTAGTTTCCGAGATATTCGTGAAAAAGAAGGGGAAAAAATGGCTGTCTTCTATTTTCCCCTCTTCTTTTCTGAATCATGCTTTCTCATCGCTCGAGAGATAGTCAACTGCAATTTCCTTATTTTTCCTGAGCCGTTTCGCTTTCAACTTTTTGCCTTCATTATTTAATTAAAAATCCACGTGTTGGCTTTCAATGTGAAACTGTAGAAAATCGGATTGATGATGAGAGTGACCGTTGACCCATGACTTCATTCATAAATTTTGAAATCATTGTACCGAAGAAATTCAAGATACTGTTGGGTATCAGGTCACTTGCATGGTTAGAAAAAAAAGGAGTCGACCATAGTAGTTTGACGGTTCCAGCATGGCGAGCATCAAAATCAGTCGTCCGAAACTTTTGTTATTTATTCACACGAAAATAAAATAGTAGCGGAGAGGTAAAACAAGAAAATTTGATTTTACCGATTTTTTTTCTCGAATATATCTCGAAGAATAATGCAAATTCGCCCTTTTGGCTCTGATGTTTAACTTTCCGAAATATCTTTCAAAAAAAAAGGAACAGAATAGAATTATCCAGTTTCATAATGATTGAGAATGTAATTTTTAATTTAGTCGCATTATTTATAATTTTTTTCTTACAACATGACTTTCATGCTTCAAGACAAAATGTCCGTAGTGCAGGTAATTTTGCGCTACAAATTATCACAACGGTACAAATTTCCTTCTCGGTTTAGTAATTTTTTAAGTTCCTGAGTTGACGAGATTCAAATTTCAGCGGTAAATTTCAATGACAGGCGGGTTTTATATCGAGAAAAAACCGTAGTAAAAACTAATAATAATGAAATTATCACACATCTGACAATTTTTTGGATTGCTCTAAAGTTTAGAGTCTAAACTAATAAATTATTTTTCGAAAACTATCAAAAAAAAAAAATTGCTCATAGCTTTAACATAGGGGAGAGTGGGGCAAAATGGACATTGTAATGAAACGGTTAGAGATGGATTTTTTTTGATGATTCTATTGAAAAGCTGAGGAAATTTTAGCTGGAAAATAGGTATCAGATGTATTTTTTCCGATTTTTTTTGAAAATTCTATATTTTTCGGCATTTTTGAGCCTTACCTTTTTTGAAAATTTTCAGTTTTTTGCAAATATCTCTGGTTCTATTGGTCGTAGCAATTCGGAGCTGGTCTCAAATGAAAGGTGAGCTCATTCCCCATCAATTTATGGGGTTCTGAATCCAAAAATATCAATTTTTGGGATTGTTATAGCCCAAAAACTGTTTCCCAAAACTGTTTCACAAACATGCCCATAAATACCTTAAAAATCGATATTTTTAAATTGAAAACATTATGAATCGATGGTAAATGATCTCACCTTTCACCTCCCATCGGAATTTTTACGCTACGACAAATAAAACCAAAGATATTCTCAAAAAACTGAAAAATTCTGAAAAAAGGAAGACTTTTACCCCTCTAAAATGCTTAAAAAAGTCAAAATCGTCAAAAGTTCCAAAAAATTAATGCCGGCACTTATTTCTCATCTGAAATTCCCTCAGCTTTCCAATGAAATCATCAAAAACAATCTACCCCCAATATTTCCATTAATTTCGAGAGTTTTCTATAATGTTTGCCTAAAAATTCAGATGTGTCTATTTTACCCCTGATGTCCATTTCGCCCCACCTTCCCCTATACATTTTTTCTGTTTTAAAAATGATTTATTTGTTAAAAAAATTGACCAAAAAATTGAAATTGTCAGATGTTTGTTATTTGCAATATTATAAGAACTGTCCAATATTGATTCCGTCGATCCTCAGCAAATGATTTTTTTTTAATTATTAAAATAGTTTCTGAATTTTCTGAATTTTTGTGATTTTAATAGATTAACTGTTTGAACGAACGAAATTCAGTAAATTCAATAACTTCTTTGAATTATTGAACACAAAATATTTGCTAAAGACCAATGCAATCAATGTTTCATACTTTTTTTTCTCAGTGTATGAGCTATGTTCAAACGAACGCAATATGCCCTTTTGACACTGAGCTTGTTCTATGTAGAATGAAGGTAAAATGAGATGAGGCATGTTAAAATATGACATTCTAGTAGTCATCTCATATTCAATCTCTAAGATACAGGCGCAACTTTATGCCGCATTACATTTACCGCTTGACTCTCTCCCCCGCTCTCATTAACTCACCTCAGGTTCGTTTCAGTTACGGCTCCAGCACATGTACTTGCGAGTGGAACTTTAGACGAGAACTAAACGAAGAGACTGAATACATTAGGATTTAAACTTTTTTCCATGTTGAAGAGGTCATGCAGGACTATTCGATCTTTTTGGAAGATTATCTCGGAAACTGAGCACAGTAGGGTGATTTTGTCCTTTGAAAAAAGAAAAATTATTTATACTTCGCTATTTGAAATTGTTCAGAATTTCTCAATTATTTGGAAATTATCTTTGATTTATTTTTTTTCCCGAAATTTTTTTGAATTAAACTCCAGCCACCTTTCTTTGCCTATTAGATTTCATAAAAAGTCCGTTATATTTCATTATTTGACATTTTTCACTTTATTCAGAATTTTTTGATATTTTTTGGTAATATTTTCTATTTTTTTTTTAGCACATCGAGATTCAAACTTTTTTGAAAATTATTTCGGAAACTAAGTGAGATAGAGCGACTTTGTCCTGATGCTAATTTCTAATCTCGCTTAGTCTCCGAGATATTTTCGAAAAGTTGATGACAGAGTTTCAGTCAGACAGTCAAGTTTCTTCTTCATTTGATATTTCCCAATAAAATTGAAGAATTTCGAGTAATTTCTTTATTCTCCTTGATACCTAATATCTCGAGACAGGAAATTGGCGCAGGAAGTATAAGAAGCCCCAAGTCATGTTATCCTTACCAAAGAAATGAATCATATTGAATATCCTATTGATTACTAAATTTCGTGCGTCACCAAATTCCACATAATCGAAAATTGAATTTTTCAGACAGATCGCTTTTATTCCATAATCAGTTTTTCTCAAATGTCTCAGAAATTAAGGGAGATTGAGTGATTTTGCTCCAATGTTTTTTTGTCACTCTCACAATTCTCTACGAAACCGTTTCCGGCTAAAATGGACATATTTCAATTATTTACCAAGATTTTGAAAAAAAAAACTGGTAACCAAATAAAATCAGTTTATTCAAAAAATTCCATATTCTTGAAATTTTCACTTTCAACAAAAATATTCTCTATAGTAATATCTATTAATCCTTATGTAATTCGCCTATACTACGTGATTGAACGGATAATGATATCGTGTTGAGTCAATTCGAATCTCATCACCACGCTCTAATTACTCTTCATTTATATGCGAAGGATTTAACGATAACGGTACTCTACATCAACATGTTTAATCGTCTAATAGAATCAGCTAGCTATACTTGTAATTATTATTACAGAAAAAACAATAACTGTTTATTTTTATTCACATAGTTGAGTAAAAATGAATTTGAAAGAAATTGAGATATCCATAGGAATAAATTTTAAGTGTAAAGAATATTTTTTAGCATTAATTTCAATAAAGAATTGATTGATTTTTCGGCTTTCGTTCAAGAATATCTCGAAAATTAAGCGAGATGGAGCGCACCTTTGTTCTGAACCTTTTTGTGTAAAGTGGTTTTTGCTTGAAATTAGCCACACAAAAACTCATGACAAAATCGCTCTATCTCACTTGGTTTCCGCGATAATGCCCAGAAATGATTTGTCAAGTATTATCTTTTCGATATGGAAAAAATAAATTTTCTCGACAGTCTCATCGCATTTTTAGGCCTGAGTTTATTATGGTCTCACACTGGTTGATGAGCTTATTAGCACTGACCTAAAAAAAAGAGGCGTGGGCAGATAAATTATAGTTCCATTCAAAATAGAAGGGTCCAATCAATTACAAAGCTGATGTAATTATATTTTAACTGACATTTCGTCCGAATGATCTATTGAAAATAATTATTGTATCAATTCAGTAGCAAAAAGGTAAAAAGAATAGTCGATAGTATTTTGAAATGATTTTTCATTGGATATTGAAAAATAATTGTGATAGGGAAATTTCCGAGGATTGGGATAAAATGGCAAAAGATGGTTTTTTTTTTTTTTAATTTTCTCTTGATTCTATCAAAAAACTGAGGAGATTTTGGTTGAAAAACATGTATTTATCCCCGATAGAGTGGAATTTTTTCATTTCGACTGGAATAAACGAAATTTTGCCAAAATTAACAAAAATAAAATTGAATTTTTTTTTTTCAATGCAAATTTTTTCAGCTTCTCAATGAAATCATCAGAAAAAACGCGTCACAAATATTTTTACTCATAACATAAAAAAAAAGTAAAAACTAAGTAATTTCGAATTTTGTGAAAATAGCTGCTCTTGCTTTACAACTCGATTCATGATTTTCTTTCTCTCCATTGTGTCTAGTCATCGTGAATGAAAGTAAACATAGGGGAAGGTGGGGCAAAATGGACATCAGGGGTAAAATGGACACATCTAAATTTTTAGGCAAATATTATGGAGAACTCTTGAAATTCATAGAAATATTGACGGTAGATTGTTTTTGATGATTTCATTGGAAAGCTGAGGAAATTTGAGGCGAGAAACAAGTTCCGAAATGATTTTTTAAAATTTTTGTCGATTTTGACTTTTTTGAGCATTTTAGAGGGGTGAAACCCTTCTTTTTTTTGAAAATTTTCATTTTTTTGAGAAAATCTTGGGTTCTATTTGTCGTAGCGTAAAAATTCCGATGGGAGGTGAAAGGTGAGATCATTTGCCATCGATTCATAGGGTTTTCAATTTAAAAATATCGATTTTTAAGGTATTTATGGGCATGTTTGTGAAACCGTTTTGTGAAACAGTTTTTGGCCTATAACTATCCCAAAAATTGATATTTTTGAATTCAGAACCCCATAAGTCGATGGGAAATGAGCTCACCTTTCATTTGAGACCAACCCCGAAACGCTACGACCAATAGAACCAGAGATATTTGCAAAAAACTGAAGATTTTCGAAAAAAGAAGAATTTTATCCCTCAAAAATGCCAAAAAATTTCGAATTCTCCAAAAAATCGAAAAAAATACATTTGACACTCGTTTTCCAGCTAGAATTTCCTCAGCTTTTCAATAAAATCATCAAAAAAAATCCATCTCTAACCGTTTCATTACAGTGTCCATTTTGCCCCACTCTCCCACTATAAGACAATTAATCCATTGAATCAGGAAAATAATACCGCACGACGGAAGATGCAACTTGCCTTTAATTCACTAATTTACTAATTAATAGAGATGAGGAGAGAGACGAGTGAGAGTGACATGAATGGGTGATTCACCTCCATCCGCCTCCGTGATACAAACCTTCGCCTAAAGGTCAATTCTTGGTTCATGACCGGTGTTAACCTACAGCCTCAGCTTAATCCCTCTCAGGCTCCAGTTTAAATGAATTATCACTGTTTATAATTCATCAGTGACGCGGTAGAATAGTAAAAGAAGAAATTGGAAAATCACAAGTCACTTTTTTTTATAAACTAAGAAAGTGCAAAGTTTCTTCACAAAAAAATAGGAGAAGCTCTTTGATTACTGAAAATAGCAGACATCTGACAATTTCTGAGTTCTTTTTCTTAACAAATAAATTATTTTAAAAAATATGAAAAATATGCACATGTGAGCAATTCGAAAAACTATCAGTGCAAATTTACTTTATAGGGAAGAGTGGGGTAAAATGGACACTATAATGAAACGGTTAGAGATGGATTTTTTTTGATGATTCCATTGACAAGCTGAGAAAATTTTAGCTGGAAAACCAGTGTCAAATGTATTTTTTTCGATTTTTTTTTTGAAAATTTGATATTTTTGGGCATTTTCAGAATTTTCAGTTTTTTGCAAATGTCTCTGGTTCTATTGGTCCTAGCAATTCGGGGTTGATTCCAAATTAAAGGTGAGCTCTTTTCCCATCGATTTATGGGGTGAATTTAAAAATAGTGATTTTTGGGAAAGCTATAGACCAAAAACTGTTTCTATTCCCAAATAAAATGCTAAAAAAACGTCAAAATTGCAAAAAATTCAAAAAAAGTAATTTCGGCACTTGTTTCCCGCCTAAAATTTCCCTAGCTTTCCAATAAAATCATCAAAAACAATCTACCGCCAATATTTCCATTAATTTCAAGACTTTTCCATAATATTTGCCTCAAAATTTAGATGTGTCAATTTTACCCCTGATGTCCATTTTGCCCCACCTTCCCCTATGTTTTTCATTAAAATTTATTTGTTCAAAACAATAAAAAAACAATTAGTCAAGAAAATTAAGAAAAAAAAACTAGACAGAGTTATTTTCCTAATGGTTTTCTTTTTTTTAGAGAATTTCAAGAGCTGGAAAAAGATCATCATGAAAATCGCTCTATTTCGTTTAAATTCCGTGATATTTTCTTCAATAATTTAAATATTTTTTCTGTCATAATTTATTTGTTTGAACAAATACAAAAAAATTATCCGCAAAATGAGCGAGATAGAGCAATTTTTATAAGGATTTTGAATTTCGAAATATTTCTGAAAAGTTTTACATACTGCCTTTGAAAAGAATTCCATGAGCTGCAAAAAACAAAATCTTTTGATGAATTCTCTTGAACTTGGTTGAAACCAACTTATCTCGTTTTACCACTTTTTCATTGATTTTTCTTTGGAAATTTTTTCGTAGAGAAGTACAAGAGCTACAGAATAGATTATAACAAAAATTGGCTTATCTCGCTAAATTACCGTGAATTTTCCAAAATAAAACGAAATGAAAAAGAGACTCATTCTGTTTTATCTCTTTGCTATGAAATTTAATAAATTGAGGAGAATTTTGTAGGTAAGAAATTCCCCGAAATAACGATCGATATTACCCCCAATTTCCTTCAATTTGCTAATCTATATAAATTCAACAGAACAATTACTCTTTCTCAGTCGTATTTTGGGTGTTTTGCAGGTAAGAGTGTTCATCATCGTGGTTTAATCGTGCGATTCATATAGCTTTCTTCACTGATATATGAAACCGAATTGTTTCATCAATTATCATTGAAAATTCGATAATGAAGAGATAAAACAAGAGTCGATTTTTTTATCAATAATTTTTTTTTTAATCAGAAATTAAGTGAGAGTAAGAAATCTTGACTTTATCCTTTTTCGTAGCTCTAAAAAAATAATTCTCGACAAAAAACAGGATCTAATCAAAATTACGCTATTCGCTCAGTTTCCAAGATATTGGCAAAAAATTAATGATAAAAAAATTGATTTATAGTGTTTTATCTTTTCAGTACTGGATTCATCAAGAAAATTCAACAGTCGAAATTTTTAAATTAATCTTGCAATATTTTTTTTTCTTATAATGATTTTATGATAATCGTTCTTTTTTCATTCAATTGATTCGATAATTGAGAAAATTATTTAGTACAAATATAAATTTGCGGATAATTGTAGCAGCATTTCGGACCTGTTGATTCTTTCAATTCGTGGAATTCTACTCATCGCATGAATGAACGTAAACACCGGCTACTTTGGTTCCAGTCGTTGAAGACCCGCATTCATACACTGTCTGAATGTTTAGTATTACTATCGAGTCATTCATACAATTGTCGTATTAATTTTCTCAATAGCTGATTATCAGTTCACGATTTAATTCCATGTGTACATAAAATTTGTAAATAATACTTGAAAATTCTTGAAAATTTTTCATAGAGTCATTCTCTTTTCGTTTCATGATTCTGAAAATAGCACACATTTGACGATTTTCATATCTTTTTCTTAACAATAAATAAATTATTTTAAAAAAATACATACATACGTGTGAAAAATTCAAAAATCTATAAGAGTACATTTTTCTAATATTTTTTTTTGTAATAGTTTATTAGTTCAAGGAAATGCAAAAATCATCAGATGTGTGTTCATTTCATTGTCATTTTTTTTCACTGCTGCTAAAAGAAAAAGAATTGCAGTGAAATCGCTCCATCTCTCTTAGTTTTCAATATTTAAAAAAAACTGATGATCTACAGAGAAAAATGTTTTCTTAATTCAAGAACGTGCAGGTCACTTAAATTAAGAAATAAAAATCACTTGATTCAAGTGAGTTTTACTTTCTTAATGTAAGAAAGTAAAACTCACTCAAATCAAGTGAGTTTTCTCACTTAATTCAAGTGATTTTTCTTCCCTAATTTAAGAAAGTAAAACTCACTTAAATCAAGTGAGTTTTCTCACGTAAAAAAACTGATTTTCCTCACTTAAATCAAGTGATTTTTCTTCCTTAATTTAAGAAAGTAAAACTCACTTAAATCAAGTGATTTTTCTTCTTTAATTTAAGAAAGTAAGAATCACTTAAATCAAGTGATTTTTCTTCCTTAATTTAAGAAAGTAAAACTCACTTAAATCAAGTGATTTTTCTTCCTTAATTTAAGAAAGTAAAACTCACTTAAATCAAGTGAGTTTTCTCACTTAAAACAAGTGAGTTTCCTCACTTAATTCAAGTGATTTTTCTTCCCTAATTTAAGAAAGTAAAACTCACTCAAATCAAGTGAGTTTTCTCACTTAATTCAAGTGATTTTTCTTCCCTAATTTAAGAAAGTAAAACTCACTTAAATCAAGTGAGTTTTCTCACGTAAAAAAACTGATTTTCCTCACTTAAATCAAGTGATTTTTCTTCCTTAATTTAAGAAAGTAAAACTCACTTAAATCAAGTGATTTTTCTTCTTTAATTTAAGAAAGTAAGAATCACTTAAATCAAGTGATTTTTCTTCCTTAATTTAAGAAAGTAAAACTCACTTAAATCAAGTGATTTTTCTTCCTTAATTTAAGAAAGTAAAACTCACTTAAATCAAGTGAGTTTTCTCACTTAAAACAAGTGAGTTTCCTCACTTAATTCAAGTGATTTTTCTTCCTTAATTTAAGAAAGTGAAACTCACTTGAATCAAGTGAGTTTTCTCACTCAAATCAAGTGATTTGTCTTTCTCAATTTAAGTGACCTGCACATTCTTAAATTAAGAAAACATTTTTCTCTGTGTCGAATAAAATCTTCTTTCATCTTCTATAATTTCTAAATGATTAAACCAAAAATTATTTTCAGGGAGAACCTGGTGTTCCCATAATTTTAACGAGCTCGGAGCCTCCGTCCGGTCAGCCTGAACCAAGATCAATTCGTCTGGTCGATGGACCGAGTCCTCTAGAAGGTCGAATACAGCTTCTTCATCAAGGATCATGGCGATCTGTTTGTACAAATTCACGTAATTGGACAAGAGCAGATTACGAGACGGCTTGCAGAGAGCTTGGTTTCCAAGGTGGTAGATGGTCAGGCTGGCTGGATCGTTCGTGGCCTGCAGCACCTCGTCTACTCTACGAGGAGCCACGATGTCGAGGTACAGAGTCATCTCTTCAGGAATGCGAACAGTACTCACAGAGACAGTTGGGTGCTGGTGTCTGCGATTATCATCCAGACCTGAGTATCGCTTGTTCTCCAAGACACGATGGAGCAGGAGAGGCGAAGAATCACTGGCGAGGAATACGCTTCGAGGGGGCCCTCTTCGACAGACCTCTCATACAGGAAAATACGTTTTACGTCAGACAATCCAAGTCTATTCTTCAGCATGTAACTATCAAGTAAGTTATTGGTATTTTTTTCTAATTTTTTTTTCCTCGAATATCTCGGAAATTGAGTGAGATAGTGTAATTTGGTTTTTATCATTTTTTTGTAGAAAATTTCAAGTTTTAAGAAAAGAATCTATCTCGCTCAGTTTACGCAATATTCTTGAAAAATGATTATGAAAAAAAAATTGATTTCAATCGAATATCTCGAACACCAAGCCGGATTAGGCGATTCTGCTTTAATTTATTTCTGTAGCTCTTTTTTTAATAACTGAGTTTTTGAGAATATCTTGGAAATTTTTTAAAATACCTTTTCGTTACCTTTCAAAATTCATTACAAAAAAGGATTCGGCTAAAATTTCTCTGCCTCTTTTAGTTTGCGAGATTTAAAAAAAAATAACATAAATAATCATAATTCACAGATATGCTGGAACTGGTCGAGATCTGAATGTAACATCAGCCCTTCACGTGAAAGGAGTACCACCCCAGATGCAGTGGCTTTCGATTCTTCACTCATCGTATACAGGTCTGAATGTAACTAGTCCTGATGCACCAATAGTAATATCAAATTCAACAATTCGCAATAATCGTGGCTACGGAATTTACATGAACAGCTCATCTGGTTTAGCGCACATAGACAATTGCGTAGTACTAGATAATGGTGCAGATGGTATAAAATATACACACTACGACGAGCGACCAGGTGACAGGCTTGACCGGGCGGATGTCTTCGATCTCTGTACATTTCCAACGACAACGAGCCAAACATTTCCAATAACAATATCAATGGAACAAACCAAGTACTCATTAAATTCAAAGCAATGTCCACAGCATATTTTCACACGTCCTGGACATGTCCTGACACTTCAGTTCCTCCAAATGAAAACAGATCGAAATGATAGTGCAATCATAGAAGTTTACGATGGTATTTCAACGAGTGATAAACTATTGGCACAAGTGAGAATCAGAAATGGTACATTACCCCAGAGTGTAACGTCAAGTCGTCAAAATTTATTTGTCAAATTTACTGCACAACCTAGAACCCAGATGGTTGCATTTATAAGGCTCTCATCGGGTTATCGTAAATTGTATGATCTCAATGTAACAAGCAGTGCAATTGCTGATAATAATGGACGTGGTATAGCAGCTGAAAATCTTCGCTCCTCAATTCACATACATGATACATCAGTATCAAATAGCAATCACATTGCTGGTATTCATGTACTTCGTGGTGTTGCTGATGTCAACATAACATCAAGCAGAATATCTTATAATAATGGAGCTGGTATAAATATAACTATGACTGGTGGCTACAGGAATATTTCACGATCAACGATATCATCGAATCAGGGATATGGTTTTGCTGCTTGGTTCAATGACAGTGTGCACACTGAATACGTGCACTTCAATCAGAGCACAGTTATTGAATATTCTGAGATATTTAAGAATAAGGATATTGGAGTACTCATTGGTAATTCAACTGGTATATCCTATGTTAATATAACTGGTAATTGTTTCAATAATAGTTTAGAGAATGCAGTTCAGGTTGAATCAAATTGGAGGCACAATGATGGACTTCTGAAATTACAAATTGGTCACAATGTTTTCATTGACAATGCTAAACTAGGTGTCAAGATGATGCCTGTACTAAATATCGAGGGTAAAATAGAATACAATAATTTTCGTGAGCACAAATATGGCTGTATATTAATAAAAAATCCACTCTATGAAGAATTCAACATACTCCCAGCCAATTTACTACTTCAGTACAATGAATTCTATGATAATCATGGTGTTTTTGTCGTGAGCATTGGATTATCGCCTTACAGCGACGTGCAGAGGCTCATTTTCACACGCAACTTTTTGCGCAATAATTTTATCAAAGAACCATTTGATAATAGTGATATCCAAGGATGGAGATTAATTCCAAGGTCAAGAGTTGCAGCAGTAATTGTTGTTTCATCAAGCAATGTACATGTTTTTAGAAACATTCTTCATAATTTACATTCACAGTATGAAATAGGCTCACATTTAGAGGATCAAAGTAAAATAATAAATTGTACTTACAATTGGCTGGGTCACAGTGAGGATGAAAAAATCATAAAAAGATTATTCCATCGTAAAGATCGTTATAATCTTGCTAAAATTGAGTATTTACCATATTTATTGCACAGTAGTAATCCAGCTGCCAATACAATAATTGAGCATGTACAATTTATCCCACGTTTTTTGAATGATGAAACAAAGACTGTCGGTGGTGAGGTAGAGGGTCTAGAAGTACTTCCAGCTGGTGAATATCTTGTTGAGAGAGATATTAACGTGAGACCTGGTGGCAAACTGATTCTACAGCCTGGAGTTACGCTAAAATTTCCACCAGCTGTTGGCATGATGGTTGCTGGTAAATTAGATGCAAAAGGCAAAGGTCCAAACAGTATTTTGCTGACGCTAAAAGAGGAAATTATAATTAATACAGATAACGAAACCATTATGGATGATATGACGATGCAGCCTGATGAGACTGCAACAATTGTAAATAATATTATAAATGACGAGATGATGAGAATTCCAGTGAGACTACTTGGTGGAAGAACAAGTCGTGAAGGAAGATTACAAGTGCGAATTGGTGAAAAATGGGGGACTGTTTGTAATTATGGCTGGACAATATTGGATGCTGCATTGGTCTGTCATCAATTGGGCCTGACACTTGATCCTGATGATTGGAATCTCGAGAGATCACAGATACCAAGTGCTGGAACTAACGAGGACATCATACTGAGCAATGTACGATGTACTGAAGAAGACATCGACATTTCAAAGTGTAAGGCTGAGGGAGTTAATGAATTTGAGAATTCATGTACTCATGAAAATGATGTCGGCGTTAGGTGTTCGAGTGCTGCTTGGGCTGGATTGAGATTAGGGCCATTAGCAGAAAGAAGTGATTTGCAGTTTATTACTATTGAAAAAGCTGGATTATTGGACTACACAACAAATTCATTTATACCAGCATTACAAATGGACTTTGCACGTCACTCATTGGAGAGTGTCAAAGTTATCAACAATCTTCAAGACGGTCTTGGAATTCTCTACTCTGATATTTACTCGGCTGATGCAATTAATACAGTTAAAAATAGTGACTTCTCAGATAATCGCGGAAGTGGAATAAGTTTCAAACAATTGGGCCTTAGAATATCCAACTCCAGAATTGAGAACAATAAATTTGCTGGAATCAGGCATAATCCTGCACTCTCTGCGGTACAGCAAAGGGAATTTGCAGGATGGTTCATGCAGCCAATAACCCAGACTATTGACAAGCCATATACGCCGATTATGGTGCCAGCTAGAAATACTTCTAAAATTGATATTGATCTCATCACTGGTGACATCAAGTACATCGTTACAACTAAACAATTTTCCGAGGAGAACATTAGATGTCGGATACAAATAAGGTGTACACCTGGTTACGTAATTGGCATGCAGCTACTTAATCCCATTCAGAACAGAAGTACTGAACAGATTTTACTGATTGATGCATTGAGAATGAACCCAAGGAGTTCAGTTTGGGACCTCAAAAGGGATCTTTCTAGTTTTCCATTGTCTTCAAGCTCTTTCAACGTCATACTAGAGTATCAAAGTGGTAATTATGCACTTGGTGGAATGGTGCTGGTTGTTACGACTCTAGAGGCACCCGTTCAAAATGTTAGGAATAAAATAATTAAAGGACCAATACCAACTTTATCAATAACTAAAACTGCAATAAAAGGAAATAGAAAGGGAATATTAGCTTCTTATTATAATCGTTATTTGGATGAACTGGGTGATCATTTTTTGAGAAAGGCAAATGAGTCTATAAAACTCGTAAACTGCGAAATTTCACACAATCAGGAAGAGGCAATTTTTGTTCTATCGCCTTATTGGAATATTCATATGTCCAATATTACGGAAATTTCGATACATATTAATAATACTTTAATAACTGATAATGGTCGGGGCATTTTGCAATTTAGTCGTGACATGAGACAGTCGAATAATATATTTCATTGGATAATGCAGGACAGTTCGATTGAGAGGAATCAGGATGGTGGTTTCGAAATTTCATTGCCTTATGTCTGGCAGTATAACGAAAATTTTACACACTCTCTCTATTTTGGAAATAATACATGGAGAGACAATGAAAATTTCGGATTCATACTTGATGGGCATTATGCTAATTTAAATATTTCACACAATAGATATATTGGTAACAGATGCAAAAATGGATTAATTTCAATTCGTGGAATGGAAAAACGCATGAGAATAAATAATAATATTATTGAAAAAAATACTGGATCTTACATGGTTGAATTTAAGGCAGACAGTCAATCTGAGATTTTGGGTGAAATACCAGCTCGTTTTTACTTAAATGAAATACGAGAGAACACTAAAGCATCAACAATTCATCGTGGAATACATCAAATGTTTAAAAAACCAACTTATGTTGTTGGATTTCAAGGAATTCAAAAAGTTGAAATTAATCGTAATTTATTTGGTGAAAATAGAATGGATTACGAGTTGGTAGCTGGAATAAGAACAGCAAAAATAAATAATGAAGTTGATGTTACTGAAAATTGGTGGGGTACACCAGATGAGCTTGCAATAAAACGTAAAATATTTGATTTTGATGATTGGAACAATTATGCTATTGCAAATTTTCGGCCTTATTTGACGACTGATTCATTTGATTCAGCAATATCAGCATCGTGGGAGTTGAGACCAACAATTGATCTTGATAACATCGGTGGACGTATCATTGAAAATTTGTCACTTTACTATCGTTCAACACCTTACGTAATACGTTCAGACATAACGATAATGCCAGACGCAACAGTAAATATTTATCCAGATGTTGTCCTGGAATTTGCACCGAATGTTGGTATTCTTGTTCTTGGTACATTGAATGCAGTTGGTGCACCAGGTCACGAGATTATCATGAGACCAATGGAAAATAACGAAAATTCGCTGACAGAGCACATTGACAAGAGGGCTGTGGACAATGTGCAGAATGCTGGAACCATACGTCTTTGCAAAGAAGGCAAATGCTCTTCGTCAATCAACGAGGGCTTCATAGAATTCTTTAATCGTACAACTCTCCAATGGATTCCCATCTGTGATTCACGATTCACCGAAAGAAATGCACAGGTTGCATGTCGTCAGCTGGGTTATGACCCATTAAATGTTTACGTATCACATGACAGGAGATACGAGCTTCATCCTGGTTCATTGGCTAGAATATGGTCGTGGCCTGAGCCGATTCAGTGCACTGGTGCTGAAGAGCGTCTTGAGGATTGTCAAATAAGGCTGAACGGACAATTATATGGGCAAAAGTATAATTGCCCATGGGACGGTCAATATATATTCATAAATTGTGGCGAAAGAAATCTGGGTAAGGACAAGGACTATTGGGGTGGTATTAGAATAGCTAATAGTGAATTTGAGCATCATCTTTATGAGCATCGGATACACGATGTGGTAACACATGATACAGTACGAAGAGTTGAGTCTGTACTTAAGTACATAAATATAAGTGGTGCTGGGATACTTCACAATGAGAAATCACCGGTTATTCAGGCAGTTATGAAGAGTCCTGTCGTTTCGCACGTAAAAATTACGCAGTCTGCTCATCATGGTATCAATTTGATTTCACCCACTCACACTGTTGAATTATTATTCAATATCATTGATAATGTCATTGGTAATGGAGTCAATGTACTTTTATTAACTGGCGAAGGACGTGAAGCAGAGGAGAGCTCATTTACTCCACTCAAGGATCTCAATATTCCCTATCATTTGTTCAGCATGGTCGACATCTGTGATACTACCAAGGAAATTACCATTGAGGAACGTGTGCTCGTGTACTACAAATATGATAATAATCCAGTTAATTGCGTCAAGATATTCCGGAGTGCCTATCGTGCTAAACCATTTGGCTTCAGGCTCTTGCAATTTAATTTGTACAATTCAACAGGAAAACCGGGAAGACATGACGGAATAACATTGTATGATGGTGATATTTATAATGTCACTGCCAGAACAATTGGACATCTTGTTTTTGATAGCAAGGAGGAGAAAAAGCTGTTTAGGACACAGGGACCAAGCCTTAGTCTGAGATTATTTGCTAATGGAGCCAGTGGTGTTCATGGTTTCATCGCTGAAGTCGTCACATTACCAATTTCAGCGATTGGATTCAATCGCGATGTTCAACATAATATTTCATATTCACTCATTTCAAATTGCCAAGAGGGAGCTGTGAAATATGCAAGTGCTGGTGAAGTCAATGCTATTATGACACTAGAAAAAAATCAATTTTTTGATAATTGTCATAAACTTTATGGGAATTTTTCAACATGCAAGTCATCGATAGTATTGGATATTCAGAATACGCAATCGCTTTACTTCAGGAATAACCTGGTGAGGAGAAATCAGGGCGGTTTATCTATTCGCGCTGATTCGAGGGGTTCAGCTACTTCGTTGAAGGGATGGATTCATAATAACTTATTCGCTGAAAACTTTAATAAACCGGCACTTTATATTGAAGGGAGACAGAGCAGTCCTTATCAGGAAGTGACGATTTACAGAAATTATTTTGTTAAAAATCATGCACCTTATGATAATAACATTGTTCTCAAGCAAGTCGTCAGTAATATGACGCTTAATTACTTGCATGCCAATTTGGGTCTTCATCTTTTGGAAATTTCGGGATTCGAGAGGGTGAGACTGCCGATTTATCAAAGTACATCGCACAATGGATTCTACAAGTACGTTTAACGAAGATTTTTTTAATTTTTTTTTTTTTTGTCAAAATGGGATAATAATGAGATTTTACTTTTGATGTTTCTTCGCAGGAATTATGCGATTGATCGGAATGGAAGAAGTACAATTGTCGCTGGCACACCTGGTCAACAATATGTGGACAACGTGTTCTTCAATCCCGATAACGACTACGAAATATTGACCATCAACCGTTCATTGTACGTATCATGAAAACCTCATTTTCCATCACCAGGTTTCATAGGATAACTCGGAATCTAAGCGAGATAGAGCAATTTGGATGGAAATGTTTTTTTTTAGAAAATTTCAAGAGCAATAGAAAAACATTTCTATGAAATTTGCTCTTTCTCTCTTAGATTCCGAGAGATCTTCTTAAAAATGGATAGAAACTTTAGGATTCTTTATTTACTGAATTTTTCTTATTTCATACCTTGAAACTCGCATGTGCATGATTTTATAAACCAGAGTTGTCAGCACGGATTGGTTTGATAAGTAAGTAGCTTCAAGACTGTATATAATTAGTTGTAGGGCTTGTGTGTAGTACTTGGCTTTTTTCTTTGCTCTAATAATCGAGAATTTAGCAGGAGAATTGTTAAAAAAATAAATGATAATTTTGTTGTTTTTCATTTGTAAACAGTCAACTGGAAATGTGGAGGTCTCATATTGATGCAAGGCACAACTGGTGGGGCTACAATCAGACAGTGGCAGTCGCCGGAAGAATACGTGATCGCAGTGACTCACCAGAACTTCTTCAAGTTGATTATACACCATTTCACCTGAATAATCAATCAGTACTCTCTGGAAAATGTCCACCAGCATGGGAATTAGTTGGCGATACGTGTTACATCTACATTGGTGCACCAATGGATTTTTATGCAGCACGTGAATTTTGCAGAGAGGCAAATGCATCAATGCCATTCATAATGGGTGATTACATTCAGCTTTGGAGATTTTTAAAGAAACAACAGGAACGTTTTGAATATTCAGAGCGTGTCTGGGTACAACAATTGGAGCGTGTTGATCAATGTACAACGTTTACATATCAGACTATTGAGATTGATCATTGCAGTCAGCCGAGCCCCTTCATTTGCGAAATCGATCCAAGTGTTTACATTGATCCATTGTCATGGCGTAGAGACATTGTTGCACTAGGCGTTTTAGGCGCAATTGGAGCGGCTCTCGCTCTTTTGGCTGCTGCAATTGGATTCTGGATCTCGAAGTCAAAAAAACGAAAAGTTGAGAGATTGGAGAGACGTAATTCTATCAGACAATCACTTCATTCACTCAGATCAGTCGGCTCTACTTCTGGATTCACGGAGTTGGCTTATAGACGTAAACCTGTTGCTGTAAGTTGACTTTTTTTTCTATTTTAAATTCTGTCAATCATTAATGCTAGTTAAATATAATATCTGAGAAGTAATTGAGGATGATTTTTAAATTGAGCAGCTGAAGCCGGAAAAAAGAGTGGTACTTGTACCACCCTTGCAGGTCAGACGAAAAAATGTCAGTTCAAAACACTTGCTTTTAATTGTTTTTTTTTTCAATTTAGTAAAAATATGGAAAACAATATTTCTGTCTGAAATTTTTTGAAAATATGTCGGAAAATAAGCGAGATGGAATTCTCTCCAAAAATTGATTAGCATAAAAAAGTAGTATCCACTAATTTCCGAAATGTTTCACAAAAAAAATTGGCTAGAAACATCAACTTGTCCTTTTTACTACCGAATTATTTCTAATAACATGATTTTTCTTTTTCTCTACAGAGTAAATCAACAGATACTCTAAATTCAAGGTCTTTGGACTATAAAAAAATGATGAATGGCGGTAGCATAGATTCGATGGACAAATCCCAATTGAATTCATCAATGGAGGACAATCAGAGTTACGACGTTTACGAGGCGCACAATCCTCGTTATTCACCAAGTACAAGTGATTTTAAAAGTGCTCAAAAATACGCAGTACCACATGCAGACAATCCAGTTTTTGATCTTGCCTATCGTAACGAGGGCTTCCGCAATCATTCAACGTTTACATCAAGAAACAACAGCACTTGGCCATCTGTGGCAAATAGCGAAATAGCTCCGGATGAATCACCAACTGAGCCAATTGATGAGCCACGTTACATGCACAATACATCAACATTACCATTAAACACATCATTAGCAACAACTGATTCAATCACTGAACTTAAACGCGATATTGAATCAGCACCATATTCGCCAGTAGATTATAGTCCCTACGATGGTGTTCCACCAACACCAAGCTCTGAGCCACTTCCAGAATATTTTTCACCGCCTCTACCACCTCAACCCTATTACTACGATGAACGACCACGTAGTGGTACATTATTAGAGACAAATTTGGATACTGGTGAGGAAAAACCGCTGCGATCAAAGAGCGAGACACTTTTAGAAACTAATTTCGATGTATTTCAACCAAATGAACCAACGGAATTAACACAATTGTCAGCTGATTCGAGGAGTAAAAGCCAACCGCTAGAAACAGCAATGTAAATTATAAATGACTATGAAATTTTTAGAATCGATTTTATTCCATCATCAGTTTTTTTTTTTTTGGAAATATCTCAGAAATTAGGCGAGATTGAGCGATTTTGCTCTAATTTCTTCTTTGTGGCTCTCAAAATTCTCTACAAGAACGTGTTAGAGTAAAATAGGCGTATCTGCATTATTTACCGAGATATTGAAAAAATACTGGGCACAGAATAAAATCGATTTTTTCTGAAAATTTCGTATTCTTAGAAAAGTACAAATGAGAGTTTTTTTTATTATTAATCATTATAATGGTATATATTATCGGTGCATACCAAATTATACGTCATATGTATATAAGCATGTTTAGTGTTAAGTAACATATCAAAGTACAGCTTAATTATCACCATTAATATTTATGGAACTCAACGAACAATTAAATCGGTGTCACTCATTCAATGCTCTCAT
Source organism: Aleiodes alternator (assembly GCA_963921955.1). NCBI lineage: Eukaryota > Metazoa > Arthropoda > Insecta > Hymenoptera > Braconidae > Aleiodes > Aleiodes alternator. The sequence goes on from OY998097.1 coordinate 517,037, forward strand.
TGGAAAGAATAGATGCATAAATATTCTTCCAATTTTTTAAACGTTTACATTTTTTTGTGGAATTATTTTTTCAAGTGATCAACACTGCCCACCTCGCAGCAGTTGAGCGAAAGGTTTTTTTTTTCAAGTTGTGATATGATGAAAACTCGTTTAGAATTTACGAGTATAAATATGTTAAGATAATTGCGAATTATATGTAATTTTGTTATTTTGTAATAACTTGAGGGAAAAATCAAGTGTTCCATTATTTGTATTTATGAATATATCATTAAGCCTAATTGAATCCGTCCTGAAACGTAGGATATTGAATGCCTGAAAATTATTGTAATATAATAGTTGATAATTTTTTTTTTCCTGAATTATTAATGGAATGATTGTCGTTCAACTTTAGAAGTGGAAAATAATTATATAATGGTACCTTAGTGTTCTTTTTGTATTGGATCTCGAATGTTAGTGTTATGTTTAATTATTGCGCAGAACCCCGTTGATAAAAATTAATAATTAAGTATGTAATTAATTTTATATGAATTCATATTTATATGCTGAATAATTCTTCATTCATGTAGGAAAATTATGATTTTTTTTTTCTCAAATTCCGAATGAATCCAACACTGTATCATTAATTTCGTACTTATCGCAGAAATATTATATATCATTCAAATAAATAATTCTATTGAAAATTAATTGTACGTAATGTTTTTCAATTTTCAAACTGACGATAGATCATAAGAAAGATCTTATAGTCTCTAAGATCTTATAGATCTTAGAGTCTATTCGAGCAAAAAAATAATTTCTGAAAACAACGAGTTGAACCGATCGAGCCCTTCGCTACTGAATTTCGTACTGATGACGGAAATGTTTGAAATTGTTATTCTAGTGAATAATTTGATTGAAAATGCACAATTCTGCGTGAGGACCTTGAATTCTTCAACTGGCAATAGATTAAGTGAATAATATTGTACGTTGGATAAGTGGTAATATTTCATGATAAAAAAATTGGCAGCTATTATTTCTAACAATTATTTCGCCTCTCTTTATCAGTCTTGGTGATACATTTCGCACGTTTTTTGAAGTTTGATTAGAACATTAAGTTTTGTTTATTCGTATGAAAAACACATCAATTATAAAGTGAATGTGTGATAACGATAGACTTCATGCTCGATGGATAGATAAGAAAATGTATAAAAGACTCAACATCAAAAAATAATGCACCTTTCATAATTCAAAGTTTTGATGATAACAAGTACATTGTAATATGAATATCGTAATGGAGCAGAAGATGTTCTTATTCGCCTTCCTCGTTTTTAGTTGGTTTGAGCAGGTAAATATTTCCATCATTACTTTAATTAAGGGGTTTGAGGAGCTATCTCCGAAATACGGAAACATTTCGAGAATCACATTCCTAAGATCATCATTATTATGTAGTATTTTTTTCAAAATTTTTATGTATTTTGTTTTAGACTAATTAAGGAGTTTGGGGAGTTATCTCCAAAATATGGAATCATTTTGAAAATCATACAGGACGTTTCTAATGTCATCATTATTAGGTAGTATTTTTTTCAAAATTCTCATGTATTTTGTTTCAGACTAATTAACAGTCAAAATTGCATTTGATAGCGCAGATCGATGCTAAATCAGGTTTAATGCATAAGAGCCCATGTATAAAATGCAATTTTGACTGTTAATTAGTCTGAAACAAAATACATGAAAATTTTGAAAAAAATACTAGGGGAGAGTGGGGCAAAATGGACACTATAATGAAATGGTTAGAGATTGATTTTTTTTGATCATTCTATTGAAAAGCTGAGGAAATTTTAGCCGGAAAACCAGTGTCACTTGTATTTTTTTCGTTTTTTTTTGAAAATCTATATTTTTTGGCATTTTTGAGGGGTAAAAGCCTTTTGTTTTTTGAAAATTTTGAGTTTTTTGCAAATATCTCTGGTTCTATTGGTCGTAGCGATTCGTGGTTGGTCTCAAATGAAAGGTGAGCTCATTTCCCATCGAATCATGGGGTTTTGAATTCAGAAATGTCAATTTTTGGAATAGTTATAGGCCAAAAACTGTTTCACAAAATTGTTTCACAGAAATGTCCATAAATACCTTAAAAATCGATATTTTTGAATTTAAAACCCTATAAATCGATGACAAATGATCTCACCTTTCACCTCCCGTTGGAATTTTTGCGCTACAACAAATAGAATCAAAGATATTCTCAAAAAACTGAAATTTTTCAAAAAAACAAGGCTTTTACCCCTCTAAAAAGCTCAAAAAAGTCAAAATCGCCAAAAACTCCAAAAAATTTATTTCGGCACTTGTTTCCCATCTAAAATTTCCTCAGCTTTCCAATGAAATCATCAAAAACAATCTACCGCCAATATTTCCCCTAATTTCAAGAGTTTTCCATAATATTTGCCAAAAAATTTAGATGTGTCCATTTTACCCCTGATGTCCATTTTGCCCCACCTTCCCCTATATAATAATGATGACATTAGGAACGTCCTGTATGATTTTCAAAATGATCTCATATTTTGGAGATAACTTCCCAAACTCCTTAACAGTCACAATTGCATCGTATGTGTGGGCTCTTATGCATCAAACCTGATTTAGCATCGATTTGCGCTATCAACTCAGGTGTTAACAAAGGTCTCTTTCTATGACAAATTTTATGAATAAGAGCCTATGCATGAAATGCAATTTTAACTGTTAATTAGTCTAAAACAAAATACATGAAAATTGCCACAAAAATACTGCATAATAATGAGGAACATTAGGGATGACCTGTATGGTTCTCAAAATGATTCCATATTTTGGAGATAACTCTCCAAACCGCTTAATAGAATTTCAGCGATGAATTCAAGAATAATTTAGGAGAGAGTGGGGCAAAATGGACACTGTAATGAAACGGTTGGAGATGGATTTTTTTCGATGAGTCTATTGAAAAACTGAGGAAATTTTAGCTGGAAAACGAGTGTCAGATGTATTTTTTCGATTTTTTTGAAAATTCTATATTTTTTGGCAGTTTTGAGGGGTGAAAGCCCTTCTTTTTTCAAAAATTTTCAGTTTATTGCAAATATCTCTGGTTCTATTGGTCCTAGCAATCCGGGGTTGGTCTCAAATGAAAGATGAGCTCATTTCCCATCGATTTATGGGGTTTTGAATTCAAAAATATCAATTTTTGGGATAGTTATTGGCCAAAAACTGTTTCACAAAACTGTTTCACAAGAATGCCCATAAATACCTTAAAAATCGATATTTTTTAATTGAAAACCCCATGAATCGATGGCAAATGATCTCACCTTTCACCTCCTATCGGAATTTTTACGCTGCGACAAATAGAACCGAAGATATCCTCAAAAAAATGAAAATTTTCAAAAAAAGGAAGGCTTTACCCCTCTAAGATGCTCAAAAAAGTCAAAATCGCCAAAAATTCAAAAAAATTAATTCCGGCACTTGTTTCCCGACTGAAATTTCCTCAGCTTTCCAATGAAATCATCAAAAACAATCTGCCGCCAATATTTCTATTAATTTCAAGAGTTTTCCATAATAGTTGCCTAAAAATTTAGATGTGTCCATTTTACCCCCGATGTCCATTTTGGCTCACCTTCCCCTATAGTTTCAGGGAGTGCAGGGAGTTCGTTGTAGACAGTTGACCTCTTATAATTTGACACTACGGGATAATTCTGTTGTTGAGGGTCATGATTTCGGTGAGAATTGGTATGCATCAATGGAATGGCTCAAGCCACCATCAGATGATACGATGGTTTGTTTAAGTTTCTATATTTTCAAATTCCCCTTAAGAATGTGCATTCACTTAATTGAAGAACGTGCAGGTCACTTAAATTAAGAAAGAAAAATCACTTGATTTAAGTGAGAAAACTCACTTAAATCAAGTGATTTTTTTTTCTTAATTTAAGTGACCTATACGTTCTTGAATTAAGTGACTGCACATTCTTAAATTAAGAAAACATTTTTTCTGTGTATCGAATGATACACGATGTCTCGAATTAAATGAGAGATCTCGCATCAATTAATCGACGTTTGAAAGAAATATTGATGTGGGCGCATGTAGCACATTCTTAGTTGCAAGCTTACAGATGAAATAATGATGTATCTTTAAATGAACTAGCAGAAGGTAGCAGAGTTCATTTTCATTTCATCATCTTCTTTTGACAATCACTCGGAAACTAAGAGAAATAGGGTGATTTTTTTGAGACCCTTTTGATGGAAGGATTCCATGGTCTACAAGAAAAATCTCGATGGAAATTCTTCTATTTCACCTAGTATCCAATATTTGTGAGCTTTTTAAATGAAATTTCTGCATTTTCGTACAGTTTGAATGGGTGCGTGAAGCATGGATTTCAAATGGGTGGAAAGAGCGTTCAAGGGGAAATATTTCTCTTTGTGATATCAAAGCAACCGGCGAGGAAAGTAGTTATCTTATACAAATAATTCGTGAATTGCTTGGCCTTCCCGGATGCTGTAATGTACCCGTGGTAAGACATTTTCATGGAAATGGTAACATGCTACAAGAGAATAAATGTAAAAATACAAATTTGTGGAAAAGTAGGAAATTTAGATAAACTAATTTGTGATGAGTGTAGAAATTGCATGAAAATTTGTATGAAAAGTTTTTTTATTTGTCTCAGAAGCAGATAATAAGCTTTTCCAGAAAAAAAAGACATTCAAAGTTACTTAAGCCATGATTCTTTTTCTATACCAAATGTCACCCATTACGGAACTTCTTTAATTGAAATTTTAATAATCTCACAGTGTGTTCTCTGCTGAGAAAAAATACTATTCATTTTTCGAAAAAATAACAGAAATTTGTAGATTTCATATTTACGAAAGAATTTGTAACGCCGTAGGGATGGGACAAAGTTTCCACAAATTTGTATAGTTAGGGGAAAGTGGGGCAAAATGGACATTCAAATGAAACAGTCGAAGGTAATTTTTTTTAATGATTCCATTGGAAAGCTGAGGGAATTTTAGGGGGAAAACATGTGTCGGAATCAATTTTTTCGAATTTTTGAAAATTTTCATTTTTTTGCGCCCAAATTGAAGAGTATCCCATTTGAGTTTTTTCGAAAAATGGTTTTTTGGTGATATCTCCGGTTCTATTCGTCACAGCGATTCGCGGGTGGTCTCAAATTGAAGGGGAGCTCATTCCTCATATTTTCGTTAAAGTCCCATTGATTTTTATCAAAAATTGACGAAATTACAGGGCAATTTGTGGAAATCAGTTTTTGGGCTGTAACTTTCGTAATTTTCGATAAAAATTAATGAGACTTTAACGAAAATGTGAGGAATGAGCTCCCCTTCAATTTGAGACTACCCGCGAATCGCTACGACGAATAGAACCGGAGATATTATTGAAAAACCATTTTTCGAAAAAATCGAAAGGGGGTACCCTTCAAGATTGAGAGAAAAAATTTTTTTATTCCAAAATGCGAAAAAATAATTTTCACCCATATTTTCCGCCTAAAATTTCCTCAGCTTTTCAATGAAATCATTGAAAAAATTCTACCTCCATTATTTTCATCAATTTGGAGCGTTTTTCAGGATAAAACCATGAAAATTTAGATGTGTCCATTTTACCCCTTGTGTCCATTTTGCCCCACCTTCCCCTATATTATATTTTCCAAAGGTGCTAGGATGAAATATTTCCAAGGATAGCATTGAAAAACTGAGGGCGTTGCCGATAGATACTACATTGTGTAACCTTCTCTTTCTTCAGGGTGTGAGAGAAACGGATGACGATTTCTTCGGATCTGATAGTCCATGTCATGCGATAGAATATGAAGATGTTGATATGCGTAAAAAACAAAGAATCTTTGTAAATTTACATACTCCATGTGAACGACTCATGTCAGGACAACTGGTTCTTCAAATACCAAAATGAAAGGGGCAAGCTCACGATGAACTATCAAATTAACCGTGATTAATAATTATTCAATTTGATTTATGAATTTTAAATTTATTGATAATGATTAGATAATATTAAATTCACAAATTATGGAATCGAGAATGAAAATTCAATGTATTGTGAAAAACGTGAATAAAAATTTTTTTCTCGCTGAATTCCATATTCAATTAATTAATCCTCAAAATTTTTGATGAAGAATAACTTCACATTACGAGTTAATCAAATATTCGTGTTGCTTCTACGGCAGTCAGCAATTAGAAGTATATTTTTACCTTCCGAAGGAATAATAAAACTATTATACTGAAAGACCAATATCATCAAGCTTATCTATTATCGTTGTACAAACAAATCCAACGGTTGAAAATAGTTTTTTTGTTTGATTGGTTGAAAATAGTGAGAAAAAAAGAATTGTTGTAAGAAAATTTCCTCAACTTCAAAAAATTTCAATAAATATAGGTATAAAAATTGTGAAGGAAAATTGTGTTAAAAGGCAATTTTCTTTCTACAAGATTTTTTTTCTCAGTGTATTAACATAATTGACGGAATTTGCGATAAATAACCATTTCCAATTTGATACGTGCTAAAAATTTCGTTTCTGAAAAATTGAAAACATTTTTTTTTTCAAATTAGAATTTTCCAGATTTAATAATAATTAATCTTTAATTCTGAGGGTTTTCTTCCATATCTTCTTTTGTCTTTCATTTTTTTTCTATGATAGTGTTGCTGTTTTATCTCGTTACTGCCGAATGCAGTAGTGAAAAAGTGAATCCGGATAATTTTACGTATTTTGCCGGCAATTAGCGTGATTTTGGCCTCATCTTTTTTAGTAGCTCTTGGAATCTTGCACTGAAGAGGATTCGAACACAATTGACGAGAGAAGAAATCTTTGCCAAAGTACTTTTTATCATTAATTTTTTTCCAACATATCGAAAACTTAGACTGATAGTACAATTCTACTCAAATCTATCTGAAGCTCCTGAAATCCTCTACAATATATAGTATTAGGGCGAAGTCGGACTATCTTGTTTACTTCTCGATATATTCTCAAATAATTATAGAAAGAATGTATTCATCCTGTTTTACGTCTTCACTACTGAATTATTATAGCTGTAACGGATTCCTTCTTCTCCGTCTTTAAGTTCATATGTACATAATTCACTTATCACTAAACGTCACTACCGGGCTTACCTCTCCCATTTCTAATGCTAACGAAGTTCCAAAGATTAGGTAATTGTACCTTCCTATCGCATTACGTTCTATTTTTCGATTGGTTCAACTAAGAAGAGGGGAGAGTTTTTTGAGTATAAATTGCCATGATTTTTCGAAAAAAAAGCATCAGTTTCTTCAAAGGCTTGCTTCGAGCAAATTATCCTCAACGAGAAGAAAATCCTCATCATACAATGAAGCTGCTACTTATTGTCTTCATGCTGGCTGTTATGGGTAAGCTGTTTGATTTATTCATAGCTCGATACTCTCAAAAATTGAAAAATACTGTTTAGACTTTTTTCCTTCATGATCTGTGTCCATTGATCGAATTCGAAAATGCCATAAATCTGTTTCGAAGCAATCTTAATATATAACACCCAAACACAGAGAAAAATGTTTTCTTAATTTAAGAATGTGCAGGCACTTAATTTAAGTGACCTGGCATTCTTAAATTAAGTGACTTTTCTCACTTAAATCAAGTGACTTTTTCTTTCTTAATTTAAGAAAGTAAAAGTCACTTAAATTAAGTGAATTTCTCACTTAAATCAAGTGACTTTTCTCACTTAAATGGAGTGACTTTTTCTTTCTTAATTTGAGAAAGTAAAAGTCACTTAAATTAAGTGACTTCTTTCACTTGAATCAAGTGACTTTTTCTTTCTTAATTTAAGAAAGTAAAAGTCACTTAAATTAAGCGACTTTTCTCACTTAAATAAAGTGACTTTTTCTTTCTTAATTTAAGAAAGTAAAAGTCACTTAAATTAAGCGACTTTTCTCACTTAAATCAAGTGACTTTTCTCACTTAAATGAAGTGACTTTTTCTTTCTTAATTTAAGAAAGTAAAACTCACTTAAATTAAGTGAATTTCTCACTTAAATCAAGTGACTTTTCTTACTTAAATCAAGTAACTATTTCTTTCTTAATTTAAGAAAGTAAAACTCACTTAAATTAAGTGAATTTCTCACTTAAATCAAGTGACTTTTCTTACTTAAATCAAGTAACTATTTCTTTCTTAATTTAAGAAAGTAAAAGTCACTTAAATTAAGCGACTTTTCTCACTTAAATCAAGTGACTTTTCCTTTCTTAATTTAAGAAAGTAAAAGTCACTTAAATTAAGCGACTTTTCTCACTTAAATCAAGTGACTTTTCTCACTTAAATGAAGTGACTTTTTCTTTCTTAATTTAAGAAAGTAAAACTCACTCAAATCAAGTGACTTTTCTTTCTTAATTTAAGTGACCTGCACATTCGTAAATTAAGTGACTGCACATTCTTAAATTAAGAAAACATTTTTCTCCGTGTATCTTGTTGGTGGATTTGATCGACTCACTTGAAATTTTTGTATTATTAAAAATTTCATTGAAATTCATACGTGTAACGAAATATAATCGAAGGAGAAATTTCTTGGATCATGATTTTTTTGAATTTCTCTCACCAATGTTTTCCTCATGAAACATCAGAATTTCAAAGTTTCGTCAATTGCCACCACAATATATTCTTGCTTATAATCATTCAGTACGTCTTTTTGAATAACCGACTGATTGAAATTTCTCAATCATCAAATGATGCCTTCTTTCGTCACTGCTTTAGAAAAAATCAACAACCGAAAGAGACTTTATTCAATTATTATCATCTTATACTGTTCGTTTCCAATTTCGAACTATCCTTTTATCAATAATTTCCTTATAATATCGGTAATACATACTACTTTTTTTATTCTGATGGAAAAACCAATTGTTTTCGATAGTGGAACATTGCTATGGACAATTAGAAGCCGTTGCAGTGGTCGCCAATTTATTGAAAACCGCAGCAGAGGGAGTCGCCCAAGGCGTGTCGATTGTGGTGATAAGCCTTACTGGTGGAACCAGCCAGAAGGTAATAAGCCTCAATATGAATATTTTTATAATATTCCTCCGATATATTAGGAATACCTAAGAATTTATTACATATGTTACTATCTGTTCATATATGGACATATATGATTTGTTCCCGAGTCTCCAATAGATTCTGTAATATGCTTAAGATATGTATTCTAAATCAAAATGACTTGAAATTGCAGGCTGTCGACTCCCAGGGGCCACAAGCATCAGCAAACAATGTGACATCAATATAACATGTGAACATTCCTATAAAGTGAATCTATTTACTTATGTCTCTTGCTTTCAATCAAAAAATTAAAAAATTCAATATATTTTGAGAATTTTGAGAATAGAGTTTGATTCCTTTTTCCTACATTCTTCGCACAGTTTATCACAAAATAGGTCTCGAGTATAAGGTCCCAGAGGAGGCTTAGTGCTCGGCAAAATCCAAATAAAAAAAAATACTGATAAAATGTTAAAGCCCAAGGACGCTTCGCAAAGTTAAAGCCAATAACAAATAGAATCATGTCTGATCCTTTTTGCTTCTGAATGGAAGCTTTGGAATCGTAATTTTTTTCGAGTTTGAGATTTCATCATAATATGACTGCAAATGACACAAAAAGTCAGGAATCGTCTTTTTCAAAACATGTCTATGTGGGTGGGTGTGTGTGTGTGTGATGACGCATTTTAGGCAATTTCACCATAAGTTTGCCATTCGTGCCCCAAGCTTTCACAAAAACTTCAGCTGAATCGGTCGGAAAGTTCTTTTAGACAAAATTTAGCAATAGTGAAGGTAAGCTTTAGGAGTTTCCACACTCGTGGCGTACCAGCTTGCACAATTTACGAAAATTTGATGAAGTTCACTGCTCTGAGAAACTCCGTCCAGTGATCTGTATTCGATACCTAATGAATACCTTCGTCTTCTTCCACCATTGACACGAATTATGAATCACAAATTATTCGAATTATCCAAGTAGTTTGAAAAACTTGAATCTTCAATTTAAATTGAATAATTTGGAACATAAAAAGATAGTTTTTCCTTTTCCATGAAAGATGAACTGAGAATTTGAGACATTTGGTAGGTCCATACTCTCCAAAAATGTGCCACTAGTCATTTCTTTCAGATTGTTTTTTCTGCAAAGACATTGTAGATTCTATTTGATTATTTATTCTGTTTGTTCAATATCCATTTTTTTTATTCATTGATGATCAGTTTGTAATCTTGAATCATAAGAAGAAACATACAAAGCACGAAAAAAATATAGGGGAGGGTGGGGCAAAATGGACACTGTAATGAAACGGTTGGAGATGGATTTTTTCTGATGATTCTATTGAGAAGCTGAGAAAATTTTAGCCGGAAAATGAGTGTCAGATATACTTTTTTTCGATTTTTTTGAAAAATCGATATTTTTCGGCGTTTTTGAGGGTCTTGAATACACTGAAGTCCTTTAAGTCCTTTTCTTTTTTGAAAATTTTCAGTTTTTTGCAAATATCTCTGGTTCTATTGGTCGTAGCCATTCGGGGTTGGACTCAAATGAAAGGTGAGCTCATTTCCCATGCATTTATGGGGTTTTTAATTCAAAAATATCAATTTTGCGATAGTTATAGGCCAAAAACTGTTTCACAAAAATGCCCATAAATACCTTAAAAATCGATATTTTCAATTGAAAACCCCACGAATCGATGGCAAATGATCTCACCTTTCACCTCCATTCGGAATTTTTACGCTACTACAAATAGAACCGAAGATATTCTCAAAAAACTGAAAATTTTCAAACAAAGGAAGGCTTTACCCCTCTAAAATGCTCAAAAAACTCAGAATTGCCAAAAATTCAAAAAAATTAATTCCGGCACTTGTTTCCCGCCTAAAATTTCCTCAGCTTTCCAATAAAATCATCTAAAACAATCCACCGCCAATATTTTTATTAATTTCGAGAGTTTTTCATAATATTTACCTAAAAATTTAGATGTGTCCATTTTACCCCTGATGTCCATTTTGCCCCACCTTCCCCTATTATTGTCTCATATAAGTCTCTCCAATTTTTCAAAGCTTCAACGTTGGAAGAAACTATTTTGACATCATCGCTCAGTTTCTTCTCTAATTTCATCATCTGCTACAGTTTTCCGATAAACCGTGTCTATGAATGATAAGGAAGAAACACTGTAGACTTGAGTATGTGTTATTGGTAATTTCGGATTTCCAGTTGTCATCGAGATTATTCCAAATAATATTCCATTACAAATTAATGGTCCACCACTGTCACCCTGGAATGAATATTTATTCATATAATTGAGCCTCGATAAGTGAAACAGTAAATCTGAATAATGGAGAGATAAAATAGAATAACTCAATTTCTTTGAACAAATGTTCCTTTGAAGATATCCCAGAAACTAAGGAACCAGAGTTTCCAGTAATACTTTTTTGCATCGTCGGGCGGAAAACGACGTTTCTAACCGTCTGTTTTCCGCGTCGTCGATGCAAAAATAGCATTTAATCTAATCTAATATTTTTTCTTCTTTTTCGCTTCCGGATGGAAGCTGCGTTTCCGCAATTTTTTTCGAAATGCCAATTTTCATTTGAAACGCCTCAAAATGATCCAAAATGTCGAGTAATCATAATGAGAAAGAAAGTAGACATGTATGTGTGTGTGTGTCTGTATGTATGACTTTACCACTTGTTTCCTGAAAGAAAAGCATTTTTCTCTTTCAAATAAGTCCAGTTACAGAACCTTTACCCAAATGGGAATATTAAAAGTGAAAAAATGATTTTTTAAATGTAGAATTTGGTATGCATAATTTTTTTCCGAGAGACATGATAGAAAATTCCAGGAAGAACTATTCGGGAACATCCTGCGAATTCATTAGCAGACATTGGAAGACACGAAAAGCCATTCAAAGGATAACATAGGGGAGAGTGGAGCAAAATGGACACTGTTATGAAACAGTTAGAGATGCATTTTTTTTGATGATTCTATTGAGAAGCTGAGAAAATTTTAGCCGGAATACGAGTGTCAGATGTATTTTTTTCGATTTTTATGAAAATTCGATTTCTTTCGGCATTTTGAGGAGTGAAAACCTTTGCTTTTCTGAAAATTTTCAGTTTTTTGCAAATATCTCTGGTTCTATTGGTCGTAGCACTCCGGGGCTAGTCTTAAATGGAAGTTAAGCTCATTCTCCATCAATTTATGGGGTTTTGTATTCAAAAATATCAATTTTTCGGATACTTATAGGCCAAAAACTGTTTCACCAAACTGTTTCACAAAAATGCCTATAAATACCTTAAAAGTCGATATTTTTGAATTGAAAACCCAATGAATCGATGGGAAATGATCTCACCTTTCACCTCCCGTTGGAATTTTTACGTTACGACAGATAGAACCGAAGATATTCTGAAAAAACTAGAAAATTTTCAAGAAAAGGAAGGGTTTTACCCCTCTAGAATGCTCAAAAAAGTCAAAATTGCCAAAAATTCAAAAAAATTAATTTCGGCACTTGATTCCCGCCTAAAATTCTCTCAGCTCTCCAATGAAATCATCAAAAACAATCTACCGCCAATATTTTTATCAATTTCAAGAGTTTTCCATAATATTTACCTAAAACTTTAGATGTGTCCATTTTACCCCTGATGTCCATTTTGCCCCACCTTCCCCTAGATGAAATAGCGACTAACGCAGCGACGAACGCCTGCTTATTTAGCATCCCTTTCTTTGTGAAAATATCTCGGAGAATGAGCAAGATAACGAAATTTCCGAGACATTCATCAAAATTCTATGAAACAAACATAGACTTATATATAGAGTTTTCATTCCATAGTTCTTTGAGAATATATCAAAATCTAATACGTCCCTATATGATTTTTCCTCTCTCGAAGCTTTTGAAATTTAAACTGCCCCAAAATATTGAAATTTATCCCTGTGTATCATTTTTATTTCCGCTCTTGTAACAATTCTATAGAATTATATACAATTATTTTCGCCCGGGACCGTATGCTCCCACAAATTTTTTATCAGCGTCTTGCACCGTGGAAGGGAGTGAGGGCACATCAGAGAAGGCAATGAGTTAAATTTTCCAGAAAATTATTTCGAAACATGATGAACTTTGACCCATTCGACCACGTCATTACCTGAAGTGCTGTTGATTTTCCGCTAGGATCGATTGTGCAAAATTGATTGGCATTGTTCTCTGAGCCCAATAGAAGGCATAAATCAGCAGATAAAATAATTGCATCCGCCCATAATAACCTTCTATCTAGATTAATAACATCGAATTCCTCTCTGCCCCAACCAGCAATGATACAGATTCCACATCTGGGTGGCTCTTCAGTCGGCAGCTGAATTCTTTCAATAGTTTCTCCATAGAAAATTAGAGTTTCAAGCTGTAATTACAATGCATTCCTCTATATTCTACCATTCTTTATATTTGACTGAATCCTTGCTCTATCTTTGACTAATCAGCTCCCTTCTACAACTTTTTCAGATGACAAGGATGATTCTATTTTACAGTGAAACCTCCATTATTTTCACCTCCAATATATTCCACCGCCCCTCAACGGAGGAGAAAGAGCGTCCCCCACTCTCAACCATTTTTCGTTGTCTTTCTTCCATCTATAGCTATCTCTGTTCTTCTGCGCATGCGGAGACATGTGCGGAATGACAAAGACACATATAGACTAGAGAGAGTCAACAATAATAATATTGCGGTTGAAGAGAGAGCGACGTATCGTCTTCTCTCACTCTCGCACTGGCGGAGTGGGGGCTACAGAAACCGAGTCGGAACCTCTATTATTTTCCAAATTTGAGCCTCGCGCGTGGAAAATAATAGAGGTTTCACTGTATTCGGTTGATGCTTATATCCCCTGAAGGGACAAGTACCAATTCTTCTCATGAAGACCACTACGACGATCAATAAAGAGGAAGTATTTAAGGAGTTTGGGGAGTTATCTCCAAAATATGGAATCATTTTGAGAATCATACAGGACGTGCCTAATGTCATCATTATTAGATAGTATTTCTTCGAGGGGCTGCTCACTTGGGGAATCAGTGAACCATTTCATCCGAAATCAGATTACGAATCACTAGAAATCGCTGGAAATCAAACGATTCCTGATTTCCGCGTTATTCCTCCTAATGTATAGGGAATCATTGGGAATCACAAAGAAATCGCGTGATTTCGGGAATCACTGGAAATGACTCATCCCCTCTCCATCGAGCAAGCATTCGTCCAACGTATTCATCCAATATATATATATACGTTGGATAGATGTACATGGTTATATTAATATTAAGCAATATAACTATGTCATCTCAACTATGTCATCTCCTATTATAAGTGAAAAAAGTTTAAGCATTCATGAAAATATTCATAAGAGTATTGAAAAATTATTCAAATTTCTTTAATAATTGCTTTTATTGATCAGGCATACCCCTAACCATGAATGAATTATTGTTAATCTACAATGATTAAATACTAAGATTTTCCAATTGACAGTTTGGAAATCACTGATTTCTGAAATTCAGGAATCAGTGGAAATCATTGGAAACAGTGGGAATCACGGGAAATCGCAGATTACCTTATTGATTCGGAAATCACGGGAATCACAGTGGAAATCACAAGGAATCGATTACTTTTTGGAATCACTGTGCCACCGAATTCCCAAGTGAGCAGCTCTTCGTATTTTCTTCAAAATTTTCATGTATTTTGTTTCAGACTAATTAACAGTCAAAATTGCATTTTATACGTGGGCTCTTATGCATAAAATCTGTCATAGCCTGAGACCTTTGTTACCACTTGAGTTAATAGCGCAGATCGATGCTAAACTAAGTTTGATGCATAAAACGAGCCCATGTATAAAATGCAATTTTGACTGTTAATTAGTCTGAAACAAAATACATGAAAATTTTGAAAAAAATACTATACAATAATGATGACATTAGGAACGTCCTGTATGATTTTCAGAATGATCCCATATTTCGGAGATAACTCCCCAAACTTCTTGAAGAAGGATATGTCAAATATAGGAAACTGTCTTAGACGGACGAGTCAAATATAGATGATGGATTCTACTGTATTCAAATATGATTCACACATCAGTGATTTTTACTCATTAATGACAGAATTATGTAGCTGTATAAAATAGACTTACTCTGAGTACAGCTATATCATTTTCTATAGCCATTTCTCCATCTTCCGTTTCGCCCACTTTGAAATCTTCGTGAATATGTATTTTTTGCACCTTATATACATCCCTAGAACCTTCGAAGTTTTTCTTTTCAGCTGTTACTACATGGGGACATTGTACATATCTTACGACACAGTGTGCTGCGGTTAAAACGTGCCTTTTATCGATACCAATGCCGCTGCAAAAAAAATTCCCAATTTTCAACCAAAATATCTGATATTTCAAATCTTCTAAAGTGGCATTTCCATTTGACACACTTCGTACACCTAATTTTAATGCATAATTTGTATTAATCTGTGTCTTTTATGAACTAAATGAACTCGCTTTCATTCAAGGTTTTACTTACCTCCAATATTTATAATTAGCAGAATGAACAGTGATGTACTGGATTGAAACTTCATAATCGTAATATAGAAGAAACTAATTGAATTGAATTTTGATATTTCCGCAACAGCAACTTTTTGGGGCAATATTCCAACCAAAATTTCGTTATCTGTTAATTCTTCAAAGTATGTTTGTATTGATAACGTACCATTGTAAGATAATTGATAAGATTTGGCTGCTATTTTGAAAATTTTTTGAAAATTATAAGTCTTTCAGTATTTTTTCGAGTTTTTTTAACGTAATGTTCACGTGATATCGATAAAAATAACATGGCACGAATCCGAGAGAAATTCCTGGTCAGATAGATATGTCTGGCATGATATGATGAGGATATGTTCCGGAAGTACTTTCGGACGTATCTCAATATTCTGTGCATCTAACTGTGCAACAGACTTCAATACGAGGTTCTGGACGGGCAATTTATTTGTAAGTGTATTGTAAAGATAATGATAAGAAATCATTCTAAAACAATGCAATGCAACGTATAATTGAAGAAACAATCGGAAATAATAGAACACTTACCTTATAAGGACACAATTCGACAGCGAAGAAGCAGGATAGGAAAATAAACAAAATAGCGCATTTTTTAGTGCAAACTAGAGACTTTTTTTTATAATATTCAGAATTTTCTACAACGAAGGTCTTCAGGAAAATTCGCAATATCTCACCTAGATTCCGCGATATCCTTCAAGAACGAATGAAAAAAAAACCAATTGACTCATCCTGACTTCTTTACTACTGAATCAATGCTGCTTTTCGTTTTGTTCGATGTTTAAGGTATTTCAATCGGGAATAATAGCAATGGAATGTTTTTAAAAATTGAAAATAATTCAAGTGCTTTCTTCTCAAAATTCTCCGGCAGCATGGCGAGCCAGATGGTCAGCTTTCTCGTTTCCATAGACACCTGTATGAGCGTGTACATCTTCCTGCAAAAATGGGAAACGACTTTATTGAAGAGTCATTAGAAAATCATTATATATAATAAAAAAAAGTGTGTTATTATGTGAATGCCGCTAAGGCTCAGAAACCAACCCTCATAGCCGCATGGGGGTTATATGGTGTGGTAGCCCTTGACCCCCCATCCATGAAGAAGTTTTCCGTTTTCGGCTACGGGGGTTGGTTTCAGGGATATGGGGATGTAAGAGGGTATTTCACTTATTTGCTCCTCATGGGTAATATAAAATAATGCTCTAAATGGTTCTGAAATTTACTAGAACAATCTAAAATAGTTGAAAATATTCTGGAATGTTCGAGAAGGTTCCAGATTGTTCAAGAAGGGTTCAAATAGATGGAGAATGCTCTAGAATGTTCCAGAAGATCTGGGAACGTTCTAGATTGTTCTAGGATTTCCTAGATTATTCTAGATTCATCTAGAATGTTTTAGAATGCTCTAGATTGTTCCAGATTGTTCTAGAAAATTGTAGATTGTTCTAGATTGCTTTAGAATGTTTTAGATTGTTCTAGGCTGTTCTAGATTGTTCTATGTTGTTCCAGATTGTTCTAGATTTTTCTAGAATGTTCTAGATTGTTCCAGCATGTTTCAGATTGTTCTAGAATGTTCTTAAATGTTTTATATTCTTCTAGAATGTTTAGATTGTTCTAGGAAGTTGTAAATTGTTCTACATTGTTCCAGATTGTTCTAAAATGTTCGAGATTGTTCTAGATCGTTCTGGAAAGTTGCAGATTGTTTCACTTTGTTCTGAATTGCTCTAGAATGTTGTAGATTGTTCTAGAATATTCTAGACTGTTCTAGAATTTGCTGATATTGATACTGAAGGTTAATGCCTTCTGTTCCTAAAATTTTCTCAGCTTTCCAAGGAATTCTTAAAAATCTCTATCTCGATTTGGTTCGTTGGAATGTCCTTCTGAACTCACCTTCTCTTAATAAATTATATAGGATTAGGAAACAGTATAGGAGCTGCCAAAAATCTGATCCGAGCGAAGCGAGGCGGGAATGCTAGTTTTGTAATATAATCAAGTTTATAATTACAAATTCAACATCGAGGCCGTCCATAGCACGATCCAGGTCCTCCAATATCCTTCTATTTCCAACTTCATAACCTGCACTATTGCGCCATCCTCTGGAAATCCACTTGTCAAGATGCTCCAAAACGCAATCGGTAACGTATTTTGAGTCTGTGTAAATCGTTATTCGCCTCAGATTATTCTTTTTCGCAATTTTACAGGCCTCCGTCACCGCCATTGTCTCTGCAATGATGTTGGTGAGGTTTTTCCCATGAATAGGCTTAGATACATTGCTAAAATCAGATGAAAGGTGGTTTTTTCATTTTAT
This sequence comes from Aleiodes alternator, assembly GCA_963921955.1. Classification (NCBI taxonomy): domain Eukaryota; kingdom Metazoa; phylum Arthropoda; class Insecta; order Hymenoptera; family Braconidae; genus Aleiodes; species Aleiodes alternator. Next base: position 534,875 of record OY998097.1, read on the forward strand.
AATGTGATAAATATTGAATATTTGTCTGCAGAATGTATACTCACAGTGGATGATTATTGTTGAACCAAACTCCAAGTCCTGCTTTTGCGTCAGGAGCACCATTTCGTGAACATGCCCCATCGACATAAATTTTTACGCGTTTCTGTTTGTTATAGTTAAAATTCATATTTTTATTTTGATTATTATTCACGCCACTGTAAAATATGGATAATTTCAATTAATTCAGTAGCGAAAAGGTAACATAAGATTTTATTGCATCATTAGGCTTTTGAAAATATCTTGGAAACTAAGCGAGATGCGATTTTTTTTGCTCTCGTGTTTTTTCATAGCTCTTGAAATTCTCTACAAATAAGGCGAAAAGAGCGTATCTCACTTAGTTTTCGAGATAGTTGGAAAAAAAAATAAGTAGCTCATTGATACGTACGTGATTGGAACTCCACGTCGATTCATGAAATATTTAGCGTCTTTACGGCAATGAAATTTTCGGAATTCAGCTTCAGAGTAACCATCCACTTGCTGCCTACATTGTGATCTGAAAATTGATGATATTCGAATAAAAAGTTAATAATAATGTCAATATAAAGACAATGAAACTCACAAAGACGTGTAAATTCCGGGATTATGACCAACTGATACTGCATAATAAACTTCATCTTCGCCTTCATCTTCTGAATGAAGTCCACAATCATTGCTGTAATTAGAATAAAGTTGATGACAAGAGAAGAATAAAAAACGATAAAGCTTTCTGTTGATAACGTACTTTATTTCGTATGAAGCAAGTCCTCGGCGGCGAAGAAAGTGTTTGGCATCGTCATAACAATGAAACTTCCGATAATCTGCTTTGAAAAAACCGGAGACGTGGGACTCACACTCGTCCCTGTGAAAATAAAAATTATCAATTCCTACCAACTCTTAGAAAGATACCAACTAGTTACAATCAATCATGAGTGAACAAGGAATGACAGTTTACAGCAAAATGTCAAATAATTCACAAGAAATATTGTCAATTTCTAATACAACAACAATAAATCTGAATAGATACACACAGTAAAATATTAAATTGATGTGATAGTATAATTAATTTATTAATAATGACAACTATACAATTAATAATGATATCAAAAAAATTATCATCATTATTGAAGATTAAACTAGAAATTGCAAGATAGCAGAAAAATCACATAATGAACAATAATATTAACTAATTTTTGAAGGTAAAAAATCTCTATCATTTTTGACTAATTAATGACCACATATAAAAATAGAAATTACTATTCATCGTTTTTGTAGTTTAATTTTTTGTATTTTTATAGATAAATAAATAATTGTATCCTGAAGAGGGTTTCACATTGGAACCAAAACGTTGATACATAATATCATAACTTTTATGATTTTTAATTAAAAGTAATCTCTGCAGAGACCTAAAAGGCCACCAAAAATACAGATTTTAGAAAGTAAACGATTTAGGCTGATTTTGCTAGAATTTTTCCTTGTCAAGAATTTCAAGAGCTATCGAAAAAAAAAAGAATTGAAACAGAATATCTTCATCTCATTTGATTTCCAAGATATTCTCTAAAAATTGACGATGGAATAAATTGATTTTTTCTGGAAAATTTATATTCTATTGTAAAAAATAAATTCATTATTTTTTTTCTCGAAAATGCGTAACAGTAGGAAATGGTGAAAGAATAAAATTAAAAAAAAAAGATACTGTTGATAAGGTTAATTTATCGTGTGCTTGAAATCAATGAAAAATGCGTAAAAAAATAATGATGAAGCCCCAGTGTTCAAAATCATTCGTATAATATGTTTGATGACAATTCCGGAAGTACTGTCTACTCTACGCTACGCTCAATCTTTTTTCGAGATTTATATTTAGAAAGTAAACGTTCTAGATTTCGTTTCTCTGTAATTTTGTAACTCACCAGTAACGATAAATTCCGGTACAATATCCCTCTGCTACAGCATAATACGGCATTTTTCCGAATAATTCTCCAAAATTTTCGACACAACTGCGCAATAATTATGACCTTGATAGTCGAGCGTTGAGTGTACTAACACGACGGGTTATTGGACTCGAATGGCGAATCAGTGGACGGAGACGGAGTAATATGCGACTGCAGCAGCAATGTACGATATAGTCAGTTAGCAACAGTAATTGTAAGTTTCGGGGATTCCCATTCTCGTATCGTGCCAGTCTGCACAATTTAACAAAATTTCATAAAGTTTGCTGCCCTGCTGTGTTTCCTCCAATCATCTGCATCCTATCCCCACTACTCTTCTTTATCACCCCTCGAATTAACGATGATTCAAATTATGAATCCATAATATAAAAAAGCATGGGACATTTTCTGTCATCATTTATCCTAATATGTATTATAGATATACTATACTATATATATATAATATATAATATAATATAATATAATATAATATAATATATAATATAATATATCATATATATTATATTATAATATATTATATATGATAGTATATATTTTTGTCTCTAAAAGGACCTCAGAATTGAAGAGGCTTAAGTCCAGAGACTTGCTCCTTTTTGACTCTAAAATGCGACGATTTTTTTTTTGCCTTTTATTGCAAAAAAAAATGGTAAAAAAAACCCTCAAATTATCATTATTATTATCTTTTCATCATATTATTAAGGACTTCAGTAATAAAGGGGCATGAATGCAAAGGACTTGCGCCTTTTTGCCTCTAAAATGCATTAATTAAAAAAAAAAACGTATTTCTTCCTCAAACGGGCAAATTACTGCTTTTTGTACGTGAAAACGCGCTTTACATTCATTTTTCTTCATTTCAATGACGGTCAATTCAGAAATATGTGTAAAAATATATAGGGGAAAGTGGGGCAAAATGGACATCAGGGGTAAAATGGACACATCTAAATTTTTTGGCAATATTATGGGAAACTCTTGAAATTAAGGGAAATATTGGCGGTAGATTGTTTTTGATGATTTCATTGGAAAGCTGAGGAAATTTTAGATGGGAAACAAGTGCCGGAATTAATTTTTTGGAGTTTTTGGCGATTTTGACTTTTTTGAGCTTTTTAGAGGGGTAAAAGGCTTGTTTTTTTGAAAATTTTCAGTTTTTTGAGAATATCTTTGGTTCTATCTGTCGTAGCGCAGAAATTCCGACGGGAGGTGAAAGGTGAGATCATTTGCCATCGATTTATAGGGTTTTAAATTCAAAAATATCGATTTTTAAGGTAGTTATGGACATTTCTGTGAAGCAATTTTGTGAAACAGTTTTTGGCCTATAACTATTCCAAAAATTGACATTTTTGAATTCAAAACCCCATAATTCGATGGGAAATGAGCTCACCTTTCATTTGAGACCAACCCCGAATCGCTACGACCAATAGAACCACAGATATTTGGAAAAAACTGAACATTAAAAAAAAATGAAAGGCAGATCTACCCCTCAAAAATGCCAAAAAATATAGATTTTCAAAAAAATCGTAAAAAATACAAATGACACTCGTTTTCCGGCTAAAATTTCCTCAGCTTTTCAATAGAATGATCAGAAAAAATCAATCTCTAACCATTGCATTATATGTCCATTTTGCCCCACTCTCCCCTATAAATTTTCAAGAGCACCATGCAAAAAAAGTGCGTGCTGCACGCGCACCCAAAGTCTAGTACTTCAAAAAATCCCATATTTTTTAATAATATAAAATTCCTGAATTGATGATATTTCATGAGTTATTTTGGAAATTCCTGGAAAGTTAGCGAGAAAATTTCAAGAGCTATAATAAATAATTGAGCCTAGTGATGAATGATTCTTACTCGATCCTTTCTTCCTAAAAATTTATCTTTTTGGGCGATTTTGCGAAACTTGATTAATAATTTCATCGATTGAAAAAAGAATAAAAAATAGAATTATAATTATATGCGAGAAATCGCAACTATTAATCAATGTTCCAAATGATCGCTCCAAAGTTCATGTAATTTTTTTTTTTATCATTGAAACAAATCGATTCGTTGATTTTCTCATTTCGACTTATTTTTGAAGAGTCGATTTTTATAACAACGTATTTTTTAATGATCGATTATTATGAGGGCAAACTCGCTTTATCTCGCTTAGTTTTTTACATATTTTCAGAAAACTGATGATGGAATAAAATCTATTTGTCTGACAACTTCATAGTCGTATTTTCTTTACTGCTGAGAATTTTTCCAGTCAATTTCAATGAGAATCAGGCAATTTTTTAACACAGTACTTGATTTATTTTCATATATCGATCATTACATATTCAATTTGAAACATTAATGTAATGTAGTAATGCATTCAATATTAATATTTGTGTCTCGAAGCATCGAAATATTTCGTCTGTAAAAGACGTAAAATAATGTACGACATGAAAGTTTATTTTTTCTCTTTCATTTCAATTATCATGAAATTAATAAATATCAATATATATGATTATTGCACATTTTTCTTTTTAAACAATATACTCACTCTGTAACTGCACTACAATTTTATTCGATTATTGCAAACTTAAACTCCACATCACAAGAATGCTTGTCTTATTACAAATCATAATATTATCTTTGTTCTATTTAATTATTTAAAATTACGAGACAAGCAAAGCAACTTGATTAAAATTACAGTACACTCTATAAATTAAAATTTAATTCGATCAATCATTATATCGAAGTCTAAATTTTTTAACAACAATAAATTCTCTTTGAATAATCATGATATTATGCTTTATAATTTCAATTGTAAATTTCCTCTTAATTATCGTTCTATCATTATTTTTTCAATAATAAAGATTCATTCTGATTCTATATTTATCGTGTAATATATTAATAGACATATATATATATATATTTTTATATTGCTTTTTCCTAAACTATAATAACGACTATCTGTGTGTGTATTTATCATTCAGCGATGGAAATCTTGAAAATCAATCTACAGTAAATCGATAATAACAATATTGTCATTTTTTTTATTCAACTAACTATATTCTCTAAAAAATATATTAATATAACATATATATATATTTTATATATAAATCTTTTTTAAAAAAATTCTCTAATTATAAATAGCATAGCTGCTATGTTTAGATGGCCGGTAATGTGTTTTCCAATTTTTCTTTTTTTTTTTTTCAAACAATATAAAATAACCATCTGGAATAAATTATGAAAGTCGAGACTTCATGACAATACATCATTGTTCTTGAGCATTTTTCATCACAATTTTCGTGTATTTTTTTTTTCATATTAAATGACGATAAAATTGGTGGAGTAATAATGAATGAATTTCGAAAACATAACCGGTCTCTATCTATAAAAATATTGCACGAGGTACATGAAGAGGAATATTGCACCAAATTTATTATGCGCAACACAATCATAAGAGAGAGATATGTAAAGCATTCGTTGTTCTCATAGAAAGAAAAATTGTTCTTACGAGTTAACGTTAATTGATAATTGTCTCAGAATAAAATCTTAATAAATAAAAATCACGGAATCTTAATTAAAACTTTATGTTTTTTCACAACTATGTTATTCTGCAGTTTTTCATCTTTTTTTGTAAATTAATAAATTTCACGATAATGCCAGTATTTATTCATTGAACTGGTAATGTGTGATTTTAATTACATTAAATTTCAGGATAAATGGCAATTGCATTTACGCATCTATTTACATTATTTTTCTTGTTAAACAAAGTTTGATGATTAATTATTCAAAGCTCTGTATAATTTCGACTAACAAATGAATGAAAAAAATCGTACAGATGTTGCCAGATAGATTTTTAAAATGGAAGACTCTTGTAATATTTGTTGTCAGGTTTTTTTTTTTTCTTTCTTCTTAATGTAATTAAATTTAATAAATTATTGAATTGTAAATTACGTTGAAATTTCTCTTTGAATATAAGATTTAGAATCTATTCATTAGAATTATATTCGTAGTATTCATGGATTAATTAAATTCAAATTATTTATGCAAACAATCAGATTGAGAAATTAGTGATTTTTCTTGTTTGTTTTTTTTTTAATGAAGGAAAAACGTGAGACATTTTGGCCTCGTCTCTAGACTAGAAAGAGCATATGTGTATTCCTTCGTTAACTCATAATGAATAATTTCATTTGGATTTATGCAATTGTTTTTTTTTTTGTTCAATAAAAAGGAGATTTAATCGAGCTGAATTCTTTGGGACAAATTTTGTTAGAATTAATTCATAAACTAATTATTTGCTGCTTGCAGTGTTAACATTTGCTGGCGCTGATCAAGATCATCACGACAGATTAATGGTGATTCCATGGGTCTATCCATTATTCCAAATGTCGCTGTTGCATGAATTCCAATGTCAGCTAAAAAAATGTCTCTATTTGAAAAGTGGAGGGTATTAATTAATTATCATTTGATTAAGGTAGTATCCCAGAGTACAGTCAATAAAACAGGGGAAAAGAAATGAATATTTGTGCATTAGTCTCCAAAAACTATACGGAAAATGGAATATTTTTTTCTTCTATCATTTAGGGGAGAGTGGGCAAAATGGACACTATAATGGAACGGTTAGAGATAGATTTTTTCTGATGATTCTATTGAAAAGCTGAGAAAATTTTAGCTGAAAAACGAGTGTCAAATGTATGTTTCTCGATTTTCCTTGAAAATTCGATATTTTTGGGCATTTTTCAAGGGCCTTTCTCTTAAAATTTTCAGTGTTTTGCAAATATCTTTGGTTCTATTGGTCGTAGCAATTTAAGGCTGGTCTCAAATGAAAGGTGAGCTCTTTTTCCATCGATTTATGGAGTTTTGAATTTAAAAATATCATTTTTTGGGAAAGTTATAGGTCAAAAACTGTTTGATAAAACTGTTTCTCAAAAATTCCTATAAATATCTGGAAACTCGATATTTCCAAATTGAAAACCGTATGAATCGATGGCAAATGATCTCATCTTTCACCTTCCCTCGAAATTTTTACTACGACAAATAGAACCGAAGATATTTCCTAAAAACTGAAAATTTTCAAAAAAGAGTTTTACCCCTCTAAAATGCTTAAAAAAATAAAAATCGCCAGAAATTCAAAAAAATTAATTTCAGCACTTGGCTCCCGCCTAAAATTTCCCCAGCTTTTCAATGAAATCATCAAAAACAATCTACCGCCAATATTTCCCTTAATTTCAAGAGTTTTCCATAATATTTGCCTCAAAATTTAGATGTGTCCATTTTGCCCCACCTTCCCATGTACCAATTGTTTTCAAATAATGGGTCATCTATACAGCTCCAAAAATATAAGTGATCGACTGTTTTCGAGCTCACTGGGATATTTACCTTGGAAGAGAATAGAGGCATACCTATACAGTTCGCTGGTGCATGAATACCCCGATGATGCCATGGATCCATTGGTGGTGATAATGAGGCATAGGGAAAGCACAAGACTGTTGGAAATGGTGGTGGTGCTAGTAGTGGTAAGCCCTGTGGTAGCATCGCCGTTTGCGGTGGAAACATTTGTCCTGGATACGGTGGTGGTGGCATCATGATATCATCTGTTCATGAAAAGTCAAAATTTATTATTAAAATTTTCCAGATAAATAATCTAGCAAACAAAAAGATCTCATTCTGATCTACAATAAATCTAATTATTTGTATTGAAAAATATAATTTCCTGTAATTTGCAAATTTTTTTGATAATTGCAACAATACGCAACTAGTGAAAGAAAAACTATGCAAACATTTATTAAATACCTAATTAGTGAACAAAAATCATGAAAAAAAACGCGAAAATAGTAATGTGATTCAAAGAGACTGAAATTAATTTCATTGAAAAAAAAATGTAAAGTTAACGTTTGCATACATGAAAACACCAATTACCAATTAACCGATGGACCCAATGATTATCTATATACAATACGAAAATTATTTTTTAAAAATAAAATAATAATGATTTAAATAAAATACTACTTGTTAAGCCACCATGGCTGGCCCTCGTACAGGTGTGAGCACATCAATGAAGACAGAATTCTCATTGATTTTATTTTTTAAAGTCTTTATTTTTACCCTGCACGATGCCTCAAATACGACCAAGGCGTACGGATTTTTACTGGTCATTGACTCGAGAGTTAATTTAAATGAACAAATGATATTTATATATATTTATATATTATTGCATACATATAGGGTAAGGTGGAGCGTAACGGACACATTTTAGTTTTCATGTTTTATCTTATTAAAATCCCGAGAAATCAGTGAAATCATTTAAGATAGTTTTTTTTCAATGATTCTATTAGATAACGTATGTGAAAATGAATTTTCGGTAATTTTTAAAAATTCACGTTTTCAACCGAAAATAAAAAAAATTAATTTTTTGAGGATGTGTCCGGATTTTCGAAGAAATTCTGATTTTGCCCACGTGTTTCTCTGAAAAATCCGATTTTCTGCCAATCTCAAATTTATCAGGATTTTTGAAATTTGTCAAGATTTTCCAATTTAGAATTTACTAGAATTTTCAAAAAATTCCAAAAAATCACTAACACATGTTCTCCATCGAAAATTTCCTCAGCTTTTCATGAAATTATTTTTAAAAGAAAGCATCTCGAGCTGTTTCACTAAAATGTCCATTTTTCCCCATTCTTCTCTATATACATGTTAATCACAGTACGCCTTGATCGTTAGTGGAATAATGAATGGACTTGGCCTACCTGGAAGCACAGAAGTTAGTATTGTACGTAGATCCCCGCTACCAAACCGCGATCGACACTTCACCATGTTTTTTTTTTTTTTTGTGACAATAATATAACGTAGTATGTAGGAAGACCGCACCACCTGCGATTCTTGCCCCTCTGCCAAATCACCAAAAAAAAAAAATTGGGAGGGAAAAGAGAAAAAAACGCACTCATCCAGCAAGAAGTTCACTCAATTGCAATTATCCAATTAGTGATGGGCGATTTTGCCTCGATCTTCGTAAGATCGATTCTTTTTTCCTAAAATCAATTTTTTTCAAGTGATTATAAGAAACTTGATTAATCGATTTTTCTCTAAAAATAGAAAAAAAAAAAGAATAAGATTCATTTCTCAATCAATTCATCGATTTTCTCCTTTCGATTTTAGTTTTTGTTTTCAAATCCATTCTCAGAAAATTGTATTCTGTAATGATCGATTTTTTAAGAATTCATCTCAGCAAAATCAATTCTTTTTTCTAAAAAATTCGTCTTTTTTTAATGATTTTAAGAAACTCGATTTTTCGATTTTTTTTTCTCGAAAAATCGATGAACTGATTTCTTCATTTCGATTTTTTTTAAATTAATTCTCAAAGTATTTCATTTTTTAAACATTGATTCTCCGAGAATCTATTTTTTTTTTCCAAAGATCGCCCATCACTATATCCAATAATAATCCTTACAACCATCCAATCTTCATTCCCATTGATCATGTTCCCGTTGAATCCTCAATTTTCTCAATTGGTATCACACTCCATCCCTTCTACAACCACAATAAGCCTTTGTACCAATTATTTGAAAAAATAATAATAATAAAAAAAAAAGAAAACAGATAGGATGAAACATCACAAACTGTGTGTTCCCAATTAGGCAAAAATCTTGATTATTTAGTTATCTCCTTTCGTTATTTGAATGAATCAATTTCCTTTTTTTTGAGGAAACTAAATTTTTTTTTTCCACCATCTAGAAATGCAACCCATCGTGCCATGTGTATATGTGTCCAGCTGGAACGATATGAGAAATTAATTCGCAAGGCAATAATAAATTTTTAACAACGCCAGAGAGAGTAATTCTCACTTTCATAACACTCATAGCATGTTTTTTTTTTCTAAATTAGTTTTTCCTTAAATATCTCGGAAAGTAAGTGAGATAGTGCGTTTTTTTCCTATAAATATTTCGTAGGATTTTCGAAAGCTACAAAAAAGGTTTCGGATAGAATTGCTCTATCTCGCTTAGTTACCGAGATATTCTAAAAAAAATGGGAAAAATTCAGGAAAAAAAATATTTTCCTGATTTAAATGAATAAATTTGTAGTGAAGAGGTGAAACAAAAAAAGTTTATTTTCAAATTTTTTATCCCAAAAAAGCATGCTATAAGTGTTATCAGTGTGGAGATGAGAAACAAAATAGAAAATGGACAATGATGAATAGGAAAGAGTAGAGTAAAATAGACATTAAGATGAAACGGTTGGAGGCAGGGTTTTTTTTACTGATTTTATTGAAAAACTGAGGACATTTTAGGTGAAAAACAAGTGCCAGAATTAATTTTTTTTTTTCATTTTTTGAGAATTCTGTTCTTTTGGACAATATTTAAAAGGGAAACCTCTTTCCATTTTTTGAAAAATTAATTTTTTTCAAAAAATCTCCGGTTTTATTGGTCAAAATCCCGGAAGAGAGTGAAAAATAAGATCATTTGTCATCGATTTATCGGATTTTCAATTCTAAAATATCTATTCTGAAACTATTTATGGGCACTTTCGTGAAAATCATTTTTCGCTCCCATAACTCTCTTAAAAAACCATATTTCTTTTTATTGAAATCCTCATAAATTCATGACAAACAATTTCACCAAAAATGGAAAGGACTACCGCTTCAAAACTTGATCAATAAGTTGAAATTTAAAAAAATGCAAAAAAAATAATTTTCTACATATGGTTTTCATCGTAATTTCGTTCAGCTTCTCAATGGAATGATGAAAAAAAAACCTGTCTCCAATATTTTTATTAATTTCAAATGTTTTTCATAATTTAGACATCAGAACTCAAATAGGGGAGAGTGGGGCAAAATAGACCCAAAAGATGAGATGCCTCGAGATTTTTTAAAAAGCAGCGGTTGCTTCAAAAAATCTGAAAAAATTTACAAACAATAAACATATGTTGGAGGATTTACTCAAATTTTTTCAGATTTTTTCGTTGAATCCTTCATTCTGAAAAAAATTCCTTAATCATGTGACTATGAAGGTCCATTATGCCCCACTCTCCTCTATGTCTGTTTTACCCAATCTTCCCCCAATGTAAGTGAAAAATGGAGAAATTTGCCAGAAGTACTCAGAGCGAATGAATATAGAAATAGTTAGATATGAGAAATTGTTTTGTGATAAGCCTCCTCTTCGCAGAGACGAAACAACCTAGTCTGTAATAATCCAAGGAAACACATGGACAATTATGATAATTGAATACAACTGACGAATGAGAAAAATAATGATGGAGATTAAAAGTAGAAAAAAAAACCATTATGTTATGACACTCCTTAAATTATAAAAAAAAAAAAAAAACCTGCAAACCCAAGTAAAGTTTCTTTTTTTATTTTATTTCATTGGTTTAGATGTGATAGGAGTGGCGGACGTACTTTCACCAACTCTTCAAAATTGAAAGGAAAAAAAATCTGATTTTCGAAAAGCCCAATGAAAACACAGATTAATGAAAGGCATAGTGATGGGTGATTTCGAATCGATCTTTGTAAGATCGCTTTTTCCCCCAAAAAATCGATCTCTTTTGAGTGATTTTGCGAAACTTGATTAATAAATTTTTTTTAAAGAAAAAAAATCATTAAATGAGGAATAAGATTAATTCGTTAATCGATTGATCATTTTTCTCATTTCGATTTTTTTTCCTTATCGATTCCAGAAAAAATTCTTCGAGAATCGATTTTTTTTGGGAAAGAATCATAACGATTTTTCTGAAAAAAATATGAAAAAAAGAAATATGAAATTTATATCCTATTCGATTGATTGATTTTCTCATTCCAATTTTTTTAAACAAGAGATTCTCAAAAAAAAAAATCGTCAAAGATCGCCCATCACTAATAGAGAAGTTTTTAATTTTTTTTTTTTTAACAAATAATAGTCAAGTAAAAGTACGTCTGCAGGATATAACAGGGATAAAAGTCCACCAAAACCCGGCAAGCGCAAAGATATCCACGAGATACGATTACATTTATTAAACATGATTATTTGAATATTAATATAATCATTGATATACAGAGAAGTATACAGCAAATAAAAAAAAACTGTGTTTCTATGTGTTTTTTTTTCCATTGATTGATGTGAGAGAATTACGTAATTTTCCTGCAGTAATAACGGCAGTACAGCCTGGCCCCATTATGAACGTTTTATTTGAATATGATAGGAAAAAGAAAAAAAAATGAACAAGAACAAAATTCATTCGACGAACGCATATGACGAATTGATTAGCTTTCGTCAGGAACGAGGCACTTTAGAAGCAAGAGCTTTGTTTCACTTAAATTTTTAAATTAAAAAAAAAAAAACCCATTGAAAATCGAATCCATACCATGAAAAAGAAAAAAAAAACAAAAGCAAAATGTGGAAAGCTAATTAATCACACGAATGAAGATTATGAAATTTTTGGAGAAATTTTGGCGCCAGCTTTTTGGAAATATCTTGGAATCTGAATGAGGCAGAGCGATTTTGTCGTTACTTTTTTTTTTGTAGAGAAGTTGAGGGCAAAATAGCTCCATCTCGCTCAGTTTCCGAGATGTTTGAAAAAAATTGGTGACAAAATAGAAGTCGATTCGTCCGAAAATTTCATAGTCCTCATGAATAAAATGTATTCCATATAAAAAAAAAGAAAAAAAGGGGAGAGCACACACTGACAGTCACCATGTTAGCCATCCACGATACCAAATAAATCTAACATGTAATATCTCCTTTCTTTTTCTAACATTTTGTCTTCTGTTGCATAAATAGAAATTGATAATTCACACTGGTAAACATGAATAACAAAAGCTAATCCATAATTAATCATATGTTGGTGGATAGTGAGAAAAAAAAAATTGCAATCATTCACCATGTTAGCTATCTACGAAACCAGATGTATCCAACTTAAATAAGTGAATTTATAAATTCAATTTTTTGCATTTTGTTTCTTTGAATTTCATCCTGGCCGAAAATTTTCCCTCATAAAAGTCATTATTTGTATCTTTTTTTGAATAGGCGCAGAAAATTCAACGAAAGCCAACAATATATTGCAATTACATAAAATCTTATTCTTTTCTGTTTCTTCGTGGCAAAAAAAAAGAGTCTCAGGCTTTCACAATTATTTCTTTTTTTTTTTTCGATTAGAGATGAAAGTAATGCATATTGAATGAACATTTTGCCATTCTACACTTCCTCTAAACGCAATCAGTTGCATCAAGAAGTTTGCTAAAAACTCAAGCAATCATCCTGATGTCCTAATATGTTGGATTCAGTATAGTATGCGTGTGTGTTTAATTCAATTGCTTCTCTCAAAATTAATGTTTTTTTTTTTCGAATTTGTGCATTGAATACAACGAAACCAGAGGCGTTTCATAATTTTTTTTTCTTTCAATCGAAAAATAATAATAATATAACATTAAGTAATGCATTACTTTTCGATACACCACTCCATGCAGAAAAAATTGCTATTTATTGAAAATGGAATGATTATTCCTTGGAGTGAAGGAAAATTGTCTTTTTTTTTTTTGCATTCATCTCAATTGGCAAGAATTGATGAGTTAAAATAAATTTCAACTACTTCGAGTGCAGTATCTTGACGTGATATCATCTTAATATACTTTCACATTATTTAAAATGACTAATAAGCTTAAATATATATATAAAAAAAAAGTGTATTTATATTATCAGGCATTTCGGCAAGGCTGGAGGAACAAGTATGTCATTTCGAAGCTTTAATGACATTTTTCAACAGTGAAGAAAGAAAAAAAAATTAATCATTTCATCATTTAACAGGGCAATAATTCATACGGAATGTTATTACGGAAATTAATCAATTATTTCCTACTGAAATGAGACGAATTCTTCTAGTCGATTATTAGCAAATGAAATTATGGAAAGCAGCACTTGAAAAAATAACTAGATATATATGAAATTTTAAATCCCTAGTTCATCATTACAATCTAATAAATAAAAATTATCTTTTACTCTATATATAATTCGTTGAGAAAAAAATGTATCTATCAAAATATATAACGCGCAATTTTTTTCTCTTTTACTATTCAAATCAATGTTCATTTTCATTTACTTGATATAAATAGGATTATGTACATCACTCATAATATATCCAATTTTAAGGCACTTTAATATGCACAACTTAAGTCATACGGAATAAATTCTCTCGAAAATTAATCAAAGAATTGAATTACTCGATAATTAACATGATCAAAAAAAAAAATTAAATGCTATTAAAATGATATCAAACTTTTAAGTCTCATCAGAAATATTTTCACCTAAGTACGCGTATAATTAAGTGAATCAATGAATTCAAAGGAATTCAAGAATTATTAAGTAACAAAATAAAAAAATAGGCACCAACGTACAAAATACGTTGAATCAATTGAAATTGACGGATAAACTAGGAGAAAAAAAAAATGAACAATCTGATTGAATAATGCATTGAGGTTTAGAGTTGAGGATAAAATTGAGCAGGATAGGCGAGACCGGGCGTTCCAGGAGAGGCAGCATGATGAAAGGCTGCAGATGGCTGCCATGCTGGTCTTTTTGGAATACTACCAATAGTATCAGTAGGGAATGCATTGTCCCAGGGTCTTTTGAGGCCCATGAGAGCAGCTGGATTAATGGAAGGTGATTGCATTATATGCGGCAAGATAGATGGATGTGGTTGAGGTGCACGAAGTATTGGAATTCTTGGTGGTACATTGAAAAATAGGAATGGACCAGGTGAAGGCTGTGGATGATGAAGTGTAGCAGCAGTTGCATGCGGTGAAACAGTGTAAGTTGATATTTGATGCTGCGGTGGTGGTGGTAGTGCAAGAGCTTTGCTCGTAGCAACACCACCCTGTGATGATACATGATTGTTACTCTGATTTTGTGACTGATTACTCGCGAATGCCATTAACCAAAAATCTTGATTTCTCATTGCTTGAGCTGCCTGTGCCTGAGCAACCTGTGCCTGAGCAGCTTGTGCCTGTGCCTGTGCTTGTACTAACGCGTGTATGTCCCATAATTGGGGTGGCTGTGTTTGTTGTACGGACAATTGGGGGGCTTGCGCGACTGCAGCAGCCGGTGCCGCTATTGCCGGGGGTGTATGTGTGCTCAACGTACCGGATGAGAGGAGTGATTTTGCCGGCAATGGTGCAGCACCAGTCAATACCAAATGCATGTCATCACCGCTGCACTGGAATACCTCGATGTAACGTTGCTTTTTCCCGAATATCATGTAACGATGATGACGCTGTGATGCACAAGCAAATGCGGAATTCTCACTGTCCATTTGAATGAACGCCTCGCCCGATGGCTGGCCCTGAAATCAATAATTCATTTGTTTTTAACATTTTTTTTGGAATATCTTGCTAACTTTCTTTATTAAAATAGAGAATTCATGTGTGAAAAGCCATCGAAACTTTTCAATTATTATAATTCATACATTTGCCGTTGCAGGAAGACTGAAACATTGAATTTCCTCCAAATACCTTCAGTAACTGACCATTTTCGCAATTTTCTCATTTGTATTTAAAGCTATAATATATTGTTTAATATTCAATTGCTGAACTCATTCAACGCGACAAACATGTATCAATATAATCCAATAAAATTCAATAAGCAAATAGTTGTTGCCTTCGATTCATGCTGTCTGAAACTAGTTCTAAAGTGCCAGAACCCAAGGCCATCACGGTATACTGAACATGACAGAATAAAATGAAATGTTCAAAGTAAAGAAAAAAGACAAGCATTTCTTTCGTAATTTGAGTTTTTTTTTTGGATTTTCCAGAAAGTCTCAAAAACTAATGGCTTAGGGACATCAATTACCTATTAACTTTCAAGATATTCTCATGAAAAATCATTTCTCATAATTAAAAAAAAATTCATAGAATAATTATCTTACCTGCGCATTATAAACCATATGAACTCCACGATAAACAATATGTTTAGCGTATTCACCCATAAATTCCAAAATATGTTCAACAAGTGCCTCATACGGAAGTCCACGTAGTCTAACACAATCCTTTCTTGTTCCTGATGTGATGACATACTGCGGAAGTAATTGCTGTGGCAACGGTAACTGAATCGGTGGAATATCAGGCGGTGGTTTAGCATCTATCGCTCTATTCAGTACCTGCAAATACAGTCCATAATAAATAATTAGTAACGGAGTGATAGAAGATTTAATGGATTCAAGAAAATTGTATAGTGATTGTAATGAATACACACCTGTTGGACTTCTGCTGTAGTACTGCGGAAGAGTTCAATGTATCTAACGCCAATGCAATCACGATGCTTGCTCAGTGCTTTTTCAGCATCTTCCTCTTTTGCAAATAAAACGAATGCATCTCCCGTTGCACGGCCATCTGGTTTCTTAACAAATAAAACACCATCCTCACCGTCTAGCACCTGGCAGGGATTTTGACCACCCGCAAAAAATTCAATCTACAGACAAATAAAAATATTAATGTGTGCAAAATGTGTTGAAAATTACTGCATAAAAGAATTACTTCACAAATAGAATAAATTATGTGTAATTACTTGGAAAAAAAAGAGGAATTAAATAATGGGCTAACTTACAACTTGTTTTGCAACGCAATCATATGGTAGGCCACGCATTCTAACGATAACTTGAGCGCCCCTTGAAAGAAATGCATGTGCCTCACCACTTGCACCACCAGCAACCCTGACAAACTCTTCACCCGATGATTTGTATACCTCGATATACCTCGAGCCTATATGATGCTTATGTCTTTTCAACGCCATGTCCCTGTGCTCTTTATTGACAAAACGTACTAGTGCCTCGCCGTTACGTCTGCCCATAGGGCTCAAACACAAAGCAACTCCACCCCTGTTGATTCACCACATAAATTATTAATATCAAGATTTATACATATATAATTATGAATAATTGGAGAGTATGGATTCATGTGAATGAAGCCTTCGAGGTTGAAATTTAGTGACGATTGAAGAACCAAAATGAACCCTGACCCTTGATAATACTTATCACAAAAAGGCATGATCATCTAGGAAAGTTTAATTTCATCATATCTATTCATTGCTTTTCTCTTTTTTTTTTTTTTCATCGTTAATGTTTATAAACATTGTATGGGATTATATAATTCAACTCTAACGGTATAATCGAATTATTGAGTAATCGTTGAGAAATTCAGTGGTGAAGGGTTAAAACAGTTATTGAAGAATATCACGGAGATTAAATGGAATAGCGAAATTTTCGAAGAGATCTTTTTTTTAGCCCTTGAAATTATCTAGAAGAAGGATCCTGGTAAAATTGCACTATCTCGTTGAGTTTTCAAGATAGATTTTTTTTAAATTTTTTTTTATGAATTGAGAAAAATTAAGAATATGAAGTTTCCAGACATAATTAATTTTTCTTTTGTGACCAGTTTTTTTTTCAAATATCTTGGTAAATACTGGAAATGAATACAAAGTAATCGTGAAGAGCAGCCTTTTTGCCCCAAAACGGTTTTTTAGAAATTTTCAAGATCTATGAAAGAAGATTAGGGCAATATAGCTTCATCTCACTTAGTTTCCGAGATATTCTCAAAAAAAAAAAAGATTTTTCTGAATTTCATAGTTGTGGAAAAATAAGAATTACCTTTATCACATCACTCCAAGAAGCTTGTACATGAATTTAATTATCAATATACAATGTATCTGAGTAGATACATAAATAAACTTATGATTGAGATAAAAAAATACACTCACTTAGCAACATTCAGTCCACGAAAGAACTTGGCAATGTCCTGATCTGAGGATTGCCAAGGTAATCCACGTGCTCTAACTACACAATTGTTATCTACTTCTTCATCTTTAGAGCTGTTGAAAAAATTATAATATTATTATGAATTTGTCAAATTTCCAATTAATTGAATAGGGGAAGATGGGGTAGAGAATGGACATTTCAGTTGCACCATTCAAAATAAAGATTTCATAATGATTCCATTGGGGAGCTGAGAAAATTTCAGATGGAAAACATGTGTCGAATTTTTTCTTTCAATTTTTTGAAAATTTTGCTTTTTTAACAATTTTAAAAAAATTTATTTTTGCAGCGATATCTCCAGTTCCATTGGTCATAGCGACCTGGGGTTAGTCTCAAATGAAAAGTGAGCTCATTTACCATCGTTTTATGTAGTTTGAATTTTTTTTCAGGGTTTTTTCAAATACTGATAGCCCATTTTCTGAAAATCAGTTTTGGCTCTATAAGTACTCAGAAATCGATCATTTTTTTCTTCAAAACCACATAAATTGATGGAAAATGAGCTGATCCATCATGTCAGCTCAACCTCAGATAGCTGCAGCCAATAGAACCAAAGATAATCAGAAAAAAATAAATTTTTTTAAAAATGAAGAATTTTATCTCCAAATCTTGAGCAAAAAAATAATTTTTCTAAAAATTAAAAAAAAATAACTTCTGAAATATGATGCCCATGGAAAATTTTCTCAGCTTTCCAGTGAAATCATTAGAAAACACCTGTTTCCAATATTTCCATCGATTTCGAGTCATTTACATAGTATGAACTGCTGAAACTAACACGTGTTCATTTCTCCCTACATCGAATGAATTTTTATGAAAACTCACCATATACCAGGTTCCAAAACGAGATTGATGGCTTCAGGACTTTGAAATACGTGGCCTGGAAAAGAGAGAAAAATATATATTATGAAAAAAAATGAAATTTTTTATTTTCCAATGAAATTTTAAACGTTACACGTTTCTCGTCAACGTTTCCCTGTAACTGTACACCTTCATCCTGTCTCTTATTTCTCAAACATTCTTTTCATTATTCTTCTAGACTTTGGCTAATGAAAACCTAAGCAGAAATATACTCATGCTGATTCAGCTTGATTCATTTTAATTTGAAATTCTCAATTTATTCGATATAATTTAATATTAGGAAGAATGGAGTAAAATGAACACCTGCAGCAACATGATTCAGGATTTTTTTTTGGTGTGAAGGGCTTCATGAAAAAATCGGTAAAAAATTGAGTAGATGCTTCAATATGTAGAGATTGTTTACGAATTTTTTCAAACTCTTTCATCGATCCTTTTGCTTAAAAAAAAAATCCCGAATCATTTTCATCCACAGGTCCATTTTTCCCTGTCTCTCCTGCGCAATTTCTTTCACTTATTTCGTAATTTTTGTTTCTTTTTTCAATGATTCTTTTCAAAAGGCTTGAGTAAACAGGTTGAGAGCTACTGTGATAAGTTGAAGCATGGATTTATGTTTTACACAATATACGGGTTCAACAGCAGATTCAGTCAATTTTTTTCAGGGAAAATTTGCAAAAAAAAAAAAAAATACAGGAGAAATGGAGATTTTTCGAAATTTATTGAGAATGAACTTCAGAATAAACTGAATTTCGAATTGATATTATTTTATGAAGCAATGAAAATTTTTGCTCTGAATAAATATTCCATTGGGACTCAATCATTTGTTTATTCAGTGTGAAAAAAAATGATAATATTTATTGAAATTAATCATATCCAATTATTTTTTCTCTCTCTCCTTCATTTGTGTTTATGGATTATCAACTAAATGTTCCGAATAAAAAATGCCATTGAGCTTTAAGCTCATAATGAACAAAATTCACTCACACTACTCTTGCATTTTTTTCATTTTTTCACCTTAGAAACAAAGTGGCATAAGTGAATATAAATGAGCATAGCATTTACGCCACTTTTCTTCCCAAGGTGACAATTTATTTTGTCAACTTGTAATGCGTGTGCAAAACGTGCTCCCAACGAATTTTTCTGAGCAAAAAAAAAACAATAACAATATGCTGATAACGTATGAATTGAACGGATAAATGAAAGTTTAAGAATATTAATTGAGTGGCGAAGAGGTAAAAAAGGACAAGTCTACATATTTTTTTGGGAATAAACTTTTCCTGTTTCACCTCTTCACTGCAAATTCATCAATTTCAATAAAAAAAAATATATTTTTTTTCAAAATTTTTCCCAATTTTTGAGAATCTCTCGGAATCTGAAATATTCTGCAAAACCAGATTTGTAGAAAAACGTGGTATCTCGTTTAGTTTCCGAGAGATTCTTAAAAAAACGAAAGGCGAAAGGAAAATTCTATTCTTTTACCTTTTTAACACTGAAATCTCTTTTTTGAGGAATATCATGAAGAATAAACGAGATAGCGCGATATTCTATTAGTCCTTTTTTGTAGCTTTTGAAATTCTCTACAAAGAAGGATGGAGGGAAAAAAGGATATCTCGTTTAGTTTCCGTGGTAATCTATCGGAAATAATTGAGAAGATCATTCATTCCGTTTTATCGTTTCACTGTTAAATCGGAATAAAAGGTGAAGTGGAAATTTTTTATTTTTTTTCAAAGCTGTCAATGCTTCTCAATAATATTTACATGTTTTTAATATTTCTTACCATCCTTGATCATCCTTTGAATAACATTGATCATATCTTGCACCTCTTTAACGTGAAAATCATTTTCTGTTTCTGGTGAAATACCAAAATCTAATGATACATTTGTGTCAAGAATAAATATAATCAATGGAAATTATGGATAATAAGAGCCTTCATTATCTACTTGCTAATGACATAATTTTCATGCATAACCAATTAATGAAATATATCTATTCTATTTCAGATTTAATCTTAGAATATTTTGAAAATTCAAGGAGAATGTGAAAAATTTTGTGAAAACCTTATTTTTCAAGCAAAAGTGCTTCAAAAAAAGGTATCCACCAAAAAAAAAAAAAAAATGATAGGGGAGAGTGGGGCAAAATGGACACTATATTGAAATGGTTAGAGATTGATTTTTTTTGATCATTCCATTGAAAAGCTGAGGAAATTTTAGCCGAAAAACCAGTGTCATTTGTATTTTTTTCGATTTTTTTGAAAATCTATATTTTTTGGCATTTTTGAGGGGTAGAAGACTTTCATTTTTTTCAAATGTTCAGTTTTTTCCAAATATCTTTGTTTCTATTGGTCGTAGCGATTGGGGGTCGGTCTCAAATGAAAGGTGAGCTCATTTCCCATCGAATCATGGGGTTTTGAATTCAAAAATGTCAATTTTTGGAATAGTTATAGGCCAAAAACTGTTTCACAAAATTGTTTCACAGAAATGTCCATAAATACCTTAAAAATCGATATTTTTGAATTTAAAACCCTATAAATCGATGGCAAATGATCTCACCTTTCATCTCCCGTCAAAATTTTTGCGCTACGACAAATAGAACCAAAGATATTCTCAAAAAACTGAAAACTTTCAAAAAAACAAGGCTTTTACCCCTCTAAAAAGCTCAAAAAAGTCAAAATCACCAAAAACTCAAAAAAATTAATTTCGGCACTTGTTTCCCATCTAAAATTTCCTCAGCTTTCCAATGAAATCATCAAGAACAATCTACCGCCAATATTTCCCTTAATTTCAAGAGTTTTCCATAATATTTGCCAAAAAATTTAGATGTGTCCATTTTACCCCTGATGTCCATTTTGCCCCACCTTCCCCTATCTCTTTTATATTCCACGATTTTTCACCAAAAAATTGAAGGAAAATAATTTTTTCAAATTTTCATGTGTTTAGAATTTGAAAAAAAAAATTGAGAAAATTCTGATTTATCAATGCAAATAGAACAAATTATGTAGGACGAAATTGACAATAAAAATCGCAAACTGTAATCAAATGTGTGTCGTATGTGAATTTCTTATTGTGCAGTAAGTAACGTTTCGCTGTTAGTTATGACCTTTAATCCGGCGCGGATATCGATAAGAATTGCACCACAATCTAACCGCCTTTTTTTTTTTATGGGTACACAAAAGTTGACGATCTCCAATGACCCAAACGTCTACACAAAACTTCGAGAAAAATATAATTAATGCAAAAATCGATGTTTTTGAAGGAAAAACATTGAGTGGATTCTTATTGCTTTAATGAATGAGAAATTTTCAGAAAAATCTGTTCTATTCCGTAATCAGAATATCTTAGAGTATCTCACAGAAACTAAGCGAGATAGAGCGTTTTACCCACGTCCTTTTCATGACATTAAAAAAAAAAAAAAATAGAACGCTGTATCCCGGTTATTTTCCGAGATATTAAAAGAAAAAAACTGTTTACAAAATTGAAATTAATGAAAAAACTTTATTTTTTTGTTTTCACCTTTTTCCCAAACATCTCGGAAGTCAATGGAGATACGCCTCTTTTACTTCGATTCTTTTTGTAGCTCTTGAAATTCTCTAAAAGGAAAGTTTTGGGTAAAATTGCCTCCCCTCACCTATTTCCCGAGATACTCCAGACAAATTGATGACAAAATAAAATCAGGTTTTTAAAAAAATCCATTTTTTTTTACCTTTTTTTGAAAATATTGAAAAAACTAATGAAGATACATTCTTTCACTCCGAACCCATTTCTGTAGCTTTTGAAATTCACTGTAGAGATATCTTGATGCAAGAATACGTATTCCCATTATTTTCCGAAAAATTCTTCACCAAAAATCGTATGAAAAAATCGTTTTTTTTTTCCTTCATTGCTTCAGTGCTAAATTTCATTAAATGCGACAGACATGAATGAAATACGTTAAATCGAATTATGTAGAACGCAAATCTATCCAGTGTCTGTACAGAGGAAAAGATCCACCTGCAACAGGTGGTTTGTGTTGTATTAACCTAACAGTATGTGGATGAAGAACACATAACTGTGTCTATGAATCGCACACAGCTCAGCTACTTGTTTCGGATTAAGGAATAAATAATCTGACTCGTATTTTATTGAGTTTCAAGCCAAAGATACGAGAACTGAGGGAAATTGAATATTGAGATAAATGTTCAGAGTCTAGATAAAGAAGAACTGGAGGGTAAAGGTCCTTAAATCATCTCCCAATATTTGGAATCAACATTCGAAGGAACGAACCGCGTCGTTCCAAGTTTTCACACAAATTCATTTGGTTTCATCAGTTTCTTAAAGGGCACTCGGAATCTAAGCGAGATAGAGCAATTTTCCTAGATATATTTTTTGTAGAGAATTTCAAGAGCTACAAAAAAGGTATCTACAAAAATTTCTTTATCTCCCTTAGATTACGAGTGCCCTTTAAAAAACTGATTGATGTAATAAAATTGATTTATCTGAGAATTTTCATTTCTCGACAAGTGCTATTGAAATAATGAACATACCTCAAACCTTAAACTGACGACACTTGAAAAATTCCACGTTTTTTTGTTTTCTATCTCGTTCCCTCTAATTTCCACAATTCCTCTCTTTCTTGCCTTTATTCAAAGAAAAGAGACTGAGAAAGAAAAAAAAGCTGAGACAGTCGTTATCTCAAAAATACAGTCACAGACGCGTACAGTACGAGGTTCCAAGACGAATTGCCATTGGGTTCGTATCAGGCCGAGTTCAAACCGTCGACTGTACAGCAGTCTCGTTTGTATGTTTTGTCGACGAAGACGGTAATACGAGACCATACCACCGAGTGGATGGCATATGCCTGCCCTTTTATATATTGTAGACATTCTTTTAATTTTTCATTATTTTCTTCATTACAAACGCATTTATTCAATGGTTTTAGTATGAATAATGGAAACATTGGAATTGCATTATTATCAATGAATTTGACTTTTTTTTTTTAAGACGAGGACAATAATTATGGAGATTTATTAATTTTGTTATTCATTCACCGGTTTTTCTCGGTAACACATGTGTTGGTGCGTTCGAAAACACGAAGAAGCATTCCTATGCAGGCGCGCGTGGAGAACCAATGAAATAGCGAGTTATGATGAGCGGGAAATTTTTTTGATTTTGAAACGTTTCCACGTCTCATTTCCATGTTTAATAATTATTACGTTGGGATCATGGAACGTTGGAAGAAATTGATTTAACAATACTAAATAAATGTCAAATGAACGACGTTTCATCTGCTTTATTGAGGCTTCCTCAGGTTCTGGAAACCATAATACGAAAATTAAAAGTCAATTTGAAATTACGATTAAAAAATCAAATTAATACATTAATATTACTGGCTATTCTTAACCTTGTTTAATAGGATAGCATTTTATAGCAACAGTTTTTCTTGCTTCATATTCTTTTTCTTTTATAATTTTCATTAATTTCTTTTAACTTCCCATGATCCCAACATAACAATTATTATCGATCCTTATACTAAGACTGGTGTTACGGAAGTTTCGATATCTCGAATGTAAATGCGATTAATCGAATAGGTGAAAAAAATGATGATTTTTATTAATTTCTTTCAGCTTCCCATGATCCCAACATAACAATTGTTATCGATCTCCTTATACTAAAACTGGTGTTACGGAAATTGCGATATCTCGAATGTAAATGCGATTAATCGAATAGGTGAAAAAAAATGACGATTTTTATTAATTTCTTTCAACTCCCCATGATCCCAACATAACAATTAATATCGATCCTTATACTAAAACTGGTGTTACGGAAGTTTCGATACCTCGAATGTAAATGCGATTAATCGAATACGTGAAAAAAATGACGATCGTAAGTTATTTTTGCAAGAAACATTTCCCACAGGCGCGCCTTTAATTGCTATTATCTATTTTGAAAATTATCGATCGATCCGAATTTCGATTAGTCGAATTTTGACATCGATCAATCGAAATGTTTAAATTGATCGATGTGTCGATGCTCTCAAACTAAAATTGGCGGAACGAGACTATCGAATTATATGTGATATCTCGAGTTCAATTCGAGATATCTCATCGATTAATCGATGTTGAAAATCATCGATCGAAAATTGATATTTTCGGAAGAATGAAGTGTCGATGCAGGCACGCTTCTGAGTGCTATATGAGCTGGGGGAAGACACACATTTTTTTTTTTTTTGAAATCGAGTAATCATCTGTTAGAATCGATTCGCAAATATTCCCAAACTAAAACGGGTTCAATAGAACTATCGAATGGAATGCGATTTATCGAACTAAATGCAGAATGTCGCATCGATTAATCGAAATTTTAAATCCCCTCAAATTAAAACAGAAATGATTTCCTCAAACTAAGACAGTTGGAATCGAATTAGTGATTGATCCCAAGTTCGATTAATCGAATTTTGACATGGATTAATTGAAATTTTGAAATTGATGGATTAAACGTTGAAGCCCTTGAGTTGAAACAGGTGAAACGGAACTATCGAATGATATGCGATATTCCGAATTTAGTGCGATTGATAGCATCGATTAATCGATCTGTTCAGTCTCAATGACCAAAAAACTGCCACGTCTATTCCCTATTTCTCATTGGTTGACCAAAATTGCAAAAATTGCGCTCAATTCCAAAAACAATAAAAATAAAGAAAACGAAAATTTCTCGAAGTAATTAACGATAATTCATAATAGTTTTCAATTTAGCTCGAAGGATAATCATCGAAAAAATTAATAAAATAAGTGTCAATAAAAAAAATGATAAGATCATTTTTCGTGCGCGAGAGCGCGCAATGGGTCTCGTAAATCAAAATTCAAATACTGAAAATCTATCTTCGACTATTCGATTTTCAAGTAGTACCAGAATCGAATTTGCCATCTCTAGCACAGGCATAAACATGCAAATTTATCTGAAATTCTTGTTTTTTTGAATTTTATTTATAAAAATTTGTTTTGACAATTCTCCCTGAAGAGCACGTATGAGTTTAATGGTATGAACGTATTCGTGTGCATAGTATCGTTTCATTATTCATGAAACGAGTCAGGGTACAGGGTCACAGGTTAGTTATCGGCCTCGTACGTTGCGTAATTTCAACATTTATTTTTTACTCCTGATTTTTTATTATTATTTTGTTTTTTTTTCATTCCCCTTTTCAGACTTACCAAGTAATCTTCAGCATAAAGATCGAAGGTGCAATCAGTCGATGAAAAAAAAAAAAGAGTATTATATATATTTATTGTGAGTAGTGAGCTCAGAGAGTACTGATAGGTCGCGCCAGTAGCGCAATCCTCAATTCAAATTTTATGGAGATTTTTCCTAATGTTTTATGGAGAAGTTGTTTTTTTTCAAAGCATATATATATATATATATCTGTATGGAGATAACGGGTGAAACAGTGACCTCCAGTTATAACATATTTAATGTTTTTCTCTCGATTATAATAAAATTTGAGAAAATTTACTGCTTACAACTGTAAAGTTGAAGTATGCTTGAACAGTGGTGGTCAGCCACGAGTAGTGAATCATAAGAAAACCGGAATTTCTTCGTTATTTTCAATCAATGAAGTATTTCACAAAATTAACGTTATCAAAAAATTTTATTTTTACCTTTTTTTTTTAGATTATCTCGAAAACTAATGGAGATACGCCTTTTTCATCCACAATCTTTTTCATAGCTGTCTATAAAACAGGATTAGAGTGAAAAGAGCGTATCTCCATTAATTGCAGGATATTAAAAAAAAAAAAAAATCCGTTATTCAACGAAAAAATTAGAAATAAAAGCCTCAAGTGAAATTAACTCCAATTATGTTTCTAAATGGTGTAAAAAATAATTTGAGCCATTTGTAAAATTGTTGCAACAATTTAATTGCAATGATTGAGAAACACTGACATCGCTGACCTGCGCATGTCTCGTAATTCAAGGCATACATAAAGGCACGAGTGAACACACAATTTTTGCCCGCATACGCACGTTGAAGAATATATATATAAGCATTCACGTGGCTCTGGAGCTTCTTGTCAAATGGAAATTTACAATGATAAATCAGAATTGAAGAGGCGGAAAGAAAAAAGTTTTTTAAAAAAATTCAACTAAAATTTTTTTTAGATGTCCCTGAACTCTACGACATCAAGTAATGTAGGTAAATGAAAAGGATACATTGAATCATCTCTTGTATGCTGAGGGTTGCGAGCTCTCCTTGTGATGAATAGCACCCAGTAAATTCTTTCCTCAAATCATGGAATATATTGTAGTGATCGGGTAAATCGAGGTCCTTCTTGTAGCATTCAGGGTGTAAGCACTGGCGCAGAGGTGCCTGGCCATCGACAACGAAACGAGGCGGACTTCCGGCGGATACGCATGTCAGGGATGACCACCAGCTTTCAAACTGAAAGTAAAAAATGGAAAAAAATAGATGAAATAAATTCAATTTGAGGTAGTATCCTAGTGAACTTGAGCACAACCCCTTTATTTTTATTTTTTTTTTTTGTCATTCCTTGTATAACTTTTCAGTTTTTTACATTTAGTGAAAACCCTTCCTTACATCGCATTTGCCCTCTTTTTTATCTTTTTTTTTCAGTGTAATTTTTAATACTTAATCTTCCAATGTTTTAATAATCACATTTCTAAAGCAATGAGTTAACTTAATTGAATTTGAATTGACTTGATAATAAAGTTAACCCTTTATTTTTTGACTAGACTTTGGATGCGCGCAGCGCGCACCTTTTTTGCATGGTGCTCTTGAAAATTTATATATATTTTTACACATATTTCTGAATTGACCGTCATTGAAATGAAGAAAAATCTATGTAAAGCGCGTTTTCACGTACAAAAAGCAGCAATTTGCCCGTTTGAAGAAGAAATACGTTTTTTTTTTAAATTAATGCATTTTAGAGGCAAAAAGGCGCAAGTCCTTTGCATTCATGCCACTTTATTACTGAAGTCCTTAATAATATGATGAAAAGATAATAATAATGATAATTTGAGGGTTTTTTTACCATTTTTTTTGCAATTAAAGGCAAAAAAAAATCGTTGCATTTTAGAGTCAAAAAGGAGCAAGTCTCTGGACTTAAGCCCCTTCATTTCTGAACTCCTAACATAGACTTTTTAGAGACAAAAATATATTATATAATATACTATATATATAGTATATATATAATATAATATATTATATTATTATATAATATATAATAATATAATATATATGATATATTATATTATATTATATATTATATATATACTATATATATAGTAAAGTATATAGATATATACTATATAGTATAGTATATCTATAATATATATTAGGATAAGTGATGACAGAAAATGTCCCATGCTTTTTTATATTATGGATGCCATATCAAAAATGATATTATTTTTTCTGGATTTTTTCATAATTTTTGTCCGTGTAGTTTATGAGACATGAATTATCAAAGTTATTGAAAATAGCAGTAGTGGGGATGAAACGCTCCAAATCGATCATGAATAGCGAAATTACTAAAAACCACACAATTGATGCATTATTTAGAAACAATTAGCGAAGAGAACAGCATTTTTAACTAAATAATAGAAGGAGAAAATACTCTATTCTCCGTATAGTTATAGAAAAATTTTAATTAGAAGATAGTTGTAACTATTTGCTTCTCTCTCCAGCTTATGCATGAGATAAGAGATCGAACAAAAAAAATTTGGAAACAAAAAAAAATTATATTCACAAGCTGAAGTAATAATCTAATAGTTTAATTGCTTTTTCGGGTAAATTAAAGCATGTTTTCCCAAATTATCAGCAATTAATTGAAAATCAATCTACAAATTCTCATTCTTTCCTGTTTTATCGACCGTACTTTGAGTCTATACTACCTTGATAAAAAAAATTAGCTGATCATTTTTTAAGAATATCTTGAAAATTAACGGAGATACGCCGTTTCTCCCCTAATCGACTTTTTTAGCTCTTGAAAGTCTCTACAAAGATGTGTCAAAGGGCAAAAAGGGCATATATCTATTACTTCCCAAGATAATCTCAAAAAATGTGTTTTTTTTTCCTGAATTAGCATTTAAAAAATAAAGGAAAAAAAAAGAATTGAGAAAAGATTATCATTTATTGATTTTACACTGTTGGAGGTAAAAGTTTTTTTTTCCACGTGTTCGTCCGATATTTTGGTGAAAACATTCGTGTCTACCCGTATGACATCGTCGAAATTATCATATATGTAAATTTTATGTTTAGAATGTCTAAAAGGAACCAAAAAAAAAAATCGGAATAAAAATAAAGAAACTTCTTCTTTTTCCTCTTTTCTTTTGCTGCCCCGGTGGCTCTTCATTTCCCAACAATTGAAGAATGTCACAATGTAAATTATGGTGACGCACGACCAGGTACGTTTGAGTAGATTTCGAGAATACCCATTTTATTATTTTTTTTCTTTCTATTTTTCCTTGCTTCTTTTCTGTAACTTCTTCATCAAGCCTCGTCACAGTATTGTGACGCAATGATGGAAGAATGGGTAAAAACCAGGTATTATCAAGTCGCCATGGCATATAGTACACAGTGAGTGGCAGAAGATAGTCACTTGAATTCTGCCTGTCATATTTAACTACAACGTGCCCAAATAATTACGCAACACTGTCTTGTTGTATGATTACGTTTCTATATTTTATTATCATTAAATAATCATTAATTTTCTTCTCTTTTTTCATCTTTAGCTTTTGAGAAACCGGATAATTTTGACTCCTCAATTCTTTCTTGCAAGTATCTCGGAAACTAAACGAGATTTTCATATTTCTTGAAATTCTCTATTAAAAATGTTTCTGTTAAAGTTACGCTATCTCGTTTAGTTTCCAAAATATTCATAAAATTATGAATGACGAAAAATTATACTTAACTTGAGTATTTCAATAAAAGGAATGAATTAATGCTTTTTTTTTCTCATTAATGTGATAAATTTTCAACTGTTTTTCAACCTTGGATTCCATTAAAACAGATTTTGAAGGAAAAATTAGAAGCCTCTGAATTTCCACACTATCTTCTATCAATCTTGTTCCCAAATGTCTTTTCAAAGCTCATAATTTTGATAAACATATGGAGTCATGGAAGAACACACTTTTCTGCTCATAAAAAAAATGTGGTAATTTCTATCGAACAAAGAACACATTTTGGGTAAATCTTTTCTTCAATATCTCGGAAACTCAGTGAGATACAACATTCTTCATCGAGACCTGTCTGTTAGCTATTCAAATTCTTTACAGACAATGATTCTAGTAAAATTATCCTATCTCGCTCAGTTTACAAGATAATCTTAACTCTAAGCGATTTAATGATTTTGTTGGACTAATGAAAGATTGCCCGATTTCTTATTCTGACTGCAACGTTGCCGAATCCCCTCTACACTACCCGGGCGCGTTTACCGAGTTTTTGGCAACAATGCGCACCGGACAACTGTATTTAGCAAGAGAAAAATTCGGCTAGCACGCGAGAATTGAGTCTATTTCTTTATTAATTTTGCAAAATAAGTCATTCAAAAAATATGACAGTTTGATAAACAATTCCATGAATAAAGTCAAATTTTCCAGAATTTTTCGCTCAACTGATCATAATAATGTATTACCTAACTCGTATGATCGTAAGACTCGCCTTCGGCTCGTTTTGCAACCTCATACTTGTCAGAAGATACCTTCCCGCACTTGTTAGATGCAGCATTTTATTGTACAGCATGTAGAAAGTGCGACTAACTGCGTAGCGTGCAGAAATTGGCCACTTTCTGCATGATTGGTGCTACTGGGATAGGAACAACGGAATGGAGTGAAACATCGCCTTAAAAACAAAGTGACGTGAGTGATACGCAGCTTTGTTTTCAAAGTGATGATCAGGGCATGGATGTTTGAGTAGAACTACAGTGAAACCTCCATTATTTTCACCTCCAATATATTCCACCGCCCCTGAACGGAGGAGAAAGAGCGTCCCCCACTCTCAACCATTTTTCGTTGTCTTTCTTTTATCTATAGCTATCTCTGTTCTTCTGCGCATGCGGAGACATGTGCGGAATGACAAAGACACATACAGACTAAAGAGAGTGAACAATAATAATATTGCGGTTGAAGAGAGAACGACGTATCGTCTTCTCTCACTCTCGCGCTGGCGGAGTGGGGGCCACAGAAACCGAGTCGGAACCTCTATTATTTTCCAAATTTGAGCCTCGCGCGTGGAAAATAATAGAGGTTTCACTGTATAAGAGATAAGAAGAGAGTGAAATTCATGCAACAATCACAAGTGAAAGGACAAACATGAGTAATTCACACGCATAAATAGTTGACATAGCCTATGAGTTGAATTTTCGAAACCAAAGTAAAGTTGGCAGTAAAACATATGAATTTGACGTGGAAAATTTCTAAACACTAGCAAGACCATCAGCAAGATAACGAGCAGGACGGTCAGCAAAATGAACAGAAAGATATCTAGTCAGATGATCAACAAGATAATTAGCAAGATGACTAGCAAGACAGTCGTCAAGATATCCAGCTTGACAATCAACAAGATATCGAACATGACCCTGGTGATGGACCTTTCGATGATATTTCAGGCCCAGATGATGATATTTGTTCTAACGGATAACTTACCTGTTCAATAGCTTTTTGGAGTGGTATGCCCTGCTCCTTGAGGACCTGTTCAGTTAAACCTGGTGCATGTGTCAATGCTGTTTCACTGACAACACCACTGCCTTCAGCTGTCGGTGAATTATTCTCGTCTTCCGTCTGTTTTGTATCTGGTGCCATTGACCACGGTTGAACGATGTACTGCTGTTGACCCATAACCTGAATCAAGAGAAAATAAAAATAAAAATCAATAACTTTTATGTACCTTGTTAATAAATATTATTTTACTATCCAAAATGACAGACAATTCTTTTAAGCATCATTCGCAGCTTGTTTATGCGATTCACTTATTCATAGTTCATGGTTCATTTGAAAATCGTATGATTACAATTCTTGGAAATATCTCTTATTTTACTCAATTTTATGACTACACATGAAGAATGCAGTTGTTAACAGGTGGAACAGGTCAAGTTAAATATTTTAGTCAGTTTTTCGAGAATATCTCGAAAATGAACGAGATGAGGTGATTGCACCCCAATCCGTTTTGAGGTAATATCCCTGAGTACAGTCAATAAAACAGAAAAAAATTATAATTCATAGGTTTGTTTCCAATGAAGTGCTAATAATTCGGGAAAACGTGCTTCAATCTACTCGAAAAAGTAATTTTTACACCCTGGGCAGAAGAACTAACTGTCTGCCCTCGCTTCGCTCGGAAGGCTAATTATTGTCGAGGTTAACTTCTTCCCGCCCTAGGTGTGTAATATACTATAAACTATCCGGAAGTTATATTTTCATCTTGTGAACATCTTTTTTCTTCTCAATTTTCTTTACATTAATAATCTCCTATCACACGCATGGCATAAAGAGGAAGCCAAAGAGTTACGAATACCTTCTAATTCAAATCTCTCAATAATTATACGAAGAATTGAATATTTTGCTGTTCTTTATGCTAATTGTTTTTAAATAATGGATCAATTATGTTTTTTTAGTAATTTCGTCAGTCCTGTCCTATTTAAGCTATTTCATCCACACCACTGCTATTTTCGATAACTCTGATGAAAATTGATGAGAATAAGGGGAAAATTCGGAAAAGAGTGAAAAAATATCAGCTTTGGTACTCCTTGATCATTTTTTGGGACACAAGAAAAATGAGGGGTTGAGGAAATCCAAGTAGCTGATCGCAATGATCTACTCTTTCCCCCTTTTTTTTTTATAAGTTATCATAAATATTCTAATTATTCCTATTTTGTAACATTCTATCGATATCAAAACAATGTCCACAATGATAAATTGTTATTGAATAATATTATGAATATCCAATATTATTCCGAATTTGACTGGGATTTGAGGATGCTCGGATTTTAAACATCAATATAGCTTCCATTGATGTTCTCATGTAATGAATTGGATTAATCGTCTTTTGTGTTTGGAAGAAAGTAATACACATTCTAACAAACAAGAATTCATGTCGTTATGCAAGGAAAAGAACGATCTGTGAAGATGAATTGTTACTGTGAAAGTAAAACTGAATCTCGCTTATAAAGTTCTAATTTTAATTAAATTTTTTCCAAAAATTTCTTTTGGCTCAATTTGTCCGGTAACATGGTGTAAAGTAAATTTATAAAAAATCTCCCCATTCTACCCCATCGAAAATGACGAGAACTGAAAAGAAAAAATAAATAGGATACTACCTTAATCGAACTCGCATAATTTTTTCTATATCCGATTTTCTATTTTAATTCCTATTCAACAGAGAAATTTTTCGACTTGAAGTACAATGTCAACACCTATGACCTGATTATTCGAGGCTGATTGTGTTATGGAATCATTCTTATTAGTCAATCAGAAGTGAAGAGTTGAAACGACTAAATTCAATTATTTCATTTTCAACTTTTTCTCTTTTTAATCCGACTCAGAAAGAATCTACGAACTTCAAATATCACAGAATTAATATATCCCAACAATGAACATTCATCCGTATGAATATTCTACGGGAATAAAACGAACGCGTTTGAATTTTGATGTTTGATGCTATGAAAATCACAGGAAATAAGCGAAAATATCAAAGATAGGTATTTCTCGATGATTCCATGGAAAAACTGAGGAAATTCAACATTAAAATACGCATATCAAAATTCATTTTTGATCATGTTTGGAAAATTTACATTTTCCAGTGGAAATTTGGGAGTCTAATTCTTCACCAAATTCTAAAATCTCATTTTTTCGAGGATATCTTCTCTTCTAATGCCACCAATTTATGTTTATTTTTTTCATCGTCAATTCATTTACCCATTTTTCTATTAAATGCAAAATCCAGAAAAAAAGGACATATTCTTACTCCTTTCTTACATCGAAAATTTCCTTAGCTTTTCGATGAAATTTCAAAAAATATTCCATTTCAAGCCATTCTATTGGAAATCCAATTTTCCCCTTTTCCCCTACATGCAGTTTCTATCGAGAAAAAAATTGCTATTAATGAATTCATTAAAATAATTCTAGTAAGAAAATCGAGTATTTTCTAGAATTTCCTATGAACAAAAATTTATAAAAAAAAAACCTACTGACGAAGAGTACGTAACGATAACGATAATACACATGAGGAATACACGCGACGTATCTCCCTAGTCATGGTAGAATAAGAAATGTAATAACTGAGTATGTGCAGTGCCCGGTGAGGTTAACAGATCAAGGTAGTTTGCTATGCGATCTCTTTCCTCTAGGTGCCTTTCGGTTCAACGATTATACATCGTTCATAATACTGAGCAATAATAAAACTGGGTTGACAAGATTCTCCAATGAATGTTTCAGCCCGTTGACATGAAATGCCATTGGATATTAGCGCCAAAGTCCACTTTTTTTATTCGTCGTCCTTCACTCCTTCTCTTTCATTTGTGTATGTAAATAATGAGTTGCAGAGATTTTGATGAGACTTTATGACTCGACGCAATTCGATGAGTTTCTATTTTTCATCAATTTTTTTGTGTGAATATGTCGGAAAGTAAGCGAGATAGGGCGACTTGGTCCGCCTCCTTTTTCACATAGTTCCTAAAATTCTGTACAAAAAAATAGACTAAAAATTAAAAAAAAAAATTTATTAAGAAAATGATAAATATGCACACGTAGGAAATTCAAAAAAATTCAAGTGCGAATTTTTGGAATTTTTTCTTATAATAATTTGTTTGTCAGAAAAAAAAATAAAAAAAAATGTCAGAGGTCTGCTAATTTCATTATCATCTCGCTTAGTTTCCTGGACAATGGGCAAAACAGATCAGCAAAGAGGTGAAACCAAACAAGTGAATTTTTTCCCATAATTTTTCTCAAATAACTTGAAATTCTCTACAAAAAAGGATAAGAGCGAAAAAAAGGCGTATCTCGAGAGTTTTCCGAGATTTTCGGGGGAAAAAAATTCGTACAACTGATTTTTTGAAATAATAAAATATAAAGCATTAAACTAAAAAGCTGAAATGTCATTGACTCTTCAGCGTAAAAGAATTAGATAATTTCAACAGCGTGAACGAAAACAAAAAAGAACATCTTGATAATAAACTCCATTGTGATCTGCAGCCACAGTCATCAGAAAATTGGCAACACAATAAAAAAAAAAAAAAACACTGAGAATAGAAACTATCGCACAATAACTTTATGCATTACCCTTGTGGCTCTGATTAAATAAATAAAATAGAGGGGGGGGGGGGGGGGGGGAATCAGGAAAGAATGGAGAGAAAAGAGTGGATATTGTGTGTGTCAGCGACTCACGCGTGCTTTAATATTTTCTGCACAACCTCGCTACTTGAAAAACACGTGTTTGAGCATATTGCATCCCGATAAATTCAAGGAAGTTCAATGCATACAATCAGTTCGAATCGCTGAATTATCGATAATATTGACATTTCAGCATGC
This sequence comes from Aleiodes alternator, assembly GCA_963921955.1. Lineage (NCBI taxonomy): Eukaryota > Metazoa > Arthropoda > Insecta > Hymenoptera > Braconidae > Aleiodes > Aleiodes alternator. The sequence goes on from OY998097.1 coordinate 569,919, forward strand.
TCTTAAAATTCTTTTTCCTCAAAAAAAAAAAAAAAAATCCCACATTGACAAATCAAAGCGGAAGAAAATTCAAATTGCTCATGTTTATTGAAAACATTTTTTTATTCGAAAATACGATTGAATATCGATTTCATTCCACAATTAGTGGTTTGAGGATATTTCGGAGTCTCAGCAAGATAGAGCATGTTTCACGATAACCTCTTTTGTTTAGAGAATGTCAAGAGCACAAAAAAAAGAGCATTCTGAAAATCATTCTATCTCGTTTAGGTTCTGAGATATCGCCAAAAAAATCTAGTGATTAAATAAAATCGATTTTTATTTACGTATTGAGGTATTCCAGCGAACTCGAGGACAGTTAATCCGTTATTTCTTCGATGCCGTATCGAAAATGATATTTTCTACTTTTTTTAAAATTATTTTCAGAATTTTTGTTTGTGTTGCTTCTGAAAATAGCGGTGGTGGTGTTGAAACGCCCTAAATCGGACAGAAATAACGAAATTACTTAAAAAACCACACAGTTGATCCATTATTTTAAAACATTTGGCGAAGAGAACAACATTTCAACTAAATGATAGAAAAAAATATTCAATTCTCTGTATAGTTATTGAGAAATTTTAATTCAAAGCTACACAGAGAAAAATGCTTTCTTAATTTAAGAATGTGCAGTCACTTAATTTAAGAATGTGCAGGTCACTTAAATTAAGAAAGGAAAATCACTTGATTCAAGTGAGAAAAGTCACTTAATTTAAGTGACTTTTACTCTCTTAAATTAAGAAAGAAAAAGTTACTTGATTTAAGTGAGAAAAGTCATTTGACTTAAGTGAGAAAAGTTACTTGATGTAAGTGAGTTTTACTTTCTTAAATTAAGAAAGAAAGTCACTTGATTTAAGTGAGAAAAGTCACTTGATTTAAGTGAGAAAAGTCACTTAATTTAAGTGACCTGCCATTCTTAAATTAAGTGACTGCACATTCTTAAATTAAGAAAAAAATTTTCTCTGTGTAGTCGCAACTATTTGCTTCTCTCTCTATCTCATGCATGTGATAAGAGATTAATGTAAAAAAAAATTCGAGAAAAAGAAATTATATTCACAAGCTGAAGATATGACTTTCGAATAGTTTAATTGTTTTTCAGGTAAATTGAAGCAATTTTTCCCCAAATTATCAGCGATTAATTAAAACTGACCTACAAATCCCCATTTTTTTCTTTCATTGACCGTACTCTGGGATGCTATCTTAATCTTTATTTTTCTGTACAGCTTTGAGACATTTACAGAAACGAATTCATTCCATTTCTACAAAGATAATAAACGATGAAGGATAAAAGCTTTTGAGCCAAGAGAATCTCTATTATCTGAGGATAATCTGCGATAAAATTCCCCCAGAAAATTATAGCTGTCTATCTTTCATGTCTGCACGCTCTGACAGGGACATAAATAATGCGAAAAATCCTAGAACTCTCTGTTCAGAGAACATCTTGGAAGCCAAGCGAGATAAAGCAATTCTACCCTGATTCTTATTTGGAGCCAATTTCGAGAGCTACAATAAAGGTCTCCATAAAAATTTCGCTAACTGGCTTAGTTCCCGAGATATTTTTAGGAATATTGGAAAAAATGAGATGAATTATTTTTTGGCCGATTATATTGAAAAACTGAAGAAATTCCTGGGGGGAAAACATGCGTCTATTTTTTTTACTCTTTTTTATTTTTATTCTTCCAATAATTTTTAAAAAATTCTCAAAAATGTATTTTTTTTTGACTTTTAATGGAAGTTTTCTCAGCTTTCCGATGGAATCAGAGGAAAAATCCTGTCTCGAATATTTCCACGGATTTTCCACTTTTAATAAATTTGCAAAAAATCATTAATAAATAAATAAAGAAAGAAATATTATTCTTAATTAACGTATTAATGATGATCTCGATTCACACTCGCCTCATGTTAGTACCGTAATCTAGGAAAGTGTTAGAATAAACCGGAAATGTAGCTCGCTTCGTAATTGGACGTCAAGGATCGATAACGAAGATAAGAAAATGAAAAATAATACATTTTATTTTGAGAGAGGGAGGAAGCTCAGCAGACGAGTACAGACCCTCGGACGACGACTTATAACAGTGGATACGGTTTCATAAATTCATTACAACACCTTCGACAGTCTTGTTTTTTTTCTAAATCGCTTGTAGTGGAAATCAGTATAAAATGGATCTTCAGGGTAAAATGATTCTGATTTTTTTTTCCAAGTGAAGAAATTTGCAAAAAAATTTTGAAAAAATTGAGGAAATGTTCCAACATGTTGACATTGTTGGTGAATTTTTCCAAATCTTCCAGCAGACTGCTTGACTCTCAAAAAAAAAAAATTGAGAAGATGCTCCAAAATGTCGTTAATATTGGTAAATTTTTTTGAATGATTTTTTTTTGGCGTAAAGGGCTTGACAAAAAAATCTGCAAAAATTTGAGAAGATGCTTCAACACGTCTACATTATCGAGAATTTTTTTCAAATTTTTTGAAATGACCCTTCATTTAAATAATAATACGAAATCATCTTCTAGGTCTTCACTTTTGGTATTTTTGAGTAATTCAGAATATTACACAGAGAAAAATGTTTTCTTAATTTAAGAATGTGCAGTCACTTAAATTAAGTGACTTTTCTCGTTTAAATCAAGTGACTTTTTCTTTCTTAATTTAAGAAAGTAAAAGTCACTTAAATTAAGTGACTTTTCTCACTTAAGTCAAGTGACTTTTCTCACTTAAATCAAGTGACTTTTTCTTTCTTAATTTAAGAAAGTAAAAGTCACTTAAATTAAGTGACTTTTCTCACTTAAGTCAAGTGACTTTTCTCGCTTAAATTAAGTGACTTTTCTCACTTAAGTCAAGTGACTTTTCTCACTTAAATCAAGTGACTTTTTCTTTCTTAATTTAAGAAAGTAAAACTCACTTAAATTAAGTGACTTTTCTCACTTAAGTCAAGTGACTTTTCTCGCTTAAATTAAGTGACTTTTTCTTTCTTAATTTAAGAAAGTAAAAGTCACTTAAATTAAGTGACTATTCTCACTTAAATCGAGTGACTTTTTCTTTCTCAATTTAAGAAAATAAAACTCACTAAAATCAAGTGAGTTTTCTTTCTTAATTTAAGTGACCTGCACATTCTTAAATTAAGAAAACATTTTTCTCTGTGTATGAAGGCATAATCGGTTATTCAATCGACCAGACGCAATCACGCGTTATCACTCACAGCTGCGAGTTGATAACGAGTGAGAGCCGTAATCAAATCTGATACTGCAGTCAAATAAATTTTCAGGTAATAAAGATTTTCATAGAACAAATAGGAGATTGAAATTTCAATTTTTTCCTCTTTTCCTGAATTGACAGTGAATAAGAAGAATGTTGCAGAGAAAAAGAGATTTTACCAGAATGGCGGAGCAAATCGACTCTACTGTTGGACGACACTCTGAGGGCGCGACGCTCCGCCTCCACCGGCCAGATAATTTGAGACACAATGGCAGCTGTCCAACATACACTATGATGAAAAGATTACCTTCGATTCACCCGTTATTTTTTTTTAATTCAACCGAAACTTTTCAACTTTTTCATCAGAATTTTTTCTAATTTTTTCACAGTAAACCAAGAAAACTCCATTTTTTTTCCTCATTTTTGGGTCAATCCTCGAGGACTAAACGAGATAAATCTTCTGTGGAGAATCTCAAGAGCTGCAAAGACAGGTGATCACAAAAATTGTGCTATCTCGCTTAGTTTTCAAGATATTCTCAAAAAAGTGTCTAAAATTCATTTCTTCTTATTTTTCGATTTCTCTTATAAATATGGTCGCCTTAGAAACAATGGGGCATAATTGCTGTATATAAGCAGAGTACTTACGCCCCTTTGTTTCTGAGGCGACGATATTATTGATTTCATAAATGCTCACTGAGAAAAAAAAAGTGAATTTTCTACAACTAAGTCAATTTTTTTACAATCGTTTGATGAAAAACGAGAAATGAAAATCATTCATCGAATATCAGTATCTTTATCTTTCTAGTATCTACGTTAGCAGTGAAAAGATAAATTGAAGAGATTCATTTCCAAAATTTACTTTCTACTGAAGAAAATCATCTCCCGAAAAATTGAAATATGGAAAAATATTTTTCTTGCTGCAATTACATATTTCCTTTGAATGAAAATGAGTCAATTGCTTTTTCAAGGAAATGCATATTTTTTAAGGGTACATTAAACTTTCAAATAACGGTTTTCAACATTCCAGATGATTTGACTTGGTCGTTTGATTTCATCATTTTTATCACCATCATTAAAGTTTAATAAATAGATAAGTGAATGTCTCCATTTCAAAGCAATTTCTATAATTCGCCTTTTTTTTTATCTTAAGGTAGTATTCCAGAGTACGGTCGATAAGACAGAAAAAAATGAGAATTCGCAGGTTAGCTTCCAATTAATTCCTCATAATTTGGAAAAAAATGCTTCAATTTACCCGAAAAAGGGATTAAACTATTCCACAGAGAAAAATGCTTTCTTAATTTAAGTGAGAAAACTCACTTGATTTAAGTGAGTTTTACTTTCTTAAATTAAGTGAGAAAAAGTCACTTGATTCAAGTGAGAAAACTCACTTGATTTAAGTGAGTTTTCTCACTTAAATCAAGTGACTTTTTCTTTCCTAATTTAAGAAAGTAAAACTCACTTGAATCAAGTGAGTTTTCTCACTTAAATCAAGTAATTTTTTCTCACTTAATTTAAGAAAGTAAAACTCACTTAAATTAAGTGAGTTTTCTCACTTAAATCAAGTGACTTTTTCTCACTTAATTTAAGAAAGTAAAACTCACTTAAATCAAGTGAGTTTTCTCACTTAAATCAAGTGACTTTTTCTCACTTAATTTAAGAAAGTAAAACTCACTTAAATCAAGTGAGTTTGCTCACTTAAATCAAGTGACTTTTTCTCACTTAATTTAAGAAAGTGAAACTCGCTTAAATCAAGTGAGTTTTCTCACTTAAATTAAGAAAACATTTTTCTCTGTGTCGAAAGTCATATCTTCAGCTTGTGAATATTATTATTTTTTTCCTATTTTTTTTGCATCAATCTCCTATCACATGCATGAGATAGAGAGAGAGGCAAATAGTTACAGCTATCTTTTAATTAGAATTTCTCAATAACTATACGGAGAATTAAATATTTTCTTCTTCTATTATTTAGTTAAAATGCTGTTCTCTTCGCCAATTATTTTTAAATAATGAGTCAACCGTGTGGTTTTTTAGTAATTTCGTTATTTCTGTCTGATTTAGGGTGTTTCATCCCCACCACCGATATTTTCAGTAACTTTGATAATTCATATCTCATAAACGACACGGACAAAAATTATAAAAAAAATTCAGAAAAATGGGAAAAATCATCTTCGAGATGGCATTGAAGAAAATTAAGGGTTAACTGTACGCGAGTACACTGGGATACTACCTTAAATAAAAATTGTGGCAGGTTGACTGAGTTTCTCACACACGTTGAAAAAAATTGAAGCGTCTTTCTGCACGTCAGGGTAACGGTACGTGCCTTGGCGGCTTTGATGACCTTTTGACCGTTGACTTCAGTGCTCGTAAGACAATTTAAAAAAAAAAGCATTAAAAAAGGAAGAGAATATTCACTAAATTTGCATGCGTTATTTCAACATTCAGGGACACAGGTAATTCTTGAAGAACGTGCAGAAACAAAACAATTGGAGGTAATAATTTTTAGAAAGTTCTCGGTCCATGCCAAAACGAGACAAACAACTTACTAGAACAACTTTTTGTTGGTATCACTTTTGTTTCAGCTTTCTTGATGGATAGAGATGAATATTTTTTTTCGAATGGAAAAATGGAGAATTTGGAAATTATGAAGATTCCATCGGAAATTAAGAAGTTTTACATAGCTGAGTTAATATCAACGAATAATAAGAGAGAGTGGGGCAAAATAAACCTGTGGGATAGCACGATCCAGGATTTTTTTTTTCGGAGTGAAGAACACCATGAAAAAATCTGAACAAATTCGAGTGATGCTCATATGCGTGGTTATTGTTGATGAACTTTTTTTACATCCCTCCACTCTGAAAAAAATCCCCAATTATTTCGATACTAATGTCCATTTTGCCCCGGTTTTTCCTACTCCCCTAAAGAAGAAGAAAAACTTGTTATTACACAGAGAAAATTTTTTTCTTAATTTAAGAATGTGCAGTCACTTAATTTAAGAATGGCAGGTCACTTAAATTAAGTGACTTTTCTCACTTAAATCAAGTGACTTTTTCTTTCTTAATTTGAGAAAGTAAAACTCACTTAAATTAAGTGACTTTTCTCACTTAAATTAAGTGATCTTTCCTTTCTTAATTTGAGAAAGTAAAACTCACTTAAATTAAGTGACTTTTCTCACTTAAATTAAGTGATCTTTCCTTTCTTAATTTAAGAAAGTAAAACTCACTTAAATTAAGTGACTTTTCTCACTTAAATCAAGTGACTTTTCTTTCTTAATTTAAGTGACCTGCACATTCTTGAATTAAGTGACTGCACATTCTTAAATTAAGAAAGCATTTTTCTCTGTGTATTCAAGAAAAGCGCCTTCCCATTCAATTCAGTACATTTTCTTCTGATTAATTCGCTATAATTTATGATATTCATGGTAAATCGGCCTTCTTTTGATTCAAGACTTCTATAAGAGACAAGCCCATACTTCCCTTAAATTTTCGAACAGTTACCACTTTTTCAACTTTATGATATCCAACAATTTCTCGCGTTATAACGATTGCTGCCATAAGATCATATGCATTTGAAGAGCATCTTTGCAAGTTTTTTTCTCAGATACTGAGCGGTCAATTTTTTTTATATTTTTCAGATGTACACAGTACATGCTCCTGAACATGCTCTCAAATTTTCAAGTCATTCTCACTATTTTGAGAATCAAGCAGAATTACCTTAAAAATTGAACAATTTAATGCCTGAATATTTGCAGAAATATAAGACACTTCAGATCGATGACAGTATAATTCTATCTTTGTGCCAAAACCAATGTTATCATTTTCCACCGCGATATTACATTGAACAAGGTCGATCTGTAATTCTTGGGATCAGAATAACGCAATGTTAAAAATCCACAAACACACGCACATTTGTAAAAATTGTAGAAACCTCAGCAGTATATGTACATTCAGAGCGTATCGACTCTCTACCTATTTCTCGAGTTTCCTGGAAAGTCCAGTGGACTCAGAAAACCACAATTATTCACGGGAAATATCTAAACTCATGAGTACAAGAATTTCAACAAAAACATCATTTTCTCTGTGATTTACAGTAATGGAAATTATGAAAATAAAGTTTTTTTTTTCAAAAAATTCAAAAATTCATTGGTTTATTCTGAAAAGATAGAAATAGGACAATTTTCAAATATTTCGGAAACTAAGCGAGATGAAGCAGTTTTGCCCTTATCCTTTTTTGTAAGGAAGAGCGCTATCTCGCTTATTCTCCGAAATATTAGTGTCTCGAAAACCAATGTCAATCCATTAATTTTCGATATATTTCGAAAGAAAAGGATTTTAAGAAAAATTACTTTGTCACCTGTTTTTTTTAATACCTCGGAAACTAGGCGAGATAGAGCGAGTTTGACAAAATGAAATTACATCCAATATTGCTCCATCTCGCTTACTTTCCAAGATTTTCTCAAAAAAAAAAACTTCACAATCATCCCATTTTACTTTTTCACTTCTGATTTTAACTTTTTTTAAAAAATTTTCAATAATTACCTTGTTTTGGAGTGCATCAATGAGGACATAAACAAGAAGAGTGATCTCCTCCTCATCGCTACCAAGTGCATTGCCCTGAAGTCCAGCAGTCGCCACATAAAGTGCAACAAGATGTGTGGGTCCTTTTTCACCCATCATCTGCATCTTAACTTTATATAAATTTATTTATATAATATTTTGAAAAAAAAAATAATAATAATAATAGCCGAGCTCTTGCGAACGCAATAGCGCCGAGGCCCCCCCTCTCTTTTTCACAGATCAGAACTTCTCAACAATCACCGTATCATCCACTTCAATAAATAATAACGTGTAACAAAAGAAAAGAAATAAGTAAAAAAAAAAAACAAAAATCACAGATAAAACTGGAGAATCCCAGATATATTTGCTCACAAAGGCAAATTCCGTCAGACAAACTGCCACTTTTTTTTTTTAAATGAAAAAAAAAATTCTCTACAATTTTTTTTGAATAAACTTTTCAATTTTCCATTATTAAAAATATTTAATTGAGTTTTTAATTGAGGTTATGACGTTAGCACACCGGAAAAAAAAAGAAGAATTAAATCCAAGAGCACCCGTACACTAGATGTTACTTTATTTTCCACTTGTTGCTGTTTTAAAATCAAAGAAATACTTTGATTTAAAGGCTCCAGTTGCACCGTTATAATTTTCTTCCATTAAATAAGTCTGTAAGACATAATTCGTTCACTATTAATTTAATGTGATAATTTTAATCGTTCATTTATCACAAAATAAAGTCCAATAATCGAAAAAAATTAGAAGGAAGAATGAAAAAAAATACGTTTTATACACACGAGTTTGTCGAGTGAAACGCGCGCACTGCCGTTGGCTCACCTGGCGACTGCGGCGTCGTTTGCCATTCGTCCAACTCCGTTCTCTGTCACTCTACCGTTGTCGTTTGAAGTCGCTACCTGTTTATGTTTCACTGTATTTGTGTGTATATTTCACAGTCAGTTGCCCCTAGCACGTATACACAAAAAAATTAAAATACACAATATCTATCACTTTTATTTTGTAAAAAGTTTTTGGAGTAAAATATTTATGACTACTTTTTCTTTTTTTTTTTATTTAGAAAATCAGACGAAAATTTCGGATCGAGAGCTGTGTTGACGGAGAACCAGTGAAAATGCAGACGACCAGGTAAAGAAACTGAGGGAAAGGCGGGCCAAGGTGTACGTTATTTCCTTTCTTTCATTGTAGATGTGTATACTCTGTCTTTATTCAACTTTTATATGTCTTTCCTTGTGTCTGTTTGATACCTTATGCGCACACCAGGTGCGCAGGCCTTCCACACACCGTCCGGTTCTCTTCAACGTCTCCCCACTTCTTCCTTCTCCGAGAATCTTTCGGCTCCCTTCAGAATCCCCCCTCCTTCCTCTCCTTCTTCCCGGGGGCCCCTTTGCGGTCAGAGTCCCGGGGAATCTGACGGGATTACCTCTTGGATTAAATCCCTGCCTGATTTCAGAAGGACTTTAAATCAATTTTAGTTTTTCGATAAAAATATGGATAAAAAGGTTTTCCTTTTGTCACGTAGGAAATTGAAGTTTCTTGAGAAATGTTAAAGTCACGGTCAATGTCGAAATGGGTCAGGTCATTTTGTCAATTGACAATTTTGTGAGCATTTCTGTTAGTCAGGAGTAATAAATGAAATAATTATCAGTTTTCGGTCAGTTTGCCTGATGGTGACACGTCAGTTCATCATTAGACATTTCATCCCCAATATTCATCTCGAAATATTTATATTTATATCCATTTCTATTTTATATTTTTAAAAAATATTTTCCATATTAATTTGAATTTTCCGCTGTTATTGAAGATATTATTCATATTATTCATATTCAAAAAATATTTTTTCTTTATCACATATAATATATATGTAGGGGAGAGTGGGGCAAAATGGACCCTCATAGCAACATGATTAAGGATTTTTTTTCGGAATGAAGGACTCGATGAAAAAATCTGAAAAAATTTGAGAAAATCCTCCAACATATCTATATTGTTTGTAAATTTTTTCAGATTTTTTTGAGCAACCGCTGCTTTTTAAAAAAATCTCGAATCATCTCATCTTCTAGGTCCATTTTGCCCCACTCTCCTCTATTTATATGATGAAAATCATGTGAATATTCTACATCGACCTCCCTTCGACAAATTATCTTACGGGAAAAGAAAAATAATTTTTCTTTATTACATATAATATACATGTATTTGCCGTCAATAATTATACAAATAGTATAATTAATAATAATATCTATATAATCTTAATATAAAAAATCATATATATTTCCATCGATATAAATTGCATCGGGATGAACTAAATCGGGATGTATTGTCTACGGATGAAGTGGAATTGGGATGAATTCAGTAGTGAAGAGGTAAAACAGGATAAATCGACTTATCTTTGAGGTCATTTCAAAGGAAATATCTCGGAAACTAAACGAGATAAGGTGATCTTACTCATCTGTTTTTGTAGAGAATTTCAAGTTTTGCAGAAGCGTTTTAGGGCAAAATTGCTTTTTCTCGGTTATTTTCTGAGGTATTTGCAAAAAATTTCATGAGAAAAAAAGAGACTTATCTTGTTTTACCTCTTCACTACTGAATTGGATGGGAGGTATTGTCTGGGGATAAAGTGGATTTGGGATGAATTATATGTAATAAAGAAAAAATATTTTTTGAATATGAATGATATGAATAATATCTTCAATAACAGCGGAAAATTCAAATTAATATGGAAAATATTTTTAAAAAATATAAAATAGAAATGGATATAAATATAAATATTTCGGGATGAATATTGGGGATGAAATGTCTAATGATGAATTGACGTGTCACCAAATTTTCAGATAAATTCATTTAATTTTGCCATCAGTTTTTTCTTATTTTCTCGGAAACTAAGCGAGATACGGCAATTGCTTCAATCCTTTTTTGTAGAGAATTTCAAGCTCTACAAACAAGGTATCAGACAAAATTACTCTATCTCGCTTAGTTCTCGAAATATTCAAGTGTGAGAGAATCTCTCATCGCGCGCCTGCTGACGGGTTAAAAAAAGAGGCCGAGTAGCGTAAGTGCTATGTATAAGCACAGCACTTACGCCACTTTGCTTCTAAGGTGGCTTTTTTTATTATTTTTCAGTTAAATGTTATCTTCAGTAACGAAATAGTTCATTCTTTGATCGAATGCGTCAGTCATTAACATTCGGTCAAATGATCGTCATATCTTTTCTATCCATCCCTAAGTGTATTCACCTTTAGCTTCGCCAGAATTTATAGATACCGAATGTAGTTCCTATCTCAAAGCCCCAAGGCAGCCTAGAATGTATCATTATTTGCTCACGAGACTCTAGTTCCCCCAGGTACTCTGATACAAAGTTGAGATAGATAAAGCGTGCAAATCGAGAACGATTGTGTTTTATGTTGGAAAACCTGGAATCTTCTACATTCATGTATATATTCATTCTTTTTCAAACTATACTGGAATATTATGCACGAAAAGGTTATCGTACAATATTTATTATTATTGCAAGACGCCTAGAATTACCATGCACATTGGTTAGTATTTATTTTCAGGTGTCTAGCCAATCGGTCTGTGAATGAATGTGGTGAACGAGTTGTTTAACGACATTTAACACATCCTTGACGTCATTGTCTCGAAGAATTTCCATTCAAATGTACTACATGTGTTTGATTTTACTCTATCTTTACGTTTAGAAATGAAAAATTACTCATTAGTGAATTTTTCCTTCGTTTTTTCGCGGCACACTTTCAAATTATAAATTTTCCGTTGTTTAGTTCACTTTTTCTTTCTTTTTTTTTTTTCAGGTGTACTTTCGATCCAAATGCGGTCAAACTAATTCTTGAGAAACGAGTTTCCATGACACTCAACTCCATTGAGCTTCATTCATCCGTATTATGTGTACATATTTTTGTATAGATGATAATTGTGGAGAAATTGCCTGTTTAGTTGATAATAAAAAGGTTTTAATTGTGAGATTTAGTAGTAAACAGGTGAAACGTGGCATCACATTTTTTTTTAAATGAGTATTTTGAAAATATTTCGGAAACTAAAGGAGATACGCCTTTTTTTTACCCTAATTCGTGTTTGTAGAGAATTTTGAGAGCCACAAATGGTGCTGGTCAGAAACGGCCTATCTCCATCATTTTCGAAGATATTATCAAAAAATTTGGAAAAAAACAAAGTTTATTTTACCTCTTTACTACTGAATTTCTCTTCACAATTTGCGAAAATGTGTTTTATTTTTTAAACTTCCGGAAAACGCAGATATGAATGGATACACTAACTTCAGGTATTCTCGATGTTCTATTCCTCCACTCTATGCACCTCTTTCTCAACCCAAAATCTACAAGATTCATGAGCTTCATCTTCAAATAAGAAATAATAATTCTTTCTACCTCATTATTCTTTAGTAAAAAAGTATCTCGAGGTTCACAGCCATATATACATATATTTCTATTGAATAACTTTCGTGAGAATAAATTGCCGCAAAAATCCAGACGCAATCGTACCGTTATGTCTGTACGAAACATTCCTTTACATTCCTCTTTTGCCTTTTTTTTCATTTTTTTTCAGTCTTTTTACTTATCTTTATTTCTTTACACGTTCTACCGACTGAGAGAGTGTTTTGCGGTTCAAAAACAAAAGCAGAAAAAAAGAATGAGTCAAAAGAGTTCGTGACCTTGTCTTCATGTGAAATAAAAAAGTGCTATTAATTACCGCGTAAAAACTCTCTAGCATTTCACCTTTTTCCATTATTTCTTATTTCATCAACATTTGATCTCTTATTGAATCCTTCAGCAAAAAGAAGGTCAAATAATAGATCACAAGAGTAAGAAAAATGAAAGAATCAAGGATGAACATTGAACAAATTCTACTTTATGATGATATACCTTCATAAACCTGTGGACTTTATAGTTTCTGTGTTTGTGTTCCTAAGTAGCTGAAGGATAAAAAGAGAGAGAGAGAGAGAAATGCCTGAAGAAACGGATGGGGAAGGTGTTTTCGTGTGCCTTCGGCAGAATAGTGTCTTGAGTGGCTATTGGATGGTCACCTGTTGCTCTCCTGTTTCCCATTGGTCGTGTCTGACGGCCCGTAACGGCCACCGCTACGGGACAAGTGCACAGCTAACGACAAGACACGAGATTTTTACGTCTGCGCTTGCGCACGAATGTGCCAAAGACAAATGCCAATTACTTAAGGTAGTACTCTAGAGTACAGTCGATGAAACAAGAAAAAAAAATGGGAATTTGTAGGTTAGTTTCGAATTAAATGGGGATGATTCGAGAAAAAGTGCTTCAATTTGCCCGAAAAAATGATTAAACTATTCGAAAGTCATATCTTCAGCTTGTGAATATAATTTTTTTTTTTTAATTGTATTTTTCGACCTTGATTAGATTAAATTAGTGTAAACGTAGCCATGTAGATCGCTGCAGAAGGTGTAATAAATTGATTGAACATTTTTAATTTTGTGTACTAATGTTTCGAATCTTTTGCGAAGCCCTTTTCAGGGTACAATGTTTTTTTTAACTGTAATTATCAAAAAAAGATTTTTTTAACAGAAATGTCTTTACAGATATTGTTATTTATTGTATATTTATAGAAATAGTAATAATTATTTACCTTATCATTGATAAAAAAAAAGTGATAAAACATAAATTAAAAATTTGAAAAAATTCTTTGTTTTTGGTGTCATTATGTATCACAATATGTTTAACCTCAAGAACGAAGTCTAGTTGTAAAAGTGTGAATGTTTTTGAAATTTTTTGTTCGAAAAATTTCAATGCTTGCCTTATTTTTAATTAAAAATATCATGTTTAGAAATACTAAATAATAAAAGCTTATGGAATTAGAAAATAATCAAAAATTATAATGAAAAACATGATTGATTATTTCTCAATAATGGGTCAACTGTGTGGTTTTTTTAGTAATTTCGTTATTTCTGTCTGATTTAGGACGTTTCATCCCCATCAACGTTATTTTTAGTAACTTTTATAATTCATATCTCATAAATTACACGGAAAAAAATTATGAAAATCATCAAAAAGATGTAAAAAAGTATCATCTTTCAGATGGCAATCGAAAAAATGAGGAGTTGACTGTACTCGAATTTCTTGGGATACTACCTTAATTTCAATTATAATATTGAAATTTCGAGGAAATTAAAAATTTTATTCTTCTCCTTCAACCAGTTTTCTTCGGAAGAAACGTATGAAACGACGGATGTTTCTCCCTTATTATTTCCGCATTTATCCTCCTTTTCCGTGTTTACTCAGTCGAAGGCAAATCCTCTGGCTCTTCACGGGGTCACACAGATATGCGCATTGTACCGTATGCTTTGGTCAAAGTGTACATTATTAGTTCCCTCGTTTTTCGCTTGCCCCTATTTTATTTCGCCTACTCTTCCCGTATTACTGGATACAACAGGTGTTTCGCGTTTTGCATTGCTCAATAAAAAATGGAAATTTTGAGCAAAATAGTTCGGGATTTTTTTCAAGAGTGTAGAGCTTCACAGAAAAATTTGAAAAAATTCACCAATAATCGTGACATATTAGAGCATGTTCTCAATTTTTTTCACATTTTCTCATCGACCCCTTCACCCTGAAACAAATCAATATTATTAATATTTTTTTAATTTTTCTTGAATTTTTAGAAATCGAGTGAAGCTTGGAGGATTTTCGTTTTCTTTTGGGCAAGAAAGAGACAGTCTGCGCCATGGGAATTATGGGTTTCGGTCAGTGGAGGGTAAAATACACCTGCCGGAGGGAACTTCACCTGTATTACGGTCTCCCAATAGGGGAATGGAGTTTTGGGAATCATTTACAACAATGCTCGTCTAATACGTGAATCATAAAATTTTATTGTCTGAGGGGCTTCGTGTGAATGGACACACAAAGGCGCATAGAACTTTGTGAAAAATTTTCTAAATATTTCTTTTTTTATTCATTCCATACCGAATATCACGGAAACTAATGGAGATACGCCCTTTTTGCTTGAATCCTGTTTTGTAGTTTATGTTCTATCCCGCTTAGTTTCCGAGACATTTAAGAAAGATAACATTTAAATTCTTGATAAATCTTACAGATGAAATTATGATATTTAAACGGAATTTGGGAGGTCATTAAATTTAAATAAGCTTAATTCATAAATAATTGAATTTTTGGAAAAATATCGTGTTACTCATTCCTCCACTTTTCATTTCAATATCAATAATAATGGCTTGGGGATAATTACAATAATTATCACTGAATGCATGTAAATATTTATTCGGGTGAACAGTTCAACTGGACTTTACGTAAATCTAATGTAAAATGCGTTTGGAAAAAAAGTGTTTTTTGTTGAGAGCATGGTGCCAGGCCTAACAAATAAAGAGCTGGATAGTTGACAAGAATCTCCCTCTCTCCCTCTCTTCTGAGCAGTAGAGGCACTGTGAGTTTGTGTATCCCTCCGGAGATTGTCGAGGTAGTCTGACTTGTCCAGGACTTGTATATCCAGTTTTGGAATTGTCCATAAGCACTTGGGGGGCACAGTTACGTAAGGTGCTGGCAACCAGTGGCGTAGGCACTTCCTCCCTTTTCCTTTATAATCTTCAAAATCTTCATTTTCTTCAAAAATTATTTGAAAAAACACAAAAAAATTGAATTCAGGATGATCTAAAAAAATTTTTTCAGAGTGAAAAAATAGATGAAAAAATCTGTAAAAATTTGAGAAGATGCTCCAACATATCTCCATTGTTGTTGAATTTTTTCAAATTATTTCGGAGAGCCTTTCACTTTCCAAGAAAAAAAAAAAAACGAATTAACTTGTGTTAGTCTCCTCTATTTTTCTAAATAGTCTGGAAACTAAGGGAGATGCACCCTTATTATCTTAATCCTTTTTTCCCATTGAGTGACTAGAGAACTAAAATGCAATCTACTGCGCAGTGAATAGAGTATTATTTCTCTTAAGAATAGAAAGGTCGTATGTCCACATCGCAACAGGAGATGTCATTGATTATTTATCAATTTTAAGTTAATTATGCTTAAATTTCAACATATCGTCAACTTAGAAACAAAGTGGCGTAAGTATTATGTCTAAACATGAGACTTAGGTCCCTTTGATTCTGAGGCAACGATATAGTTTCAAAGAATTTTGGAAAATTCCTGTCTTACCAGCGAAAATAAAGCCGGCAATAGAGTAATCGTGCCAATTTCATGGAAAATTCAAGAAAATATTCGCCAATTGACATTTTTCAATAATTATATAGTGAATCGTTTCTTTTTTTTTCTGGTATTATGTAAGCGTTGTTCTCTCCAGTAGTTTGCCGTCATTTCTGGTCGATTTGATCTTTTTCTCTCGAAATTTTCAACAACTATCGAAAGAAAATCAATGGAGATACGCCCTTCTTGCCTTGAGCCTTTTTTTCATAAACTAGCAAAGAGGATTAATGTAAAAAAGGCGTATTTCCATTAGTTTCGGCGATATTCTCAAAAAAAAAAGTTAAAATCCCGTTTTATCTGTTTTTGCTATTGAAATAATGAAAAGAAAATGTACTTGTAAATACTATAATAATGAAAGAGTAACGCAATGATAATGACACGTCTTTCATACGCAAAATTTTCTCACTTTGCTTTTTATCATGATTAATTTAAAAAAAAAAATTGAAAAATTACAGAGAAAACTGCGGAAATCAGTAATTCAATGGGAAATTATGTTAAAAAAAAAAAAAAAAATAGAGAAATTACAAATTCACATTAATTTGATGTTGATGAGGATAAAAAGTATCAATACAACTGGTTATTCAGTGAGAAGAAAAATAGACAAAAATTCACGGATGTAATTCACAACGGTTGCTCAACCGTAAACGACCTCATCGGTCGCGCGACAATAGCCGTCCTTGTCACGTCACGTTTCCATTGCCCTGGCAACTACGGCATTTCGAACTTATTTACTTACACAAATACATTGAGTTAAGAAATCTATCTCTCCTTTTCAATTCCGCAAATTATTCTCTTCTTTTTTTTTCATGTATATTCAACTGATTTATTCTCTGAAGACAGTAATAGACTCTTTTCTTATTACTATTATTTCATTCGATTGGAGATTTCATCTGATATTGTGCATCTTTCATTTCGTCACTATTATTCTACAAAAATCAATGATAAAACATGAATGTCAATTTGAATCGTCAGTAGAAGAATAATACATAAATCAATTCGTGCCATTTACCTTCGAAATTCTAATTTACAAATTCTCTTGGGAGACTTCCAAATAAGTTGACACGTTTTCGCCCTTATCCCCACTTCTTGCGTCGATCATTCCCCTCTGCGCAGTTCAATGCGCCGTAGATCATTCCCCTCTGCGCAGTTTTATGCGCAGAATTTCACAATGTGGATCAGAATGATCCAGGATTTTTTGAGAATGAAGATCTTTACGAAAAAAAATCTAAAAAAAATTCTATAATAATACAGACATGTCGAGGCATCTTTCCGAATTTTTTTCAGATTTTCCCATCAACGTAAGCCCCGTAAAAAATTCTTAATTGGCCCATAAAAGATGGTAGTTGAAGAAAAAAAAAGAAACGAAAAGTATAAAATTTTTTTATGGAAACGAGGGGAAGTCCAAAAGATGAAAATCTGTGCAGAGAAGGTACGGGTGTATAACGAAAAATAGAAGGGAGAACAAGTGAAGAGTGAGGTTTTAAGGTAAAAAAGTGGAGGGGGAAAACGGTAAGCGTGTAAAGAGATAGTGGTCGCTGACCCGTTTGGAACGTTGACTCCATGTAGTCAATCCCCTCCTCTCTATCTCTCTCTCTCGCTCCTTATTTTTTTCATATACACGTATATATATATTCTTTTCCCTCGTCGAGGTCTTACCTCACGTTTACCACAGAGTTACCTTATGCCTTCTACCATTCTCTTGACCAACCAATGGTTTAGCTTAGCTGTCCTAAGCCTATCTCCTTCATCTAACCATTTTCATTATTTTTATTTACCTCAGTTGCTCTCGCCTCATTCTATCTTTAGACCTATCCCTTCTCTCATCTATCACTGGTTTTTCCCAAATGGAAATATATTCGTATAATACATATGCATCAGGTAGAAATTAACTCCAGACGAATTCTTTGATTCTTGTGGCAGGAGATCTGTTCCGGATTCGGCACCCTGTCGACCACGTTTTTTTTTCTTTTTTTTCGTCTCATCTTCAAAACCCGAAGAGCCGGTTCTCAGTTCATTCGGCTGAGGATTAATGCTTTTTTATATTCCGGTCTTTTTTTCATCTTCTCTATCAATTCCTTTTTTTTATCGTCTCGCCGTAGGGGATTCCATGGTTTCCGTGTTCTCCATCCTCCTCCTCCCTCCCACCTTTTTTTTTTTTTTTCTCCTTTTTTCCATTGAATTTACGTGCAGCTTCTTTCTGTCATTCATTCTGTGGGCAATTAAAGCTGGCGATTAATTTCACGATGGGAGAATTCATCAAATGGAATTTAATGTTTCGCCAACGAGTCGTGGCGAGTGTATGAGGGTTGTTCAACTTTGATAGTTTGTATTATATGGTTTGTTCGTTCGGGCTCGTTTGCCTCGTAGTAAAGGTAGTCAAGGGTCCAACCAAGCGACTCTGACGGTTTCACTAGAGGAAGCATTGATTTTTATGAGTTCATTTGGCTTATGGGACATCAACGATATCATTTTTTTTTTTTATAATGTACCTGAAAATTCATGACTGTTCGTAATAATGTATTTCAAATAATTTATTATTTGAAAATTGCGGGTGAAGAAAATTCAGTCACTAAAATGAATTTCTCGTTTTTTTTTTAAAATTTTTTTTCGAGAATATCATGGAAATTAATGGAGATACGTCCTTTTTGTAAAATCACTTTTTATAGAGAAATTTCAGAGTTATAAAAATTGATTGGGGGGGGGGGGGGGGAAGGGCGTATCTCTATTATTTTTCATGATATTTTCGAGAATGAAATCGGGAGCGAAAAGGTGGAATAGAATAATCGGTTTTTTTCTTCCAATAATTTTTTTTTAAATTTTCTCAGAAACTAGTGGAGATGCGCCCTTTTTTCCTTCATCCTTTTCGTAACTTTTAGAATTCTCTACAAAAAAGGATTAGTGGAATAAAATGTAATAAATATTTGTCTGATAAAATTATATTCTTGAAAAATGCTCCATTTGTCCGATTTCACTTCGTCGCTACGGATTTTTTTTTCGGCAAGGTATTATAATTTTCTGGATAATATATGTGTATGCGTGGGCTTCATAGAGCATTAGGAACACCCACTATCCATTAAGCAGTCAATTATTTTCTCAATTATCCATCAATTTACCTCGAGCCAATGCCCATTTTTGTAAGCAGGAACTGGTTAAAAAATAGGCAAAAATCCATTGACTTCTTTCCCATTAAGGTAGTATCCCAGAGTACGGCCGATAAAACAGAAAAAAATGAGGATTTCTAGGTGAGTTTCCAATTGACTGCTGATAATTTGGGAAAACGTGCTTTAATTTACACGAAAAAGTGATTGTATCATTCGAAAGTCATATCTTCAGCATTTGAATATATTTTTTTTTCTCGACTTTTTTTTACATTACTAATCTCCTATCATATGCGTGCGATAGAAAGAGATGCGAATAGTTACGACTATGTTCTAATTGATTTCTCAATAACTATATGTAGATGAATTGAATTTTTTTCTTTTCTGCTATTTAGTTAAAGTGCTGTTCACTTTACCAATAGATTTCAAATAATGGCTCAATCGGATGATTTTTTAGTAATTTCGTTATTTCTATCTGATTTAGAGCGTTTCATCCCCACCACCGCTATATTCAGTAAGTCTGATTATTCATATCTCATAAACTCCGAAAATTCCGGAAAAAATT
The DNA here is from genome assembly GCA_963921955.1 of Aleiodes alternator. Classification (NCBI taxonomy): domain Eukaryota; kingdom Metazoa; phylum Arthropoda; class Insecta; order Hymenoptera; family Braconidae; genus Aleiodes; species Aleiodes alternator. The sequence continues at coordinate 589,565 of OY998097.1, forward strand.
GATAAAAATGTAAAAAATATCATTTTAAATACGCCATCAAAAAATTAAGGAAGCGATTTTGTTTACTTCTCTTCTCCCAGAAAAGAATGACATATATTTTCTAACAATGATTTTACATCGGGATAATGTCTGCATTTTTCTCAGGTTAACTGCAGAGTCAGTAAGTAGAAAATATAAAGACTTTTTGAGCAATTGAGGGAATTATTTTACCTTTATTATGCTACAGTTTTTATTTATATTATTTCTTCCAAACTTTTATTCTACTGATGAGGAGAGGATCGGTTCAAGTTCTTTAAATTTAATATCACGAGGTATCTTCAGTATAGTATATTACGCGTACTATACTACTCACAATTTAACTGACCAATGAGGAAGAGGACTTCACTTTAATCGTGACAACTTTTGATATATCGATTGTTTGCGTTCTTGTTCCTTTTAATGAAGGATAATCGCGAAAAACTGAGAAAACTTCTTCCTGATTCCATATTGATGTCTATTTCGCTCTATCTCGCTTATTTACCGAGATGATCGCGAAAAACTGAAAAAATTCCGCCGATACAGGATATCCCGAATCGTTGCGGCTTTTGGCCCTTCAGGATCCCCCATCATCTTGTTTTCTGTCATCTCTTTGCGGAATTTCAAGGAAAACCTCGTATTCCCTTGGGAAATGGGTGAAAAATGAGGATAAAGGAATATTCGAAGGAAATCAGCCATCATGAAAATCCCGATTTTCTAATCTTCATAACTTTTTTTCTGCGGCGTATTTTCCTGACGAAATTTTACAGTGACACTGCCTAGGTCGTCAGGAAGTGGCCTGCAAAATTCCACAACAGTATCGCGAATGGTTCAGCGAATTCGATAGAGCAGACATTGACATTTTTACTGATCCCATATTAACGTCCATTTCGCTCTATCTCGCTTATTTACCGAGATAATCGCTAAAAACTGGAATTTTTTTTCCTGACTCCATATTAATGTCTATTTCGCTCTATCTCGCTTATTTACCGAAATCATCGCGGAAAACTGGAAAAAAAATTTCCTGATTCCATATCCCAGCGCGTCCGTTAGGTATTTTTAGTATAGTATATAACGCGTACTATACTACTCACAGGGGATCTGTAGATTAGGGTCCAAGGAAGGTGAATCATGGGACTTTGGCTCAAAAAATCAAAAGTGACAACTCAGACTGCTCCCTGTACTTGAAAAATAAATTAATTCCCGAAAAACTGGGGGTCTCCCATATGTTTTCCACTTCCCAGGCCGTTTCTTTTTTAAAATCGATGTAAACTGTCTGTTTTTTCGGGGGGATCTACAGATTAGGGTCCAAAGAAGGTGAATCGTGGGACTTTGGCTCAAAATTTCAAAAGTGACAACTCAGACTGCTCCCTGTACTTGAATAATAAATTAATTCCTGAAAAACTGGGGGTGCCCCATATGTTTTGCACTTCCCAGGCTATTTCTAAATGAAATTCAATAGGAAATGTCTGTTTTTAGTGGGGATCTGTAGATTAGGGTCCAAGGAAGGTGAATCATGGGATTTTAGCTCTGAAAATCTAGAGTAACAACTCAAACTCCTCCCTGTATTCGAATATTGAATTCATTACCGGGAAAATAGGGGGTGCCTCTTTCGTCTTGCATTTCCTGAGCCATTCCTATTCTCTGGTTAGATATTATCCCCATTTCCCATTCAAATATTTTTTTAAAAATACTGAGCACTGTCTGGAGTTCATTGCTTCAGCTTGAGCCCGGCTGATTTTGAATGTAGCAATATGGCGCCAAAGCACTTGATTATACACAGCGCTCTATGATTGGGCTGGTATAGGAATGGGGAACGCGAGTTTCAGTATTTTTATCAATTAATTGGCTGATTGAATCGGGGTGATTGTTCTCTATCAATCACTCTCAATTCAATTTCAATTTTCCTTCAATTTCTTCAATTTTTCCATCCATGTTTGAAAATTGTGGGCCAAAATTTCCATTGAAAATTTAGGATTTTCAAAAAGTTAATTTTAAAAAAACTATTATAGATCAATCGCTAATTTCTTCGTATCAAATCCTCTCCAAGGCGTATCAATCCGTGTTTATATCCAAAATTTCAATTTTTTTCATATGGGGTAGTATCTAACCGGAGGTTGGGAGCCACCTTAATTTTCAAATTATTATCATTAAAGTTGATTCAAAATTTTCCCGCGATAATTCAACATGGCCGCCATCTACAATTACTCATGTGCAACAACAACACTATTGTCCCCTCTTTTCACCACGAAGTTTTCTCTCTTCAGAAACAGAAATAATCATCGACTAATCTGCAACTGTTTTTATTCGGGTTATTTATATTTTTTGGATTGAATGCAAGAAGCTCTGGATACGATGGCTGTCAAAGAGAAACAGGGTGATTCTACTGAAGAAATCGACTGGAATGTGGAAAATGAGATTCAACTATTCTTCGCAATGAACGGCCACAAACCCGTTGGTATGAAAATATAGAATTTATCATAAATACAAAATCACTCAATTATTGTTCGTTTATCAACGATTCTGGAGGTTATGTTTTTTTTGTTGTTGTATGAAGCAGTGGCTTTTTATCACAAAATTATTGTCTTTTTGGATTAAAACAGGTGTCAACAAGTATTTTCATATGGTCTGCATCTGGGAAAAGTTTCGTGCTGCTATTAACAAGGACATTTCACTGAAGGCTATTTGGGATCATTTAGAAACAATGTATGACTTGGTAGCATTGGTGAGTCATTATTGTCATTAATTAATTGTGTTGATATAGGGGAAAGTGGGGCAAAATGGACATTCAAATGAAACGGTCGAAGTTACATTTTTTTTAATGATTCCATCGGAAAGCTGAGGGAATTTTAGGAGGAAAACATGTGTCGGAATCAATTTTTTCGAATTTTTGAAAATTTTGATTTTTTTGCGCCAAAATTGAAGAGTTTCCCATTTGAGTTTTTTCGAAAAATGGTTTTTTGATGATATCTCCGGTTCTATTCGTCATAGCGATTCGCGGGTGGTCTCAAATTGAAGGGGAGCTCATTCCTCATATTTTCGTTAAAGTCCCATTGATTTTTATCAAAAATTGACGAAATTACAGGGCAATTTGTGGAAATCAGTTTTTGGGCTGTAACTTCCGTAATTTTTGATAAAAATCAATGAGACTTTAACGAAAATGTGAGGAATGAGCTCCCCTTCAATTTGAGACTACCCGCGAATCGTTACGACGAATAGAGCCGGAGATATCATTAAAAAACCATTTTTTCGAAAAAATCGAAAGGGGGTACCCTTCAAGATTGAGTGAAAAAAAATATATTTTCCAAAATGCGAAAAAATAATTTTCACCCATATTTTCCGCCTAAAATTGCCTCAGCTTTTCAATGAAATCATTGAAAAAATTCTACCTCCATTATTTTTATCAATTTCGAGCGTTTTTCAGGATAAAACCATGAAAATTCAGATGTGTCCATTTTACCCCTTATGTCCATTTTGCCCCACCTTCCCCTACTTGAAAATTCAGTAGTGAAGACGTAAAACAGAATAAATAATGATTTTCTCACAATTTTTATTGAGAATATCTCGGAAACTACTGGAGATACGCCCTTTTGACAATGATGAAGGCGAAATCGCCCTATCTCGCTTAGTTTCAGAGATATTCTGTTGAAAAGAATGAAATTTCAGAGTTGAGAAGTTCAAAGAAGAGAATTCTCATTCATGCTGTTTGTTTTTAAAGAATATCTTGGAAACTTAGTGAGATAAGGCAATTTAGCTCGAATTCTTTCATTGTAGGCGATTTTCAGATCTATGAAAAAGGGTTTGCGCAGAATCGCACTATCTCGCTTACTTTCCGACATATTTCTTTGAAGAAATTGACATTCCAATGTTGAAAACGTTAAGAAAGAAAAGTCTCGCCTTTATTGCTTTTTTTTATGAATATTCTGAAAAATCATGAACACACGCGATTTTTACTGTAATCCATTCTTAAGAAACATTTCAAGAACTGCAAACAGATATTAACGTAAAATCGCCCTATCCCGCTTAATTTCCGATATATTTCTTGAAAAAAATGGGATTTTAGTGTTGAAAAAGGTGAAAAGGTAAAAAGAAAATTAATTTTCGCCTTTTGTGAAAGAATATCTCGAAAGCCAATGGAGATACGTCCTCTTTATTCCAATTTATTTGTGTAAAACTTTCGAAAGCTTCAAAAAGAATTAAGACAAAATCATCCTATCTTGCTTAATTTACGAAATATTTATAATTTACTGAAATAATTGATTTTAGGACGATACAGAAGACCTACCGTTTCCCAGCAGTGAAGTGGATTTTGCTCTTCCTGAATCAGAATTCATGGAGCTCATAAAAAACAAGCAGAAAGAAGAAACTGATAGTAAGCCAAAGGATCAGAAGGAGAAGGTGAAAGATATTAAGAAGGAGAAAGAATTGAAGGAAACGCCGAAGAAAGAAGTCATTACGAGAGACCAAAAAACTCCAAAAGAGGCTGATAAGAAAAAAGAAGATGTCAAGAAGTTGGTTAAAGAGCCTGAGATCAAAAAAGAAAAGCAGAGAGACACTAAAGATGTTAAGAAGGACAACAAAACGCCGAAAGGGAGGGGAAAGGGGAAGGAAGAAGTGGAGGAACCAGTTGCAGGTAAATTTATATTTTGCAAATTTTTCTCTTAATTATTCCTCGATTCAAGTGGAATTTTTTCAAAATAAATAACTTGGAAACTAAGCGAAATAGCCCAAGTTCCAGAGGTGCACTCTTTTTTAGCCCTGAAAAATTCTCCACAAAAAAGTATTAGTGAAAAATCACGCTATCTTCATTAGTTTCTACGATATTCTTCAGAAAGCATCGATAGAGAAAATAAAATATTTTCCTAATTTTCACTTTAAATGTTTTCTTCTTTTATTACTTCAGCTTTGCCGATTAAAAAGGAGCGGAAAGACTCAGACACAAGCAGAGAAACCCCAAAACGAGTACCAAAGAGGCCGACCAGACAAAGTATCGATAACGCAAGCAAAGCATCTTCCAGTCCTCGGGATACACCTCCTCCGAAACGTCGGAGAATATAAAAATCATTCATTAATATTACTATAAGATCACTTTAGGAATAATAATGAAATTAGCAAATATATGACAATTTTTTGGATTTCTTTTTAAACAAATAAATTATTGTAAGATAAATATTTAGGAAATTTGCACTTGGAGTTTTTTTTTCAAAATTTTCTACATGTGCATATTTGCCAGTTACTTTTTTATAATTTATTTGTTTAAAAAAATCAAATTGTCTAATGTCTGCTATTTTCAGTATCATCTGTAGAATGTATTATGCTTGAAGTACTTGTTAACGTATTCTCATGTTCAAATTTTTCAGAGTTGATATTTCACATTATTTACTTTCATGAACGAATTACTGTAATTTATTTAAAATTATCAGAATAGCTGTACAGCAGATCAAAATCAGTAGCGAAGAGATAACTCAAGAGTTCATTTTTTTTTTCACATTTTTCGACGAATAGCTCGGCAACTAAAGGAGATATGACCTTTCTGCCCCGATCCTTCTTCGAAAGGAATTTTAAGAGAAAGAGGACGTATTTCAATTAGTTACCGAGATATTTCGAGAATAAGTTAATGTTTTACCTCTTCGCTACCGAATTCTAGTTTAAATAATTTTTTTTTTTTTGCAAATTCAGAGTACTTCGATTTATTGTAAATAAATAAAGCGTTTTCTATTGTAATTAGATTTTCAAAGTTCATCAAATTCAGTATTGAAAAGATAAAAAACTGGAGGTTTATTTTTCTTGTAAACTAAGCGAAATAGCGTAATTTTTGAAGAAACCTTTCTTGCAGCTCTTGAAATTCTCTACAAAAAAGAAAGAATTAAGATAAAAAAGACGTATCTCCATTGATTTCCCAAATATTCCATTGAGAATCATCACTAATACGAATGACTGAAATTTCCAGAGAAATCGATTTTATCAATTTTTTTTTAGTTTATCAGAAAATAAGGAAGTTAGAACCATTTGGCTCCAATTCTGTCTTGTAGCACTCAAAATTTGCTACAAAAAAGAATCAAAGCGAAATCGCTTTATCTCCTTTAGTATCCGAAATATTTGAAGAAGAAAGATAAATATCAATTTTCCTGAAAATTTGAGATTTTTAAAATAATGTGTAATTTAAGAATTTCTCGCTCGTTTTTTCTAAATATCTCAGAAACTAAGCGAGATAACGCCTTTTTTGCAGAAACCTTATTCGAAGCTTTTGAAATTGTCTACAAAAACGGATTCTAGTAAAAAATCGCCCCTTCTCGCACAGTTTCCAAGATATTCACAAAAAAAAAATATTTCTGCGTTTACCTTTTCATCTCTCAACTATTAATCTATAATTCAATTTAAAAAAAATCTAATAATAATTTTTTTTCGATACTTACTTTGAGTCTGTCACAAGTCAGTCACCAGGACCAATCACAATCGACGAAGAAAAAGAGAGGGAAAACGAATCGTTAGAATATTCATGATTCTGAAATTCGCAGAAATTCAACAATATTGTTTTTCCTGACAAATGAAATAATCGAAAGGAATGAAGATATTCTTTGCACATGGAACAAATGCAAAAAAAAAATAGTGCAAATTCCTCAATTTTTCATTTCATATCAATTTTCATCAATTTTAAAAAATTCAAAAAATTGCCAGATTTGTGCTAATTTCATTAACATTTTTTATATTGAAAAAAAAAGAAAACGTAGTTATTTTTTGTGGTTACCAGCTGTGATTTATTATAAACATAATATTGGTGTTGAACAAAATTTGTTATCCATGGAGCATGACACCCCGCCATGACGAAGATGATGATCTATTCCCCTGGTCCATTGCGATATTATGGCTCCAATATTAATTCTTCAATTCAAATGAAACTCGAATGAATCCTTTGTACATCAGCTGATTACCATTTTTTTGTTTTTGTTGTTATCCTTAGGTAATTTTTGCGCCTGGAACTGTTTATCGTAGCCTTCTTGCTTCACGTTCAGACTCGAGTAAGGTTAGGAGATCACCTTCACGAACCGGTCCCTTGACATTCCTGATGATTTGACGATTTTGTTCACCAAGAAATTCAACTTTAACTTGTGTACATTGTCCCTGGGAGCCAGTACGTCCCAGGACTTTGATAACACGTGCCAAAACTACTGGTTTATCCATTATTTTATTCACGTGGCTTTGATGCAACGGGCGAGGAACGCTGCGAGGAAGTGAAAGAGGCAGTTAACCACTCAAATCAAATTATTTTCAATAAAAAATACAAAATGGCAACTTCCGCTTTGGTTTTGAGGGATTTCATTGGCTATGATTTTTAGCGCGGAAATAGTCAAAACAACTTTTATTATTTTGAATTGTGAGTGGAATGAAATTTTGTTGAATTTATTAATTTATTGTAAAAAAGCAATTTTTTTTTTCAAAATAATCTAATGATATAAAAAAATGTAATAGGGGAAAGTGGGGCAAAATGGACACTGTAATGAAACGGTTAGGGATGGATTTTTTTCGATGATTCTATTGAAAAGCTGAGAAAATTTTAGCCGAAAAACGGGCGTCAGATGTATTTTTTTTCGATTTTTTTGGAAATTCGCTATTTTTTTTGGCATTTTTGAGGGGTGAAAGCCTTTCGTTTTTTGAAAATTTTCAGTTTTTTGCAAATATCTTTTGTTCTATTGTTCGTAGCAATTCGGGGCTGGTCTCAAATGAAAGGTGAGCTCATTTCCCATCGTTTTATGGGGTTTTGAATTCAAAAATATCAATTTTTGGGATAGTTATAGGCCAAAAACTGTTTCACAAAACTGTTTCACAAGAATGCCCATAAATACCTTAAAAATCGATACTTTTTAATTGAAAACCCTATGGATCGATGGCAAATGATCTCACCTTTCACCTCCCATCGGAATTTTTACGATACGACGAATAGAACCGGAGATATTCTCAAAAAACTGAAAATTTTCAAAAAAAGGAAGGCTGTCACCCCTCAAAAATGCTTAAAAAAGGCCAAAACGCTGAAAACTCAAAAAAATTAATTCCAGCACTTGTTTCCCGACTAAAATTTCCTCAGCTTTCCAATCAAATTATCAAAAATAGTCTATCGCCAATATTTCTATTAATTTCAAGAGTTTTCCATAATATTTGCCTAAAAATTTAGATGTGTCCATTTTACCCCTGCTGTCCATTTTGCCCCACCTTCCCCTATGACCTTAATTTTCGATCGATTAATCGATGTCGCATCCGATGTCTTGCATCAAATTCGCGATATCGTATTCCATTTGATAAGTTCTGTTTCACTCATTTTGAGGGGATTTTTTGGAAATTAAAAAACTATGAATTAATTTTTTACTTAATTTTTTATTTTTATAATCATTAACTCCATAATTTTCATACTTCTCTATGCACGCATTTACACTCATTTTCATCAATTTTCTTAATTGGCATGAGACACTGACATTCACAGAATTCCCACCGTTTATTTTTCACGCTTTTATAAATTATATAATTATGGAAATAAAAATCTATGGAATTTAATTTTCATGACATTCAACGTATTATGCTCAAATATAAGTTCATCTCCTATTTCATTACGTCTCAGTCCAATATTTTAACAAATAATAATAAATTCGTAGAAATTAAAAATAAGCTACACTTATGATAGCAATTAACTAGTTAATAACAACGGCATTTAAGTTCTCAATATTATCTAAAATACTAATACAAGGAATAATGCATAATGTTTTTTTTCAATTAATTAATGAATATTATTGAAAAAAAATTTCTTTCTTCAATGACGTTAATTATTATAAAAAATACAATCGTTGCTTTTTTCTTCAGAATTCAATGAAAAATTTAAGTTCACTTTTCATTAAATCAGTAGTAAAGTGGTAAAACAGTGAAAAGTTGATAAATTTTACAAAAAAACAGTAATTTTTTCAAATTTATTCTCGTAAACCTCATTGTACAAGCACCACTTTACCACTGAAATTAATTCTAAATTCTCTAAAGAATTATTATTATTATTAAAATTATTTGATTATTTTTCACTATTATTTTTCCATTCTCTGATGTGTCTAATGAAGCCCAAATTCACCTGTTGGATCACTATTTCGTTTTTTTTAAGCTATTAATTCATCATTTTTCGCAAAACTCATCGAACATTTAATTTTTTAAAGCCAATGAACTCCACTATTTCTATCAAATTTTATGACCTCATGAATAAGTGTCGATTGCCGCAAAGGTCGAGGAATATTTTGGTAATCGAGTGGTGAAAAAAGATGAATCAGAACATTCGGTGTATTTTTTTTAAAAATAATTAGAGGTGTAGGCATAATTTGAATTCACGAATTATTCGTATCGAATCGAATATCAATATTTGATTCTAAGGACCAATCGAATAAGTCGAATTTTCAAAAAAATTGAAAATTTTCGAATTTTTGAAAATTTTCAATCAATTTGAATTTTTTCGATTTCTTCGAATGATTCCAAATTAAAAAAAAAAATCCAAATTTTTCAATTTATTCGACATTTTTCCAACTATTCAAAATTATATTTTATTCCAAATTCATCCTCTTCCATCACTCCATTACTCATTTATCCAGATAAATAATTATGTACTTTTCCGATCGGAGAACTGATATTTATTTTCTTTCTCATTGAATTTTTAGCACCAAATCGCCAATCACAATAATCCTTTCAAATTAAATTATTCAATAATTGAAAGAAGTAAGTCACCTGTGATGTAAATTTAATTTTTCTTTCAAAATATTACATTGAATTAATTATTTTCACCTTTTCCAATACAGAATTCATTTTCTTTGATTTATCTTCGGCATCAAAAATGCCCTTGAGATCGATCATTTCTTCATTCAACAGAAAAGCAAAAAATCCACTTTTTATCAACGTAATATTTGCATTATGTCATACGGATTCCACAACTTGACAATTGATTTATGAAGTACAAAGAAAAAAAAATGCGAATTTTTCATGATTAATTCTGTGAAAAATTCATTGAAATAACAAGAAGCTTCGACTGAGATCGTAAAGAAATTCAGTTCAAATTCATATATTCGTAAAGAATATTGAATTTTTTAAATGATTATTATATTGTCGAATCCCTTCAATGTGCAATGAGGTGAATTTGACACATTATTTACTTAATTTTTTTGTTTTTTCTGGATTTTGCAAATAATTAATAATATCCACTGCAATTGTCATTCAATGAGTGTAATTATATTTACAATTGTCAAATATATCGAATTTATGCTTTTAATAATGTTGTTCTCCTCGAATCAAAAGGGCGCAAGTGTAATTTTTTCCGGATCTTTTAGTTTATGAACGAAAAGACGTAATTTTTTTTTTGTCCAATCTTCTTCTGTGATAATTTGCAGCATTTTTATTTTCGAATAACGAATAGGCGTATGTCCAAGGTATTAATATAAAGGAGACGTATCTCTGTCACGTACGTCTGTTTGATTAGAAATATTCCTCAGATTTGCAATTCGTCGTATGACGTTTATAATAACAAAAAAGCCTTTCTTTTTTCCTTTTTTTTCTCAATTCAAGATTCTTCGCAAAGAATAGCTAATAACAAAAAGAGGTATTTTTTAGTAAATATGTCTTATTTTTGTTTTCAAATTGAAGCATTTTGCATGAAATACGTCCTTTTGTTTTCCATCCTCCTTCTTAATTAAATGAAAATTTTTATGGATACGCCTTTTTGTTCATTATAGGGGAAGGTGGGGCAAAATGGACATCAGGGGTAAAATGGACACATCTAAATTTTTAGGCAAATATTATGGAAAACTCTTGAAATTAATAGAAATATTGGCGGTAGATTATTTTTGATAATTTGATTGAAAAGCTGAGGAAATTTTAGTCGGGAAACAAGTGCTGGAATTAATTTTTTTGAGTTTTCAGCATTTTGGCCTTTTTAAAGCATTTTTGAGGGGTGACAGCCTTCCTTTTTTTGAAAATTTTCAGTTTTTTGAGAATATCTCCGGTTCTATTCGTCGTATCGTAAAAATTCCGATGGGAGGTGAAAGGTGAGATCATTTGCCATCGATCCATAGGGTTTTCAATTAAAAAATATCGATTTTTAAGGTATTTATGGGCATTCTTGTGAAACAGTTTTGTGAAACAGTTTTTGGCCTATAACTATCCCAAAAATTGATATTTTTGAATTCAAAACCCCATAAAACGATGGGAAATGAGCTCACCTTTCATTTGAGACCAACCCCGAATTGCTACGAACAATAGAACAAGAGATATTTGCAAAAAACTGAAAATTTTCAAAAAACGAAAGGCTTTCACCCCTCAAAAATGCCAAAAAAATAGCGAATTTCCAAAAAAATCGAAAAAAAAATACATCTGACGCCCGTTTTCCGGCTAAAATTTTCTCAGCTTTTCAATAGAATCATCGAAAAAAATCCATCCCTAACCGTTTCATTACAGTGTCCATTTTGCCCCACTCTCCCCTATAATTTCAAAGTGAATTGAAAGAAAAAGAATAAAAAATTTGTAATAATAAAAAAGCGTAAGTTCCAGTGATACGCGTTTTTATTATCAAAAATTATTGCTGAAAGATATAGGACAATTGAAGAAATTACAGATAACAAAAGGGCGTTTCTGACATTCTTAATGACAGAAAGGCATATGTTTACTTCAATTCTTGAATTGTTACTTTTGTTCATTACGTCATGAAAAATATTTTGAGCTGAATATTCGTCATACACACCTTTTGAAATTGTTTTCTTTTTTTTTTTTCACTTACGCCCTTTTGCCTATAGGCCGAAGGTGTCATTACATGACATTCGATTAATTATTTTTTCTTTAATTTTATAATTTTGCTCTCAATCTTATGAGAAAGTGAATTAGCCTGCATCTCGTTCATTTTTCATTATTTCACAAAATATTCACCACGTACGGATTATTTTTCTTTACAACATGAATTTATATTTTACATTTTGCCATTGCCATGGAAGTTTGATTTGTCTGTTTTTTTTTTTTGTTTCAATGCTATCATTATCTCTCTGAAATGAATTTCTGATGAAAGAACCTTTTATCCGTAACTCCCATGGGTATAAAAGCCTCAACGTTAATTTGAACTGTTCAATTCTCTCTTCGTCTCTGACATGCGTATACAACATTGAAGAAATTGAAAAAAAAAAAAAAGGTGGAAATGGGAAATTAATCAACCATAAAAGCAAGCGGTTAAAACACTTGGTTACTGCCACAAATTGGTCGACAATGTTTGACCGGGAAGTGCAGCAGGTGTTGGCTTTCCAAGTCCCCCCAAGGACATCTGAGCCATCTGCTGAGGCAACTGAAAATTTACCGCAAAAATTCAATTACTCTTTGTTTCAATTTTTTCAATTTTTGTTGAAAATTGAAGAGATAGGAAATTCTCACATGAACAGTTTTTCTAAGAATATATCGAAAAATAAGTGTAATAAGGCGATTTCGCACAAATTATTTTTTGAAGCTGTTGAAATTTCCTACAAAACTATTTTTCAATATTAAAATATCATTTTTTTTAACAGAACATTTCGGAAATTGAGCGAGATAGGGCAATTTTACTAGAAGCTTTTTTTTATAGCTGTTACATTTCTCTATAAAACAAGTTCGGAAAAAATCGCGCTATCTCGCTTAGTTTCCGAGATATTCTTAAAAGATAAGTGAGAAACAAGAGAATTTCCTTCTTTTACCTTTTCAACATTGGAATCTTAGTTTTTTATGGGAATTATCTCGGAAAATAAGCGAGATAGAGCGATTTAGCTCTGATCGCCTTTGGTGAATCTAAAAGACAAGAATAGAGGCAAAATCGCTCTATCTCGCTTATTTTCCGAGATTTCCGTAATAAACTATAAATTCAACAATTTTCTTCTCTTCTATTTTTTCATTACCAATGAAATTTTACATAACTCACCTGAGAAACGTATGGATTGGGGGGATTTTGCGTAGGTAGATTGAAGAAAGGATTGCTTCCTGGTGCGGGTTGTATATTTTGCGCCAGCATGCCGCTCCATCCATTGTTTCCTGGCAGATTAGCCTGTCCCATCTGGATCATCTGTGAACCAACCGGTGTCACACCACTCTGCTGGCGACGTAATATTCAGTATTTTCAAATAATAATTAAAAAAAGCAAAAAAAAAATTTTTCCCATTTAAAGATCGAAAAAAACATCAGAAGAAAAATTGAAAGAAAAAAAAATAAATAAAATTCATATCTTACCATTTGCGTTTGCATGGCCAAAGTAGGATTACTAATGCCATTGATTTGATTAATTGGAGTCATTTGCAATGTACTACTAAGTGGATTACCAATTGCAATTGGATTTGGATTAATATTAATTTGATTGGTAACTGGCAGCTGCATTTGTCCTGGTACAATGTGGCTAATTGTCTGTGCAAAATTACCAACATTCTGTATTGGCTGTGTGAATGGTGTGGTTTGCTGCTGATTGTAATTTCCAGGAATACCAAACAATGATTGTTGGCTTGGTGTACCATAAAGTGCCAAAATACTGTCTTTAGTCATTTTACTTTTTTCCTGTGGTGTTGGTGCTGGTTGATTGAAGAAACTCTCTTCATCAGCTTTACTAGCAACAGTTGCTGTTGTTGTTGTTGCTGCTGCTGTTGTTGTTGTTGATGCTGTTGTATCATTTGTGCCATTAATTGCAGTTATTGTGGATGGCGATGTTGTTGGTGCAGCAGAAAGAAAGGAAGAAAATATATCATCACCAGAGCCAGATCCATTTGTACTCGCCTGATTCGTTGGACCATCCAATCCAAGTAAATCAACAGCTGCTGATGCATTAACTGATCTAGATGGCTTTGGACTCACTGAACTACGGGGTTTTGGTAATTGCGGTACAACATCGGGTTTTTTAACTGGCGGAAGTGCATTTTGCGCTGCACTTGTTTTGTTACCCTCCTTCTTTCGTTTCCGTTGTCTCTCTGCTTCTTCATCAAGCTCTTTGTCCCAATTAACTTTAGGCAGAGTTGGTGGTACCCATTCTCTGGCAATGTACTTTTTATGCTCGTACTTTGCACGAATGAAACTCTCGAGGCTACAGTCAGTCTGTGGTCGGCGAAATGTGTCTGGTAAATTTGCCTCGTAAACGGCACGTGCACGTGAATTTCCCATTTGTTGCAAGCTCTACGCATGATGAAAAAATTACAGGTGAAATTACAGAAATAAAATTTTAATATAGGGGAGAGTGGGGCAAAATGGACACTGTAATGAAACGGTTAGGGATGGATTTTTTTCGATGATTCTATTGAAAAGCTGAGAAAATTTTAGCCGGAAAACGGGCGTCAGATGTATTTTTTTTCGATTTTTTTGGAAATTCGCTATTTTTTTGGCATTTTTGAGGGGTGAAAGTCTTTCGTTTTTTGAAAATTTTCAGTTTTTTGCAAATATCTCTTGTTCTATTGGTCGTAGCAATTCGGGGTTGGTCTCAAATGAAAGGTGAGCTCATTTCCCATCGATTTATGGGGGTTTGAATTCAAAAATATCAATTTTTGGGATAGTTGTAGGCCAAAAACTGTTTCACAAAACTGTTTCACAAGAATGCCCATAAATACCTTAAAAATCGATATTTTTTAATTGAAAACCCTATGGATCGATGGCAAATGATCTCACCTTTCACCTCCCATCGGAATTTTTACGATACGACGAATAGAACCGGAGGTATTCTCAAAAAACTGAAAATTTTCAAAAAAAGGAAGGCTGTCACCCCTCAAAAATGCTTAAAAAAGGCCAAAACGCTGAAAACTCAAAAAAATTAATTCCAGCACTTGTTTCCCGACTAAAATTTCCTCAGCTTTCCAATCAAATTATCAAAAATAATCTACCACCAATATTTCTATTAATTTCATGAGTTTTCCATAATATTTGCCTAAAAATTTAGATGTGTCCATTTTACCCCTAATGTCCATTTTGCCCCACCTTCCCCTAGAATAATACTTTTTCAATGCATAATTCAGTAGGAATACAATAATACGATACAGTATAATAGAATAAATCTATTTTTTTGATGATTTTTTCACTGAGAATAACTAGGAAACAATGCGAGATGATGCGATTTTGCCCAAATTCTTTTTTCGCACATTTCAAGAGTTATAAGAGAAGATTAGAGTAAAAAGGGCCTATCTCCATTACCTTCCGAGATATTGGAGAAAAACACTTTTAGCTTTTCGATGCTGAAATCGCTCTTTTTTTTTCATTTTTGACGCCCTTTTGCTCGGAATTCTTTTTTAATAAAGAATTCCAAGAGCTGCAGAAGTAATTCAAAAAAATTGTTCTATCCTGCTTTGTTTCTGAGATATTCCTCGAAAATAATGAGATTTCAGTTTTGAAGAGTTAAAAAAAGATAATTCTCTTTTTGCCTTTTGTATTTTGAGAATATCTCGGGAACTAAAAAAAAGAAAGTAAAAAAAAGAATTCCCATTTTTGTCGCTTATTTATCCAAAAATATCTCAAAAATCAAGCGAGATAGTACGATTTTTTCCAAACTCTCGTTTGAAGAAACTTTCAAAAGCTACAGAGGAGGAACATCGCAAAAAAAGGCGTATCTCCATTCGTTTCCGAGATATTTCCAAGATATTTCTAGAAAATTATTTTTTTTTTCGAAAAAAAATAAATGTAAATAATATTGTGAATATCGTATTCCCCTCTTTTTTTCAAATCATCAATGATAAGTCATTGATATGCCATATGTTAATAATGGGTGGTATGTAAAGACCGTTATAATTCGATAAGAAGATATGTTATATCGCAGTGACTCATCATACAAAATACATAACACATTTTGAATATTCTCCAATGATTTTAAACACTTGTAACTCACGATTATTCGAGTTACATGTAATTACACGTAGGTGGCAAGACCTATGATCCTTATTAATGTCAATTGTGTCATGTATATACATATTGGCATATTGTGATTAAATAATAATGAGAAATTGTTGTTATATAAATACCACGACTTGTTCTGGTGTCCAAGTGTCTAAATTAACTGATTTAACCTTGCTGATGTGAACACCGAGATTTCTGTGTATTCCTGCACATCTGATGCAGAGGAAAATTCCCAAATTCCAACTTGCCCATCTTGGACCTAACAAATGAATCATTTGAATATTTTTATTAATTTTCAGTGCTATAGAGAGAGTAGAGCAATATGTTTAATGATAATTTACTTGAGAATGATAATTCAGTAGTAAAGAGGTGAAAGAGAAGAAATCGAAATTTTTTCCATAATTCTCAATGGAATACCTCGGAAAGTAAGAGAGATAGGGCGTTTTTGCTGTAAATTATTTTTGCAGAGGATTTCAAGAGCTAAAACTGAAGAATTGAGGCAAAATCGCTCTATCTTGCTTATTTTCCGAGAGATTTTTGGAAAAATGAATGAGATTTTAGTGTTCAGAAGATAAAAAGAGAGAATTCTCGTTTTGACGGTTTATTTTTGAAGAGTATCTCGAATTCTAAGGGGGATACGCTATTTTTTTACTCTGATCTTGTTTTGTAGGAAATTTTTGAGAGCTACATGAAAGGATTCATTCCGAATTACTCTATTTCACTTATTCTGCAAGATATTCTCCAGAAAGAATGGAATTTCAGTGTTTAGAACGTAGAAGAAGAAAATTTTTTTAAAATCTCAAAAAGGAGTGGAGATAAGCCTTTTTTACTCTCATCAATTTTTGTACTGCATTTCAGAGCTGCAAAGCAAGATTGGAGCAAAATCGCTCTATCTCGCTTATCATTCGAGATATTATGCAAAAATGAATGAGATTTCAGTGTTTGGATGTTAAAACGAGAGAATTTACGATTTTACCAGTTGTTTTTGAAAAATATCTCCAATACTAATGGAGATACGGTCTTTTTTTTACCATAATGTTATTTTGTAGGAAATTTCAAGAGATACCAAAAAAGAATTCAGGTGAAATCGCTCTATCTCGCTAATTTTCCGAGATACTTCAAAAAAAGAGTTCAATGTTGGAAAAGTGAAATAAAAGAATTCTATTTCTTGCCATGTTTGTTTTTCACGAGTATCTCGAAAAATAATGGAGATACGCCCTTTTACCTTGATTTCGTTTTCTGGAGAATTTTGAGAGCTACAAAAAAGGATTCAAGCAGAATCACTCTATCTCGCTTAGTTTCCGCGATATTCCTAAAAAAAGCGAAATTCCTGAAATTTCAATATTGAGAAAGAGAAAGAATAAAAATTTCATTTCCTCCCATTTGCTTTTTAAGAATATCTTGGAAACTAAGCGAGATAGGGCGATTTCAGCATATTTTACTCTAATCCATTTTTGTAGTACTTCTCAAGAGCTACAAGGATGATTAGATCAAAATCGCCTGATTCCACTTAATTTCCATGATTTCCTTGAAATACCAGGAAAAAGATAACTTTCCTTGTTTCACCTCTTTATAACTGAATTGTTGAGAAAAAAAAAACAATTTCAATTTTCAACTAGAAATAATGGAATTATCGATGATGGCATTTACTTCCGATTACTGTCACTTTCATCCTCAGTAAATTAAAAATCTATAAACCTAGGAAATAACCTAGGCAAGAACAACTAGGTCGCGAAGAAATCAATAAACCCTAAAACATTAAACTCGATAAGTACAATGAAAGAAAACAAAAAATGTTATTTTCATTCTGAAAAAAAAAAAAAAAAATGAATTATCTTGTGATTTATCAATTTAATGTGTGTTGATACAACTCACCTTTTGCATCACAGTCGACACAATACTTATTGTCCTCATCCCTTAACATTTGCGTGAGTAGATCCTGACATTTATCCTGTATTTGCTTAACTCGCTCCTTCTCAAAGCGGGAAGTCATTTTTCACGATTAATTTATCCCCAATTATTTCACAATTTCGTGGAATTTTTTACTCTCAACACAGACTTTTGAGGTTTTTTTTCCTTCTTCTTCTTTGTTACGATGAAAAAAGAGGAAAAATGTGTTTCCGTCTAGGATGAACTATTCACTGAACATTTCACGGACGATGGAGACGCTGATGGGACAGGGGCCATGACACGAGTAAACGTCACTGTCACTGAATACTCAATATTTTCAAGATGAAATGCACTTTAAATCGGGAAAATGGCTCTGTTTTATCCAGCGGTTTGTGTAGTTCATTTCTCCGCCAATAGGCACGCGTCAAAATCAACTCGCGCCTTTTTGCTTCCGAATGGAAGCTATGTAATTAGAGATGGGCAATGACGGTCATTTTTTCACCGACGTCATATGACCAAAAAATGACCGTCTTGTGACGGTCACATGACGTCACAAAATTTTTCATGGAAAATGACGGTCACAATTAAATTTATGCTTGTCAAGGAATGGAAAATGAATGAGATGGTAAAATACATCTATATAGATGTAAAATGACCGTCATTAAATTTCTTCAATTTGTGACGGTCATTTTTTTCAGTCAATTTTGAAAATCAGTAACTATTCAATATATTTGATTGCAATATGAATTTTTTATCCTTTAATTCAAACGGGTTTCAATTGAGTCTTTCATTTCTGAATTTATTTACTTTTGTCAAGGAATGAAAAATGATTGATGGTAAAACATCTATATAGATGTAAAATGACCGTTATCAAATTTCTTCAATTTGTGACGGTCATTTGTTTCTGCGCTACGTTGTGATAGCGCAGAAACAATGAAACTCTATTATAGGAAACTTTCTTCCAAAAAATTCACCAGAGTGCGGAATTCTATTTTCTCAAAATTTGATAATTTCGAAAAGGAAAAAAAAATCATCAATATAGTTGGAAAATGACGGTCATAATTTATTTTCCTTTTATGAGCGTCATTCAGTGAAATTTTGTGACCAAATTCTGTCACGGTCACAACTACTCCGTGACGTGACATGACATGACCGTCATATGACCGTTTTGTGACGCGTCATGTGACGGCCGCCCATCTCTAGGCACGCGTCAAAATCAATTTTTGCTTCCGAATGGAAGCTATGTAATCATCGGTGACACGTCAATTCATCATTAGACATTTCATCCCCAATATTCATCCCGAAATATTTCATCCCTTCGACTCCTTATCCCGGAATATTTATAGGGGAAGGTGGGGCAAAATGGACATCAGGGGTAAAATGGACACGTCTAAATTTTTAGGCAAATATCATGGGAAACTCTTGAAATTGATAGAAATATTGGCGGTCGATGGTTTTTGATGATTTCATTGGGAAGCTGAGGAAATTTTAGGTGGGAAACAAGTGCCGGAATGATTTTTTTTTGAATTTTTGGCGATTTTGACATTTTTGGGCGTTTTAGAGGGGTAAAACCATTCCTTATTTTGAAAATTTTCAGTTTTTTGAGAATATCTCCGGTTCTATTTGTCGTAGCGTAAAAATTCCAATGGGAGGTGAAAGGTGAGATCAGTCACCATCGATTCATGGGGTTTTCAATTTAAAAATATCGATTTTCAAGGTATTTATGGGCATTTTTATGACACAGTTTTGTGAAACCGTTTTGGGCCTATAACTATCCCAAAAATTGATATTTTTGAATTCAAAACCCCATAAATCGATGGGAAATGAGCTCACCTTTCATTTGAGACCAACCCCGAAGTGCTACGACCAATAGAACCAGAGATATTTGCCAAAAACTGAAAATTTTCAAAAAAGGGAAGGCTTTACCCCTCAAAAATGCTGAAAAATATTGAATTTTCAAAAAAATCGAAAAAAATACATCTGACACTCGTTTTCCGGCTAAAATTTCCTCAGCTTTTCAATAGAATCATCAAAAATTATCTATCTCTAACCGTTGTATTACAGTGTCCATTTTGCCCCACTCTCCCCTATGATATAGAATATTTATATGATTTTCATCATATAAATACATATATATTGGGGGAAAGTGGGGCAAAATGGACATTCAAATGAAACAGTCGAAGTTACATTTTTTTAAATGATTCCATTGGAAAGCTGAGGGAATTTTAGGGGAAAAACATGTGTCGGAATCAATTTTTTCGAATTTTTAAAAATTTTCATTTTTTTGCGCCAAAATTGAAGAGTATCCCATTTGAGTTTTTTCGAAAAATGGTTTTTCGATGATATCTCCGGTTCTATTCGTCATAGCGATTCGCGGGTGGTCTCAAATTGAAGGGGAGCTCATTCCTCATATTTTCGTTAAAGTCCCATTGATTTTTATCAAAAATTGACGAAATTACAGGGCAATTTGTGGAAATCAGTTTTTGGGCTGTAACTTCCGTAATTTTCGATAAAAATTAATGAGACTTTAACGAAAATGTGAGGAATGAGCTCCCCTTCAATTTGAGACTACCTGCGAATCGCTACGACGAATAGAACCGGAGATATCATTGAAAAACCATTTTTTCGAAAAAATCGAAAGGGGGTACCCTTCAAGATTGAGTGAAAAATTTTTTTTTTTTCCAAAATGCGAAAAAAAAATTTTCACCCATATATTCCGCCTAAAATTTCCTCAGCTTTTCAATGAAATCATTGAAAAAATTCTACCTCCATTATTTTTATCAATTTGGAGCGTTTTTCATGATTAAACCATGAAAATTTAGATGTGTCCATTTTACCCCTTATGTCCATTTTGCCCCACCTTCCCCTATACGTGATAGAGGAAAATTATTTTTTGAATATGAATGATATGAATAATATCTTCAATAACAGCGGAAAATTCAAATTAATATGGAAAATATTTTTAAAAAATATAAAATAGAAATGGTTATAAATATAAATATTTCGGGATGAATATTGGGAATGAAATGTCTAATGATGAATTGACGTGTCACCGGAATATCGAAAATTTAAAAAAAAAATCGACAATTTAAAAATAATTCGAAAAATTCTGAAAATTTCGAATTAGTTGAAAAGCTCGAATAAATCGAAAATTTCGAATAATCCTTCATTCTATCGTTCTGTTTTATCCAATGACTGACATGGTTCTTTTCTCCACCAATAGGCGCACTTCAAAATGAACTCGAGCCGCATTTCTCGTCTGTGACATTCGTCTCAACTGTGTTTGAAAAATTCGGCTGCTCTTCTGCCTTTTGTGTTAAGGAAAAACCGTCGAAACTTTTGGTTCACAAAATAAAAATCCATCATTTTTTTCTTCTTTGTAATTAATCGCTAAAATGAAGGTCACCGTCAAAAGTTGGTAATCTTTTTTTACTTTATTAGAGTTTAAGGGTTTATAACCTCATTTTTTATGATAAATCGTTTTATTTAAGGTTGGACAGGTGTCGCCACCTGGCGGTGGATCGCAAACGACGACAATTGCGGTATTTGCCGAATGCCGTTTGATGCAAGTTGTCCGGATTGCAAAACTCCCGGTGATGATTGTCCTCTTGGTATGTAATTAAAAAAAGAATTATCATCTCAAATCCATCATTAAACTCGAGATTTTATATGATAAATACTGAAAATAACAGACACCTGTTTAGTACTTTTTTTTTCTCAACAAATTACCTATTTTTCGAAAAATAAAAAATATGCATAGGTAAAAAATTTAAAAAAATTAAACATTAAACAAATAAATTTATTAATAAATTAATTTTTATTAATAAATTTTTAAGAGAATTAAATTCTGAAAAAAATATGTAATATTTATGAAAACTGTAAATGCAAATTTTTCAAATATTTTTTCTCGTCATAATTGATGAAATAAATTAATTTTTGAATTAATTTATTTTTTTTTTTTTCTAATTTACTTGTTTAAGAAGATTTTAAAAATTGTTAAATGTGTGCCAATTTCATTATCATCACTTTATCCTTGAATTAACGAGACTCTTGTGGCCATTGATGATTAATTACAGCCTCACGTTTACGTAAAATAGAAATCTCATAATAAATTAAAAATTACACTTACCGTTTTTTTTTTTTCATTGAGAATTGAAAAATGAAAATTATTTCCTATCAAAATTTATATAAATTTAGATTTCACTTTCCGGTTAATAAATATGTGCATTAAATTTTTATTGAAAAAAAAAACTAAATTTTTCAAATTGACTTTCACGAACATTAAATGCAAAATATTAATGTGGCATGAATAAATTCATTTGAAAAACGGAAAGTTCGTAGGGAATTGAAAAATTATTTATATGAAATTTTATCAATTAATTTTTCTTTCTTATGTAAAATTTTTGTAATTCAATTTTTCGAGAACTAATGTAGATATGTCTTTTCTAGCCGGATCCATTTGGTAGAGGATTGCAAAAGCTACAAGAATGGATTAGGGCGCAAAGGGCATATCGCCATTTGTTTCCAGGATTTTTTAGAAAAAAAAAACCGTTTCATCTCTTTGCTACTGAAATTACTGTTTTCTCCATTATCGGAAGCTCTGTTGGAAGCTAACGGACATACGCCCTTTTCTCACAATTTCTTTTTCACATAGAATTTCGAGAGCTGCATAAAAGAATCCTGGTGAAATAGCTCTATCTCATTCAATTTCTGAGATATTCTCCGAAAAAAATAAGTTTTTTAAAAAAATTCAATTAATATTTTTTGTTTTTAATTGAAATGTCAGAAGCTAAAAGAAAGCAATTTAGTCTTTTGCCGCTTATTTTTTTAAGAATATCTGAAAAATTGATGGAGATATGCCCTCTTTTACCCTCTTCTTTTGTGAGGAATTTCCAGAGCTTCAAAAAAAAAGAATTGGAAGAAAAACGACGTATCTCCATTCGTTTCTGAGCTATTTTCACGAATTGAGGAAGGAAGAAATCATTTATTTAAATTATATTTGTGAAATTCGAAAAAAGAATTATTGGACTTGCGCAGAAGCTCTATTCAATATCGATCGTTTGAAGGGAGTAATGCCGCACCCCCACATTAAATCTACACACTTCCCCCCCAGTGCATCGTTAGTCATTTCCTCGTCCTCGATTCACTCAATCGTACTGCCCCATTTATTCCGAAAAAAAATATACCAGATAAATTAATTGATAAAAAATTTAATTTACAGTATGGGGACAGTGTTCGCATTGTTTTCACATTCACTGCATCATGAAGTGGCTGCATTCCCAGCAAACTAGCAGTTTGTGTCCAATGTGCCGTCAGGAATGGAAATTTAAGGAATAAATAAAGGATATTGTCGGCATCCTCCAGGTGTCAGCACTAAATCAACATTTAGGTAAGAATTAAAAATTGAAATGTGAATAGAGACAATTTTTTTTCTTTCACTCTGACTTCATTTCACTGTATTCTAATTAGAAGAAAACGGGAATTTGATAAATCGGTGCTCGAAAACGGATATTTGAATTCAATAAAATGCATAGCGTTAATCGGTCTTTTAGCCTTCCCATTTCGTGTTCAACGTTCCATGACGAGTTAATCAACAAAACGTGTGTGCATTTGAAAGGTAGAATTTCAATTAAAATTCCGAGATAATGACTGAGACAGGTGTCGTTTAATTCAATAGAAAAAAACACAGAAGTACTACGATTCCTCTACGATAATTGTTTTTTTTTTTCATTCGAAAAGGTCAATTTTGAACTGGAGAAATCCATTAAAACAAGATAATTTTTTTTTCTACTCAGAATATCTCGGAAATTAAACGGGATAGAGCGATTCTGCTTGAATCCTTTTTTCGTTGAGAATTTTCACGAGCAACAGAGCTGTCTTGGTGCCAAAAAAGCGTATCTCCATTATTTTTCGAGATATATATTTTTTTTCTCAAAAAGAAGACGAAAAAGAAGGTATTATCACTGATAAGATTGAAAAAGGGGGTATTGAATGTGCCCCACGTCCCTGAGAATCTCGGCAAAAGCCACAAAGAAGTAGAGAGGGGAGGACAGGAATACAGATGCCTAATACCCCCCCTCCATTGACCTCCCTCTTCCTCAATCTCCTTTTTCTTCTTTATCTCCTCTCTTTTTTTTTTCTTCATTTTTACCTCATTTTTTTTTTTTTTTTTTGGTCAACTGAGATGGGGAGTAACTCTTCCGCGAGATACTACGGTATCCTGATCACCCACACAATCCCACAAAATTCAGCATAATGAAACACAGAAGCACGATAGAATACATGTTCTCAACGAAATGAATACTACCCAGGTAAGAAAAATACTGTCCCCTTCTCCTTTCAAACATGACTCTTGAATGCGCGAGTGAAACAGAAATAGTCACAGCGTACACTTCGTTTTGGAGTGGTAGAGTCACGTGGGTTATTTAACCGAATGCGAAGGATGTTTGCGGGTTTTTGAGGAGAGTTAGTTTGCTGTTGATTTCACTGCAGTTGAGAAGTGCATATATATATATATATAAATCGTCTTTAGATCCCCTTAAATGTGATAGAAAATAAACGTGATAATTGCAGTTTTTTCATCGAAATTTTTTCCTCTCTTGAAAAAGAGATTGTGGGAGTGTCTCCAGAAATGTCGACTTATTACAGGTTGTGAAGGAAATCCGGAATAATGTGTCTTTGTCTTCTGCTCCAAGTACAGAGTGATGTAACTCATGGCGTGTTTTTTTTTTAACCATTGAATTTACCTAGGGGTCTAGTGTTTCAGATATTTGAGATTATAAAATATTAAATAATGCAGTTGGCAGCAAACAGACCTCATCCACCTCCAGTACCACCTAGACCAAGTAGGCAAGTAGTGGCTGAGGCATTGAAAAAAACACCAAAATTACCATGTCCAACGAGACAAGCACCACCACCACCAAATACAAAACCATGGAGACCAGATGATAAATCTGCTGGTCGTACTATAATCTACGAGTCATCAAAAAATCAAGCAACAAAATCCATTAATTTACGAGGTACAATTGACCTGGAGAAAAGGCAAGAATCTCGCTGGAGTGAAAGGATTGAAAATAATCGGGAAAGGCAGGAGCAACAACAACCGGCTCAACTGCCTGAATTAAACGTTAAGTGCAATGAAATTTTACGGGATTCTAGTAAAAAAGAATCTCAAGGAAATCATGATACTAGAGTAATAATAAACCGGAAGGATGTTGTTAAGAGTGATTCTATACCGCAAGTTTGTAAAGTTCAAGGTACTGATGATTTTACTGATGAGAAAAATGGAATTGTTGTGGATAAAAAAATTGCGGTGGATGAGATTATTGTTGAGGATAAATTAACAATGGAATTATTAAATAATACGATATCGAGTGATGATTGTGCTACAGTTGTTGTTGTTGTAGAGGAACCAGAGCATAAAATCACTATCAATGAGGACAATAAAGACAATATACAGCATCAAGATTGGCTAGAGGCTGGTGTCCGTTATTCATCAACAAAAATAACACTGGGTGATGATAAAATCAGCGATCATCCCATCGAAATTCATGATACGAATGAAAATTTTGATTGTGACAATGAAAATGAGGAGAGAATTAAATTTGACCTCGATTTTTCCAGGTACTGGGGCTTGAGATGGTATCTTAGCGAATTCGGATTCTGTTAATCCCTTTATTTTCTTGGTGCTATATCGAAGATGATATTTTTTTTTAATTTCTCTGAATTGTTTCATGATTTCTGTCCGTTTAGTTTAAGAGATATGAATTATCAAAGTCAGTGAAAATAGTGGCAGTCGAGATGAAACGCCCTAAATCGGACAGAAATAACGTAATTACTAATAATCACATGGTTGACCCATTATTTAAATACAATCGGCCAAGTGAAGAGCACTTTAACTAAATAATAGAAGAAAAAATTATTCAATTCACCGTATAGTTATTGAGAAATTTGAATTAGAAGGTAGTCGTAACTATTTGCCTCTCTCTTTATCTCATGCATGTGATGGGAGATTAGTAAAAAAATTATGTTCACATGCTGAAGACATGACTTTCGAATAGTTTAATCATTTTTTCGGTTGAATTGAAGCATTCTTTCCCGAATTATCGGCAATTAATTAGAAACTAACACACTAATCCTCAGTCTTTTCTCTGTTCTAGAGACCATTCTCTGAGATACTATCGCAAATAAATATTTATTATTGAATCGAGCAAATAGAAAATTTAAATAGGTGAAAATAACAATTTGGATACTGATCGCGTGTCTTACATCGATTGAGAACAAAAGAAAAAAATTCGATCTTTTCTATCTCTATGCGCTACTTCACGTTTCTATCAGTGGAAAATTTATACGTTCGAGTGAATCGCAAATCCCGAGAAGCTCATTAACATATTGGCCCGAACGGGTCAGTGGAACGTATTTTTCAATTTAAAAGAGAGCCTCGAGATTGTAACTATTGTATTGGGCTTTAATAGTTTATTATGCATTAATTTATTTGTGATTATGTCCATTTTAACTAGGCTCTTGATTATGTTTCTCTTTTATTTTTGGGGTAAATTCAATGAGAACAAAAAAGATAGATAGATAGATTTATTCAGTCTTGGACTCAAGAGTCCATCAGACCAAGATAATACAAACAAAAAAAATTGTGTGGAGATGCTACATAGTAACTTTACATTATTTAATATAATAGCAAAATTAAATTTTTAAATTTTAAATTCAATTGAAAAAGATACAAAAATAAAATTTTTTAAACAAAATTCTTGAAATTTTAACCACTTCTAGTGTCAAATTTGCACGCTGTATTGTTCATATTTTCAGATCATAAGCTTTCACTTGGCACTTTTAAATTTCTTAATTCAATTGAAAATAGTACAAAGTAGAAAAAATTAAAATAAAAAAAATTAGATTTTTAACAGAATTTTCAACAGAATTTTTATTTTTTAACAGAGAGAATAATTTTTTTCTTTGCCAAAGTAATGGAGATACGTCTTTTTTAGCTTGATCACAAGAAAAGGATTATGAAATATTCTGCGAAAATGGATGAGATTTTAGTGTTGAGAAGTTTAAAAAAAAGGAATTTTCCTTTTTTTGCCATTTGTTTTTGAAAAATGTCTTGGAAACTAATGGAGTTGCGCTTTTTTCATCCAAGTGTTTTTGATTTTTTAGAGAACTTTAAGAGCTAACAAAGTGTATCAGGGTAAGAACGACGTATCTCCATTAATTTCCGAGAAACTATCAAAAAAAAAAGTGAAAAATGGAATTATCCTGTTTTACTTTTTTCTCTGCTGAATTGATAAAAAGAAATGAACAAATAATATAGGACGCGATTAGTATGTTACCGTTGACACGGACCACTGACACCGATCTCATAATTTAGGTTACAGAATTGTAAACTATTCCACCATTGTGTGTACGAAAAGAGGAAGAGCACGAAAAAAAAAATGATTCCTTTTTTTTTGATTTCAGCATACGTGAAAGAATATCAATGTCGTCGCTACAGGGATTACCACCATTACCACGTAGTCTGAGTGGTTTTAATTTGAGTGAAGGAAGAAGGGACAGCGGTGAACCACCACCACCACCACCAACAAGATCGTCAAGTAAAACATCAAAAAGTAACAAAACACAACAGCAATCAAGCTCCAGGCCTTCACCACCTAGTAGACAACTCACAACTCTCGATACTCAATTGGCTATTCTTAGAAAGGAGATGGTGAGTTACATAATCATTTATTATTCGATGACATTTAAGGTACACTGAGAGAAAAAAATGATTTTATTGAGAAAATTTGTCTTTGAATTGAAAAAAAAAACGAATTTTTTGATCAATTAATTGATTGATGTGAAAATTTTTTCATTGTTGGAACAAGCAATAAAATGATAAATTTGAAAAATCTTCAATTCGTTCTAAATAATTAATAAAAATGAATTAATTCCAATCTACTAATTTCTAAAAATTAATAATTATTGACTCTTCTCAGTTTCAAGAAATTCAATTGTTGGGAGAAATCATTTTTTCCTCAGTTTAATGATATTTATATTTAATTTAAAGTTCACGTGATATTGGAAATTTCCAATCTTTTTATTTCTCAATAAAATATATTTTTTCTCTCAGTGTAGTATTCCAGTGAACTCGAGTACAGTTAACAAAAATGATATTTTTCTTACGTTTTTCCGAATATTTTCATGATTTATGAATTATTAAAGTTACTCGAAATGACTACGGTGAAGATTGAATGCCCTAAATCGGGTAAAAATAACGAAATTATTGAAAAACCACACAGTTGACCCATTATTTGAAAACTATTGGCAAAACGAACAGCATTTTAACTGAATAATAGAAGATAAAAATATTGAATGCTCCATGTAGTTATAGAGAAATTTTAATTAGGTGATAGTCGTAACTGTTTGCCTCTCTAACTCTATCTTAAACGTATATTCACGTATCAAAAATCTCTGTATTAAATTTCTATGGATGTGTTGTATAGGCAATACTATAGATTTCTTGTGTATGATATTGGAATATTCTTTATAGACACTAGTCAAATTAAGAGGATGAGCACCAAAAGCACAAATCTTGTTGATATTTTGAATACGTGATTGAAGATAAGTGATTTAAAAAAGAATGGAGAAACAGAAAGAATTATATTCACAAGCTGAAGATTTTCGAATAAATTAATCCATTTTTTTGGTAAATTGAAGCACATTTTCCCGAATTATCAGCAATTAATTGAAAACTTACTAATCCTCATTGTTTTCTGTTCTATCGGTCGTACTCTGGGATACTACCTTAAATTAGTGAAGATACTTGAGCTTCAATTTTAGAGTATCTGCATTTTTTATGAGCCCATTATTGTGTGCACTATTCCTAGGGGAGTTCAAGGATCCAATGCAAATGAGCCGACGTGAAAGTGCACTGAGAGCATTAAATTTGATCTTTTTTTTTTATCCTAGGGTTTTGATTGCACATAAATGCAGTTGAAAGGACGTGCCATAGGGCAAATCTCGGGACACAACTCTGACTACCACTTCTCGCTCCCACGCCGTGTATTTTCCTTCAGACGTGACCCCTCCTACTTTCCTCCCTCTTCCCCATCTCACCTCATCCTCATCTCGACTACTTCAGGTTTTTTTTTTTTTCATATTCCTCTTGGTTTCTCCATCTTTCTCTCTCTCAGCACATTCCCTTTTTGCATAGTGTTTTCTGAGTTTCATTTTACGTTCTTTTCCTAACATCGACAATCTTTTTTTTTTTTTTTATCATATTACCCATTGAGACTAGTTCCCACGATCCATGGCACTCAGTACATATATTATAATATGTTTCTTTCTATTACGGAAATCTACCTGTCTGTTGATTATCACAAAAAATTAGACTATTTGGGTAGTACATAATGCCGGGAAATTACTCAACGCCAGTTAAAAAAGGTGGATTATATTATCTCCTTGTAGATAATTTTAATGGATTTTTTTTTTTCCTTTAATTCATGAAGAATTTCTTGTTACGTGAGGAATTTTTCATGGTGACCTATTTTTCAGGGCTTATTTTATTAAAAAAAGCTTTTATGGAAATTCAGTAGCGAAGACGTGGAACAGAAGATTTTATTCGTTTCCCCATTATTTTTCGCAGAATATCTTAGAGAATATAAACGAGATAAAGCGAGATTCTCTCAATTCTGAAGAAGAGAATTTTTTTCTTTTATCTTCTCAACATGGAAATCTCATTCTTTTTTGAAAATATCTCGGAAATTCATGGAGTTGCGCCTTTTTTTTGTAGGGGAAGGTGGGGCAAAATGGACATTAGGGGTAAAATGGACGCATCTAAATTTTTAGGCAAATATTATGGAAAACTCTTGAAATTAATAGAAATATTGGCGGTAGATTATTTTTGATAATTTGATTGGAAAAATGAGGGAATTTTAGTCGGGAAACAAGTGCTGGAATTAATTTTTTTGAGTTTTCAGCGATTTGGACTTTTTTAAGCATTTTTGAGGGGTGACAGCCTTCCTTTTTTTGAAAATTTTCAGTTTTTTGAGAATATCTCCGGTTCTATTCGTCGTATCGTAAAAATTCCGATGCGAGGTGAAAGGTGAGATCATTTGCCATCGATCCATAGGGTTTTCAATTAAAAAATATCGATTTTTAAGGTATTTATGGGCATTCTTGTGAAACAGTTTTGTGAAACAGTTTTTGGCCTATAACTATCCCAAAAATTGATATTTTTGAATTCGAAACCCCATAAATCGATGGGAAATCAGCTTACCTTCCATTTGAGACCAACCCCGAATTGCTACGACCAATAGAACAAGAGATATTTGCAAAAAACTGAAAATTTTCAAAAAACGAAAGGCTTTCACCCCTCAAAAATGCCAAAAAAATAGCGAATTTCCAAAAAAATCGAAAAAAAATACATCTGACGCCCGTTTTCCGGCTAAAATTTTCTCAGCTTTTCAATAGAATCATCGAAAAAAATCCATCCCTAACCGTTTCATTACAGTGTCCATTTTGCCCCACTCTCCCCTACCTTAATCTGTTTTCGTAGCTTTTGAACATTCTTCACAAAAAGATTAGAACAAAGAAATGCGCTTCTCCATTAGTGTTCGAGATATTCTCAAATAAAGATCGTTAAAAAAAAATTCATATATTCCTCATTATCTTGTAACTAATTGTCTCCAATTATTTCTAAAATTCGTAAATTTTTGAATCTTCTAATTGACGCTTCTTTTTTTATTTCAAAAACTTGCAGTTTGGATTACGTCAGTTGGATCTGTCTCTTCTCTCACAATTGTGGTCATTAAACGAGTCAATTCAAGAATTTCGCCAGTTGCTTCAAGAACAGGAGGATCGTGCACCATCATCATCACCAAGCAGTGAAGATGGTGATGAGAGTACTTACCATGTGCATCCACCGCCACCACCTAGAAGACCAGCGCCTCTCCTTCATCACCACAGGCCACCAAGACCACCGAGACCATTGAGACCACCACCAAGCGACGATTCACCATCCAGTGAAGAATATGGAGCAGTTTGACAAAAGAAAGCATCACGACAATGACGTTAAAAGTTTCTTCCTCGTTTTTCCTCTTTCTGCCCATTTTTAGAATTCAGTAGCAAAGATATAGAACAGGATTTATTATCATTATTAAAGTCTCTGCAACTAATGAAGATGCGCCCTTTCTGCTCTAATTTTTTTTGCAGAGCAAATCAATAGCTTCAAAAAGAAGGATTAACGCAAAATCGCTCTATCTCACTTATTTTCCGAGACATTCCCCAAAAATCATGAGATTTTCATCTTAAAGAACTGAAAGAAGAAAATTTTCCTCTTTGCCGTTTGTTTTTTAAGAATATCTCAGAATTTAAGCGAGATAGGG
Organism: Aleiodes alternator; assembly: GCA_963921955.1. Lineage (NCBI taxonomy): Eukaryota > Metazoa > Arthropoda > Insecta > Hymenoptera > Braconidae > Aleiodes > Aleiodes alternator. The sequence goes on from OY998097.1 coordinate 620,716, forward strand.
GGATTTCGTCTCAATCCTTCTCAAAAAATTATTGAATAAAAGAGTCGACTCATCCCGTTCTACGTCTTCTACTGATTTTTTTTTTTCTGTAAATCAGACATCTAGTATGTCATTCAAGTCCGTCAGAATAATCTGAATGCCTTCTTTATCGAATTGTTAATAAATAATTATAAAAACGAGTGGAGAAAGAGCCAAATTTTGCGGATATCTGTGAAATTATGTCCACAATATCCCATTGATCTCAATCCGTCGTATGAAAATATTGGAGAGCTGTGAGAGATTTGTATTCTTTTCAAGATGCAACAGGGTGTTTTAGTGTTGACCAGGAGGTTCATACCTTCATGGGCGAAAGTAATGATGTAAAATTAATTCCTTTCTTTTCAATGATGATAAACTTTCAACGAATTTTTGTATTTGGCCCTCTGCTTTTTTTTCGTGTGGGTGCCGTTAAAGATGGCTTATAACGTGTGATTTTTCTCTAAATGGTATATAATGTATAGAGTTTGAATTGTTATGTCCATTCCACTTGTATATTTTTTTCTATTGAGAGTAAGTGATATGTGAATGATTATAAATATTTAATAAATGGAAATTTTTAATCCAAATAAAAAGACCATTTTACCTGGAATATCGATTTGTCCATTTTTTTTGGAGATTATCTCGGAAACTGAACGAGATACAATTTTTTCTGCACAGAATTTCAAGAACTACAAAAAAGAATTATTCTAAAAATTCACCGGTTTTTTTTTGGAGTAAAGAGGCTTTCTGGAAAATATGAAAAAATGGGAAGATATTGTAGCGATTCGATTTCGATTTCTGAATTTTTTAATGTGTTTCATTTATGACGAGCCATTAAACGCATATTCCAATATTTCATGATGCTCATAGAGATCATCGTAATAAATGAAAAATACTTCTTTGTTTTTATACCAGAAATTTTGAACAATTCAAAGTCTCCGTTCCATCATTCCACATACGATTTATTTGTTTTTAGTTCTCTTAATTTTGTTTTTTTTTAATTTTTTCAAGCTTCTTAACTCCTCGAAATTTGAATTATAAATTCTCTCACTATTATTTGGATTAATCAATGGGTGAACTCACTCTCGTGGACACTCGAACACTTGCGGAATTTTCTGAAATTTTTCTGATTTCAGCCAAGAATTGGAGGACTAATAAGAACAAACACTTAAATTAAGTGACTGCACATTCTTAAATTAAGAAAACATTTTTCTCTGTGTATATTGCATGCAGCAGAGTGTTTCGAATTCAAGGAACCCTCCAAAAATCACTCTGGTGTCGTCAATTTTTGATATTTTTTGCTGATTTTTTTCTTTGAAACTCGAGTATATGTTGAATCACTCTATCAAATATTATTCTTCTATTCCCTTTTTAAAAAAATCAAAACAACGCTTATTATTCGAATGCTTTGAATTACTCGAATTATTTGAATACTTTGAATTATTCGATTTATTTGAATTATTTGACTTATTTGAATAATTCGAATTATTTGAATTATTCGAATTATCTAAATTATTTGAATTCTTTATCAAACTCTATCAAATGTTATTCTTCTATTCCCTCTTTAAAAAAATCAAAACAACGCTTATTATTCGAATGCTTTGAATTACTCGAATTATTTGAATTATTTGAATTATTCGAATACATCGAATTATTCGAATTATTTGAATAATTCGAATACTTTGAATTATTCGAATAATTCGAATACTTCGAGCTATTCGAATTATTCGGATACTTTGAATTATTTGAATGTTTCGAATATTTCGAATCGAATTTGAATCGAATTATTTGAATTTAATTCGAGGTGAATTATTCGAACTTTCGAATATTCGCACACCCCTAATAATAATAATAACACTTGTACAAAAACACTTTACCTGTTCCATTTTGTACTTGATATGGAAAAGTTACGAAAAAAATCCCATTTCGTGTCCCTCATTCAAAATAATCGCGGCGAGTTTAGCGCCACAGCTTCCAGCGAATGAATAGACATCGGCTTTCTTCGGCTCCCATGCCCCACCACATAAACTTTGGCTTCGGCACGCCTCGGGTGCTGATTCTTTCCTTAGTACCGTCGTCCAAGCCAAAGAAATATCCTCCGAAGTCGCCCGAGGCTAAAATTTACATGTTGCAGCATACGATCCGAATATTTCCGAGGTCACTTCATTGGCCAGTACGACTTTAGTACTATATATACTGCGTTTACCGATTGTACGAATGGAGTAAACTGCACGTGTTTGAATTTTCATGGTTATGTTAACCCAATAAACAACAATAAGATATGAGTGACCGATCAGATCATCCAAAAATGAGTGAAAATCATGAAGAAACAGAGGTAATAGGTGCCAAGCGAAAGAAGAAACGTTCGGCCAATCAAATGGCGAAGAAATTTGCCAGGAGACGAGACCCAGGTCATGGAAGTGAACTGGACACCGAGAGTTATCAGTATATGGTGAGAATTCTTGAAGTACTACGTACAGAATTTCCTGCAATGGACGATAAACTAATGTTTGTTGATAATGTTTACGAGCAAACAATAGGCAATGAACTGGATTATGCTAAAAATCAAGTAGGTTCACGTGTCCTAGACTCATTGATGAAATATGCTAGTCTCGAGGTAATTGAGAGACTTTCGGATGCTTTTAATGGATCTCTGAGACCAATCTGCAGTGATAGATTTGCTAGTCACGTGCTGGAGAAAATGATTCAAACATGTGCAGACAGGGGCAACAAAAGAGCAAAACTGGCTGAAGGAGGTGAGGATCTGGTTCCTGTTGAACATGCAGAAATTCCAAAGTACAATGAGATTGCACTGAAACTATGTAAATATGTAACGAATAACATAGAAGAATTTGCTCATGATACTTATGCAAATCATGTATTGAGAAGAGCGATTTATTGTCTTGGGGGACTGATAGACGAAGAGGGAGAGCAATCGAAGAAAAAACTTGCGAGAAGAGAGGTCATTCAAGAGTACAAGGATCTCTTAATAGCATCTGCTAAGCGCTTGATAAATTGGCCACAGCTCAGAGAATTCGGGAGAAATGAGTTGACCTCAGGACTATTGCAGACGTACCTCCAAGCACTCAAGGTAGTATTCCAGCAAACTTGAGTAGGGGAAGGTGGGGCAAAATGGACATCGGGGGTACAATGGACACATCTAAATTTTCAGGCAAACATTATGAAATTTTCTTGAAATCAATAGAAATATTGGCGGTAGATTGTTTCTGATGATTTCATTGGGAAGCTGAGGAAATTTTGGGCGGGAAACAAGTGCCGGCATTGATTTTTTTTGAATTTTTGGCGATTTTGACTTTTTTGAGCAGTTTAGAGGGGGAAAAGCCTTCCTTTTTTTGAAAATTTTCAGTTTTTTGAGAATATCTTCGGTTCTATTTGTCGTAGCGTAAAAATTTCAACGGGAGATGAAAGGTGAGATCATTTGCCATCGATTCATAGGGTTTTCAATCGAAAAATATCGATTTTTAAGGTATTTATGGGCATTTTTGTGGAACTGTTTTGTGAAACAGTTTTTGGCCTATAACTATCACAGAAATTGATATTTTTGAATTCAAAATCCCATAAATCGATGGGAAATGAGCTCACCTTTCATTTAAGATCAATCCCGAATTTCTACGACCAATAGAACTAGAGATATTTACGAAAAACTGAAGATTTTCGAAAAAGGAAAGGCTTACCCCTCAAAAATGCCAAAAAATATCGAATTTTCAAAAAAATCTAAAAAAATACATCTGAGACTCGTTTTCCGGCTGAAATTTCCTCAGCTTTTCAATAGAATCATCAAAAAAAATCCATCTCTAACCGTTTCATCACAGTGTCCATTTTGCCCCACTCCCCCTTATAGTTAAGGGAGTTCATCCGGTAACTGAATTAACAGACCAATAATTATGAAAAAATTACAATATACTTCTGAAAATCCAAAAAGTCATCCTTTAAAATTTCTCTTCGGATATCTTGTTCGGGAGAAATTAATAAATGAAGATTTTCCAATTAACACGGTCCCTCATGGGTTTTCGTCTATAAACTAGACTTTGGGTGCGCGCACCTTTTTTGCATGGTGCTCTTGAAAATTTATATATATTTTTACACATATTTCTGAATTGACCGTCATTGAAATGAAGAAAAATGAATGTAAAGCGCGTTTTCACGTACAAAAAGCAGCAATTTGCCCGTTTGAAGAAGAAATACGTTTTTTTTTTTAATTATGTTTGATGAGCGATGGGAAATTGATAATGTAAAAAATTATATTTACCAGCTGAAGATATGACTTTCGAATAGTTCAATCACTTCTTAATGTAAAGTAAAGCACCTTTTCCCGAATTATCAGAAATTAATTGTAAACTAATTTATAAATCCTCATTTTTTTCTGTTTCATCAACCGTATCCTGGATTACTGCCTCAAGGACGTGGATCCAAAGTTGACGACATCGATGATAAAGAAAATAATCTCTGAATGCTTCACGGAAAACAGCGATGGCTCATTATCAAATATCTTTGAATCTGAAAGTTCGCTGAGACTTTTAGAAGCTAGTCTCGCATGTTCTACTGTGAAGATGTATGGAAAGCTCTACAAAAAGCTGTTCAAAGGAAGTCTAAAGGAGTTGTCGATGCGGCAAGGAGCAAATTTTACGGTTCAACGATTGTTGGATTATTGTCCAACGAAGGAGGAGTTTGAGCCGATTTTTGACGAAGTAGCTGAAGGTTTTTTGGAGATATTGGCGAAACAGCATACTGGAGTTTTGTCGAGTTTGGCGAATGCTTGTTTGCGACTGCAGGCAAAGCAGGGACCTTTCGTTCTTACTGTCACAAAAGCGCTGGGATGTGAGCAGCAAGAGCGTCAGGCTTTAGGGGTTCCCCTAATTTCGAGATTGGTGAAGTTCGAGGAATATGAAGCGGCGAGAAAGGACAATAGGAAAATACCGATTCATCTTCACGGTAGTTTAATTCTTCAAGCGATTCTACAATTCAATAAACCAATAAAAATTGTTAATTCAATTTTTTCGATGGAGGGTGAGGAATTGGCGGAATTGTTCAGTGATCCGAAAGGCAGCAGAATTCTCGATGCATTCATGGATAGCAAATTTGTGGGTGAAAAGAGCCGGGAAAAATTAGGGAAACAGCTGAAGGGACACTGGGTTAAGCTTGCGTGTGGTATACATGGTTCGCGTTGTCTCGATAAAATTTGGCAGTACTCCAAGGACAATCAGAAGATTCACATTATGGAGGAATTGGCGGCAGTTGGAGAGGCACTTAATTCAACGAAAACTGGAAGGCTTATTTCTACGAAGCTCAATGTACCGCTTTACAGTAGAAATAGAAAAGATTGGAGTGATGCACAAGGAAAAGAGGACAAAACTAGGGCAGCTTTTGCAAGTATAATTGGGGAAAAGAAATCCATCAAGTGATAATATTTAAACAGTCATATTTTTTTTCCTTCCATTTGTACATACATTTAATAAAAAAATGTTTTTTTTTTTGAGAAAAAAAGTTGCTTTCTTTTTTTAGCGATACATCTGAATTTGAAATTATTAGTAATCATTGATAGGGACATTACAGTGACGCAGAATTATGTATTTAATTTTATCTTCTTTTGATAATTACAATTTTTTTTTTTTTTTTGTGGCTCTTTTTGGATTCAGGGATACATTTAGATTTTTTCTATTGTTGAGATTGAGCAAAGTATCCTAATGCAAATTAATCCAAGAGTACAATATAGCTTTTTTTTTGGCAATGTCAACATTATTTTTATGACTAGAATAGTGCGCGATTAAATTTTATTAAATTAAAGAATTATTATTATTATTTATACATTAGATTGTATCTATTCAATTGACTAGGATGAAAAGGTAGTGCAGTATTCTGTTTAAACAATTATTCAACAAAAACATGGTAACAATACTAATTTTTTTTTTTATTATAATTAAAATCACGTGCTCTGTGAGAATTGACTTAATTTCTACGTTGAAGGTAAATTGTTTTTTTTTTTTTCTTTTCATTTAAACTTGATTCAATATTTACGATTATTTATAATAAAACGTCTTTTATCATTTCTATTGAATATAAATTAAGGAAAAATAATTAATAAATTATATTGCAGATACGTTATAACAATGCAGATTCTCGAAAACAAAAATTTTAAATTTTTAATTTCAATAGTGAAGAGGTAAAACAGAAGATTTTTAATGGAATATCTAGGAAACTAAGCGAGATAAGGTGATTTTGTCCTCATCTTCTTTTTTAGATAGTTAAGTGAGATAGCGCCTTTTCTGTTGAAATTTTTTTTGTGAAAAATTTCAAGAGCTACAGAAACGGATTTGGGTGAATGGAGTGTATTTCCATTAATTTCCGAAATATTCTCAAAAAAGAATGATATTTCAATGCTGGAAAGGTAAAATAAGAGAATTCTCTTCTTTGCCGTTTGTTTCTGCAGAATATCATGGAAACTAAGCAAGATAGTACATTTTTTGTTGAGACTCTTTTTTGCACATTCTCAAAAAAAAAAAAATCCTGCTCATTTTCCGGGACATTCCTCCAGAAAGATGAGATTTCAGTTTTGAGAAAATAAAGAAAAAGAAAATCTCGGCACTAAGCGAGATAGAGGAATTGCACCCAAATCGTTTTTTGCAGAAAATTTCAAGACATTTCTTACGAAAAACGATGCAGCCAAAATTACTTTATCTCGTTTAGTTTCCGAGATATTTTCAAGCAATGATTGGAAGAAAGAATTGATTTTGTGTTATCTCTTCACTACTGAAAAATACCGGTAAAAATCTTGTTATTATCATTAAATTTCATTGACTAAACTCATTGCAGAAAATGAGGATAAATTTTACGATTAAAATGGTAAAGAACCGTGTAATTTTTTCGATACAGTTTTCGATACAGTCACTTCCCTTTGGCGGTATTTGATGCCGCACTGTCTATTTCATTCGTACTATTAAGTGTATTAGCAGCTCTCGGTGGGCTTCGGGATGAAGAACGTCTTGTTTCTCTTGTAGAATTAGAATTGCATGAAGTATAATGCCCACCGGTTTCCCAGTCACGATGTTGGCAAAATGGTCCACAGTATCTGGCAATTCCACAGCCACCGCAGGTCTCCAAAGCTGGTCGCCCACAATTCCAGCAATTCTGAAATAATTGCAATAATTAGAAAATTTACGTTAAATTTTTTTCAATTGAGGTAGTATTCCATCAAACGCGCCTTAAAACAGGAAAAAATGAGGATTTGTAGGTCAGTTTCCAATTAATTGCTGATAATTCGAGGAAACGTCCTTTAATTTATTGGAAAAAGCGATTTTAACAATTCGAAAGTCATATCTTCTTATGAATATAATTTTTTTTTGTTTCTCGAATTTTTTTCACATCTTATAGGGAATTTCTATAAAAAGATTTCTAGAGGATTCATTCTACGAAGAATCCTAGAAGTTCATCGTATAGGGGAAGGTGGGGCGAAATGGACATAAGGGGTAAAATGGACACATCTAAATTTTCATGGTTTTATCCTGAAAAACGCTCTAAATTGATAAAAATAATGGAGGTAGAATTTTTTCAATGATTTCATTGAAAAGCTGAGGAAATTTTAGGCGGAAAATATGGGTGAAAATTTTTTTTTCGCATTTTGGAAAAAAAAAATTTTTTCACTCAATCTGGAAGGGTACCCCCTTTCGATTTTTTCGAAAAATGGTTTTTCAATAATATTTCCGGTTCCATTCGTCGTAGCGATTCGCGGGTAGTCTCAAATTGAAGGGGAGCTCATTTCTCACATTTTCGTTAAAGTCTCATTAATTTTTATCGAAAATTACGGAAGTTACAGCCCAAAAACTGATTTCCACAAATTGCCCTGTAATTTCGTCAATTTTTGATAAAAATCAATGGGACTTTAACGAAAATATGAGGAATGAGCTCCCCTTCAATCTGAGACCACCCGCAAATCGCTATGACGAATAGAACCGGAGATATCATCAAAAAACCATTTTTTGAAAAAACTCAAATGGGATACTCTTCAATTTTGGCGCAAAAAAATGAAAATTTTCAAAAATTCGAAAAAATTGATTCCGACACATATTTTCCCCCTAAAATTCCCTCAGCTTTCCAATGGAATCATTAAAAAAAATGTAACTTCGACTGTTTCCTTTGAATGTCCATTTTGCCCCACTTTCCCCTATACGAAATAATTATGAAAAAATTCAGAAAAGTGTCATTTTTGGTACATTATGAAACAATAAGGATTTAACTGTACTCAAATCCACTGAGATACTGTCTTAAATAAAAAAAGAATTAAAAAAACTCACAGAGCCAACAACGCTGAGATGAAGACTATCTTTATCATCATCACCAGATGTTGGATTTTTTGCTGATTCGGTGGTGGCATGACTGCTAACTCTGAGAAAGGGCCCCTGTCTTATTGAACTATGCGTTCTTTGTGCAAGGGGATGATCCAGAAGCTGTTGAACCCTTAAACGTTCATTCGCCCGTGACTCAGCAACTGCTGCAGCAACAGCACGCTGGACTTCTGCCATGGCAGCACGTTTCACCTCCTGCACTGCTTCTTCTAGACGAAAAGAGAATAACATAATTATGTAAATCAATAGATTCTTACAAGATCGTCGTCTTAGTAGGAAAAAGACGTAAGTGCCATTCATCCTACTCTTTTCCTTTTTTATAAAAAAAATAGGGTGTAATTTTTGTAATACAATCGATTACTCTCCCCTTTTTCCGATGATTTACAGAATTTTTGGGTTCGAAACAAATAAATACATGCCGCACATACGCTTCTTTGTTTTTAATCATCTTTCTTAACTATAAATTACCCGAATAAAAATCATAATAACAAAAGGGCATAAATGCCGGTGATATGCCTTTTTGTTATCAACTCTTGTGATATTTCAAAAATTTCCTAACATTATCAATAAAAAAAAGAGCGTATGTTTAGGAAATACATTATTTTGGTAACATGAACTTCTAGCAGATGAAATAATCTCGTATTTTCAAACACACGCCCTTTTCCCTTTGAAAAATGTTTTTTTTCCAGCACTCACGACGTTTTGCTTTTAGGATGACACTATGATATCTTACACAGAGAAAAATGTTTTCTTAATTTAAGAATGGGCAGTCACTTAATTTAAGAACGGCAGGTCACTTGAATTAAGTGACTTTTCTCACTTAAATCAAGTGACTTTTTCTTTCTTATTTTAAGAAAGTAAAAGTAACTTAAATTAAGTGACTTTTTCCACTTAAATCAAGTGACTTTTTCTTTCTTAATTTAAGAAAATAAAAGTAACTTAAATTAAGTGAGTTTTCTCACTTAAATCAAGTGACTTTTTCTTTCTTAATTTAAGAAAGTAAAAGTAACTTAAATTAAGTGACTTTTTCCACTTAAATCAAGTGACTTTTTCTTTCTTAATTTAAGAAAATAAAAGTAACTTAAATTAAGTGAGTTTTCTCACTTAAATCAAGTGACTTTTTCTTTCTTAATTTAAGAAAGTAAAAGTAACTTAAATTAAGTGACTTTTTTCACTTAAATCAAGTGACTTTTTCTTTCTTAATTTAAGAAAGTAAAAGTCACTTAAATTAAGTGAGTTTTCTCACTTAAATCAAGTGATTTTTCCTTCCTTAATTTAAGAAAATAAAAGTAACTTAAATTAAGTGACTTTTTTCACTTAAATCAAGTGACTTTTTCTTTCTTAATTTAAGAAAGTAAAAGTCACTTAAATTAAGTGAGTTTTCACACTTAAATCAAGTGACTTTTTCTTTCTTAATTTAAGAAAGTAAAAGTCACTCAACTTAAGTGACTTTTCTCACTTAAATCAAGTGACTTTTTCTTTCTTAATTTAAGAAAGTAAAAGTAACTTAAATTAAGTGAGTTTTCACACTTAAATCAAGTGACTTTTTCTTTCTTAATTTAAGAAAGTAAAAGTCACTCAACTTAAGTGACTTTTCTCACTTAAATCAAGTGACTTTTTCTTTCTTAATTTAAGAAAGTAAAAGTAACTTAAATTAAGTGACTTTTTTCACTTAAATCAAGTGACTTTTTCTTTCTCAATTTAAGAAAATAAAACTCACTTGAATCAAGTTAGTTTTCTCACTTAAATCAAGTGACTTTTCTTTCTGAATTTAAGTGACCTGCACATTCTTAAATTAAAAAAACAGTTTTTATCTGTGTAACCCGTTGCTTCACAAAAAGCACGAATTGTCCCTTAATAGCGCGTATTGGGGCAAACATGTAAATCGAAGAGTTCATATGGTAATGAAATGAAATTACCAGCTCTACGTTTAACTTCAGCAGCAACTCTGTCTTCAGTAGCGCGTATTGTTTGTGCAACAATTTCACCAGATAAACGTTTTAAATTGCCATCGCGATCTCCACTGTTAGATGATTCAATTTGTGTGGTATTTGTAGTAGAAAGATTGTTACCATTACTCGTGCCATTTTGCGTACAAGCCAATCCGGAAGCAGGTGTTGCAGCAGCTGGACTTGAACATCCGCGTCTCTGCAGTATCACAAGTGCACGTTTTGTTTTCTCTACCATACCAAGTATACAATTCAGCATAACGTGAATATTCTTCCATTCGTCATCCAAACTCGAGCCATTTTGTATTTGTCCAGGTAAGTGATTAATTTGTTGGGGCAAAGCTTGTGAATGACCTGGACCAAATGATGAGAGCTGATTAATTTGTACCAAATTTGGTGGTACGTGTGATTGTGTGTGGCTCTGAATTGTATTCCCTGATGAATGAAGTGGATGATACCAGCAGTATGGATCTGATTGGTGCTGATGATGTCCATGGTGATTCCAGGCACCATTATTATTGCGTTTTCCGTAAATTGACGGCTCTTCACTGTTATTCTCGTAATACCTTTCAATTGTAAAAAACAAAAAATATATCAAGTGTGAGTCTTTTTTTTTTTGATAATATCTCGGAAATTGAGGGAAGTAGCGAAATTTTTTGGAGAATTCTTTTTTGAAGCTCTTAAAATTTTCAACAATAAAGGAGTGAAAAGGTGCTATCTCGCTTAGTTTTCGAGATGTTGGCAGAAAAAAAATGAGATTTCAGTGTTGACAAGAAAAAAAAAGAGAATTCTCTTTTTTTTTCGTTTGTTGAGAAGAAGCGTAAACATTAGCTCTTTCTTAATTTCATATTTTTTTCTATATCTAATTTTTGAGAATATTTCGATAATTAATGGAGATACGCTCTTTTTGTCTTAAGATGGCTTTATAGAGAATTTTCAATAGTTACAGAAGAAGAATAGGACAGAAAAGACGTATGTCCATTAATTTTTGGGAGATTTGGAAAAAAAAAGAATGATAAAAAATGGCTTTTGAAAAAGCTCGAGAAATAAGCGAGATAGCACAATTTTACTCTGATCCCGATACGTGAAAATTTTCAGGAGATACAAGAGTGTGCCAAAGCAAAATTGACAGAAAAAAAATTATTTTGCTACTGAATAGTTTTTCTGCCGTTTATTCATGACTATTATTTCAGGAATTCAGCGAAATAGGATCATTGCGCCTGAATTTTTTTTCGTAGATCATTTCAAGAGCCATCAAAGACCAGATTTGGATGAAATCGTTCTATCTCTCTTACTTTCTGAGATATTAAAAAAAAATCGCTGTTTAATTTTTTCTAAAATGGAGAAAAATGATGGAGATACGCCCTTTTCACCCCAAGTTTTCTTCTTGTACACAGAGAAAAATGCTTTCTTAATTTAAGAATGTGCAGTCACTTAATTTAAGAATGTGCAGGTCACTTAAATTAAGAAAGAAAAGTCACTTGATTTAAGTGAGAAAACTCACTTGACTTAAGTGAGAAAAATCCCTTAATTTAAGTGAGTTTTATTTTCTTAAATTAAGAAAGAAGGTCACTTGATTTAAGTGAGAAAAGTCACTTAATTTAAGTGAGTTTTACTTTCTTAAATTAAGAAAGAAAAAGTTACTTGATTTAAGTGAGAAAAGTCACTTGACTTAAGTGAGAAAAATCACTTAATTTAAGTGAGTTTTATTTTCTTAAATTAAGAAAGAAAAAGTCACTTGATTTAAGTGAGAAAAGTCACTTAATTTAAGTGAGTTTTACTTTCTTAAATTAAGAAAGAAAAAGTTACTTGATTTAAGTGAGAAAAGTCACTTGACTTAAGTGAGAAAAATCACTTAATTTAAGTGAGTTTTATTTTCTTAAATTAAGAAAGAAGGTCACTTGATTTAAGTGAGAAAAGTCACTTAATTTAAGTGAGTTTTACTTTCTTAAATTAAGAAAGAAAAAGTTACTTGATTTAAGTGAGAAAAGTCACTTGACTTAAGTGAGAAAAATCCCTTAATTTAAGTGAGTTTTATTTTCTTAAATTAAGAAAGAAGGTCACTTGATTTAAGTGAGAAAAGTCACTTAATTTAAGTGAGTTTTACTTTCTTAAATTAAGAAAGAAAAAGTTACTTGATTTAAGTGAGAAAAGTCACTTGACTTAAGTGAGAAAAATCACTTAATTTAAGTGAGTTTTATTTTCTTAAATTAAGAAAGAAAAAGTCACTTGATTTAAGTGAGAAAAGTCACTTAATTTAAGTGAGTTTTACTTTCTTAAATTAAGAAAGAAAAAGTTACTTGATTTAAGTGAGAAAAGTCACTTGACTTAAGTGAGAAAAATCACTTAATTTAAGTGAGTTTTATTTTCTTAAATTAAGAAAGAAGGTCACTTGATTTAAGTGAGAAAAGTCACTTAATTTAAGTGAGTTTTACTTTCTTAAATTAAGAAAGAAAAAGTTACTTGATTTAAGTGAGAAAAGTCACTTGACTTAAGTGAGAAAAATCCCTTAATTTAAGTGAGTTTTATTTTCTTAAATTAAGAAAGAAGGTCACTTGATTTAAGTGAGAAAAGTCACTTAATTTAAGTGAGTTTTACTTTCTTAAATTAAGAAAGAAAAAGTTACTTGATTTAAGTGAGAAAAGTCACTTGACTTAAGTGAGAAAAATCACTTAATTTAAGTGAGTTTTATTTTCTTAAATTAAGAAAGAAAAAGTCACTTGATTTAAGTGAGAAAAGTCACTTAATTTAAGTGAGTTTTACTTTCTTAAATTAAGAAAGAAAAAGTTACTTGATTTAAGTGAGAAAAGTCACTTGACTTAAGTGAGAAAAATCACTTAATTTAAGTGAGTTTTATTTTCTTAAATTAAGAAAGAAGGTCACTTGATTTAAGTGAGAAAAGTCACTTAATTTAAGTGAGTTTTACTTTCTTAAATTAAGAAAGAAAAAGTTACTTGATTTAAGTGAGAAAAGTCACTTGACTTAAGTGAGAAAAATCCCTTAATTTAAGTGAGTTTTATTTTCTTAAATTAAGAAAGAAGGTCACTTGATTTAAGTGAGAAAAGTCACTTAATTTAAGTGAGTTTTACTTTCTTAAATTAAGAAAGAAAAAGTTACTTGATTTAAGTGAGAAAAGTCACTTGACTTAAGTGAGAAAAATCACTTAATTTAAGTGAGTTTTATTTTCTTAAATTAAGAAAGAAAAAGTCACTTGATTTAAGTGAGAAAAGTCACTTAATTTAAGTGAGTTTTACTTTCTTAAATTAAGAAAGAAAAAGTTACTTGATTTAAGTGAGAAAAGTCACTTGACTTAAGTGAGAAAAATCACTTAATTTAAGTGAGTTTTATTTTCTTAAATTAAGAAAGAAGGTCACTTGATTTAAGTGAGAAAAGTCACTTAATTTAAGTGAGTTTTACTTTCTTAAATTAAGAAAGAAAAAGTTACTTGATTTAAGTGAGAAAAGTCACTTGACTTAAGTGAGAAAAATCCCTTAATTTAAGTGAGTTTTATTTTCTTAAATTAAGAAAGAAGGTCACTTGATTTAAGTGAGAAAAGTCACTTAATTTAAGTGAGTTTTACTTTCTTAAATTAAGAAAGAAAAAGTTACTTGATTTAAGTGAGAAAAGTCACTTGACTTAAGTGAGAAAAATCACTTAATTTAAGTGAGTTTTATTTTCTTAAATTAAGAAAGAAGGTCACTTGATTTAAGTGAGAAAAGTCACTTAATTTAAGTGAGTTTTACTTTCTTAAATTAAGAAAGAAAAAGTTACTTGATTTAAGTGAGAAAAGTCACTTGACTTAAGTGAGAAAAATCACTTAATTTAAGTGAGTTTTATTTTCTTAAATTAAGAAAGAAAAAGTCACTTGATTTAAGTGAGAAAAGTCACTTAATTTAAGTGAGTTTTACTTTCTTAAATTAAGAAAGAAAAAGTTACTTGATTTAAGTGAGAAAAGTCACTTGACTTAAGTGAGAAAAATCACTTAATTTAAGTGAGTTTTATTTTCTTAAATTAAGAAAGAAGGTCACTTGATTTAAGTGAGAAAAGTCACTTAATTTAAGTGAGTTTTACTTTCTTAAATTAAGAAAGAAAAAGTTACTTGATTTAAGTGAGAAAAGTCACTTGACTTAAGTGAGAAAAATCCCTTAATTTAAGTGAGTTTTATTTTCTTAAATTAAGAAAGAAGGTCACTTGATTTAAGTGAGAAAAGTCACTTAATTTAAGTGAGTTTTACTTTCTTAAATTAAGAAAGAAAAAGTTACTTGATTTAAGTGAGAAAAGTCACTTGACTTAAGTGAGAAAAATCCCTTAATTTAAGTGAGTTTTATTTTCTTAAATTAAGAAAGAAGGTCACTTGATTTAAGTGAGAAAAGTCACTTAATTTAAGTGAGTTTTACTTTCTTAAATTAAGAAAGAAAAAGTTACTTGATTTAAGTGAGAAAAGTCACTTGACTTAAGTGAGAAAAATCACTTAATTTAAGTGAGTTTTATTTTCTTAAATTAAGAAAGAAAAAGTCACTTGATTTAAGTGAGAAAAGTCACTTAATTTAAGTGAGTTTTACTTTCTTAAATTAAGAAAGAAAAAGTTACTTGATTTAAGTGAGAAAAGTCACTTGACTTAAGTGAGAAAAATCACTTAATTTAAGTGAGTTTTATTTTCTTAAATTAAGAAAGAAGGTCAC
This sequence comes from Aleiodes alternator, assembly GCA_963921955.1. NCBI lineage: Eukaryota > Metazoa > Arthropoda > Insecta > Hymenoptera > Braconidae > Aleiodes > Aleiodes alternator. Next base: position 635,725 of record OY998097.1, read on the forward strand.
TTGATTTAAGTGAGAAAAGTCACTTAATTTAAGTGAGTTTTACTTTCTTAAATTAAGAAAGAAAAAGTTACTTGATTTAAGTGAGAAAAGTCACTTGACTTAAGTGAGAAAAATCCCTTAATTTAAGTGAGTTTTATTTTCTTAAATTAAGAAAGAAGGTCACTTGATTTAAGTGAGAAAAGTCACTTAATTTAAGTGAGTTTTACTTTCTTAAATTAAGAAAGAAAAAGTTACTTGATTTAAGTGAGAAAAGTCACTTGACTTAAGTGAGAAAAATCACTTAATTTAAGTGAGTTTTATTTTCTTAAATTAAGAAAGAAAAAGTCACTTGATTTAAGTGAGAAAAGTCACTTAATTTAAGTGAGTTTTACTTTCTTAAATTAAGAAAGAAAAAGTTACTTGATTTAAGTGAGAAAAGTCACTTGACTTAAGTGAGAAAAATCACTTAATTTAAGTGAGTTTTATTTTCTTAAATTAAGAAAGAAGGTCACTTGATTTAAGTGAGAAAAGTCACTTAATTTAAGTGAGTTTTACTTTCTTAAATTAAGAAAGAAAAAGTTACTTGATTTAAGTGAGAAAAGTCACTTGACTTAAGTGAGAAAAATCCCTTAATTTAAGTGAGTTTTATTTTCTTAAATTAAGAAAGAAGGTCACTTGATTTAAGTGAGAAAAGTCACTTAATTTAAGTGAGTTTTACTTTCTTAAATTAAGAAAGAAAAAGTTACTTGATTTAAGTGAGAAAAGTCACTTGACTTAAGTGAGAAAAATCACTTAATTTAAGTGAGTTTTATTTTCTTAAATTAAGAAAGAAGGTCACTTGATTTAAGTGAGAAAAGTCACTTAATTTAAGTGAGTTTTACTTTCTTAAATTAAGAAAGAAAAAGTTACTTGATTTAAGTGAGAAAAGTCACTTGACTTAAGTGAGAAAAATCCCTTAATTTAAGTGAGTTTTATTTTCTTAAATTAAGAAAGAAGGTCACTTGATTTAAGTGAGAAAAGTCACTTAATTTAAGTGAGTTTTACTTTCTTAAATTAAGAAAGAAAAAGTTACTTGATTTAAGTGAGAAAAGTCACTTGACTTAAGTGAGAAAAATCCCTTAATTTAAGTGAGTTTTATTTTCTTAAATTAAGAAAGAAAAAGTCACTTGATTTAAGTGAGAAAAGTCACTTAATTTAAGTGAGTTTTACTTTCTTAAATTAAGAAAGAAAAAGTTACTTGATTTAAGTGAGAAAAGTCACTTGACTTAAGTGAGAAAAATCACTTAATTTAAGTGAGTTTTATTTTCTTAAATTAAGAAAGAAAAAGTCACTTGATTTAAGTGAGAAAAGTCACTTAATTTAAGTGAGTTTTACTTTCTTAAATTAAGAAAGAAAAAGTTACTTGATTTAAGTGAGAAAAGTCACTTGACTTAAGTGAGAAAAATCACTTAATTTAAGTGAGTTTTATTTTCTTAAATTAAGAAAGAAAAAGTCACTTGATTTAAGTGAGAAAAGTCACTTAATTTAAGTGAGTTTTACTTTCTTAAATTAAGAAAGAAAAAGTTACTTGATTTAAGTGAGAAAAGTCACTTGACTTAAGTGAGAAAAATCACTTAATTTAAGTGAGTTTTATTTTCTTAAATTAAGAAAGAAAAAGTCACTTGATTTAAGTGAGAAAAGTCAGATTATTTAAGTGACTTGCCATTCTTAAATTAAGTGACTGCACATTCTTAAATTAAGAAAAAAACTTTCTCTGTGTAGCCTGTGAAATCTCTACAAAAACGTATTGGAGTAAAAAGGACGTATCTCCATTATATCTCGAATTATCATGTTGATAATAATAATTTTAATTATCTGCAGGATTTTTTTTTTCGAATTCAAAATCAGTATTAAGCATCTGAGTGTACTTAGGTACTCATAGTGAAAGAGGGAATGGGAATAGCAAGTTCGTAAACCGGTGGCAAAGGTGTGTGTGGTGATATATTGAAAATGTCAGTGGCAGAGACATATCGAGAGGACGCCAGAGCCTCCCGGCTCTCCCCCGCCTTCGTTTTATCGCCTACAGTCTCGCGCCTTCCCATTCCCACCTCTTTTCACTCAAATACATATACTCTCTCTTTCTCTCACACACACACAAACACACATTCGTCTCATCTGTGCTCTCTTAATCGTGCATAAAGCCTGCAACAAAACTACACTCCACCCTTGATATCAAAGCTTGTTCGTTCAAGACACCCGAGTCATTTCAACTGTTTGATCGTGTCAAAAGCATAAATGTGGAGGTAGAGAAAAAAAAAGGAAGGGAGAAAATACATTTTTCATGTATTTCATATATATTTGGAGACCTGTACCCAAAGGGGGTGGAATTAATTAATTTTTTCAACGAAATCCTAAAAAAAAAAGGCAGAAGAGTTTGATAGTATTGTGAGTAAAAAAGTAACGTGAAAAAAAAATATGGAAAATGACAGAAAGTTAATTTGAAAAAGTGTCTGTAAAAGATCAAAGACTAGATTGTGGAAATTAATTGAATTAATATAATGATAATAAATTGTACATAATCCAGTAGCTTTTTTTTGGAGTATATTTGGGAAGCTAATGGCGTTGTGGCTTTTTTACATTAACTCATTTTGGAAGCCCTTGAAATTTTCTACAAAAGTGGATTAGAATAAAGAGGATGTACCGTCAATGGCCCAATTAATGCCACCAAGAGACCTATTCTGCCACATATTTTTCATAGAATAATTATATCTTATCATAAATTCATATTCGATTTTTGCTCGAAAGAACATGGGTTTGGACTATCATTTACATTAATTATTTTCTTGAATTAATGATAAAAATTATTTAATTTATATTTTTGAAAATATTTTGCCCATGGCCCGTTTCATGCCACCATGGCCCGATTTCTGCCATAGAGGGTCCCAATAATTGCCATCAATTAATTTCCATCACTGGTCGTTATTTGTAAATTATTCGTCAATTTGTATGAAAGTCCAATGATTTTACTAACAATCAATACAATTTTCGATTTATTAAATACTTAAATTTTCTCAATATCACACATTGAACTGATGAGACACTCTAACTCCACATGAAGAGCTTCAGGGCTTTATTTTGCTGAGCACGGTGGTCGCATTCAACGGATTAATTTTAGAAATATATCTAGTAGAGAAATATCGGATATTTTGATTGTCCGGTGTCCTCAGAATTTTTTTTTAGCCACTGTTATCAATTACTTAGAGTTGAGAATTCGAATAAGTTCAATAATCACGAAAATGTATGAAAAGTGGCATTAATTGGGCCGATGGCATTAATTGGGCCATTGACGGTATCTCCATCAGTTTTTGAGATATTCACGAAAAAACGTGGAATAAAGGCAACTACTCTGGAATTATCCAAAGAAAATCGCCAATTCAATGGAATGAATTGATTATAAAATAATTAAATTCTGTTGGAATAAGAGAAATTCATTATATTTCACTATTGGAGATTTTTCCCGAATTTTCGAAATCTTTAAAAAAATTAGTTGAGAAATATTTGAAGAAAAAATCGTTTTTTTTTTTTTGAAATTTTCTTACATTATATCCCGACAACCTTCCTTATATGCATTCTTAAAAATCTGTGATATTTCATTATTTGAGATTTACCAGAATTTTCCAAATTTTTTTCCATTTTTTTTTCATTTTTTTTCTTTATTTTTAACGAAATTTTCCACCGATTTCTTGATCTTTCCCTGAAATATCCCGGAAACTGATGGAGATACTCCTTTTTCCGCCCTAATTCAGTAGTGAAGAGGTAAAACGAGATAAGTCTCTTTTTTCCTCATTAAGTTTTTTGGAAAATACCTTAGAAAATAACCGAGAAATAGCAATTTTGCCCTGAAACTCTTTTGTAACTCTTGAAATTCTCTACAAAAACAGATTTTCTTCGAAATGACCTCAAAGATAAGTCGATTTATCCTGTTTTACCTCTTCACTACTGAATTCATTTTTGAAGCTCTTGAAACTCTCTCCAAAAAGAATCAGGCTAAGAAAGTTCGTATCTCCATTACTTTCCACGATATTTGTCCTAAAGAAAAATGGGGAAAAATCGATTATTTCGAAATTGTCCAATAAAAATTGCAAATTCAATGAATAAGTAGAACAATTTTTTTTTTTTTTTTTTTTCGAATAAGTAGAACAATTATTTTCTCCGGGATTAATGAAAATTTTTCGAAAAAATCTATACATATGAGGTGAATATTGTCATAAACGGGACACTTTGTGGCTTTCGGGTTCGTGTTGCCGCAGGTGTGTTACGTCCGTCCCGTGTTGTGAGTTATTGCTAGTGATCGGATAAAATTCAATTCCCCTCTCTGAACCCCCTTTCTCCTACCTATTCTATTCTACCACCTGAAACCACGATAATGTCGATACTTTGGACAAAGAATTAAAAGTATAACAAAACTCACGGTGTATCAGAGGCACGACGTTTCGTTGCCAAATTAGTTGCTCCAGTGTAATGATGCATCGTACTGCTACCAGCATTGTTATGTTGAATTGAATTAATGCTTGAACTTGTACTAGAACGTAGGCTGTAATTTGTTGGATTTGAGGTTGTACCATTGGTGGTATTATCACCGAAGATTTCAACAGTCTCACTGCATGGTGTTGAGCTCACAGTTTCCAGTACTGCTGATTCATTGGCACGTAAATATTGTGCACAAGTCTGCAATTAAAGAATTCAAAGGATTAAAAATTAAAGTAAAAATGAAATTTCCTTGAATTAGAAATGACGAAACGGAATTATTGGATGGAATTCGATATTTCGAATTTAATGCGAAAAATCGTATCGATTAATCGAAATTTTTAATCCCCTTCAGCTGAAGCAAGTTCAACGAAATCCACATAGATAAAGGTGAGCAGAGAATATGAACGGAGAATTTCATAAAATTTGATTTGGCATTTCGCATAAAATATGCTCTAATTATGCATGTTTTATGCACATGACTCTTAGTCTTTATGCTTATGATACACAGAGAAAAATGTTTTCGTAATTTAAGAATGTGCAGTCACTTAATTTGAGAATGTGCAGTCACTTAATTTAAGAATGTGTAGGTCACTTAAATTGAGAAAGAAAAGTCACTTGATTTAAGTGAGAAAACTCACTTGATTTAAGTGAGTTTTACTTTCTTAAATTAAGAAAGAAAAAGTCACTTAATTTAAGTGATTTTTACTTTCTTAAATTGAGAAAGAAAAAGCCATTTAATTTAAGTGATTTTTACTTTCTTAAATTAAGAAAGAAAAAGCCACTTGATTTCAGTGAGAAAAGTCACTTAATTTAAGTGACTTTTACTTTCTTAAATTAAGAAAGAAAAAGTTACTCGATTTAAGTGAGAAAACTCACTTGATTTAAGTGAGAAAACTCACTTGATTTAAGTGAGAAAACTCACTTGATTTAAGTGAGAAAACTCACTTGATTTAAGTGAGTTTTACTTTCTTAAATTAAGAAAGAAAAAGTCACTTAATTTAAGTGATTTTTACTTTCTTAAATTGAGAAAGAAAAAGCCATTTAATTTAAGTGATTTTTACTTTCTTGAATTAAGAAAGAAAAAGCCACTTGATTTAAGTGAGAAAAGTCACTTAATTTAAGTGACTTTTACTTTCTTAAATTAAGAAAGGAAAAGTTACTCGATTTAAGTGAGAAAAGTCACTTAATTTAAGTGACCTGCCATTCTTAAATTAAGTGACTGCACATTCTCGAATTAAGAAAACACTTTTTTCTATGTATGATTCATTGTTCATGATATTTTATGTTTATTTTGAACATATTTTATGTTTATCCTGAACATATTCCATGTTACTTATAATTTCGTATTCTATGCATTCCCAGAACGCATAAAATATGCGCATTATGAGCATATTTTATGCGTTATGCTCAATTAGTGCATATTTTCTGTGCTAATAGCGCATGTTTTATGCAAGAAACAATAGTTCATATTTTATGCACTGCATAGTGCATATAATATGAACAGAAAAATCATATTCTCTGCTCAGCTTTTTCTGTGTGTCAAATGATAGATCGATTCTGAATTTGATTAATCGTATTTTGTCATCGATTAATCGAAATTTTAAAATCGACACCCCAAATGCAATGTGAGATATTGCATTGATTAATCGCAATTTTGTAATCCTCAAAACTGAAACAGGTGGAATGGAATTGAATCATCGATCGATCCGGAATTCAATTAATCGAATTTTAACATCGATTAATCGCAATTTTGAATTTGATTGATTGAGTCGAGTTATCGCATCGATTAATGGATTTTTAGGAAATGAATCGATAGAAAGTTGTCAAATGCTATGCGCTACATTGAATTTTATGCGAGATGTAGCATAGATTAATCGAAATTTTCGAAATTGCTTTTGGAAGAAAGAAATATTGATGCAGACGTGCTTTTAATTGCTAGTTGAGTAAATGTATTGGCTTTTGACGTTTAATATTCGTCAATTAGGAAATGTTGAATTCTTGGAGTATGCTAATTACTCGAGTAATTGAAAAAGTGTCGTTCAATAAAGAAATGAAAAAAAGGCCTTTCCAGGGGGACGGAGGGACTGCCAAAGGAGCACAAGTGCCATTACAATCAGTTTCATTTTTAATATTCGTCTCAGGCTTTCTTTATCGACCACCTACCCTCCCCTCACCTTTATACCTTTTCTCAACCCTCCATCACAAATGCCAGTATGCTCCTACAATTTCCCTTTTGATTTTTTTTTTCTTTCTCTTGCGCCAAGTCGCTCTGGCAGCAATACGATTTATCGTTGCTAATTCAATTTTGCACCTTTTCCGTTTCTTTCTTCTCTCGGCTTTGAGACCTCCAGCAAAACAACCTAATTAAAGATTATTCGATCGATAAATATAATTCACTTTATAATTAGCGGAATTGAGAGTTGAAAATTCAAGAAAACTGTTCTGAATATTTAGTTCAGTAGTAAAGAAGCAGAATGAAGAATGGATTAATATGGAAAGGATGAAATCGCCTTATCTCGCTTAGTTTCCAAGAATGGAGAAAAAAATAGAAAATTATCAGTGTTGAGAAGGGGACAAACGAAAATTCTTGTTTTCACTGTTTACTTTTGAAAAATACCTAGGAAACTAAGCGAGATAAAACGATTTTGCTCTAATAGCTTTTTTGTAGAGAATTTCAAGGCTAGAATTGCCCTATCTCGTTTAGTTTCCGAGATGTTAATGAAAAATTAGTCGATTTCTCTGTCATTCATTTCAGCAGATGATCTCAGAAACTAAGCGAGATGAAGCGATTTCACCCCAAAATCACCCTCTCTCGTTTAGTTTCCAAAATATTCGCAGAAAAAAAATTGACTTATCCTCGATTTTATTTTTTCCTATTAATTTCATTCTTGACATTAAATTTAATTAGATTTATGTCTGAAAAGATTTTAAAAAAACTTGTTTCAACATCTTTCTTATTATGATAATCATAATTTATTTTCTCTTCATTTAAATTATTTAATGCGTAGTCTGGTGCAGGCATAATCCATTGGAAAATGATTCAACCAGCGAGGATCCAAGGATAAATGTTGGATTACGAGTGTGTTTATTTTGAAATTCCACTGCAATTATAATAAATCCCAATGTATTACATTGTCCAATTAATTCCACTGAATATTGTTTAAATTAATTTTCAAGAATTAATTATTTCTTTAATTCATTGGAAAATTCAAGCAAAAGGGAATTTTTAGAAAAATCTAAACTATCTCATCATCAATTTTTTGAAAGAATCTCTCGAAATCTAAGGGAGATAGAGCAATTTTTATCATTTTTCTTTGTAGAGAATTTCAACTGCAAAAAAAAATAATTTCGCAAATTACATTATCTTGCCTATTTTCTGAGATATCCATAAAAAACTGATGATAAAATATAATCGATTTCTCAAAAAATTTTAGTCGTGAAAATTCATTTTATCGTATTTTTTTCTTTTTATTTTGAAGAAATGGAAACAGTGGGTCCATCGATATAGAGTTGAGACTAACAGTCCAGCATCTCGCGCCTTCATCCATCTTCAAGGAATACAGACTGCGGGCTTTCTGTGTGATCACGATACTGGTGTGCACACAGGGGGTACTGCCAGTCTGGGAAATTAAAACAAGCTGCCAGCCGGTCGGCCATGCTCTGTTGATTTTGCTACAATTCCTCTTATAGCTACCCTACAACTTGCCTCTACCCTCTCTGGCACCTATACTCTTCCGTGGTATTTTCAATTGCCTCTCAAACATTCTTCACAACAGCCATGTAAATCAATGATGTATTTGGAGAATCGTGGAATATTTAATTTTCTTGTATTTATTTATAAAGGTAAAACTCGATAAGTCTATTTTTTTTTTCGTGCTTTTTCTAAAGAAAATTTCGAAAACTAAGTGGAATATACTGCGATAAAGAAGTGGGAAAAACTATCGAATATTGATGCCATTGGTCCTTAGCAAATATTCGTTTGAATTAATTGAAAAATCTGTTGAATTTACTGATTTCAGATAATTCAACTAACTAATTTGATTGAATGAATTGAATTCAGCAAATTCAACACTTTTTTTTTGTTATTTTTGAAATCTTCATGTTAAGGACTAATGGCATGAATATTTGATCATTTTCACAAGGACAAAGACAGAAAAGGATATTTTTTTCAGAAAATTCCAAAAATTTGCGATGAAAATCTATATTTTGTATTTTTTTTTTTCAATTAGCTACTCACGTCGTTCTTAAGAGAAAATTTTGATGCAAAAATCAAATTTCATTGATTTCTGCTTCGATAGTGGGGCAAAATGGTTTAGAATTTAGGATTCTCTTCATTTTAATGGTTTTAATCGATGAGGACCGAAAAGTCGCCCCCCAAAATTTGGAGCCGAAATTCTATTCGAGAATTGGTGGAATCGCCCATATATGATAGTATATAATATATTTTTGTCTCTAAAAAGTCTATGTTAAGACCTTAGAAATGAAGGGGCTTAACTCCAGAGACTTGCTCCTTTTTGACTCTAAAATGCAACGATTTTTTTTTGCCTTTTATTGCAAAAAAAATGGTAAAAAAAACCCTCAAATTATCATTATTATTATCTTTTCATCATATTATTAAGGACTTCACTAATAAAGTGGCATGAATGCAAAGGACTTGCGCCTTTTTGCCTCTAAAATGCATTAATTAAAAAAAAAACGTATTTCTTTCTCAAACGGGCAAATTGCTGCTTTTTGTACGTGAAAACGCGCTTTACATTCATTTTTCTTTATTTCAATGACGGTCAATTCAGAAATATGTGTAAAAATATATATAAATTTTCAAGAGCACCATGCAAAAAAAGTAGTGTAGTATTTGAAAAAAATTGAATGAGCAAAGGTCATTAAAGAAAATGATTCTTTTTTTCCGTAATTTCTTGGATGAGTATCTTGAAAACTAAGCAGGATAGAGTAATTTAGCCCGAATCCTATTTTTGAGCAAATTTTGAGAGCTACAGGAGAAGATCCAGACGAAAAGGGCGTATCTTCATTAGTTTCCGGAGTCTTCTACTTAATGTATTAGACTTCGTGCTTTAACAATGATGGGCTTCGTTGGCTTTATTATTTATCTGATTTCTATAAAGAATTTTATCTTATTTATATTTTTATTTTTGTTTATTTTCTTATCTCGCTAAGTTCTTAGGATATTATAAGAATAAATAAACAGCAAAGAAGAAAATTTCTTGAAGTCTCATATTCTTCGTGAAATATCTCGGAAACTAATAGAGATACGCCCTTTCTATTCCTATCCATTTTTGTAGCTTTTAAATTTATCTGCAGGAGAGAATTGAATTTCTCTCAATTCAGAAATTAAATATTGAACTATATATTATACATTTCACCCTCGGAGTACACTGGGTGTCATTTTGCCTGCAAAAAAAATTTTGCACTAAAATATGATGAAATGAATAAAAATATTTGAAATACTCGGCTCCGACGCTTGCAAGCTTTTTTATCCAAATTAACGGACTTTAGAAAAGAGGTCTGATTTCGATAGACAGAGAAAATTTTTTTCTTAATTTAAGAATGTGCAGTCACTTAATTTAAGAATGGCAGGTCACTCTAATTAAGTGACTTTTCTCACTTAAAGCAAGTGATTTTTTCTTTCTTAATTTAAGAAAGTAAAACTCACTTAAATCAAGTGACTTTTCTCACTTAAGTCAAGTGACTTTTCTCACTTAAATCAAGTAACTTTTTCTTTCTTAATTTAAGAAAGTAAAACTCACTTAAATTAAGTGACTTTTCTCACTTAAATCAAGTGACTTTCTTTCTTAATTTAAGAAAGTAAAACTCACTTAAATCAAGTGAGTTTTCTCACTTAAATCAAGTGACTTTTCTTTTTTAATTTAAGTGACCTGCACATTCTTAAATTAAGTGACTGCACATTCTTAAATTAAGAAAGCATTTTTCTCTGTGTACATTTTTTCGCCATTCAGAAATTGTTGAATCAAACCAATGATGATTTTCTTCGAAATTACATTGTTTTATATGCAAAAAAAATTTATAACATAAATGCCAAAAAAATGCATAGTTTCTGAGATGAGCACCCAGAAAATGGAGTAGGATCAATTTGACTCGGTGTGTGCTCCGGAGTTCTGTTCAGAGATGTGTAATCCAAGGGTTAAATATAAGTCAAAAATTTGCAGAAATTGTCAATTACTGGGGCACTGTCAGGAACCGGGGTCACTTTGATATATTCTATTTTTCAAGAATATTCTCTTCCATTAATGTCCTCTACTTCACGGAAAGTATGTTCGTATGAATTTTTTTAACTTCAAAGTCTTTGAGCGTATTGTAGTATCTCAGGAGGTATTCCAATGTGGAGCCCTATCTCTCCTCCGTCTCTTCCGTGAATGCATTCCAGCCGGATATCCGGGCCGTGTGCGAGAGGACGCAGATGTTGGAGGATTGGCGCTCGTTTAAAACCGCTAGTCGAATTCGAATAGCGCGGTCCACCCCTTCTCCTCTTCCTCCCTCATCACTCCACACATATAGCCATGTGAATGTACCCCCTGCCGTCACACATACACACACATACATGGAACTCTTCTAATACAGTCGAATGTGAGGATAAAAGTCCTATATTCTCACGTGTACAGATAGAAATTGTTCTCTTCACATGTGTGAGTTCTATTTACGCGCCATTTTCACGCTGCACCACGCGCTGCAACTATTCCACTGTGATTTATCACCGTACTCGTCGGTCTAATAAACCAAACCTGATGTAGAAAAGTGGAGTGAGCAGTGTGAGTAGGTGGTATACCTACCTATAGCCACTGTTATAGGACACCATTACTTCGGCTGAATTTATATTATCCAACAATTGTCTACTTTTAATTGTTAAAATTTCCAATTATCCTTTTTATTACACAGGGAAGAATGTTTTCTTAATTTAAGAATGTGCAGTCACTTAAATTAAGAAGGAAAAAGTCACCTGATTTAAGTGAGAAAAGTCAGGCAATTTAAGTGACTTTTACTTTCTTAAATTAAGAAAGAAAAAGTCACTTGATTTAAGTGAGAAAAGTCACGTAAATTTAAGTGACTTTTGCTTTCTTAAATTAAGAAAGAAAAAGTCACTTGATTTAAGGGAGAAAAGTCACGCAAATTTAAGTGACTTTTACTTTCTTAAATTAAAAAAGAAATAGTTACTTGATTTAAGTGAGAGAAGTCACTTAATTTAAGTGGGTTTTGCTTTCTTACATTAAGAAAGAAAAAGTCACTTGATTTAAGTGAGAAAAGTCACTTAATTCAAGTGACTTTTACTTTCTTAAATTAAGAAACAAATAGTTACTTGATTTAAGTGAGAAAAGTCACTTAATTTAAGTGAGTTTTACTTTCTTGAATTAAGGAAGAAAAATTCACTTAATTTAAGTGAGAAAAGTCACTTAATTCGAGTGAGTTTAACTTCTTAAATTGGGAAAGAAAATGTTACTTGATTTAAGCGAGAAAAGTCACTTAATTTAAGTGAAAAAAGTCAGTTAATTTAAGTGAGTTTTACTTTCTTGAATTGAGGAAGAAAAATTCACTTGATTTAAGTGAGAAAAACCACTTAATTTAAGTGAGTTTTACTTTCTTAAATTAAGAAAGAAAAATTCACTTGATTTAAGTGAGAAAAGCCACTTAATTTAAGTGAATTTTACTTTCTTGAATTAAGGAAGAAAAATTCACTTAATTTAAGTAAGAAAAGTTACTCAATTTAAGCGACTTTTACTTTCTTAAATTAAGAAAGAAATAGTTACTTGATTTAAGTGAGAAAAGTCACTTGAACCAATATCCCCTGAACTTCTGATGAATCAATTCCGAATATTCGATTAATCTATGCGATATAATCCATACCATTCTATAGTCATTCGATTAAAAAAGTAAAATTTTCAATCGAAATATTCTAGTTTCTAAAATATTCTTTGAACATAGATGACAAAAAAAGGCATATCACTCTGAGAAAAAAAAAATCTCGTGGCAGGAAAATTTTTTTAGAACAAAATTTCCGAATGCCATTTTCATATCTATATCTAAAATTTCTGGAGTGGAGTAAATTTTCTACAACCAAGTCAATTTTCTTGCAACAGATCTTTTTTCCTGTAGGAATAAGCTTACAGTATTTAATTTTTTCTGTTAATCGTGAAAAATAAAAAAAAAAAGAGGAAAGAAATACAATTACATAATCTACTCTCGGCTTTATGGTGAATTAAAACAATGATAATTATTTCAAAGGGGTTTGTGAAAATATGAGGGTTAATTCTATAAAAGTGTGATAAGGGCTATATATTTTTAAAAAATACAAGTATCTGAGATTTTTCGTGGGAGAAAGGAAATTACCCACAGGATATGAATCCTGTGTTCTATGTATTATGTAGACTAAAAGTTCGTGCAGGTACCAGCAATTTTGGCTTGTAGCCGTACACTGAGATTTATAGCCCCCAATGGCTGTTCTAATAAACCATCGAGTCCCTTATGGGTCAACCTGCGGCGTAATTATTTTTACAGCATTATTTTTTTTTTTTTCTACACGAGCCAATGTATAAGTGTGCTATTCAATTCCTCGCTGCTTTTTCTCATTACTCTGAAGCTCTTTGGATGAATTTATTTTTTGGGTTTTTTTCTCCACTCACCTGATTATTAGCTCTTGCGGCAGCATTGAGATTTCGCCTCAGGGAGGGCAATGTGTGTCTCAAATAGGGCAAAACGAAGTCACGAAGGGGAAAATTCGTTGCTTCTTGGAGAGCTGAGTGAAACTCCTCGGCAGTCATTCCACCGCTCTGCAATGAAATTCAAAAAATTATGGGTGTGCGAGTAATGAATGAATCGAATTGATTAATATCATTTTGCCCCACCTTCCCCTAAACCATAAGAATTGTTCCGTTGATGCGACGGATGTCTTTTTCAACTCGATTTTTCCATCATGTCATACACAGAGAAAAATGTTTTCTTAATTTGAGAATGTACAGTCACTTAATTTAAGAATGTGAAGGTCACTTAAATTAAGAAAGAAAAGTGACTTGATTTAAGTGAGAAAACTCACTTGATTCAAGTGACTTTTACTTTCTTGAATTAAGAAAAAAAAAGTCACTTGATTTAAGTGAGAAAACTCACTTGATTTAAGTGAGAAAAGTCACTTAATTTAAGTGAGAAAAGCCACTTGCTTTAAGTGAGAAAAGTCACTTGATTTAAGTGAGAAAACCCACTTGCTTTAAGTGAGAAAAGTCACTTGATTTAAGTGAGAAAACTCACTTGATTTAAGTGAGTTTTACTTTCTTAAATTAAGAAAGAAAAAGTCACTTGTTTTAAGTGAGAAAACTCACTTGATTCAAGTGACTTTTACTTTCTTGAATTAAGAAAAAAAAAGTCACTTGATTTAAGTGAGAAAACTCACTTGATTTAAGTGAGAAAAGTCACTTGCTTTAAGTGAGAAAAGTCACTTGATTTAAGTGAGAAAACTCACTTGATTTAAGTGAGTTTTACTTTCTTAAATTAAGAAAGAAAAAGTCACTTGTTTTAAGTGAGAAAACTCACTTGATTTAAGTGAGTTTTACTTTCTTAAATTAAGAAAGAAAAAGTCACTTGTTTTAAGTGAGAAAACTCACTTGATTCAAGTGACTTTTACTTTCTTGAATTAAGAAAAAAAAAGTCACTTGATTTAAGTGAGAAAACTCACTTGATTTAAGTGAGAAAAGTCACTTGCTTTAAGTGAGAAAAGTCACTTGATTTAAGTGAGAAAACTCACTTGATTTAAGTGAGTTTCACTTTCTTAAATTAAGAAAGAAAAAGTCACTTGTTTTAAGTGAGAAAACTCACTTGATTTAAGTGAGTTTTACTTTCTTAAATTAAGAAAGAAAAAGTCACTTGTTTTAAGTGAGAAAAGTCACTTAATTCAAGTGACTTTTACTTTCTTGAATTAAGAAAGAAAAAGTTACTTGATTCAAGTGAGAAAAGCCACTTGATTTAAGTGAGAAAAGTCACTTAATTTAAGTGAGAAAAGCCACTTGCTTTAAGTGAGAAAAGTCACTTGATTTAAGTGAGAAAACTCACTTGATTTAAGTGAGTTTTACTTTCTTAAATTAAGAAAGAAAAAGTCACTTGTTTTAAGTGAGAAAAGTCACTTAATTCAAGTGACTTTTACTTTCTTGAATTAAGAAAGAAAAAGTTACTTGATTCAAGTGAGAAAAGCCACTTGATTTAAGTGAGAAAAGTCACTTGATTTAAGTGAGAAAAGCCACTTGCTTTAAGTGAGAAAAGTCACTCGATTTAAGTGAGAAAACTCACTTGATTTAAGTGAGTTTTACTTTCTTAAATTAAGAAAGAAAAAGTCACTTGTTTTAAGTGAGAAAAATCACTTAATTCAAGTGACTTTTACTTTCTTGAATTAAGAAAGAAAAAGTTACTTGATTCAAGTGAGAAAAGCCACTTGATTTAAGTGAGAAAAGTCACTTAATTTAAGTGACCTGCCATTCTTAAATTAAGTGACTGCACATTCTTAAATTAAGAAAACATTTTTTTCTGTGTAAACACAAGTATGGAATATCCATAAATTCTAGCTATAGATATTGTCATAGTAAGATGAAATTGTTTCAATCAAGTGAATTATCCGAATTATTTATTGCTATCAAAAATATTAATATTTCGATTAAATTCGAGTATTATTCATACACTAGTGATAATTTCTAGATTATTACACTGAAATCATTATAAATAAAAATGATTCAAATAAGCTCAAGTCTCTTTTTTTCCGTGAATATCGAGTTGTTGAACAAGATTCAGCCAAAACGGGCGGATCTCGATTAGTTTCCGAGATTTTTGCGTAGAAAATCGAATTTTCCAGCCTTACTGAGTTTCACCTCTCTATTTTAGCATGTAAATTTTGCAAAGAAAAAAAACCATCTAATTTTAGAATTGGATGCTTCTGGAAGAAATAATAATAGAAAATAAATGCAGTTACGCAATAAAAAAAAAAAACAGAACTATATGGAAAAGTACAATAATGAATAGCTTCAAAACTTCATTTTTTCTTCAACTTTACAGAAATTTCTTTCTCATTATAAATTCGTATAGAGAAGGGACAGGAATAAAAATAGAAAAAAATACAGTGAGAGAAATTCTTAATATTTGCAGTTGACGGTCAAGTGTATTGCTGCTGAAAAGAATTTTTTATCATTTTCTTTTCAATTTTTTCTTTAAAAATTTCATTTCTACAGGCGTTTTTTTTACTCAGGGGGATTTATGTTAGGCGATTTACCCCGAGCGAGGCGCCTGATGGCTGACCCAAGCTGTCCTACACGCACGTGTGTCGTCTACATATTCCAAAGGGGGTATTTTGTGTACCTACAAGCTTTTTTTTTTCACAGTCAGTGGTTAATAAAATATGTAGCTATCTATCTTTCAAAACTTTGTTCATTTTTTGCTATATGAATCATTAATTCCATTGCTTTTCCCATATCTTGCTTATGAATTTAGCATTAATAATTCGTTGACTCTCCGTTAGTCCCGCAATGATCGCTGTTATTTTTTTTCTTGGTAGAATTCGTTTTTTTAGACCTTTACTCGTCATTTTCATGATAAAATAATATGGAAAAAATGCAGTTACTTTGGGCGTGCTTTCTCATGCGTTATAGAAAAAATCTGAAAAAAATTCGTAATAATGCATCAACACCATCCAATCATGGCGCGATTTTTTGAATTTTCTCATAAAACTCTTCCAAACTGAAAGAAAAACAAATCTATCGAGGAAATAACGATTCAAAGGAAATGACAATTTTTTTTAATTACAAGAAATCCGAATTTCAAGGAGCTCCGGAAAAGAATTGGTTTACTCGCCATTTTTATGATAAAGTTATTAATAAAAAATATAGTTGCTTTGCGCCTGATCTCATGCACTAATAGAAAAAATATAAAAAAATTCACGAAGATGATTTGGCATCTCCTAATTGTTGCCGATTTTTTGCAAATTTTTTCCGTAAAATCCTTCACTCAAACAAAAACGAAATCTATCAAAAAAAAACTGAAGATTTCAGAAAAATGATATTGTTCTCCTTACCAGAAGTCCAATGATGAGGTTCCGCACAGTGTCACCAGTTTCAGTTGAAATATTATTAGCAAACTGCACTAGAGTACCAAGGAGTCTCTTTAGTTTAGCGTGACCTGCAAAAACACTGGTGATACACCTGAGACCACCGTTCGATGCCAAGCCATTGTTAATGCTTGTTTCGCTCGATATCAGCGGGGTTACAGATGCTGGTTCCTCATGTTTTCCACCACTAGGTTCATCCTCTGGTTTCACAGAGTGCGATGAACTTGGGCTCTCATTACCCGATGAGCCTGATGACAATTGACGAGTATATTCTAATTGGCCATTAATAACTGACTGGACTAGCTTCAATTTCAACACTGTTGGAGATGATCGGTTCTCTTTGGTAACGGGCTCTGAATCCTTTTCATTTTGCGTCTGGGTATTTGGTGCCGCATCTGTAATCATTATTGTAAAAATTGAGAAAAAAACATTAGATCTTCGTAAAAATCGAAACGCGACGTTTTTTCACATGTTTTGAGAATACCGGAATGATGCGCGCGCTTCGCTTGATGGCTTGGCTTTGTGGGCTAAATGAGCATGTATTTTTATTTTTTTTCTATCAAAAAAAATTACAATAATGAAAATTGAACAGAATTCTTCAAACCTGTTACAAAAAGAATATCGAGAGAGCGAAAAGTCAGAATTTGAAGATCAGACCCAATTTTTCTTGAATTTTCCAGAATATTTCAGGAGTTCCCGGTATATTTCTGGATTTCTCCGAATTGAACGCGGGAAATTTCGTTTGCTCAGATGACATCCAAAAAATCCTGATTTTTTCCAATTTTGGGACTATGTAGGTTCTTTAAGAATTTTCCGTGAAATTTCAGGATTTTTCGGAATTTTCGAGGATTTTCGGATTTGTCCAATTTGAACATCTGCAACCTTATTTCACTCATTTCACCTGAAAAATCAAGTATTTTCGCCGGATAATTTAGACATTTTTATTAAAAATAAACAAACGGATGAGCTTTCAAAAATAGCCATTTTTTATTCAAATGTCCGCTATTTTTTTTGTTTTGCATTGGAATGTCTGAATCTGCTACCTGCGATAACGATAAGCTTACAGAACAATCATACCTTCGAATTTTCGTTTCAGATTAACTGGACCGACGCGATCGCCTGAGCCAGTCACCCTTTTTTTTTAAGTGGCCACGCTTTGGGAAAAAAATTGCTTTATCTCAAATAAGATTTATTTGTGTCGAATACATAATAGCAATATTCCTGTATCGGTTGATTGGCTTTTCTCAAATCGATTCATTTGAGAAATAGTATTTTTTTTCTCAGCCTACTTGGATCGTAATAAGCACTAAATAGTGTAAAATGAATTTAAAAAAAAAATGTAATAGATATTGAAATTTGGAAATCATTGGATTTTACTTTTCTGCAAAAAAAAATTCCTGAAATATCTTTGTGGGAAGTGCAAAATCGGTTCAGGATCGGTTCAGAATCGGTTCAGGATCGGTTCAGGATCGGTTCAGAATCGGTTCAGAATCGATTCAGGATCGGTTCAGAATCAGTTCAGGATCGAGTAACTAATTTTTTTTTTTTTTTTTCGAAAATATTCCAGCCTGCATCCTCAAATCAATTGATTCAAAGGGAATCAGTGGGTGGAGAATGATCATGACAGAAGCATTGATCCCCGTATATCTTTATACGTGAATAGTGCGTAAACTATTCCTCCACTCAATTCTCTCTTTCTCCCCTCCTCCTTTTAACCACCACAATTCTATCGAGAGGATAACATGCAATTACGGCTCGTGTCATCCACCTTCTCTTGTTCACTATTCTCTCCGTCTATAGTCCACGTTATCGTCAGTCCAATACCACTGGCCTCAACGATACTCCCCTGCAGTATATCAATCAACGAGAATTCTCAAGGTTAAACTGAATAAATTTGATTTTTTTTGCTAATTCAGTATTCTGAATGGAATATCTCAGAAACTAATGGAGATACATCTTTTTTACCTTAATCCTTTTTTGTAGAGAATTTCAAGAGCTACAAGAAGAATTGGCGAGTAATCGCCCTATTTCACTTAGTTTCCGACGAAAGTAATTCATATTTTTGAGAATATCTTCTAACTAATGAAGATACGCCTTTTCTATCCCACTACTTTTTTATAATAGCTTTTGAAGTTCTCTACGAAAAAAAAAAACAAGATAAAAAGGGCGCATCTCCATTAATTTCCTAGATATTTGCGAAAAAATTGGAAAAAAATCAACTTGAAAAATCATAAAAATTAGGTGAAAAAAATCATGAAGATTCTAATACTCGTGTTACTCTACCAATATTACGAAAATAAACATGAAAGTTATTTAAAAAAAAAAATTAATCTCCCGGAATCTGGTGCAGGCATAATCTACCAGATGTTACAGCATTTTATACACAATCATCAAACCTTTACCCATTACTTTGAAAATTGAATTTTTTTTTCTATAAAATTAATCGCAATATTTTTATTATCCATTGAAATGGCGAAAAAATTCTGAAAAACCCATCAAAGCACAAAATGCGAATGGAAAAATGAGGAAAGCAGGTAAAAAAAAAAAAAAGAATAGCCCAGCTATACACAATGTGAAACGAAACACGAGAGGATCGATAAGTCGCACGTGCTAGAGCACAGGCACAACTGCGAGAGGAAGTAAGTACAGTGTGGGACTCAGCTGTCGCCTCCTAATTGCCGGGACAATGCAACAGATGGCTTTGATCGCAATTCCTTCCCACCCACCCCCACCTCATTTCTTGCCCCCTCCCACTTTGCCCCAAACTATCCGCGCATTCTTTCGACGCTGCTAATCTACCTTTTCACCTTTCTTTCACATGATAATCTTCGCTAATGTCTTTACGGTTATTTCCATAAATCAGTTGGCAAGTGTCATTCAAGTACTTCCAGAAAATGGAGCAGACGTGTAGAAAAGTTCCCTGAAGATACTGTCTGATAGAGAAATAGCACAAACAAAAGGGCAAAAGTGCCAAATTAGAAGCGAATGATAGAAAAAAGGGTCCAATTGAACCTCGTGAACCAGATGATCCAATAATTTCTTTCAAAGTGAAGGACTTTTCGAAAAAATCTGAAAAAAATTGAGAATATGCTTCAACATATCCATATTATTGGTGAATTTTTTCAAATTTTTTTTTGCAGATGCCTTTTTTCAAAAAAAGGAAAAGATTCATTTCGATGCGCAGGCACACTATCCCTAGGCTTCGTGACTACCCAATTCAGGTATTTTTTTAGGGATGGAAAATATTGCGAAAAATTCTGAAAAAATTCGAGAAGATGCTCCATCATGTTGACATTGTTGCTGAATTTTTTTAGATTTTTTTGTAGAGTCGCCTTTATTTTCTAGAGATAAATAAAATTTTATCCCGTAAAGTACGAAATTTTCTTGAACCTGATGCACGAACGTTTACACACCTGATTTAGTGATATGAATACCGGGCTTTTATCGCGCATGAACCAGCCACACTGAGCTGACATCTTTAAAACACGTAGGAGCCCTGATAGTGTAAATAGAGGGGTTCTAACAGTAGTACGGGCTGCATGCATGCATAGGGACATCATCTCGGATTTTCGAGGGACGCATGCCACACGGGAGCCTGCACATCCAAGATCTGGGTAAAAGGGCGAAGGCTAGAGAGGGGCAATGGAGCAAAATACAGAGGATAGAAGTGCTCGAGCAGAAGGGGAAGAGAGAGAGAGGGGATGTATATCGTGAAATACCTCGGCAGTGGCTCGAGGATACCGGATATGCTATCAGCCGTGAGCCAGAATCCTGGTTGGAAGTGTTGGACGTGCCTTATCGCGTCTGGACCAGGCAGTCAGGCAACTCCGAGAGAAGGGATACACACCAAACACATGAGAGAGTGTGTGCACCAAAGTAAACGGTTGCTGCTTGACAGACTGCTTCGTTGCCTTTACTCTGCAGTTATTTTTCAAGACTGGGGCAAAATGGACCTTCGAGACAAAACGATTTAGGATTTTTTTCGAGATAAAAGATATTGCGAAAAAATCTGAAAAAATTTGAGAAGATGCTTCGACATGTCTGTATTGTTAGTGAATTTTTTCAGAATTTTATTTGCAGATGCCTTTTCTCAAAAAAAAAAAAAAAAATACTAGGCTCCATAATTACATGATTTAGGATTTTTTTTGGAGTGAAGGACATTGCGAAAAAATCGGAAAAAAATTGAAAAGATGCCCTAACATATCTATATTGTTGTCGATTTTTTTCAGAATTTTTCTTGTAGAGGCCTGTTCTCAATGAGAAAATTCGATTCATTTTTATTCACAGGTCTATTTTTCCCGAGCTTCCTCTATATTCACTATGTAAACTATCGTTTTTATTGCTGGAATTTCTATACTTTATGCGCAGCAAGCGTTACACACTGAGGATAATATGAATTTTTTTTTTCCTTTTACGATTGAGTCTTTAATATTTAGGGTTTTCTTTGCAATTGAGTGGAGCCCGGATGATAAGAAGTGAATGAGAATATTATGTGATTGGTATGTTGGAGGAAATGGAGGGACATAAAATGAAGGAAAAAAAAAAAAGAGGTGGGAGAGCCCGGCTGGCACTTTGGTAAAGGTAAGCTGCGGGCTCCGGAGGACAGATAACCAGATTCCTGTATAAATGTAGTAGATTCGTAGGAAGAATCATACACCAGCATTCGGTGGAGTATACGGGCACCGGCATATACTAGGCACAGGCTAAACTGACGTACGAATTTTCAAGCGTCTCTGGTGCTACAAAATCTTTTACCTCGGGTCAAATCTTCAGGAAATTTTTTTTCTCAGGATTCAAGAGATTTTTAGGATAATTGGGGCAATTTTTAGGGATTTCATTCTGGGGGTTGTGGCAATCTCTGCTGCGGAAGAACGTTTTTCTTGTAATAATAAAAAAAAATGACTTATTTCTATTGACACTGGCTGAAAAATCTTGAATTTTATAATTTTTCACGATTGTAAATAATTCAATTCTATATTTCAACGGGACAAGTCAATTTTTGGGTATTTCTTTGAAAATATCTCTGAAACTAAGCGAGATAGGGCGATTTTATTTGAATCTTTGTTAGTAGATTTTGGAATTCCCTGTAGAACAGAATGAGAACAAAGTTGTAGGGTCACACGACCAATAGATGGACACTGACCAAAAGATGGACGGTTTCTATAATCAAGGATTTTCATAAATAAATGAATGATTCTTATACTTCTCACGTCAATATCTAATTATTACATACATATAGATTTATGAACTATTTATTACATATTGATTGATCGAAATTTAAAATCATACCACTGCAAATATGCAACTGTCCATCTATTGGGGGTTCGAGTTATTTTTCAGTTTTTCCTTGATTTTCTTCAATTATTTCTACATTATTCAAGTTTAATTGATTTTTAGGCGAATCACTGTATATTTTTCTGTACATCATTTTTTTCTGCAACTTTTTAACTTGATTTGCCTATTTCTTATGAATTAATAAAGTCTAATATTTCCTTAACCGTCCATCTATTGGTCATGTTACCCTACTTCCTTGCTTAATTTCTTAAATATATTTTTAAAAAAAGGAAGAAATTATAAATTTGTACCTTTTTGCTACTGTATTTTATTACGATTACAGTTTTAAAAAAATATTTTCATCCAACTCCTTTTTTGCAACTCTTAACACATTCTACAAAGAAGCGCTAATTTCTGCCTGCTAATGAAGTTTTTAGATGAAGTTGTCCGTTTATTACATTGAAAAATGTATTTTTTTCTCAATATTTCACAAAAAAATCCAAAAAATGCAATTTTTCTCGATTTTTTAGAATGGACACCCCTATTTTTTATTTTGTTTTCTGAAACAACACATTTTTCTTTTTCAAATAAGCCCCTACTCATCTTCGTAGGACACAATCAGAAGCTGTACCCAAAAGGGAACATTCAAAGTTAAAAAGTGAACTGTTATGTAAAATTTTGATTGATAATTTGAAAATAATTGAATTTAATGAATCCCAATCATTTTATCTTATAGGGGAGACCGGGGCGAAATGGGGTACTTTAAAGCACGTATTTCCGGACCCCATTTTGCCCCAGTCTCCACTATTTTATTGCGTTATAACACGAAAAGAAAACTTTTGAGATTGTAACAATCGCAATGATGGAAAAAATTCAGGAAAAACCATTCGGAAGTATCCTGCTAATTCATTAGCAGAAATTGAAGGGAAGAAATAGGCATCTAAAGGATAACGTAGAAGAAATAGTAACTAACACAGCGACCAACGCCTGCTTGTTTTTGTTTACGATCAGTCGGGTTAATATTGAAAATTGATGTCTACTAATTATTTGATATGAATTATTAGTAATGGGCGATTCCACCAATTCTCGAATAGAATTTCGGCTCCAAATTTTGGGGGGCGACTTTTCAGTCCTCATCGATTGAAACCATTAAAATGAAGAAAATCCTAAATTCTAAACCATTTTGCCCCACTATCGAAGCAGAAATCAATGAATTTTGATTTTTGCATCGAAATTTTCTCTTAAGAATGACGTGAGTAGCTAAATGAAAAAAAAATTACAAAATATAGATTTTCATCGCAAATTTTCTGAATTTTCTGAAAAAAATATCCTTTTCTGTCTTTGTCCTTGTTTTCGAGGTGAAAATGATCTTTGAAAACTTCAAATGCTGGTTTCGAATCGTTCCCCAAATTTTTTTTAAATTTTTTTATTTTTTTCTGAAAATTTGGAAAATTTGCTATAGCAAATAGTGGGGCAAAATGGTTTAGAATTTAGGATTTTCTTCATTTTAATGGTTTCATTCGATGAGGACTGAAAAGTCGCCCCCCAAAATTTGGAGCCGAAATTCTATTCGAGAATTGGTGGAATCGCCCAATATAAGAAATCATAAAAATTACCATTAAAAAAATTAAACTCACTTTTATTTTTGAGGTCCAAATCGACGGGTTCAATGCCATTGTGCACTGAATTTGTAGATGATGGAACTTGGCAAATGACACTTGAATTTTGGTGTGTACTAGTAGGAGAAGTTGCCTCGTTCGTTGATGAGTTGGAGCCTGTTGAAGGTGGATGATTGGAGTTGTTAGGTACAGAATTTGTGTTTGTCGTTGAAGTTGTGGTTATTGTGTTTGTACTCCCTCCAATCACTGGTACAGTCATTGCTATTGTTTCTTCATTCTCTGTTTTCGGTGAATTCAATTGCTGATAATTGCATTCTTTAGTCTCTTCTTTCACCCTTATCTTGTGATGGTTTGTGACTGCTAGGGCCGATCCCTCGGCTTTCATAATCGTTATTTTTATTCCTGAAAGGCGAAAAAATAAAAAATATTGCATAAAATTAACAATAATTCAGTAGCAAAAAAATAAAAACGGAATAAGTCGATTTTTTCGGAGTATCATTGAAAACTAAGCGAGATGGAGCGATTTTGCCTCAGTTCTTCTTTTCAACCTTTCATTTATTCTCTACAAAAATTGTTTCGGACAAAAAGGGCGTATCTCCATGAGTTTCCAAAGAATTCTCAAATAAGGATTATCCAACAAAAAATTTTTTTAACAAATTTTATTAATAAAAATAATTAAAAAAATATTATTTTATTTTCAATATAATGGATATACGCCTTTATTACCCTAATAATTTTTTTGGAGCCCTTGAAATTCTCTACAAAAAAGGATGAAAGCGAGAATAGCCGTATCTTCAATGTTTTTTGAGATATTTTTTGAAAAAATCGGTGAAAAAATTCGAGTTTTTCCTATTTTTAAATAAAAATCACAAATTTTGTTGATCAAGAGAATTAAAAATAAATGCAATCATTTATTTTTCGATTGTTCTTCCATTAAAATTCCATTAATTGTTTGAATGAAAAATTTTCAACAGCCCTACTCTTTTGAACGTCAGAATAGGATTGAAAAATTCATTCAATTGAAATTGGGTTTTATTCAATTTTATGTCTATTTGACTTTGTTACACAAAGCACGCAAATCTCTCATGTTCTGCATATCAATGATTCTCATCCCCAATTCATCTTTCTATATTCTCCATGTTTTTCCAATTTAATTGATCGTCAGTTCAATTTTGGAAATTACAAAAAAAAAATTTCGCAACAAAATTTGATTAAAATCTTTGTAGAATTTAATCGTTCAATCAAATATGTGTTTTCCTTTGTAGGGGAGAGAAAGGAAAAAAAAGGTTAAAAATGCAACGAAACTGACAGGTTTTTTTTCGCCTCCCCCTGCTCTGTTTCATAATCGCTCAGCGCTTTTACTTTTCCAATTACCAGTCTCGTGATTTAAAAGGGTAGCAAAAGCCCACGTTGACACTGTCGCCTGTTTCACGACACTTTTTACCCTCCCCCCCCCCTACTTTTACTTTGAAAAATAAATCAGAAAGAAAGCGGAGAAAATTGCTGGAAAAAAAATGAAATCATTAAAAAAAATTAATTAAAGATTTTTTTTTCAACATTTTGTTGAAGTGATCTGATTTGAAGTAAACATTTTTCAAAGAGAATTTGTAAAAATTGAGAATATGTTTCAACGTACACAGAGAAAAATGTTTTCTTAATTTAAGAATGTGCAGGTCACTTAAATTAAGAAAGAAAAGTCACTTGATTTAAGTGAGAAAACTCACTTGATTTAAGTGAGTTTTACTTTCTTAAATTAAGAAAGAAATAGTTACTTGATTTAAGTGAGAAAAGTCACTTGATTTAAGTGAGTTTTACTTTCTTAAATTAAGAAAGAAGAAGTCACTTGATTCAAGTGAAAAAAGTCACTTAATTTAAGTGACTTTTACTTTCTTAAATTAAGAAAGAAAAGTCACTTAATTTAAGTGACTTTTACTTTCTTAAATTAAGACAGAAAAAGTCACTTGATTCAAGTGAAAAAAGTCCCTTAATTTAAGTGACTTTTACTTTCTTAAATTAAGAAAGAAAAGTCACTTGATTTAAGTGAGAAAATTCAATTAATTTAAGTGAATTTGACTTTCTTAAATTAAGAAAGAAAAAGTGACTTGATTTGAGTGAGAAAAGTCACTTAATTTAAGAATGGCAGGTCACTTAAATTAAGTGACTGCACATTCTTAAAGTAAGAAAACATTTTTCTCTGTGTATCATCATCGTTGCTGAATTTTTTAAAATTTCTTTCAAAAAAATCTTCATTGTTAAAATAATGCCAATGAAAATCCCAGTGAAAATATTTTTGTCCACATTGTTCCTGAATTTTTTTCGATTTTTTTCTCATAAAGACCTTCACTTTAAAAAAAATGCTAATGACAATTTCAGTGAAATTATTTTTGTTTCACCGATTTTTAAATCCTCATGGGGGAAAAAAAAAACAGAAATGAAAAAAACATGAGTGTAAAAATAAAAATCTAGAGCCAACATCTGGCAGACTCGTGTTTCGCGTCATCCTCACGTAGGCGATCCGTTTTATTCGTTACGGACCACTGTCCAGCACATGAATCTGTACAACTGAGAATTACAATCGGTTATCACGCCAGCAAAAAAAAATAGATATATTCTTCATACTTGTACAATTGTAGCGCAAACGGAGGAAAAAAAATTCAATGAAATATCAAATTGCTGAGTGCCATCAGGAAAGTTTACATTTTAAATTCCATTGGGGTGACTAAGCTCTGACCAGCGTGCCTAGACACGTACATACCACTCATCATAATTGTCCTTTTGTTTACATTTCTGCATCTCTCTTGATATTATTCCAGGAGACAAATAAACATAAACTAAGTGTTCACGTTTTAAGTCATTTAATTTGAGGATTAGTGTGAAATTAACGAGGACACAGTACAGCCTGCTCGAACGATTAGTAACGTAAATTTTTTTACGTTTTTTTTTTCAATTGAATCAACTGTATCATGATTGTTACACAGAGAAAAAGTGTTTTCTTAATTTAGGAATGTGCAGTCACTTAATTTAAGTGACTTGCCATTCTTAAATTACACAGAGAAAATTTTTTTCTTAATTTAAGAATGTGCAGTCACTTAATTTAAGAATGGCAGGTCACTTAAATTAAGTGACTTTTCTCACTTAAATCAAGTGACTTTTTCTTTCTTAATTTAAGAAAGTAAAACTCACTTAAATTAAGTGACTTCTCACTTAAATCAAGTGACTTTTTCTTTCTTAATTTAAGAAAGTAAAAGTCACTTAAATTAAGTGACTTTTCTCACTTAAATCAAGTAACTTTTTCTTTCTTAATTTAAGAAAGTAAAAGTCACTTAAATTAAGTGACTTTTCTCACTTAAGTCAAGTGACTTTTCTCACTTAAGTCAAGTAACTTTTTCTTTCTTAATTTAAGAAAGTAAAAGTCACTTAAATTAAGTGACTTTTCTCACTTAAATCAAGTGACTTTTTCTTTCCTAATTTAAGAAAGTAAAACTCACTTAAATCAAGTGAGTTTTCTCACTTAAATCAAGTGACTTTTTCTTTCTTAATTTAAGAAAGTAAAAGTCACTTAAATTAAGTGACTTTTCTCACTTAAGTGAAGTGACTTTTCTCACTTAAATCAAGTAACTTTTTCTTTCTTAATTTAAGAAAGTAAAAGTCACTTAAATTAAGTGACTTTTCTCACTTAAATCAAGTGACTTTCTTTCTTAATTTAAGAAAGTGAAACTCACTTAAATCAAGTGAGTTTTCTCACTTAAATCAAGTGACTTTTCTTTCTTAATTTAAGTGACCTGCACATTCTTAAATTAAGTGACTGCACATTCTTAAATTAAGAAAGCATTTTTCTCTGTGTAAGTGACTTTTCTCACTTAAATCAAGTAACTATTTCTTTCTTAATTTAAAAAAGTAAAATTCACTTAAATTAAGCGAACTCGAATTCGCAAAGATATTACGTTGAGTCAATTTTTTTCCTGCAATTTCATCTTTGAAAACACCTGAGTTTTTCGTTGATAAAAATTAATGTTAAAGCATTTTTGTGTTTTTTCTTAGGATTTTTGCAAAATTATTAATTATCATTGATTTTTTGAGAATACCTCAATTTTTCGTGGAATATCTTGGAAACAAATGAAAATAGAGCCTTTTTCTAATCCATTTTTGTAGATTTTGAAATTGTACAAAAAAGGATCTAGGTTGAAAGATCTAGAAACTACATCAGAAACTAATGTCAGAAAAATTGGGCCATTTCGCTACTGATTTGATAAATATCTTTGAAGCTTCCTGGATAATTTTTTGCCATTGCATCATGAAAAATGAATTTCTCAGTTTGTGGTCCATTTAGAAGCCATTAGCGTCGAAATATCTCTCCAAGAACTGTGATTACTGAGGAATTTACAATTTTTCTAGCCATTAGAAATGATAAACTATTCAAATTTATTATGAAAATCGAAAATTCAATTTTTTTCAATTAAAAAGAGAAACTAAAACATCTCAAATTGGCAAAAAAATTATTATTTTTCTCCCCTGTGGTGTTCTCCAGAATTTCGTAGTATTTTCTTGAATTTTTCAAAAATTTTCAAATTCATTACTAAAATCGGAAATTCACTTTTCGAAAATTAAACCGAAAATTACAATATCTCTACTTGAAAAATATTCAATTATTTCGAAATTTGAGATTTTCCGGAATTTTCTAGGATTTATCAAGATTTTCAAATTCATTACTGAAATTAAAAATTCAATTTTCTCAATTCAAACAAAAAAATAGAAAAATCCCAAATTGGTAAAAAATAATTTTTTCCCCCTTTTGAAATTTTCCTGAATTCTTTCGAATTTTTAAAAATTTTCAAATTTATCATCAAAATTGACATGCCAAATGGTTAAATTCAAATATCAAGTCCCCATGATTTCAATAATATTTTTTCTTTTTCTCCTATAGAATGAACGTGAGCATCGAAAGTAGTGGAGCTCGTGGGACCGTCAGACGTGCGTCCGACTACTTACAGGTGTTATCCCCTGCCATGGTAAGTGGAGCGTTCATGAATGAGCTACCGTTCAAGAATAGATGGTATCCGTGAGAAAAAGGACAGGCATTGGGCAAGAATGAACGATAGAAAATGCTACTGAATGAAAAGAGATAGAGGGAGAATGGAAAATGAAGAAGGGGGACAGTGAAAATGATGATCAAGAAATAGAAAAGAAATTCAATGCAAAACTTTATTCCCTAAAATAAAAAAAAATAAAAATTCTCACAGTGAAATTAGTTTTCAGCTTTTTTGCATTTCACAATATTTTAGTTACAATGTTTTTCTTGAATGGAAATGTCAGATGAGTCGATTTTTTTTTATCATTAATTTTTCAAAAAATATCTTAAAAATTGATGGAAATATGCTCTTCTTGTGCTCATTCTCTTGTCAAGAATTTCAAGAGCAACAAAACGGAATTAGTGAATAAAGGGCGTATCTCTATTAGTTTCCGAGATATTTCCAGAAAAGAATAAAAAAATTCACGTATCCATCTGCCTCGCAACTACTGAATTTTTCATGGGTTTTTTCCAAGTATATATACGTAAATTATTTTGTATAAAATGTCCGAATAAGAAAGAAAAATAATACTCATGGATCGATGTTGTATCGTAAAGGTGGAAGGAAGGGGGTGGAAAAGTGGATACAGAGGAACGGAGGTGGGCTCATGTTTTTACATATGTCCAGCACACGGTGTAGGTTCTAGTGGCCCGTTGGAAGAGGTCACACACAAATAGAAAAAATGGAACTGAAATCCTCATAGTTTGTCTGTGTGCGTGTGCGCACCAGTGAAATTTTCCAATATTAGAACCGGCCGGTAGAAGAGACGAACCAGATGTCTACTCTGTACACCGCGACTCAGTGCCATGAGACTAACGTTTGCCGCGGTTTCATTACAAAAATGTCACGCACAGCCATGTCGTTGTATCTCGGACGTTATTATTTCGTTTGTATAGATGTATTTTTGTACATTGGCTTTTTTCCTCAAACGTTTTGTTAAAACATCTTTTGCGTGCACATTCGATATGTCTGTCTACGTGGAAATTAAGTGTCAACGTTTACATTGGGTTATTGGCAAAAATCCTTTTACGCTTGTTTTATTGAAATAAAATGGCTTTTTATTGATTGTCATTTTTTTGTTTAGTGAAAGCCTTTGCCGAAAAAATCTGGGAAAATTTGGAGAAGTACTCTAGTATTTCTAGACTACTGTCAAATTTTTATCAAATCTTTTCGTAAAGATCTTCATTCTGAAAAAAATTCTAACTCATCCTATATTGATAATTTTCCGATATAGTCCAGCGGTAGGATATTTTATTAATTGCTTTTTTTCTCCCATCAAGACCACTACAAAAAAAATTCCAAAAATTTGGGATAGTGCTCCAGTATGTCTATGTTGAAAAAATTCTAATTCATTCGATGTTGGTCATTTTTTGGTATTATCAAGCGGAACTATATTTATATTGATAACTTAATTGAACTTCCTGAAATTGACAGCTCACGTTAAATTTCAATGCATGTTTCCATACAACCACGTAATTATGTATTCTGAATACTAAATTTTTTGGTTGATTAAAAAAAAAAAGATATGACGGCATTGAAATTGCTTTTTAATCGAGAGCAGCTGGAGTAGAAATATTTTATGAAAAAGCAAACATTGAAAATTAAAAAAAAAATTGATTGAAAAACTTTTCTCTGAGAAATTAAAAATTTTTCTTCAACATTCTCATCTGCTTATGACAGCCATAGTTTTGGAATTTTCAACGTTACTCTCGTCAACGTCATAATCACGTGATTCGTCAAATTCCTCCATTTGATTAAATTATTTGATTGAAATTAGAAATTTTTAAACAAGGAATGGGGCAAAAAAAAATTGAGTCTCCGGGAAAAATTCATGAATTCTCTTTGAAAGTATAAAGCTGCCCACAACACCTGACTGACAAAACGGACTCGCATATATGCCACTGAAATAATACACACACATACTTATAAATATATATGTACATATATGTATGCACTCCACCAGTCGGAGCTCTGTTAAAGTCTCGCACCGAGAGGGAAAGATTAATAATACAGGGAAGCCAGTGCCAGAGGCTCTCTCCTGCTTCTCTTCTGTTGCCAACAGTTAATCGATATTATATGTATATATATATATATTCGTAAAACACGTATCCCTTCATTTAACAGGCTTTTTGTATTACCTGAATTGTCTAATTGAGAATTGGGAGAAATGTATTCCCCTTATTTTTGCTTCTCGCTCAGAAAAAATTAAAGTAGTATCCCAGCAAACTTGAGTACGGTTTACCCCTTATTTTTCCTATTCCATACCAAAAATGATAGTTTTCAACGTTTTTCTGAATTTTTTCATGATTCGTGTCCGTGCAATTACTGGAAATAACGATGATGGGGATAAAATGCCCTAAATCGGACAGAAATAACGAAATTACAAGAAAACCACACAGTTGATCCATTATTTAATAAAAATTAGCGAAGAGAACAATTTTAATTAGAAGATAGTCCCAACTATTCACCTCTCTCTCTTTCCCATGCATGTGAAATAAGATTATTAATATTAAAAAAATTGTGAAAAAAAATTATATTCAGAAGCTGAAGATATAATTTTCGAATAGTTTAATCACTTTTTCGTGCAAATTGGAGCACGTTTTTTTCCAATTATCAGCAATCATTCGGCAACTTATCTATAAATCCTCAATTTTTTTTGTTTTATCAACCGTATTCTAGGATACTACCTCAATAGGAAGAATTATATAATGAGGACTTGCTCCTTTTTTTCGTTAGAATATCCCGAAAACTGCTGTAAATACGAGCTTTTTGCTCTAATCTTCTTTTGTAGCTCTTGCAATTCTCTGCAAAAGAGGATGAAGGCAAAAAGAGAGTATCTCCTGTTAGTTTCCGAGATATTTTAATGAGGATAACCACAAAAATCTGTCAATTTTCTCTTTTTCATTTCTTGATCCAATCAAATCATCCAAAATCGATGGGAATTTTATTGATAGTTGCTTCCCTCTCCTTAAAACTCAAGAACTAACCCAAGGCTACTTTCTCAATGAAACATTCGAAACAACGAAAAAATATATTAAATCGATATGAAATAATATTAGTATTGAAACGAAGAAAATGGAATTTTGCCTTGTGTACATTCCAAAGAAACGGAGATTGACGAGTTTGAGGCCGGGGCGATTATCGGGAGGGAATATCGTGCGAAAGTATGCAGCTGACGGTTTTCCTGGTTGCACTGGTAGCCCCTCCATTCCTCTTCAAACCTCTCCCACAAATTTACCCCCTTCTTCTCTTTCTCTCTCTCCTCTTCTCCTCATCACACGGAGCTTTTTCTCAGTGCGGAAAACTTTGGACATAGTTATCCCGAGGCGAATTCAGTAGCGAGGAGTTGAAACAGGATAAGTCGATATTTTTCTTTTAACGATTTTACTGAAATATCTGGGAAAGTAAATGAGATAGAACGATTCAGCCCGGAATATTTTTCGTAGCTCTTAAAATTCTCTAGAATGAAGAATTGGGACAAATTTCGAGATATTTTTGAAAAACATATAACACTAAAAATGAGCTCGTTAATTTTTTGTAAATATATCAGAAAATAAGCGAGATAGAGCCATTTTGCTTCAAGATTCTTCGGTTGTCTTGAGATTCTCCACGAAAAGGATGGGGGCGAAGCCGCTTCATCTCGTTTAGTTTCTAAGAAACATTGAAAACTGGAACTTTTCATTTTCTGTAAATATCTCGGAAAATAAGTGAGATAGAGTGATTTCACCTGAATTTTTTTTTTTTAAAGAATTTCTAGAACAACATAAACAGATTGATAACAAAGTCGCTCTATCTCGCTCATTTTCCGAGAAAGATTGTAGAAAGAAATGAGACAAAAATTGGGCTTTCTCATTCTTTGTAAATATTTTCAAAAATAAGCGAGATAGAGCAATTCCGCCTGATTTTTTTTTTTTTTCATAGAGAATTTTGAGAGCTACAGCAAATAATGTGCGCAAAAGGGCGTATCTCCATTACTTTCCAAGATATTCTTGAAAAAAAATGAAAAAATTTGTTTTATCTTGTTTTACCTCTTCACAACTGAATTAATAGTTCACCTAATTCCCAACCTGCCGTTTATTCTCCTTCCCCTCATGCCAAAACTCATCGTGTCAACGCATCAACTTTGAACAAAAATCTCACTGGCTAAACCTCTTGATGGATGGATTTATGTATTATCCGTCAAGATTGAGGAATTTTCCAGGAAAAGTGACAGGTCTCTCCTTGTCTCCCCTGTGTCTATATTTTTGGGTGAAACGAGAGTGTGTGTATGCCTGTGTTTTGCTTGTGTGTATGTGTGTGGGACCACGACTCACTGTGCTGCGGCAATGACGGCTCACCACCCGGCCCTGTCACGTGCACGCGTTCTCCGTTTTGTCCTCCCCCCCCCCTCCCTGCCGCCTTCACCACCTCATCCTTCTCTGTCTCACCCCTTCACTCCCTCTAACACTCTTTAATCTCCAATCAACACTGAGTAAAATATTTCACAAATTCCCATCTAATTTATTCAATTAATCATCATTTTTGCATTATCAAAAACGCGATTTCCAATTTTTTTACTGAAAAATACGCCTTTTTTGCACGAATTTATTTTTTTAAGCTCTTAAAATTCTCTGCAAATAAGATGTAGGTAAAATCGTTCTATCTCGCTTATTATCCGTACTATTCACGAAAAATGAGAAAACTCGTTTTTTTTTGCTTTTTCTAATATTTCTTGGAGAATTATCGAGATAAGGTGAGTTCTCCACAATTCATTTTTTTTCATAAAAAAAACGATTTGTTCTTCTTTTTTTTTTTTTAATGAAACTGAAATTTTTACTTACTTTTATTGAATTTGATGAATTTCCGAGACGATTGTTCGAAAAAAAACAGCTTCACGTGAATTACTTAACGTTATTTCATAACAATGTGTCAGTTTTTCAGCAACACATGTGAAAATTTATCACACATCACAATTTCACATTTCTTATTTCTCATTGTTTTTTTTTTATTTCTTTTAAATTCATATAATTCTATTTGTTTTACTAGTCTTTCAGCTGAATGATAAAGTATTTGTGTTACTTAAATTGTCAATGTTTGATCGATAAATTACATCATAAATTTCTGTTTTTCTGTCAACGTAATGTTTCATAAATTACCACTATGGAATTGCGCGAATGAGAAATTGTAAATATACGTTACGTGTGAGAACGAGAACCGGCGACCGACTAAATTCAAGCGAAGACAGTCTGTGTCTGCCCGCTACCACCACTCAGCCGCGCACGCGGCACCAGGGGGAGCTTCTCACGCTTCCCCCTCCATTTTCCACATTTTTTTCTTCAATCGCTTGATAATTATTGCACATCCCTCAACTGTCTTACATTATTGTTACACAGAAAAAAATGTTTTCTTGATTTAAGAATGTGCAGTCACTTAATTTAAGAATGGCAGGTCACTTAAATTAAGTGACTTTTCTCACTTAAATCAAGTGACTTTTTCTTTCTTAATTTAAGAAAGTAAAACTCACTTAAATCAAGTGAGTTTTCTCACATAAATCAAGTGACTTTTCTCACTTAAATTAAGTGACTTTTTCTTTCTCAATTTAAGAAAGTAAAACTCACTTAAATCAAATGAGTTTTCTCACTTAAATCAAGTGACTTTTCTCACTTAAATCAAGTAACTTTTTCTTTCTTAATTTAAGATAGTAAAAGTCACTTAAATTAAGCGACTTTTCTCACTTAAATTAAGTGACTTTTTCTTTCTTAATTTAAGAAAGTAAAACTCACTTAAATCAAGTGAGTTTTCTCACTTAGATCAAGTGACTTTTCTCACTTAAATCAAGTAACTTTTTCTTTCTTAATTTAAGAATGTAAAAGTCACTTAAATTAAGCGACTTTTCTCACTTAAATTAAGTGACTTTTTCTTTCTTAATTCAAGAAAGTAAAACTCACTTAAATCAAGTGACTTTTCTTTCTTAACTTAAGTGACCTGCATATTCTTAAATTAAGTGACTGCACATTCTTAAATCAAGAAAACATTTTCCTCCGTGTATTCCTTTTTCTTTTTCATGGGCAATAATTAATCCTCGGGACACAGGAGATCATTTTGACCTAAAAAATTTCTTGCCCTAAAATATGATGAAATGAATAAAAATATTTGAAATACTCGGCTTCAACACTTATAAGCTTTTTTTATTCAAATCAGCCGACTTTAGGAAAGAGGTTCGATTTCGATCAATTTTTTCACCATCAAAATATAGTTAAATCAAACCAATGATGATTGTATTCGAAAGTACATTATTTTATCTACAAAAAACCTCACACAATAAATTCCGAAAAAATGCATAGTTTTTGAAATGTAGCACTCAGAAAATGGAGTGGGGTCAATTTGACTCCATGTGTGCTCCGAAGTTTCGTTCAGAGGTGTGTACTCCGAGGGTTAAGGGAGGGGTAAGGGTTTTTTGCTTTTTCATTACTGAATTATTGATTGATGCAATTTTTCAAATATCAAGTTCCCCGAAAATAGAAAGGGAAGTCATTCGAATGTAAAATAGAATTTTATAGGAAAAAAATAGGATTTCCGAAAAAAATGCAAAAATAAAACAAAAAAAAATTCTGACACGTGAAATCTCCATTTTCCCTTATCCTCATCCGGAGATTATTATTATTTACTGGGGGCTTCACCCCCTTTCGCTGCGCTCGCGACCCCCCCCCCCCCTTCCGCTCTTTTCCCCCATGACAAACGTCAAATTAAAAATATCAGTTCTATTCCAAGACAACTGACAAAAATTTTCAATTGACTATGATACTTTAGGGGATAAAACATGGATTCATTCGTTCAGTTGGAAGATTTTCTGCATCTCAGAAGAAGTGATGATGACATAGCAATCAAAGCCTCATACTACTCTTTTGAATATCTACATATTCAACTCAAAAAAACGAAATATAAGAAAAAAGGCTCGAATATGACAGATATAGTCAGAATATGAGATATTATTGATTTTTCCCAAATATGTCACACGAAATTCCTATTAATTGAAGCTCTACCTCCTATATTTGGCAAGTTTTCTCTAATTTTCCTCCACGCCTTATAAATTATATATCTGAAGTCGATTTGGAATTTTATAATATGAAAAACAAAAAAGAGATAAAATTATATTGCGTGCAAACATATTTTCAAAGAAAACAACTTTAATTTTTTTATCATCACGTGTTATCATCTGAAAATTATAATGGCTGCAATTGATCCAACGAGATAGAGTGAATCAGTTTGTCTATCTTTAGCAATATAGTGACAATAGGGATGTGTAGAAAAAAAAAAATTAACAATAAAATAGCAATGATATGTCTAACGCAATCGCAATAATTGCTCTGCTTTGTTCCTCCGAATTCAACCGAATGCTTTTTTTCAATAGATCAATTGAACTGGTGATTTTAATGAATGATAAACTTGTAAATGATAAGTTACAGTGAATGCATGTGCGGGGCCAAATCAGATTTTTTTTCGGAGGAAAGGCTTCAATTTGAAAAAGAAATTGAAAAAATTACTCAATAATGTAGACATGCTAAAGCTACTTCATGAATTTTTTCCGATTTTTTCGTAAATATCTTCAGTACGAAAAAAAAATTTATACGTCTTTGTTAGCCTAGACATTTACCCCTTATTTCTTCCAGAGTAAGGGCTTGAATTTGGAAAAAAATTGAAAAAATTACTCAATACTACAGACATGCTGAAGTTTCTTCATGAATTTTTTCAGATTTTTCAGTAAATTCCTTCGTTGTAAGAAAAAATAATTTACATTTCAGATTGTACTTATTCATTGAAATAATAAAAAAAATATTCGAAGAAAAAGAAATATTCACATAGACTCTCAATGATAAATCACCTCGAATTTTTCGTCTATTGCAGCATTCCAACACTGCGATTCACGTGTAGCACATCTGGAGTACATGTGCAACACAAATACGACGCACAAGCAACGCATATGCGTCGCACATGCAAAATATATTTGGAAAAATCCTTTTTCCATGAAAAGTAACTTGCTCTAATGCCAAAAAGTTCGCAAGATCATTTCTCATTGAAAAAAAAAAAAAAAATTGGATAGAATTCTGTAGCGAAGCGGTAAAACAGGATAAGTCTATGTTTTTTATTAATTTTTTCAGAATATTCCGGAAACCCAGCTAAAGAGGGGGATTTAGCATGTGTTCATTGTCGTCTAATTTTTTCATATTTTTTCGTGAAATCCTTCAGTTAAAAAAGAAAAATTCTAGAAAAAAAAAATCGAATCAGTCAATTTTTTCACCATTCATTTTTTGTAAAAATGCCTTAAAAACAAAACAGGATCAGAGTTAAGAGGGCGTATTTCCATTAGTTTCTGAGATATTTCATTGAGAATGATCACAAAAATAATTGGATTGTTTTATCTTTTCCCTACTGAATTCATAATAAATATTGAAAAAACACGTGGAATTCTGCACATAAAAGATTTACCTGCATGTATATATATATGTATAGTGACATTGTAAACGGCTCTGTGTGCTCCTGACACATCGATATATTTTCGTGAAGGAAAGCCCTGCCGATGAAGCTGAGAAATAGCTTCGTTCTCACGTTCAAATTCTCTTTTCCCCCTTTTATAAAGAAGATGGGCTCCATTATTCTAACCATCTAACTGTTTCCTCGCCTTCAAACCGCAACTACAAATGAAATTCACAAGCTATCCTAATTGTCGTCTCTCTAATCTCCAAATTCCACGTGAATAAATAATGAATTGCAGTGAAATGAAGAAAAATAATATATATTATTGAAGATGAAGAATAAAATGAAGAGGAAAAAAAAAGAATGATAAAATCGAATTTACACATCCACGTGATTCAAGAGGTGTAGGTACATGTAGTTGACAGGTTCATGACAAAGTGCTAATAATACGTGTATAATAGGCAGGTTCACGGGAATCTGCCCTTTCCAATTCTGTATACCACCAACTCAGTATTATCGTAGTTTTATTTGTAAAGATAGATTATTCCAGATAATAATGGAACGTTGAGCATCTAATATAACAATATTTTTTATTATTAATTTTTAAAAATGAAAAATCAATTTTTCGATCGATCTTCATGTTTTAAGACCTCCCCAACATTTTTTGATAGTTTTCACGATCATGTCTGTGTGTGTTTGTGTGTGTGTATGTCCGTGATCAATTTTTTCGTTCACGTTTTCTCATAAATCAATAATGTGATCGAGGTGATCGATGTCGTAATCGAAGCATCTTGACATAAATTCACGGTCATTAGATTTTGATCGGAATCGATCCAGTACTTTCTTGGTTTTTTAAGAAAAACATTGTCAAGTTCTTAATTTCCCAAAAAGAGGAGTCTATGCACTACCCCCGAAAAGGAAAAATTGATTTTTTTTATTGATCTCCATATTTTGAGATTTCCCCAAGATTTCTTGATAGTTTTCACGATTTTGTCTGTTGTTACACAGAGAAAAATGTTTTCTTAATTTAAAAATGTGCAGTCGCTTAATTTAAGAATGGCAGATCACTTAAATTAAGGGACTTTTCTCACTTCAATCAAGTGACTTTTTCTTTCTTAATTTAAGAAAGTAAAACTCACTTAAATTAAGTGACTTTTCTTACTTAAATCAAGTGACTTTTCTCGCTTAAATCAAGTAACATTTTCTTTCTCAATTTAAGAAAGTTAAACTCACTTGAATTAAGTGACTTTTCTCACTTAAATCAAGTGACTTTTTCTTTCTTAATTTAAGAAAGTATAAGTCACTTAACTTAAGTGACTTTTCTCACTTGAATCAAGTGACTTTTTCTTTCTTAATTTAAGAAAGTTAAACTCACTTGAATTAAGTGACTTTTCTCACTTGAATCAAGTGGTTTTTTCTTTCTTAATTTAAGAAAGTATAAGTCACTTAACTTAAGTGACTTTTCTCACTTGAATCAAGTGACTTTTTCTTTCTTAATTTAAGAAAGTAAAACTCACTTAAATTAAGTGACTTTTCTCACGTAAATCAAGTAACTTTTCTCTCTTAAATCAAGTAACATTTCCTTTCTCAATTTAAGAAAGTTAAACTCACTTGAATTAAGTGACTTTTCTCACTTAAATCAAGTGACTTTTTCTTTCTTAATTTAAGAAAGTAAAACTCACTTAAATTAAGTGACTTTTCTCACGTAAATCAAGTAACTTTTCTCTCTTAAATCAAGTAACATTTCCTTTCTCAATTTAAGAAAGTTAAACTCACTTGAATTAAGTGACTTTTCTCACTTAAATCAAGTGACTTTTTCTTTCTTAATTTAAGAAAGTAAAACTCACTCAAATCAAGTGAGTTTTCTCACTTAAATCACGTGACTTAACTTTCTTGATTTAAGTGACCTGCACATTCTTAAATTAAGAAAACATTCTTTTCTGTGTATTTATCGTTTTTATCATTCATCATTTTTTCTAATAGTAAGTGAGAAAAATTATCGGGAAGTTAGTGCGGCTTCAAGTCGCACTCATCACAATACATTCTCACTAATTCCTTCTAATCAGCAGTAACGCACTCCTCCATTAGCGAGCGAGCGTATCGAGCGAGCAATTGCTCACCCCTAGTTTTTTCTTAATTTTCAATGATTGAGATGATGATGATCTCTTATCATGTGTTCAATGAAAAGATTGTCTTTCATATTTTATTCGCCGATTTTTTAAAATCAGTTTTTGGAGGATATCTCAGAAACCAAAAGAAAAAGCGACATTTTTGTAGAGAGCTTCTATAGTATCAACAGAACTGTAAAATAGACCCGAAAGGTCCGTTTGTATCACAAAAAGTTTGATTATTTTGTTGAGTTAAGTTGAGTTGAGATGAGATTTCTTTTGGAACACTGTATAAGAATGTGAGCGGAAGTTTGTATACTGGGGACCATTGTACATGCGAAAAGGGGGGGGGGTGGATGTAAAAGGCTGAGGAACCATACATGTGTTAATGGATAATAACAATAATTCTGGAGACCTTTTTTGTAACCCTTTGAAATTTTCGACAAAAAAGACATATTTCAATTGGTTTTCGAGGTATTTTCCAACAATGAATGGCAACAAAGCGACTTCTCTTATTTTGGTAAATGTGTCTCTTAACACACCTATCCCATATTCAAGATTTTTTCGAAAAAAAAATTGGATAGTTCTGAACCGGGATTCGAACCCAGGATCTTCTGATCTCATGTCGGGCGCTCTACTTTTTTTTTTTTTTTTTGATAACAACAGTTTTTA
This sequence comes from Aleiodes alternator, assembly GCA_963921955.1. Taxonomy (NCBI): domain Eukaryota; kingdom Metazoa; phylum Arthropoda; class Insecta; order Hymenoptera; family Braconidae; genus Aleiodes; species Aleiodes alternator. The sequence goes on from OY998097.1 coordinate 675,509, forward strand.
TTGGCACTATAAAAAGATATTCTTTACATATGTACAGTAGAAAACAGTGTAAAAAAAACTATAATCATTAATATTATAAGTTATAACTAATGAAGTTAATGGATACAAAAATCTCTCAAACTTCTACTTTTTAACAATATGAAGTGTTGATGTAAGAAAAAAGAATTAATTCATTTTCCTAACATTGTTCATAAAAAACAATATACATACACAGAGAAAAATTGTATCTTAATTCAAGAATGTGCAGTCACTTAATTTAAGTGACATGCCATTCTTAAGTTAAGTGACTTTTCTAACTTAAATTAAGTGACTTTTTCTTTCTTAATTTAAGAAAGTGAAACTCACTTAAATCAAGTGAGTTTTTTCACTTAAATCAAGTGACTTTTCTTTCTTAATTTAAGTGAACTGCACATTCTTAAATTAAGAAAACATTTTTCTCTGTGTAACTTTTTATGTGGTATATAATTTATTTTTGTAATATCTGATAATATCTATACTCAGCGAATGGAAAAGCATAGGAAAAAAACTACGCTTTCATTAGTCGGGCGCTCTACCGATTGAGCTATCCAATTCTACACCAAATTTCCATTCGAATTGCCTTGAAATCTCACTCACTCAGTTTTATCCCCACTCCGCTGTTCATTCATACAGCAATTTTAATTTAATTCATTTATTGGACAGACTGAATGAGGTATAGAATAAGTGTGTCAATCTGCACATTTACCCTTATTTTACCTTTTCGATATTGAAATTTCATTCTTCTCTTCGAAAATATCTTAGAAATTAAGCAAGTCTGTGTTGATCCTGTCTTGTAGCTCTTAAAATTGTCTACAAAAGGGGAAATTTCTCTATATCGCTCAGTTTCCGAGATATTAAGGTAGTATGCTTTTGATGCCATATCAAAAATTATATTTCTTCACATTTTTCTGAATTTTTTCATAAATTTTGCCCATGTATTTTATTAATACTAATGCCTTCATGGACAAAATTGAAAAAATTTGACGATAATCCAGGCATCCCAGAGCATTTTCACAAATTTTTTCAGATTTTTTTCTGAAGCCGTTCGATTCTAAAATAATTCTGATTCATTTTGCCTCGATCTTCCCTAATACACATAATGAGAAAAAATTCAAATATTTTCCGTGAATATTGTTGGTAAACTGTCAACTGATGATTGTGTCCCTTCACTAGCGGGATAGATTGCCAAAGGCGAGATCTGGTTGTTACATGCACTGCTACTGGCATCCATACCAACTGCATCTACGTCGCATGCCTTGGGTGACTGTTAACAGGAACTGAAGTTTTCATCAGCTCGAGTATTATGAATTTTGTAATGAGAAAATTAGCATCAAGGAATTCAGTTGTGAAGAGGAAAAACAGAAGAAATCGAATTATTTTTATGATCGTTTCCAATGGAATATATCGGAAACTAATGGAGATACGCCTTATTCGTTGTGATCCCCTTTTTGTAGGGAATTTGAAGATCTACAAGAAAAGGATTTGCGTGATATCACCGTATCTCGCTTAGTTTCCCAAAATATTCTTGAAAACATGAAATATCAAAAACCCAACTTGTCTTTTTTTTTGTTAAAAAATTTCACGAAAGGATCTGAAAAAATTAGACAACAATAAAAACATGCTGGAGCATTTTCCCAAATTTTTCGGATTTTTTTGTAAAGTCTTTCGCTCAAAAAAAAAAACACTGTCACAAAATAGCTACTCATTCCCAATGGAATATTTCAAAAATGAATGGAGATACGCCCTTTTTGCCCGGATTTTTTTTTAGAATATTTCAAAAGTGACCAGAAAGGATTCTGAGAAGCAAAATTGCACTATCTTGCTCAGTAGTGGATATTCTCGAAAAAATAGATAAAAAAAATTTGACTTAGGGTGAGTGGTCCAGTGGTCGAACGGATAAGACTCGTCAGACACCAGTGATCGAACATAAGAAATTGGATAATTACTCATATGTTCAACAATTTTATACGTTTTTATTTGAGTTCATAGACATTATATAGTGTTTCGAGGATTAAAAAAATGATATTTCGCTGAATTACCGATTTTTTCTAATATAAATGCTTCAAATAGTTCGATCACTGGTCAAGTTCGAACACTGGTCAACTCACCCTATTTCTTTTACCTCTTCTCCAATTTTTTTTTTGTGGTAGGATTCCCCGTAATAAATTAGACAATAATAAGGCCATGGAGTATGTTCCCCTTTTTTTTGTCAAATTTTTCTGGAAAAGCTTTCATCCTGAGAATAGAGAATCTGTCAAGACTTTAATCCAACAGATTTGAAAGAAAATAAAACAAATTAAAATTTGAAATATCATGAAAAAGTTCACCTGTTCTTCACCTGCACAATAATTTCACGATTTACATTGAAAACCCGCATGATAAAATTGGAAACACTAAAACAAGCTTTTTGCTACATAAAATGTGAGGAAAAAATTAAAAAAAACATTAATTAAAACAGGAGTGATTTCACATATAGAATAAACGGCTCTGCAAATACATTTTCTCTCTCATCTCCACGTGGAAATACCTCGAGGGCGTATATGTAGAGCGGTGAGTGGTCAGAATTATATCGGACGTCAATTGCACGATGGAGGGATCGATTATATTTTGCGGTGTTGGACGTGCGGTCGCGTGTAATTTACGGGTTATAACTGGAGCTATAGTAGTCATCGTGGTATAGAGATTTTCCTATTCCAAATTTTAGCCTCACTCACTCGACAATTCCAACCAATCTCCTCCCTAGACCCTCCATTGCACCGCAATCTTTATTTTCCAGAGTAAATTCAGTAATAGAAACAGAAAATAGGATAAATCTTATTTTTTGTTTTGAATAATTTTTCGAGAATATCTGGGAAACTACTGGACATACGTCCTCTTCGTCCTAATCCTTCTTTTTTTTTTTTTTTTTTTTATTTAATGCATTTGAACTGTACAGTTCATTTTGCTAATTATGTACATTTATACATGTTATGTACATTTTATGTTTATAATATAATATAGTATAATAAAGTGTTACAGAAAAAATATTTGACAATATAATACAAGGTTATCTGCACGTGACTATTGACATTTTTTTTTGTTTTTTTTTTCCTTTTCATATTTTTATTTTGCATTTTTTCAAGAACTCCGTTATTCTATTGAGAATTTGAGGCTTTAATGTATATAGAATCTCTTCAACGTTATATGGGGGATACATTTGGCTGTCTATAAGATCTAAGATCATGGAGTTTCTCTCTAAATCATATCGGGGACACTGCCAGAGAACGTGATTCAGGTCTTCATTGTCGCCTAATCCTTCTCTTCAGTGAATTTTAAAAGATACAAAAAGGGGCCGGGCAAAATCACTCTACCTCGCTTATACGGAGAGAAATTTCTCTGAAAAATCATGATGCTCAGCGACATAATGTGGATGCAAAATACAGGCCTGGGGTATTTCATGAGTCTACTAATGGAAAAAATGTCTTTGTCATGACAACTAGTAATAGGGCCAATAAGATTTTCAAGATAAAATATTACAATAACTGGAAGCATCTTTCCAATTTTTTTCAGAGACCTTTCTGTAAAGTCTTTCAATGTGTATAAAACTGTTAAAAATTCCCCATTCATTCCCAATGAAATAATCTCGGGAGCTTCTTATCTATGGAGAGTTTCAAGAGGTACGAAAAAGGATTGAGTCAAAAGGGCGTATCTCCATCAGTTTCCAAGATAATCTGAAAAAACTTTTTGTAGACTGAATTGCCTGGACTATTATTATAAATTTAAAAATGTTCTATGTCATGGGCTCTAGGATTTTTACACTCTTCCAAAATCACAAGTGATGTTTGCAATTGACGCCGATCGAATTTCGTAATCCGGTTTCACCGGGGACATGAAGATTATATGTATAGAGAGTAGCTTGGAGGCATGTCAGTAGCAGGGAGTCGTGCGAATGCCAATAGCACGATGATCAACTCCTATAAAATGAGGGGATTCCCGCACACGAATTCAAAATAATATTATTTTATTTTTCCATATTTCAGTGATAAGTCATTTTTTTTGTGATTTAACTTTTGATACAAAAAAAATTTAATGAATGGAAAATGTTTGACAGCGTCTTTTTCAGAGTGAGTCTTTATAGAAGCATCTGAAAAAAATTTGGGAAAATGCTAGAACATGGCTTCATTATTGGCTAATTTTTTCAGATTTATTTGGAGAATCATTCAATCTTAAAAAAAAATCCTAGAAAAAAAACCAGGATGCGTTTTTTTTTTGCGTTTCATATTTTCGAGAATATCTCGGAAACTAAGCGAGATGGAACGGTTTCTACAAAAATGGATTAAGGGAAAAGAGCTTAAAAAAACAGATATCACTCATTTTTTGAAATTTTCTATTATTTTCGAAGTATTTCAAATTTTTTTTCGATTTTTCTTTTTTTTGCGGAATTTTTTCAAATTAAACTCCAACAACATTCATTCGTCCATAGACTTTATTAAAAATCAGATATCGTTCATCATTTGATAATTTATCCAGAGCTCTCGAAATTATTTCGAAATTATGTTCGAAATATTTTAAAGGTATTTTTTAAAACTTTTTTTTTTGAACAAAGTTTTCGCGATATTTTTCAAATGAAAAGCATTGATTTTCCAATACTCTTTGAAATATATTTCAAATTGAAACTTGTTCAACTCTTCCTCTCTCTTTCTATTTTTAATTAAAAATTCAAAGACACTTTGATCCAGAGAAGCGGTTTATAAAGAACTCGAAATATCGTTAATTCAGAGGAAAAATTTATTTCTTTTTTTTTTTTTTGGCTCCTATCAAACTAAAATCTCTCTGGTTGACTTTGGCTGGAGGGCGCGAGAGAGTACTTGTGCACGAATAACGTGTCAACGCCAGAACCTCTGCTTGTTGCCAATTGCACCAACTTCAACTTTTGATATAATAATTTTTTGCTTTTCCGAACTTTTCAATCATCAGTTTGTTAATTAATTTGTTTTTCATTCGTTCGTAAAATTGATTTATCTTAGTGATCATATTCAATTGAATATTTCGGAAACTAAGAGAGATAGCTTCATCTTGCCTCAATAATTTTTTACAGAGAATTTCAAACATTCCAAGATGAAATTAGGCCAAAATCACTCTTGCTTCGTTTTCAAAACATTTTCAAAAACATAAATTACCGAAAAAAATTGGCTTATCCTGTTTCTCATAGATTTTTTTGTGCACTTTCATGGAAAAATTCGAAAAAATTATGCAACCATCAAAACATGTTGGAGCATCTTCCCAATTTTTTTCAGATTTTTCTGTGAAGGATTTAACTCAAAAAAAAAAAATTTGCACTCGTTTTCAATGGAATATCTGGGAAATTAATGGAGATATGTCTACAAAAAAGGATTTTGGCAAAATCACTCTATTTCGCTTAGTTTCCGAGATATTTTCGTAAAGCTGATGACGAAAAATTGAATTTTTTTCCGTTTTTTTTGTGTGAGACAGATGAATAATATTTAAAAAAATACAATAATGCAATTTTAATTGTTCCTTTTCTTCCAGTTTTTAAAGCGCAAAATCCGAAAATCCAGGATGTCTCACCACAAGCCATACTTTTATGAAAGAAATTCAAAGATAAAAATAATAGCCAAGGAACAATGAATAGTTCTCTCAAGGTATACGGAAGTCTGGAGAGAATCAAGTGAGGTGCAGCCAGTAAGTGTCAACAAAACAAGTCAACCTGGTATCCTCATGCAACAAGAAAAAAGCGAAAGTATCGAGTCCAAGCACAGGTGAGCAAGATAAGACAACAACCAGCTGTTTCCATATCCAATGGAATCCATTGTGGGCTAATTTTTTTTTTTTATTGATTATCGATATATTAATGGACTCGAATGGAAGAAACATTTAGATGGAGGTGGGATAAAAAGGACATTTTAATTAATTTCTGATGGTGTAGATTATGATAATCGGGGGAAATTAGTTAAAATATGTTAGAAATAGGAAATTTTTCTGATGATTTCATTGGCGAGTGAGAAAATTTTCGTTAGGGAACATGTTAAATTTCATTTTTTTTTTTTTTTTCAAAATTCTATTTTTTCGAAGGAGAATTGAGGGAATTGTAGCGACTCAGAACCAATTTCAACTGAACGGTGAGATCATTCACCATTAATTTATGTGATTTTGACAAAAAATTATGATTTTTAGATAATGATATGATGGAAAAACTGATTAATGAAAGAAGTCGTATTTTTTTTTTTTGATGAAGAAAGCACTTTCATCATCAATAAAAAACCCCGCAATAAAAATATATAAATGAGTGAATTTTTATCGCAGAATATAAACGTAACATATTATGGAGACATTAGAATTCATTTTTGAAGATAAAATTCTTGTTTTTTTTTTTCATTTATTCAAAAATCAATAGTGAAGAGGTAAAACCGGATAATTCGATTTTTTCACCCAACAATTTTTCTAAAATATCCGGAAACGTATGGAAATACCCTTTCATTTCCTTTAGCCTTTTTCATTTCAATCCTTTTTCAATAGCTTTTTAAAGATTCTCTGCAAGGAAGGATTAGGATGAAAATGCTGCATCTCCTCTTTTTTTGTAGTTCTTTGAAATCTCTACAGTAAAGGATTGGAATAAAAAGGGAGTATCTCCATTAGTTTTTGAGATATTCACAAAAAAATGAGAGACCTCATTTTTTTTGTTATTTGTAATTACATTATTTACCACATCCTTTTTTATAGTGAATTTTAACATCTATAAAAGGATTAGGACGAAATTTTCCTATCTCTCTCAGCTTCCGAGATGTTTTCGACAAAAAATGATAGCAGAGAGGTAAAACAGAATCGAGGGGATAAGTTCAGAAATCTGGTGTACATTTAAATCAGAAATCTGAAGAAAATTTAAGAATTCTTTCGAAAATTCGTGAAGTTTTTGAATTTTCGAAATATTATGGAATCTGGAGAGAAATCTTGAAATTGCCCACAAACTAGAGAAATTCGTTATAAATTTTATGAAATGTGTGAAGTTTTTGAAATTTTATCGAAAATAAATAGTGACGATATCTAAAAAATCGATTTGAGGACTTGAGAAAAGTCATAGAAGATTTTGAATTTTGTTGAACATTAATTCAATAAAATTTTTATTTTAATCTTTGTTTCTGCCACGAAATCTTGAATTTTCTTAGCATTCCCTGGAATTCTTCACGAATTCTCATAGAAATCTATGAAATCTTCAGAAGTCTGTTAAATTTTCACAAATTTCGGAAAATCTCATGAATTTTCATGAATTCTGCTGAGAATCTATGAATTTTTGCAATTTGTCGCTCAGTTTACAAAGATTTTTCGGAGTGATTGCTTTGAACAGAATAATTCGATTTTTTTCATTCAGTAATTTTCCTAAAATTTCCAATGCATTAATAAAAAAAAAAAAAAAATTTCCTAAAATATCTCAAAAACTTCTGGAGATACGCCTTTTTTACCCTGTCCTTTTAATAACTCTTGAAATCCCCTACAAAAATGGATTACGATAAAAACAAAGGGCGTATCTCCATTAATTTCCGAGATATTCTTGGAATAATAAAAAAAAAGACGACAAATCATTGGAACGACAACGAACTTTTGTTCCAATAAATCCCAATTCTTATTAAAAGAAATCTCGAGAGAGAGAGACCTTGCGATGTTTCAACTCACAGATTTGGGTTGAAATAGAAATAAGAAAGAGAGAGAAAATTAGAAGAAAGTAAAAGAAAGAAAACAGAGAAGTGGATGGATAGAAAACAGCTGAGGCACAGCTGGTTTCTGGCATCACGACGGCTGGCGTCTCTTCCTTCTCCTCTCTCAGAAGCTGGCACATCTTACTGCTTTCAATAAGTATATGTAAGAGTACAAAAAAAAATATATAAGGGGGATTGTACATATAGAAAATGTGTGCGCGTCCTGGCTGCGCTATACTGGAATTTTCAGGCGCATGTACACACGTGGTGCAGATGTAAAGCTATTCGCAATTCCGCCGTCTGGTGCACGTGAAAGTCTCTTTTTTTTCCTCTTCCCTAGGCTCTTTCCTTCCGTTTTTTTTTAATTCATTTATTTTTACTCCGAAAAAAAATTAGATTGAATTAAATATTTCCCTAGTTATTAATTTTTTTTTTGTTATAGGGGAAAGTGGGGCAAAATGGACATTCAAATGAAACAGTCGAAGTTACATTTTTTAAAATGATTTCATTGGAAAGCTGAGGGAATTTTAGGGAGAAAACATGTGTCGGAATCAATTTTTTCGAATTTTTGAAAATTTTCATTTTTTTGCGCCAAAATCGAAGAGTATCCCATTTGATTTTTTTTCGAAAAATGGTTTTTTGATGATATCTCCGGTTCTATTCGTCATAGCGATTCGCGGATGGTCTCAAATTGAAGAGGAGCTCATTCCACATATTTTCGTTAAAGTCCCATTGATTTTTATCAAAAATTGACGAAATTACAGGGCTATTTGTGGAAATCAGTTTTTGGGCTGTAACTTCCGTAATTTTCGATAAAAATTAATGAGACTTTAACGAAAATGTGAGGAATGAGCTCCCCTTCAATTTGAGACTACCCGCGAATTGCTACAACGAATAGAACCGGAGATATTATTGAAAAACCATTTTTCGAAAAAATCGAAAGGGGGTACCCTTCAAGATTGAGTGAAAAAAAAATTTTTTTCCAAAATGCGAAAAAAAAATTTTACACCCATATTTTCCGCCTAAAATTTCCTCAGCTTTTCAATGAAATTATTGAAAAAATTCTACCTCCATTATTTTTATCAATTTGGAACGTTTTTCACGATAAAACCATGAAAATTTAGATGTGTCCATTTTACCCCTTATGTCCATTTTGCCCCGCCTTCCCCTATCGAATTCGTTAATTTATTAATTAAAAAATTAATTGAGTGGAAATAAGCTTTTTATTAAACGTTCATATTGACATTTAAATAGGCCCGGTTAAATTGTGATTTTTTCTAATTTTTTTTTGTTTTTTCATTGAAATCTCGTTATTACATAAACATTTTCTCGATTATTGTCTCCTGGCAAAAATAGGCTGGCAAATTCAGACTTACATCAATTATTTCTTTACTTTCTTCTTATTTAATAAAATATTTATCTGCCTTTTTTTTTCGTTCTATCATGAGATTATTCAATTATTAATTTAGAAAAAAAAAATGAAGATTAACCAGTGTCTGATGATGAATCTTCCAGATTATCATTCTCGTTGTTGCTATCGGTGGATGAGCTCTCTGTACTCTTAATACCTCGTTTACGCAGCTTTGCAAACTGAAACTCCTCGACTGGAACTGTACATTAACAATTTCAAAACTAATTATTTTCACTATAACATGTTTCAATTCATGCTTTAAAATCAAAAAATGAAAATCAAGGAAAATTGGATACTTTCTTGTTTTTTTTTCTTTCTTTTAGACAATCACATTCAGGAAATAAATAAAAGAGGCACCTGATTTATATTAAAAAACAAAATGAAAATTTGTATTTTTTTTTTCAAATCACCTGCACAATTGCAATACAACTTTATCATTAGCCTTATCCCAAAGTCAAAGTAATTTTAATTCATTGATTTTTATTTTAAAGTAATCTAATTGTTGAGCTTTCATTCAATTGTTCAAGTGTACTTTGACTCTGGCATGTACATTCACTCAGCAATTGGAGGAACTTTTAATCTTTTCTTTTCTCTATCTCTGCTTCATAAACAATACAGAGGATAATTAATAGATTTCTGCTTGGAACTTCATTTCCCTTAACAATTAGCACCACAGACAAAACATGATTAATCCATTACTCGTAATTGAGATTGAATGGATATTGAATCATGTAATAAAAATACATATATATATACATATATATATTTAAAACATCGAACTGACCAGAAAGCTGAGATAGACTCTTAAAATTTCATTATTTCTTACTGACTTGAGTAAATCCTAATTTTCGAAAATTTCATTATCTACGAACAATTACAAGCATTTTAATAATTTATTAATTTCATTAATTCATTTGTTCTTTTGATTGGATATGAGCCTGCAGATCCTTTTTAATTCTACTAAACAGAGGATTTACACCACTTTTTTTGATTAATAATTCAATAATTCAATTATTAATTTGCTTAATTAATGGCAATTTGTTAGATTTTTTTAATTGATTTGATAATTCTAAGAGTCTTAACAATGAATAATTAGAAAGACGACATTTATTAAAATTCATGAAATTATTTATTTTATGTCTGGTTGATTACCATCAGAATCTGGGTCTCTCTCGTTTTCACCAGTTACTGGTGTTGGTAGAGGTATAACTTCAGGCTCAAGTGGCTTCGGTCCCTGGTCAATGTCGTCTGCCATTACTTCCTCTGCTAAACTACTTCTTACAGCCTCTGCAAAAAAATAATGAATATTTTATATTGATAGACGTTTATTGTGGGACTAGTGGAGAAGTAAAACAGGATGAGTTATTCATTTTTTGAGAATATCACGGAAATTAACCGAGATAGGGCGATTTCGCCCTAATCGTTTTTTTTGGAGCTCTTCAAATTTTATGCAGAAAAGGAAAGATAGATAAATTGATCTTTATTTGAGTTAGCTTTGGACTTGAGAGTCCATCAGGCCTTGCAGTATCCAATAGGTGACGATGTTAACAAAGGTTCTTTAAGATTTTAGTTTTACAAAAATTTGAATCAATCTGAATTATTTATTAAGTTTAACAATGGAAATGAGAACGAAACGGGAATAATAAATGAAAATAAATGAAGTAATGGAGAAAGGAGAATATCGAAAGTAAATAGATAAGAAATATAATTTGACAGAAACGTTGCAAAAAATAGAAAAAATAAAAAAATAGAATGAGAGTAAAAAGAGCGTATCCTAGTTAGTTTTTGAGATATTTATCAACACTAGAATGTCATTCTTTTTGAAAAATATCTCGGAAACTAAGCGAGATAGGATGCCTTTTTTACTGAACCTTTTTTGTAAACAAAAGGCGAAGAAGAAAATTCTCTTCTTTTGAGATCTCAATTTTGAATTATTTTTTGGAAATATCTCGGAAACTAAGCGAGATGGAACGATTTTACCCAAATCTTTTTTGTAGCTCTTGAAATTCTCTACAAAATGAGATTCCAGCAAAGTGCCCTATTTCACTCAGCTTCCGACATATTCTCAAAAAACAAATGGCAAAAAGGGAATTTCTCTTCTTCTACCTTCTCCACCGTCACCTTACTGCAATGTCATTGTTTTTCTGGAAATATCTTGGAAACCAAGCGAGATAGAGCGATTTTGTCCTGAGCTTTTTTTCCTAACTTCCAAAATTCTTTACAAAGAAGTTCCCGAAATATTTGGTGAGCAAATATCAAACTGAAAATAGCAGACATCTGACAACTTTCAGGTTTTTTTTCTTTTTTAACAAATAATTATTATAAAAGAAAAAGAAATGTGCACATGCCAAGAAAAACTATGAGTGCATTTCTTTTTTTAATGATTTTTTTTACAATAATTGATTTGTTGAAGAGAATTTAAATAATTTTCTAATATAGGGGAAAGTGGGGCAAAATGGACATCAGGGGTAAAATGGACACATCTAAATTTTGAAGCAAATATTATGGAAAACTCTTGAAATTAATAGAAATATTGGCGGTAGATTATTTTTGATGATTTCATTGGAAAGCTGAGGAAATTTCAGTCGGGAAACAAGTGCCGGAATTAATTTTTTCGAATTTTTGGCGATTTTGACTTTTTTTGAGCATTTTAGAGAGGTAAAAGCCTTCCTTTTTTTGAAAATTTTCAGTTTTTTGAGGATATCTCCGGTTCTATTTGTCGGAGCGTAAAAATTCCGATGGGAGGTGAAAGGTGAGATCATTTGCCATCGATTCATGGGGTTTTCAATTGAAAAATATCGATTTTTAAGGTATTTATGGGCATTTTTGTGAAACAGTTTTGTGAAACAGTTTTTGGTCTATAACTATCCCAAAAATTGATATTTTTGAATTTAAAACCCCATAAATCGATGGGAAATGAGCTCACCTTTGATTTGAGACCAACCCCGAATTGCTACGACCAATAGAACCAGAGATATTCGCAAAAACATGAAAATTTTCAAAAAAGGAAAGGCTTTCACCCCTCAAAACTGCCAAAAAATATAGAATTTTCCAAAAAATCGAAAAAAATACATCTGACACTCGTTTTCGGGCTAAAATTTCCTCAGTTTTTCAATAGAATCATCGAAAAAAATCCATCTCTAACCGTTTCATTACAGTGTCCATTTTGCCCCACTCTCCCCTATGCTACTTCCATTTATTAAAAAAAAAAGATGAAGAAAATCGATCAGCCTGTTTTATCTTTTCTTAATTTAAATAATTCATAATAATTTCCATAAAAATTTGATCAATACCATTAAATGCTTGTGGATACTGTTGATTCAGTTTATTCCTGACAATTCGGATTTTCTTGAATATATAATCCAGATCCTTCTTCATTTCCACAAGCAGAGCCGTGTGCTTCTTGAATTCAATCCCAGCAGACTTTAACCTATTCACAGACAGCTGGTTGCAATTTGTCAGCATCTCGTTCGTCTTCTCAAATCTCTGAAGCCTGAAAATCATAATAATTCATTGAATCATCAGCAATTTAGTAGCAAAGAAGAAAAAAACTTTCTTTTTTTAGTCTTGTTTTAAGAGTATCTCGGAAACTAAGCGAGATAGGGCGATTTTGATTGAATCCTTTTTTGTAGAAAATTCGAAGAGCTACAAAAACGAATAGAGGCAAAATCGCCTTATCTCCCTTACTTTCCGAGATATTCTAAAAAAATAGCAAAAAAAATCGACTCATTCTATTTTATTTTTTTTTCGTTATTGAATTGATTGATGAAAATTTTATGAAATTAGAAAAAAAAGAGGGATTATTACATTTGCTTTTGTGCTCTTATCATAGACTCAACATCTTGCTGATCAACAATTCCAGCCAATCCCTGTATGAAGACCTCAGGTGCTGTATAATTCTGAAAGCACTCAAAACTTCCAGTATCAGACTCTGGAGTTCCCTGTGCTGTTGCCATTGTGTCAAAATTCATTAAAAAACCAATGAATTAATGTATTCAAGAAAAATTCATACTTTCATTTCACTTTTTCACATTTTTCCCACAATCTGCAATCATATTTCAATAAATTTCCTCTCATTTTTCAACAGACAAGCACATGCACACAGAGAAAATGGAATTTTCTTTATTGATTTTTCATGGCACTTTGATATTTCTTGGTTGAAGACATTGAAGACATCATGGATCAGCTTTTTTTTATTTGTGTGAGTATTATTGAATCTCGAGGGTTAGGATTCTTCCTCGATTCTTGCAAAAATCGATTTTTCTCCTTCGAGAATCGATCATTTCCCTATCGATTCTCGTAATCAACGACTATTTTTTGAAATTGGGTTTTAAAAAAATAATTAAGTCCTAAAATGTCATTAATTCTCAATATTTTTGAGAGAATGTGCATTATTTATAATAGAATATCGTCACATTAAAAAAAAGTGGCGTAAGTGCTATCTCTATATATATAGCACTCACGCCACTTTGTTTCTAAGGCGACTTTATGATCGAAAATTTTAATTAAAAAAGTTAAATATTAATGCACATTTTTCGAAAATTAATTGGGCAATACGTGAATTGATGACTCCTCATCAAAAACAAATTATTTCGATCATAAAAATTTATTTCCCCTTTATTAAAATATCGTATAGAAAATATAAAATTTACAAAAATATATTTCGATTCATTAGTGACGAGATAGAACAGAAAAATCTTATTTTTTTGATAATTCTCAATATAATATCTCGGAAATTAAAGGAGATATGCCCTCGCTATCTAGTTCGATATTCTTAAAAAAAAAAAGATCAGCAGTGAAAAGGTAAAACAAAAAAATCGCCCTTTTTCGGATCATTTTCATTCACATTGATCCTTTTTTTCGAAATTTTCAAAAGCTACGAAACAGGATTTCGGAGAAAAAGCGCGTTTCTCCATTAATTTCCGAGATATTCTCGAAAAAAGTATTGAAAGAACGAAGCGACTTATCCTGTTTCACCTCTTCGCTACTGAATTATTAGTTTCATAAAAAAAAGAAAACAATTATTAGTTTCAATGAAAGTTTTTCACGAAATTTCAAGAATTCGCGAGGATAACGAAAGAATTGAAATGCAGAAGAAGAAAATTTATGTTGAAGTTGTTATTTTTTTCGCAAGATCATCCAGGAGACCAGAAGCACCAATTCTGAAGAGTTCTTTGGTGACCCACTCTTCTCCCAAATTCTCTTTCACCAAAAAAAGCCATTGGAGAGCTTGATCAGACGTTCGAATACCTCCAGCTGGTTTCAATCCTACCTAGAATGTATCAAAATTAATTAGATTCGAATTTTTGAGAATTTTTTCACTTAATTCATTGATAAAATGGAATTCTTGAGATATTTATCGAACAATATAGAAGAAAGTGGGGTAAAATAGAGATTTTAACAAAACCGCTTCTGATGGAATTTTCCAAAATAATTCCATTGATTTCTCATTTAATTATTTGAAAACTATCGATTTTTTTTATAAATTCATGTAGTTCCAATTTTTCTAAACGGATGTTTGAGACAATCAGTTTTTTCATTGTATCATCTTCAGAAATTGATTTTTTTTCAAACTACAGAGAGGAATTTTTCAATTTCGTGAAGCATCAAACTCCCAATATTCAGCTAAAAAAGTAGAATTTTCAAAAAATTATCGAAAATGAATTCTAAAATATCATTACCCTAGAAACAGAGAGATGTAAGTGCTATACTTATACATAGCACTGATGCCCCTTCGTTTCTAAGGTGATAATCAATTATTTAAAGGAAATTTCCCCAACTTTTGAATGAAATCATCAGAAAAAAACGTAATTCAAACACTTTCGCTGATTTCTCCTGATTTTCATAGCATAAAACATGATTTTCCCCTAATATATCAGTTCATCGTGCCATTAAAATTCCATTAATTGAATTAATAAAATACTTTTCGTCCTGTCAAGATGTGAAATTGCTTGATAGCCTCGCACATAACAACTCCAACTTCCAAAGTAGCATTAACAGTTTCCTTTCCAGTCGAAGTCTTTATGAAATCAGATCCAGCACTCATGGCAATCATCGAGGCCTTGTACACGTGATCAATACTGGCCAAATCTCCAGTTGACAAAATAGTTTTCATGTGCTTATCACCACATGCTCTTCGCACTTCCGATATTTCCTTGAATAATTCATCCCATTTCTCATTAATAACTAATGATCGATCGATGACAATATCAATCTCATCAACTTCTGATTGTGCAGCTGCATTGACGTCCTTCAAACGATCCTCGTAGGGTAATTTTGCAGTTGGAAAATCACCAGCAACTTTTAACAAAATTGAAAATATTCAATCAAATGATCAGAGAGTAAAAGAATTTAATTTTATATCAAATTTATCGTTCTCTTAGAGTAGAAAGAACGTAAGTGCCATGCTAAACCATAACACTTTTGCCCTTTACGTCCTTTTGTTTCTAAGATAACAATATATTGGATATTTCTGAAACAAGAAAAGTCCTTCCAATAGTTTTTTGCGAATATCTCGAAAACTAAGCGAGATATGGCAATTTTGCCTGATCCTTCTAAGTAGAAAATTCCAAAAACTATAGCAAAGATGAGTGCAAATTGCCCTATCTCGCCTAATTTCCGAGATATTCCCAAAGAAGGATTCATTATTGAGAAAAGTAAAAAACTGATGGAGATCCGCCCTTTTTAACCGAATCCTTTTTGCATTGAGAATTGTAAAGATTAGGGTAAAATTGCCTTATCTTGCTTAATATCCGTGATATCCTCAATGAACAAGAGATTTAAGTGTTGAAGAAGTGAAAAAAGAAAATTCTTTTTTTTTGGCGTGTATTTTTGAAGAATATCTCGTAGACTAAGCGAGATAGGGCGAATTTGTCGAAAATTTTCTCCAGGAAGCACCAGAGTTGAGAGGACGTATCTCCATTAGTTTCCGAGATATTTAACTAGAAAAATTGTCAAAAAAAATTGATTTATTCTGCTTTATTTTTTCTGGCTCTTTTTATTGAGCTCTTAATCATTGAAATAATTCATACCAACGGCAACTGCAATATCTTTGATGTTTTTGCTTCTAAAAATTTCTGCAGCATCTTTTGATCTCGCTTGATGAACGCAAACTGCAGCAGTATGTAAATTCTTGTCTACAGACCCATCGCCCAATGGATCAATTGCCTATAGAACAAATCAGCAATTAAAATGGGTGAAAAAAAATGAAAATGAAATCAAAATTGATAAAAATGTAAAGTTACCTTTAAACATAATTTCTCTATCACTTCTCTCGTGTCATCTAAGTTCAGAGATGTTAGATCTAAACAACTAATCACTTTCAGGAACAAAGATCTATCAACACCTTCAGCTGAATTCAATTTACAAATTTCGTGAATTTTGATAACTTGAAGATTCACAAAATCCTCTGTGATGTGAGAAGGCTTATTTAACCCTAAAATACTAGATTCTATTCTCGTTTTCGTCATTCTTCTTATTATGAATCAAAAAAATTATGTATTATTGAAAAATTTGAAGAATTCGAGTACTTCTCGAGAATAAATGAAGAATTTTACTAGTTCCCTTCTCAGAAAAAGCTAACAGCAGAAAATTGAGAAATCAACTGATAAAACGAGATAAGTGGTATGATAACATATGGTGAAGTGATTGACCCGCCAATTTCAAATTAAAAAATTAAAAATTATTATTCGTCGAGGATATCTCGGAAACTGATAGAAAAAGACTTTTTTTGCTCTGAAAATCTTCTGTCTTTTTTGCAGCTCTCAAAAGTCTGTAGAAAAAATTCTTGAATAAAATCGCCTTATCTCGCTTAATTTCCGAGATATTCTGAAACAAGTACTACTGACTTTCTAAATTTTGTTTTTAGATTTCGGAAACTTATGGAGATACGCCTTTTTTACTCTGATTCTTCTTTTTAAAGGATTTTAAAGGCTGAAAAAAACATCAGAGCTATCAGGCAGAAAAAGTGTGTCTTCATTAGTTTCCAAAATATTTACGAAAAAAAATAGTATCGTGGCAAAATTGGATGAATCCGAAGAAAATATATGACAAGAAAAATGAGCACACATCTGATAATTTTTTTAAGCAAATAAATTGTCATGGAATTTTTTTTAATTTTTTTTTCTCAAAAAAAAAAAAAAAAATAAAAAAAAAATTCTCAATTTGAACGTATTTTCTTTTTGAATTTTCTATAAGTGTAAATTTTTCATTTTCAAATTTGGTAAGAAAAAGAAAGAATTATCAGACATCTGCTATTTTCAGTATCAAAGGACTTTTTCCATAGTCCATCAAATTCCATTTAAAAAAAAAAGAAATCATTGATTGATAATCAGCTTTAACCACTTCAATAATTAATCGAAAGGAAAAAGAATGTTTCTCCTTTGATTTCAATCATAAATCTTTCTATTACGTATTTACAAATGATTTCAGAAGATTCTGAACACTGGTGACAAATAAATACTTAAATTAAATAGCACACACATGTTGATTAGTTATTCTATAATTTTTAAGACTCTTTTTTCAATCGTTCAATTTAGCGTCATTAACGTTATCTGTGGTGCTCCCATTGGTCCCAATATTCCTTCGTCTGCATCTCCGACAATCTTGAAACGGTGCGATCAAATGCAAATAATTCTTCTTCACCAGTAAAAATATTTGATTTGTGGTCATCCTGAAATTTTTGAACGTAAAAATAGGATAAGTCGATTTTATTGAAAATATATATATAAGAAACGAGATAATGGAGCTACGCCTTTTTTGTGCCAATTTCTTTTTCATGGAAAAGTTGAAGAGCTACAAAAAAATATTTAGACAAAAAGGGGCTATCTCCATTAGTTCTCACGATATTTTAGGGCAAAAAGTGATACTGAAGAGGTAAAACTGGATAGGCAATTTTTTTGTCCATCTTTTTTCTTAAATATCTTTCTTTCTTTTCTTCTTCCATGAAATTTTTCTGGGAAATCTCAAAAAAACCCAAAATCGGGATTTTTTTCGTTTTCAACATTTTGGAAATTATGGAGAGATGCCGTAATCCATTTTTTAGAGAATTTCAAGAGCTACAAGAAAGGATTGGGGCAAAAAGAGAGGATCTCTATTAGTTACCAAGATATTTTAGAAAAATTATTGTCTATCATGTCTATGTTTTACCTCTTTGCTACCAAAAATTCAGTATTGTTCTGTACTAATGAGGCAAATTAATTGTTAAACTAACCGATCCTCCGGAAATTGCCAAGTCATCCATCAACATTCGTTTTTCATCAGTATACTCAGTATCTTCTTCAGGAACGAATAATTTATTAGCAGGTGCAACTGCAGAAACGACTAGTCTTACCTAAAATTGAGAGAATGTATTTTTACAATAATTCATAGTCGAAGAAAATGAAAAATCTTACTTTGTTATCATACAAAGTATCGATGAGTGTAATGAACCTTCTGGCCTGTGACTTGAGCTTCATATTCAAGTGAGGTACATCTCTGATGATGACTGTGTGAAAAAATTGGGACATTTCCAAATAATCACTGGCTCCGAGCGGCTAGAAAAATCATTGAAAAGTATTAGTTTACAAATCAATTTTTTTCGTTGATTATTTTTTGAGAATATCTCGGAACGCAATGAGGATATGGTCTTTTTACATCAATCCTTCTTGTAGAGAATTCCAAGAGCTACAAAAAAGATTCGAGTAAAATTGCGCTATCTCGCTTAGTTTCCACGATATTATTCGCAAGAGAACTACTGAATTCAGAGCGAAATTTGAATTTTGGAGGATATTTCGGAAAATAAGCGAGATATTGTAATTTTCACAGGATCCTTTCTTCATTTTACAATAAAAAAAAAATCCTTTCTTCATGGAGAATTTTAAGAGCTACGAAAGAGGTCTCTAAAAAATATCCATTATCTCGCTGAGTTTCCGAGATCAACTCAAAAAAAATGAATGACAAAAAAATTTACTCTTCCCGTCTTGTCATCAACCCATTGCCTGTTTTGATACGCTGTAGAGGACATTGAGATTCACGCCCCAGAACGTAAATCAGTCAATCAGTTGACTGGTTTAAAGTTTAGGGTATGAAACTCCATGTTTTCTATAGTGGACAAAAGCAGTTAACGGGTTAACAAATCTACAAATTTTACGTTAACAATTAATTTTTCATCTTCGAACATGAAGAACTCACTCTATCACACAATTCATCAAATGTGGAATCAATAACTTGTCCACAAGTTTTTTGAAATGTAACATTTCTTCCTCTAATTGAAAGTGTTTTAGGCCTAACAATATCATTCTCCATTGAGCATAAGTACTTGAAAACTTTATCAGCTGCATCATCAGGATCTTTGCCTCTGACAAAATATGTCTTCTCTTTTTCTGAACCTGTTCTCAATCTGTAGTCAATACCAGAGTCTATAGAATCAATAATGCAGTTATCTTTGAGCACTTTGATAAATGGCAGAAAATTTCCCCTTTGCAGTCCACTCTTGTACAAATCATCTGGTGCTCTGTTGCTTGTAGCAACAACAATCATTCCATTGTCGAAGAGACAGGTGAAGAGTCGTTTCAAGATCATGGCATCTGCTACGTCAGTCACCTGAAAATTTTAGAAAATGAATTTTAATTATGAAATTACGTGAAATCAGTGAAAATATTCAAGATCCTTCCCTGGCGATTCCTTCGAAGAGCTGACATAATTTTCATTTAAAGGTATATGTTCAAATTTTTTAAAAATAATTTTTGGAAAATTCTACTTTTTTTAAAAAAGGTGCCAAAAAGTAGAATTTTCAAAGAATGAAAGAAAAAAACATTTTGACACATGTTTTCCATCGTAAATTTCCTCAGCTTTTCAATGGAATCATCTCAAAAATTCTATCTCCAACCGTTTCATCAGAATCTTCATTTTACCTCACTTTCCCATATTTCTGCTCATAGAATTTTATCAAGAAAGCTTTTCCATGCTATGATCCTGAAAATAGCAGACATCTGACGATTTTTAGAATTTCTTCACTGACCAAATAAATTATTAGAAAAAAAAAAAATATGCACATATAGGAATTTTGAAAAACTATGACTGCTGATTTTTTGAATTCTTTTCTTACAATAATTTATTTGTTTGAAAACATCCAAGAAATTGTCGTATGTGTGCTTGATTATCACTTCATACTCTATCCTGTCTCACCACTGATTTATTCACATACCTGAAATTCATCAAAGCAAAGTAACCATGCTTTTTCAGTAATCATATCAGCAACTGGACGTATAGGATCAAAGGGCTGTAATTTTGTGCTGCTGTGATCTCTCTTCACTGTTTTCTTCACTTCGTGAATTTTATTGTGAACATCTAGCATGAAGGAGTGGAAATGTACTCTTTGTTTACTTTGGATCTGAAAATGTAAAAAAAACATCAATTTTCATTGTATTTCTCTTGTGCTGTCTACTATTGTTTACTGATTGTTCATGGAATTGGAACACTTTTTCGGGACTCTTTGCCCTAAATAATAAATGATGATGCTAAAAATAGCAGACATCAGGAATTTTCAATTTCTTTTTTTTTAACAAATGAATTATTCTTCGAAAAATGAAAAATTGGGCACGTGGCAAATTTTAAAAGCTTTGAATCAATTTTTCAAAATATTTTCTCTAGGGGAGAGTGGGGCAAAATGGACACTATAATGAAATGGTTAGAGATTGATTTTTTTTGATCATTCTATTGAAAAGCTGAGGAAATTTTAGGTGGAAAACCAGTGTCATTTGTATTTTTTTCAATTTTTTTGAAAATTTATATTTTTTTGCATTTTTGAGGGATATAAGCCTTTCATTTTTTTCAAATGTTCTGTTTTTTCCAAATATCTGTGGTTCTATTGGTCGTAGCGATTCGGGGTTGATCTCAAATGAAAGGTGAGCTCATTTTCCATCGAATTATGGGGTTTTGAATTCAAAAATGTCAATTTTTGGAATAGTTATAGTCCAAAAACTGTTTCACAAAATTGTTTCACAGAAATGTCTATAAATACCTTAAAAATCGATATTTTTGAATTTAAAACCCTATAAATCGATGGCAAATGATCTCACCTTTCACCTCCCGTCGAAATTTTTGCGCTACGACAAATAGAACCAAAGATATTCTCAAAAAACTGAAAATTTTCAAAAAAACAAGGCTTTTACCCCTCTAAAAAGCTTAAAAAAGTCGAAATCACCAAAAACTCCAAAAAATTAATTTCGGCACTTGTTTCCCATCTAAAATTTCCTCAGCTTTCCAATGAAATCATCAAAAACAATCTACCGCCAATATTTCCCTTAATTTCAAGAGTTTTCCATAATATTTGCCAAAAAATTTAGATGTGTCCATTTTACCCCTGATGTCCATTTTGCCCCACCTTCCCCTATAATTATTTATTTTTTTGAAAAAATCCAAAAAATTGTCAGATATGTGCTACTTTAATTATCATTAATAAATGATATGCTCAGTTCTTGAGTAGAAAACCGGTTAAACTCGATGAATTTGTTTCTTTTTGTCGTTTTTTAAGAATCTCGAACTATAATGGAGATAAGCCCTTTTTGCATTAATCTATTTTCGTAAAGAGTTTCGTGATCTTCATTATTTACCGAAAATATTCTATTGATAATGATTAAAAGTAGCAGAGAAGCAATAGAATTTAAATATCAAATAACGAACTTATGCCATATCTTCGAAAATCGACAATTATCTTCAAATGATGACTTTTACCTGACAACAATCATAGAAAAGATCCATCAACATTGTTTTACCTCCCCCAACAGCACCATAAAGATATAATCCCTTAGGGGGTTTTTTCCTCTTTTTTCCTTTTCCAATCCATCTGCTTAGGAATCCAGGCTTCTCTGGCTCATAATTATGCACATCTTCATAAACTTTCTGCAAATTATGAGCAGTTCTCATCTGATATTCATCTTCAATGAGTTCACCCTTAGCAATTCTACGCTTGAGCACTTCAATTGGTCCAGCTTTTGCTGAGAGATCATCAGCAAAGTCACGTGTAATCACAATTTTTAATGGCTTTGACAACCAATAATTAATACCATTGAAATTCTTGAGTTTCATTAAGTAACAAGCCATGACCTAAATAGAAAAAAATTGAAAAATTATCAAAAGCATGTTTTTAGGAGTATTTTCATATATTTTTTTTTGAGTTTCATGGGTTAACCTCATATTTATATGACTCTGAGATAGAAAACGACTATGTAGTTTTTTGGGGATATCTCGGAAACTAAGTGAGATAGAGCGATTTTGTATGAATTATTTTTTGTAGTTCTTGAAATTCTCTACAAAAAAGATTTCGAGCAAAATCGCCTTATCTCGCTTGATTTCCGAAAGATAGATACTTAAAAATCTGATGGAAAATAATCGATTTGTCTGGAAATTTCACATTCTCGATAAAAATATGAAATATAGGTACTCTCACCTTGAGATTTCGAATATCGAATACTGTTTTTTTTTTTTTCAAATCTTTCGGCAGTCAAGGTGATATTTATTTCGGAACACTTGTGATTCGGCGCCCACTACCAGTTTATGTAATGATGAATGGCCAATTTTTATCAATTATTCTTTTTTAATCTCTCAAGTACAGTAGTAATTGGACATAATTATTTAATACTGCACCTGTCATGTGACTAGGCTTTTCGTGCAAATTTTCAATTTTGTTTGCGATGCGCGCCAACTTTAGTGCCGCAGTGCCGCATCTCCTGTATGCACTGTCATTTTTTTTTCATGGAATGAGAGCTGCGATAAGAGAACGCACATGTGAGTTGGATGAGTTTTTTTTTAAGGCGTTTCAGCGTTCAGTGGCTAGTCAGGAAGCTAAAAATGATATTTTTGGCTGTCGGTAATGACGGAAACTGGAAAGAGGATAATGAAGTGCTGAATTCAATTATCGGCGGGATTTAGCAATGAGCATCTCTATATACTTGGCAGACGGAAGAATCCTTTTTAGTTGGGATTTGGCTCATTCGTTTGGGAATCAATTGGGGAAATTTGGGAAAAGACTTTGAGAATGTGGGAAACAGTAATTAATTTTTTATAATTTTTTCATTTTCGAGCGTATAGTTAGCAGACAGGTAATGGGAAAAAATTCGACTTTTCCCAATTCGACTGATATCGCATTATATATGAGTAATTATAAGACATTTTAACTTAATTATATCACGTCTTATTATAATTATTATTGATCAAAGTAGACGCTGGTATGGGGCTTTCCCCAGTGATTCCGGCCTTTGGGGACATCGTCACTGATGTCACTTTGCAAAGTTGACTGGTGAATGACTCAACCTGTAAAGACCCTCCGCAACAAAAAGCAAATACCTGAAACAATGGATAATTCCCATGAATTCTGTAACTATGTGCTTCTTAATAATTCGGAATTTAACGATTTGGTGTTGAGGATGATCATTATCCCCGACCATTGCACGACCCTCTAAATCCCTTTGACTTGGTGTCGAAAGGTCCTTCTCTTCTAATGTGTATCGGTTAATGAATGGAAGAAATCAACATTGGAATATTCTCCTATCTCAAATATGTCAGAAAGTAGATTTTTTCTGTAGAAGTTTTCCCAACTGATGACACATTCCCTCACCTGCTCTTCTTTCCCTGCTTTTCTTTTGATATTCAAAAATAATGGTTACCTAACAATAGTGACGACTAATTCTGCGAAAAACAGCTTATGGTGGAAAGTTAATTTTCTCGCACAAGCTTATGCACCTGACCCTCCCCCTTCCCCACTGCGATCATTCCTAATAACCCCCCAAACCATCCTGAGGCATTCATTAATACCTGCGGAGGTATTCACCGATTGGCAGAATTTGGAAAACCAATCATGATCGACCTACAGGCTTCAACGTTCTATTTAAGAACAAGAAATCGAAATGGATTCATCAGTTGTCCTTCAGTCCATACCATAGTGACAGTGTTCTGAAGTATTAGTTTATTATGGAAGTTAACAAGACCGATAGTTCTGTCGAAAAGGAAGAAATCAAGAGGGAGAACACCAAAGATTCCCAAGAGGATGACAATGATTTGACTAATGTAACCAACAGTGTCCAACCGTTTGAATGTACTCCACGTCCTTGGAAGGATGGCAAAAAACTCGTTGTACTAGACGTTGACAACAAATTTTTATACGACGCAGAAGGGGAAGGTCCTCGTAATTATCTACAAGAGTTTCTCACTAGGATATCAAAGTTCTACAACATTGTCATCTGGTCTTCAGATCCAATGACAACTTTGAACCAAGAAATGGAGACATTGAGAATTGCGAATAATCCCAATTATGAAATTTCTTTGTTCCTTGACAAAAAGTCTTTGAGTCATGCTTCAGAGTCTCCAGAAGGTCCAAATTTTTCGAAAAATCCACATGTAATTTGGAAAGAGCATCCCTCTTATTCTCAAAAAAACACAATAATTTTACTCGCTGATGAAGATTATGGAAAGAAGGATGGAGTCGATGATAAGCTCCGAAAATTGTCAGAATATCTTGAATTTATTTCTGACGTCACAGATTTCCGATCACTTGATCATTCGCAATGGACTGAATATCTGGAAGTGCAGAAAAAAAAACAAGCTCAGGGTTATGTTTCGAGGGTTAAAGAGATAGTAGATACATATAAAATTGAAGAATTGAATCCCTTGAGACCGAATAAGAAGTTGCTTGTCCTAGATATTGATCGGACCATATTTACATTGGGCTCGACAGAACCCATAAAACGACCGCATTTGGATGAATTTTTGATGAGAGCCTACAAAAACTACGACATCGTCATCTGGTCTGCTCGACCGATGAATGCAATTGATATTGTGCTTAATTGGATGCAAGTAAAGAAGAATCCGGATTATAAAATAGCCTTTCAATTGGATGGAGAAGCTATGGTTAGCATCACACTGGTGAACAAGTTAGAGGCAAAGATCAAACCTTTACATGTAATTTGGGGAAAATATCCCCAATTTTCTGCGAAAAATACTATAATTCTTGATGATCAACAATTAAATTTTGCTATGAATCCACAATCAGGATTATTGGTGAAATCTTATACAGTAGAAGAAGAAAATGCCAGTGAAGACAGGGAATTATTGAAACTCGCTAAATATTTGGAAGCAATTGGGGATGCTGCCGACATTCGATGCTTTAATCATCAAAGATGGGAGGAGTTCATTAGTCATTGATTCTCTCTAAAATTAAAGCGTGATTCAGGAATAAGATAATAGCAAAGATATAAAACCCGAAATAAGTTGAATTTTTGTTAAACTTTATTTGAGAATATTCCGAAAACTAAGCGAGAGAGGGCGGCTTCGTTCAAATACTTTTAATAGAGAATTCCACGAGCTACAAAAGAAGAATTGAAAAAAAGATCTCTTAATTTCCGAGATATTCTCAAAAAATTATTGCAAGAAAAATATAATTAGCCTGTTTTATCTTTGCACTGCTGATATCTAATACTATATTTTATAAATTATCTATTTTTTAGAAATATTTGTATCACTCAAGAGTTGTTAAAAAATATTGTGAGAGATGAATTCATAGAGTTCATCTCAATTATGTTACTCCAACAACACCGAATTGTTGAGCGCTAATGATCTTCCATGAACTATTAATTGATAGGCAAAATCCCAGTACTTCAAACACTCTAAATAGATTGCTCTTTTCTCAGATGTAATTGACAGATTTGTAACAAACAAATTAATTATTAATTAATTCTAAATGAAAATAAAAATTTATTCCAATGTATAAAAGTCTCGTTTTTTAGTGACCTCACAGCTCTTTCCAGTAATTTCCTTAACACTAATCATTATTATTAGTCCAAGATACTCTCGGAAAATCACTACTAAATTCAGTAATGAAGAGGTGAAACAGGACCAGTCAATTTCATTCAACCTTCCTGCGAGAATATCGCGGAAAGTAACGGAGATACGTCCTTTTTGCACGATTTTTTTTTTTTGAGCAGAATGTTGAGAGCTAGACAAGGTCCAAGAAGAAAATTGCCCTGCCTGGCTTACTACCGACGAAATTTCCAAAAAATGTTACTGAATTCAGTAGCAAACGTATAAAACAATAGTAATCCATATTTCTGGTATTCATTTCTGGAATATATTTCCGAAACTGAGTGAGATAGCAAAATTTCTACGAACGCCTTTCCTCGCAGAGGATTCTACGAACCTAAAAGAAGGGGTCTTCAACAATTGCGCTATTTCACTTGGTTTCTGAGAAATTCTTCAAAGAAATTAGAACAATTTTCGACCAGTTGACATTTTACCTCACCTGCTCCTCTTCCTTTTAATATTCAAAAATGGTAGTAGTTACGTAACAATAGGGATGACTCATTCTGTGAATAACAGTGTATGGTAGAGTCTACCAGGTAGAGAATTATGCACCTGACACTCCCCTCCCCTGTGGCGAGACTTCCGAATGAACCCCCAAGCCCCCCTAAGGTCTTCATCAATACCTGCGAATTGGTTCACTGATTGGCACAATTCGGGGATCCAATCATGATTGACCCACATACTCCATCGTTCTATTTAAAAGCGAGAAAATGAAGTGAATTCATCAGTTGTCTTTTAGTCCATTCCCTCGTGAAGGAGTTCTAGAATACTAATTCATTATGGAATCTACCAAAAATGATAATATTTCTGGTGAGAGGGAAGAAATCAAGACGGACAGTGTTGAAAGGCTCCGATTTACATCACGCTCTTGGAAGCAGGACAAAAAACTTGTAATATTAGATGTGGATAACAAATTTTTATACGACACAGACGGAGAAGGTCCTCGCTATTATCTACATGAGTTTCTCACTAGAGTATCAAAATTCTACAACATTGTCATCTGGTCTTCAGGCTCAATGACAACTTTAACCCAAGAAATGAAGACATTGGGAATTACTGATAATCCCAATTACGAAATCACTCTCTTCCTTGACAAAAAGTCTTCGAGTGATACTTCAGAGTCTGAAGAAGGTCCGAATTTTTCGAAAAATCCACATTTAATTTGGGAAGAGTATCCCTCTCATTCTCCAAAAAACACAATCATCTTACTTGCTGACGAAGATTATAGAAAGAAGGATGGAGTTGATGATAAGCTCCGAAAATTGTCAGAATATCTTGCATCTATTTCTGACGTCACAGATTTTAGATCACTTGATCATTCGCAATGGACAGAATACCTAGAAGTGCAGAGAAACAAACAAGTTCATGATTATGTTTCGAGGGTCAAAGAGCTAGTGAGTGCATATGAAATTGAAGAATTGAATTCACTGCGTCCGGGCAAGAAGCTACTCGTCCTAGATATTGATCGTACGATCTTTGCATTGGGCAAGACAGAACCCATGAGACGACCGCATTTGAATGAATTTTTGACGAGAGCTTACAAAAACTACGACATCGTCATCTGGTCTGCTCGACCAATGAATGCCATCGATATTGTACTTAATTGGATGCGAATAAAGAAGAATCCAGATTATAAAATAGCCTTCCAATTGGATCGAGAAGCAATGGTTAGCATCCCACTGGTGAACAAGTTAGAGGCAAAAATCAAACCTTTAAATGTAATTTGGGGAAAATATCCTCAATTTTCTGCGAAAAATACTATAATTCTTGATGATCAGCAAATAAACTTTTCAATGAATCCACAATCAGGATTATTGGTCAAATCTTATGCAGCAGAAGAAGCAAATTCTAGTGAAGATAGGGAATTATTGAAACTTGCTGAGTATTTGGAAATAATTGCTGATGCTGAGGACATTCAATGTTTTAATAATCAGATATGGGAGGAGTACATTAGTCATTAGTTTGTTTTAAGATTGATGCGTAATTTTAAATGGAATAGGAGCAAAGAAGTGGAATAGAGCATAAGTCGATTTTTTTCTATTTTCTTCGAGAATATCTCGGAAACTAAGCGAGATATCCATATTTTGCCCTCATTCTCTTTTAGACAGACTTTTGGAGACCAACAAAAGAAAATGAGGGCAAAGTCTCCCTATTTCGCTTAGTTTCCGAGATATTCCACAATAACAACATAATTTTTTTTTTTTGCATTTATTTTCCCGGTCTACATGGCAAATTAAGCGAGATAGCCAGATTCCAACTCAATTCTTTTTTGTCATAAATTTCAAGAGCTAAAGGGAAATATCATTGCAAAATCACTCTATCTCGCTTAGTGTCGGAGATGTTCTCAAAGAACTGTTAGAACAATTGAATTACCCTGTTTTGACCCTGCACTACTGATATTGAATAAAGTATTTTATGAATTATGTATTTTGTGAAGATATTTCGATTATGCAAAAATTGTAAAAATAATCACGAAGGATGAATTCATAGAATTCGTCCGACTTAGGCAGAATGCGGTTTTTGTCCGAATAGAATGTACTCTATGAATAATTGAATCTCGTCTATTTTTAAAAAATTCATCACAATCAATTATTGTAAAATATGCTGATTTCAAATAAATAATGTTTCACAATAATTATGATATCATCGCAATATTTATTCTTTGTCCTAATCTAAAAAGTTCATATACGTCGAATTCAATCATCTTGAAATATGATGTCGAGCTTGAGGTAAGTATTCATGAAAAATCGAATTCTCAGAAATGATAGAGCTCTCAGAATTGTTTAGTCGTCAAATTATCAAGAAACTGGTGAAATAATGTGGGATTATTATCCAAGTGAAATGATTGGTGCGTCAGAGGAAATTTAATTCTCCATTCCTTTCAAAAACAACCTTACAGAGAGTGAATTCATTTGGAGGACACGTGCACTAGCTTGAGTCGAGCTCACAGCTTATGGGTATTTAATGATCATCTTTAAGAACTCCATGAGGCGAATTCAACCTATTTCTAATGATTATTTATCAGGAAATCTGATACTTCGATAAATTTCAGATCATTTTTTTCACTTGTTGCTCAAGCCTTCTCAGGAACTTTTCAGAAGTAATATATGTCTTGTGATTTTCAATCACAATTGTCATTCAGGAGATTTTCAATTTTTGTCTCCGAATCATCGATACGGCTCCGTATGCCCATAAGAGGCTGTGTATAACCACGGATTATTTGTATAATTCATTACGCCCAAACTAAGATCAAGAACGAATTAAAAATTTGACACGATGCGTATGGCATGTTTAACAATGACTTTAAGAATTTTCAAAACTTTTTCACTTGAACGCATTTAATGACCAACCTCCTTAATGCAACAGAATAGGGATTACATAGATCAATTTTCTTATTCATCTAACGTTTTTCTTGTAAAAATTGATTCATATTCATTCTGGGAAACTGAAGAAACATTAATGTCAGAGAAGTTCATTGCTAAATTTAGACACATATGTCGGAAACATTATAAATTTAGACACACATGACGGAAATATTTCTGATAAAAAGTATGTATTGAAATGAAAAATCAATGAATTTTACGCGTTGTGAATGTATCGAACATGATCTCGTAAATTACAATAATGATATGAATAAAGATTAATAGAAGAATATAGGAACGTTCGCAGTACAACCATCAAACCTAAATTACATTAATTTATGATATTTCCCTTAGAATACAATAATTGCAGCAGATTGAATGGGATATCAAATATCGAAGATATTTTTAATTTCTCTTATTACAATACTAAAACTCATTTTGAGAAATAAAATATAGGCTTAAACATAATCTGTAAAGTAACTCACTAACACCGCGAAACGAATGGCATGAGAGGGAGAATTTGAGATTGAGCAAATACGTGAATACTCACTCGATTAACGCATTGATCCTCGTCTTCCGTGGCCGCCTCAATTCATGTCGGTCCTGATCAACTGGTACTAACGAGTAGAATGATGTGAAGGTTATGGTTCCATACGCTCGACTAGCGCCAGCAGCCACCAGCACCCAAAAAAAAAAATATTTCCCATACGCTTGAATATTCCCAAATCGCAAAAAAATTATATGTTCGCCCGCTCATGCACTGGCGCCAAGTAGAATAATGTAAACACTATGGTTCCATACAATCGACTAGCGCCAGTAGCAACCACCCAAAAAAAAAAAAATATTTCCCATACGCTCGAATGCTCCCAAATCGCAAAAAAATTATATGTTCGCCCCCTCATGCACTGGCGCCAAGTAGAATAATGTAAACACTATGGTTCCATACAATCGACTAGCGCCAGTAGCAACCACCCAGAAAAAAAATATTTCCCATACGCTTGAATATTCCCAAATCGCAAAAAAATTATATGTTCGCCCGCTCATGCACTGGCGCCAAGTAGAATAATGTAAACACTATGGTTCCATACAATCGACTAGCGCCAGTAGCAACCACCCAAAAAAAAAATATTTCCCATACGCTCGATTACTCCCAAATCGCATAAAAAATTATATATTCGCCCCCGCATGCACTGGCGCCAGCGAGTAGAATAATGTAAACACTATGGTTCCATACGCTCGACTAACGCCAGTAGCAACCACCCAAAAAAAAATATTTCCCATACGCTCGATTACTCCCAAATCGCATAAAAAATTATATATTCGCCCCCGCATGCACTGGCGCCAGCGAGTAGAATAATGTAAACACTATGGTTCCATACGCTCGACTAACGCCAGTAGCAACCACCCAAAAAAAAATATTTCCCATACGCTCGATTACTCCCAAATCGCATAAAAAATTATATATTAGCCCCCGCATGCACTGGCGCCAAGTAGAGTAATGTAAACACTATGGTTCCATACGCTCGACTAACGCCAGTAGCAACCACCCAAAAAAAAATATTTCCCATACGCTCGATTACTCCCAAATCGCATAGAAAATTATATATTCGCCCCCGCATGCACTGGCGCCAAGTAGAGTAATGTAAACACTATGGTTCCATACGCTCGACTAACGCCAGTAGCAACCACCCAAAAAAAAATATTTCCCATACGCTCGATTACTCCCAAAAGGCATAAAAAATTATATATTCGCCCCCGCATGCACTGGCGCCAAGTAGAGTAATGTAAACACTATGGTTCCATACGCTCGACTAACGCCAGTAGCAACCACCCAAAAAAAAATATTTCCCATACGCTCGATTACTCCCAAATCGCATAAAAAATTATATGTTCGCCCGCTCATGCACTGGCGCCAAGTAGAATAATGTAAACACTATGGTTCCATACAATCGACTAGCGCCAGTAGCAACCACCCAAAAAAAAATATTTCCCATACGCTTGAATATTCCCAAATCGCAAAAAAATTATATGTTCGCCCGCTCATGCACTGGCGCCAAGTAGAATAATGTAAACACTATGGTTCCATACAATCGACTAGCGCCAGTAGCAACCACCCAAAAAAAAAAAAATATTTCCCATACGCTCGAATGCTCCCAAATCGCAAAAAAATTATATGTTCGCCCCCTCATGCACTGGCGCCAAGTAGAATAATGTAAACACTATGGTTCCATACAATCGACTAGCGCCAGTAGCAACCACCCAGAAAAAAAATATTTCCCATACGCTTGAATATTCCCAAATCGCAAAAAAATTATATGTTCGCCCGCTCATGCACTGGCGCCAAGTAGAATAATGTAAACACTATGGTTCCATACAATCGACTAGCGCCAGTAGCAACCACCCAAAAAAAAAATATTTCCCATACGCTCGATTACTCCCAAATCGCATAAAAAATTATATATTCGCCCCCGCATGCACTGGCGCCAGCGAGTAGAATAATGTAAACACTATGGTTCCATACGCTCGACTAACGCCAGTAGCAACCACCCAAAAAAAAATATTTCCCATACGCTCGATTACTCCCAAATCGCATAAAAAATTATATATTCGCCCCCGCATGCACTGGCGCCAGCGAGTAGAATAATGTAAACACTATGGTTCCATACGCTCGACTAACGCCAGTAGCAACCACCCAAAAAAAAATATTTCCCATACGCTCGATTACTCCCAAATCGCATAAAAAATTATATATTAGCCCCCGCATGCACTGGCGCCAAGTAGAGTAATGTAAACACTATGGTTCCATACGCTCGACTAACGCCAGTAGCAACCACCCAAAAAAAAATATTTCCCATACGCTCGATTACTCCCAAATCGCATAGAAAATTATATATTCGCCCCCGCATGCACTGGCGCCAAGTAGAGTAATGTAAACACTATGGTTCCATACGCTCGACTAACGCCAGTAGCAACCACCCAAAAAAAAATATTTCCCATACGCTCGATTACTCCCAAAAGGCATAAAAAATTATATATTCGCCCCCGCATGCACTGGCGCCAAGTAGAGTAATGTAAACACTATGGTTCCATACGCTCGACTAACGCCAGTAGCAACCACCCAAAAAAAAATATTTCCCATACGCTCGATTACTCCCAAATCGCATAGAAAATTATATATTCGCCCCCGCATGCACTGGCGCCAAGTAGAGTAATGTAAACACTATGGTTCCATACGCTCGACTAACGCCAGTAGCAACCACCCAAAAAAAAATATTTCCCATACGCTCGATTACTCCCAAAAGGCATAAAAAATTATATATTCGCCCCCGCATGCACTGGCGCCAAGTAGAGTAATGTAAACACTATGGTTCCATACGCTCGACTAACGCCAGTAGCAACCACCCAAAAAAAAATATTTCCCATACGCTCGATTACTCCCAAATCGCATAAAAAATTATATATTCGCCCCCGCATGCACTGGCGCCAAGTAGAGTAATGTAAACACTATGGTTCCATACGCTCGACTAACGCCAGTAGCAACCACCCAAAAAAAAATATTTGCCATACGCTCGATTACTCCCAAATCGCATAGAAAATTATATATTCGCCCCCGCATGCACTGGCGCCAAGTAGAGTAATGTAAACACTATGGTTCCATACGCTCGACTAACGCCAGTAGCAACCACCCAAAAAAAAATATTTGCCATACGCTCGATTACTCCCAAATCGCATAGAAAATTATATATTCGCCCCCGCATGCACTGGCGCCAAGTAGAGTAATGTAAACACTATGGTTCCATACGCTCGACTAACGCCAGTAGCAACCACCCAAAAAAAAATATTTCCCATACGCTCGATTACTCCCAAATCGCATAGAAAATTATATATTCGCCCCCGCATGCACTGGCGCCAAGTAGAGTAATGTAAACACTATGGTTCCATACGCTCGACTAACGCCAGTAGCAACCACCCAAAAAAAAATATTTCCCATACGCTCGATTACTCCCAAATCGCATAAAAAATTATATATTCGCCCCCGCATGCACTGGCGCCAAGTAGAGTAATGTAAACACTATGGTTCCATACGCTCGACTAACGCCAGTAGCAACCACCCAAAAAAAAAAAAATTCCCATACGCTCGATTACTGGCAAACAACGGATGATCTCGGTTCCCTCCGGAAATGATGTCGTCATGCTCTCTGAAAATCAAAAAAGTATCCCAAAAATTAGTGATAAACAACGAAGCTTCAGTAAGTCGCATAGCCATTCGTTTCGTGTGTCCGCTGTATTATCGAGGGAAGAAAATATAAGTTAGTAAAATAAGGAAATCACATTGAATACAAAAAAAAGCAAAAACATTAGTAAAATTCTCAGTCCCAGAACAAGAATGACCGTCACCAATTCAGAATGAAGAAAAATGTCGAAAGAAAATCAAATTAATTTGATCGATTGTTGAAGTTATTCATTTCGATCAATTAAATTATCGAGATGTATTTACATCGAGCAAAATCGTGATCACTATTACAGAACAGCTGGGCGTGCATCTAGATGTATCGTAGCTGTGTTTCGACAAGCAGAAAGAACAGAAGAATCGAGGGAATTCCTTTCCACATCACCATAGCTCTCTTACCCTCTTTTGTGGCAATCAACTGTTAATTAACGTATTCATCACGATTATTATGATATAGTGATGGATAATGCTCTCAGTTCAGATGAAATCGAAATTGTTGTACCGGTCAACGATAGTTGGACGATAAAGAGAAATTCTCGTGAGACGGAAGGAAAATCCAAGCCCATCTGCCGATAAAGTAGAATTAATTTCTTGCTCTTCATGTCTAGACCACGTCAGATAAAGGATTGTAATAGCGAGTCTTTAAGATGATAGAACAATAGAAACATTCACAATTTACGTGAACAATCATATTAATTATTACCGTGGAATAAAAGGAAGATTCTCCACAAAAATTCTTTCAAATCGTTCGATTTCTGAAATATTCTCGCAATAATGTAAAAGTCATCACTAGTCTATTCTTAATTTCAAAATTCCACCTCTGGATTAGCAAGTGATTAATAGAATTGATCAATTATCATTGTTATCATAGTGGACCCTGTTATCGGACGGGTCCCAGTTTTTGGACGCAGTAGCAAAACATACTAATAATTAATAGTCAAGTGTAAGAATCTAGTTTTTCAATACTTGCAAAATGTTAAAATAAAAACCAAGTAAGTTAATTGATTTATTCAATTCGAATTCTTTATCATGTGAATAATCCAATTCTAATTTGTCCGGGAACCGGTACGATTGCCTTAACTGTCCAGTAACTGGTACTTTCACGTTAACTGTCTCGAAACTTCAATTTTCTTCGGTGAAAAAAATTACATATCACAATGCTATTACGGTCCCCCGAACCGTCTTACAATGGTAATTAATTATTGAACATTATTCAAATCGTCATATTTCATTTTTTTTTTTTTCAAAATACAGGAAGACTTTAACGTTTATAAAAGATTCGCGATCAAAAAACGCCTGTACTTACGAAACAATCGTAAATATAAATTTAACTTTGTTTAAAAAAAAAAAATATCGAATAATCGGTGACTCACCACTGCTGCAACGGAGCACCATTACCTTTATTTCTCTCCACACTTACTCAAACAGCCGGTGCTAACTAGAATTAGAACGAAACAACGAATTAATTTTTTTTCTTTCTATCATCCAGCTTCCATTTTAATTATAAACGAAATTATAATAAGAAGTACAATAAAAAATATTTTTTTTTCCATCCAAAAAAAAATTGTCATTATTTATATTTTGTATATTTTTCCATCTTCGATATCAATATTTTTCGCAACCTCTGTAATAATTTATTTGACAGTATTGACAGTAAATAATGAAGGGAAGTTCATTTAATGTCGACTACAATGAAACTAAAAAAAAAAAAAAAGAAAAGTAATTATTTTTTTTTTCATCAAAAATTTGAGTCATCCGCTCCTTATAAAAATTTATTCAATCGTCAACAATAAAAAGAAAGTGATTTCATGTAGAATTAATTTCACTACTCAAAAAAAATTAATTACTCTTTTTTCATAATTAATTACTCCACTCCTGGTGTATTGATTATATCACGAATAATTATCCAGAATTTTCAATAAAAAAGAAAGAAATTGGAAGTTATACTGTTGTAAAAAAAACTGACCTCTTTTCCTTCCGTGTGACTGGATCATTTTCGTCCTCAACGTCTCAGCTGCCGAAGTCTTGAGTAGAATCAAAACAAAGCCCCCCTCGAGCTCTGCATTCCCACGCAATTCTACTCCCACTGACGGACGTCTTTTTTCTCTATCCTCTGGCAACCGGCAATAACTGGAATGAAAAAAAATTACGATCTAATTCATTTTATAAATCAATTATTTTTCACTATTCCAAGCATTTCACTAGCTTTGACTGCTAATTGCCAATTATTTCAAATTTTAAATTCTCTCATTCATACATATATTCATATATGTGGGAGGGAAATCTGATTAAAATTGAATGTATAAAGGGAAGCCGATAGAAATTAAATAAAAAAAAAAAACACTGAACAGACCAAGCGAGAATGACACAATAAACTCCAACGGTCGAGAAGGGAAAATTGGGGGGGGGGGGGGGGGGGGGGGGAATTGCACACTAACAAACCCTTTCTTTCAAGCCAATAAAAACGACCATATTTCCCTCTTTATTTTGTGATTTTTTTTCCTTTTTTTTTCATTCTTCACAAGGAAAAGTTAAACAGGATTATTTTAATGAAATTAATATTAATTAGCGGTCAAAATATTTGTTAATATTTTCCATGTAATGAGAAGCCGGTACCCATGAACAAAACACAGTGAAGGATCAAAGCGGGAATGACGCAGTAATTTGCAGGAAGGGGGGAGGGGGAGAAAATGGCAGCAACGGCGCACGAACTAGTCTCTTGTCTGATTGGTCCAGGCGTAAAAAACCGTTGAAAATTCGAAAAAATATTTTTAATAAAAATCACTGAAAATTCATTCTTATGAAAAAAAAAATTTCTAATTGATTGTTTTTTTTTTTTTTTGATTGTTTCTTTCAGCTCTTTTTTTGTCGACAAAATAAACAAAAAGCGAGGAAACGTTACATAAAAAAAAAAAATCCATAAAAAAAGAAAATTTAACGTAAAAAAATTAATCAACAAATACAGTATTTAATTGATTCATTTACTCACCAATTATCCTCATTGCTTATTTCTTTTTGTGAAGAAATAAAAGTCCCACAAGGTCACTGACAATTCAATATAAAAAACGGATTCACCATGAGACGAGAAATCGCCAACCCAAACAGAAATTACTTCGTAATTCTTCTCCACTTAATTATTTTCAGCACTTTTTTTTTCACCAATAATTCAATGTCCATTGCCATCGATTCGACTCTATTCACATGCACTTTTTAGTTAAAAATGTTATTAAAATTTGAGGAAGAAAGAGCAGCCGATACAACGATGGCAGCAACACAGCCGAAGCACCACACGCACAATCCCGAGTGATATATATATATATACATTAAATTTCACCGGTCGAGTTGAGGGAAAATGGCGGGAGAAGCAGCGTCCACTCCTTCCCTTTTTTCTCACCACCAACATTCCACATTTGTCTCTAATTAATGATTTCCAGCACTTTTTTTCATTGTCACACACTAAAAAAACATTTTCTACGATTTATTCCACGTAATTAACCTCATTTAATAAGTACAAAATTCTGTGCATTAATCTTCTCTTCTTTTAACGAGAACCGGCAGAAAGAAAACGCGGTTACTATGTGTGTGTGTGTGTATAGTGTATATATTCCATCGGCCAAATGGGGGGAATAGCGGAGAGCCACAGAAACAAAGCCCCCTCCCGCCCTTCCCCTTTTCTCCTGTTCACAACACTGCAGATTTTTCTCGAATTTTCTCAAATGATTTTCAACACTTTTTTCATCACTCACTAATAAAAATTCCCGAAAGATAATAATTCCACAAAATTAATTACACTTAATGAATAAAATTTCGGCTGGCGTTGAAAGTGTAATGAAAAATGCATGTCACTCAAAACAACGTCGTAAATTTCACCGGTCGAGCCAAAGAAATGGAAGTAGAGAAGCGAATAATTGTAAAAATATCTATTTCTCACTTTATTTCAAGATTTTTCTTTTTTTTTCTTTTATCACTCATCAATAAATATTCACAACATCGATTCCACGTAATTTATATCATTTGATGGATGAATTTATCGTTAATATCGAGAGTGTCGTGGGACACCGGTACGTCCACGAACTCGACAGCCGGAGAGACAAAGCCGAATGACGCGGGATCACTCATGAGGGGGGAAATGGCGGGAGAATCACCACCAATATTCACGCCACAGAACCAATATTCACGCCACAGAAAGATATGAAACCGTTGGAAAATTCGAACGTAATTAGAATTTTTAATTTTTTTTAATTCACATTTTTGTAACGAAACCGTTGAAAAATTCGATATTAATTAGAATTTTTTTTTTTTTTTATTGAAACCGTTGGAAATTTTGAGAACAATTAAAATTTTTCATTTTTTCATTTCCATTTTTTCAATGGAACCGTTGGAAAATTCAAGAGAATAATTAGTGTTTTTTTTTAATTTAAAATTAGAACAATCAGAGACAATCATTAGGCACTGTTAACACTTCTATTTCTCCTTTTTTTTTTTTTTTTTTAGAATAAATAATGTTTTACTCGGGAAGACGATTGTAACGAGAACTGTAGGTGTGGCCTCGTCGTTCGAAGGTGTTTTCAAAAAGTAACGGCTGTTTGTCACGAACTGGGAGCCGATCATGGGGAATTTTAATGCCAAAAAGTGTCAGTACTGCGACGAAAAAAAGATTTCAACATGGCGGCATTTAGAACCCAACATATATATATGTTAGGTTCTAAATGCCGCCGTGTTGAAATCTTTTTCGTCGCAGCACTGCTTCGGGTTATGACTGAGCTGACAAATCGGAAAACCATTTTACCACTGATCGCTCTATAATGAAGAAGCTAAATTTACCGACAGGGAGAATTGGTAAAGAAGGCTCTCGCTCAAGAAAACAAGTCCATACAGCGCGGGACTGGGCCAACGCCCACAGCTGTGGAGAATAACATTTCAGATTCGTTTCTTTTACGTTTTACATTAATTTTGGAGTAATCAAGGTTATTGAATAATGATTAAGGCCCAGTAAACGGAGGCAAAATTAGCGCTAATTCCGTGTTAGCTTAATTTAATTTTGCGCCTCAAATCACTAATCACGGGTTAACTTAACTCGAGATTAAAGTTAACAGAGGTGAAAATATCAGTTTTACCATGCATTTCGTTATAATTCTTAATCTTGATCGCTGCCATTTCTGTTCTCTCTCAATTATGTTGATCCGTCGTTAACGAAATACACCCGAAATCAGAATTAAGCTAACACGGAATTAGCGCTAATTTTGCTTCCGTTTACTGGGCCTAACTAGTTTCATATTAAGGCCCGGATGGAGTAGGGTTATTTGAGGAAACGTAGATTTCACATTACGAGGTCAAAAATGGTTCAATTTTCCAAAACTCCGTACAGCACCATACAGACAACGCAGAACAATGGTGTTGTACTGAGTTTTGGAAAATTGAACCATTTTTGACCTCGTAAAGTGAAATCTACGTTTCCTCAAATAACCCTACTCCATCCGGGCCTTAAGCTGAGTCTAATTCATTCTGGTGGTACAGCATATACTTCACATATACTTCTCACAATCGTTTTCTACATCTCACCTGAAGTTCTTCAGTGCGGTCTAGAGGTCAGCACTTCCCAATTGGAAGTTTCTGTCGTCGAACTGGCTGAAGAGGAATCTTCCGAAATCGACCCGAAGCTAAAATTCGCATGTTCTGTATAGGAGCCGAATATTTCCGAAGATCCTTCTTTGGTTGGTTTGACAACATGTTGCACTAGTGGTGGAGGGGGATGGTGAGTCACGGCAGCAACAGCAGTGCTCAGTAAAGCTCAGTCCTTCATTAGATGTGTAGGGTGAAGCGCAGCCGCCATCACCACAAACCACTGCTTCGAATATCAAATCATTGGCTATATAGCAGGTGGTTGTGAGCTCTTAACCAATGAAAATTTTGGCGGGAGACTTGCGTAGCCATTTCGGAGCACTCGCAGTTATTTGTGCCAGCAGAGGAGTGTGAAAAAGTTCTCCAAATAAACTGATGAGACATTTTTGTCAATTTGTGTTTCTTTGGGGCTTAATTCGTCATTGAAATATTTCTTTATATCAATAACTATTTTTCTAGGCAAAATTCTCTTGTAGATTTTACATTGTTCTAGAGTAATCTTTCTCCGAGACACACTTCAAACAAATATGCTGCTCCGTCATCGTCAAAACATAGATCTTTCTTTCAGTATAATAGCATCACGTGTGGACATGCATTCATTATGGCCTAAATTAATGGAATATGGAATTTTCACTCAATCGAATCCGGTTTTAAAGCATTGGTTGGTGAGTATTATTTTTATGAGTTGGGAAACGATTGAGGTAGAATATCAGCGAAATGGTAACGCAAAATTAATTATGAAAAAATTCTCTGATATTGTCGAATCAATTTGAGAGTTAGCTGCAATATTTCAAAGAAATTCATCCTACCAGTTCTGAGTAACTGATCATCAAAATTTGCCATTCAACGTGAGCTTTGAGGTATCACCATGTATGCGTTTCTTTCCACTACTTTCATTTGCTAAACCTGTATAAAATGTTCTATGTTCATACTACTCGATTTAAGAAGAATTGATGTCTAGAATTTGATGAAATCTCACTCACACAGTTTTTAATGATCAGAAGAAGAAAAGAAAAAGATTTTCGTCTGTCCCTGTCTAACACAAGCGATCTTAGAGGTTAGTTCCCTCACACACTTCATTCGTGTGTCATTGCCCCTGCGCCCCGCTTCGCCATCAGCGCTCCCGCGTTCACAGATTCAATTGAAATCTTCAGGCAAATCAATTTCATTTGTACCATCAGGTTTCTGTAAATATCTTTGAATCTACGTGGAATAGCGTAATTTTCACAATTTCTTTTTTTGTAACTCTAACTTTTCTCTACAAAAAAAGTGATTATAGCAAGTGTACTATTTTGTTCAATTTCTTAGATATTCTTAAAGAATGATCAGGAATCGACTTATTCTGTGTCGCTTCTCCGCCACTGAATTAATTGTGGAAGGATTCATCGAATAATGTTTTTTTATTGAACATAATAGGTTTAAATAGGATTTTTCTTTATAAATTCCTTCATTTCACAAGTTTTTTAATTCAAAACTGAATGAGCAATAGTGAAAATCAACATAGGAGGCAACATTGATGTACCAAATTCTCAATAAATCTCATTGTCTCTATCTTTGCTTTTCTCTATAATGCTGACCCGGAGCTACAATCTGTTTTTGAAATCCTTATAGTTCATTTAAAATCATAAAACCGATATTTGGTGAGTGAATTTTGAAAACGCGGGATATTTGTATTCACTTCCTATTCATTATTCTCGAATTTTGGAGTCATTTGTAATTGACAAATTGTTGGTGCAAGAAAGAAAGAGAAATAAAATATCGTAAGTGAGAAATATCTCTGAAGATAAAAAAGATCATGGAAGAGCTTGAGTACGCGACCTAAGAGGTTAGGAAATGAAGTATCCGCCATTATGTGCATATTCAGAAGGGGCAATATGCATGAACTACAGATGGCGCTGTGAACCGACGCAAGACAAAATGGTGGATATGCAGATGAAGGGAAGAGAAGACAGTACATAGAGCACGATTGAGAACTATTATTTCAATCCCTTTTACGACTCAGATTTTTCTTAAAAAAAAACAGCGATACATAAAGTTCCTAGTGAAAGCGAAAGAGTTTTTTTCTTCGGTACTTCTTCGAGAATATTAAGGAAACCAAGCGAGATATAGTGATTTCGTTTAATTAGTATAAAATTGCCCTATCTCATTTCATTTTCCAAATATTCGCGAGAAAATCAAGAATGACCCTTGGCTTTCTGTAGTGATCGATAACTGCTGTTTTCAGCCCTTGAAGCGTTTATTCGATGTGTTTTGCGAATGAGTAATAAAAAGTTTTATAGACAGCTCGTGCGGTCGCCTCAATCACTCACAAGTTCTAGCTTACATTTGAATATGTGCTTGTGCGTAATATGGCGCTTCCCGCACACATCGCTTTACATACGATTCCATCATTGAATTTTAATAATCATTCTTTTTTTTCCAGCCATCTCTGAATGACCTTATAACCAAAAAGGATATAATCCTCAATATCAAAACTTCTCGAACGCGAAACGCGTATTATTATCTGCTCATGAGCCTTAGAGATTGCGGCTATCAGGATGAGGCAGATTTTCTCGAAGGATCCATCACATTGGTACTTGATTCTTCCGAAGCTTCTGCAGTACTGGATCTGAGCCATGAGACCAATGAAAATGCGTGAGTTATGGATTCATTCTTATGCTCATATTGATTTTTAGTTAATTCATTCATAACATTCTCCCATTCTGTTTATAGTGCTGGAGAGCAGCAAGAAGACTCTGAAAAACGAGCTGAACCGAAGCCTAAAAGGAAATTTCGTGTTAAGGTTCAAAACGCTAAACAATTCCAAGACGTATCTCGTTCTCCACTGGACATTCCCAGATATAGAATGCGGAGCGATCCTCGTGGAGCGGTTTTGATAATGACACTAATAGACTATGGAAACTATGGAAAACGTCATGGGGCCGAGGTTGATGACGAAAATTTGGCCCAATTGTTCAAGCAAATGGGTTTCATAGTATTTCAGGGCCGTTTCAATTTGACCGCACAGGCAAGGAGAAATTTAATAGTGAAGGGATGAAACAGGATAGTTCCATTTGTTCTTTCAATTGTATCATGAGAATATCTCAGAATCTAAGCGAAATGGGGCAATTCTGCCCGGATCCTTTTTCGTAGATAATTTCAAGGGCTACTTAAAAAGTCTTCACAAACATTTTTATACTCTCCTTAGTTTCCGAAATGTTCTCGAAAAAGGAAATAACCAATGAAGTACACTTCTGTTTCATCTTATTGATATTTATTATTTTATTATTGCAAACTTCATCATCACTCACGAGTTTCTTAAATCTATTCTCTTTTAGGAAATTAAAGAAGAAGTCAAAAGATTCTCTAAAAGACGTTTATTGAATAATGTGGACTCTTGTTTCGTTATCATATCAGGACACGGAAGTCAATGTCCAGTGAATGGAGAGTTAATTCTTGGATCTGATTTTTACACTCAGCCAGAAGAAACACAAAAATATGCTGTAGTGTCTGTTGATGAACTGTTACAATTTTTCACCAGTGAGAATTGCCCTCAGCTGAAGGGTAAACCAAAAGTCTTCATTTCTCAGACATGCAGGTAAGAAAAATTTACATTCATCAGTCACTCTTATTATTTTCTGAAAAAAAAATCGGTATAATTCTGAATACCTGTTCAAGAGGTCCGTTAGAACAACGCTCTCGGGATATACTGTGCAATGAGAAAATTTCGAAAGATGGCCCCTGCGATGGAAGTGTGACTGATCGTGTCACTGTACAAGAGCCTCGAGAATACGATGACATGTTAATAGTACATGCGACACAGCGAGGATATAAATCCTATCGTCATAAAGAGAATGGTTCCTGGTTCATTCAGATATTCTGTGAGGTATTCATGAAGTATGCCTGGTACCATCCAATCCATGATTTATTGAGCATTGTAAGTATTCTTGACTTTATTCTTGGTACTATTCCGAAAACTTTGAAATTATTTAATCTTTTCCTTGCTATTCATGGATGACATATTAATTCAGTGCAGCAGCGAAGAGGCGAAATAGGATAATTTGATTTTTTCTTCCAATAATTAATTTGAAATACTTCAGATTCATGGAAATACGCCTTTTTCATTTCAAGACTCATGGAGAAAGATTCGGGCAGAAGGGGCATTTCCCCATAAATTTCAGAGATATTTGAGAAACATTTTTGGAAGAAAAAAGTGACTCTTACCTCTTTCATCGTTTAACTAGTAATTTTTTTCTCTGCACAGTGTTTTTATTGATAGAAAGGTTTATGAATATTTTTCTTCATTATCAGAAGTGATCGGGTACGACGAGAAGAAGTGATGATCGTATACTTACTCACAATTTTGTTTGTAGGCTGATCAACAGATGCAGGAGAGATATACAGATGTATCACAAACAACGAGTTATGAGTACAGAGGATTTAATAAACATCTATATATTAATCCTGGGCTATTCGAAAAATCGCCAGAGGATGTTTCATCTCAACCTGTGCATAACAGTTGAAACCAGCACGGGAGTGTTTTTCAAGTGCACACGATGGAACCTGGGTACTCTTCATGCAGTTTTACGAAATTTTTTAACTCTAATTCCGATGAATTCGAGTTTCTATTGAAAGAATTTATTATTTATTATGAGATATATGTGTGAACGGAAAAAGAGATATTTAGGATCGAAGTATAATCATAAATCCAGCATCGCTGAATTTTTTATGCTCGAATTCCTGTTAAAATTCCGTTTCTGGTCCTCATCAATTCTCTACCTCATCGATTCAGCACCGAAGGGGTAAAAAAAACAAGCCAACTTTCAGTTTCAACAATATTTCTCAGATATCTCAAAACCTAATGGAGTTACACCATACGTCTTCCTTGTCCTAATCCTTTTTAGTAGCACTTGAAATTCTCTACAATAATTCTCCATTTGTTTCTGAGACATTTGAGAAGAAATATTACTGAAAAATGTCCTCTTATCCAGTTTTGAAAAAAAAATGAAGAAAAATAAGACGATAACGATTAATGATGCGATACAAAGTAGATGGACGATTGATCTTAATTTCTCTTCGTGCTATTTTCGACTGTCATTTTACGATAAAATGTCATTGAACCCTTCTGAGCAGGGAATTTATTTAAGGTTCTAGCTATTTGTACAATACATTTCAAAACAATTCCAGAAAAAATTGGATAGTCCTGCACCGGGAGTCGAACCCAGGATCTTCCGAAGTCATGTCGGGTGCTCTACCGATTGAGCTATGCAGTTCTATACCAAATTTCCATTCGAATTGCCTTGATAAGTCGCTTGCTCAGTATATACCCCCACCTCTGCCCTTCATACAGTAATTTAAATCGAATTTTAATCGTATTTTTTGATATATTATACTTTGCGTGACTTTTGCGTGCATTGTGCAAATAGCGTGAACCTTTAATTAAATCTAATTAATACAGGATAATTAGAAGTATTCCAAAGAAAAAATGATTCTGACTGAAAAAGAAAAAAATGCATTTCAATACAAGATACATATACGTATTATCGGATTACCAGAGTTATTTATGATCGTTTTTGTTCCATGATGGATATTTTATATGAAGTTCCTCAATAAAAGGGGATGATAGCCATTTGCTCCACTGTTTTCCAACGATAATATTTAGTAAACGCTAAGAAAATCATGACTATAGAATAGTTAGTTATTGCATGATCGTCAATGTATCTTTGAGTACTTATGAGACAAGTGCCATACCTCTTGGGGATTTTAATATATTGCGATGATATAATATTGTGCCTCCCCCAAGAGCACGACTCAGTGATTAG
Source organism: Aleiodes alternator (assembly GCA_963921955.1). Lineage (NCBI taxonomy): Eukaryota > Metazoa > Arthropoda > Insecta > Hymenoptera > Braconidae > Aleiodes > Aleiodes alternator. The sequence continues at coordinate 720,478 of OY998097.1, forward strand.
TTAATGCATTTATTCCTTATTATTTTAAAAATCTTATGCTCAACTTTTATCAATGATTTAAAAAAATAGAAGAGGAGGCAAATTTTTTGCATTAGATTTTGAGATGTTCAATTATTGAACCTATTTTATTGTATTAAATGAAGAAATAACTATTTTATGAGATTAGCCAATGTTTATGTGGCTTTCTAAGCAGAAAATGACACATTAATGGCAATGAGAAGTACAATTATGAATGATGATATATTTGTAACATTTTTATATGTGAATGGATCAATTTCTGAAATGAGCAATATTAGTAATAAGAAGTAATTCAGAGTGTTATACAGAAGAATTTTTGTGGGAGTATATATATGATCAATTCTAATATCGCCTGATCACGTAGCAGTTGTAGCTAAAAGAGAATTTATATAGAATTAATGTTGAGCAGGTCATGAGGCAATTATTTGAACAAATTGACAATGAAACGAGACATTTTTTTTATATTTAGGGAATATCGATATCTTAAGATTCCTTTTCATTGAAATAGTTTCAGTGCATTTCCATTATTTTAAAAGCGACATATTTTTTCGAAATATTCCTTCAATCATGTGGCATTTCTCCTGACCAAACTATGGGCTGGAAAAGTTCATTGAGGATCAGAGAAGTAGATATTTCTCTGGAGATTGCTTTATTCAGAAATGAATATAATGTCGATAAAAAAATATATCACGCCTTTAAAATAGTAACATTATATTTCAAAGAAAGAAAAAGCCATTCGACTTATAATGTCTATACAATAATATATATTTTATTAATATTCTGCTGATATCGAATTTTTTTTGTTATTATTATTCTTGAAATTGTAATAAATATGAATGGCAACATATGTCGCAAATTATAATACACACTTGTTTCATATTTTTTCCGAAATTCTATAGTTTATGAAAAATTATGAATATTCAATCGACATTCCTGGCTAGAAATGAGTAGTTGTCTATTTTTTTTGAAGCTGATTGACTGTAGAATTGTAAAAACAGCTATCCTATATGAACAAGAACTGCAATCATATTTTAGTAGATGTGACATCATATCTGTGGAGATATAAGCAGATATGCTAGCAGATTCATTCGGTTCATTCGGTCATGTTGGTGTTTAGATACGCTGTTGATAATTTTCTTGCTCGTTGAATCAGGCTGAATTCAAATCCTCTAACTGGTGTTCTTCAAGAAGTTACGGGTAATATACGAGATTTTTTTAATTGAAGAATCAATGATTTTAGTGATGTTTCTGAAGCTACTTCTGAACTGGAATTTGTCATAAAGTATTAAAAAATGACCACAGCATTCTGGGTAAATAATCACAATATTTCAGAAAGTAATTATATCCTATAATTTGGAAATCATTTAGACAATTTTGGAAAATAATTTTCGTAATTTGGAAAATTCGAAGTGATTGATAATGACTGAAAATGAATTAAACATAGAGCATGGCTGGCAAACAGCAATGGACTTTTTTCATCAAAAATTATGTGAAAAATCCATTTCTGTTGGATCACATAATAGTGAGAATTGCATTATAGAAGGAATTCCTATTTTATTGACCGATTATCCCTGAGTGATGCGCAAATGCGTCGTAATATTATTTTTGTTTTCTTTGCTCTTCTGCAGCAACTTCTAAACTAGAATATAGCACAAAGTTTCAGTTCAACTATATACCCACTATGAAGTGAGGAATATACCGTATCGCTTGATAGGCAATTGTTCTTAAGCCTCTGAGCGTATCACATTGTGCAAAAAGTAAAAATTATCGAGTATTATTCTCTCCAAGAAACGTTAGATTCATCCCAAATTAATTGAAATGGCGAAATTATTCGCGGTGGTTGGTGCAATTGGTGCCATTGTAGCTGCACCTGTGGCAATTTCAGCCATTGGATTCACTGCTGCTGGAATAGCAGCGGGTAGCACGGCTGCCACTATGATGAGTACGCTGGGTGGTGCTTTTACCTCAGCCGGAGGACTCGTAGCTACATGTCAAAGTATTGGAGCGACCGGGACAGTCCTGGGTTCTGTTGGTGCAACAGCTGCTTCAGCAGCAACTGGTGCTGTGATTGCCGGCGCTGCGGCATTAGCGTTGTAAATTTTATTTGTCATCGAAAACTAAGTTAAATGAATTTAACTATTCCAAAATTGTTTTTCTTTATTTCGTATTCTCAAAGTCTTATCGTAATCTTAGAAATAAAATGGTGTGAGTGCTGTTTATGAGTGTAGCACTTACGCCACTTTGTTTCTGAGGCGAAAATATCTGCGTAAAAATAGAGTCATTCTCAGCTGGAATTTTCAAAGCCTCTGATTGATTACTCTTCGTGTAATTGAAATGATTCTTCTCTTTCTAATTACTTCCGCTTATTATTAGATCGAATAATAAGTTTATATAATGTTCGTTTCTATTCATTAAATCTCATTGTAATAACTTGGCAATTATTTCTAATGCCGAATTGCATGTCATTTCTGCAAATGGAAATGAATAATAGCTTGGGAGAGGAGCTCGTGTTGAATGCTCTGTGATCAGATAAATTCTCGAATATTTCAAAAACATAAACCTACGATGTTTTGCCAACGACACCTGAGGAAAATGAAGGATGCATGAACAGTATACACTGAGAAAACAAAATTCACTTCAAGGTAATTGACTTGTTTGTGAAAAATGTACTTGGCTCCAGAAAATTTTAATATATATAGAGGAGATCGGGGCAAAGTGGGGTACCTATGGGAAGGAGAGGGCTTTCAGGGCCCAGAATTTGATGTTATCTCTATTTTTACCTATCTTTCTGATTTTTCAATCAACGGAGTCACGTCGATCATGTTGAACCGATTGGGGCAAAGTGGGGTACGCAAAAAAAATTAATTAAAATTCCACAACTAAGAGTCACGCAATTACTCTAGTACATTGATAACAAACGATTGATACTTCAATTCTTTAATGTCATAAAGTATCAAAAAAATCATCTCAGTATACTCGGCAGATAATCAGAATATTTCAGAAAGTAGTTATATCTCATAATTTGGGAATCATTATAACAGTTCCGAACAATGGTTTTCGTAATTTATGAAACTATACGTGATTGATAATCACTGACAATTGATTGAGCATAGCGTTTGACTGGCAGACATAGCAATGAGATTTTTTTACGAGAAATGATATGCAAAATCGTTTTAGGTTGGGTCAAGATTGCTAGATTATCTTGGGTTGGGTCGCACATTATTCCGAACTCTTCTGTAGTAGCTTCTAAATTAGAATACGGCTAAGTTTCAGGAAATTTGGGGAATCCCCCAAACCATTATTATTTCGGACACGTGGCTCAACACAAACGTATAGTGGAACTAGCGAAAGAACGGACGTGGAGCTGAAGTCGCTCTACAGAGTGCTTCTCTCATTCTCGTATTTGTAGCCAATGACATAATGTTCGATGGAAGCACGTGAAGAGAGGATACAGCTTCTATTGCTCTCCACGTCCATTCTTTCGTCAGTTCGACTTTATACCCACTATGATATAAAGGATACCGTATCACTTGCTGCGCAGTTGTTCTCAAGCTTCTGAACGTGTCACTTGGTGCAAAAAAGAGTAACATTATCGAGTATTATTCTGTTCAGTTGAAACTTCAGATTGATTTTAATCCAACTAAAATGGAAGCATTATTAGCGGTCGCTGGTGCAGTTGGTGGAATCGTAGTTGCACCTGTGGCAATTTCAGCCATTGGATTCACTGCTGCTGGAATAGCAGCGAGCACTCCAGCTGCTATGATGATGAGTACGCTGGGTGGTGCTGCTACCGCGGCCGGCGGGGTCGTAGCAACTTGTCAGAGTATTGGAGCTACTGGAACAGTTCTGGGATCAACAATAGCAACAGCTGCTTCAGCAGCAACTGGTGCTGTTGCCACTGCTGCGGCATCAGGAATGATGTAATTCATGGCCGGAATATCATGAAGCATTGTAAATTTTATTTTACATGGAAAACTAAGTAAAATAAATTGAATTATCCCAAAATTGTTTTTCTTTATTTCATATTCTCAAAGTCATATCCTCACCTTAGGAAAAAAGTGGTATAAGTGCTGTGTATGAAGATAGCACTTACGCCACTTTATTTCTAAGGTGACTATATCTACAATCTTTTAATGTGTCATTGTGTTATATCGAATAATGAGCTTAGATAATTTTTTTCCTCTATTCAATGAATGTAATTGCAATAACTGCACAGTTATCTCTAATCCTATGTTCTACGTGTTATTTCTGCAAATGGAGATAGATAAGAGAAGGAAGTTAGCGTTCAACGCTATGTGATAAACTAACTTCTTGAATAGCGCGTCGAAATTAACGTAAAGTATTTTGTCACCTTCAATTGAGGCGAATGGAGAGTGTGGCAAGCTTAGAAGCGAACAGTAATTCAACAAAGCTGATAATTCTTGGAGGCCCATCTGAAATTATTGAAATTTGTTCAATTGAGAATCTAGTTCTTCGTAATAAGAGTAGAATAGTTAGCAATAGCATCAAGTTTTCAATTCTGTGCTCTGGCATTAGATCAATGAAGTTTTTGCAATCGTCTAGCATGGAAAATTCTAGACAAAGTTAATACAATGACTCTACTGCGCAGCATTTAGAACTTCTTCTGCAGCAACGTCTAAACCGAAATGTGGTGTGAAGTATAAAAAAATTTCGGGGGTCTCCTAATACAATGTTCATTGAGATGACAGTACCAGCAATTCTTGGAATGCTTATCTTTGATAATAACATTCGTAAAATTTATGATAATTCAATTTCTTCAATTTTCCAATGCATTGATAATTCTTGATGAAATATGAATTTCTTTTACTGTTAGGTGGTAAGATGAGAAGTATCCAAGGATAAGAAAGGGATAGCCTCTATCGGTATATAAGCTGCTGCATTTATCTCCTGACCTGAACGAACACCATTTCACAGCCGCCGAACTCGATAATAATAGCCTTTCTCCGCACCATTTTCCCACTGCCGTGTGCCTCACTACTCTGTTGTTTGCAGACCTACAAGCGCATCTGTTTGTACGAAGAAAAAGTAACAAAAAAAGTAAACAAGTGTTAATTTTAAAAAATGACACCATTATTTATGGTAGCTGGTGCAATTGGTGCAGTTGCAGTTGCACCAGCAGCCCTCTCAACGCTTGGATTCACTGCAGCTGGCATTAAAGCGGGCAGTGTAGCTGCTACTATGATGAGTACGTTTGGTGGTGCTACCACAAGTGGTGGAATAGTGGCTACGTGCCAGAGCATTGGGGCAACGGGCACAGTGCTCGGATCTGGAGTCGCAACAACCATTTCAGCAATGGGTGGTGCCACTGTTGGACTTGCTGCATCTGGGATGCAAAGTTGTGGAAGTTGGATTTATAAGTTCAGTCAGCTGTTGCTGTCGCTCGTCGTGTGGTCCTTGACACAATTGAAAAAACTACTTGAGGCGGATACCAAGAAACGCTCATCGAATTATCCCTTCAATTGGACTTAAAACATCTGATTGAGTGCTGATGAAGAGCTTCGTATGTATTGAATTTTCAAATCTATTGTTTGACAATATTTATTAATAGGTTGGTCATGAAAAAGTCTCAACGTCTGACAGAGAAAATTGAAGAAACGAGGCTCCTGTTATTTTATGAAAAAAAATCATAATTTATTGATAAACAATGAATTTGAAAATTCAAAATTTACTGGTTCTTCCATTACCACTTAAGTACAGTGATTGAAGAGATTCCTTTTTTTTTATATGAAATATGTAAAATGCAGATAAAAATTGTATTGATTTTTCCCAGATTTTGTCTTCAACCATTGCACTCATAAATGTCCATTATTTTTATAAATTTTTTGTATGAAGTAAAGAAATGTTGAGTTAATAGAAAAATAATTAACGAGTATGCTCTATTATAATTGCATCCTTTTACTTCCGAATGGAAGCATTGGGAAGCGTCGAGAAACCGGATTTTTAAAGCATTTCTGTACATATGTGAGGGGCGTTCCATGCCACATCGACCAGTCTGGAACCCGATCCTTTTCGCTTTGACTGATTTTTTTCTCATTTTCTAGCCAATCAAAAATATTTCTCGAAAAAAATTTAATTTTCTTGCCCAACCAAAAAAAAGTTACGAAATTTTCCGAAAAAATTGTTTTTTATTTCTCAATGAGCTATAATTTTCTCAATAATTATCCAACATTTTTGTTATCGAATGCATTTTTCAATGAAAAATATGATAAGATGTTTCGAAGTTAGCTTTATCGTATCTTCCAGATTTTTGAAAAAAAATTTAAATTCTTCGATGATTACCATTTTTCATCTTTTTCATTTTTTTTTCTATCGGAAACATTGACATTTTCTACAGCTTCTCAAATTTTTTCAGATTAGTGCTCTTTCAATTCAATTTTTTTACTGGAATTGAGAAAAAGATTTTTTACTTAAGCTCATTTCTTATAACTCCATTCTAGAAATTTATGAGGATATTCAAAGAACCTCAGAGATTTTTGTGAAAAATAATAAGATACAAAAAAATCTGGTAATCGTAGAGAAAATTTAGTTTTTTCATATACAAAAAAGTAATATTAATATTGGAATACGTTCGGAGCCGTGAGAATGCTTACCTTTGCATTTTTGCTTCACTGGGGGGCTTGGAAGACACCAAGCGGGGAAGCCACAGCACTTCACGCCGAGCTAAGAGCCATTAACGAACCGTCGCGTTATCGAGTCAAGAATCCGATTTGTGTATTCACTAGTTATATAATATACTACATTTCATTATTACAAGTATAAATGATTGGGATTTGAACCCTGTAACCCCTCTATCCTTCCTACAATTGAGCGAACTCCCCGTAAGCTTGATCAAAGTACAGAGCAGCCAAGGGTCAACGGATCTACATTGGTTTGGAAACGAGAAGGACTAACTCAAATCGTCACATATCAGGAAAATCCAATAATAAGAAAGTAGAACACGACAAATGGGCTCATCTTTGTGATAATTCTCAATGAAATATCTTGGGAACTAATGAAAATATGCCCTTCTTGTCCTAACCCTACTTGGAAGAGAATTTGGAGAGCTACAAAAAAGGAACAGAGGATTCTGTTGTACCTCGTCACTACAGGATCTATTATCATTCTTGTCACCTTTACTCCAGTTCTCTGGTAGGGTTACGCTGCACCCATTGAACACTCTCATACTTGAAGTCTTTCAATGAACGCTCAAGAATCTGCGGTCCAGCACGCTGGAACACAGTTCCGGTCTTCCTCTTCTTCAGAAACAAATAATCCACCTCACCTCTGTCGGGACCCGTTCGCATGATGTAAGTCCTGAGTGCGTCAAGAGGGCATGTCACAGGATCGTCGATGTCCCGATGAATTTCGAATTCGATTCCCTCATCAGAAATATTTATTTTTGCATATTCACCTTTATAAACAATTTGACTGACTTTGATGTTTGAAATTGTCATGATATTTTTACGACTTCTGAGTTGAAGTAGAAATAAGAGTTTCATTTGGAGATCTTTCACTGGAATACTTTCGTTGTTATTCAGATTTCTTTTGATGTAAATCAAAACTTTCTCATCTCCACTGGTAACATTATCATAATCTACTTTGGAATTTTCACCAGTCGGCAATAAACAATTGACTTCTTTCTGTTGGAGCGACTCTACTGCTGGAAGGATATTAGATCGTCTTATTTTTGTTAATGTAGTTTGGAGATCAACCGCTAGTAGTGCAATATCTTCCAATTTTTTTTTAATGTCTGCCAACTGCCCCTGCATCGCTGGTAAACCCAAATTTGCAGTCATCAATGAAGCAAGTACAGCACCTATAATCGAGGATAATTTAATCTGCGCAAGTAATTGACGTTCTTCCGATTTGCGCACGTTATCTTTTACTTTTGAAGTTATTATGTTTGGTAGTATTTTTGGTCTCACTGATTCAAAATTCCCTGGCAAGCTGTATTTTTTCATCAATTCAAAACTCTCTGTTTTACTCAATGCCTTTGATGACAATAAATTCAAGAGTTTTTCGGATGCCCCAGAGAAGTCTGGCAACAGAGGAAGCGCCAGTATTTCGTGGATTTCATTTGTCTGCAAATGATCTGGTTCATTCCTTTGATCTTGGTTACTCGTGCCCGCTGTTGGAGCTAGAGCTTCTGAAGCATTTGTTGTTCGCTCATGATTATCGATATGTAGAGAGGAACGCTTTCGTTTACGACGTGGTGTGGTAGATTTTCGCCTGCTTGCCAAAAATTCCTTCAACGTTTCTAACAAGTCAGTCTCCGAATCACTCATTTCCTATAAGCAAATAGTAATCCATTTTTATCTCAAAATTTATCGAAATCCTGCTGGAATTGAGGATTTTGAAAAAAAAAAAACAATTGAAGTCAGTAGCCAAGTAGAACAGAATGACTCCGCTTTTTTAGCCATTCTTCTTCACCGAATATTTCCAAAATTAGTGGAGATAGGCAGTTCTAGTTCTCATCTACTTCTGACGAATAGGGGAGGGCGGGGCACAACGGACCAGGTGGGGCACGACGGACCACCTCAAAAATTAGGTCAAAATTTTTATTTTTTTCTTCACAAATCATGATATTCTTGATGTAGTCAGTGATTTTTACACCGATCCGTCAAACTCGGGCAAAATGAACAATCGAAAAAAATTTGGTGAATCCTTTTTTTTTTAATACCTTCAAAAAATGAAAAAAAAAAAAAAAACAAATCTATTTACAAAAAAAATTTTTTTAAGTTAGTTTTGGAGTTGAAAAAAATAATTGTTCAAAAATATAGAAATTTTATTTATTATTCAACGAATTTTTGATTATTAAATTTTTTTTTTCATATTTAACGAATTTTTGATTAATTGAAATTTTTTTTCATAGGGGGAAGTGAAGTGAGTGAGAAGTGAAGTGAGCTGAGAAAATTTTAGACGGAAAACATGTGTCGAAATTTTTTTTTTCAATTTTTACAAAAATTGACTCTTTTGGCTAGGTTTTGAAGGGATTTTCCTTTTAAAAATCGAAAAAATCCACTTTTTTGACGATATTTCCGGTTCTGTTGGTTGTAGCGACCTGCGGTTGTCCTCAAATGGAAGGTGAGCTCATTTTCCATCAATTTATGTGGTTTTAAATTTTCTCAAATCAATTCTTCAAATATTCACAGACCATTTTCTTAAAATCAGTCTTTGCCCTATAAGTTCTAGGAAAATTGATAAATTTTTTTTCTCAATGACATAAATCGATGGGAAATGAGCTCAACTTTCACAAGATCACCCCCAGGTCGCCACGACCAATAGAATCAGAGATATTCCCAAAAATCGGAATATTTTTCAAAAACAGAAGGATTTTACCTTCAAATCTTGACCAAAAAAGTGATTTTTTAAAAAATTCAAATAAATAACTTGCAACATATGATTTCCATGTGAAATTTCCTCAGCTCTCCAATGGAATCATCAGAAAAAACCTATCTCCAATATTTCCATCGATTGCTAGTAATATCCATAGTATAACATTTTTTTCCAAGAGTTTTTGAAGGTGGTCCGTCATGCCCCACAAAAAAAAAATTTTCGGCGAAATGTCGATGGATTCGTTCGGAATGGAACAAAAGTAGACTACTTTGATGGTTGGAAGCCACAAGAAGTGACAACCGCCTTAGGTGGTCCATTGCGCCCCGTCCTTCCCTACTTCAAAAGCTACGAAAGAACATTGGGATAAAATAGCGCTATCTCGTCTAGTTTTCAAGATATTTTGAAAAAATAAAAAACAATGAGATTTACCATTTTTTCTGAGCTCACCTTTCCCTTGAAGATATTTCCAATGGTGTATGTTGAAATAAATCTGGATTTTTCGTTCACCACTCAACTGACGAATTTGACGGGAAGAAGAGTGTCGAGTTGGCCTGAGAAGTGAAATTCACGTTGCTAACGGATAGACGCCAAATATTTCCGAACTTCTTTCTTTGGCCAGTTTGACAATACTAGTATCAATGTTTTAATTAGAATTTCCATAGAATCAAGCTTTTACTGACCATATGATATAATCATCAATATTAATCATCTGCATTCCATCCTTTTCCCTCAATTCTTCGTTTATGGATTGGAACTACATCGATGCGCTACACAATTCCACTATCAATTTATCGGAAATATTTTTAAATCCCTCGATAACTCTATTTAAAGATAAATGAAAGGAAAGTACTTACGCCCCTTCGACGCAGATATATTTGTATTAATCTTAGTCTTCGGTTATTATGATGACTTCAGTGGTAAAGATACGAAACCGAACAAATTTATTCATTTTCAGAGTCATTCTCAATGTAATATCTCGAAAATTAATGATGATACAGTCTGACTGTCCATTGGTAGCCCCACGCTCGTAGCGTATTCTCCTTACTTGATATTTTACGACTTCCCCTACTCCATAGCTGTCTCAAGGCCTTTTTGCACGACCAACACTCGTAGCCTCTCGTGAATCTATCAAAATCACTCGAAAAGCAACGTCCTGTTTGAACGCCATCAAAGTTTTATCATTTTGATTGTTAAATTATCAGCCATCATGGTCACTCCCGAGAAATTTATAAATTTAATTAACTTTTACTCATCAAATGCACCAACGTTTCGCCCACTCTGCGTGGACCTCATCAGGGTGCTTAATATTTATTCTAGAATTATTAACAAAATTATCAATCAATATACAATCTTTTTAAATTAAACGGTAAAATAACTGGATATAATTTAATAATAATTCTAGAATAAATATTAAGAACCCTGATGAGGTCCACGCAGAGTGGGCGAAACGTTGGTGCATTTGATGAGTAAAAGTTAATTAAATTTGTAAATTTCTTGGGAGTGATCATGATGGCCGATAATTTAACAATCAATAACTTAAAGAATGGTCGGAGGAAAATCTTCAATAATTTTATCATTTTGTGCTGCTGAAAGACAAATGAGTTTAAAATCAAAATATGCAATATGTTTTCTAGGAAAAAGAATGAAATAGAGGTAGAACTAAATGTGATTGATTGCTTATAGATCAATATTTTCTCCTTGTAGCAAAACCATTGGAGTAAGAAATGGATCAGTCGACTTATCTTGTTTTATCTCTTCACTACTAAATATTTTTTGCTGATCTTCAGAAATTCATAGGTTTACAAAATCTGATACTTTTATGACTTTTGCAATTGAACAGCTACGTGACCGGAATTAACAAATAGTATTTTCAAGTTTCATCAGTCATTTCTGAATTTAAATGAACAGAAACTGGTAACCGTCATTTCAATCACCGGAGAATATTCCCTCAGATGTAAATACCCGGAAAGATTTTTTTAAAAATTCTTACCAGTGGATAAAATCGCCTAGTATCAGATAAAAACCCGAATAGTTATGTTTTCAGCAATAGAATGGCTCAACTGAGAAACCGCCTTCGACAAAAGAAATATTTGTCCGAATTCTAGATTTCTTAAAAGGATAGTAAACATGAGCCACACATGAGTGTTAGCCCTAGGGCCATTAAACAAATAAATTTATTAATAAATTAATTTTTTATTAATAAATTTTTTTTGTTAATAAATTTTTAAGAGAATCAAATTCTGGAAAAAATATGTAATGCGCAAGCAGGATTTGAACCCACGACCCTCTGATTACATGTCAGGTGCTCTACCGCTGAGCTATTGCGAGTTACTATATTTACCATCGAATTTTTGATTTTCACATCTTTTGATTCTCATCCAGCTGGAATCATAATCCCCGCATTAATACTGACCACATTTATAATTTTTCTGTCATTTAACGTCACGTTTTTGACACTCTAATTAGAGGTGTATTCTGCGACTAATCAAGACTGTTTGTACTCGTCACACTGTTGAATACGTGTTATAATTATCAATATGAATTATCTGCATTTCAGCCTGCTTCTTAAATTGTTCATCTACGGATTGCAACTACATTATCATTTCAATGTATCAGGTTTATTATCAATTTATCGCAGATTTTTTCACTTCACATTATAGTTCACTTTAAAAATAGATAAAAAAAGCACTTATCTCTCTTTGACTCCAAGGTGATGATCGACTTGTTTTAATCTCGGAGGGTAATTATTATGATGGAGGCAGTAGTGACGAGGTGAAACAATTTTTTGATCATTTCGATATTTTTTGACATACAGGTATATGACCCAATTTTAACTGTTTCCAGATGCACGATCAATTCTCATTTAGTGTGAGTTATTCATAAATATATTGAAACAAAATTCTGCTGATGATTCAAAGGTGAATGGACAAAGATTATAGACAATGGAATTTGCTTGGAGGATTAATTCTTTATCCATCATTTACAATGAAATTCAATTGACATATGTCATTGCTTCAAAGATCATCAAAAAGACCTCCTTCCATGATTCTAAGTTCACGATTATGGAAGAGAACCTGGACTTCTTTTTCTGTTGACAGTCCAAACAGAGCTCCACTCTGGAGGATCCTAACTTGAGGAAATGCCAACTGGAGGAAAGTTACATTCTTCATGTATTTAGCAAAGCCCTTTTCGAGTTTCCGTACCGATCTAGAGCTCAAATGAATTTTTTCGAGTCCAAAAACACCCTTTAACCATTCTCCATTGAATCCCATGAGTGCATTTGACTCAAAACTGATTTCAGATATATCAGATCCGTTGATGATGCCCTCTCCAATCGAATTATCTTCCAAGTCGTTACGTAGCAGAGAAAGATGGCTTATATTCATATGAGAAAAAGCACCATCTTTGATGGTCTTTATGGGGTTATCATCCAAATAAAGGCTGAACTTTGTCGGAGGAGGATTCCATCTCTCAAACAGATTACTAGAAATTTCTTTAATTTCATTTTCGGCTAAATCAATCACCTTCAAACTATCCAAACCTTGAAAAAATCCAGGGTTCAATAAACTGATTCTATTACTCCTAAGATCAAGATTTGTAAGGCTCTTCTGATCTTTGAATGTTCCTGGTTTAATGCTGTCTACTTGATTATGGTCCATGAGAAGAAATTCCAGATTTTTTAAGCCATAAAAAGAATTAATAGGAACTTCTGAAATATTATTATAAGAGATATCCAAGATCCTGATCATCGTAGGCAATGTCCTAGTAAAAGCAATGCTCTGCAAACGATTCAATGACAAATATAAACTATCCAAGCTGACTCTTCCAAAAGCTCCATCCTTAATATTTGATATACTCTCATTTGTGAAAGTTACGGTAATGGATTCTCTATGCTGTATATCTTCTTGACGATATGTATCTTTATGCTGCAATGTGCAATTACCCATGTTGACATCACTTTCAATTTTTTCGATGGACTCCAAACTGCCATCATCACTTCTACAGATCTTGAGAGAATAAGTATACCTTCGAAAAACGATTCTGAAGTGTTGATCCAGCGCCATTGTTTCATTCTCGATAGGTACAGGAACAGATGGATCTTTAAAAATTCCTGTTGAAAACCTTGAAAGCCGAGTTTCTTCCACATTAATCTTGACTGAGTTAGTCAAACCAAATAAAAATAAAAATAAATGGCCTCTTTTCAGAAACGATATGGGATTTATTGATAGATCTAAGTATTTCAGATTGTCCAAACCCAAGAAAGCGTTGTCGAGTATAAGAATGTTGTTATTGGATAAGACTATAGATGTAAAATGACCGTCATCAAATTTCTTCAATTTGTGACGGTCATTTGTTTCTGCGCTACGTTGTGATAGCGCAGAAACGATAAAACTCTATTATAGGAAACTTTCTTCCAAAATTCACCAGAGTGTGGAATTCTATTTTCTCAAAATTTAATAATTTCGAAAAGGAAAAAAAATCATCAATATAGTTGGAAAATGACGGTCATAATTTATTTTACTTTTATGACCGTCATTCAGTGAAATTTTGTGACCGAATTCTGTCACGGTCACAACTACTCCGTGACGTGACATGCCATGACCGTCATATGACCGTTTTGTGACGCGTCATGTGACGGCCGCCCATCTCTACCCTGCTCTAAAATATGGAAAAATCGGGGAACCCCCTAATACAGCATAGCTTCGCATATCGGTTGGTAAAGAAGTGATCAGTGCTATGCACAATTATCTCCCAGTTCGATGAAATACCGCTGGGTGGCTAAAACGTAACGTTCCAATTCTTTCTACGTTCTATGTCATCTCGTTCAACATTTATCTGTGATTGTTTATATGAGTCATGTTTTTATGCTGCTCCAAACGCTTGACACACAAAATCTATGTAGAATTGGCGGGATCTCAGATTAATTAGCCATTTTGTCATGCAGTTCATCAGGAGTAGTGGTAGTGTTAGTTCCCAATTTCGTGTTAAAATAGTTAATTTATGGAAATTAAAGAAAAAAAATTAAGTTATGTTTAGCAACAAGTGTCATGCTCTTATTGGAGCACGCGTATATGTGTACTCTGAAATAACAACATTCTCATGAATTTGTGGATAATTGAAATTAAATGGGATTTATTTAACAGCTCAATTTTCAAGCAATCACATATCCATTGCATTTATTATTTTTACGTATTTTTTTATTCTCTCATTTTGGAGTGAATCTATTGAAAATGCTCAAACATCATCGTGCTCGAATTGATCTCTGTTGTGACAGCCTCCTGCCAAGATTGAATATGAGTAGATTATGGCCTAAATTGATTGAAAATAAAATTTTTAACAAGGATGATGTAAATATACCGAGATGGCAGGTCAGTGATACCAAATGTTTTTATCATTCGTATATCAGTCATTTTTCAATTATATTCATCATTTTCATGAATGCTGAATAATTTCTTGAAAAATTCGATTTTATCCGATCATTAATTTTTCAAGAATATCTTGGAATTTAAGCGAGATAGGGCAATTTTCATGATGAGCTTTTTTGTGAAGAAAATCGCTCTATCTCGCTTAGATTCCGAGATATTCTTTAAAAAAAGGAAATTGAATTATTTCTTTGATTATTTTTAATAGAATGTCTCGGAATATAAGCGAGATAGGCCCTTCTTATCCTAATGCCATTTATAGGGAATTTCAACGGATACAAAATAGAGTGATGACAAAAAGGGCATATCTCCAATAGTTTCCGAGATGTTTGAGAATCAAAGTGAAGTCGCTACTGAATTCTCATCACCAGTCATTTTTTTCTTTGTTCTTCATTCTCATATTCATTTTTCTACGCTTCACATTATTTTCAACTGTTCCTTGCACTATGTTTATGGGTTAATAGGTTTTTATATTATTTTTCAGGTGGATCTCAATGATTATGCAATAAAAAAAGAGATATTAATAACAATAAAGACTCGTGGACCAAATGCATTTGATAATTTACTGAAAAGCTTGAATGAAACTGATCAGGAAGAATTGGCAGTAATTTTAATTGGCCAAATCACTGAAACTGCCGCAAATAATAATGCCAATAATATAGAAACTATATCGCACAATAAATCACAAAATATTTCACGGACTAATGGAGTGCAATATCCAAATGTTAATCAACTCATTGAGGATTTGTAAGTATGCAATTCGTCTCTGGAATTGATTAGTAGGGGAAAGTGGGGCAAAATGGACATTCAAATGAAACAGTCGAAGTTACATGTTTTTTAATGATTCCATTGGAAAGCTGAGGGAATTTTAGGGGGAAAACATGTGTCGGAATCAATTTTTTCGAATTTTTGAAAATTATCATTTTTTTGCGCCAAAATTGAAAAGTATCCCATTTGAGTTTTTTCGAAAAATGGTTTTTTGATGATATCTCCGGTTCTATTCGTCATAGCGATTTGCGGGTGGTCTCAAATTGAAGGGGAGCTCATTCCTCATATTTTCGTTAAAGTCCCATTGATTTTTATCAAAAATTGACGAAATTACAGGGCAATTTGTGGAAATCAGTTTTTGGGCTGTAACTTCCGTAATTTTCGATAAAAATTAATGAGACTTTAACGAAAATGTGAGGAATGAGCTCCCCTTCAATTTGAGACTACCCGCGAATCGCTACGACGAATGGAACCGGAAATATTATTGAAAAACCATTTTTCGAAAAAATCGAAAGGGGGTACCCTTCAAGATTGAGTGAAAAAAAAAATTTTTTCCAAAATGCGAAAAAAAAATTTTCACCCATATTTTCCGCCTAAAATTTCCTCAGCTTTTCAATGAAATTATTGAAAAAATTCTACCTCCATTATTTTCATCAATTTGGAGCGTTTTTCAGGATAAAACCATGAAAATTTAGATGTGTCCATTTTACCCCTTATGTCCATTTTGCCCCACCTTCCCCTATATTTTTAATGATGAATTTTTAATAATTACAGAGATGATTGGGGCAATGGTCCATTGAAAATAAATGTTCGAAAGGCAACTGAATTTTTAGATGGTGGAGATTCTCATTTGATTCCAAGATATCCAATGAGAAGTCGACCCCGTGGATTAGTTTTGTTAATAACATTAGTTAAATATGTGAGATGTGAGAAAATTCGTCATGCAGCAGAAATGGATCACGAAAATTTACAGGAATTATTCGAACAAATGGGCTTTCTAGTTATACCCCACTTGGATTTATCTGCGGATGTGAGTATGAAATGTGGAAAATTGGATTTTCACTTTTATTTTTATTAGTTTTCGAGTAAATTGATTATTTAAAATAATTATTGAATCTTTTTTTGGGCGAAAATGGAATAGAAAATAAATTTTTTTAATTTTGATGATTTGTATTATGAAAATCTCTCGAAGTCAATGAAAATATTTGGAATAAGATCTTTCTGCTGATGCTATTGGAAAGTTGAGGAAATTTCCGTTCAAAAACATATTCAAAACTTCATTTTTCAGAATTTTCTGAAAATTCGACTTTTTTTTTATCTAAATTTGAAAAATTCCACTTTTTTGGGGATATCTCCGGTTCTATTGGCCGTGACGACTTGGGCCTCATCTGAAATAGAAGATGACATCACTTGCCAATAATTTGTGTGATTTCGAAGGAGAAGAATCTATTTTTGAATATGATATGATCAAAAAATGGATATTAATGAAAGAAAAAAAGCTATAAGTCACTTGGAAATCGAGAAAAAACATTAAATAACATAAATCTTCGGAATCAAAGAATCTTCGAGAGTAAAAAAGGTTCGAGCCCAAAAAAGTAGAATTTCCAAAACCAAAAAAAAGTAGATTCTAACACGTTCTTCACTGGAAATGCATACCAATTCGTTCGATTGGAGCATCCTTTCATATCGTGATATATTGAGTTTCTCACTGTCACAGAGTGGCGTAAATGCTCAGTATAAGCATAGCACTTTCATCCTTTCAATTCTAAGCCGACGATGTAATTCTCTTATTATGTGCATTTTTCAGGCTATCACGACGAAAGTGGCTGAATTTTCTCGGCGACCTGAACTTCGTACTGTAGATTCATGTTTTGTCATAATATCGGGACATGGAAACAGATCAGCATCTGGAGGGACTGTGATACAAGGTGTTGATGATATAGGACTTGGTCATCCTGATCAAGAAGTGGCAATTTCGGATATTATAACATTTTTTTCAGCTGAGAATTGCCCGAATCTGCGGCTCAAACCAAAAGTATTTATTTTTCAAGCCTGCAGGTAATTTTCCCTCTGAAAATGCTATTAAATTTGATGAAATTATTATACTGAAATATTTCTTATGGATTTTTGTGGCAGGGGCGAATCTCGCCAATACGCAGTGGCGAATCGAGGCAAAAATCATTGCATTGGATATAATGATGATCTTCACATAATGAATACAGACATACCACGTGACAGTGGTAGTAGAAATTGGTCTGATATTCTAATTGCCCAGTCTACACTGCCAGGATTTGTATCATTTCGTGATAATAAATATGGTTCGTGGTTTATTCAAATACTTTGCGAAGTATTTATGAAAATGGCCGCCTTCTATCCAATTCACGACTTGTTTCATAAAGTGAGTATTATTCATCATTGAGAAATTAATAATTCTTTGATTCATTGACGATTCGATAGTGAAAAGTCGAACAGGATAAGTCGATTTCTCCAGCCGATAGTTTTTCGTGAACATTTCAGAAACTTAGCTAGGTGAGGCAATTTGTTGGATTCTTTTTTTTTATAGCTCTTGAGTTTCTCTACAAAAAAGGCCGAAATTAAGGCAGAAATCACCCAATGTTACTTAGTTTCTAAAATATTTTTGAAAAAAGATTGCCAAACTATTGAATCGCCCTGTTCTACCTATTCACTTCTAATCTATTCACGATTTTTCCTTTAACCGGAAGGAAAAACCTTTAACCGCAAGGATTTTTCCTTTCTCTCACACTTTTTTTGAAGGTATAGGAAACTACCGTAAAAAAGAGTGAAAAATCTCGATTTTTTTTGTATTTGTCAAAAAACTATTCTACTTTGCTATGGTGATCGCGAAATTTCAAAAATAATATTTTATTTTGGAAAAAATAATTTTTTCTTCCACTGCAGATAGCATTAGTGACACCCCCTCTCATTCTAATCCTTTTTTCTCAAATATTTCTTTGTAAACGGAACTGAATCTATCAAAAATACGAAAATTTTTCAGATAAATTCATTTAATTTTGTCATCAGTTTTTTATCATTTTCTCGGAAACTAACTGAGATACGGTAATTTCGCTTCAATCCTTTCCAAAAGATTTCCCTCAACATTTTTTTCTTAATCAACATTTTGGACATAATTTCCTTAAATTGAAATATAATCAATTTCTTCTTTCTTGTAAACAGATAGATCAAGTGATAGAATCAAGACGAGCCTATCAAAACCAGTGCCAAACTACAACAGTAAAAAATATTGGATTCAAGCATTTATACATAAATCCTGGACTCTTCGAGGAGTCCTAGTCTCCTTCTATCATCGATACTATTGATTAATTCATGTACATAATTTATCAATTTTTTTTCGCAAATATTGTTATTTTAAGATGTGCGGTGCAAATTTATTTACGAATCAGTGATTCGTTTTTTTTTACTCTTGACGTAAAACATTTTTTTACTGCATTTATAAGAGAACCGAACAACTGAATTTTTTACATTTTTTTCCGCATTTTGCGTAACTGTGCTATTGTATTATTCAAAAAGAATTTTTTTTATATATTTATACGCTCATCAAAGAATAAAATAAAAAATAATATTTTAATCAAAGCATTATCATTTTGACCTCGTCGAAAATACGTTCATACTGTTAAATGATGCGTTAATAATTAACATATTCATAATTTCAAAAAAAAATAACTATCAACAGGATTTCCACTAATTTCTTAAATTATGGAAAGGTCAATTATAAGGAGATAAAATGTGATAAAAATGGAAATTTCAGATAATTTTTTTTATTCAAATTTGACAGAACCACTACACGGATTTTATTTAAATGAAATGATTTTATTATTAAACTGGATGCCTATACAATTCTCTGCACCAGTGATGATTTGATTAGTAAAATTTAATCATTGTTTATACGAAAAAAAAAAAGTGAAAACTGTTTTCCGTTCCTTTTTTAAATGATAAAAAAAAACTTGATTATCGAAAAAAGCAGATACAGAAGTCTCGAACAATAAATAAATGGTAGAAATGAGCGATCGTTAAAATTAGGATAAACAAATGAAAATTTCAAACAATTTTTCTATACATCATAGGAACGCACAGATTCTTACCAGCACTTTTCCACTATTTTATTACGAAAAAAATCATAATTATTGTATCTTCGAAAGTCAATGAACATCTGCACTGTAAGTTGTTCTGTACCCGCGTGTTATATTCAATGAACAAAAAAAAAAAGTGGAAAATTTAATACAATGATTCGGCATTGGACGAGCGTGGTCGTTTGATTTTTTCAAGATTTTTGATGACCAAATCGTGAAGTGAACAGTAACGATTACGAACTTCACTCATTACCAGCCAAAGGCTAGTATACTCTTTCTCATCCATCTCTTGTACTGCTCGTCTGTAGTCGAGGATGTGTGGATATTTAGCAACTTTACTAAGGATTTTCCCTCTAGACACAAAGTACCTGTAATTACAATGTAATTGAAATATTTGTGAATTGCAAGAAAATTAATTTAAAAAAAAAATCAGATTATTCGTTCTATTTAACTCTGATGAAATGAAAAAATGGATTCCTTTTTGTTTAAATTACCTAGAGATTTGATCGAAGAATGCAGCAGCTTCACTCTCAACTGATTGAATTTCACCCAGAGTATCCTCTTGAATGGACACACCAAAGTTGTTGCCGTCCTCGATTTTGGGAATCATGAAGGAAATCCACATTTTCAACTGAAATTTAAAAAAAATTGAAATTTAGATTTTCTTTGCTCTCTGTTTAAATCTGAATATCCCAGGAATTTGGCGAGATAGAATGATTTTACTCAAATTCTTTTTTATATCTTTCAGAATCCTCTACAAAAAAAAAGCTTGAAGTAAAAAAGGCGCATTTCCATTATTTTTCGAGATAGGGGAGAGTGGGGCAAAATGGACACCGTTATGAAACGCTTAGAGATGGATTTTTTTTGATGATTCTATTGAAAAGATGAGGAAATTTTAGCCGGAAAACAAGTCTCAGATGCATCTTTTTCGATTTTTTTGAAATTTCGATGTTTTTCAGCATTTTTGAAGGGTCAGCCTTTCATTTCTCGAAAATCCTCAGTTTTTTGTAAATATCTCTGGTTCTATTGGTCGTAGCAATTCGGAGTTGGTTTCAAATGAAAGGTGAGCTCCTTTCCTATCGATTTATGGGGTTTTAAATTCAAAAATATTAGTTTTTGGGATAGTTATAGGCCAAAAATGGTTTCACAAAACTGTTTCACAAAAATGCATATAAATACCTTGAAAATCAATATTTTTGAATTGAAAACTCTATGAATCGATGGCAAATGATCTCACCTTTCACCTCCCGTTGAAATTTTTACGCTATGACAAATAAAACCGAAGATATTCTCAAAAAACTGAAAATTTTCTAAAAAAAAGAAGGGTTTCACCCCTCTAAAATGCTCAAAAAAGTCAAAATCTCCAAAAATTCCAAAAAATTAATTCCGGTACTTGTTTCCCGCCCAAAATTTCCACAGCTTTCCAATGGAATCATTAAAAACAATCTACAGCCAATATTTCTATTAATTTCAAGAGTTTTTCATAATATTTGCCTGAAAATTTAGATGTGTCCATTTTACCCCTGATGTCCATTTTGCCCCACCTTCCCCTATCGTATTTTACAATTTTTTCATCGTCAATATTTTCTCTAAATCAATGAAATTACCAGATTTGAATCTTCCAGGAGTTGAATAATGTATGGTTTAACTATGCAAATCATATCACAAAGTGGCTTGTTGCATGGTATCGGTCCAGTTGGCAATGACATGACTTTTGTACCCGACATTTCATCTTCACTATTTTCTAGTTTAATTCTCTTTATTTTATTTCCATCTTCGAAATGATTGATCACAATTGGATCTGGAATGGGAACATTCAAGTCCTGATGAACTTTTGACAAATTACGATTGCAAAAGTTTGGTGTTTCAAGTAATTCATTGAGCTTGACTATTTTTTCAGGGAATCCTTTCAGTAGCAGCTCTTCGGCCTTTGTTTTCAGAGAATCCTTGTATTCTTGAACCTGAAAAACAAACAAAAAAACAGAAATAAATTAGTGATTTCAGGAAATTTCAAATTATTTACGAAGAGGTAAAACACTGGATTGTTTTTGTAAATATCTTGGAAAATAAGCGAGATAGACCGATTTTGCCCTAATTTTCTTCACAGAGCATGAAAAAAAAACAAAAAAAATGGGTAAAAATAGCGTTTTTCTATTAGTGCTCGAGGTATTTTTTAATCAAGAAAGATGTCCTGTTTTGTCTCTTCACGCCCAAAATATTTGATCTTCAACTCGAAAATTTCAACTAACTCGGCTCACTGTATTTGCTGATACATATTGATTTGCACTTAATGAAAAAATGGTTTGCTGATTTCTGATCATTTTTCTATCAATTTAAACCTCGAATATTATGAAAAAATTTACGAAAATCAAGTGAAATAAATTTAATGAGGTTAAAGCTGCATTTCACCGAGATTTTCTTTTGTTCAATCATGAAAATGGCCGCATCAAATAGTGTGAGTATAAAATACCTAAAATCAAATGAAATTCATTCACATATGAACAATTATTATTATGAAATATAATTTCGGTTGACATGGTGAGATTCGAGAGACCTAAATTTATCTCGAGCCCCTCGATTCTATATGAATCATCCATGACAATGCATTTCTCAGTATCAAAAAATGAAAAAAAAAAGGTTATATACAAATTTTGATTCTCATAAATCGCTGAAAAACAAATTTCCTCGACGAATTTTCTTTCTTTAAATAAATGTAATATTTGTTTTTTCCAATCAATAACGAATTTTTTTTCTTGAAAAAATGGAAGCCACAATTTTATCGGCATTTTTTGAGGTTAGAAATGTCCTGCGCAATCAATAATTCATTGTTCAGCATTATATTTACTATAATTTTTTAATTTTGAATGAAAATTAAATGAACATGTGAGTAATTATGATAGTGTTAGGATGAAAATGTCTATAAATTATTGTTTTTTTACCACAGTTGAAGGCAGCATCGTAATAACACAAACAATACGCTTTCAGTGCAACAGCACTGCCGGTCGATTGTTATAGAAAAACACTAACCTGTCTAAACGCTCATTTGCAATGTTTATTCAAAAATGTAAAATATTTAAGGAAATTGCTTAAGTAAGATAAATAATGATTTTCATTTTTTTTATAAATACTAATCTACCTTTTGTGCTGTTGTATCGGCCATTATTTATTTTTGTTATTAAAAAAAAAGAAAAAATTGGAAATTATAACCACACTAAAAGCCCTTTGTTGAAACGTGCAACTTCAAACAGGAAGCGTGTGCTCGCAACAATCAAGTCAAGTTAATATTTAAATATTCGTGCAATTTGTCTTATAATTGAATATTCAAGAATTGTTATTGTTAAAAAAATCAATTTTGCATCTATTTTATTGAATTTCTCATGATTTAACAATAATTTCAAGCATTAAATACAACTGTTTGCTATCTGTTTTCAGGCGGGAAATTTGAATTTGTGATAATTGCACAATTTATTTTGAAGGAATTCATCGAATTAAGATAATCCTAGTGGTTCGGGCAATTCATTTTTCTTCTTCGATTTTGGTCACTCTCGATAGAACACACAGAAAAAAATGTTTTCTTAATCTAAAAATGTGCAGTCACTTAATTTAAGAATGTGCAGGTCACTTAAATTAAGAAAGAAAAGTCACTTTATTTAAGTGGAAAACTCACTTGATTTAAGTGAGTTTTACTTTCTTAAATTAAGAAAGAAAAGATCACTTGATTTAAGTGAGTAAAGTCACTTAATTTAAGTGACTTTTACTTTCTTAAATTAAGTGACTGCACATTCTCAAATTGAGAAAACATTTTTCTCTGTGTAGCATGAGGATATTTTTTTAAAATTCAGTTTGCCCCATGTTACCGGACAAATAAGGCAAGAATTAATTTTTGAAAATAATTGGATTAACATTGAAACTCCATAAGCGAGGTACAGTTTCAGTTTCACTGCGAAAATTCATGATCACAGACCTATTTTTTCCTTATACAACCTTATAGGGGAGAGTGGGACAAAATGGACCTAAAAGATGAGATGACTCGAGATTTTTTAAAAAAGCAGCGGTTACTCCAAAAAATCTGAAAAAATTTACAAACAATAAAGATATATTGGAGGATTTTCTCAAATTTTTTCAGATTTTTTCGTCGAGTCCTTCATCCTGAAAAAAATCCTTAATCATATTACTATGAGGGTCCACTTTGCCCCACTCTCCCCTATGTTTTTTGTTCGTCAGAATGTCTATTAATTTTTGAAATCATGCAATTAATTACATGAAAAAATCAATGGCGGGAATATTGGTATTTAAAATCCGAGGATCCTCCAATCACAGTCCTAGAAACTGGGACTGCGTGAGTCAAATGCGGAAAAATATTGAATATTCATGATCTAATAACAATTTATCATCTTGGACATCGGTAAAATGTTGAAAAATCGAAATAGTCATAGTAATTATAATAACTAAGAGGAAAAAAAATAAAAATCGATCATTTGAACCTGCCACTAGGATTACCTTGAATATAATTGATTGCTATCTGTTTTGAGGCGGGAAATTTGAATGCATGATAATCGCAAAATTTATTTTAGATAAATTCATCGAATCCCGGGGAAGTCCCGAAGCTCATGGACAATGAAAAAACCAATGTTTTTTATCTTCCAACAGAAGTGGTAGTACATAATAAACCTGATGACTGTTGGGTATCTTATTTAGAGAGTGTTTACGATCTCACAGAACTCTGTGAAAAATGGAAAAATACAGATGAAATAAAACGTATTCTTGCATATGCTGGAAAAGACATAAGTCACTGGTTTGATCATTCACGGAAAGACATTAAATACCACTTGCATCGATTGACTGGTGCGTTAGTGCCATTCTGTCCCCATGGACCGATACCAGATGTAGGTATCGCGTCACCTGTCTGTACTTGGCGTCCACTTGATAGGTGTCCCTGGTGGCTTGATGAAAAATACAAAAAAGGAAATTTGACAAAAAATTCAAGACCATGCAGAATCATCAATACCTTAAATGGATGTAAAGCAATAATATCGGTGGGTTGAATGGCTCAATTTACTTTGTACAGTATCATTTCAGTTGGGAAGAGATAAAACATAATGATTCAATTTTCTTCGCGGATTTTTTGTTAGAAATACCAGGATAGAAATGAGAATCTGAAATTCTAGCAAATAGACTTAGCGTACAAGACTTTTTGACATTTTATGACATGATATTTCAAAAGACGCTTTCTGAATTTATCATTTTTTTTTTTCGAAAAATGTGAGAATATGACCGAATTCTTATATGACATATTTCGACCGAAATTTACGGAGAAATCATGCCAGAATTCAACATGATTATTTATGAATGGCATTTTTGGACAGGAAATAACAGATTTTATGATTATCAAGAATATGGCAAATACTGTGCGAAAAATTATGACATTTTTATGAGAAAGTATCATTAATTATCACAATTTTTCAATTTATAATCTAAAAAATAGTTATAATTCTTGTCGAACGAATGACACTTTCGACTTACACAGAAAAAAATGTTTTCTTAATTCAAGAATGTGCAGTCACTTAATTTAAGAATGTTCAGGTCACTCAAATTAAGAAAGAAAAGTCACTTGATTTAAGTGAGAAAAGTCACTTGATTTAAGTGAGAAAAGTCACTTAATTTAAGTGAGTTTTACTTTCTTAAGTTAAGGAAGAAAAAGTTACTTGATTTAAGTGAGAAAAGTCACTTAATTTAAGAATGTGCAGGTCACTTAAATTAAGAAAGAAAAGTCACTTGATTTAAGTGAGAAAAGTCACTTAATTTAAGTGAGTTTTACTTTCTTAAGTTAAGGAGGAAAAAGTTACTTGATTTAAGTGAGAAAAGTCACTTAATATAAGAATGTGCAGGTCACTTAAATTAAGAAAGAAAAGTCACTTGATTTAAGTGAGAAAAGTCACTTAATTGAAGAATGTGCAGGTCACTTAAATTAAGAAAGAAAAGTCACTTGATTTAAGTGAGAAAAGTCACTTAATTTAAGTGAGTTTTACTTTCTTAAGTTAAGGAAGAAAAAGTTACTCGATTTAAGTGAGAAAAGTCACTTAATTTAAGAATGGCAGGTCACTTAAATTAAGTGACTGTACACTCTTAAATTAAGAAAACGTTTTTCTCTGTGTATGTTTGACAAAAAATGTCCAATTCTCAAAGTTTATGTCATCTTTGATCAATGAATAAATCTGACATATTCCGTCATTATTAGTACAAAAAAAATGATATTTTTTGTTATAATATATCAAGAAATGTCAATATGTCATGCATATTTCCACCAGGGTATCTCGGAAACTTATGCAGAGATGCCCTATTGACTCGAACACTTCTTAAGCTCTCGAAATGGATTAGAGCAAAACAGAGCGTATCTTCATCCAATGATTTCATTAGAATAAAATTTTTAAATTACTAGGTTTGTGAAGAAGATACAATAACGAGAATTCAAGAAAGATTCTCAAATTTCAATTCAAATGGAAAATCCTATACATGGAAATTCGAGGGCAAAAATATTGATATGAACAAAACTTTAACTGACAACGGTATTCCAGATGAACGTGAACGTTATGTAAATTGTGGTCTACCTCCCAATATCTATATACCAAGTCTTCTATGCTACTACAAAGATGACGGAGCAATAGCAGAATGATCAGTCTGATAAACAGACACGTTCGACTCGCATATCAAAAGAAATAAAAGAATGCAAAAAAAAAAGAAACCTCATAAGACACTTATTGAAAAACGAGTTTTTCCATTCGTATCAACCATG
The DNA here is from genome assembly GCA_963921955.1 of Aleiodes alternator. Classification (NCBI taxonomy): domain Eukaryota; kingdom Metazoa; phylum Arthropoda; class Insecta; order Hymenoptera; family Braconidae; genus Aleiodes; species Aleiodes alternator. The sequence continues at coordinate 746,925 of OY998097.1, forward strand.
TGAAAATACGTGAGTTTGGTATGCTGTCTATTTATTTCTCTTCCATTTCACATTTAAAATAAAACGTGAACGTATGTTTCATGTCCTCTGAAGTTGACGGAACGTCGGTCAGTAATACGTACTCTGCGATATGGTACATGTTTGTACGTATTTTTTTTTGTCATCCTCTTCTTCATTCTATCATCATTATTATTATTATTATCATTATTATTATTGTTATTACTTTTCTTCTGCATGACCATAATCATCATCTAGTACATTATCTACAATTAGATTCATTATATCATTCCGTTGTGAGAGCTGGTTGAGAAATAAATATTAAGTGGAGACAGAGAATTAATAGAGGAGACTGGAACAAAACGATACAGGAATTTTTTTTTTCGGCGTGAAAGACTTTGTGAAAAAATTGGGGAAAAATTGAAAAAATGTTTTAACATGTCTGCATTGTTGGATGATTTTTTTCGAATTTTTTTGAAGAAATCATCAGTCGTAAAAAAAAATCCTAGATCATTTTGAACTGCAGGTCTATATTACCCAGGTCTTCTATACACAGAGAAAAATGTTCTCTTACACAGAGAAAAATGTTTTCTCAATTTAAGAATGTGCAGTCACTTAATTTAAGAATGTCCAGGTCACTTAAATTAAGAAAGAAAAGTCACTTGATTTAAGTAGTTTTACTTTCTTAAATTAAGAAAGAAAAGTCACTTGATTTAAGTGGGTTTTACTTTCTTAAATTAAGAAAGAAAAAGTCACTTGATTTAAATGAGAAAAGTCACTTAATTTAAGTGATTTTTACTTTCTTAAATTAAAAAAGAAATAGTTACTTGATTTAAGTGAGAAAAGTCACTTGATTTAAGTGAGAAAACTCACTTGATTTAAGTGAGAAGAGTCACTTAATTTAAGAATGGCAGGTCACTTGAATTAAGTGATTGCACATTCTTAAATTAAGAAAACATTTTTCTCTGTGTAATTTAAGAATGTGCAGTCACTTAATTTAAGAATGTCCAGGTTACTTAAATTAAGAAAGAAATGTCACTTGATTTAAGTGAGAAAACTCACTTGATTTAAGTAGTTTTACTTTCTTAAATTAAGAAAGAAAAACTCACTTGATTTAAGTGGGTTTTACTTTCTTAAATTAAGAAAGCAAAAGGCACTTGATTTAAGTGATAAAAGTCACTTAATTTAAGTGATTTTTACTTTCTGAAATTAAGAAAGAAAAGTCACTTGATTTAATTGGGAAAAGTCATTTAATTTAAGTGAATGTTACTTTCTTAAATTAAGAAAGAAATAGTTACTTGATTTAAGTGAGGAAAGTCACTTAATTTAAGAATGGCAGGTCACTTGAATTAAGTGATTGCACATTCTTAAATTAAGAAAACATTTCTCTCTGTGTAATTTAAGAATGTGCAGTCACTTAATTTAAGAATGTGCAGGTCACTTAAATTAAGAAAGAAAAGTCACTTGATTTAATTGGGAAAAGTCACTTAATTTAAGTGAATTTTACTTTCTTAAATTAAGAAAGAAATAGTTACTCGATTTAAGTGAGAAAAGTCACTTAATTTAAGAATGGCAAGTCACTTAAATTAAGTGACTGCACATTCTTAAATTAAGAAAACATTTTTCTCTGTGTAGGATAGAAATAGAGAAAATGTGGAATTTAGAATTTGTTGTAGGTTTGTGTGATCAGAGAGAGCGCGGAAGAGGGGGAGTTGACTGTGTGGTCATCGTAACTAGATACCAATCAGTGTGTCTCTTATCGCACTTGGAATCTTCCTATTTCAAGCTCTCTTCTTCCGTATGTATCTTACACGTCTAACACAAGCTCTAAGGAAATCGTGTTTATCTACTTGGGACGTTTTAAACTAAATGATTTTTTTTTTTCTACATCTGTGGTATGGATGAACTCCACTTGGGTTGGTGTTTCACACTGAACTTTTCACGCAATAAAATTCAACAGTGAACGCTTGACTTTAACGTGAACCCTTGAACCTTGACGGTTAACAAGGGGTCTCTGCTAGAATTCGAAGAGGAAAAGAAGAAGAGAGCGTTGTACCCAACGAATGCTAGACAGTTAAGGAATTTTACGTTTAAACATGACTATTTGTGTTTCTACGGAGGATTTTATTACCTCAGATTCTTAACTCTAGGTACAAATAATATAAGCCAATTTTTTGCCGATATTTTCCTGGAGATATTTAGGAAAATAAGCGAGATAGGGTGATTTTGCCATTGTCCTTTTTGTTAGAAGATTTCAAGAGGTACAGAAAAGAATTGAGACAAAATCGCCTTATCTCGCTCAGTTTCCGAGTTAATTAATTCAAAAATAACAAATGAGCAAAAAAATTCGAGAAACAGAAAAAAATTATATTCACAAGCCGAAGATATCACTCTTGAATAGTTTAATCACTCTCTAGGATGAATTTAAGCAAGTTTTCTTGAATTATCAGCAATTAATTGCAAACTGAGCTGCAAATCTTCATTTTTTTGCTGGTTTATCCACCGTACTTTGGAATAATATCTTAAAATTAGTGAAAATCTTTCAAAAAATTCATTCAATCTTTCTGGGAACGTCAATTTTGTCATTTTACAGTACAATTGATGCAAAAAAAAAACTGTTCAGTAATGCAGCATTGGTCTTCAAGGAAGCAATTAATTCATGGTAAAATGTTTTACCCAGAAACAAAGATGCAACCTCATAATTCATACTGTACTTGAGCAATTTATTATGGCAGTTTCAGTTGGATATTTATTCTCTGCATTAAAGTTTGGGATAACGGAATAATAAAACACGAACGGAAGTGGATGCACTATCCTGACCTGATCAAGCTCAAATTGCCCAGTGTTTTTCATCAATTAAATTACGATAGCCTGAATTCCAATAGGCAACTATGAACCGTTCACTTTTAATTGTTTTAATTTACATGAATTCCAATCCATAATATAAAAAAGCATGGGACATTTTCTGTCATCACTTATCCTAATATATATTATATTATATATATACTATATATATACTATATATATACTATATATATACTATACTATACATATAGTATATATATAATATAATATATAATATAATATGTAATATATAGACAGAAATACCTTGGTGACCTTCTGAACCCAACAACGTCAACTCAGTTTCAACTCATACAATTATTAAACGTCAATAGCATTCAGCACATAAAAAAACTGGTGTTTTATGTGAACGATATGCTGAACTACAGAGCTCAACATCTCCAGCCTTAACCCAAAGAATTTCCACGTACCAAAGGAACAGAGCAAATTGGCATACATTCTGGAGCAACAATATTGTTATTCACTATTATTTTTTACTTTTCATTTTACTTTTTATTTTTTTTCCATTGTGCTTTATCTACTTATTCATGTTATACCTTACTTGAAACACTGCGCCCTCTTGCTAAAAAAGAGATTATGTAACTCTTATCAAACAATAAAGAATAATATAATATAATAATATGATATATTATATTATATTTTTTATGATAGTATATAATATATTTTTGTTCCTAAAAAGTCTACGTTAGGACCTCAGAAATGAAGGGGCTTAAGTCCAGAGACTTGCTCCTTTTTGACTCTAAAATGCAACGATTTTTTTTTGCCTTTTGTTGTAAAAAAAATGGTAAAAAAACCCTCGAATTATCATTATTATTATCTTTTCATCATATTATTAAGGACTTCAGTAATAAGTGGCATGAGTGCAAAGGACTTCCGCCTTTTTGCCTCTAAAATGCATTAATTAAAAAAAAACGTATTTCTTCCTCAAACGGGCAAATCGCTGCTTTTTGTACGTGAAAACGCGCTTTACATTCATTTTTCTTCATTTCAATGACGGTCAATTCAGAAATATGTGTAAAAATATATATAAATTTTCAAGAGCACCATGCAAAAAAGGTGCGCGCACTCAAAGTCTAGTCAATTAAAACAAATAAACGTGATCTTTGACACAATTCCAAACTCTTTCAATTTCCTTACCTCTGCAGAAGAATAACTATTTCTCCAATTGTTCATTATTCCATTTTGATTCTTGAAAATGATTTCTCGTTGATTTCGTTGAATGCAGAATCATTCAAAGCAAACTAGTGGATACCAGTCGATTGAGATTAAATCAAATTGATCATTACCATGTATCACCAGTTGTTTGCTATTCACCCACCTATTGGATATCTATGAATTATTTAATAGGGATCCCACGCTCTACTAATCAGGTTTTTATGCATAAGCTACTAGCCTGTTGAAAATACAGTTGAATATTATTTCACGATAAATAATGTAGTCAAGTATTTAATCTTCCAACAATATCATCACGAGATGAAAGAAAATTTTAGTTGGAAATTCCGTGTAAAATAGAGATTTCAATGAAATTGTTCGAGACAGAAATTTTTTTAATGATTCCACTGAGAAGCTGAGGATCTATCTGATGGAAAATTCGAATTAGAATTAATTTTTTTGAAGTTTTTGAAGAACATTTTTTTGCAGTTCTCAATTTTTTTTAAATTGTTTTTTGAGTGATTTCCTTTTTTTATCGTTTTGTATTCAAAGATGAATCATTTTCTTTCAAACCACGTAAATTGATGGCCAATGATCTCGATTTTCATCGAAAATTCATCCCAAGTCGACACAACTAGAACCAGAAATATTCGCAAAAAAGTAAAAGTTCTCGATTCCTGTTGAAAAAAAACTTCAATTTTTCGAAAATTCTTTAAAAAAAATTCTGATATTTATAGATTTTGACGGAAATTTCTTTCCATTTTCAATTGAATCATCAGAAAAAAAACTCACTTCAATATTTTCACTAATTTCTTCCGATTTTCATAATATAATCCGTAAAACCTGAAATGTCTCTGTTTTTCCCTATGAGTATGCTTGAAATCAAAGATAATAAATAGAATAAAACCATTCAAGTATCCCGTGAAAATGTACATCTAAGATTGGTCATAAAGACGTCGACCTGAATCTGTACCCCATGATTCACAGCAATTCATGAAGAAAAAAGAACCTATCGGACTCTAGTTCCATACTGATATACCCAACAAAATGATATATATATGTGTAACAGATTGATGGATCCATTTATCAATCGAGCATAGTGTCGTATCAAGTTGCCTTAATACGGTTCACCTGCTCTCTTAAAAACTATTGAGATATAGAAACAGCTGAATGATGTGCAGTCTCAGAAGTACAGAATGTCTATCAATAATTGGACTTTTTCTATAAATTTCAGTTTAAAAGATTCAAATTGTTTGAATTGAAGGTATTGAATGTTGAACAAGTGATCCTTGACATCAATATAACTTCCTAGAAACTTCGATCACTTGAATGTGAAAAATACGAAGCATTGTTCATATAGATAGTTCTAGTTTATAAGAAACAGATGTGCAATTAAATGTTATTTGCATTGAAAATGGGTCAATTAGAATTGGATAGTTACGCCTATCAGGTCTATTACGTGTATCTTATCGTGATCAGAAATTGTATTTGTCCATTGATACATGTTTGCACAATTGAATTCACAAGGTTTCAGCAAATCACAATCACATGAAACAAACAAGATAAGTCGATTTTTTTTCATTTACCTTTTTTGTTGAGAATACCGTGAATGGCCCAATTAATGCCACTTTTCATACATTTTCGTGATTATTGAACTTATTCGAATTCTCAACTCCAAGTAATTGATAACAGTGGCTACACAGAGAAAAATGTTTTCTTAATTTAAGAATGTGCAGTCACTTAATTTAAGTGACCTGCCAGACTTAAATTAAGTGACTTTTCTCACTTAAATCAAGTGACTTTTTCTTCTTTAATTTAAGGAAGTAAAACTCACTTAAATTAAGTGACTTTTCTCACTTAAATCAAGTGATTTTTCTCACTTAAATCAAGTGACTTTTCTCACTTAAATCAAGTGACTTTTTCTTCCTTAATTTAAGGAAGTAAAACTCACTCAAATTAAGTGACTTTTCTCACTTAAATCAAGTGACTTTTTCTTCCTTAATTTAAGGAAGTAAAACTCACTTAAATTAAGTGACTTTTCTCACTTAAATCAAGTGATTTTTCTCACTTAAATCAAGTGACTTTTTCTTCCTTAATTTAAGGAAGTAAAACTCACTTAAATTAAGTGACTTTTCTCACTTAAATCAAGTGATTTTTCTCACTTAAATCAAGTGACTTTTCTTTCTTAATTTAAGTGACCTGCACATTCTTAAATTAAGTGACTGAACATTCCTAAATTAAGAAAACATTTTTCTCTGTGTAGAAAAAAATTCTGAGGACACCGGACAATCAAAATATCCGATATTTCTCTACTAGATTTATTTCTAAAATTAATTCGTTAAATGTGACCAGCGTGCTCAGCAAAATAAAGCCCTCAAGCTCTTTATGTGGGATTATAGTGCCTCATCAGTTTAATGTGTGACATTGAGAAAATTTGAGTATTTAATAAATCGAAAATTGTATTGATTGTTGGCAAAATCATTGGACTTTCATATAAATTGACGAATAATTTAAAAATAACGACCAGTGATGGAAATTAATTGATGGCAATTATTGGGACCCTTTATGGCAGAAATCGGGCCATGGTGGCATGAATTCGGCCATGGGCAAAATATAAAAAAAAATATAAATTAAATAATTTTTATCATTAATTCAGGAAAATAATTAATTTAAATGATAGTCCAGACTCTAAATTCTCTCGAGGAAAAATCAAATTTGAATTTATGATAAGATACAATTTTTCTATAAAAGATATGTGGCATTAATTGGGTCATCGACGTTATTTTGAAATAGATGGGGCTCTTTTTGCCAGAAATTTTCAAGAAAAGAGGGGTTACCTCAAAATTACCCATCTTCCTTAGTTTCCGAGATATTTCATTAATCTCTCTCTACCTATTCACTCCTGGAATGATGATAAAATTGATAAGGATCGATTACGAAATAATTTTTTTCAAAATTAAATGTGAATGTAATGCAGAACTATTTTATTCACAATTCATTACCACAGTCTCATTGGAATGTGACTCTCAGTATCACTCGTAAGTAGAGGTGGTAATTAACAAAGTCATACATCGACGTCTTGGAATGTGTTCCATGAAAGTCATGCACACAAAGTTTAGTGTTGGAGAACTCGACTTCTGTGAGAAGCGTGCCACATGATATCGTTGAAACATCAAAACCTTTTTTATTTATATATGACTATCTCACTTGCTCTATTATGTGCAATTGTCGTTAAAATGTCTCTGGGAAGTCAGGCTGGTAGACGTGACCAACGACAGTGGTTCTTCAGTTGATGGCAATGGCCCCGTAATCCCCGGAATGCAAGACCGTTGGTAATGCTATATTGCATTTTGCAACAATGTGTGTTAGGGATGTATTTCAAGTTCTTTTGAAGGCTAAACGAGTGCAAGAGACTGGTGAAGACGGAACTACGCAACGAAGACCTCTAGCTTGTTGCTTACTTATTTATCAAGGTCGTGGGCATTGGACGATGGTGAAGAAGAAAAAAAAAAGAAGAGTTTGAAGCGGTGAAGAAGAAAAGGAATTAATGGAAAAACGAGAAAAAGACGAAAAAAAATTGAATGTAAGGAAAATAAGGTCATGTGCCAGTAAATTCATTATTCTTAACGAAAGAATTCACTTGTTTCTGGTGAATTCTGTTGTCACATTGATAGACGAGCTAAATTAAAACGCATTTAACAACATTTTATCAAAGAAAGAAAAAAGAAGAGAGAGAACATACGAAATGTTAGGATGTTTCTGTTTGCTGCATGCGCCACTTTTCGAAGATCAACGTTCTACACTCATGGAATCTTCAATTCAATGAAATATTTGAAATTAAGTCCACGTTTTTTTGGGTTAACGCAGACGTTTAAATCGAAATCCATGAAAGTTGCGGTTCTTGGGGCTGGCGGAAGAACCGGTGGCTATTTTACAATTATTTCATTATATCCATTATAACGGTTTCATATAATTAATGTTTATAGTCTTATAATTATTGTGTGTATTTGTTTGTTCATGTCTTTTTTTGATCAAATGTAGGAAGTGCTCTGACATTTTTCCTCAAGCACTGCACGCTCATTGACGAATTGGCTATTTATGATGTAACTCCTGTATCCCATATTGCCATGGAATTAAATCACATTGATACAAAATGTAGAGTCACTCATGAGTTACCTGGAGTAGACGAACTGATGAGTGTTTTGAAGGATTCAAAAATAGTTATTATCACTGCTGGTCTACCGTTGACTGATGGAATATCTTACAATGACATTTTGATGACAAATGCAGAAATTTTAGCTAATTACATAACGAGTATTGTGAAAATATGTCCTAGGGTAAGTTGAAATGTTATGCCTTGTTACACAGAGATAAATTTTATCTTAATTTGAGAAAGTGCAGTCACTTAATTTAAGTGGCATGCCATTCTTAAATTGAGTGACTTTTCTGAATTGAATCAAGTGACTTTTCTCACTTGAATCAAGTGATTTTTTCTTTCTTAATTTAAGAAAGTGAAAGTTACTTAAATTAAGTGACTTTTCTCACTTAAATCAAGTGACTTTTTCTTTCTTGATTTAAGAAAGTGAAACTCACTTGAATTAAGTGACTTTTCTCACTTAAATCAAGTGACTTTTTCTTTCTTAATTTAAGAAAGTGAAACTCACTTGAATTAAGTGACTTTTCTCACTTAAATTAAGTGACTTTTCACACTTAAATCAAGTGACTTTTTCTTTCTTAATTTAAGAAAGTGAAACTCACTTGAATTAAGTGATTTTTCTTTTTTAATTTAAGAAAGTAAAATTCACTTAAATCAAGTGACTTTTCTTTCTTAATTTAAGTGAACTGCACATTCTTAAATTAAGTGCCTGCACATTCTTAAATTAAGAAAACATTTTTCTCTGTGTAGTTGTCAAAAAGAAAAACGAAAAAAGAGGATAAACCGTATTATTTTCATCATTATTCTCAATTAAATGTCTTGAAAACTGATGGAGATACGCCCTTTTATCCTCATCCTTTTATACAGTGAATTTTAGAAACTACAAAGAAGAATTCGGAAAAAAACAATGTATCCCCATTAGCTTCCGAAATATTTTTTTAAAAAAGTAAGAAAAAAATCAACTTATTTTGTTGCTCATTTTTTTACTCCTGAAAATGATTTGTCAACAAATTCAAATAGCCTTAATTCTCAGACGTGAACAGAGTAATATCCTCAATGGGGTGAATGTATGCTTCACGTTTAACCATTTCTCTCTTAGTGCTAAATAAATGGCTCGAGCTTGCTAATACAGCCATTTGCTTCAAGTACTTCGGTGTAATCGTGTGCCCGGATGTGGTTGACCTTGTCTCGTTACGCGTCTTCATTAATGTAACACTCTGAGGAGTAAAAGAATGAACTGTTCAGAAAGATGGGAGGGGTAACATTGAATTAACGTGAACAAAGGAGACACACTGGCGACAAATAGCATACAATTTTTTAAAGAATCTTTTTTTTTTTTTCAACATATCTTACCATGAACAAAGATATCTCTGAGAAATAGCAATGCCTTTTTTTTTCTCTCCCCAATCGATTTTTCTTCAGGCACTTGTGGCGGTTGCCACGAGCCCAATAAACCAACTCATCCCATTGGCTGGTGAATTGTACAAGAGATACGGAATCTTTGATTACAATCGTTTATTTGGAATTACGACACTCGATTGTGTACGTGCAAATACCTTTGCGGCTGAAATTCTGGGTCTTGATCCTGAGTGTATTATTGTACCTGTCATTGGTGGCTCATGTCCAAGGACATGTGTACCATTGTTCTCACAGGCACAGCCCTGCAATGAATTTACGCATGTATATTTAAAATTGTTTCTATGTAAAATTTTGAATAATTACAGACTAGGATTTTGTTAAAATGAGGTTTTTCATTTAACTTGATGAATTTTTTAGGAAGAAATTAGCAAACTCACTTGTGCGGTTAGAATGGCTGAAGAGGAGGTGATGAAAGAATACAAAGGTGGAATGGGAAGCTCGTCTTTGGCAATGGGTTTTGCTGCTGCTAGATTCTGCATGTCTTTGTGTAAAGGTGAAGCTAATGAATTTATACAGAAGTTTAATTCATATGCTTTTTTTTTCGAATGCTCTTCTTTTTCCTGCAAAAAAAGAGGAAAAGAAAATTACACAACTTAACGAGGAACAAAAGGAACGTTGAGGGCTTCATATCAATTTGATTTATCTCTTCTTGGTACTTATATGGATGGCTATTTTATCAGGACTGCAAGATCAACGTGGCGTTGTGGAATGTGCTTATGTGCGTTCCTGTGTACTACCGGAAGTGACGTACTTGACGGCGCCATTTGAACTCGGCCCTGACGGAATACAGAGGCACTTGGGTGTGCCATCATTGTCAAAGTACGAGTGTAAACTTCTGGCAGATGCAATTCCAATTATTAAAAATGCTATTAGAACTGGAGAGGTAATTAACATTATCCAATTCTTAATGCAACTCGTCGAAGGAATGTAAGGAGAAAAGAGAAGAGTCAGCAAATGTTTATTCTTCTGTTCCAGACACTCGCTCTGGGGCCACGTGTTACTTCTACGGAGACATGTCCCACAAATAATGACGATTGTCCACAAGAGATGTCTGGCAGTGTGCATTTGAACAGTCCACGTCCTTCACATTGTCCAACTCCTTAAATTACATGTCACAATATTTTAATGAAAATTTTCGTACCAGTATCACATTACCCACAAGATTTCTGCATTGAAGAGCAGTAGAGTATAATGCAATAAAATTGAGAATTAAAAGAATATTTACATGAATGTTGCATCGTTAGTATTTCAAAAGAAAAAAAAAACACATGATCATAAACGTTTCTGTAACACTTCAGCTTCACTACTCAATAATTTACTGGATTTTCTGGTAGTAAAGAGTCAACTGGTAGTTAGGTTTTCGAGGCTCAAATTGGCTCTGTAAATTCAATTGGTGATTTTGTAGAGTCATTAATTCATAAATTATACTAGTGAAGGTGTTCTGACAACTCTCAAAGACACTCACCATTTCGGAATTTGGATCTTTCGAGAAGTTAATGAGTCCAAGTGCCTTTGACTAATTAGCAATAAACACTCCAGCTACCAGAAACTCTTTCTAACATTAAATACATTAAAGTCTACCAATAAATTTTCAATAACTACGTGTTCTCCTTGAACTCCGTCATTCTTCTTTACTTCAGTAGTGAAGAAATGAAACAGAACAAATTGAATTATCTTTGTAATCATTTCTACTTGAATGTTTCTTGAACTAATGGAGATAGGCCTTTCTTATCCTGATTCATTCTTCAGATAATTTCCAGAGCTACAAAAATGTATCGAGATAAATAGAGCTTCCTGACTTTAAACAAATAAATTTATTAATAAATTAGTTTTTATTAATAAATTTTTAAGAGAATCAAATTCCGGAAAAAATATGTAATGCGCAAGCAGGATTTGAACCCACGACCCTCTGATTACATGTCAGGTGCTCTCCCTCAATTGAGCTCCCTCAATTTTTGAGATGTCTGAGGAAAGAGGACGCGAATATGAAAAAAAAATTATTAAAAATACTATCATGAATTCAGTAGAAACTAGGTAAAACAGGCTAAATCGAATTATCGTTGTGATAATTCTCAACGGATGAGTTCGAAAACTGAAGAGGATACGTCCTCTTTAATTTCATCCTTTTTTGTGGAGAATTTCAAGAGTTATGCGAAGGATTAGAACAAAAAGATTGGAAAAGAAATCGACTTATTCTGTTTGCCTTTTCGCTAATGATTAGTTTTTCAAGAAATGACTCGGAAACTAATGGAGATACGCCCTTTTGGCACGAATCTTTTTTTTGTGGAGAATTTCAAGTCTCAAAAGAGGATTAAGACCAACTAAGGGCGTATCTTCATTAGTTTCCAAGATATTTTCAAAAAAAAAAAAATGATTTATCCTGTTTATCCATTCGGTTCAAGTTGCACATATATTTTTTCATATGTATCACCCCATGAGGTTCGAATTTTTCTCGCGCGTAATGGATTATGCCTTTAATAACTGCTCCCCCACATTCGTCAGGGAACTTCAAACGATTTTTTTTCCTACTGTTGCTCTTTTTGATTTACTCAAGGGTAACAAGATGGAAGAAATGAGGAGGATTAATATTACACGAGTGAATATTATGGTTTAGGCAAATGCAAAAAAAGAATATTAAATGAAGAATTTTTTCTTTGCTGCACGAGTAAGTATTAATTGCCAATGATGCCAGGTACTTTGAGAATCAAATCAATCATGTGTATTAACATTGATTGCAATGGAAGTCCCGCAGTGAAGTCAAGGTAAATATATTTTTCACAATTTTTCCATGCTCAAACTTGGAGATATCCAGAGACAAATGTTTCTGTAACTTCCTCACCAGGTGGCTTATCTTGTCCGGAACACTTTCACGCAGATATCAGCTACGAAAGAGTCTGGTTCAATATATCAAAGCTGTTGAAACTCATTCTGAGAGAACTCTGGCGCCTCACAGAGGTTAAATTCTCTTTCATACGTTCAATGTAGTTTTACTTGATTTTTTTTGCTTTTTTTTTGCACAAGCGATTTAGTTTCTTTGGCTGTTCTTTCTCGGTATAGTTACGAGTAATCCAGCCTGGTAACTATAAATAACGCCTTCGTGGTGAGAAAAAAAAGAGAAAGATGGTGAAGAAAAAGCGGCGAAAGACCCCACTCACCGAAGAATAACACACCATAATGCACCCGTGGAATTTTCATCGTCTGCCGTAGAGCGGTGATCTCACGGCCACGATCGACGGGCCGCCACGCGTCGTCGCTTCTGCGAATTACGAGGACCATATATATATGTGTGTATGTGTACATATATATCACGTCTCTGTATATATTTTGTTACATACTCTCTACGGGTTCATAAACTCTTGGATTTCATGTTCTTACTTGAGGTTTTTTTAAAAATATTTTCTCTCTTCGTAAAATCCCTCGATAGGGAGAATTAAAAATTATTATTCTTTTTTTTTTACGGGAAGGAATTTATCATTTTGACGTGACTGAACTCTTTATCGCTATCATAATCTTTCTTTCCTATTCTTTATTTCTTCAATATGCGAGGAATTTTTCCACCCACATGCGAAAATTGGCAGTTAAAAACGATAAAATATTGGGCAGTAGTAATATCTTTTTTTGTGGAAAATAGATTGAATTTTTTCCTCTTTACTATGAGGTGGTTCTATTCGAAAGGGATGAATGGAAATTATAGTTTTGAAAAATGAGGATGTGAAGACATGGATAAATATTAGGTAGATTAAGAGGTTCGAGGAATTATTTCCAAAATATGGAATCATTTTGAGAATCATACAGGACGTTCCTAATGTCATCACTAATATATAGTTTTTTTTCGAAATTTTCATGTATTTTGTTTTAGACTAATTAACAGTCAAAATTGTATCTTATATGTGGGATCTTATTCATCAAACCTGGTTTAGCATCGATCTGCGCTATCAAGCGCGGTGTTATCCAAGATATATACCTTCGGTGTATATCTTGGACAACAGTGGCACTAGGACGACCTTCTCTGGGACAAAAAATGGGCACGCGACACCTGAACAAATATATCCATACCATCCGGATCGAGAATAATTAATAACAATGAAACAGCTCTACTTCATTGAAAATTTTTAGAATCAATGGTTGCGGGTTCAAATCTAAGCCGGAGCAACTTTGTTTTCCATATTAATTTTTTTTTCGATATTATCTGAACTGATTTATCTCGTAAGAGCCTTATGATCGAATAATAATTAATGTTTAACAATTGTTTAAACCCTTTAAAGCCCCATTATAAGGAATGGTTCACTCTTAGTTCAGCCTTAGATTTGAGTGTTGGGGAAAGCCTCAGTTTCCAAGCTTGGGGTGATCTTATCATTCTGAGGCTCATAAAAGCTTGTCGCAACCTTGCTATCTGAGCCTGAGACTAGTCAGCCTCAGCCTTGGGCAAAGGTTAGCCAAAGCTTGTCCCGATCGTCAATTCCTACCTAGGGTGTACTCTTTGTACAGTGATTATCGGGTGGCTGAACATGGTGCGGGTGTTGAAGAAGATCCGTTACGTCAATGCAGTACTGCGTAATAAGGTAATGCATTTTTTCCCCTCATTTATCACTTTCAAGTATTTATTTTTATGTTGATTATGTGTAAAATAAGGCACGACAGTAATTGAACTCTCATCAGAATAGATATGTAAATTATGAAAATAAATAACTGATGATATCTTTTGGAATTTCTGGTACTGACGAGAAACCATTTCACACAGCCTTGGCCTCAGGCCTAATAAGTGTTGACAGAGTTCATTATCACTATTTTCCATCTGAAGTTGTAGAATTCTCGTCACCATAGGTTTCTTCTTGTAAATAAGAGGTATGTAAACATTGTGATGGTCAATTTCAAGTTCTCATCATAAAATAACGCGGAATGCTTGACGTCCTGCGAGAAAGGAATTTCCAACGGAATTTGAGCTAAATACTTCGAATACTCAACGGTTGCCATTTTTTCGAGAAATCAATTCACTAGTGAAGAGGTAAAATAGGACAAATTGATTCATCTCTGTGAATATCTCGGAAACTAATTGTTAGGACTGGAATTGGTCCAAGAGTAGGTTCTTTGGGTGTATCTGTACACGGAGAGAAAATTCTCTTAAAAATTGTGATGCTCAGGGACTTAAAGCAGGCCAAAAGTGCAGGCTAGGGGTATTTTATGCATCCTCCAATAAGAAAAATGTCCTTGCCACGAGGATTACTAATAGGGCTAATTGAATTTTCGAGAGAAAGTGTTACAATAACTGTTACGTAGCACTACGAAAATATTAGTTGATTGTTTTCTCTTGAGGAAGTCATGAAAATTTCTATACTTGCTCAATGATGAATTGTAGGGCCCTTAGAAATTTTCATACGCTACTAAGAATTTTTATGAAATTTTTTTAGAATTTTTCCCATGCCAGCCTCATAATGTGGTAGACGAAGATGCAAGTCGGGTATCTTCGGCGGTTTTCGGTACATGAGCCATTGGCCATTTCACACTTGGCTTTGGATTGAAATATCTCGGAAACTATGCAAAGTTTATCGAGACATGCTGTGAATGAAATTTAGAGGGAAAATTAACGAAGAAAATAAGCAAGACGCCGTTTTTCTACGACCAGTAATTTCCGAGATATCAATTTTTTGATGAGTAGGTCAGAAACAATGGACGAGGCCCGATAGTAAATAAATGGCCGCTCGAGCGTCCCTTCTGAATTTTTCATTAAAAAATTAATATCTTAATAATTAGGAGTTGTAGAAAAACGGAATTTCGCTCATTTTATTCGTTAATTTTCCCTCTAAATTTCATTCACAGCATGTCTCGATAACTTTTCAGTACTTTTCGAGATATTTTAATCCAAAGCCTAGTGTAAAATGGCTATTTTTTTTAAAGAAATGAAAAGCAAAAATTTTGATGTGGAGCATGGGAATTTTTCGGTACAAAAGCAAATTTGACCCCCTTTGTAGAGCAGCATGGTAATTTTTTTTAAAATCATTCAGAAAAATTCTTATATTTTTCTCTCCGTGTAGAGATACCCTCTACAGTGAATAGATACTGCAACTCGGTGGTTTTTTAGAAAATCAAGTATTTATTTAATTTAAATGATTAATTAATATCCATGACGTATAATAAAATATGAAGATAACAGGTACCAGTCTCCGAGGTGACTGGTATAATGACACACTGTTGGGTCTGCTGAGAACTGACCTCTCGAACATCAGTGAGTTCGATTCTTATAGTCAATTATCAGTATCACATTGCAACATGATTATACATGTAGCAATAAGACGCTGAGTCAAATAATATGTGAAGTAAGTTGAACTTATTAATGTGTTCAACTTCTTCACTGTAATTATGAAATAATTAAATAATTTTGAATAATGCTTATGGGTCATATTCGGGCCGATGTTGGGATGTCACTCGTGTGCGATATTGGTCCCAATGTTTTGCCTAACTTTGGGCCGAGCCTTGGGCTCAAGCTTATAAACCGATATATGATATGTCGAGATTGGACTGAACCTTGGCTCAAACTTCAGTTACCATTGGTTTTAAGATTGAATACAATGTTCGGCTCAATATAGATGACCCATCATTGGCAAATGACTTGTCGGCCTTTGCTTGGCTGAATATTGGTGAGTATATCCGTTGTTGATGTTCCGTTAATAGATATAATTTGAATATAATTTGATTATTTACAGTAATTAAACTATCTCTTAATACTTTTAAATAACGTCAATTTGCCTGAGGAAATGAGACGGCAATGCATTTATGAGCATCAAATTTTCATCTAGAAATATGTGAACTCATGGTGGCTGAATTGGGCAAAATGGACCACCAAGACAAAACGATCCAGAATTTTTTTTCGGAATGAAGTACTTCATGAAGAAATCTTAAATAAATTAAGGATAATCTCTGAAATATCTCCATTTTTGTGGAATTTTTTCGAATTCTTTCGTTAATACCTCAACTCGCAAACAAGTTTTGGATTATTTTGCCTACTAGGTGCATTTTACTCTATTTTCCCCTATACTTACAATAATAGAGGAAAAGGGGATGATATCATTTGCACGAACGACACATTACACTCCTCGTGAGTGTTCATAATGCATCGCTGCTTGATGCCATTCCGCTTCAATAAAATGCAAAACTTCCTTCGTACATATGAAACCACTTCGCGGAAAGAAGATCACTGTGCACTCTCGTTGATTGCATACATGCAAAGTTGTCGTGGGAATCTTCAGTAATATGCGATTAACGAGAGTTTCTACTTCAATATCGATCAGTTTCAAGCCAGGATTACATTTTTTGTCATTTGAAAAATACTTTCATGATTGACATGGACATTGGTGTAATCCACTTCATGAAGCCTCATTTCATCATTTTTTGAAATAAACACCCCATGGTCATTAATGCTGAGAAGAGCTTATTTTCATGGAAGAAAGACTCCATTTCTGGCAAGAGTCTGTAATTTTTCTCTCAATAAATCCCTACTTCAAGAAAAATTGAATACTTCCATGCAACGCATTCACCAACTTCACACTGTCTGTTGCAAGAAGATTATAGTGGATCCTCTCTGATTGTACACATTCGAGAATGGTGGGAAAAGCATTCTCAGAAGTGTGCGATTAACGAGAATTCCTACGCCGTCAAAACCATTGGCTTTCATTCTTTGTAACTAAACGAATTTCTTTCTATTCAGGAAAATTCCCCTTAGATCAGCGAGGGAGAAAGGGATCAGTACAAGAAAAAAAAAGATATAAGTATAATTATTTCAATTTCTTCAATTGTTATCATCCGTTTTCGGAAATGTATCGGAAAATGATGGAGATACGCCCTTTTTGTGATCCTTTTATGTAGCTTCATTCAATTTATCCAGTTTGCAGAAGAAATTGTATTAGCGAAGAAGCGTAAGTTCAAATATTTTTTTTAAAGAAATCTGGAAGGAAAGGAAGCATCAGTGCGGAGATACGCCTTTTCTATCCTTTAGGAGATAAGCTCCTTCCATTCTGAAACATCCCTAGCACTCGCGCCTCTTTGGTTCCAAGGCGATAATACAGTATTTCAAGGATAAGTTGCCGAGTCAGGATGAAGATCGAAATGTTCAAAGATTACGGGGTCTGCCCCGAAGGTGTCAAGAAATGAACGTTACATTTCAAGAGGGAAGAAGTTAATACACTGTCCGAGGTGATTGCGATAAGGTTGGAGAATGGAATGGCTCATGGGAGGAGAGGGCAACGTCACCAACCCTATCCAGTCTTCATCAATTCTTTCTGTATCGTTCATCTGAATGGTCGCACGGTTACTTTTCGTTTCTTCATTCCCAGTATATTGCGTTAGAGTGAGATAATAGGGAAGACCGAAGCAAAATGATCTAGGATTTTCTTTCGGAGTGAAAGAGATCATGGAAAAATTTCGGAAAATTTGAGAAGCTGCTTCAGCATGTCTAGATTGTTGGTGAATTTTTTCATTTTTTTTTTCGAAAGGCCTTCATCCTCAAAAAAAATGCCGAATCATTTTGTTTCGCAGATCCATTTTGCCCCGGTCTTCCTTACACTTTGAAGAATTGAAGGATAGATAGAGATAGGGTTGGACGTGGTGGAGGTATGATTATTAGAGTTACATCGCAAACCGGTGAGCCCTGCCCTGTGCCCAACGTCTTATCCGTCCTTTCTGCCACTTATAATCCTTCTTTTCTACCACTTGTAATGTTACAATGTCAGAAGGGGCGCTACGTGCTGTATCGTGAATCTCTCGGCCTGGCAATGGAATGAAAAGTCCTGAATCAAGTGAACCTGAGATGTTTCATGCCCTGAGTACAATACGAATGCATTGAATTCTCCATTCGTTCGATCTTATCCTGCTTATAGTGGAATATCATACGTCCTGACTATTTATCATTGTACCCACGCTGTATGACACTTGGTGGGCGATAATTATTCACCTAGTGCAGGATTATCCTTCTGGAACGCCCAATGAAACTGTCCAAAAAAAAACATTTTCTTCATTTTATTTAATTCCTCTTTTTTTTGTTTGGGCTGATGGTAAAGGCATTGTTCAGGGATGAGAAAGAATATTCAATAGTTATCTATGCAGGAACTCTCAGTTCATTTTAAATGAAATATATCTTTATCTACTTGTAATAAGTGGATTGGATAAATGGAAAATAATTGATAGGTAAAGTGTAATGAAAATAGGAGTGAAATCCATTTGAAGTTAAAAAAGTTGAAAATTCATTCCATTTTGTTCAGATTTTTTTCTGGGAGGAGGAAGTTTGTGGAAAAATCTGAAAAAAATTAAATAGATACTACAATAGGTCTCCATTTGTTACGTAATTTCTTTCGAATTCTTCTAGAAATGCCTTTATTCACAAAAAAATCTCACTTCATTTTGCTTTTCAGGTCCCTTTTTCCCGAGTCCGCCTATTTGACTGCGGCTTCACAGAAGAGATTCGATCAATTTTGACGTGTATACGATTTACTCGCATGCACGATTTATGACTTTCTTGTCTTCTCAAATGCACATTATTCCTTTGCGTCTTTGTAGTATCGTCAGACATAGAAAACAGAAATACAAGTACAAGCCAATTCCAAAATTTAAAAATCCAGATTTCATGTGTCTGGCTCGTTAGAATAAATCATTGCAATGTTAAAAAGAGACTCAGCCTTGAATTCATCATTTGGTTCCTCTCACTTACTTCTGACTTATTGAATGAAATTCAGTAGCGGAAAACTCAAACTGAATAATCCGAAGTTTTAGCTCATTTCTTGAGAATATTTCGAAAAATAATTGAAATGCGTCCTTTTTGTTCTGAATCTTTTTTTGTAGATTTTTATATTCTCCATAAAGGAGGATCAGAGTAGAATCACCCTATCTCGCTTATTTTCCGCAATGTTAAAAAAAAAATACTTAATTGAGGCATTAGTGGGTAGAGTGAGCTTAAATGGATCTCAGTGGCAACATTTTCCAGGAATTTTTTTCGGAGTGAAGGACTTCATGAAAGGATCTGAAAAAATTTGAGAAAATGCTCTCATCGATAATCGTCGATCTGGTCCATTGTTTGAACAAGAGTCATGATTCATCTTAATGACTATTAAAATCTGTGTTAACAAGTGCAAGTTTATCTCGAGAAAGGGAAATTACTAATGAAAATGTATAGGTTGAAATGAGAGTGACAATAAACTGAAAAGATAAACGATACAGTGAACAAATTTGACACCGAAAGAAGTTAATAATTGAAGAATTCTGTTAAAAATCTAATTTTTTATTTTTATTTTCTACTTTGTACTATTTTTAATTGAATTAAGAAATTTAAAAGTGCCAAGTGAAAGCTTATGATCTGAAAATATGAACAATACAGAGTACAAATTTGACACTTGAAGTAGTTAAAATTTCAAGAATTTTGTTTGAAAATTTTTTATTTTTGTATCTTTTTCAATTGAATTTGAAATTTAAAATTTAATTTTGCTATTATGTTAAATAATGTAAAGTTACTATGTAGCATTTCCACACAATCTTTTTTGTTTGTATTATCTTGGTCTGATGGACTCTTGAGTCCAAGACTGAATAAATTTATCTATCTATCTATCATATGTGGAAAATATTGATGAATTTACGCAATTTTTTTTCGTAGACTCCTTCACTCTAAAAAAAATCCCGAACCATTTTGAACTGCAGATTCATTTTGCCCCGCTCTCCCCTATATCAAAATAATGTGAAAACAATTCACATTGATTTCGTCTCATAACTACTTTTAATTGCTCTTCAATCCCATCCAATTATTATTCCCATTATTCTTCGTTAATAACCGAATCAAGTGAGCAAAAAGAATGAAAAATCCTCACAATCAGAAGGAGAGCTTTTTTTTTAAAATCCACTCTCTTCCTGAAGTCCTTGACGATATCCTTGAACTTGAACGAGTAACGACCCTCTCCACCTCGCGTCTTATACGTGGCGGCGTTCCTGCATTCGCCCAATGCACCACCATTGGATGCTCCTCGATGCTCACCATAGCGGAACGTTGATCTACGAACAGATAAAACGTACACGAGTATAAGTGCGCCAACGCGCGTGTTATTCGCCTATTGGCTATATAGCATACGGGGAAGATTTTATATACACCGAGGCGAATAGATGCTACCACGATTGCATTATATACGTTATAAATATCCTCGACCAATTTCCTTTAACTTATTTTTCTTTTATTATTTTTTCATTCCATTCAGTGAAAAAATGTTTTTAATTCTCTTTTTCTCTCAATTTTCTTCAGCATCGTCTCCAAGTCTCATTGACCCTGACCCTGAGGTTACCACACCCATGAAACTATCCCCCTCATCATTTTCCTTGTTTTCTTATTTTTTTTCTTCTTTTTGCTGCTTTTTCTGTTTTTTTCTTCCATTCAACTTCCACCCCCGCAACAAAACGAGTTGGTAATTTTCCTGCGGTAACACTTGCGGCTGTGCTTTATTGAATTATTGCGAATGCCCAACGCAACGGCAAATTATATACATTGACTCTCCATACCCTCCGTAAGGGTGATAGCAAACGTCATAAGGTCTTAACACCTGGCATCAGTTGAAAATTCCTAACACGCCTGAATATAGAGGAGATATCGGGATAATATAGACCTTCTATGCAAAATAATTCATGATTTTTTTTTGTAACGAAATATTTGACGAGAGAATCTGAAAAAAATGAGGCAAATACTCCAACTAATCTACATTATTGTCGAATTAAAAAAAAAAAATTCGTAGAACGCTTCACTCAAAAAAAAATTCCCCACATCACTTCATGTCACAGGTCCATTTCATCCTAGTCTCCTTTGTATATATATATATACAAAACTTGAAAGTGTAGTCAAGATGAAATCTCACTTTGTGCAAAGAAGAGAAAGAGAAGTAAGAAAAGAAGAGAATATAAATAGAAAAATAAGAAAAAAGATAGAAGAGGGAGAATGAGGCGCATCGAACCTGCGCCCCGCGTACATTGCCCTGTGAGAGAATGCCACGAGGAGAATTGTTGAGGTGAGACCTATTCCCTTATGCTGGATTGAAAACGAAACAGATGCAGTAGTAGTAAAATGGATTTTATTTGATTTTCATTGCGTGGGAAATAATATGGTGAAATCATTCGTACAAGTACGCTTTTTTTTCCACATTTTATTTTCATTTATTGCATTTTGTTTATTGAGGTGAATTATTCGGGGTCAGGAAAATGGAATTCGCGATTTTATGGATTAAAAACAATTAATAATACGTTAAAAAGTATTTTTCAATTTTTGTGATTATTCTCAATTGAATGTTACAGGAAATTAATGGAGATACGCCCTTTAGAGTCCAATTCATTTTCTTAGAGAATTTCAAGTGGTACAATGAAGAATAAAAATTGCCTTATCTCTCTTATATTCCGCGATATTGTTCAAAAAAAATTACGAAAAAATTCATATGGAAAATTGTAAAAAATAAAGAGTTTAGTTCAACTATTCGAGTTTAAATAAATAGAATATACAATTTGATACATAGAGAACAATTAATGATGGATTAGAAAGTTTATTCCCACGTTTCACTTTCGCATACATTTCACTGAAGGCTTTTTTTTTATTATTATTTCTTCATCTACCTCACGAGTGGATTGGGTGAGTGATCGAATTAAATATCATCTGTAATTGTACATATACGTAATATCAATATTACACGAGAGGGAAAATGTGCTATTACCATGGGTAAAACTATTATCTGCATGTTACGATGGATAATACTGTAATAATTATTTTTACTCAACTAGAAACAGTTGGTGTGTCTTTTCCGGGTTTTCTATGTTCAATTAATTCGACAGTAGCTGATGAACTTTCTTGGGTATATACATGAATACGCAAACGTCTATCCAGTGTCATTTCAATTTTTTTTTTTCCTCATTTAATGAAAAAACATGAGAGTAGAAAATAATTATTAAGAGCTGTTTTTGCAGTAAAAGCTGAAGTTTAATAACGCGAACTGGCTTTCCCTCACAGCTTGAGATCTTCAACTTTGTTGTTAATTTCATCACGAATGGAATCCTGAAATGTTTGGAATACTAATAAATTTGGAAAAATTGCATGAAACTGTGTAAAGAATTTTCTAATTTAATTCAGTATTAAAGAGGTAAGAAAGTTTTGAAAATATTTCGGTAGAGTGACTAATGGAGATATGCCTTTTTTGCCTGAACCTCCTTCTGTAGCCCTTGAAATTTCAAGGGCTGCAAAAAAATGGACAGGGAATCGCTCTACATAGAGAAAAATGTTTTCTTAATTTAAGAATGTGCAGTCACTTAATTTAAGAATGTGCAGGTCACTTAAATTAAGAAAGAAAAGTCACTTGATTTAAGTGAGAAAACTCACTTGATTTGAGTGAGTTTTATTTTCTTAAATTAAGAAAGAAAAAGTCACTTGATTTAAGTAAGAAAAGTCACTTAATTTAAGTGAGTTTTACTTTCTTAAATTAAGAAAGCCAAAGTCACTTGATTTAAGTAAGAGAAGTCACTTAATTAAAGTGAGTTTTACTTTCTTAAATTAAGAAAGCCAAAGTCACTTGATTTAAGTAAGAGAAGTCACTTAATTAAAGTGAGTTTTACTTTCTTAAATTAAGAAAGCCAAAGTCACTTGATTTAAGTGATAGAAGTCACTTAATTTAAGTGAGAGAAGTCACTTAATTGAAGTGAGTTTTACTTTCTTAAATTAAGAAAGCAAAAGTCACTTGATTTAAGTGAGAGAAGTCACTGAATTTAAGTGAGTTTTACTTTTTTAAATTAAGAAAGCAAAAGTCACTTGATTTACGTGAGAAAAGTCACTTAATTTAAGAATGTGCAGGTCGCTTAAATTAAGAAAGAAAAGTCACTTGATTTAAGTGACCTGCCATTCTTAAATTAAGTGACTACACATTCTTAAATTAAGAAACATTTTTCTCTGTGTATCTCGCTTAGGTACCGATAATGTTCTCAAGAAAAGGAATGAAAAAAGTGGATTTACTCTGTTTGACTTCTTTGCTACCTAAATTATTTTAAGTTCAAGGTTGTATCCCAGCAAACTCAAGAACGGTTAATCCCTTTTTTTTTATGCTACATCGAGGACGATAGTTTTTTTTACACTTTTCTGAATTTTTTCATAATTTTTGTCTGTAGGGTTCATGAGATATGACGGTTCATGTCAATTTTATCTAGGCTAAATGATCTCAACCAAAATATCTCAGGCAAAAAGATTTCATCAAACATATCTCATGCTAAGAAATCTCAGTTTATTTCAAATTAAATAATCTGTTACAAAAAGTAATTAATAGTAATATATTAGAAAACATTTTTACAGTGTAGAACATCGAATTATTGTAAACTTAAAAAAAAAAATTTCATCATTATCTATAATATACACATATATTTATATGATGAAAATCATATAAATATCCCACACCGACCTCCCTTCGGCAAGAATAGTCGATATTATATAATAATATAATAATTATCAAATTATTATTATAAGTATTATCTCATAATTATTATATAACAAAAATAATTGAAGCAGATAACACAGGATTTCCCAAAGAAGGAATATGTTATCATCTGAGATAATTAATTCATGAGATATAAATGCCTGAGATATTACAACCGAGATATTTTTGATGAGATAATTTAGCCTCAGATCAGAATGCTGGGTACCAGATATGATTCATCAAAATTAACAAAAATAATGGCGATAGAAGTAAAAAATCCTAAATCGAATAGAGATATTGAAATTACTAAAAAATCAGATAGTTGACTCATTATTTAAAAATTATTAGCAAAGAGAGCAACATTTCAACTAAATAATAGAAGAAAAAAATACTCAATTCTCCGTATAATTATAGAGAAATTCCAATTAGAAGGCAGTCGTAACCATTTGCATCTCTCTCTATCTCATGCCTGTGATAAGAGATTAGTAACGTAGAAAAAAATCGTGAAACAAAAAAAAACTTGTATTCACAAGCTGAAGATATGACTATCAAATAGTTTAATCATTTTTCGGATAAATTAAAGGACGTTTCTGCGAACTATCAGTAATTAATTGGAAACAAACCTTCAAATTCTCATTTTTCTCTGTTTTATCGACCGTACTCTGGGTTACTATCTCAAAAATCAACGAATGCTTTTATATGTTTTTAGGTTTGTGATGAGCTCCAGTTTTTTTTTTACGAGAAAACCCAAGTGCAAGTTTAAATGTACACTGAAGGTCTCCTTTATCTTTTTTATTTTCTCTCGGAACATGTAGCACAAAATAGAGACACCCAACTGAGATGAAATGTACAGAGGTGCTTTTTCTTCCTCCTTCATTCTTTATGGTATTACTTCAACTCTGTATCACAGTACGCATGCTGAAATTCAAGAAAAAAAACCTTGTATAATCGTAACGAGAAGAGAAATATAAAAAAATCATGCGCATAAATTTTCGAGGTCATCCAGTTGATCCCGGAGAATTTGACGTACAAGGAAAAAGGAGTAAATAAGTTCTTATTCATTTTGGAATTTCTTACCTCTTTTTTTTTGGAATTTTTCCAAACACTGTTAGGAAAAAATTGAAATTTCATAGGAAATTCGATGAAAATTTTAAGAAACGTGATACTGAATGTTTTTTAATGGGATAATGCTTATGAAATCTATGAGCTTCCGAAGAAATTCAGAGGAATCTATGAGTTTTAAGTAGAATTGAGACGAAAATTCTACAACTCACTTGAATTTTCAACTGAACATGAATATTCAGAATTGAATTTTCAATTTTTTCTTGAATTTTTCCTATTTTTTCTAAATTTTCAAGAAACAATTGAACTGAAATTCACAAATTTTATTGATATTCAGGCGTGAAATTATTTGAAATTCGATGATTTGTCCATTTTTCAATGACGTAATTATCTGGAATTTTAGTCGAGATATAACTGGTTTAAAATTTCAGTGATTTTGCACGAAAAATTCAGACAGAAATTTTCAACAGTCAATAATTGATAAAGAATAAGAAAAAAAACAATTATAACCGAAAAAAATTGAATTAAAAATATATATAATAATTATAGGGAAAGGTGGGGCAAAATGGACATAAGGGGTAAAATGGACACATCTAAATTTTCATGGTTTTATACCGAAAAACGCTCCAAATTGATAAAAATAATGGAGGTAGAATTTTTTCAATGATTTCATTGAAAAGCTGAGGAAATTTTAGGGGGACAATGTGGGTGAAAATTTTTTTTTCGCATTTTGGAAAAAAAAAAAAATTTTTTACTCAATCTTGAAGGGTACCCCCTTTCGATTTTTTCGAAAAATAATTTTTCAATAATATCTCCGGTTCTATTCGTCGTAGCGATTCGCGGGTAGTCTCAAATTGAAGGGGAGCTCATTCCTCACATTTTCGTTAAAGTCTCATTAATTTTTATCGAAAATTACGGAAGTTACAGCCCAAAAACTGATTTCCACAAATTGCCCTGTAATTTCGTCAATTTTTGATAAAAATCAATAGGACTTTAACGAAAATATGGGGAATGAGCTCCCCTTCAATTTGAGACCACCCGCGAATCGCTATGACGGATAGAACCGGAGATATTATCAAAAAAACATTTTTCGAAAAAACTCAAATGGGATACTCTTCACTTTTGGCGCAAAAAAATGAAAATTTTCAAAAATTCGAAAAAATTGATTCCGATACATGTTTTCCCCCTAAAATTTCCTCAGCTTTCCAATGGAATCATTTAAAAAAATGTAACTTCGACTGTTTCATTTGAATGTCCATTTTGCTCCACTTTCCCCTAATTCAAGTTTTTTTTTTAATTTCCAGATAAGCAAAATCATGAATCGGAATTTTAGAGTATTTCTGGATATTTGTTATTCAATAATTCCTTCATCAAACACCCACTAAATCCATTATCGTGAGATGGGAAGTGCAGAGGAATGCGAATAGGTGAATTAATTCTGCATGGAAATTGATTAATTCAAAATTATTGGTAGAGAATATGGTTTTGAAAGAGAAAAGGAGAAAGAAGTTTTGTAATCTGTGAATCGTCTTCGTTCACTTTCACCTATTGCAATTGAGGTAATACATATATAGTGCCTTGAGAAAGAATAATGGATGAATGATTGTGTTCAGCATGGGTTTTATATTCACATACATGTATTGTCTTATATACACGTGCATTTGTGTAAAATCCGTGGTGAAAGCAATTGCGCGGTAGCTTGTAGATTATTACTTCACGATTGCGTCTCACTGGTACTACCCGTAATAGGAAT
The DNA here is from genome assembly GCA_963921955.1 of Aleiodes alternator. Lineage (NCBI taxonomy): Eukaryota > Metazoa > Arthropoda > Insecta > Hymenoptera > Braconidae > Aleiodes > Aleiodes alternator. The sequence continues at coordinate 773,782 of OY998097.1, forward strand.
GCAAACCTTATAGTGGCGTCATTGTTATTATCAAGAGCATTTTGCACGATAATGGGAGAACTGATACCGAGCTTTAATTTTAAAGAATTTGAATTCAGGGAAAGATCAGTGTTCAGTAGCAAAGAAGTGGAAGAGGATAGATCAATTTATTCCCAATATTTTTATCAAAATATCTTGGAAAACAAGCGAAATAAGGCGAGTCTACCCAGCTCTTTTTTTTGCAGTTTTTTACATGAAAAGAGAAGCAGAATTGAAGGTATCAGAATTATCTCTTTTGAATTATTGGAAAACCACAAAGTTATTTAAATTTTCTGTTAACTGAAATTGAGTGAAAATAAATTCTAATGAAGAGAAAATTTATGCTGAATCCTAAAATTTCAATAAAACTATATCGTTCAAGTTTTCTAGAAATTATCGTTGCATATACCTATTCCATTGAGAAAACCGAATGGAATTTAATTTGATAGAGAATAAACGTCGACGTTTAATTTCATATGACCAGAAATGAATTTCATTAATAGTCCACGGAACCTAATTAATTTTTTTTTTCTTTATTTTAAAATGTTTTTCTGCTTCTCGTTTCCCTATTGAAATATACATTGACGTCGGATAGATGTAGAAAAGTATGTAATAAACTTTTATACTTGAATAACTTGAGTTTCTTACAGACGTGTTTATTGTGTTTTTTCCCTCAAATAGTAAGACACTCTGCCCCGTGCAAAATTACAAGGGTATCTATATACATAGGGATGTCTTCATCGTTAAGAGCCTTGTGGCTGACCACAAAACACGTTCCTTCGATCTCTCGTACGTCAGCTTCCAGGTTTTAACGGTACATGGCTTCTCCGGTTGATGACACTTGCACTCCATTCATTTACCTGCAATAAGGAAGCGTGAAAATGTATCCACTTTTTTTTTTATCTCGATCTCAACGGAATTCTAGTTAAGAGGTTACGGGAGTCCTAATAAATTTCGAATTCTCAAATTCGTTAGTTAACAGAAATTATGAAAATTCTCACGGAATAACAGAAATATAGACTTTCCGACTATCTCTCTCAGTAATTGACAATCGTCAATGGGAAAAATATCAATAATTCAGCAGTGAAGGGGTGGAGGGAGTTGGCTCGATTTTTTTTCGAAAATAAATTTATGCTAGAAATGATTTCTATACTGTCAATGGCCCAATTAAGGGGGGAGCCTGCTTGAGAAGCTTAAAAAAATCGATTTTTTCGAGGATTTTTTTTGGGAAGGAAACAAATATTTGATTGAAACGAAACTTTCAGGTTTTATTGTTATGTATTTCAAGAGTCTTCTCAAATTTTTTCATCAAAATATATGTCATATTATCCCTGGTGGAAATTTTTCTCTTCAAAAAGTCGGAATAATTCTTTTAGAAGACAGAATAAGAGTTCTGAAAGTCTTATTTTCACTAAAAATCTCTGAAAAAGTCTTAAGAAGGCCGAAAAATACTTAATAATTCTATTGCAGAGTAATAAAACCCGCGAATTGAGACTCTTCTAGAAGAGTTTTTGAGTATTTTGAATTTTTTTCTGTCAGTCAATTGAGAGAATGGAAAATAAGAGTTTTTCAGAGTTTTTCAGAGTTATTTTCCCTATTTTCAGAAATTATTCTATACTATGAAAAATTATTATTCAGAGTTTTTTAGAGTTATTTTCTCCATTTTCAGAGATTATTTTATTCTCTGAAGAATAATTATTCAGAATTTTTCTGACCCTTAGAATTGAATAATAAGACCACTATAATAAAAAACAATGTTAATGGATCAAAAGATTTATGGAATCTACGGTTATATTAATCTTTGTTTTTTTATTGAAAACCAATTTTTTTCTTTATAAAATGATATTTCTTAATTCAAATGCTAACAAGGATGAATGAATACAGTTTATTCGTGTGGCCAGCTCTCCCAGTGTCCATTTCGCATAAGTCATAATTGTGATGAAATTCGCCGGAGACCAGGGATGAAACGCCGCTACCTCACCATCCCGCTTTCCAATTCCGCGTTATAGCTCTTGATTCTTTTTTTAAAAACAATTCAAAGATCACCAACTTTTCAGTTTTTTTATCCAGTACCTAGAAAAAAAAATTATTGCATAGAATAACAATGCTTTTTGAAGAATACAAATATTCAATTAATAGTTTTTCGGAAACCGAACGATAGAAGGCGTCAACTAATTATATCGATGAGAAAGATGATGCGAATTTTCAAATAATGTTAATAAGAGAAAATATTTTGAAAAGCCCACCTCAGTACTTTGAATTGTCGCAGTAGTAACTGTGGAATGCCATTTGGGGAGATAAATTGCGGAAGCTGCAGATAAATAATAAAATGTAAAAAAAGCAAGTGAATGCCTTTATTTTTTTTGCGCCAAATTTTCATTGTCTATCTCCCCCTGGGATTGAAGTATTGAAATATTAGAAGAATTTATTGGAAGAATAAGTTGAATAGCAGAGCTTGGAGTCAAACGATTCGTAACCCATTCCTTAGTATTTAATATTATGTGACTGTGAATGTGAGGTTTTCGGAAAAATGAGATTTTTCAATAATGGACAGAGCCCCCAAATGTCGGCTGAAAAAGTCAAATTTTCTGAAACTGAAGGTTACCAGAACTTCCATGTTTGATAAAATACTGTGGAAGTAATTCATGTTTTTTATCACAGAGTTTTTTCGAGAAAGAGATATCTAGAAATCCTTGTTGACGTTCTTTTATTTATTATAGGAGGAGGCGGGTGAAATGGACCATCCAATTGAACAATTCGAGATAGAGATTTTCGAATGATTCTATTGGAAAACTGAGGAATTTTTAGGTAAAAAGCATATGTTAAAATTATTATGTTTTTCAATTCCTTGAAAATTCTACTTTTTTGGCCAATATTGGAAAGGGTTCCCTTTTTGCAAATCAAACAATTCACTTCATCGGCGATATCTCTAGTTCTGTTGATCGTAGCGACCTGAAATTGATCTCAAATTAAAGGCTGGCACACTTCTCATCAATTCATATGATTGAATTTTTTTCGTTATCAATTTTTTAAATACTTATAGATCATGTTCTGAAAATCAGTTGGTGCCCGATGAGTCCTTAAAAAATTTATAATTTTTTCCAAACTACATGGGAAATAAGCTCATCTTTCATTCAAGATCAGCCTCGAGTCGCTACGAACAACAGAACCAAAGATATTCCCGAAAAACTGAAATTTTTCAAAAACGGAAGGATTAGCCCTCCAATCTTGAGCAAAAATTGAATTTTTGAAAAATTCGAAAATATCACTTTTGACATGTGGGTTTCATGGAAAATTATCTCAGATTTCCAATGAAATTATCAGGAAAAACATATCTTCAGTGTTTCCATCGATTTAGAGTAATTTTAATAGTATGAAATACAAAAACTTACACGTATCCGTTTTACCCCTTATTTTCATTTCACTCCATGTCCCCTTAATATTTTAGAGAGGCGTGGATTCTCAAGAATTAGTCAAGATTTTCTCATTATACAGTATTTCAAGTAATAACAAAAGTCCAGACAAGACTTTTTCTATCTCTCTCAGTTTCAAAGATATTCTAGAAAATCTGTTTTTTGTTGTCATTTTTCAAGGATATTTCAGAAACTAAAAGAGATACGATGATTATGCTATAATTCTTTTTTTAGCTCTTGCAATTTTCTCGGATTTCCTATGCGGCGTTAATTGTGTCTTCAGATACCCCTTCCTTCACGAGCCTATTTGCCTCCCACTGACCACCCAACTGACTAACACCTAAAAAATCACCAAATTTCAAATATCCATTAGACAAAAAAACCGTATCTCACTCAATATCCGTGACATTCTGAAAAAATAAAAACTTAAGTATCGAAATTTATTAAAATTGAACGAAAATCAAAAATCAGTAAAATAAAATGTAATAAATATTTTTATACAAACGTTCTTGTCGATATAAAATCATTGCTTTAACACACAGATGGGTGATATAACTTGGTTGATTAATAACACAAAATATAGTTTGTTCAACATACGCAAGTAGAATAATATCTCAACTCATCAATAAATCGAATAATTAAACATTTGAATTTGGATAAAGTTCATAAAATATCTAGACAATAAAATGACTTTGTTTAACTGTCTTTGATAACTGCACGCGAGGTGACCCATTAAGTTTGGCAGTTGAACGCCAAGTGAAGTCCCCTGGGCCCGCAGGGACTTGTCTCCCGTCTATTGCGTCATAGGAGGGAGAACGGTGTTGCCAGAACTCGCGCCACTCGTTCGCTTTCCTCGCTCAATGGACCCCTTTGTCTCGATTAGTTATGCCTAGCCAAAATTTCTCGAAAATTCCCCCACATTTTTTTCTTTTCTTTTCTCACTGCAAAAATCTTTCAATAACACCAAATGTGTATTTTTAGCATTCTCAGTGATTACGTCAGCTATGAATTGATGCTTTCAAAAAACAATAAATAAATTCACGTAAGATACATTGATTGAATTCTACTGAATATTAATTTAGTAATGATCATTCCCATTAAAATGCCTCACTAATCAATGGCGATGCGTCTTTTTTATCTTAATCCTGTTTCGTAGAGAATTTTAAAAATGATAAGAATGGATTGGAGCAGAAAAGGCGTATCTTTATTAGTTTCCGAGATATTCGCAAAAAAAAAAATTAAAACTTGAGTCATCCGATTTTAATCGCTTCTTTTCCGTTCTTCTTGGCAACTATTTTCGAGAATCTCTCGGAAATTAATGGAGATACGTTCTTTTGATCTTCATATTTTTCTTCAGCCCTTGCAATTCTTTATAAAAATGAACCGGGGCAAAGAAGGCATATCTCCATTAGCTTCCGAAGTATTTGAAAAAAAATCTTTTCCCCCAAATTATTTTATATTTCATGGAATGATGTTTCCAATGATCTAATATTTTTCAACGTGAAAGTCCATTAAAATTTGAACGGATCAATGGTGAAATGCGACAACAGGATAACTCTATTCTTTCTTTTGTTTTTTGAGAATATTTCGGCAATTAATAAAGATTCACTTCTCTTGCCATAATCCATTTTTCAAGATATTTTCAGAAAATTGAAAGTGGATTTGAGATGATTCAGTAGAAACAATAAAAATGAGAAAACCGATTATTGTTTTTTTGAAAATATCTTATAACATTTTGCAAAAATGTGAGATTAAAAAAATAACTCGGGTGGATCGTGATCAGTTGATTTTTGTGTCATTTTCATAAAATTTTTTTAAAGCTGAGCAAGATACGATGATTTCGGTCTGAAACATTTCCATAGCTCTTCGGATTCTCTACAAAAAAATCAAGACAAAATTGCCCTATGTCGATTATTTTTTCAGATATTTGTCAAAAAGAGAAATAAGAGAAATAGAATGAATTTATTACGATAAGACTATTTTTTTGTCATTTGTTTTTTGAAAATATCTCGGAAAATAAGCAAGGGAGGGCGATTTCGCTCCATTTTATTATATTGGGCAGAAGCATACTGACTAATTTCGAAAAATTATTCATTGTCTAGTAAATTTCCAAGCATTGTAATTGCTATCTTTACTCTAATTTCCGGAAATATCCTAATTTCAAAAAAAATAATTAATTCATTATTTTATTTTATTTTTCTAATTTGTAACGGTTTCATGATTGGATGCTCCCGAATATATCCACGTGTTGAACAGTAAAAAAAAAAACATTTTCACAACAATAATAAACAATTACAATTTTATTTTTCATTTTGTTTCGAACTCGTGATCCACGTGGGAAAGACTCCTGATATTTTTTTTCGAATCCACACTTTAAAAATTCTAGAAATAATCACAGGAAAAAATACATGTGTCTCACGAGTTAAAAATGATTTCACACCTTTGATGTGGAGATACAATAATGTGAAATAAAATATGCGCAAAGTATGCACAATCAAAATAATTTGAGATATAAAAATACGTTTCATTATCAATTGAATAAGTTGATAAGAATTGAGATAGTCAACTATATTCCAATTATTATAGTCATTATCTTGTAAATTTACAAAAATTATCATCGATATCTTTATTCTAATTTTCCAAAATTGAGAAAAAATCAATTGATTCAGTTTTTGATATTTCATTTCTCATTGGTAAGGATCTTATAATTGGAATGCTCTCAAATATATCCACGGGTCGAGCAGTTAAAAAGTTCTTTTTCTACAACACTAATAAAAAATTATGATTTAATTTTTCATTTCATTTCTAATTCGTGATCCACGTGGGAAGGACTCTTGATATTCTTTTCTAACCCACACTCTAGGAATTCTAGAAATAATCACAGAAAAAATTACACGTATCTCACGAGCTAGAAATGAATTTCAGCTTTCGATGAGGGAATCTAATAATGGGGAATAAAATATGCACAATCTGAAATAATGAAGTAAAATGGCATTTGGAATAGAGTATAGGGGAGACCAGAGCACAACGACCACCCTCAGAAATTATATAATTTTTTTTTTCATTTCTCATGAGATCATGGTCCTTTTCATGTATTCAGTATTGTCTTAGGCCGATCCGCAGAACCCGAAGCATGAAGGACCACTTTGAAAAATAGGGTCAAAGGAGAGTTAGGATACTTTTGATATTTTTTTCAGGGTTTTGTCATCGGAAAATACATGTTCACTACAGTTCCTCCGCTTGTCCATGATGTTATCTACTTGGTTCGCTAATTCACGCGAACCGTCTAACGCGTACTGCTTAAAATATAAGCGAAAATTTGAAACAGGGTTATGGCTACTTCCTCGATTTTGCCTGAAATTCAACTTCAATCTCCAGTCGAATTTTTCATGTAGAATTCATCACTAATCCATGGTCGAATTTTTTGACTCCTTTTTCAAAAAATATATGATATTCAAGGTTTCTCCTTATTTCCTCGATGTTTTTCATTTGATTCGCTATATTACGTAAGCAGTTCAACCCGTATTTTGCAAGATTTGAGTGAAAAATCAGACAAAGGGCTATGACCATTTTCTCGGTTACCTGAAATCCATCTCCAGTCTCTAGTTAAATATTTTATACCTTCTTTCAAAATGTATATGATATTTATAGTTTTCGCGTATGTCAACGATATTATCTACTTGGTTCGGAAATTTACGTAAGCAGTTTAGTCCAACTTTTTCAAGATATGAGTGAAAAATTAGGAAAAAGGCTACTACACAAGGACTTCACTTTGTAATCACTTTTGAGACCCCGTAAGGGATAGATAATCCATTTCATGTCAGGAACAACTCTTAGTCTTACTCTCTTTTCTTTTATCAACAAAAAATGAATAATTACTTTGGGAATCCGACTCTACAATACGGATATAGATCGTTTGAAAATGTCGGAAACAATTTTTAATTTTTCCCTCTCTCTTTTTATCAACAATAAGTTAATGATCTACTCAGAATATCGATTCTGCATTATAGGCAGAAACCGAGAACTCTCATAATGAACGGAAAAAGAACGCGTTATTTTCATTTTCGTTCTCGAGAACGAAAAAAGACGTGAACGAAATTATGACCATAATTCTGAATAACGTTATTCAGGAGAACGAAATTCAGAATAGCGTTATCCAGAAGACCGAAAACAAAAATACCCAAAGAACGAAATTCAATTTTGTTCCAACGAACGAAATTGATTTTTGTTCCAACGAACGAAATTTATTTTTGTTCTTCGGGTAGTTCTATTCTTCAATGCCTTAATATTGAATGGAATTTCCGCATTACGATTTTGTTCAGGCTCAAAAGCCAACACGACATAGATAAATATATACATCATGTGAGATGCGTCGTTTGTTCATTTATTATTTCCTGACAGATGCTTTCTCTTAACAATTCATTTTTCATTTCATCTACGTTTTCCTATTCAACGTGGCGCCGATATTTGGAAGAATCGAAAACATCAACACCTTTCTAACTTTTTTGTTTCCAAATTTCTGAAATCTACAAATTATTTCAAAAATTTAGCGTCAGAATGGATCATCACAATCAACTTCAAGATCTTCGGCTCATTAAATTCGAAAGTAATCAGCGATTACGAAAAATTATTATTTGGGAAAAAAAGGTTTTAAAAAATATCAAATTGCGAATGTTTCGGTTCACAATAAAAATGGTTATCTACCGAAACAGCCTGAAATATTTCCGCATAGCGAACAGTTGAAATCATTTTTTCTGTACGAAGATAATGAAAAACTATGTGAATATTTTTCACATTTTATCACAATTTGATTTCTAACATCACAAGGTGACGATTTATTTCTGATTCGTGACCCACGTGGAAGAAATCCGCGAATTTCTTTGACGCTCATGTTCGAACTTCCTCAAGTTGAATTCAATTTATTTGCATCAATTTGTGATTAATTGACTGGTCAATTGACATTATAAAACGAGAGTGGAAAACACTCAATTCAAATTGAATCTCTATGAATGAAGACTGAGTTAACGCAAAAATATCTCAAATTCTCCCTCAATTTCTATGATACATCAGTTCCCTGCAACTATATACACTCAGCAAAAAAAATTAAGGGAACAGTAAATTTTGTCCGTTTTTTGTGATTTTTGAATGGCTGTAACTTCGCCAAAAATCATCGGATCGGAATAAAAAGAAAATGGTTGGAAAGCTTGAAGTCTCTACTTTCGAAATCTTGAGATGGAAAAGTTTTTGCATCTGTTATAACAAGATAAGAGGGTTGAAAGCGGACAAATTTTTTAGTTTTTTTTCTTTTTTTCAAATTGCTCCGCGTACGTCAAAAAAAAATTTTCGACTCGACCCTCGTCAGAATCGTGTAGCCTGACCTCTCAGCTTCAATTTTTTTTTTTTTTTCTTACGACCATTTGTTGCTGAGATATCGTCAATTGAATCGAAACACACCCTTTTGTTTTTAATCGTTGATATCTCAGGAACTACTGATCGCACAGCGAGCGGATGATAAGATTCGTAAACTTGAATAAATTTCCTGTAAGGTTGTTGCACTGCTTCATTAAAAAAAAATTTTCTTCCACTTTTAAAATTGGTTCGAAAAAGTACCGAAAAATGATTTTTTTTTTCTTTTTTGAAAATTGCTCTGAATTCCGCGAATTTTGTGAAAACTGTAAATGTTTTAACGTTTTTGTTTTGTTTACTGTGTACTGAAAGACACCCTAAATTTTCAAGCCAATCAGCTGGACCGTTTTTTTTCCCGAATGAACAAAGTTTCAGCAAAAATTAAAGGAACACTTTTTTTCCGTAAACATCAATTAATGATGATTAGGGCCGAAAATGTTTTTTCTTCGTTATTTCTTCGTGATATTTCGTGCAACATTTGTCGAAATTCATCGGAAAAAACAATAAAAAAAAAAAAGATAAAAAAATTGACATTTTTTCTTAATCAATAAAAAGTTCGAATTTTTTTTTTGAAACTCAATAAAAAAATCGAAATTTTTTTTTTAAACCAATAGGAAAATCGAAGAAAAAAAATAAAAAAAAAGAAACCGGAATCGCATTTGACTTGGAGAGGTAGTGACTCAGAAATTTTTTTTCAACAAAAAACTTTTTTTTTCGATTTTTTTTTTTGATTAAAAAAAAAAAAAATTTTGATTTTTTTATTGTTTTTTTTTTTTCATTGTTTTTTTTTCCGATGGAATGCAACAAATTTCGCACAAAAAATCACGAAGACTAAACGGGAAAAAAACATTTTCGGCCCTAATCATCATTAATTGGTGTTTAAAGAACAAAAAAGTGTTGCTTTAATTTTTGCTGAAACTTTGTTCATGGGGAAAAAAACGGTCCAGCCGATTAGCTTGAAAATTCAGGGTGTCTTTCAGTACACAGTAAACTAAAGAAAAACGTTAAAACATTCGCAGTTTTCACAAAATTCGCGCAATTCAAAAAAGAAAAGAACCTTCATTTTTCGGTACTTTTTCGAACCAATTTTAAAAGTGGAAGAAAATTTTTTTTCAATGAAGCAGTGCAACAACCTTACAGGAAATTTATTCAAGTTCACGAATCTTATCATCCGCTCGCTGTGCGATCAGTAGTTCCTGAGATATCAACGATTAAAAACAAAAGGGTGTGTTTTGATTCAATTGACGATATCTCAGCAACAAATGGTCGTAAGAAAAAAAAAAAAAATTGAAGCTGAGAGGTCAGGCTACACGATTCTGACGAGGGTCGAGTCGAAAATTTTTTTTTGACGTACGCGGAGCAATTTGAAAAAAAGAAAAAAAACTAAAAAATTTGTCCGCTTTCAACCCTCTTATCTTGTTATAACAGATGCAAAAACTTTTCCATCTCAAGATTTCGAAAGTAGAGACTTCAAGCTTTCCAACCATTTTCTTTTTATTCCGATCCGATGATTTTTGGCGAAGTTACAGCCATTCAAAAATCACAAAAAACGGACAAAATTTACTGTTCCCTTAATTTTTTTTGCTGAGTGTATATAGTTGCAGGGAACTGATGTATCATAGAAATTGAGGGAGAATTTGAGATATTTTTGCGTTAACTCAGTCTTCATTCATAGAGATTCAATTTGAATTGAGTGTTTTCCACTCTCGTTTTATAATGTCAATTGACCAGTCAATTAATCACAAATTGATGCAAATAAATTGAATTCAACTTGAGGAAGTTCGAACATGAGCGTCAAAGAAATTCGCGGATTTCTTCCACGTGGGTCACGAATCAGAAATAAATCGTCACCTTGTGATGTTAGAAATCAAATTGTGATAAAATGTGAAAAATATTCACATAGTTTTTCATTATCTTCGTACAGAAAAAATGATTTCAACTGTTCGCTATGCGGAAATATTTCAGGCTGTTTCGGTAGATAACCATTTTTATTGTGAACCGAAACATTCGCAATTTGATATTTTTTAAAACCTTTTTTTCCCAAATAATAATTTTTCGTAATCGCTGATTACTTTCGAATTTAATGAGCCGAAGATCTTGAAGTTGATTGTGATGATCCATTCTGACGCTAAATTTTTGAAATAATTTGTAGATTTCAGAAATTTGGAAACAAAAAAGTTAGAAAGGTGTTGATGTTTTCGATTCTTCCAAATATCGGCGCCACGTTGAATAGGAAAACGTAGATGAAATGAAAAATGAATTGTTAAGAGAAAGCATCTGTCAGGAAATAATAAATGAACAAACGACGCATCTCACATGATGTATATATTTATCTATGTCGTGTTGGCTTTTGAGCCTGAACAAAATCGTAATGCGGAAATTCCATTCAATATTAAGGCATTGAAGAATAGAACTACCCGAAGAACAAAAATAAATTTCGTTCGTTGGAACAAAAATCAATTTCGTTCGTTGGAACAAAATTGAATTTCGTTCTTTGGGTATTTTTGTTTTCGGTCTTCTGGATAACGCTATTCTGAATTTCGTTCTCCTGAATAACGTTATTCAGAATTATGGTCATAATTTCGTTCACGTCTTTTTTCGTTCTCGAGAACGAAAATGAAAATAACGCGTTCTTTTTCCGTTCATTATGAGAGTTCTCGGTTTCTGCCTATAATGCAGAATCGATATTCTGAGTAGATCATTAACTTATTGTTGATAAAAAGAGAGAGGGAAAAATTAAAAATTGTTTCCGACATTTTTAAACGATCTATATCCGTATTGTAGAGTCGGATTCCCAAAGTAATTATTCATTTTTTGTTGATAAAAGAAAAGAGAGTAAGACTAAGAGTTGTTCCTGACATGAAATGGATTATCTATCCCTTACGGGGTCTCAAAAGTGATTACAAAGTGAAGTCCTTGTGTAGTAGCCTTTTTCCTAATTTTTCACTCATATCTTGAAAAAGTTGGACTAAACTGCTTACGTAAATTTCCGAACCAAGTAGATAATATCGTTGACATACGCGAAAACTATAAATATCATATACATTTTGAAAGAAGGTATAAAATATTTAACTAGAGACTGGAGATGGATTTCAGGTAACCGAGAAAATGGTCATAGCCCTTTGTCTGATTTTTCACTCAAATCTTGCAAAATACGGGTTGAACTGCTTACGTAATATAGCGAATCAAATGAAAAACATCGAGGAAATAAGGAGAAACCTTGAATATCATATATTTTTTGAAAAAGGAGTCAAAAAATTCGACCATGGATTAGTGATGAATTCTACATGAAAAATTCGACTGGAGATTGAAGTTGAATTTCAGGCAAAATCGAGGAAGTAGCCATAACCCTGTTTCAAATTTTCGCTTATATTTTAAGCAGTACGCGTTAGACGGTTCGCGTGAATTAGCGAACCAAGTAGATAACATCATGGACAAGCGGAGGAACTGTAGTGAACATGTATTTTCCGATGACAAAACCCTGAAAAAAATATCAAAAGTATCCTAACTCTCCTTTGACCCTATTTTTCAAAGTGGTCCTTCATGCTTCGGGTTCTGCGGATCGGCCTAAGACAATACTGAATACATGAAAAGGACCATGATCTCATGAGAAATGAAAAAAAAAATTATATAATTTCTGAGGGTGGTCGTTGTGCTCTGGTCTCCCCTATACTCTATTCCAAATGCCATTTTACTTCATTATTTCAGATTGTGCATATTTTATTCCCCATTATTAGATTCCCTCATCGAAAGCTGAAATTCATTTCTAGCTCGTGAGATACGTGTAATTTTTTCTGTGATTATTTCTAGAATTCCTAGAGTGTGGGTTAGAAAAGAATATCAAGAGTCCTTCCCACGTGGATCACGAATTAGAAATGAAATGAAAAATTAAATCATAATTTTTTATTAGTGTTGTAGAAAAAGAACTTTTTAACTGCTCGACCCGTGGATATATTTGAGAGCATTCCAATTATAAGATCCTTACCAATGAGAAATGAAATATCAAAAACTGAATCAATTGATTTTTTCTCAATTTTGGAAAATTAGAATAAAGATATCGATGATAATTTTTGTAAATTTACAAGATAATGACTATAATAATTGGAATATAGTTGACTATCTCAATTCTTATCAACTTATTCAATTGATAATGAAACGTATTTTTATATCTCAAATTATTTTGATTGTGCATACTTTGCGCATATTTTATTTCACATTATTGTATCTCCACATCAAAGGTGTGAAATCATTTTTAACTCGTGAGACACATGTATTTTTTCCTGTGATTATTTCTAGAATTTTTAAAGTGTGGATTCGAAAAAAAATATCAGGAGTCTTTCCCACGTGGATCACGAGTTCGAAACAAAATGAAAAATAAAATTGTAATTGTTTATTATTGTTGTGAAAATGTTTTTTTTTTTACTGTTCAACACGTGGATATATTCGGGAGCATCCAATCATGAAACCGTTACAAATTAGAAAAATAAAATAAAATAATGAATTAATTATTTTTTTTGAAATTAGGATATTTCCGGAAATTAGAGTAAAGATAGCAATTACAATGCTTGGAAATTTACTAGACAATGAATAATTTTTCGAAATTAGTCAGTATGCTTCTGCCCAATATAATAAAATGGAGCGAAATCGCCCTCCCTTGCTTATTTTCCGAGATATTTTCAAAAAACAAATGACAAAAAAATAGTCTTATCGTAATAAATTCATTCTATTTCTCTTATTTCTCTTTTTGACAAATATCTGAAAAAATAATCGACATAGGGCAATTTTGTCTTGATTTTTTTGTAGAGAATCCGAAGAGCTATGGAAATGTTTCAGACCGAAATCATCGTATCTTGCTCAGCTTTAAAAAAATTTTATGAAAATGACACAAAAATCAACTGATCACGATCCACCCGAGTTATTTTTTTAATCTCACATTTTTGCAAAATGTTATAAGATATTTTCAAAAAAACAATAATCGGTTTTCTCATTTTTATTGTTTCTACTGAATCATCTCAAATCCACTTTCAATTTTCTGAAAATATCTTGAAAAATGGATTATGGCAAGAGAAGTGAATCTTTATTAATTGCCGAAATATTCTCAAAAAACAAAAGAAAGAATAGAGTTATCCTGTTGTCGCATTTCACCATTGATCCGTTCAAATTTTAATGGACTTTCACGTTGAAAAATATTAGATCATTGGAAACATCATTCCATGAAATATAAAATAATTTGGGGGAAAAGATTTTTTTTCAAATACTTCGGAAGCTAATGGAGATATGCCTTCTTTGCCCCGGTTCATTTTTATAAAGAATTGCAAGGGCTGAAGAAAAATATGAAGATCAAAAGAACGTATCTCCATTAATTTCCGAGAGATTCTCGAAAATAGTTGCCAAGAAGAACGGAAAAGAAGCGATTAAAATCGGATGACTCAAGTTTTAATTTTTTTTTTTGCGAATATCTCGGAAACTAATAAAGATACGCCTTTTCTGCTCCAATCCATTCTTATCATTTTTAAAATTCTCTACGAAACAGGATTAAGATAAAAAAGACGCATCGCCATTGATTAGTGAGGCATTTTAATGGGAATGATCATTACTAAATTAATATTCAGTAGAATTCAATCAATGTATCTTACGTGAATTTATTTATTGTTTTTTGAAAGCATCAATTCATAGCTGACGTAATCACTGAGAATGCTAAAAATACACATTTGGTGTTATTGAAAGATTTTTGCAGTGAGAAAAGAAAAGAAAAAAATGTGGGGGAATTTTCGAGAAATTTTGGCTAGGCATAACTAATCGAGACAAAGGGGTCCATTGAGCGAGGAAAGCGAACGAGTGGCGCGAGTTCTGGCAACACCGTTCTCCCTCCTATGACGCAATAGACGGGAGACAAGTCCCTGCGGGCCCAGGGGACTTCACTTGGCGTTCAACTGCCAAACTTAATGGGTCACCTCGCGTGCAGTTATCAAAGACAGTTAAACAAAGTCATTTTATTGTCTAGATATTTTATGAACTTTATCCAAATTCAAATGTTTAATTATTCGATTTATTGATGAGTTGAGATATTATTCTACTTGCGTATGTTGAACAAACTATATTTTGTGTTATTAATCAACCAAGTTATATCACCCATCTGTGTGTTAAAGCAATGATTTTATATCGACAAGAACGTTTGTATAAAAATATTTATTACATTTTATTTTACTGATTTTTGATTTTCGTTCAATTTTAATAAATTTCGATACTTAAGTTTTTATTTTTTCAGAATGTCACGGATATTGAGTGAGATACGGTTTTTTTGTCTAATGGATATTTGAAATTTGGTGATTTTTTAGGTGTTAGTCAGTTGGGTGGTCAGTGGGAGGCAAATAGGCTCGTGAAGGAAGGGGTATCTGAAGACACAATTAACGCCGCATAGGAAATCCGAGAAAATTGCAAGAGCTAAAAAAAGAATTATAGCATAATCATCGTATCTCTTTTAGTTTCTGAAATATCCTTGAAAAATGACAACAAAAAACAGATTTTCTAGAATATCTTTGAAACTGAGAGAGATAGAAAAAGTCTTGTCTGGACTTTTGTTATTACTTGAAATACTGTATAATGAGAAAATCTTGACTAATTCTTGAGAATCCACGCCTCTCTAAAATATTAAGGGGACATGGAGTGAAATGAAAATAAGGGGTAAAACGGATACGTGTAAGTTTTTGTATTTCATACTATTAAAATTACTCTAAATCGATGGAAACACTGAAGATATGTTTTTCCTGATAATTTCATTGGAAATCTGAGATAATTTTCCATGAAACCCACATGTCAAAAGTGATATTTTCGAATTTTTCAAAAATTCAATTTTTGCTCAAGATTGGAGGGCTAATCCTTCCGTTTTTGAAAAATTTCAGTTTTTCGGGAATATCTTTGGTTCTGTTGTTCGTAGCGACTCGAGGCTGATCTTGAATGAAAGATGAGCTTATTTCCCATGTAGTTTGGAAAAAATTATAAATTTTTTAAGGACTCATCGGGCACCAACTGATTTTCAGAACATGATCTATAAGTATTTAAAAAATTGATAACGAAAAAAATTCAATCATATGAATTGATGAGAAGTGTGCCAGCCTTTAATTTGAGATCAATTTCAGGTCGCTACGATCAACAGAACTAGAGATATCGCCGATGAAGTGAATTGTTTGATTTGCAAAAAGGGAACCCTTTCCAATATTGGCCAAAAAAGTAGAATTTTCAAGGAATTGAAAAACATAATAATTTTAACATATGCTTTTTACCTAAAAATTCCTCAGTTTTCCAATAGAATCATTCGAAAATCTCTATCTCGAATTGTTCAATTGGATGGTCCATTTCACCCGCCTCCTCCTATAATAAATAAAAGAACGTCAACAAGGATTTCTAGATATCTCTTTCTCGAAAAAACTCTGTGATAAAAAACATGAATTACTTCCACAGTATTTTATCAAACATGGAAGTTCTGGTAACCTTCAGTTTCAGAAAATTTGACTTTTTCAGCCGACATTTGGGGGCTCTGTCCATTATTGAAAAATCTCATTTTTCCGAAAACCTCACATTCACAGTCACATAATATTAAATACTAAGGAATGGGTTACGAATCGTTTGACTCCAAGCTCTGCTATTCAACTTATTCTTCCAATAAATTCTTCTAATATTTCAATACTTCAATCCCAGGGGGAGATAGACAATGAAAATTTGGCGCAAAAAAAATAAAGGCATTCACTTGCTTTTTTTACATTTTATTATTTATCTGCAGCTTCCGCAATTTATCTCCCCAAATGGCATTCCACAGTTACTACTGCGACAATTCAAAGTACTGAGGTGGGCTTTTCAAAATATTTTCTCTTATTAACATTATTTGAAAATTCGCATCATCTTTCTCATCGATATAATTAGTTGACGCCTTCTATCGTTCGGTTTCCGAAAAACTATTAATTGAATATTTGTATTCTTCAAAAAGCATTGTTATTCTATGCAATAATTTTTTTTTCTAGGTACTGGATAAAAAAACTGAAAAGTTGGTGATCTTTGAATTGTTTTAAAAAAAAGAATCAAGAGCTATAACGCGGAATTGGAAAGCGGGATGGTGAGGTAGGGGCGTTTCATCCCTGGTCTCCGGCGAATTTCATCACAATTATGACTTATGCGAAATGGACACTGGGAGAGCTGGCCACACGAATAAACTGTATTCATTCATCCTTGTTAGCATTTGAATTAAGAAATATCATTTTATAAAGAAAAAAATTGGTTTTCAATAAAAAAACAAAGATTAATATAACCGTAGATTCCATAAATCTTTTGATCCATTAACATTGTTTTTTATTATAGTGGTCTTATTATTCAATTCTAAGGGTCAGAAAAATTCTGAATAATTATTCTTCAGAGAATAAAATAATCTCTGAAAATGGAGAAAATAACTCTAAAACACTCTGAATAATAATTTTTCATAGTATAGAATAATTTCTGAAAATAGGGAAAATAACTCTGAAAAACTCTTATTTTCCATTCTCTCAATTGACTGAAAGAAAAAAATTTAAAATACTTGAAAACTCTTCTAGAAGAGTCTCAATTCGCGGTCTTTATTACTCTGCAATAGAATTATTAAGTATTTTTCGGCCTTCTTAAGACTTTTTCAAAGATTTTTAGTGAAAATAAGACTTTCAGAACTCTTATTCTGTCTTCTAAAAGAATTATTCCGACTTTTCGAAGAGAAAAATTTCCACCAGGGATGCGTGGTACAATCATTTCGCCGAGGTGCCTCGAGTATGCATGTGTCGTGCGGCGGGAAAGATGCAGGTCGCAATTTTCATCTGAAACTAAAAAACCAAAAAAAATTGTAATTTTCAATAGTATAGCTTCTAGTTAAGCCAAGAAAATTAAAAAAAAAGTGAAAAATTCAATTATTTTTCGTAAATTAAAAAAAAAATTCATTTTTTTGGAAAATTTAATAAAATTTAAATAATTAATTTAAATGATAGTTCAGACCCTGAATTCTTTCGAGGAAAAATCAAATTTGAATTTATGATAAAATATAATTTTTCTATGAAAGATATGCGGCAGAATAGGTCTCTTGGAGGCATTAATTGGGTCACTGACGGCCTTTTCGCTTGAGAAACAAAGTGGCGTGAGGGCAAATAACGCTCGATTAGGGAGTAACAGCGGTATATCTCCCAAAACCACACAAACGTGTTGTTTACGATGTACTTGACGTAATTCGGGTAGTTAAAAACACACACACACTCTAACCCATACTTCAATTCTGTTATTCAGGTTTAAGTGTGTAAGGAAAAGATAAGGAAAATACGAAAAATAAGTTTCCATTAGACACATCAAAAACACCTAATATTCGAATTATGGCACACCTAAAATTTTGAGTTGACGCATGATAAATTTGAAAAATAATATGCCAGTCGACCGTTAGGGGAAGGCATAACCACTACGTAAATGTTAAAGTAAAACAATGAAAATCTGGCGATTAGCGATTGGCTGTTTTTTGAAGCAAATAGTAATGTGGCAAGGAGTGATTTGTTATGTCTTTAGAACTAGCCATACTCGTGTGACGTTTCGAACAAATAGTCTCACGTTATCGTGAAGTCACGTATAAAAATGGACACAATTGGAAAAATAAATCAGTTATTTTGAGCAACCCAAAGTGAATGAAATAAACAAATTCTAAAAAATTCATCTAATTGATTTTTTTCGTTTTTCGTGAATTGACAAAATGAAAATACGGAAGAACGGAATTGCATTCATATTCTCCATTCTGTTTGTAATATCTCATACACAGATAATACCGACAATATTACTTATATCTGACGTGGTAAGCTGGTCATTAACTATCTGGAATACCATCAAAGCCAGCCATGAGATGATATCATCAGCTACCGAAAGTTGTAATCCTCACGAAGAAGAAAATTACCATTTATTAACTAATAGACTCTTTGAAACTGTGAATCAAATTTCAACCCAATTAGTGGGAATATCACAGCTTATCAACGATCGTACTAATGAATTGAAAAAAATAATTCAAAAATTAGGATTGGACATTGATATAAATAGGCGTATGGATAATTTAATTCAGAAAATGGATATAATTGAAAATCGTTATGAGGATTTGGTACAGCTGCATCAGCGTGCCGTCAAACCTCTGAAAGTTGATTCATCAAAACTTTGTCGTTTTGCCTATCGTCAACTATATGAGGATTTATTGAAGGAAAAAGTCGATTCCGTGTACAGGATAATTGTGCCATTTCGAGATCTTCAAACTTCATTGTTAGCTGAGATTTATGAAGACTTTGAGGTATTATGCTAATCTTATCAGATTTTGATACATTGTAATGATTTATTTTATTCTTTTTTTTTTAATAATTCCTTCAAACATAAATTTTGAAAATAATATTGAAGCTAAACTCAATTTTTCCAAGGATGAATGCTAACCCTATAATGTTCTGAAAGCGAGCTCAATCTCAGTGTGAGCGAAACGGGGATAGCGCCAATCAGAACGCAGTATTTACTTGTGTAAGTGAGTCATGATTGTGTTAGTCTATCCGTGAGGTTCCCTCTCTCCGTTATTTAGTCCAGCGCACGTGTCGCGCCAGTGCCGTAGCTAACTTGTGTACAATACACATGACAGCTTTTCTATCCCCCTTTGCTGGTTACATAAATTACGGCACTGGCGTCTATCGCGTAAGCGATCCCTACTCCTCCAGCTTTTAAATCGAAATTGTGGTGGGGTTTCAAGGCCGAACATTATAGGGTTAATAAAGAAAATGAGATTGTGAGAAATAAACTTTTAATTAACGTATCTGGCAAATTCTCAATCATATTCTTTCGTCCTTAGTCATACATAAAAAAAATATATAAAGTGAAATTTTACTTTTTCATAGGCGCAATAGAAACTTTACAACACCTTAAACTTTTGATCACAAACAATAGTTTCTTAGTAAATACAGTACTTATCTTTCAATTTTAGAAAAAATAAAATTTGCTCCTCTTCAATACGATAGATAATGAGTCGATAATAGAATAATACAAAAAAAATGAACGATTCCATGGAATTAAAAAAAAATGATAAAAATTATAATTGACAATAGCGATGTTTCCTCTGCAGAGGATTAGAAGCGAGAGAGCAAGCAGTGTAAAATTTCAGGGCACGTAGCCCATTGTCCTGTGTTTACCTAAATTTATAGAATGCCAATATGACTTTTATTTTATTTTATCGATAAAATCATTTTCTCGCTTTCTTTCTATTTTTTGGCGGTACATTTTAAATTTCAATTCTTATAACATCATCAGCAGAGCCCAGAACTTCGTAGATCTAAAAGTATAGACAGCCCTGCTGATACTTCGGTTACAGGAGTGAATAAACACTGAAAAATGTCAAATGTAATACAAATGTGTCGTTCACATTTGTATTTAATTTAAATTGATTGAAGGAGTGATGCGCTTTGATGGTAATGAGTGCTCATCAATAGACTGATGCTGTGAGTGAAGAAAAAAAAAGTTATTCATAACTGAATTTTTTGGGACAAAAAGCTGTTACACTAAGTTCCTGTTTGGAGTCTTATCAAATTCTTTTCAAGAAATTTTAATTGCTCAGCGATGGGAGACAAGAGCTGCTTGAAGGGATTACTTCAGAGATAAGGAAAAAAGGCAGAGCGAAGAAAAAAAATACTTAGGCTTAGGTGTATGAAGCTCGATTAGCGCTAATCGTCGATCAGCTGACGGAGTCCGTAGCCATTTTAAGCTGTCTTCGACTGTTTCTAAGCACGCCGTCTTAAATTCTTTCTAATCATGCCAAGTTGGCTGATCGAAATTGATCGCTCAAAATTAACTTCATATGTCACTTAACTAAGGCAGCATAGTTATATGACTACCGTTCATCGGCGATTAACTTTATGCATCTGGGCCTTAATCAGCTGTGAGAAAAAAAAAGTTTCCACCATGTATTCTCCCCAAATCTACTTCAAATATTTTTTTGCCTCGCCTCCATGTCTTTCTTGAGTCTCCCCGAAGTTTTTTTCGAATCTTTATCAAGTCATTCTTCTAATTCTCTCCTGGCATATGGATTGAAGAAGTAACAACAATAGTAAGGTATTGGCTTTGTTGGTTTTTTGAATGCCTAGTGATGAGGAATAAGGATTAATTGGAAGATACCGCCAAGATGATTTGAAAGACATGGTTCAGAGGAACAAAAAAGTATTTTTTCTCTTTCTTTTTCATTTTCGGAGTATTACCCAATCAACCACTAGTCCCAATCACTGGGCATTTGACAATCAAACAAGAGCAAAAACTCCATTATTGTTGTCCCTTCTTCAATGCCTATACCAATTGAATATTACAAGAAAGACTTGATAAAGATCAAAGAAACATTCGTAGGAGATTCAAAAAAGATATGGAGAAGACTCAAAAAATATTTTAAAAACACTTGTGGAATATTATAAAGAAACAAAGTGAAAAAACATTTTCCTTCAAATCTCAGTTAATCTTCCTTTTTCTTTTCCGTGCCTTCCCTCTCAATTCTGTAGTGATCCCCCCAACGAAGCCTTATTACCCATCACTGAGCAATTAAGAATGGTTAGAAAGACTTGAGAAAATGCAAAACACAAAGTCAATGTACAGGCTCTCTTTCTCCCAAAAAATTCAATCATAAATCCCTTTTTTCGGTCTTCACTTACAGCATCAATCTATCAACCTTCTCAGCTGAGTATATTCTTCACTTCTTTTTTTGCGCTAGAGACAGTGAGCAATATTATATATATATGTATAGAGTATAAATGAATTCTCTATTTTCTTCTCTGCTTGAGTCTTGATTTGTATAGGGGAGAATAGGACATGAGGGGCCCTTCCAAAAATTTGGTCAAAATTTTTGGTCAAATATGTTCTTGAGTGGTTTGATTTCTTCTCAGGGTTATCAGAACAAACCGTGTCAGGAATTATTTAAATCAAAAACTATCAATGTCAGACGACAAGTTACAAGAAAATAAACAAATACAATTCATATAATAAAATATATTTTTCCAAAGAATCGACAAAATTATCCTCCTTTAATCGTTCTGCTACTGGATTGTTAAATTGCCAGAAAAATATTTGAATTCCCGCGGTATTGTCAATTATCCTGCAATTATCACTTGAACACTTATAATGATTATTTCCTCTTTTCAGGCTTATGGAGATAAATTATGTGGTACAGGACACTCAACACTTGACTATCTCCATTTAATTTATACTTCTCTCATGATAGTTGAAATAAAAGCATTCGTGATGACAGCATTCTCCCATCATATATTATTTCATACAAATGGAACTGGACAAAAATGTAAGTAGTTATTAAATAGGTCTTTCAATTATTTATTATCATAATAAAAAAAAAAAAAAAAATTATTTATTATCAATTTGGAATATTCATAGGTGAATATTACGAGAAAAATCCAGACAATGAAATAAAAATGGCACAGATAAACCTTCGAGAGCATCTGCAAGGCTATAGCGAAAAATTCCTCGAAAAAATGAAGGGAGCATCGAGGGAATTTCGTGCTTGTGACCGAGAACAGGACTTTAAACGAGGTTATTATTTTGGTTTAAAATCAATAAACTATTTGTATCTATTATTAATCAATGTCTTTCAGATGAAACATATTTGGAATTGGAAGGGGCAATCCAAACGATTATTCAGCCTGCAACTGGGAAATGGGATGAAATGGGATGTGAGGATATTTATGATAGTTACGGTACTCCTAGTATGTACTGCGATGGCCATTTAGGATTTTGTACAACACCAGTTTCGCGGAATTGTCTCGGTTATATTTCTATGTGTCGAGCACCCGATTACAGGATTTATGGATGTCTTGCTGCAGTAAGACCATCTTAACTTTTACTATCAACACATTTCAGTAATAAGGAAGATCAAACGAAAAAAATTCACTCTAATTCTTTACATTATCATGAGAGTATTCAATATTCCTTATTATTTGGAAGTAATTTGTGGAAGTATTAGATAGTATTTATCTTTTGAGGTAATTGAAAACTAAAATATTTAATATGAGTGGATCTATTCATTTTTATCTCCTCTACTGGTTGGTTAATTTCATATACATCATACAGTCCAACCTGGATAAGCGAAGGCTGGAGGGGACGGGAAATTTTTTTCTCTCGTAGAGATTTGTCACTTATCCAAATCTCTCATTCACAGAGGTATGAAAAAATTAGAGTGCTAAATATGTAAATATGTGAACAAAACGTAAATAGATTTTCCAATTACAAAAAGTGAGAGTTTCTCACACTTTTTAGTTTATCATTCAATGAGAATGCTTTAGCTTTACGTTTTGGCATTTCAATAACGTGACAAGTTTTCCCCAGCGAATGATACTCAGTAACTCTTATGAGTTATCACTAAGTGACAAAACAAATGGGTTCATGGAGTTCACGAAACATCATAAGCAAAAAACAAGCAGAAGCCTCACTACTTGCGTGTAATTTGAAGATCTTATATGTAATATCCTGCCAATGCAATTGCCAGAACGCTTCCGAGGGATTTTTCAATTTTGAATCTACCATCACTGATCTGTGCGTGAAGAGCGGAAAACGAAATAGGCTTTAGAGGGTTAAGCTCATCCCAAAAGTAATCAATTGAATGGTCTTGAAGATATAGCTTGCTTTTCCGGATGTTTCAATGCTAATATTCAAGAAACTACTTGACCGATTTCGCACAGTTCCAATACCAAACTTTGTGCTCATCAGATGTATAACCCTGTAAAATTTGAGGTCTCTCAGCAATTATTTATCAAGTTATAGAGGTATCAAGATTCTTACGAAAAATTTCTCAAAAGTTTTATACTGGATAAACTGAAAAACAGAGCTCTCACGACCCCAGGGGTTAAATATGCAGCTCATAATCCGCATCTCCTCGTTAAGAGTGGACGCTGGAATTTCATTTTTTATCGACAAAAGTTGAAAGAACGATTTTTTGATATCTTCATTTCTCTCAAGTACTATCAGGCTGATTCAGCTAAAACTTCTGTGAGCGCTGGGGGCACACATTACGAACATACGGTAAAATTCTCGAGATCGCCAGCTAGCCCCATTTCAGAGTAAAGCGGGAAATGCGTCATCACATCCACAAACATAGACACCTACACACACACGCACAGACATTTTTTTAAGAAATGGTGGATCTTGACGTTTTGCAACATTTGCAGGCTTACTATGATAAAATCTCAAACTCGAAAAAAATTACGATTACATAGTTTCCTTGCGGAAACAAAACTAATCCATTCGACGCTCGCTTATAGAGGTAAAGGGTGAGGGATAGTCTCGGTTATAGTGTTGTAAATTTAATGTTTGTTTTAATTCATTTATGGGAAAATAACTTGAGACTTGAAACACTTGTGTGAAGAGTAAAAAAACATATCTTTAATTCTTTAATAAGTTGCAACGTTACACTGGTACACGCCATATACTTTTTCTCGAAAAAACGTAACTTGAAAAAACCTTAGGAAAAATAAAAAACTTTAGCGTGAGGCACTGCTACCAACTTCGGGACAGTCTCCCCATCAATGATACCCCACAATTTACCACATATAGAGATTCGGATATCGAAAATGACTCTCTCGTAAAGAGGTTCTAACTTCTCATTTAAAGAGGTTTTCGTGGGTTGAGAATCTCAACATGAGATGAAGGGACCTGTTAATTATTCTCACTCATACAGTTTCCTCGCTTATCCAGCCCCCATTTATCTAGGTTTGACTGTATATGGAAATAATGTTCTATTCATATAGGAAAATAGTTCACGCCGATATGAGTGGATTGAGCAGGAAGGTTACGCGCCATCTGCACGAACTTCATTAAAAGACTGTGCAGAAAAATTTATAATGGAGCCCAAAATCACTCATTTGCGTTCATTTATGCCATATTTTCCCTACGTCATATCGAAACCCCTCGTGAAGAAAGCCTGTCTTTGTGAATGCAATGATAATGATGTGGATTCTCTATCGACTCATGTTTTCAATCTGCAATGGGTCGAGTCCGATGTATCAGAAAATATGTATGTTTATGATGAATCGGGCTAGGAAGTTCGTCTCGGTTTTGCCTGGACTGAGCATAGCCGTGAATGATTATACATGTTTTCATTTATAATGGTCAAATTGATATTTCGGAATTAATGTGTTGTTTTCGAACTTGAAATTTGTATTTTGAGTACATGAATGGAAGAATTGGATACTTTATCGGAGCGTGATGGACCAGTTTTGGTACTGTTGAAAGTACAGTTGCAGACTGTGAAGTTGTCGTTACTGTTTTTGGACCGATTGAGCTATCCAGTTCTATACCAAATTTCCACTCGAATTGCCTTGAAAGGTCACTGGTATAGCTATATTCCCACTTCTGCTCATCATGGAATAAATAGAAAACATAAAAATATAAAATAATCATCTCATATTCCTCGAAATTCCTCCGAAAGTATTTGATAATTCCTTTATCATGCTTCGACGAAATATTCAATTTTTTTTCCCACATATTCAAAATACCAATTCTCATATCAATTCTCACCTGAAATGTTGTATTCTCACTTTGACATTTCTAAATGGAAACATATAATCTAAGACGGCTAAGTTCAGTCTGGGTCAAACCGAGAACACACTTACAGGCCCTAATGATAAATAATTAATCAAGAATATTTGTTCAATTTTTTTATTTCGATGTTTTAGGGTTATAACTGGTATACGATTCATAGTTAAACATCGTATAATGCAATTTCAAATACAACAAGGAAAATTGAGTTCCAATTTTAGGGTTGGAAAGCCGATGTGGAAACCTGTTAAAGATATAGGTGAAGAAATCCGTGCAGCTAGGTTGAATATAAAATTACGTGGAGAATCACCTGGACTCATGCAAAATAGAGACTATTTAATTGTCGAGCAAGGAATCAACGATGCAATAAATTTAGATACACTGACTGTGTCGCACCCTCATGTTCTCACTGGTAATATTTTTTCCAATATTTTTCTTTATACTCTCAATGAATTTTCATTATTTATACTCTTACAATATTTGTAGGAGTGAGATTCTATTATTCACCTCAGAATGAAGGTGGCGTGGGAAGAATTCAAATTTCAATTAAAGGTACACAATTTGATCATATTACTGGAAAATTGTGTGATAATTGCGATCCAGAAATAGTGACATCCGGGATACGCCACACGTAAGTTTGGCAATGAAATTTCATCTTACTTACAGAATTTGAAAGAATTAGGGGGAGATGAGAATTCATTGCAGCTTAAAGATACAGATTAATTTATATAATAATTATTTGAACATTATTATCTCCTAGAAAAAGGTACTATTATCCTCGGAAAAACGTGAAGCATCCACAATTCCCAACAGTACCAATTGCATCACGTGATCAATATATTCACATTGATGTATCTGATACGGTCAGCGATTCTGGACAAACGACATTACCTTATTTCGACGCATTACCACTTGTCTCCAATCCGCCATTTCCACTAGGAGGACTCGGTATTTTTCACAAAGGATCTGCTGACTTCACTGGTTTTGTTTCCTTGAAATTCGTCTCGCTGGATTATCCAACGTACATCAAGAAATCTGTTGAGGAAGTTGAGAAACAAGAAGATTTATATAAGATTTCAACAAAGAATACGAATTCCCTAAACCTTTTAGGGTTTGAAAAGCAATAATAAAATGCATGGACCAGAATAGCCATGGAAAATTTACTCAGATCACGAGTTATTGGTCATTGTAAAATTGATTTTAATTATGAAAATTGAATAAAATTAAAATCCCAGAATAAATTTCATTGTACTGGATTCTTTTAATGCACGAAATTCAAGCTGTTCAGGGCAATTGTGTACCTTTCAAATTTTGAGCGTTGATGAGGTGCTTTTTCAGGTAGTCTAGCATTTTTCAGATCCGGGGTCCTATAGATTTTTCTGGACAAGGCAAGGGAAACTACCTGATTCATGCATTCTATCATTTCTTGAGAGATAAGTTGTGTTTCTGTACACTGGGTCGAAAGTGAGACTTTCGACCCTCGCTGCAGTCGGGTGTAAGCTCGTATTACATGTCTAGGGCAGTAATGTAAGAAATGTCTCAGAGCACATGTTTGTTGACCTCGGCTTCACCTCGGCCAACAATTTACAATTTACAATTACATGTGCTCTGAGACATTTCTTACCTTACTGCCCTAGGTATGTACTATACTATTTTCTTCAACATACTCTGAAAGTAATTAAACCGATTTATCTCGTATCTTATTCCGTACCGATGAAAAATGATCCTTCTGTGCAATTGGAACATTCATTTCAGTTTCAAATTGTGAGTATAATAGTTGGTCCTACAATGCTTGTAATGAGATGTTTATGTTCAACAAAACCGAACGTTTGCACACGAAAAACAATTTCATTTTTTTGATGATCATTTATCGAGTTCAATGGAAAACTGTTACCAATGCTTGAGAATTGCTTCAGAAAATGATTTTATCCTTCATTTCTATTTTGTTTTTTGAATCAAGCGCGTAATGTTGGGCAATCAATAAGGAATAAGGAATAGACGTCATAATTTCAGCATTACATTCGACGTGTATGAACTTTTAGAATAGAAATATTTTTTTCATCAGTTAGGAATTGAATTAAGAGCATGCATTTTGTTATGGTTTTCGCCAGTACTTTTACTGTTAGTGGTAATAAACGAAGGAAAGTCAATGGGTTCGTGCATTTTCGAGAATTTCCCCTCAATTCCAAAATCTTCTAAACGTGCTCGTCGAACTTCAGCTGGAACGCTGACGCGAACGTGGATTCTAACTGCCAACAAGGTCTTTGTAGACGTCACAGCGGAAAAAATAGACATATGGCGGTGAGCGATTGGACGTTTTCTTTCTATAAACTGCTGTTGTGGCAAGGAGTGATTGGCTATTTCTATAACAGAACCAGGCATGCGCCTAATAGGTGTAATGTTTAGAATAAATATTCCAACGTTATCATGAATTTACGTAGAAGAAGTTAGACAACTGCGACAATAAGCCAGTTACTCCGTGAATAGCGAATTGAATAACTCGATCGGATTTGAATAATTTTTTTCATATATGCTGTTTTCTCTATTGGAGAAAATACGAGAATTGATGAAATGAAAGCTCAGAAGAAAGGAATAGCACTTACATTCTTCATTCTACCAGTATTACTTCGTGCAGAAGCTGAAATACTGCCGGGAGTATTACTTATAGGTGAAGTGGCAAAATGGTCCGAAGATTTTTGGAATTACGTTGAAACAGGCTATCAAACAATATCGACATTGAGGAAAAATTTTGGTGACACTTGTTACAATGAGAGAACGTACACTAATGCAGTAACTGGAAGAGTCATTCAAGTGATACCTAAGATATCAACTCAATTAGCAGAAATTCCGGTGTTCTTGGAGAGCCGTGATACTAATTTCGAGGGAATGGTAAATCAATTGAAATTGGAAATTTCCATAAATGACAGAATATCGGCATTAAATGATAAAATGGGTGCAATTGATGGACTATATGAGGAATTGTCCGAACGTATATCCACACAAAAAAGAATAGGATTTGATGGACGCACTTATTGCCTTTTTGCCCATAATCAAATATATGAAGACCCATTGACTAGAAAAATTGATGCCATGTACAACATAGTTGTTCCATCTCAACAGCTGCGAGCGACTTCATGGTTAGCTGATATAAGCAAAGACTTAGAGGTATTATGTGAATATTCTATCAGATTTATATATTATAGGTGTTACTGGAGAATTGGCTAACTACTGACAAAATATTTTAAGTCTCAGTTACTCATAAATTATCCAGAAATCATCATTCAGACGTTCATAATTATTATTTTTCTTTTCTCAGCTCCATAATGAAACATTATGCGGTACAGGACACTCAGTACTTGATTCCCTTCATTCAATCTATACTTCTCTGATAGTGGTAGAAATGAAGGCATATGTGATCACAGCTTTTTCCCATAATTTATTGTTTAATTTCAATGGAACTGGATTCGATTGTATGTATCTATGATAGAGATCATTCAACCATTCACTGCTAATTTGAAATATTCATAGGTCGCTATAATGAGAATCCAAATGATGCAATATTGAAGGCACAGAAGAAACTTTACAAGCATATGCAGAATTATAACCGTCTTTTTCTCAAAATCATGGAGGGAGTATCAAGAGACTTTCGTGCTTGTGACCGCGGAGACTATAAACGAGGTAATTTTCATTTTTATTGTGGAGGAGAAAATTCAGTGTAATGAAAATTTTTTCCAGAATTTGACAGTTAATTATTTAAATAATGAAGAATGTTCTGTCGAAATTCAAATTCATTTCGCAGCTTAGTTTTGAGGAATTTTTTTTTCTTTTGAAATTACGAGTTTTATATGTAAAGATATGGGGAAGCCGATAAGATTGATATGGAATCTATGCCATCACGCGAGCGCTGTGGATGATGACGTACTATCCTTATCGGTTTCCATATGTTTGCATGTAAAACTTGTAAATTTGAAGGAATTTCTTCAAAAACAAATCTCCGGAATAACTTTGAATTCCGACAAGACATTCCTTATTATTTGAATAATTAACCGCAAATTCAAGAAAATTTGCCATTACACGGAATTTCCTCCTAAATAACCTTGAGAATGGTTTCCTCATTCTCATATATGATTGATTCATTATTGATTATGTTCTCCAGATGAAACATTTTTTGAATTGGAAGGCACGATACAATCGATCATTCTAGTTCGACGCCCAGAACACATGGACGAATGTGCAAATATTCATAAAGCTACTTCAGCGGCTTTTTGCGATAGCAAAAGCAAATTTTGTAGAACTCCAGCTGTGCGAAATTGTCTCGGTTATTTACGCGATTGTTACCATTCTCCCGACCCTTTTGTTGAAGGGTGTAAAGCAGTAAGACAGTCTTGATTTTTCATATCAATTAAATTCCAGTACTGAAGGAGGGAAAAATCTCTACTTCACTTTATTTTTGAGATAATTCATGAATATTTCTGTTTCTCTATTTAAGCCGAAGAATAGTCCACGGCGATATGAATTTTTTAATGACCTCGTGTCTGTGAGTCATAGAGAGCTCAACACAGCAAAATGTCCGAAGAATAGAGATATGATTATGCAGTAATTAAATTTTTTACAAATTCAATTTTTCTCATTTTTTTTAAGCATATTGAACAT
The DNA here is from genome assembly GCA_963921955.1 of Aleiodes alternator. Lineage (NCBI taxonomy): Eukaryota > Metazoa > Arthropoda > Insecta > Hymenoptera > Braconidae > Aleiodes > Aleiodes alternator. The sequence goes on from OY998097.1 coordinate 803,862, forward strand.
TTCTTTATTTCACTCCAGGGAGCCCTGTTACTGTGAATGCATTGATAATGCTGTCAACTCTCAATCGACTCATGTCTTCAACTTGCAATGGGTGGAATCTGATGTATCAGAAAATATGTATGTTCTAGAATAATGATTAATCGAGGATTTTATTTGGAAATTTATTCATTCTAATGTTGCAGGGTAATCACTGGCATACGATTCATAGTCAAATATGGCATAATGCAATTTCAAATACAGCAAGGAAAATTGGGCTTCAATTTTAGAGTTAAGGAGCCCAAGTGGAAACCTGTTAACGATATAAGTGAAGAAATACGTGCAGCTAGACTGAATAAAAAATTACGTGGAGAATCACCTGGAGTTGTTGAAAATGAAGATTACTTTGTCGCTGCAAACAATGGAATAAATTTCGATACATTGAATGTATCTTATCCTAATGTTCTCACTGGTCAGATAAAATTTCAACATTTCATTTCAATAATCTGTCAATTATCTTTTGTTAAACGCAGACTTCTTCATTTTTTTTGCAGGAGTGAGATTCTCGATCTTGCCTGGAAATACTAGTGCCGATGCAAGAATTCAAATTGAAATTAAAGGTACAAAATTCAATCACACTAGTCAAGAATTGTGCAAGAATTGTGAACCAGAAATAGTGAAATCTACAATATCTCATGAGTAAGTTTGAGAATCAGAATTCATCCTATTCGAAGGATTTTTGGAAATTAGAGGGGAAATGGACACTTATTTCATCTCAATGATATATATATTTTTCTGTGAGTGAATAATTTGAATGTCATTATGTTCCAGGAATTTGTACACTTATGATGTAAAAAATGTGAGACAGCCTATATTTCCAACAAAACCAGCTTCAGCGACCGGTCAATATACTGTCATTTCACGATCTGATATATCATCAGATTTTGGACAAACGACATTACCATTTTTCGATGGGTTACCACTTGTCTCCAGTCCACCAGCTCCACTTGGAGGACTTGGAATTTTTCATAAGACATCTGGTACATTTACTGGTTTTCTTTCCTTGAAATTTGTCTCACTGGATTATATAACGTATATGAAAATATCAGCGGATGAATATGAGAAACAAAAAGGGCCACTCGCGATTGCAGTTAAGGATGAGAATGCTCCGTATTATGGAATCTATCGAAGATATCACTGAGGAATCTTATCAGATCGCAATTTATTGGTGATTGTAAAACTAAGTTTGATCATGAAAATTGAATTAAATAAATTTCGACTCATCAATGGTGATGATTAGTTTTTCTGAGAAGCCTAGGGATAGATTTATTTTGCCTCAATCCTTTTTTGTAGAAAATTTAATAGATGTCATAATCAATCAGGTTAAATCGCCTTATCTCGCTTACTTTTCAACATATTCTTGGAAAAATAATCACGAAGAGCAAAAAAAAGGGATGAAAATTCAAGATAGGTGATAAAAATACGAACTTAAGGTTTGAACTTTTATGGAGGGTAGAGGAGTGTACATGGTGAAAAAATAGTACATTATGCACCTAAAGCGGAAAAAAGTTAAGTCCAACGAAAATTTTCTCACGACTGAAGCGTTCATTCATTTTTGCAGAAAATTTCAAGACTTTCAAGAAAAATGAAAATATTCTTAACAAAAGAAACGACGAAAAATCGACTTTCCCTGCGTTTTTTACCTCTTCTGTATTGAGTTAAATTCTTCATTTTAATTCTCTTAAGTGTCGAGTAATTCTCTTCACGTGATCGATTGGAGAAACTGCACTAGAGACCAAGAGAAATGAGAGATAAGTTTAGTACGATGGATCGATAGATCAGGACTAAAGATCTAAAAGGGGTCGCTCCACCCAAGCGAGAGATCGTGACAAAGAATTGCACAATGACACGAACTCAGTGAAACTCTTTGCCCCACTCTTCAAACAGGCTGTACTGAGCTCTTGTATTTACATTGCGTAAACTTCTTCATAGATATGGAGACTAAGCTACTTTACTTATACTGGAGTATTTTTTGTTTCTGAGTACTTACATGTCACTCTGCTATTTTTCCTCCATTACAATTGACGATGAAGGCACATGCCACTGCGGTTAGTTGCGGGCTAGTTTGTAACTCAATAATCTAACTGTTATTGCATGCAATGAATTTTTCACACAATCATTAAATTTTTCTGCCAAATCACCTCTATTTTCAGCTCCGATGGACGCCAGACCAGCAATTCTGCACGCCTTAATGAAATTTCGAAATTCTCATGTTCAACGTCTGATGTTTTCATGATGTTTATGAATTATTTCGAAATTTATTCTTTTGAGGTAGTATCTCAGAATATGATCGATTAAACAGGGAAAAAAAAGGATTTGTAGGTTAGTTTCCGATTAATTGCTGATAATTCAGGGCAAAGAGCTTCAATATGCCTGAAAAAGTGATTAAACTATTTGAAAGTCGTATCTTTAGCTTGTGAATATAATTTTTCAAATTTTTATTAACATTACTCATCTCCCATCATATGCATGAGATGGAGAGAGAGGCAAATACACAGAAAAATATTTTCTTAATTTAAGAATGTGCAGTCACTTAATTTAAGAATGTGCAGGTCACTTAAATTAAGAAAGACAAGTCACTTGATTTAAGTGAGTTATACTTTCCTAAATTAAGAATGAAAAATTCACTTAACTTAAGTGAGAAAAGTCATTTCCCATAAAACAAATTGCCGGCATATCATCGAATAATTGTTGACATGAAAGCCGAAATTTTGCTGCAGAATTGTCGACAAAATTGTGGACAATATTACCGCAGCTGAGATATCATATAAATATCAAACATCAGAGTTATCAGCGGAATTATCGGGAAACTATCCGCAAAAAATGTGAGAAGAATTGTCGATACAGCTATATATGAAAATTTTTCTGAGCCAAGCATAATTGCTAGAAACACTACTAATGAGTCCATTCAAATGAGGAAAGCAAAATGCATCAGCTTTTCAGTGCTCACAAAAATTTGAAAAATTGCGAATTTGCTAGATTTTGGAGTGAAAAGCAAAAATTCAAACAGCTGTTAAAGGCAACCCATTCCTTTCTGTTTATGAAAACTGTTGAAGTACGGCGGATTGTGTTTTTTCTTTTAATCGAGGAAGGGTGGTTTTAAATCTTCATTCGCATGATCAGTTTCCTCTGGAGAAGTTGGTTTTCATCCATATTTTGACCATCTCTAGTAGAAAAATGCCAAAAGTGTGATGGAAGGTTAGAGAAAAAATCGAAACTACCACAGGAATAAGTTTTATGTTAATATCCAGGAAATAGCAAACAGTATCGAAAAAGTTTTAGGGCAAAAGTTGAAGGGACAATGTGGTCTACAAAATTGTTGTAATACATTTTTTTTGCGTATTCGCAAAATCAACCGAGATATGTACCATTTACTTAAGTAAATCTTAGGATATTTTGGACGTCTTAGCCGTATACGACAATTGTCAGACGTCCAAAATATCCTACGATCTTCAAGAAAACGTGAAAATATGAAAAATGTATATTTCTTTAATATTCCTTTCTCTCGAACATATCTACAAAACATAGAGAATGAATTCCCATATCCCAGTCGATAACCCGTTAGAATTTGCCGCTAGTGGGTTTTTTAAAACTCGTAAAATGTGTCTAAAAAATGAAAAAATAATGTTGGATTCCGGCACATGATATTTTAGGTTATCATAAAATTGTTTAATTCTTTTCCACAGAAAATGTTTCATTCAACATTAGTCTCGATAAGTAGTCAGTATTTGTTTACGACATTCAAACAATCGTGACGTCAAACAATTATTCAGTAGAAAACGAAAACAACTGATAACGTAAAAGAATCTCCAACAGAGAAACTGAATTTTTTCGGTTTCTTTAAATCCAACTACAACTTTCAGACTTTTATGCGTCGGGGAGATTTTAGAATTTAATTTTCACGATATTTCCTTTTTCCAATATCCATTATTGTTCCGTGCAGAAATTCAAGGGAATTCTCCTAATCAAAAACTATCATGGCAAGCTCAAATTTCAACCAAATCTTACCGATTTGAAGGAATATATATATGTATTCTATTTTCATTCACATATTTTTCAGCAAAAGGTATCAGTCATTGCGTGAAAAAACACTTATTATTCATTCAATTGCTCCGTTCAATTGTTTTCGCTTTTCAGATTCATTTTCATGTTTATAGCATGTTTCTAGAATTTTCACTACTGGATTTTTTGAAAGTCGTAAATCACTTGTAAAAAATGGAAAAACTATTTAGAAATGTGGGGCACTTTTGATGTTCAAGGTTATCGTAAAATTGCTCGAGTCTTTTCCATGGAAATATTTTCATTTAATCTTAGAATTGATAAAGTCACCTAAGTCGAAATATTTGTCTTGATAAACCGTCAGTTCACAAAATTCAAACAATCGTCACCTCAAACATTTTTGAATTTACGTATGAGTTTACACAACAGGGAAAAATAATTTTTAAGTAATTTTTTTTTTAATTCAACACATCATATGCTTTATAAGTTTTGTATGAGGGATAATGATTTAAAATTGTTGCATGTGAAAAGTGTGTAGAAAGAGAGACAATTTCAAATGCATGAAATTTGCTACTGCAATTAAATAATAGAATTGCTCATGCAGAGTTATGGTTGGAGCTTTTGTCGAGAAATTTAGCCCTTAATTTGCAGCATATTTCAATCAAAATACTCTGATAACTTTCTCCGGTTATCGTTAATATTTGACGGTAAAATGTCGTCAACTCACACTCAAATTGCCGACAAGTTAACCCCAATTTATACTCTAAAATTTGAAACAAAATTTGAAGTTATCGGCAACTTCTGCTGTTAATTTAAGTGACTTTTACTTTCTTAAATTAAGAAAGAAATAGTTACTTGATTTAAGTGAGAAAAGTCACTTGATGTAAATGAGAAAAGTCACTTAATTTAAGAATGGCAAGTCACATAAATTAAGTGACTACACATTCTTAAATTAAGAAAACATTTTTCTCTGTGTAGTTACGACCACCTTATAATTAAAATTTCTCAATAACTATACGGAGAATTGAATACTTTTTTCTTCTATGATTTAATTAAAATGCTGTTTTTTTCGCCAATAGTTTCTAAATAATGGGTCAACTGTATGTTTTATTAGTAATTCCGTTATTCCTGTCCGTTCGTGGGCATCCCATCTCTACCACTGCCTTTTCCAGTAACTTTGATAATTCATATCTCATGAACTAGACGGCGAAAAGTTATGGAAAAATTCAGAAAAGTATGAAAAAATATGATCCCTGATACAGCATCGAAGAAATGAGAGATTAGCCATACGCGAGTTTGCAGAGACAATATCTTAAACGGAAAAAATTCATAAACATTCTAAATTCATTGGTAAAATACAATGAGTCTATTTCTTTGTCTTTTTTATAGAAAATTTTTGGAGAGCTTTAAAAAAGGATTAGAATAGAAAGGACGTATCTCCATGAGTTTCTGAAATATTTTTCGAAAGACGAATCAAAGAAATAGATTAATCCCTTCATTTATTTTGTAAATTCTCATGTAATCTGTATGAATTTGGTATTTTTTCCATCAGGCCTTATTTTTCCAAAAATTCAAATACCAAAAGGGAATTGGCATGGCGATTGAGCTTGAGGTTTGACCATTGGAGGTGAAATGTAGCAAAGTCCTAAAGAATCCTACACAGAGAAAAATGTTTTCTTAATTTAAGAATGTGCAGTCACTTAATTTAAGTGGCCTGCCATTCTTAAATTAAGTGACTTTTCTCACTTAAATCAAGTGACTTTTTCTTTCTTAATTTAAGAAAGTAAAACTCACTTAAATCAAGGGACTTTTCTTTCTTAATTTACACAGAGAAAAATGTTTTCTTAATATAAGTATGTGCAGTCACTTAATTTAAGAATGTGCAGGTCACTTAAATTAAGAAAGAAAAGTCACTTGATCTAAGTGAGAAAACTCACTTGATTTAAGTGAGTTTTACTTTCTTAAATTAAGAAAGAAAAAGTCACTTGATTTAAGTGAGAAAAGTCACTTAATTTAAGTGAGAAAAGTCACTTAATTTAAGTGACTTTTACTTTCTTAAATTAAGAAAGAAATAGTTACTTCATTTAAGTGAGAAAAGTCACTTAATTTAAGTGAGTTTTACTTTCTTAAATTAAGAAAGAAAAAGTCACTTGATTTAAGTGAGAAAATTCACTCAATTTGGGAATGGCAGGTCACTTAAATTAAGTGACTGCATATTCTTAAATTAAGAAAACATTTTTCTCTGTGTAACGAAACGCTGGGAATCGAGGTTCTAATTTCTGAAAGTAGAACTGCGCGCAATTTCCAAGAGTTTACTGCAGTGTCGTAGTGAATTTTCGCATAATACTTTAGCATCTTTATGAGGTGAAAAAAATTTAAAACTTTCAGGATTTATTCATCGTAGAAAATTTTCTCTCAACTCGTTGTCGTTAGACTTTAGTGGTACTCCGTGAGCTGCTCACGATCAGCAGTTACACCGTGACACGCGTTCTCCACGACAATGGCACGTCCAGCCGTTTACCATAATGTCACATTGTTCCCGGGCATGGGAGTCCTTTCTTATTTCTCTTTTACGGGATTAAGTACACACCCACTATCTCTCCTATTTTGCTCCATATCATATGAGATATACATCGTTATAATAGTCTTTGGTTAACGGGATAATTATAAAGACAGGAAAATATTATATTTTACCAGTGTATTGCTGGGCTTTAATCGGTGTATTGAAGCTAATAGACATTGCCTCAATGCTAGTAACAACGATCAATGTTGTAACAGCACTTGAGAATTTTCAGTGATTGGACTATCTTTTCCTGATTCATTACATAATATGAGCGGTAGATTAGATACTTTATATTATTCATGTAAGTTTCTCAGGGATTTTTTTCTTAACTAATTATATTGGTAGTGGAGCTTATAGAGAAATTAATGAATTTTCACAGCTCAAGTTTATTTTTGTAATTTGTCTAGTAATCATGATTTTTCATAATGAAAAATAATCGTTGAATTAACATTTCTGTTTTCATTTTTTCAAGAATAATTCTTGAGTGATGTCACTCTTAGGATTCTCTATGGAAATCGATTGGAACAGGAAGAGCGTATCTCCTTTAGCCTCCGAAATATTCTCAAAAAACTGCACATAGAAAAAACTGAGCAGAGAATATGATTTTTCTGTTCATATTATATTCACTATGCAGTGCATAAAATATAAACTATTGTTTCTTGCATAAAGCATGCGCTATCAGCACAGAAAATATGCACTAATTGAGCATATTTTATGTTAAATTTTTAGCGCATGAAATATGCTCATAATGCGCATATTGTATGCGTTCTGGAAATGTATAGAATACGAAATTATAAGTAACATAAAATATGTTCAAGGCAAACATAAAGTATGCTGGAAAATGAATCATATTATACGCTCAATGGTTTGATTCTTCGGTCAGCATTTACAAATTAACGAATTTTACACGGTAAATAAGCGAGATAGAGCGAAATAGACATTGATATGGGATCAGTAGAGAGTTATTTCAGTTTTCCGCTGTTATCTCGGTAGATAAGCGAGATAGAGCGAAAAGGACAATAATATGGGATCCGGAGGGAGTCTCTCCAGTTTTTCGCAATTATCCCGGTGAATAAGTGAGATAGAGCGGAATGGACGTTAATTTGGGATCAGGAGGGATTTTCCAGATTTTGGTGATTATATCAATGGGCAAGTGAGATAGAGCGAAAGGGACGATAATATGGGATCAGTAGGGAGTTTCTAAATGAATTAATATCGTCCCGACCCCAAATTAACCTTCATTTCGCTCTATCTCACTTATTCGCTGAGATAATCACGAAAAACTGGGAAAAATTTCTGGTGATCCAATATAAATGTCCATTTTGTTTCATCTCGCTTATTTACCGAGATAATCGAGAAAAAACTGAGGAAACTCTATGGTGATCCCAAATAAACATCTATCTCACTTATTTACCGAGACGAAACCGATGGCGCGCTACAGCGCGCCCATTAGGTATCTTTAGTATAGTATATTACGCGTACTATATATACTACTCATAATTTAACTGACCAATGAGGAAGAGGACTTCACTTTATTCGTAATAACTTTTGATACATCGATTGTTTGCGGTCTTGTTCCTTTTTATGAAGAATAATCGCGAAAAACTGAGAAAACTTTTTCCTGACTCCATATTATGTCTATTTCGCTCTATCTCGCTTATTTACCGAGATAATCGAGAAAAACTGAAAGAAATCCGCGGATACTGGATATCCCGAATCGTTGCGGCTTCTGGCCCTTCAGGATCCCCCATCATCGTATGTTTCACTCAATTCTTTGCGAAATTAGAAGGAAAACCCCGTATTCCCTCGGGAAATGGGTGAAAAATGAGTATGAAGGAATATTCGAAGGAAATCAGCCATCATGAAAATCCCGATTTTCGAATCTTCATAACTTTTTTTCTGTGGCGTATTTCCTGATGAAATTTCACAGTGACACTGCCTAGGTCGTCCTGAAAGAGCCTGCAAAATTTCATAACAGTATCGCAAACGATTCTGAAGATTCGATAGAGCGGAAATGGTCATTTTCATAGAGCAAAGGCCGTTGCCTCTGGATTTGGCCTGAAAATTCCGCGAACACTGAATATCTCGAATCGTTGCGGCTTTTGGCCCTTCAGGATCCCCCATCATCGTGCGTTTCACTCAATTCTTTGCGAAATTTCAAGGAAAACCCCGTATTCCCTCGGGAAATGGGTGAAAAATGAGTATGAAGGAATATTCGAAGGAAATCAGCCATCATGAAAATCCCGATTTTCGAATCTTCATAACTTTTTTTCTGTGGCGTATTTCCTGATGAAATTTCACAGTGACACTGCCTAGGTCGTCCTGAAAGAGCCTGCAAAATTTCATAACAGTATCGCAAACGATTCTGAAGATTCGATAGAGCGGAAATGGTCATTTTCATAGAGCAAAGGCCGTTGCCTCTGGATTTGGCCTGAAAATTCCGCGAACACTGAATATCTCGAATCGTTGCGGCTTTTGGCCCTTCAGGATCCCCCATCATCGTGCGTTTCACTCAATTCTTTGCGAAATTTCAAGGAAAACCCCGTATTCCCTCGGAAAATGGGTGAAAAATGAGGATGAAGGAATATTCGAAGGACATCAGCCATCATGAAAATCCCGATTTTCAAATCTTCATAACTTTTTTTCTGTGGCGTATTTCCTGATGAAATTTTACAGTGACACTGCCTAGGTCATCAGGAAGTAGCCTGCAAAATTCCACAACAGTATCGCGAATGGTTCAGCGAATTTGATAGAGCAGACATTGACAATTTTACTGATCCCATATTAACGTCCATTTCGCTCTATCTCGCTTATTTACCGAGATAATCGCGACAAACTGGAAATACTCCTTTCCTGATCCCAAATTAGTGCCTATTTCGCTCTATCTCGCTTATTTACCGAGATAATCGCGAAAAACTGGAATTTTTTCTTCCTGACTCCATATTAACGTCTATTTCGCTCTATCTCACTTATTTACCGAGATAATTGAGAAAAACTGAAAAAATTCCGCGGATACTCGATATCTCGAATCGTTGCGGCATTTGGCCCTTCAGGATCCCCCATCATCGTGCGTTTCACTCAATTCTTTGCGAAATTTCAAGGAAATTCCCGTATTCCCTCGGGAAATGGGTGAAAAATGAGTATGAAGGAATATTCGAAGGAAATCAGCCATCATGAAAATCCCGATTTTCGAATCTTCATAACTTTTTTTCTGTGGCGTATTTCCTGATGAAATTTCACAGTGACACTGCCTAGGTCGTCCTGAAAGAGCCTGCAAAATTTCATAACAGTATCGCAAACGATTCTGAAGATTCGATAGAGCGGAAATGGTCATTTTCATAGAGCAAAGGCCGTTGCCTCTGGGTTTGGCCTGAAAATTCCGCGAACACTGAATATCTCGAATCGTTGCGGCTTTTGGCCCTTCAGGATCCCCCATCATCGTGCGTTTCACTCAATTCTTTGCGAAATTTCAAGGAAAACCCCGTATTCCCTCGGGAAATGGGTGAAAAATGAGGATGAAGGAATATTCGAAGGAAATCAACCATCATGAAAATCCCGATTTGCAAATCTTCATAACTTTTTTTCTGTGGCGTATTTCCTGATGAAATTTGACAGTGACACTGCCTAGGTCGTCAGGAAGTAGCCTGCAAAATTCCACAACAGTATCGCGAATGGTTCTGCGAACTCGATAGAGCAGACATTGACATTTTTACTGATCCCATATTAACGTCCATTTCGCTCTATCACGCTTATTTACCGAGATAATCGCGAAAAACTGAAAATACTTCTTTCCTGATCCCAAATTAGTGCCTATTTCGCTCTATCTCGCTTATTTACCGAGATAATCGAGAAAAACTGAAAAAATTCCGCGGATACGCGATATCTCGAATCGTTGCGGCTTTTGGCCCTTCAGGATCCCCCATCATCGTGCGTTTCACTCAATTCTTTGCGAAATTTCAAGGAAAACCCCGTATTCCCTCGGGAAATGGGTGAAAAATGAGTATAAAGGAATATTCGAAGGAAATCAGCCATCATGAAAATCCCGATTTTCGAATCTTCATAACTTTTTTTCTGTGGCGTATTTCCTGATGAAATTTCACAGTAACACTGCCTATGTCGTCCTGAAAGAGCCTGCAAAATTTCATAACAGTATCGCAAACGATTCTGAAGATTCGATAGAGCGGAAATGGTCATTTTCCCAGAGCAAAGGCCGTTGGCTCTGGGTTTGGCCTGAAAATTCCGCGAACACTGAATATCTCGAATCGTTGCGGCTATTGGCCCTTCAGGATCCCCCATCATCGTGCGTTTCACTCAATTCTTTGCGAAATTTCAAGGAAAACCCCGTATTCCCTCGGGAAATGGGTGAAAAATGAGTATGAAGGAATATTCGAAGGAAATCAGCCATCATGAAAATCCCGATTTTCAAATCTTCATAACTTTTTTTCTGTGGCGTATTTCCTGATGAAATTTTACAGTGACACTGCCTAGGTCATCAGGAAGTAGCCTGCAAAATTCCACAACAGTATCGCGAATGGTTTAGCGAATTCGATAGAGCAGACATTGACAATTTTACTGATCCCTTATTAACGTCCATTTCGCTCTATCTCGCTTATTTACCGAGATAATCGCGAAAAACTGAAAATACTCCTTTCCTGATCCCAAATTAGTGCCTATTTCGCTCTATCTCGCTTATTTACCGAGATAATCGCGAAAAACTGGAATTTTTTCTTCCTGACTCCATATTAACGTCTATTTCGCTCTATCTCGCTTATTTACCGAGATAATTGAGAAAAACTGAAAAAATTCCGCGGATACTCGATATCTCGAATCGTTGCGGCTTTTGGCCCTGCAGGATCCCCCATCATCGTGCGTTTCACTCAATTCTTTGCGAAATTTCAAGGAAATTCCCGTATTCCCTCGGGAAATGGGTGAAAAATGAGTATGAAGGAATATTCGAAGGAAATCAGCCATCATGAAAATCCCGATTTTCAAATCTTCATAACTTTTTTTCTGTGGCGTATTTCCTGATGAAATTTTACAGTGACACCGCCTAGGTCGTCAGGAAGTAGCCTGCCAAATTCCACAACAGTATCGCGAATGGTTCTGCGAATTCGATAGAGCAGCCATTGACATTTTCACTGATCCCATATTAACGTCCATTTCGCTCTATCTCGCTTATTTACCGAGATAACCGCGAAAAACTGAAAATACGTCTCTCCTGATCCCAAATTAGTGCCTGTTTCGCTCTATCTCGCTTATTTACCGAGATAATCGCGAAAAACTGAAAAAACTTTTTTTTGACTCCATATTAATGTCTATTCCGCTCTATCTCGCTTATGTACCGAGATCATCGCGGAAAACTGGAAAAAAATTTTCCTGATTCCATATCCCAGCGCGCCCGTTAGGTATTTTTAGTATAGTATATCACGCGTACTATACTACTCACAATTTAATTGACCAATGAGGAATGAGGACTTCACTTTAATCGTGACAACTTTCGATATATCGATTGTTTGCATTCTTGTTCCTTTTTATAGAGGATAATAGCGAAAATCAGCCCTACATGAGCAGCGACTACGCTAGGTCGTCTGCGCTCAAGGTTTTTTGTGTGTGACAGAGAAAGAATACATAGAGCATCAAATATGCTCTTCTAAGCGCGGAAATCATGCAGTCTTTTCAACATAAAATTGCTCCTATTAGTACATGTTTTATGCACAATAGTACATGTTTTATGCACAATAGTACATATTTTATGCACAATAGTACATATTTCATGTACAATAGTACATATTCTATTTCAAAGTCGAGTGCATAAAACATGCATAATTAGAGCATATTGTATGTCATAGGCCAGACCATATTGTATGAAATGCTCACTTCATTTTCTATGCTCAGCTTTTTCTGTGTGTAATTCCTTCCACTTCCAGGATATTAAAAAAAAAATTTGCACGAAAAATAGATTCATCCAGTTTTACCTCTTCACTACTAATTTAATAAATTGATTTTATGGGGATAAGATTCCAAAAACAATTGAGAATTCTGTTAAGAAAAAAATTTCCAATTACCTCAGACATTTTCTCTGCAGTTCTCCCTCCTCTCGTTTTCTGTTAATCAGAGTCGTGACTACCGTTGGTTCGCACGATAAATTAAATTTTTTACCATTCAAGGGTGGCACAGAAGGCAACGGTGGATTCCGATTGAGGAGAGAGAGGGGTTATAGACACGCGGTATACAATCCAACGTGTGCGATTAACTATTAACTGAGATCGTAGGTTAGTTGGGGTCCACACTCGTTTAACGCTTTTACCTCTGGCACTGGTTATGTTCGGGCAACCAAATAGGCACGCCAATGAGGAGACTCGCAGGTTCGAGTGCGTATCCTGCGACAGAAAAAAGTTAATTTCAACTGCACGTCAATTTTTTTTTTTTTAAATAAATAAAACGGTTCATTAAGGTAGTATCCCAGCGAACATGAGTACAGTTAACTCCTTATTTTCTTTGATGCTGTATCAAAGATGATATTTTCTTACATTTTTTTCTGAATTTTCTCATGACTAGACTTTGGGTGCGCGCACCTTTTTTGCATGGTGCTCTTGAAAATTTATATATATTTTTACACATATTTCTGAATTGACCGTCATTGAAATGAAGAAAAATGAATGTAATGCGCGTTTTCACGTACAAAAAGCAGCAATTTGCCCGTTTGAGGAAGAAATACGTTTTTTTTTAAATTAATTCATTTTAGAGGCAAAAAGGCGCAAGTCCTTTGCATTCAAGCCACTTTATTACTGAAGTCCTCAATAATATGATGAAAAGATAATAATAATGATAATTTGAGGGTTTTTTACCATTTTTTTTGTAATAAAAGGCAAAAAAAAATCGTTGCAAGCAACTTGTGTGCTTCGAGGGTTAAAATTGCTGGAAGTAGCGGTAATGAAGATGAAACGCTCTAAATAGGACAGAAATAACGGAATTATTTGAAAAAATCAAACTGTTGATCCATTATTCAAAAACAATTGGCGAAGTTGAAAATGTTTACTTGAAATTCTTTATTTTCATAAAGAATTTCAAGAGCTGCAAAAAGGATGAGGAGAAAAAAGGCGTATTTCCATTAGTTTCGAAGATATTAATCAGTAAATAGTAACAAAGAAATCAAAATGATACAGCTGCAAACTTCACAAAGCTGATCATTTGTTTAAGTAAAAAATCAAATATACAGAGTTGTATCAATACGATCCTTTTCGGTCGTAATATTTTGGGATTATTCGATATGAATGATTATTCGAAATTCACGTGGGAGAGTCGAATGACCTGAAAAATATTTTTAAAAAACAAAAAATGCAAGAAATATCAGATATCACCAAGGACCACGAACTCGTGCCAACCTGTCTGGAACGCCTTCAGAAAGAGGTAATAGGTTATAAAATCAATTCAGCATAGAAATAAATTAACACGCAGTCTATTCGAGCCCACGATAATAGTCTCACTGTTAATTCACACAAACTTTCTCATTGATTTAACAATTTTGCTAGTCATGGTATTGTGTGATATTTACGTCACTCTATTTTTATGACATTTGGCAACAAAATTCACTGGTCATAGACTGCAATCCATTATATTTAGAATTATTTCGCAGGCACTGAGGTGTTTGGAAGGATTCCCAAGCAAAGTAATCGATTTCAATGGAATTATTGAGATCTATGCACCTAAAACTGGAAATGTCAATGCTGAGACCGTCAGCAGACTCTTTGGACCTCAATCAATATCTTCAACTATCAGAGGATATGATTTTACATCAGGCCATGATTTTGATGGTAATATAGGGGAGAGTGGGGCAAAATGGACACTGTTATGAAGCGCTTAGAGATGGATTTTTTTTGATGATTTTATTGAAAAGCCGAGAAAATTTTAGCCGGAAAACAAGTCTCCGATGCATTTTTTTAGATTTTTTTGAAATTTCGATGTTTTTCAGCATTTTTGAAGGGTCAGCCTTTCCTTTCTCGAAAATCCTCCGTTTTTTGCAAATATCTCTGGTTTCATTGGTCGTAGCAATTCGGGGCTGGTCTCCAATGAAAGGTGAGCTCATTTCCCATCGATTTATGGGGTTTCGAATCCGAAAATATCAATTTTTGGATTAGTTATAGTCCAAAAATGGTTTCACAAAACTGTTTCACAAAAATGCCCATAAATACCTTGAAAATCGATATTTTTTAATTGAAAACCCTATGAATCGATGGCTAATGATCTCACCTTTCACCTCGATTTGTAATTTTCACTCTACGGCAAATAGAACCGAAGATATTGACAAAAAACTGAAAATTTTCAAAGAAAAGGGAGGCTTTCACTCTTCTAAAAGCTCAAATAAGTCAAAATCTCCAAAAATTCGAAAAAATTAATTCCGGCACTTGTTTCCCGCCCATTATTTCCTCAGCTTTCCAATGGAATCATTAAAAACAATCTACAGCCAATATTTCTATTAATTTCAAAAGTTTTTCATAATATTTGCCTGAAAATTTAGATGTGTCCATTTTACCCCTGATGTCCATTTTGCCCCACATTCCCCTATGCTTTGGAAGTATTACACGCATTCGTACTCAAATCAATTTTCTTTAAATAAGAAATATGATAAATGCGCAATTCATCATCAATAAGTTCAGTTTGGTGTCATTTATTTTTTTCTTGATCAAGAGCGGGTGAAAAGAGTCAAGTAAAGGATGGATCTCCATTAGTTTCTCAGATATTTTCGAAAAACGAGTGCGAAAAATGGAGTTATTCTGTTTTATCTCGTCGTTAATAATTTTTTTTTTCAAATATGTTTTTTTTTCTGCTGAGAACTCTAGAAAGCCCAAAAAGGCGTATTTTCATTAGTTTTCGAGATATTCTCAAAAAAATAGGATTTTTTCGAAAAAAACAGTTCCGAAGAAAAATCCTCATTCATTTCACGCTGCAGGTCCATTTTGCCCTGTCTCCCCTAATATTATTTGAAAGAACATTTCATGTGAATTATATAATCAGCCTACAGTATTATCCGAACTCATATATAATTTGCCATTTGCTCTTGAAAATTATCTTGAAATTACTGTAGTGATTTTAAAATATTGTGAAATAAATTCACTCATTTGACATCTTTGTTAAATATCTTCAAGTTTTCATTTTATTGCATGACAAAAGTATGCAAGTTGAGCAGCGATGAAATATGAAAGGAATCACGCGTCATCGCGTGATTGACAAGAGACATATTTCAACACTGAAATTATTCCAAAAATCAAAATCATTTATTTTAAGATCAATGCCACTCAGTTGTTCCAAATTTTTATTGGAATATAGGAGACGGGGTGAAAATTGACCACTTGTGCACAAATGACGAGATTTTATCTTTAACGTGAATCCCTCCAGAGAAAAAAATCGAAAAATTATCCAACACGTTGGAGTATTTTTCCAAATTTTCCGATCTTTTTTTTGTATATACCAACAAGACTAACAACAATAATAATGCCAATGATAATAACAATGAAAATAGCGAAAACAAAAATTATTTTTTGCCTATATGCATGGCTTCTCAGCCTTATACATTTTTACCGCCATTTGGGTCTATTTAGTCCTCTCCTTCGTAAGAAGCACTATTGCAATAGCAACATTGTTAAAAATTTCTGTCTGAATTTTTAGTTAAATCACTACTGAAATTTCAGATAATTATGTCATTGAAAAATGAACAAATGATCGATTTTAAAATAATTTCACGCCTGAATATGAATAAAATTTGTAAATTTCGGTTCAATTGTTTCTTGAAAATTTAGAAAAAATCGGAAAAATTCAAGAAAAAATTGAAAATTCAAGTCATTTTAACCCTAAATATTCATGTTCAGTTGAAAATTCAAGTGAGTTGTAGAATTTTCGTCTCAATTCTACTTGTAACTCATAAATTCCTCTGAATTTCATCGGAAACTCACAGATTTCATAAGCATTCTCCCATTAAAAAACATTCAGTACCACGTTTATTAAAATATTTCATCGAATTTTCTATGAAAATCTCAATTTTTTTCCTAACAGTGAACTTTTTACCAGACGAAATGAGCCTTGAATCACTTTCTTTCTCTAAATTCAGGAAAAGTTGGAAAATCACGATGTGATTCGGCATCGCTGACAAGCTATTGCACCCTATCGAACTACGAACGTGGTAGAAATCGTCACGGAATATGCAAACGGCGTTGCTACAAAATTCACAGATCCCATGGTGCTCTGACCCGTCGTCGTCCTGGGGCTCTCGCACAATTACTTGCATTCATCGCCAGCAAAGTAGCAGTATGCACGAAAAATATGTTGATCATTCCTTCACTTTACATCGTAGGACGAATAATTCCAATGTTATTCCAAAGGTCAGTTCTTCAATTAATCATGTTCCAAATACTTCAATCATTACTCCGAAAATTTGCTAATAATATCGAGTAATTTACATTATATAAAACATCAAAACTAAAATGCATTCGTTTCACTCTTCGAATTGCATTTTTTGAACTTCACTCCTTTACATTTTGGACTATTTTGAATTGTATTATGATGAAATCTCGGATATAACGATTACATAGCTTCCATTCGGAAGGAAAAAGAATAGAAATTGCTTTTAAGCAAAAGTACTTTCTCCATTTTACATGAAACATTGTATCTAAACTCTCACTACTCAGAAACGAGATGAAATAATGATAGTCAAATAGGGGAAATTAGGACAAAATAGGCATGCAGCACAAGATGATTCAAAATTTTTTGCGACAGCGAAAGCTTTCACCGAAAAATTTGCAAAAACTCTTCAATAATGAAGTACACAGAGAACAATGTTTTCTTAATTTAAGAATGACAGGTCACTTAAATTAAGTGACTTTTGTCACTTAAATCAAGTGACTTTTTCTTTCTTAATTTAAGAAAGTAAAACTCACTTAAATTAAGTGACTTTTCTCACTTAAATCAAGTGACTTTTCTCACTTAAATCAAGTAACTTTTCCCACTTAAATCAAGTAACTTTTTCTTTCTTAATTTAAGAAAGTAAAAGTCACTTACATTAAGTGACTTTTCTCACTTAAATCAAGTGACTTTTTTTTCTTAATTTAAGAAAGTAAAACTCACTTGAATTAAGTGACTTTTCTCACTTAAATCAAGTGACTTTTCTCACTTAAATCAAGTAACTTTTCCCATTTGAATCAAGTAACTTTTTCTTTCTTAATTTAAGAAAGTAAAACTCACTTAAATTAAGTGACTTTTCTCACTTAAATCAAGTAACTTTTTCTTTCTTAATTTAAGAAAGTAAAACTCACTTAAATTAAGTGACTTTTCTCACTTAAATCAAGTAACTTTTTCTTTCTTAATTTAAGAAAGTAAAAGTCACTTACATTAAGTGACTTTTCTCACTTAAATCAAGTAACTTTTCCCATTTAAATCAAGTAACTTTTTCTTTCTTAATTTAAGAAAGTAAAACTCACTTAAATCTCGTGACTTTCCTCACTTAAATCAAGTAACTTTTCCTTTCTTAATTTAAGAAAGTAAAACTCACTTAAATTAAGTGACTTTTTTCACTTAAATCAAGTGACTTTTCTCACTTAAATCAAGTCACTTTTCCCACTTAAATCAAGTAACTTTTTCTTTCTTAATTTGAAAAAGTAAAAGTCCCTTACATTAAGTGACTTTTCTCACTTAAATCAAGTGGCTTTTTCTTTCTTAATTTAAGAAAGTAAAACTCACTTAAATCAAGTGACTTTTCTCACTTAAATCAAGTAACTTTTCCCACTTAAATCAATTAACTTTTTCTTTCTTAACTTAAAAAAGTAAAACTCACTTAAATCAAGTGACTTTTTTTTCTTAATTTAAGTGACCTGCACATTCTTAAATTAAGAAAACATTTTTCTCTGTGTAATGTTGAACTATATTCTCAATTTTTCTGAAATTTTTCCACGAAGTCCTTTACTGTGGAAAAAATCTTGACTAATTTTGCTTCGGAGATTCATTTTGTCCTGGTCTCTCCCACTCTCAATATTGACCAATTTCAGAAGACGCAAATGGAAGAATGTACAGTGTGGTCCGTGTGCAGATTGGGGCAATTCACTGTCAACTTGTGTAACATCACTCAAAGAGGATAATACGACAGTTGGAAGCTTTATAAGCGTCATGAGGCCAGCAGCTGTACAACTAATATCTGACACTACCATAGTAATTATTTTTCATCTCTTTCATTTTTGTTAGGATAATAGTGAAAAATAATAATAGCAAGTATGAATTATAAAATTAATGATTTCACGGATTTCAGTTGAAACGATGGTTACAAGCATTGGCTACCAGTTCTTGTCAGTCCAGTGTTGAGCTCACAAATGCAACTCGAAACACCGAGACCATCGACTGTTGGGCTTATGAACTCTTCTTCCACCTCAAGTACCTTCAGGTCAATCGTGCTCGTGATGCCGACAAAGTAATGAATAATTTTTTTTTTTGTTACTCTTTTTCCTCCTCTTTCTCATTTCACTTCTTTTAACTGAAGTAGGGTCAATGGTTAATGGTAATTCTTGACTCTTGAAGGTAGCCCATGGTTCTGAAATAAATGATGACGTGACGCATATGAACCTATGGCACAGAATGGTCCAGCTTCGGGATAATTATATCATTTTGTATGAAATCTTATTTACTGATCCGAAAATTCGAAAATTGGCTGATAATGTCAAGTGAAAAACATCATCATCTCAAACAAAATTGAGATAATTTGATAGTGAAGAGGTAAAAAAGTTATCTTTTTGAGAATATCTCGTAAATTGATGGAGATATGGTTATTTTATTCTACCCCTTTCTTTAAGTTTGCAAAATTTCAACTACCTGGCTCATTTAATTTTCGAATCTTATTCTGTTTTACCCTTTCACTCCTGACTTTGATTTTTTGAATTTTTTAAAATCACCTTCAATATTAATAATTTTTGTAATTTTTCCTGAAATTATTTTTTCACTATTTTTGTTTTTAGATGTTTTCTTTGATTTTTTAATAATAATAATATGAAATAAAATACGAGTACTCTTATTCTTCAAGGATCTTCTCAATTTTTTGTTGTGCAGTGAATAAACTGTTGACGGAAGTTAAGGCCTTTGATCTAGCCTGCGTGTTAATTACCGGAACTAAGCTCAAAGATTTAAAATCGTCTATTGAAGCAATTTTTTCCTTCTTACGATCCTGCCACTTGCTCAGCCCAAGGCGGGTTCTCTGTAGGCCATTATTAAACTCTGAATGATGACAGAGCACGACACAAAGGTCAACAACTTTTTTTTTTTTGTGTACTAAAGAATTTTGTGATTTGAAAGCACTGGCTGGAGTTAGAACCGCACCAGAACTTTTATCGTGAGTGAAAGGTCATAAAGATCATACGATTCTACAAAAGCACATTAAACAATACAATATCCAAGAAAAGCAAGTAATTCTCAACACTGAATCATTGTATTCCTTACATTTTGTATCTAACATTAGGTCATTTCGCAGTTGTATTACGACAGAGTGACTCTCTATTTCTTCGATACAGAATGTTCATTTACTTTATTTTTCATTCATTCTCGAGCACATTAATATAATCTTAAACATAGACAATGCTTAGAGTCATCACAGTGTAATATTAGAAATTCTAAAAAATTCTCCAATAGTGCCATATTGTTCCCAAAGACTTGATCAATGCCTGTACATTGATGATTTAATGAAAAATATCGAATGAGAACATTGTAACTATTATGCTACATTAGCAATGTTGAATCGATTTATTCTTCAAAATCTCTGACGTAATGAAAATTTATGTCTGCATTCCTCTGGGAACAAAAGATTGTTTAGTTGAGGTGGTATCCCAGAGTCAATAAAGCAAAGAGAAATGAAAATTTGTATATTAATTGTCAATTATTTGCTGATAATTCGGGAGAACGTGCTTCAATCCACTCGAAAAAATAATGAAACTTTTCGAAAATCATATTTTCAGGTGTACATAATTTTTTTTTTAATTTCAATTGTCTATAAGAATAGTGGCTAAGTTATGAACAACATCAAACTGTTGTCAAATCGTTTGACAATAGTTTTAAAGTCATTCGATGTTGTTGATGATTGTTCCAAAATCTCTATGGACAACTGGAATTCCAACAGAGAACAATCGAAATGACTCCGATATATAATTTTTTTTTTCTCGAATTTTTTAGTTAAAAAGCTGTTCTCTTTGCCAAGTTTTTAAATAATGGCTCAAATATGTGATTTTTTCAAAAATAATTTCGTTTTTTCAGTCCGATCTAAGGGATTTCATCCTTACCACTGCTACTTTCAGTAATTTTATTAATTCATATCTCCTAAATAATTTAGAAAAATGTAAAAAAATATCATCTTTGATGCGTTATCAAAAAAATAAGGGGCTAAGTGTACTCGAGTTTCCTGAGATACTACACAGAGAAAAATGTTTTCTTAATTTAAGAATGTGCAGTCACTTAATTTAAGAATGTGCAGCTCACTTAAATTAAGAAAGAAAAGTCACTTGATTTAAGTGAAAAAAACTCACTTGATTTAAGTGAGTTTTACTTTCTTAAATTAAGAAAGAAAAAGTCACTTGATTTAAGTGAGAAAAGGCACTTAATTTAAGTGAGAAAAGTCACTTGATTCAAGTGAGTTTCACTTTCTTAAATTAAGAAAGAAAAAGTCACTTGATTTAAGTGAGAAAAGTCACTTGATTTAAGTGAGAAAAGTCACTTAATTTAAGTGAGAAAAGTCACTTAATTCAATTGAGTTTCACTTTCTTAAAATAAGAAAGAAAAAGTCACTTGATTTAAGTGATAAAAGTCACTTAATTTAAGTGACTTTTACTTTCTTAAATTAAGGAAAAAATAGTTACTTGATTTAAGCGAGAAAAGCCACTTGATTTAAGTTAGAAAAGTTACTTAATTTAAGAATAGCATGTCACTTAAATTAAGTGACTGCAAATTCTTAAATTAAGATAAAATTTTTCTCTGTGTACCTTAACTTGTATTGTATTATCCGAAGAAGGTCAAAGGATACCAAAGCAATTTATAAACAATGTTTTTGCAAATTGCAACAGCATACATTCTCAGACACCTCGTTCATTGTGTAATCAACCTTTAAAAAAAAATATAAAAAAAAAAATTTTTTCACTCACTTTCTGTTTTCTGATTTAAAAAGACCTCTGCAAGTTCTTCCAGTTCTCCACACCCACGTTTTATTCTATTTCCTTTATCTATGGTTTCTCTCGTTTTGTTACGTGGTGGAATCGTTAAGGAGCGCCCAGAAGCCAGCTTGCAGTAGTGGCTAGCTTATAATGTCCCTAGTCAACATCGTTTCGAACAATATACCATGAGAAAGTCAATGTTATACCCTTTACATGTAGCTGAAGAAGAGAGAGAGAGGGAAGGAAGAACGACCATAAGAGCCCACACACGACGACATAATCGGTCAACATGTACCCTTGCAGAAAACCATTATGCGAGAATTTTCCATTTTTTCTTTTCTTTTATTTTCCTTTTGTCTGTCGTCTTTTATTCAGAATGTGAAGGAAGGGAAAAAATCAGTAGTAAAGAGATAAAACAGGACAAATCGAATTATCTTTGTCATCATTCTTAATAGAATATGTCAGAGATAAAAGAAAATACGCTCTTCTTGTTTCTATCTTTTTTTCTTCGTCAATTTCAAGAGCTACAAAGGAAGATTGGAGCAAAAAGGGCGTATCTTCATTAATTTCAGAATTATTAAACATACAATTTTACTTTTTTGTTGAAAATATATTGGCAAATAATGGATATATGCCCTTTTTACTCTGACCTTTTCTTGTAGCATTTGAAACTTTCTACGAAAAAAAGATTAGGATGAAAAGGGCGTATCTCCCTTATTTTTGAAAGCATTCTTAAAAAAGGTGAAAAAAAAAAAAATGTGAACTTCATTCAACTTTGAGAACTCAAATTAATTTTCCATTACAATCAATCAAAATTGATACAGCATTGTCCTTCCATTTGGCGGTCGTTGGTCGTTCAATAACACTTTAAATAAAAATGTGAATGCTTTTTTTTTTTCTGGCGCCACTGCATCAGCAAGCTGTGATCCAAATTTGTACCACTGCATCACGATGATCGAATGATAAATGCATTTATACAGAACATCAATTCACATGGTAACTTCACGGAGAAGAAAAAAAAACAGGAGGGAATAAAATGTGTGTATACATATTGTAACGTCAAGTGTTGTTGAGTCGATGTAAATATCGCCGCCTACAATGCTTGGGCTTTACATGCATAAAGGAGGCCTCCATGCAGTGACTGAGGAGGTCATGTTAATGTCGTATCACATTTATTCCACCCTTTGTGCATATTATTAACGGGAATTATTGATTTATTATTGATGGAGGGAGAGCCTTTTGCAATTGACAAAATAAAATTTTATGTTAAAATAATGGCAGCATTCTAAGTTCTCTTGTAAATATCGTTGCCTCAGAGTTAAAGGGGCGTAAGTGCCATTTTTCCCGATTTTTTTTTCTTCAAAATAACAAAAAGGCGTATTTCCACTATTATTGCTCCAATAAGCTTTCCAAGGCTTTTTACGGAATATCAGTAAAAAAAAATGACAAATAATAACATATAGGCATAAGTACCATTGACTAATAACAAAGGGGCGTAAGTGCCAAAAGTTACATAAAAAATCCTAAAAACAGAAGGGCGTAACTCTAAACATTCTCATGAGATAAAAAAATTATAGAAACAAAGAGGACTAAGTGCGGAAATACGTCCTTTTCACTTTAACTTTGACTATTATATAGCATTAAAAAAGAAAATAACAAAAGGGAGTAAGTGCGGAGATACGTCCCTTTCATTTTAGAATTGGTAGTTACGCCATTTTGTTATTTCAATTTTCAGCTATCTAAATGATGTTCCAGAGGCCATAAAAAATATTTTGGAGTGATAAGTGGACATACGCCCCTTTCACACCAGAATTTCGTGTTTTTGGCACTTACGCCCCTTTAACTCTAAGGCGACGATATGATCTTAAG
Organism: Aleiodes alternator; assembly: GCA_963921955.1. Taxonomy (NCBI): domain Eukaryota; kingdom Metazoa; phylum Arthropoda; class Insecta; order Hymenoptera; family Braconidae; genus Aleiodes; species Aleiodes alternator. The sequence continues at coordinate 827,496 of OY998097.1, forward strand.
GTAGTATCTCAGGGAGCTGCAGTACAGTTAACCCCTTGATTTTTTGATGCTACATCAAAGATGTTGCTTTTTAACATTTTTCTGAATATTTTCATAATTTTTATTCGTATAGTTTATGAGATATGAATTATCAAAGTTAATGAAAATAACTGTAGTGAAGATTGAACGCCTTGAATCAAATAGAACTAACGAAATTACACGAAAACCATATAGTTAATCTCATTGTTGAAAAGCTATTGGTGGAGAGAATAGCCTAGTAACTAAATAATAGAAGAAAAAAAAAATTAATTCACTACATAATGATTGATAATGAGTAATGTAAAGAAAATTCGAGAAACACAAAAAAAAGTCATATTCACCCGCTGAAAATATGAGTTTCGAATGATTTCATCACTTTTTGCAGGCTACACAGAGAAGAATGTTTTCTTAATTTTAGAATGTGCAGTCACTTAATTTAAGAATGTGCAGGTCACTTAAATTAAGAAAGAAAAGTCACTTGATTTAAGTGAGAAAACTCACTCCATTTAAGTGAGTTTTACTTTCTTAAATTAAGAAAGAAAAAGTCACTTAATTCGAGTGAGAAAAGTCACTTAATTTAAGTGACTTTTACTTTCTCAAATTAAGAAAGAAAAAGTTACTTGATTTAAGTAAGAAAAGTCCCTTGATTTAAGTGAGAAAAGTCACTTAATTTAAGTGAGTCTTACTTTCTTAAATTAGGAAAGAAAAAGTCACTTGATTTAAGTGACAAAAGTCACTTAATTCAAGTGACCTGTCATTCTTAAATTAAGTGACTACACATTCTTAAATTAAGAAAACATTTTTCTCTGACTAACTAACCTCTTAAAATTCTCGTTTTTTTTCTGTTTTACTGACTGTTCTTTGGAAGACTCCCTTAAATAATTCAGTAGTGAAAATCTAAAACAGGATAAATTGTTTTTTCGTCATTTTATTAGAAAATTTCTCGGAAGCTGAGCAAGATGGAGTGATTTTGCTTTAGTCCCGACTCATAGCTCTTCGAATTCCCCCCGAAAAAAATGAAAAGAAAATTGCGCTATCTCGCTCATTTTCTGAGATATTTTTAGAAAAATGTCGAAAAAAGGATTTATCCTGCTCAACCACTTCGCTACTGGATTCATTTATTTGTCAAGAATGTCTCGGAAACTAAGCGAGATAGTGTGATATTTGTGGAATTTTTTTTTTCTAGCTCTTGAAATTTCCTACAGAAAAGATCAAGGTCAAAAGAGCGTATCTTCATTAGTTTCCAAGATATTCTTAATAAAAATATTGAAGAAAAAATTCAATCGAAACAAATCAAAATTTTATCGATTATAATTTGTACATTTGCTTTAATGTCCCTAGGCCATTTTCTGTGATGTATCATATATTCGTTGTTGATGAATAGAAAAGAAAGAAAGATTTGAGAGAGAAAAATAAATAAAAAATTATAAATTAGCATAGGTAGTAGCCAAAGGGCAGAGTGTGTTGCTTTGATTTATCTGTTCGACGACGGAATTCCATTATAATCGTTAGTGTTTATATGAACATTCATACAAGCGTTGAGTTGTTGAACTGTTGATTTTACCGTTAAAACATTAACTTGTGTTAAAATGAAAAAATTATCATTCACCACCATATGATATCTCTCAACTTATCATAATAACAGGGAAGAAACAAAAAAAAATCAACAAAAATATTGAAGAATTGCTTTCATTACGATGAAAATTACGTAATTTCTCTTTTTTTCATCATTTCTGTCGTCTCAAACATGATAATTCAAAATGAAAGTACTTACTTGTGACACACTCTACCATTGGAATATAATAAACAAAACTCAACCGGGGTGAAAGTAGAGAGACTCGATGCGCAGTATTTGTTGCTTATGACACATCAACTGTCGACGATAGATTTTGCCAGTGCCAAATTTTTTAAAGGATTCTATTGAAATGAAGTGAAAAATATTTATAATGCATAACATACAGTGAAATTCCTCTATATTGGACTTGTACGCTTTTTTTTTCTCTGCTATGGAATATGATAACACCAACAACTACCCCGCATGAAAATTTATATATTACACGCATATATGTAACAATATAAAGAATAAATATGTCAAATATATTTCAAATCTATGCGCATATATGTGATGTATAAATGACATATATGTATTTTATATCTTAGAAATGTCATTTTTTGCCGCATTTATATATGTGCACATATAATCGATATATATTCTAGAGGAGAGAAGTTCGGAAAAAAATCGGAAATGCCCGAGTTGAATTCAAACGCATGGCTTTGGAATAAAATATTGAAAATATAAAATAATATTTAAAAATTCGGTGAATATATTTAATCGATTATATAGTTGAAAATACAATATTGAATATCCTTTTGACATATATGTCGCATATATTTTAAATATATGTGGCATATATGCAGCTGAACTTAGATAATTTTCATTTTTCCCTAGAGCATTGGAAATATATAGTGAATATAAGCATAAAATATTTAACATATAACAGGCATATATCGTGAAATATATTTGTGCATATAAAAATATATATATGCAGGAATATATGTCAATTATTACATTTTTTGCCGCTCATATATTTCGTATGATTTTTATATATGTAACATATATTTTCGTATATATATTTTTCTTGCGCGGGACAGCAAGAACGATGATGATGATGATAATAATAATATCAACAACAATAATGAGAATATAATAAAGAAAAATGACTCGTCCATTCAGAAGCATTCTCTATATTCGACACATTCTCTGGTCTCTGCTACATTCCACTAATGTTTCACATGTGTAGCTCTGTACAGTCAAATGTACAGAAAACATATACTTTAAAAATTTAGAAGCCCAATTTTTGCTCAACTAAATTCTTTCTTTCGATTGGTCTTCTTGGTGATCACATAAAAGCCCAGTGTGAGACACGATAGTCAAGGATTGAGCAAGAACTTAGTAAAATATAGAGGGAGGAACTGGTCCATGGTCTAGTCGATAACCGAAGAAAGGAATACAACAACGAAAATAATATAAAGGACACTTAAACATGGAGAGATTCTACTGTATTGTCATAAGTATAAGTGTCAGACACTGCGGAAGCGATAAATCGGAGGAAAGAGAGAGAAATACGTCAATGATTTTGATAGGTGTTTGGATGGAAGAACGAGCGAAAGACTTTATGCAATGGCCGTGACTGACCTAGCGCAATATCGTGCAGCTTCTTCTCCTTCTTCTTCCTTTTCTTCTCTCTACAATGCTATATCTTTTTTTCATATTATTTTTATTCCCATTCTTCTCATATCTACTCGACGGCGCCATGGGCTGTCGCAAGGTATAAGTAGAAAGTCCCCATGCGCCATAAGCCGTGGACCTGAGATATTATCTCATCGTTAATCATCCTTCGGAAGTGGAACGTGCGCATACGAAATTCGAGGGTCAGACCTGGTATTGGCAACTCAAATGAATTCAATAGTGAAGAGGTCGAAATTGCTTTTCTTTTTGTTTTGCTCCAATTTAGCAATTGGTTTTTGCGGAAAATTCGATGAAATTTTACATTCTGTCATCTCCTTCGTCTATGCTACATAATGATAATCGATTTCCAATAACGGTGGAAAATCGACTATTTTATTTATCCTGTCACATATTTATTGACAAGAGTGATGAAAAAAATCATGAAAAGATTAAAAAAATACTGGAAAAAAAGAACTGGAGACTCGCGTGGTTATTCGTGATAATGCGAAATGATCAAAGGTCAGAGGAGTAAATCCTTGAGCAATTAAGGCGGCGCGCCGTTGCTCTGGCGTTGAAGATCATCAATTTTCCAAGAAGGGGCGGCAATTACCCGGCCCGCGGGGCATTAATTATGTCGCCTGGGATGAGCGTCCAAGTGAAGTCGTCGTACAATCATTGCACTACTAGTGCGTTTAAATTCATGAAAGACAAGCCAGAGATTACCAAACGCAGATGTACGATTTTTCCCGTAACTAAAACGAACATGATAGAAAACATTTTACATTCAGAGAAATCTCTTACTTTAATCAAATGGAGTTCATCTGCATTAAATAAGGATTTACTCTTCGCATTGAATAATTGCTTTATTGCAGTTTTTTTTTTATTTCTGTTCCTTGTTCCATTCAATTAAAAGGGCAATTCGTGAAAAAACGGTAAAATGGAAATTTTGATAAAATAGCTTGAGATGAAATTTCTTCAATGATGCCTTCGAAAAGCTGAAAAAATTTCTACTAGTTGATCTGTTTGAAGTTCGAGATTCAGTAAATTCAACAACTTTTTCAATTATTCCAAAGAAAATATTTGATAAAGACCAATGGAACGAACTCCTGATACCTTTCACCATGTTTTTTCCTCAGTGTGCCAAATTAGGATTTCTTCAAATGAAAAATGCTGATTTTCTTCTCTCAATTTCACCTGACTTATACATCACATATAATTCAAATTAACAAAAAAAATAAGCAGCATATAAAATGACATATATATCGATTGTATGTGTACATATATAAATGTGGCAAAAAATGACATTTCCAAAATATAAAATGCATATATGTCATTTATATATCACATATATGCGCATATATGTGAAATATATTTGACATATTCATTCTTTATATTTTTACATATATGCGTGTACATATATAAATTTTCATGCGGATGGAGGATGAAAAGCGGCGTAAGGGCGGAGATACGTCCCTTTCACCTCAACATTAGCAATTAAATCACGTTATTCTAATTTTTATAAAAATTAGTTACGTTATTTTAACAAAATAACGTAATTGTCCAAATAATACGGAAGAACATGTCAAGGACATCATGAAAATCATTTCAGTGTAATTTTGGGAGATACACAGAGAAAAATGTTTTCTTAATTCAAGAATGAGCAATCACTTCATTTAAGAATGTGCAGGTCACTTAAATTAAGAAAGAAAACTCACTTGATTTAAGTGAGAAAAGTCACTTAATTTAAGTGAGAAAAATTACTTAATTTAAGTGACTTTTACTTTCTTCAATTAAGAAAGAAATAGTTACTTGATTTAAGTGAGAAAAGTCACTTGATTTAAATGAGAAAAGTCACTTAATTTAAGTGACTTTTACGTTCTTAAATTAAGGAAGAAAAAGTCACTCGATTTAAGTGAGAAAAATCACTTAATTTAAGTGACTTTTACTTTCTTAAATTAAGAAAGAAATAGTTACTTGATTTAAGTGAGAAAAGTCACTTGATTGAAGTGAGAAAAGTCACTTCATTTAAGAATGGCAGGTCACTTAAATTAAGTGACTGCACATTCTTAAATTAAGAAAACATTTTCCTCTGTGTAAGCTTCTGTCACTCTAGAAGCGAGCGTTTTTGGACCTTACGCCACTTTCTTTCCGAGGCGGCAAAATAAATATCATTAACTGAGTAAAGAATTAAAGATGAGACTTCAAATATAAATTCACTTCTTAATTGTAAATCGGTAACACGCGCTACCGCTTCACCTTCCACGAATTCATGGTCTAAAGATAAATAGTTACTGCGTTTCTCTTAGGCTTTTCTCGTGTATAAAAGGTAGCCCTGAGAGGGACGTTAATGAGTATGCAACAAGCTTCTTAACTTCATCCACGATCTCTAGAAAACGAATAGTCAGTGTATATTTTTTCATTCTCTGGCTTAGCGTTTTATTCTAAAATATTTTTTCTTCACTATTTTTTTCCTAATTAAGATGTAGCCAGGTTGTCCATTACGTAAAATTCTCATCTTGATTTACCGTTCACGTTCCTACGATTGGCCTCCACGTTGTCCATTTCTCCTTTACTCAGTATCCCAAGTGAATTAGAGTCAAGGAGGATACGATTTTGTCCCTATATTCTATCTTCATTCTAAAAGTTCCTCTTCACTGGCGGTCGTCGTCCGATTCGATGCACAACGTTGACTATACAACTGCGCGAATGCCAGTTTAAAAGGAAATGTAAAAAAAATGTAAATAAAAACAAAATAAAGAAAGAAGGGAAAAGTTTATTTGCGCAGAATGCAATGCAAATTTTATACGAATCGGTTACGGACGCTTTCTGCGCACAAGACTCCTCGAATGTTAACCCTCCTTTGGAAAAGTACGTCCTATTGGCATTTGAATATCTTTTGATAGCCAACACGCCGAGACAACCAAGGTCGAAAGGGCGTACTATGTATTTGGTTCCGTGTGTCGTGAATTCTTTGAACGTTTCCAATTTCAAACGGATGGAATTTCTTTCTCTTCAACCTCTGAGAATGTCAAATGAATTCAATGATAATTTTTTTTTTTCCTTCAGTTTACTTTTCCTTTCCTTAAATGCAATTCAACTAATTAAAGGGAGAGAATGAAGGGGAGATTTTCAGAGAGACTCCATTAATTAACTAAGCTTCACGATATCAAGTGGTCATCATGGGATTTTGTTGATTAAGGTAGTAGCGAAGAGAACAGGATAAGTTGAATTTTTTTCTCTAATTATTTTTTTGAGAATATCTCGGAAAATAAGAAAGATAGAATGATTTTTGCCGCATCCTTTTGAAAAAACTCTTAAAATTTTCGAAAATCATGATTAAGGCAAAAAGGCGTATCCCCATTATTTTTCGAGATATTATCAAAGAAGTAGTCAAAAAGAAATACGGTATTTTTCATCAATTTGGAAGTATCCTGAATTTTCACAAGAATTATCTTTAAAATCATTTAGAATAACAGAATAACTTCATTTTTTCTGTTGGAATTATGACGGAAATGGAAATACACCCTTTTTGCCCTACTTCTTTTTGTTAACTCTCGCAATTCTTTGTAAAAAAAAAGCATTAAAAACAAATGGCGAAATTTAAGGATGTACAGTCACTTAATTCAAGAACGTGCTTTTTTCAATTCAACGTAAAAGAATGGAACGCAAGAATCATTGATTCATTTCCTGGTGGATAAATATTGTTGATGAAAACCATTAGAGACAATATCAAAGTGCAATTTTCCTCCGAAATCCATTCTCTCTGATGATTTATCTATACATATATTTCTTAGATAAATAATAATCATTTATTGTGGCTCCTATTAGTACATTATGTGAGAAATTTATTTCACTCGTAAACACTCATCACAATCTTCGTGCACCAAATTATATAACATTATATAACACTTCAAATATCTTCAACTGCGAAGAAATTCAAGGAATTCAATTTTCTCACATTCTCGACTGCAAGAACAAAGTAAAGGCTTCAAGTGATGAGCGAACTGCTCATAATTTGAAAGCGAATAGAAACCGTACAGCAAATACTAATTCGTCACTTGTGTTAGTGAAATCTGTGTATGTACAAAGTTTGCAGAGTCCTCTGTTGGAAAGCATTTTCATGATTAAAAGTAAAGAGATAATTGTCTGATTCCACGTCTTTTGATCCACAGCGTTTGGTCCAGCGACAATTGATCCACGACATTTGATGGTTTTTTCTTTAATCCAGTGACAATTAATCAACATTTAATTCTTTTTTTTAATCGAGTGAAAATTGATCCTCAATATTTAATCCTTCATCTATTCTTCCAATTAAGTTGTTCGGAACACCATATTTGAAAAATTAAATCATGTTCACTTCATTAGGATACATTACAATTCATTGAGAACGATAATTTAGTGTTCAGTTACACAGTGATGAATTGAACAATACCCCATACTGTTGTTCATAAAAGATAAATATATACTGCCAAATCCCTTAATTTGAACCTCACAGTATACCACTAGTGAGGGAAATGAAACAGAAACAATGATGACAACACAATTATTCAGACGCAGACTGCACATATAGCGCCACGAAGAAAATAAGGAAAGAGAAATAGGAGTCAAAAACAAACGAATTTTCGGTATCAAATTTCGTGGTTCAATTGTCGCTGGATTAAAAAAAAAGGATCAAATGTCGTGGATTAATTGTCACTGGATTAAAGAAAAAAGGATCAAATGTCGTGGATCAATTGTCGCTGGACCAAACGCCGTGGATCAAAAGACGTGCCACCAATTGTCTTATTTTCTTGACTCTTTTCTTCATATACCCTTCTTATTCTTAGCCAGTTTTGTAGCACTTCAAATTCTCCACAAAGAAGGACGAGGATGAAAACTGCGTGTCTTGATTTCCGAGATATTTTATTGAAAAATATTGAAAAGAAAGTAGATTTATCCTATTGTACTTTGCTGCAGATTTCATTTTTGCCCATTAGAGGGAATACGACATCATAGACCGACACCATGCTACTTTTTTTTTCTAACAAGGTTTATTTTTAGAATAGGTTACAGTATTTACAAGTATATACAGGATGTCTTAATTAGAATGAACATGTTTGAAACAAAATAATTTCTGAAACTCTGAATGTACAGATCTGTGTGAAGATAGGGCAGTTCTGATCGAAGAAATGGTTTTCAGAGGGCCTTTCCATTTCGAACCACTTTCTCTCAAAAAAGCCAGATAGTCAATCGTTAGCAACCCCAAACAATAGCAGTGTAAAAACATCTCAACCAACAACGCTAGAGTCTTAGCAATGCCTGTCGGGAGGCGACTTTTTTGTAAAATTGTAACTGTTATAAAATCTTTTGTTTATTGTGGATATTGTATCTCATAACTGTACACTGCCTTTTTAAATAAACACTTAAAAAAAAAAAAAATAGGGCAGTGCTGAGGCAATTTCTTTCAAACATCCTCAGATTTTCCATATGGGTTGCCCCGATATTCCATAAAATTGGGGTGCTATATGTTAATGATGGTCTGATGAGTAAGAGGTAGCAGATAACTTTGGCTCTTCTATTGATGTGTCTATTGTGAAATGAGTAGCTAAGTATTTGAATTTATTACCAGCTTTTTCTACTTGAAAATCAATATGGCTGACGCAACGGGGTAGGTAATGACACCACGCTAGTCTATCCATTTGAGTGTAATTTTTTAATTCTGTTCAAAACTCTGTTTGTTGTATTTAGACTGTGTCTTTTACTTATCTACCTTTTTTAACTAGTATGTTACATAACCAATGGCCGAATCTCGGCCAGCTGTATATAAAAAATGTATTCCTATAATGCACTCAAATAAATAAATAAAAGTTGTACTAGTCAGTGATTTTATGAATTAATTTCAGATTTCTTGAACATGTTCGACAGATTCAGAATGATTCCATCCATTCCAGAATAAAAAACACTATTCAGAAAACAAACAGAAAACAAAGAGAAAACAAAGAAGTCTGAAGGGCTTATATCGACGTCGAAGTAAGGACACTTCTATGTAGGCTTGCTGTCATCGAAGATAACTTACGACACTGAATGGGTAAATGGCTGTTAGAACGTAGACATGAAGATGGGCCTCCAATGCTATTCACTTGTTGCTGATTTAATAGATTCGTTCCGATAGCAGGCACGCGTGTCATTGTGCTTGGATGGTGATGTGTCATTGCCATCGTAACAAAAAGCAGTATCTGAGAAGGAAAAAAAAGGCAATGAAAAAGGCGAAAAAAAAAATATTGAAGAGTAAATGATAAAGGACAGAAGTCAATTGGTATGTTATAAAGGACATTTGAAAACAATAAAATCAGCTTAATTGGATGTGAATTGAATTAACAAAATCAACTTCCCACGAGTTGATGCCATTGGCCCCTTGGTGTGTATCTCTGTTCATTGAGCACGTCCTTTTCCTGTCCAGTCAACTTACACATACATCTTATCCCTGTAGATTGCATTCTCATTTCAGCCAATCTAAACTCGCCTCAGTCACAATTTTTCTCACAATTTTCTCTATCTTCTACAAGAGCAGCCAACATCACCATCTCCTCTGTGGCCCGAGTGTTAATGAAACGTCACTCGTCGCGTCACTTAGCGTCTCAGAGGTGGAACACACACCCAGCCAGTGCGAGACTAACCGTCTTGAGTTGTTTCAGTCTTTCTCTCTTTCTCTCACCCAGTCTGGAGGGAAAAGCCCAGATTGTGCACTACTCTTTGCCACTGCGCTATTTGGCGAAGGTCAGGGACTCCAAAAGCAAGTGACTGAAATAACTTGATTGTCTTGGGACACTGGGACGACGCAGATGCTTCATCATTATGATATAAACAAGAAGTCATTCACACAATTCATTGGAGATCGGGTTTTTTTTTCTTTCAAAATGGAATTATTATGATTTAAATTCTGAATGATTCATCATTTAACATGTAAGTATATGATTGATGAATAATTTCTATTAGTAGCGATTCAGTGACGCGGCAATATTGTGTATTTCATGAAGAATTATAATTTGAGGAAGTGACGAATGCTGCCGCTAGTTTTACGCAATGGAAATTCCAAGTCTTTGTGATTCTTTGCATTAGAAATCAGCTTTTCTTCCGATCTTTTATTGCAAATATCTCCTAAATCAATAGAGATTCGCCATTTAGGTTCTATGCTTTCTTGTAACTCAATATGGTTTTTTTAATATTTATCAAGAATTGTTGAAAGTACAAGGGTCAGAATTTTCAATTGAATTTGAAATGAAATGGAACAGAACCAGGTTGGTGGAATTAGTTATTTAAAAAATGAAGGACGTATGAGCGTTCTTCAGATATTGTCATACATACATGTACAGTCATACAGCAATATTTCTTTGAAAATCGTATTGACAATTGTTCGAAAACTCAGATACTTGAAAGTGGACGAAATGTGGATGGTGAAAAGGCGATGGAAAATGAATTGTTGAGAACCAGTAATTAATGCACTTGGAAAACCCTTTTATTAACAGGGAAAAACCAGTGGTCAAATGATGTTAAATACAAAGATCACTATATATAAAACACGTTGATTATCACTAATAGTTGAATGTTCTAATTGTTGAAAGACCGTTGATGAACCGCCTCAATTCCACCATTGGAATTGTGTCGTCGGGACTTCATCGAGCTTCCCATTAAATGTCCTTTTGGCTACTGACTCTTGGATCACAGTGGGTCCAAGAGAGAGAGAGGGGGGGGGGGGTAATTAGTTGCCTTATCGCTCTCATGGTATCAGGTCATCAAACCACCGATGATTGACGATTTCCCTCGAAATTGCCCCACTCAATTTCGAACAACAATCCCAAAATGAAAAATAGACTTCTTTTTGGAGAATTGCAAGAGCTACAAAGACGGATTTGGGGAAAATCATTTTATCTCACTTAGTTTCCAAGTTATTCTGAATCTTCACTATTGAATCGTGATCGAAATCTGTGCACATGACTTGCGAAAGGGACTACACTAAGATAGTAATGCCTGAATGATTTCATGAAAGAATGAAATTTGCCCATGAAAATGGTGTTAATTGAGTTGGCACTTGTGCATTATGCAGTTCAGAGTAAATGATGAATGCGTCGATTGAGCCTCGGGGGTCTGATGACCGATAACCCGATGTATCATCTTTCCCCTTTCGCATCGCAGTAAATTGGGCTAATGCAACCGTATCCATGCACTTTAAGTGCTGAAGGAGATGTAGGAGGGGGAATTGACGAAGCATACACACAAGTAGTCTCCATCGACAATTGCACGTATGAGCATGTGTATGTGTTTATGTCTTGTGAGGAGATGCTGCTTCACTTCCATTGAATGTTCTCACGGTCGAGTTTATGCGCACCGTTATGGACCCATGTTTAAGAACGATCGATTCAATGCGATTTATCCCTCCGATCACTACGTCCACATCTGTTCTCATATATTTCCGTGATACCAAATCCATGATACAATATACTTGACCCAATTGTTATCTTTCTCTCTCTCTCTTCTCATCATCTTCTTCATCTGTGCTTCAACGGAGGATTGAAAATCGCTGATTTCATATCTTCACACTGGTATATTTAACCGATGCTCAACTCACTCATTTCTTGTATTTTACAGTTAGATAAGCATCACCCATCAGGTATGTACGATCTTGAATTGAAGAGGAAGTTCAATCGAACAAAATCATAATCTCATCTGTTGCCATTAGTCCTTTGAACTTTACGGGAGTTGAAGGCTATCTAACTTTCTGTTATTCACTAGTTGCAAACGTTGAAACTAAATCACCTCAATAGTATTGAGAATTATTTTGATTGCACTGCTTGAGTAGTTAGTGGCGCGTGTCCACTGAAGAGTCCGATTGCACTATAGGTGGAGCATCTGCAGTTGAGGGGCATGCTGATGCTCGCATTTTTTCTTTCTTCATAGTTTCTTGGGACAGGCTTGATCAGGAAGAGATATTATGGGAAATCATAGGTCCCTTTGATTCGTTATTTCCACAATTTATTGGATTTCAAATGAATTTCTGGATTTTTTGGGAAAACAGATAGAAAAATTGCTTGAAATCAGCAAAAATATTTGGGGCAGGTTCTTTTTCAATGCTCTGAATAGAAATTGAGAAAACTTTCGGTAGGAAACCTATGGGAAAATTAATTCTTGATTATTTTTCTAAATTTGACTCCTACACAGAAAAAAATGTTTTCTTAATTTAAGAATGTGCAGTCACTTAATTCAAGAATGGCAGGTCACTTAAATTAAGTGACTTTTCTCACTTAAATCAAGTGATTTTTTCTTTCTTAATTTAAGAAAGTGAGACTCACTTAAATTAAGTGACTTTTTTCACTTAAATGAAGTGATTTTTCTCACTTAAATCAAGTAACTTTTTCTTTCTTAATTTAAGAAAGTAAAAGTCACTTAAATTAAGTAACTTTTCTCACTTAAATCAAGTGATTTTTTTTTCTTAATTTAAGAAAGTAAAACTCACTTAAATTAAGTGACTTTTCTCACTTAAAACAAGTGACTTTTTCTTTCTTAATTTAAGAAAGTAAAACTCACTTAAATTAAGTGGCTTTTCTCACTTTCATCAAGTGACTTTTCTCACTTAAATCAAGTGAGTTTTCTCACTTAAATCAAGTGACTTTTCTTTCTTAATTCAAGTGACCTGCACATTCTTAAATTAAGAAAACCTTTTTCTCTGTGTAGGGTGAAAGCTGATTCTTACAAGATAGCCCATAAATATCTGGAATATTGATCACTTTCTGTTCTAACTACTTGAGTCAATAGAAAAAGATCTCACCTTTTATTTAAGAGTCACCCCAAGTCATCTACGCCGAGAAAGTGACAAAAATCGAAAATGAAAAGCTTTAAACCCCTATTCATGTCCAAAAAAGTCGCATTTTCAAAAAAATAAATTCTGACATATGTTTTCTACTGAAAATTTTCTCAGATTTTCAATGAAATCCTTTTAAAAAATTTATCCCAAGCTGCTCTATTAGAATGTTCATTTGACTCTTCTTTCTCATTTATGTATATCAAATCATTCCATAAATCCAACAGAAATGAATGATCAAAGACATGAATTCAGACACCTGGAACTTGGATATTCGAGTACGAATAAAAATTTTTCAACTACTGAAAAATGAGACTGGAAGGCGGAGATTTTTGCACGAGCAGGTGAAGCCCAGTACTCGCATGTTTAGTGCATCTGGAATGCTGGCATGTGTATAGAACACCTGTCTCAGCTTACTCTTTCAAAACCCCTCTGAGAACAAAGAAATCTATCCCTATGTAATCAAACACCGAGGACTGTTAACAAAAAAGTTAACCCAACATAATTAAAAATTCCATTCGACATGGAAAATACACTTGTCCAAGATTATCAAGTTAAGTTAGTTCATCTGATTTTGAGTCATCGAATGATTTGCTTCAAAATTGGTGGAATAAGTCATTGTTCTATTTCTGATTGTTATGTGGAATTTGAAATTTTTCATCACATCGTTAATGAGATATTCAATTCCGAAGTTTCAACTTTTAACGCACAGAAAATAACAGAACCATAAAAATCAATCAAATCCGGTAGATTTTTTTGTTTTTTCTCAAAATCCAGTCGAATGTTCTCGACAGAAAAAATATACAGGGATTGTTTCAGCATTTTGGAAAAATGTGAAATTAGTGCAGATTTCTTCACCACAGATGTTCTTAATTTACACAGAGAAAAATGTTTTCGCAATTTAAGAATGTGCAGTCACTTAATTTAAGTGACCTGCCATTCTTAAAATAAGTGACATTTCTCACTTAAATCAAGTGACTTTTCTCACTTAAATCAAGTAACTATTTCTTTCTTAATTTAAGAAAGTAAAAGTCACTTAAATTAAGTGACTTTTCTCACTTAAATCAAGTGACTTTTTCTTTCTTAATTTAAGAAAGTAAACCTCACTTAAATCAAGTGACTTTTCTCACTTAAATCAAGTGACTTTTTCTTTCTTAATTTAAGAAAGTAAACCTCACTTAAATCAAGTGACTTTTCTCACTTAAATCAAGTGACTTTTTCTTTCTTAATTTAAGAAAGTAAGCCTCACTTAAATCAAGTGACTTTTCTCACTTAAATCAAGTGACTTTTTCTTTCTTAATTTAAGAAAGTAAACCTCACTTAAATCAAGTGACTTTTCTCACTTAAATCAAGTGACTTTTCTTTCTTAATTTAAGTGACCTGTACATTCTCAAATTAAATGACTGCACATTCTTAAATTAAGAAAACATTTTTCTCTGTCTACTCTACCGATTGACTTTTTCGAAAATATCTCAGAAACTAAGCTAAATAGGGCGATTTTTAACCAATCCTTCTCCGTAGCTCGTGAAATTCTTGATAGAAAAGGTTTAGTGCAAAAGGGCGTAACTCCATTAGTTTCCGAGATATTCTTTTGGAAATGATCAAAAAGATAAGTCAAGTTGTTTTACCTCTTCTCAACTGAATTTTTTCTTACCATTGTGAGTATTCACCTGGCAAACCTTCGCCCGCAGCTTACCTCGGCTATATCGCATCAGCCATAAAGCTCCAATGTCTACGTCTATACCATAAAAACATATATACATATATAAACGCACCCTGGAGTCTTGGCACTTTATATCGCCGTATGGCATCGACAATTTTTCCAGACACTTGAACGTCGTCTACGTCGCTGGACCGATCTTGTGCGTTAATTACAACCACCGAGTAATACTTTTATCTCAACTTTTTTTTAAAATAAAGTAAAAATAAAAAATATATAAAAGGGGAGAGGCAATAGGGTACCCAAACGATTTACAACACAGTCTCGAAGGCTATTTGTGAATTAATAGGCGGCGAATTGAAAAAAAAAATAAGTAAAAGAAAAATTTTCCACTGTTTGAAGTTACTACGAAATCGTTTCTCCAATCAAATTGCAATTATCATTCCACTCTAGAAAATAATACACAATGTTTTAAAGTAGAGTATAATCGTTTTGTCTCACTTGGTAATATTTAACTTGTGGTATTTCATTTATTTTGCATGCAATGAGCAGAGAGCAAGAGAAAGAGAGAGAGAGACAGAGAGAAGTTAGGTCTACTTAGGTACGAGCAACTGGGTGGCAGAGTTTATTCTTAAAGCGTAGCGCTATTCATTCCATTTGAAGTGTTCACTCACGTCATTTACGCTTAATTGTGAAAATAAGAGAGAAGAAAAAAAAAAGAGGGTTAACTGATTATATCTTTTCAGAGTTTACCAGTAGACCTTGTGTTGTATATTGCCTTTTGTTATAATACACTGGAGGGATATTGCAAGTAGCTGTACTATTACACGTTTGAATTCTTTATCCATTATAATTTACATTAAAAGATATATATTGATACAACGTTTTTTCTTTGCACTACTCTGAATTCAGGGCAAATGAATTATTATGAAATTTTCATCTAGTGAAGAAATAAAGATTCGAAAATCGTGAGGTTAACTCCGAGAGGAATATCTGAAGAGAGATTTTATTCGTTAATTATTCCGTGTAGCTCTCGGTTTCGTTCCCGTAATTAAGGAATTCCACGGATTCAGAGGCATAGTCTATTATGTAACATTGGTACAGTTTGAGATAGTTTCCCAGTTTAGTTTGCACATATGCATTTTGACTGAAAACACACACAAATCACACAACTTTCTAATTTTTTATGGGACGTTTAAGATAATGTTACGGTGAATCTGCTTCATGAGTACAGGCCAATTAGGATATTGCTAATCGCTGGGTGCGAAATACTAGCTAATTGATCAGCCATCACTGACAGTATGATTACACTGGGGGGAGTAATTCCGGATGAAATTGTGATACAACTTGGGAGGTTAGATACGTAAAATAGCGGTAGAGTATTGGATTATGTACAGTTAAAATTAGTACCTCTTTCGTTTCAATGTGAAGTTTCGTGTTTACCACGCGACGTTTTCTTAGGCAAGAGAAAAGTTTACTTTACTCGTAGACAGGAGTTGCATTACTGGTACCAATTTACGAAATTGTAATTGCAGCAAAATATGTTACATTGTATCTGTAATTGCTGATTATGCAGTAAATTTGCAGAAGAAGTATGCTGCCCTCTGATCCAGAATGAAGTTCACATTCTCATTGGATTTGCATAACGTAAATTTTCTTCGACTACAGCCTTTTATTTTTCATTTGCATCAATGTAATTTCTTAAATATTTAAATTTTCGAAAATACTTTGTAACGTATAATTTTCTTGTTTAAGAATTCTCAATGTTTCATCATCACGCTATATATTTTTGTTATGGGAACAAAATGCCAGATGCAGAGAGGATAAGTCAATTTTTTCTTTGAATACTTTTCTTAGAATAAACAGAGAGATGAGTTTTCTTAATTTAAGAATGTGCAGTCACTTAATTTAAGAATGTGCAGGTCACTTAAATTAAGAAACAAAAGTCACTTGATTTAAGTGAGTTTTATTTTCTTAAATTAAGAAAGCAAAAGTCACTTGATTTAAGTGAGAAAAGTCACTTAATTTAAGTACGAAAAGTCACTTAATTTAAGTGAGTTCTACTTTCTTAAATTAAGAAAGCAGAAGTCACTTGATTTAAGTGAGAAAAGTCACTTAATTTAAGTGACTTTTACGTTCTTAAATTAAGAAAGAAATAGTTACTTGATTTAAGTGAGAAAAGTCACTTAATTTAAGAATGGCAGGTCACTTGAATTAAGTGATTGCACATTCTTAAATTAAGAAAACATTTTTCTCTGTGTAATTTGAGAATGTGCAGTCACTTAATTTAAGAATGTGCAGGTCACTTAAATTAAGAAAGAAAAGTCACTTGATTTAAGTGAGAAAACTCACTTGATTTAAGTGAGTTCTACTTTCTTAAATTAAGAAAGCAAAAGTCACTTGATTTAAGTGAGAAAAGTCACTTAATTTAAGTGACTTTTACATTCTTAAATTAAGAAAGAAATAGTTACTTGATTTAAGTGAAAAAAGTCACTTGATTTAAGTGAGAAAAGTCACTTAATTTAAGTAAGTTTTACTTTCTTAAATTAAGAAAGAAAAAGTCACTTAATTTAAGAATGGCAGGTCACTTAAATTGAGTGACTCCACATTCTTAAATTAAGAAAACATTTTTCTCTGTGTATTTTGAAAACTAATGGAGATATGCCCTTTTTGTCCTATTTCACTTTTGTAACTCTTGAAATCGTCTACCAGAAAGGATCAAGGTAAGATGGGCGTATCTCGCTGAGTTTCCGATTTAATCTCTCTGATATTGAATTTGTATGTACGGATTCTTGAAACAATTTCTCCTTTTTGAGCGGTTTTTTTTTCAGATTCTGGTTGACCTCGTGCATTCTATGGCGTCCTGACCTGACATTTAGCTAATGCGCAATTTGCCTCTTGTCACGAGGTCCCTTTGGCGTCGCAATACAACACTATAACACTGAACTAGGCGTATATGGAACTTCTTATTGTGTGTGTGTGTGTGTGTGTTTGCACTACGAGGGTGTGCCACGGTCCCACGATGAGATTTTCCGGGTTTGCCATACTGCACGTGTGCAGAATCTCGTTCTCATTTAAAATGCAATTTTTTAATTTATTTTTGTTAATCAACAGTTTCTGCTCAATTATTATCATCAATGAATTATTCTATAATTTCATCATATTCAAGTAAATTTGAGTTTCTTCCGTAGTTCAAGTATCACCTCGTGCCATAATAAATTAACAGCTGAATGACTAGTTTTAGTACCGGGTGACACTTCCTGGTCTGCAATTTAGCACGGTCACCCACAAAGTCACGACCTATCAAAAGTCCTTACACATGTGTACTCAACATGATATAGAAACTCATGCCTTTTCATTTGCAATTGTGTGAAGATCAAAAAAAAAATGTTCTTTCATTTTTTTCACTGTTTTCCTATTCTGACTCTTGAACTCTCACCACGATGAAAATGACTCTGGTTAAATGTTAGTGGAGCAGCCCCGTCAATAGTTGAGTGTTCTTAGTTTCGAGATGGGCGGTAACCAGTGTGTATTTGATTCACCATGATAAAAATCAAACTGCACATTGTGAAAGAGACAAAAGTGTGCCTCTCTAAAAACATTCACTTTTGAAATTGGACAATACGACAGCTGCAACTTATTGATAGGGAGTTTAAGAAGCCCTATTATATGTGCTTTCACAATTTCATTGGAAGAGAAAAAAATGAAAAGAAGAAAAGAATTTGGGGGAGAAAGTACACAGAGAAAAATGTTTTCTTAATTTAAGAATGGCAGGTCACTTAAATTAAGTGACTTTTCTCACTTGCGTCAAGTGAGTTTTTCTTTCTTAATTTAAGAAAATAAAACTCACTTGAATTAAGTGACTTTTCTCACTTAGATCAACTGACTTTTCTCACTTAAATTAAGTAACTTTTTCTTTCTTAATTTAAGAAAGTAAAGTCACTTAAATTAAGTGAGAAAAGTCACTTGATCTAAATGAGAAGTCATTTAAGTCAAGTGAGTTTTACTTTCTTAAATTAAGTGGTTTTTCTCACTTAGATCGAGTGACTTTTCTCACTTAAATTAAGTAACTTTTTCTCTCTTAATTTAAGAGAGTAAAAATCACTTAAATTAAGTGACTTTTCTCACTTAAATTAAGTAACTTTTTCTCTCTTAATTTAAGAGAGTAAAAGTCACTTAAATTACGTGACTTTTCTCACTTAAATTAAGTAACTTTTTCTCTCTTAATTTAAGAGAGTAAAAGTCACTTAAATTAAGTGACTTTTCTCACCTAAATCAAGTGACTTCACTTTCTTAATTCAAGTAACCTGCACATTCTTAAATTGAGTGACTGCACATTCTTAGATTAAAAAAACATTTTTATCTGTGTAATTCCGTAGCGAAAATGTAAAATAGAATAAGCCATATTTGTTTCTTTTTTTTTAAATTTCATTTTTTTTTTTATTAAATTTTTTTTTTTAATTTCATTTATCTCATTTTTTTCCAAAGATGTCTTAGAAATTATGGGAAAAGAGCCCATTTTATTCCAATTTTTTTTTGTAACTCTTGAAATATTGCGAATCATCAAAAAGATGAATTGATTTGTCCTGATGAAGAGAAAACGCAATGATACATTGAAAACAAGTCTGGATTGTACACTTGGATACTTAATGAAGAAACTGAAGTGTAGTATATACAGAGGATTGAGGCGTTCAAATGTGCTGGATTCCGTGAAGAAAATCAGACGTCGAGGATCTCAGTCTTCGAGGAAACCACACCGCTTCAGCCGTTCAACTTAACTTCACCAGTTCCCTTATCGCCTGACATAGCGCCATATAGCTTGAGGCAACACCGAGGAAACTCAAGGAAAAGAAAGAGATTTGTAAAAAAAAAATTATATATATATAGAAAAATAAAAGAGAACAAAATGAGGAGAGAAGATAGTATAAAGAAATTTTTCCTCGGGTAAACTCTACCTTCGCCATCGAGAAAGCCCTCTTATTTCAAAGACTATTCGTTATTTTTTCACCATTCGAAGAACTAACCATTGGAGCCACGGCTCGCCTCAATCTTAATCGGGCACCCGACATACGCGATCGGTAATTACACGTTTCCAACTATATATAGAAGGAAAAATTTTTCTCAATGCTGCTATTACTGAGGTACTGAGGGGGATTTGAGAGATTTATAAGTATGATATTACGTGTCATATAGAGGTATCCTTTGATCGTACTTCAAGTAATTTATTAAGTGTACTAATACGAATCATTTCAGATATTAAGCTTTATCTTTACGTAATTCATTGAATTTTATTTTCTAGACATAAGGATTTAAAATAATCATGATTTCTGCAGATGTTACCAACAACCAGTTTCTGGTGTTTTCGAAATTTATACCCTCAAATGTCATGGAGATAGATACATTATCTGCAAGGTTGAAAAGGATAAAATGAGAAAACATAGAGGAAAGCCCTTACTTGACGTTACTTGTATTTATCAGAGTCTGGTTTACAGGAGATGAAACTTAATCATGGTATTCAATAACATTTCAAGGGAGATACATTCGCAAGGGCCCGCATTCAGAGAGAAAAAGGCTCCATCGTCTGTTGTATCAACTTCACCAGAGGATTCATAAACATCGTAGGTAAAGAAGTCGTGAAGGAGTCCATTCGTACTGAGACCCACACTATGGGTGGAGGCAATTAAAATACCACTTGGCCATTATAATCGTCGAGTGTGATGGCTGCTGGAGAGGAGAGTAGAAGAAAGAGGAAAGGGGCCTACGTCCAAATGATGAATGCACTCAAGACATCTCCCAGGTGAATAGAGACCAGCGTCTTGTTCAATTATGCAGATTGCCAACTTTATGTAATGTTTCATTAATTAATTGCAACTTCCGCTTTAAAAATTCAATAGAAAGTAAAGCATACTCTTGTCGTATTATTTTGAATACAGTTCATTCTGATTAGTTGAATTAAAGAGTTCTGTTGGGAAATCGAAGTCATTGAGATTTTTATGAAAATTTTACGACAGAGAGATTTTGTTATTCTGATTGGTTTTTGAAGATAATTGTTTTGAAAATAGTGGGTCAGCGAGGACCAACTATCCATATACACAGAGAAAAATGTTTTCTTAATTTAAGAATGTGCAGTCACTTAATTTAAGAATGTGCTGGTCACTTAAATTAAGAAAGAAAAGTCACTTAATTTGAGTGAGAAAAGTCACTTAATTTAAGTGAGTTTTACTTTCTTAAATTAAGAAAGAAAAAGTCACTTGATTTAAGTGAGAAAAGTCACTTGATTTAAGTGAGTTTCACTTTTTTAAATTAAGAAAGAAAAATTCACTTGATTTAAGTGAGAAAAATCACTTGATTTAAGTGAGAAAAGTCACTTAATTTAAGTGAGTTTTACTTTCTTAAATTAAGAAAGAAAAAGTCACTTGATTTAAGTGAGAAAAGTCACTTAATTTGAGTGAGTTTTACTTTCTTAAATTAAGGAAGAAAGAGTCACTTGATTTAAGTGAGAAAAATCACTTGATTTAATGAGAAAAGTCACTTAATTTAAGTGAGTTTTACTTCCTTAAATTAAGGAAGAAAAAGTCACTTGATTTAAGTGAGAAAAATCACTTGATTTAAGTGAGAAAAGTCACTTAATTTAAGTGAGTTTTACTTTCTTAAATTAAGAAAGAAAAAGTCACTTGATTTAAGTGAGAAAAGTCACTTAATTTGAGTGAGTTTTACTTTCTTAAATTAAGGAAGAAAGAGTCACTTGATTTAAGTGAGAAAAATCACTTGATTTAATGAGAAAAGTCACTTAATTTAAGTGAGTTTTACTTCCTTAAATTAAGGAAGAAAAAGTCACTTGATTTAAGTGAGAAAAATCACTTGATTTAAGTGAGAAAAGTCACTTAATTTAAGTGAGTTTTACTTTCTTAAATTAAGAAAGAAAAAGTCACTTGATTTAAGTGAGAAAAGTCACTTAATTTAAGTGAGTTTCACTTTTTTAAATTAAGAAAGAAAAATTCACTTGATTTAAGTGAGAAAAATCACTTGATTTAAGTGAGAAAAGTCACTTAATTTAAATGAGTTTTACTTTCTTAAATTAAGAAAGAAAAAGTCACTTGATTTAAGTGAGAAAAGTCACTTAATTTGAGTGAGTTTTACTTTCTTAAATTAAGGAAGAAAAAGTCACTTGATTTAAGTGAGAAAAATCACTTGATTTAAGTGAGAAAAGTCACTTAATTTAAGTGAGTTTTACTTTCTTAAATTAAGAAAGAAAAAGTCACTTGATTTAAGTGAGAAAAGTCACTTAATTTGAGAATGGCAGGTCACTTAAATTAAGTGACTGCACATTCTTAAATGAAGAAAACATTTTTCTCTGTGTACTGATGCAAATTTAGTAATAAAATTCATTCTTCCAGATAAATAATTGGTGAATTATCAGAAAACTGAAAAATTAATATTGACAATTATTTGTGGAAAATTTGTGCCTCATTTTCTGATTCATTATGGAAATATTGAATTGAATAATTTAAAAAATAATTAATTTTATGAAATTAATCTATTTTCAGATGCAAATGTAAAAACGTCACATATGCAGCGAAATTGATACTTCAATGCTACCAAAATCAAAACACGATATATACTAACTCTAACAGCGTTGTCATGTTTATTAGCAGTCTTAAGAATTTTTCGAAATGTTAAATAATAAATTATCAAAATAATTGGCGCATCGCAATGAATTATAAAAATAGAATAAAATATTGTATAAAAAAATCGAATTATATTAGCGCATCTATCAACCAAAATAAATTCGTTCAATACGCTTTTTTCATACTAAGCCTTTTTTGTTCAGATTTCGAAGAGATAAAAAAAAAGTTTGGGCAAAAAGAGCATATCTCCATTAGTTATCAAGATATTCTCGAAAAATCGACTTATTCTGTCTACTTTTTTACTCCTCGTTTCTTCAGATGATCTTGGAAAGATCGCCATCAGTCTCCGAAATATCTTCAGAAAAGCTTTTTCACCTCTTGTCTACTGAATTAAATATCTAAACTGCACAAAAGCACATGAATAAGATACAAAGTTTCTCTTTCCTTTCCTCAACACTTATTCTGAACAATATAATAAAATTCTCACAGTAATTCATTTTATGATTCTTCACTGATAAAAAGAATAAAACGTTTTGTTGAATATTTAAAAAATTACATTCAGCTAATTCCCATGAAATCCTTGAATTTTTTCACCGTGTATAAAATACTTGAGTAGAAAAAGAATTTAGCATTATAAAAAATAAAACCTTGACGCACATGTGAAGATAATTTCATACGTGCTTATTGTCGATTATTCGGCTTACCGACAATTATACAAGAATACGTAAATGCGATTTGACCCATGAATTCATTTTAGCACTAATGCATATCCCTCTTTTTGCATCGTTTCGCTCTGAAATCCTTTTAAAGTACTTGTGTAATTCCTTCTCGCTGTATGGACTGTTATCCCCTTGGATTCAAGGCAAAAATTTGATACGAAGAGAGAGAAAAAGAAAGATTGAATGAGAAGAGGTGGAGAATGAGAGAAAAAAAAATAAAATGAGTGAAGTAAGGGACGAAGAGATATAAAGGAAGAAGGGGCCCGTCCCCATGTCGTCTAAGGTCGACACGAAGGTCGATTATCGTACGCTTACCTCTTTGGTATATGCTACAACCACCACGAAGAAATGACAGAGAGGTCAAGTGCCCCGTAGGCGTTCCGGGAATCCTCCACTTCTTCTCATGATCCTCACTCACCCCCTCATCACAGCAGTGAGAAGGAAATGAAAGAGAGGAGAAAAAAAATTATTGGAAACTTGTATCGTATCGTATCGATCGCCTTCTTCCTTCTCGCCCTCATCTTCATCATGAGTGTTTCTCTGCTGATGCCGTATCCTGATATCAGCCCTTGTGCACCTGTGACCAACGGTAATTTATATTACCATTGTTGTTTGTGTCGAATTGATCGACGTCTTTATGCACAATTAAAATGTATATTGGACATTCATGAAGTAGCTCTGCAAGACATCGTATCGATTCATCAGAACCAAAGTTTTTTTTTATGGTATCTGAACAAAAGTTTTTGATTATTGCTTTCTTGGGGGTGACTCATTAAAAATAGATTGAAGTAATGATTTTACACAATCCCTATAGAGACGTCATTTTCTTGTGGAAATATCTTGGGAACTGAGCGTGATAACTGTTCAGAAAACTATTACTGAAAAATCAACTTATCGAGGTTGATCGTTTCCGAAAAGCAGTGGAATTCCCTTAAATCTGACGCGTCGAGTCGGGACCACTCTCTGAATCTGATAGATTCTTTTGTCTCTACTACACAGAGAAAAATGTTTTCTTAATTTAAGAATGTGCAGTCACTTAATTCAAGAATGGCAGGTCATTTAAATTAAGTGACTTTTCTCACTTAGATCAAGTGACTTTTCTCACTTAAATCAAGTATCTTTTTCTTTCTTAATTTAAGAAAGTATTAGTCACTTAAATTAAGTGCCTTTTCTCACTTAAAGCAAGTGACTTTTTCTTTCTTAATTTAAGAAAGTAAAAGTCACTTAAATTAAGTGACTTTTTTCACTTAAATCAAGTATCTTTTTCTTTCTTAATTTAAAAAAGTAACAGTCACTTAAATTAAGTGACTTTTCTCACTTAAATCAAGTGATTTCTTCTTTCTTGATTAAAGAAAGTAGAACTCACTTAAATTAAATGACTTTTTTCACTTAAATCAAGTGACTTTACTCACTTAAATCAAGTATCTCTTTCTTTCTTAATTTAAAAAAGTAAAAGTCACTTAAATCAAGTGACTTTTCTCACTTAAATCAAGTATCTTTTTCTTTCTTAATTTAAGAAAGTATTAGTCACTTAAATTAAGTGACTTTTCTCACTTAAAGCAAGTGACTTTTTCTTTCTTAATTTAAGAAAGTATTAGTCACTTAAATTGAGTGACTTTTCTCACTTAAAGCAAGTGACTTTTTCTTTTTTAATTTAAGAAAGTAACAGTCACTTAAATTAAGTGACTTTTCTCACTTAAATCAAGTGATTTCTTCTTTCTTGATTAAAGAAAGTAGAACTCACTTAAATTAAATGACTTTTTTCACTTACATCAAGTGACTTTACTCACTTAAATCAAGTGACTTTTCTCACTTAAATCAAGTGACTGCACATTCTTAAATTAAGAAAACATTTTTCTCTGTGTACATCACACTCATATCTGAAATGTGTAGGCCTGCGCAATCAGATGCGCAGTGACCATAAGTATGCTTAAAAAATCTTGATGCAGACCCAGAAGCTTCTTTTTGATTCGTCGTCCTGACGCTTATAATGAATCCTAGTGGTGGACAGGATCGTCCAATACAAAGCGAGAATTTAGTCAGATGAAGAGCATGGTTGAATTTACGGGAGTCCAATTTAGGGGAATTCCATTGTCAAGATACTTCGACCTAAGAGGAATATATTTAATTCAATTGAAGATTGCAACAACTCATAGAACGATTGTGTCCAATCGAATGAGTAAAGTTGACTGAACCTCCACATGATTAACAAGACCACATAAATTCAAACAGCTCCTCATCCATTTACATCTCTTCGCGATCCAAATGACGTTGTGGATTGTGGGAAAATCAACTCAAGGATGAAGAGTTTGGTCTTAATAAGAAAAATAAAAGCAATTCACAATTCAAACCTCATAACACACACGATGAGAAAAGAGATGGAGAATCTCTGTAGATTTTTGCTTCAACTAGAAAGAAGATCCGTGGGTTTTATATGTTGACCATTGGAGTCGCAGAAGAAGACTGTCATGTGATTTACGCAGTCATTTGTCATCATTACGCGTATAGTACTGGATGGTAACATGCAACCACATGAGTGGAGACCGCCTCGGTTGCAAACCTGGTACTTTTAATCAGCAGTTTACATTTAGACTTGATTTTTTTCCTTTGTTCCTTAATGCTACTTTATCCAAATATCCTTTCAACTCAAACTAATTATTAGAATTTCAAAATGGACAACGCACTTGCGGGGATGCCAGTCTCAATAACACGTGTGAATGTTAAAACTGTGGAACTCAACATTAACTCCATCATTTGATTCTTTACACAGAGAAAAATCTTTTCTTAATTTAAGAATGTGCAGTCACTTAATTTAAGAATGTGCAGGTCACTTAAATTGAGAAAGTAAAGTCACTTGATTTAAGTGAGTTTTACTTTCTTAAATTAAGAAAGAAAAAAATACTTGATTCAAGTGAGAAAAGTCACTTGATCTAAGTGAGAAAAGTCACTTAATTTAAGTGCCCTGCCATTCTTAAATTAAGTGACTTTTTCTTTCTTAATTTAAGAAAGTAAAACTCACTTAAATCAAGTGAGCTTTCTCACTCAAATCAAGTGACTTTTCTTTCTTAATTTAAGTGACCTACACATTCTTAAATTAAGTGACTTTTTCTTTCTTAATTTAAGTGACCTACACATTCTTAAATTAAGTGACTTTTTCTTTCTTAATTTAAGAAAGTAAAACTCACTTAAATCAAGTGAGTTTTCTCACTCAAATCAAGTGACTTTTCTTTCTTAATTTAAGTGACCTACACATTCTTAAATTAAGTGACTTTTTCTGTCTTAATTTAAGAAAGTAAAACTCACTTAAATCAAGTGAGTTTTCTCACTCAAATCAAGTGACTTTTCTTTCTTAATTTAAGTGACCTACGCATTCTTAAATTAAGTGAATTTTTCTTTCTTAATTTAAGAAAGTAAAACTCACTCAAATCAAGTGAGTTTTCTTTCTTAATTTAAGTGATCTGCACATTCTTAAATTAAGTGACTGCACATTCTTAAATTAAGAAAACATTTTTCTCTGTCTATCAGCTAACGCACTCAAGCTAAGTCATCATAAATACTAAATTTTACATTTGGATTAACGGCCTGGGCACTTAAAATCACAGGTTTTATTTTTGATTATTTGGAATTGATGTAGATAAATAAAAATTTACGTTCATTTTATATGAATTCTTTGAACTTGAGTTTGGACACTTGGTATCCTGACGTTACGGTTACATATTTGCAGCTTGAAAAATATGGTATTGAAAAAAATTTATCTACTCTACCAAGTCAACAGCCGGGATAACCAGTCCCATACTTCCCAATAAAATTTGAATCCTCATAATTTCATCTACGCTTATCGTCCTCAAGTTAATTAAAGTAAATTAAGTTTCATACAAGTATTATTGTTTGCGTTGAATTCGTGTGTTGTTTTTATTCGTTTTATTCATACATGTATCCTGCACTTGCTAATAGTTACTCCAAAGAATTTAAATGTTACGCGGATATTCGTTTCAAGTCGAAATATTTTTACTCATACTGCTTACGATTTCCCTAGCCGGATACCAATTATGCTAATTTTGACCATTGGATTTTATAAATTTATGAAGTTGCATGGTCAATGTGAATCTGAAGTGCGGCCACTTAGCCACGCATACGAATTACCATCATTTTCCACCACAAGGCCCAGTATATGTAACCACTGATTCTTCAAGAATATCTAATAATACACATACATACCTAGAAAATGACTCGGGAGTAGATTTTGTGTGACAACTGACTGGTTACTACTTGAACCAACTAGATGCTTATTGCAGGATTTTAGCATTCTCCTCTGCTCATGAAAAATAAAAATGCCTCAATTTAATTAATCTGCAGATAAAGTGGTATATTATGCGACAATAAATCCCGAAGAATAGAGAGTTGACACAGTGATAAAGTATGATATGAAAAATATTCATATTAAGATTTTCCCGGAATTTAATAAAGAGTAATTGTTCATATATTTTTTTATTATCATTCATTTCAATGAAAACGAGAAGTTATCACTTTCAATGCTTTGAAGAGTTCCTTGTCGCGTATCTACTCGATTTATTGGTAATTCAAAGAATTGTATTATTTTGAAATAATTGACTGATCATTTTTCTTGAAGGAAGAAGAATACACATCACACGACCACACATGAGAAAAATCAAGTGTTGACTCATTTCCGTTCTACTGTCTACACCTGACAGTTGTCTATTCAAATAAAAATTATTTCCGGTGCAGCCAGAAAACACACAACCACCTCTATTTTTTTTTCTTGAATATTCTAATTTTTGTCGCCATCGTACGTGTCTAAAGTAACGTTACTTCTCGGTTATTGTTCAATTAGTCATTTTTTCCCTAAAAATATCAAATTAAATGACTTCAGTTACAAAAAATAATCATTAGAGAAAGAACATGATAAGTTGATTTTTCATAGAGAATTTTCAGAAATAAAAAAAAGAATCAGTACGAAGAAGGCATATCTCCATTTTTTTTGTTGGAAATATTCAATTTTTTCTTTCTATTTCATTTGCTTAATTACAGCAATGAAAAAATAATTATAATGTTTCTCTAAAATTACAAATGTATCAATTATAATTAAGAGGTTCCGATGGGTTTTCAAAGATGGATTACACAGAGAAAAAAGTTTTCTTAATTTAAGAATGTGCAGGTCACTTAAATTAAGAAAGAAAAGTCACTTGATTTAAGTGAGAACAATCACTTGACTTTAGTGAGTTTTACTTGCTTAAATTAAGAAAGAAAAAGTCACTTGATTTAAGTGAGGAAAGTCACTTAATTTAAGCGACTCTTACTTTCTTAAATTAAGAAAGAAATAATTACTTGATTTAAGTGAGAAAAGTCCCTTGATTCAAGTGAGAAAAGTCACTTAATTTAAGTGAGTTTTACTTTCTTAAATTAAGGAAGAAAAAGTCACTTGATTTAAGTGAGAAAAGTCACTCAATTTAAGTGACTTTTACTTTCTTAAATTAAAAAAGAAATAGTTACTTGATTTAAGTGAGAAAAGTCACTTAATTTAAGTGAGTTTTACTTTCTTAAATTAAGAAAGAAAAAGTCACTTAATTTAAGTGAGTTTTACTTTCTTAAATTAAGAAAGAAAAAGTCACTTAATTTAAGTGAGTTTTACTTTCTTAAATTAAGAAAGAAAAAGTCACTTAATTTAAGTGAGTTTTACTTTCTTAAATTAAGAAAGAAAAAGTCACTTAATTTAAGTGAGTTTTACTTTCTTAAATTAAGAAAGAAAAAGTCACTTGATTTAAGTGAGAAAAGTCACTTAATTTAAGAATGGCAGGTCACTTAAATTAAGTAACTGCACATTCTTAAATTAAGAAAACATTTTTCTCTGTGTATATATTTCAATGGAAAAAGAAAGGAAGGTGTTTTCGAAAAATAATTGAAAGGCAAAAAAGACTTATTCTGTTTTACGTCTCCGCTACTAAATTGTCAATATCTCGTACAAATACTCACGTTTCGAAGTATACTATCGATAATACTTCTTCATGCAAACAAGTCACAACATTGAATAACGGTTTTAAGTGGCAGCACGTGACATCACGTAGACAACCCCAAGAATGGCAAAAAGGTGCTTGAACAAGTGATGCCTTTAATGAAATTTTCACTCTATCAAGCATCAACAAATTTCACCTAAAGTCTGAAATTTTTAGTCGAAAAATTCTCCCGTATAAACGCGACACGTGTTCAAATCTCTATGGAGAATCCTCTTGCACAAAGCAGAGCATTTGGTAATTCTATATTGTTATACTGTGAAAAGCATGGAGCTAATGGTTTGGAAGTAATGGTTTCAGCTTGAAAAGTGTTCAAATGTGATTTTGTATGTTTACTTCGTTTACAAGACAGTCATAAAGTAAGCCAACAACAACAGGCCAATCTGTTGGTACAGAACCGTATTTGTATATGTTGCGACCATAAACACAGGATTGTGTACAAATCCTCACAGTCTCTGTCTTCTTGTGAATTATAACGAGACAGAGTTACTTATTGGGCGCCGAATGACAACAAAGTAGTATATACTTGAATTTTGTAATCCATGTGCTTTGTTTGAGAGTAGAGTGACCTACATCACTTTATATATGTATAGATATATTAAGAATAAAAGTTATGTTGAAACACAAGGGAAAATTCAACTGAATTTCTTCATGATGAGATGGAAGCCACAAGTGGTCATCATAGACTCTTTCCAATTGGAGCGATGATAGCGCAGAGAGAATTCATAGGAGTGTACTATGAAATCAAAGAAGTTGGTGAGATCAATGGTGCCGCTCACTGATTTCGCGTATACTACTTGATGGATCGCCTGACACACAGCTAAATCATTCGACTCGCGTGTCCACCATCAGTTGTGGGAGAGAAGTGGCAAGGCCTTTTACTGGAAAGTTTTGCGCAGCGTCAATCCACGCTTGCAAATAAATATATGTATATGTTTTATATTATTTATATGAATGCATGAATCAAGAGACATATTTTATTAAAGGAATGATTAATGAACGGTTAAGTTAGTCGGTATACGGAGATGAGAATTATTAACAATAACGTGACACCATTGTTGCATGTTAGATCATCCACAGATTCATTTGAATATACTTGAAACTGTTGCATAGAATTTTTGTAATTCAGATTATCAAAGGAGATATAATTCTCGTGGGCTCAAGGTACTGCAGTCAATCATTGAGAATTTTCGTTGGGAAATCAAAGTCATTGAGATATTTATGAAAATTTTATGATTGTGAGATTCTGTTATTTTGAAGATGCTCTTGAATTTTGGGAACGATCATTAGTTTTTGAGAATTAATTTTTTGAAAATAGTCTGTCAGAACTGCTGAACTTCCCGCAATTCGATGCACTGAGAAATAATTTCGCTACAATCCAATGAGTGTTACCTCTGGGAATTGGTGTGCTACTCACCAACGAACGTACATATCGAGGGGTACATGAATAACCGAATCGAAGAAATGGTTTTCAGAGAGCCTTTCCATTTCGAACCACTATCTCCCAAAAAAGCCAGATAATCAATCGTTAGCAACCTCAAACAATAGCAGTGTAAAAACATCTCAACCAACAACGCTAGAGTCTTAGCAATGCATGTCGGGAAGCGACTTTTTTGTAAAATAGCAACTGTTATAAAATCTTTTGTTTATTGTGGATATTGTATCTCATAACTGTACACTGGCCTTTTTAAATAAACACTTAATGAAAAAATTAAAAAAAAAAAATGAATAACTAAAATGTCACACTCCAATGATTCGAGGAAGTAATTCAGTAATTCCTAGGTGGCGCTGTACAAATTGGTGTGCTCAAGTCTTCAAAAATCAGGATGCCCTAATATAATCGCATTATATTAGGGCATGCATATGGGGCATTCCATGCCAACTCATCCTACCAATTGCCTTTGCATCTCCGATTTGGCTGAAACTTGGGCATCTTTTTGTGTACTTCGAAAGAGGTTTCTGTGATTTTTTTCAATTTTTTTTATCCAGCCACTTCGCAGATATGAATTTTTTAAAATTTCGGGTTTTTTTTTTTCAAATAGCCGTAACTTTATGACAAATTGTCCAAAATGGGTCTTTTTTTTTTTGAAAATTCGTGTTTTTTGATGAATTTTCTGAAAATTTCATGCAAAAAATTATTCATGATCATTCTGATCAGTTTTTATTTATTTCAAAGTTAAAACATGAATTTTAAAACTGTTTGTATCCTTCGATTTTTTTTTAAAAATTCTCATAAATACTACTTCTAAAAACACAAATTTTAAGCCTAGTCCGGTAATGGGATAATGATGGGATATAATTTTTTTTTAATTTTAAAGTAATAAATTCCTTTTTTTTGTGTTTTTTCTACTGTTAATGTATTATCGACGTATTTTCCGATGAAAGGTGGGAAAAGCTCATACATGGAAATAATTGACAATTAAAGTAAAAATTCAAATTTTCGGGGTAAATTGTATCAATAACCTGAGAATTTTTTTTTCACGGTTGAATATTTTACAAGAATATGTTGTGATTGAACATGAAATCAATTTCATTGTGAGAATTCCATCTGTTTTTGGTACAACGCAATGATACTTTTGTGTACCTGTGATCGTTTTAGCTCAAGAATAACGTACATTCAAACTTTCTGCTGTTCTTTCATATTTGGCAGTACTTGAATATCATATTTCAATTTTTGGCAAGTTATTTGGCTGCATGGCCCATTCATACAACTCTCGGGCGTTTGAAATTTGTTTATCAAATGGCAACTGAAGACTAGCTCTGGCTGTAGCTCTTTTTAATATACCTCCTACACCATCACAAGGTCCTTTTCCATGGTAGCTTGCGGAAAAATGCCATTCAGCGGATATTCCAAAATCTTCATGGTGATAATATAAATTAACAAAATTTTGGAAGTTCTTGAACCGTTGCGGAGCTCCATCAGAAAAGTAGTAGATCTTTACAGCAGTATCAGACAAAGATTTCATCAAATCAGTAACAGTTTTCAAAAAAACGTGAATTGCAGTAGAATGCGTGCAACACTCAGATATAATCGCTAAACTTTTGTGCAATAATTCGCCATTTTTTTTATAATAAATAACCACAGTAAATATGGTCGCCTGATCATTGTTCCAGTGGAATCCTAGTACTGCATTTTGGATAACGAACTTGTAGTTCTCAGCAAAATCATAAACAACAAGAAATTCATCGGGTCCAAGAGACTATTTAAGAGATTTCATGAATCTTGCTTGTGATTTTGCAATAAAAGCATGAGGCAAAAATTCTTCAATTTTATTGCAGGATTCGCTGATAAACTCTGATGAGATTGCCGTTAAAGTTTCAAGGGCTGCCCACGGTTTCGAAATCCAATATTGATATGTCAGTTCATCAATATCATTTGTTTCAAAAATCTCATTCAAAAAATTTTCAGGTTATTAATACAATTTACCTCAAAAATGTGAATTCTAACTTTAAGTGTCAATTATTTCCATGTATGAGGTTTTTCCACATTTCATCTGAAAATACGTCGATAATACATTAACAGTAAAAACAACACAAAAAAAAGGAATTTATTACTTTAAAATTCAAAAAAAATTATATCCCATCATTATCCCATTACCGGACAAGGCTTAAAATTTGTGTTTTTAGGAGTAGTATTCATGAGAATTTTTTAAAAAAAATCGAAGGATACAAACAGTTTTAAATTTCATGTTTTAACTTTGAAATGAATAAAAACCGATCAGAATGATCAAGAATAATTTTTTACATGAAATTTTCAGAAAATTCATCAAAAAACACGAATTTTCAAAAAAAAAAAGACCCATTTTGGACAATTTGTCATAAAGTTACGGCTATTTGAAAAAAAAAACCCCGAAATTTTAAAAAATTCATATCTCCGAAGTGGCTTGATAAAAAAAATCAAAAAAAATCACAGAAACCTCTTTCGAAGGATACAAAAAGATGCCCAAGTTTCAGCCAAATCGGAGATGCAAAGGCAATTGGTAGGTTGAGTTGGCATGGAATGCCCCATATATAAGAATAAATTTGTTCCACGAGGGACTTCCTTTGCGTTCAACAGTAGGAACTCTGTATGTAGTGATGGGCGATTTTTCGTGGATCTTGTAGGATTTCTTTTCTCTGGAAATCGATCTTTTTGGGAGATCCTCAAAAACTCGATTAATTGATTCTTTTTAGCAGAATCGTATGGATTTTTTTTTTCAAACAAGAACAATAGAATATAGACTTTTGAGATGAAAATTATTATCAAAGGATGAGGAAAACTTTATGAAATGAAGTTGAAAACTTCTTTATTAAAACTTATTTTTTTTCGTATGAATAGCTCAGAAACTAATGAACATACGTCCTTTTAGTCTCAATCCTCCTTCCATAGCTTTTGAACTTCTTTACTAGAAAACATCTCCATTTCCTCCCAAGATATTTCATTTCATCTTTGAATCTTTGAATCCAAAATGTTTCTTCCTTTGCTCAGGGGAATCTCCGTTCCATCAGATAACAAGGAATCACTGAGTTCACATGCAGATTCGTCATGCCGAGATAGAAATCTAAAAATCCAAAATGAAAAAAAATGTTTTCGCGAACAAGTACCAGTCGTGATGACACTGAGCACAATGCTACCGTTATAATAGATGGCGCCAGCGGTAAATGCCCAGTAGCCTCCAAAATCTTGACTCTTTCAATGATTAATGCTATATTAGATGGTTTGATAAGTTCCTGCAGTGTCTCTTCACAGGACATATACCTTTATAGTACTTCTTCACGTTACACTTTTCTTTTTTTTCCGTGACAAGCTTTGCTTTTTTCCCTTTTTGCATTTCACCGAGAATGGAATATATGCTAGATCCGTATCTAACGTTGACCTTGCGGTACATGTAACACAAGATCCGTGTCCCGTATGCGGGCGTGTTCCTGGTAACAAAACAAAAGAACGCATTGCAGTGTTAAAGTATTTGGCCTTCAGTTCATATACTATCACATACATACGTGCTTCGTCACCCCAACCAGTGCCCTCAATCCTTTCTTCTTCTTCTTATTATTATTATTATTATTGTTATTTATTAATTTATTTTGTTTTCACGAAACCCTTGACATGCGAAATGTGCTCGCACGCCCGTTACGTTAACGTTGTGGTTCTTGCCTCATCTACTTCGATATGATCGACGACTCTCGAACCGCGATGACCGTGAATATTTCTTGATTGACACTCAAACACACTTGACCTCTACTCAATGATACCTCATATGGAACTGCAGCATCATTGATGATTTTTCATTTATTTCCACATATTTATTTAGCTGAATTTCATGATGAAAGAAAGCCCCCACACGCGATAAATATTTTAGTTAATTCGGCAAGCTCAGAAAGTTCTCTTGTTTCTTCTTTCCTTCATTATACAGAGAAAAATGTTTTCTTAATTTAAGAGTGTGCAGTCACTTAATTTAAGAATGTGCAGGTCACTTAAATTAAGAAAGAAAAGTCACTTGATTTAAGTGAGAAAACTCACTTGATTTAAGTGAGT
Organism: Aleiodes alternator; assembly: GCA_963921955.1. Lineage (NCBI taxonomy): Eukaryota > Metazoa > Arthropoda > Insecta > Hymenoptera > Braconidae > Aleiodes > Aleiodes alternator. The sequence goes on from OY998097.1 coordinate 862,129, forward strand.
TTTACTTTCTTGAATTAAGAAAGAAGAAGTCACTTAATTTAAGTGAGAAGAGTCACTCCATTTAAGTGACTTTTACTTTCTTAAATTAAGAAAGAAAAAGTTACTTGATTTGAGTGAGAAAACTCACTTGATTTAAGTGAGTTTCACTTTCTTAAATTAAGAAAGAAAGAGTTACTTAATTTAAGTGAGAAAAGTCACTTAATTTAAGTGACATTTAATCAAAAAAAAATTTAAGTGACTTTTACTTTCTTAAATTAAGAAAGAAAAAGTTACTTGATTTAAGTGAGAAAAGCCATTTGATTTAAGTGTGAAAAGTCACTTAATTTAAGTGACCTGCCATTCTTAAATTAAGTGACTGCACATTCTTAAATTAAGAAAACATTTTTTTCTGTGTAGATTAAGAAAGCATCAGTGATTCCACATGTTTGGGCCGACAGAATTCTTTTCACAAAGTCATAGAAATGTAATCATCATTTACATAGTGAAAAATTGAATGAACTTAAATTATTATCATTTGCTTTTGGTTGCTGCAGTATCATGGTTTGTGTAACGGTAAAAATTAGGTTGAATGAACACGTGCGCCCTGTCAACGCACGTGTTCGTAAACCAGTGTACATACAACGGTCCAACAAAGACTTGTACATGGTCTCTGTACGAGGGTTATAGGCGGAGACATTATATGCAAGAGAGTACTGGTAGAGTGGAGACGGTTTTTCAAACCACAAACGAAGATGAAGAAGTTGAAGAGAAGTAAGGCATTGCCTGGAGGCAGCTGAGGACCCAGAAAAGACCGTGGCTCTGTGTATTCCATATACTTGTTGCGTGGGAGCCAAATACACATATACAAAAATGGAGAATACCCTCAAGGCCCCTTTCAAGCGCATATACAACACATTTAAACATGGATAAATAACTGTTCTCAAGAAGATCCATGGAAAGGTCGTTTTTTATCACCTTTTATAATGCTTTGGACAGACACTTTTAGTTTACCTCCAACTCCACTTTTCTATTTTTATGCGCCTGACCTTTTTCTTAATAATCAACTTCACTGATTTCATTGCTTAAGGAGGTTGGTCACTAAATGCGTTCAAATGAAAAAATTCTGAAAATTTTCAATGTTATTGTTGAATATCCCATACGACTCGTGTTAAATTTTTAATTCGTTCTTGAACCTAGTTTGGACGTAATAAATTAATGAAAATCCCTGGTTATACACAGCCTCTTATGGGCATACTGAGCCATACCGATAATTCGGAGGCAAAAAATTGAAAATCTCGTGAATGACAATTGAGATTTCATTGGAAAACTGATCAGTACCTTCCTTGAACAATTAGGAAAAATAATTGACCATTTTTTCGGGGCCTTACAGACGTTTTACAATTGCAATTTATGGTTTTATACAATTCCTCGATCAAAATTCACGTGTCGAGTAACTAAAATGGCATCGCTGCGTGACGTAGCATTATGTCTGTGAGAGCTCGGTATGTATGTGTGGATACAGTTTGAAATATATTTCAACTGCAGCGTTGTCAAAGTTCCCGAGCCCATCTCGCAATCAATTTTCTTTAATTTTTTATGACATTGACAACATTTGAGGTGATTATTTATTTTCAAAAATTATAAGAGGGAATAAAAAAATTATTATGATGATTTTCAGCGAGTAATTAACTGATTGGAGGTCAGAAAAATATTGTCTATTTTCGTGTTCAGGAATTGGTATTAGCTCGGGATGCCTATGCTAAAGCATAGGCATTCTCCCCTGCCCGCGCATCCCGCACAAGTGGTAACCGACCTCCTTAAGGTAGTTACTATCTGAAAGAGATGTATAAAAATTAAGGTGCCGGGCTCTACATGTAAAGGATTCTCGGTGCATGTATTATATATTAATTTTGATTCTGAAATTAATTCATTTATTCGATATTGAAGCACGAAATTTTGAATTTAATCATGAAATCAACGAAAATTATGAGATTTTTGAGGAAATGATACGGTCCTATATCCACACATCTGAACATGCATTGCACGTATAGGACGATAGAGCATACACGACGTAAGAAGCTCTTTGTTAGCCCAATGGACAAGGATGTAACTCTGCTGCTGAAGGTTGGTACAAGACGTGACAATGTCGAGATGCCGTCTGGCAAAGCAGTCTCGGCCTAGTGGTCTCTGAAAGCAAGGAACTTTTTCGGTGTGAGTTCTTTGTTCTGGAAAAGATACATCATTAAACAAATAAATTTATTAATAAATTAATTTTTTATTAATAAATTTTTAAGAGAATCAAATTCCGGAAAAAATATGTAATGCGCAAGCAGGATTTGAACCCACGACCTTCTGATTACATGTCAGGTGCTCTACCGCTGAGCTATTGCGAGTTTACTATATTTACCATCGAATTTTTGATTCTCACATCTTTCCTCCACCTCCCATCCACGAGGCAATGTCGCCATTAAACATACAATTAATATTAATTAATATTAATTTAAAGTTCGACAGAAAATAAGTGCAATTCTTCGTCATAAGTTTTTAGGGAATATCTAGGAAACTAAGCGAGATAGAGTGATTTTGCTTGAATTTTTTTATAGTTCATGAACATCTCTACCAAAAATATGCGAACAGCTCGTCTCGCTCAGTTTCCAAGATAGTCGTAGAAAATTATCAGGAAAAAAAATCAATTTATCCCAGAGCTGAATTGTCTCTGCCATTAAATTTTTAAACTTATTTTTGCAAATCACTGACCTGTAAATGACCGGTTCACGTGTATCAGTGTAAGAATTCTACCGTGATTGTACCATGCTACGAAATTGCCGCACCGCTTTCATGAGATGATTATCATTCTCAATTGACCTCGATAGAGAAAAAGGGACTGTACGCACTCGTGCCACGACATCCGGCAATTCTAATGAATTAGACATTCGATTTTTCACTTACTCTCGATTTATATTGTCTAGATGCAGAAATTTCTGGTATTTCGTTCGGCCTTCGTGACTTTTATTTTTTCCTGAAATTCAGATAAATTAGTCTCGAAAATTCCTGATTTTTCTTCAAAGCGAAGGTCTTTTCGGAAAAAATTCAAAAAATTCACCGACAATGTAGACATGGTGGAGCATCTTATGTAAGAACATTTAATAAGCAATTTACCACTGGTTTTTAAAGGCATTCATTCAAAAAAAAATCTTCCCTACAAAAGAGAATTATTCGTGATGAATGGGGAAATTTTCAGTCATAGAAATTTACTGACCTCATATTTCATTAATTATTAAGCGACTGAATGAAGAAAAAATAAAAATAATAATAATAAAAAAAACCATGAAGCAATGAAAAATAAAGAATGACTGTACGTAGTTGTAAACTTTCTAAGATATAGCGTAAATGATTAGAGTAAATGATTACCTCACACACTACTAATTTAAAATTCGTTGTCTTTAGAAATACATGGAGAATAAAACTATAATGAAATTGAAAATTTCTTACAAATTTACTAGGGATAATAAGTCACTTGGCAATGTGAGCTAATCGACAACAACAGTAGCCATGTTTTATCTCGATCAATACATAATTATTATCTGCTGGCAACATCGGTTATAAAGGCGCGTGCAATGTTTCGCGCCTGGATGAGGAGCCGATCGAGGCCGCTACGGCCAGTTAAAAGATATTACGAAATATCAAAAACAGCCTCGTTCATCATTCTCCCGCAAAACCTCAACCACGAGATCTACTCTCACCCATGTTTCATTTTAACTTTGTTTTTTTTTTCCCCTTATTCTCTTTTCCTTTTCTCTCGATAACGCCCACGTTATGGATGTGATTGTCAATATTAAGTATATATTTATATATATATTTTTTTCTTTCATTCTTTTTATTTGCGAAATAATTTCAAGCGTTGAGACTCTGAAAATTGGAAATGTCTCATGAATATTAATATCGAGTTGCCTAATTTATCAAGTGATTTATGACCTACTTTACTCAGAAATTGAAAAGAAATAATAATAAAGAAATGCTTCTCTTTTACTCTGACAATTTTTTTTTTATCAACTAATGTGAAATATGTTTTTTGATGAATATTTCGGGCAATTTATCATCTCCTTTCATCAAGTTAATGTTTCATGAATACAGCTAGTAGTTAAGAGCGCACTACGCGCGTCTACATCAATTTCCTCACGCAAAAGTTTTAAAAAAAGCATTCACGTCAATAATGATAATGAAAAAATTATATCACATCAACTTCCTATGGATTATTTCTTGACATCGATTAATCAATGCGATGTCTCGCGTAAAATTTGACAGTCTTTCTGCACCTACACAGATAAAAATGTTTTCTTAATTTAAGAATGTGCAGTCACTTAATTTAAGAACGGCAGGTCACTTAAATTAAGTGACTTTTCTCATTTAAATCAAGTGACTTTTTCTTTCTTAATTTAAGAAAGTAGAACTCACTTAAATTAAGTGACTTTTCTCACTTAAGTCAAGTGACTTTTCTTCCTTAAATCAAGTGACATTCTCTTTCTTAATTTAAGAAAGTAAAAGTCACTTAAATTAAGTGACTTTTCTCACTTAAGTCAAGTGACTTTTCTCACTTAAGTCAAGTGACTTTTTCTTTCTTAATTTAAGAAAGTAAAGGTCACTCAAATTAAGTGACTTTTCTCACTTAAGTCAAGTGACTTTTCTCACTTAAATCATGTGACTTTTTCTTTCTTAATTTAAGAAAGTAAAAGTCACTTAAATTAAGTGAGTTTTCTCACTCAAATCAAGTGACTTTTCTTTCTTAATTTAAGAAAATAAAACTCACTTAAATCAAATAAGTTTTCTCACTTGAATCAAGTGACTTTTCTTTCTTAATTTAAGTGACCTGCACATTCTTAAATTGAGTGACTGCACATTCTTAAATTAAGAAAACATTTTTATCTGTGTATTCCCCTAGAACGAATGCAGGTGAAATGGAACTATCGAATGAAATACGATACATCGCAGAAATTAATCGAATATTATGCGATACATACCACAAATTAATTGATTAATCGAATAATGTGCGATACTTCGAATTCAATGCAAATTATCGCATTGGTTCATCGATCCTCTCAAACTATAACAGATGAAACGAAACTATCGAATGGACTGCCATATCTCAAATTGAATGCGAGATATATCATATTAAAAGATGTCCGAAAACTAGGTCAAAAATCTGCATTTGCGCTTCCAATTGTTATTTTAGTTCATAGGAAAAATTTTCAGTCGATTATTTTGAAATATCGATTTATCATGCGATATCTTGCATTAAAATTAGAGATATTGTATTTCTTCCGATAGTTGCGTTTCACTAGTTTTAGTCCAAGTGGATCTGAATGAACTTCATTTGAAGAAAGAGAAATATTTCTTCAAATTGTTACGGGAACGGCGATTTATTTCAAATCATTGCCACCTGTTGTACTGTATATTGTAATACCGTTGTACAACATATGAATTAGATTGAAACTCGTAAAATAGATTACCAGCATCAGTAATAAAGAAAGGGCCCACCAGTGTAGCTGATAGACTATCGTAAAGTCATAAAATGTCAGGAGTACAAGACAAGACATCTAACAATAAAAGGATGCGAGAATAAAGAAGTGTTATAGAAGGCTTCTAGGAGGTCGTATTGTAACGGTGAAGAGGCGCAACAGTAAAGCTTTGAATATTATTCCTCGGCGTGGTTTTGCATAGAGTTGGGGGGGCCCTGACCGTTAATGACCGCATCAGGCCCAACGCTCTTGAGAAGAAAGAGAACAAGGGGCAATGGAGAGTTCAGCTCTGGCGATTGCATTATTGTGAGGCCACTCCCGTGAATATCTGAGGAGAACTTGTCTTCCATTGTCTTCCGCCCCAATCTCATTTCTATATCTATGTTAAAGCCCTCAGGATCAACAAAAATCAGGGAATTCTTCGGACTTATTTTTTAATAAATTAAATGAATTAGAATTTGGACAAATCATCGCTCTAGAAACAAAGTGACGTAAATACCAAAAACCTGAAGCGGAAAATGTGTCATTACATACACACACACACATCCACATGCATACACACAGACATTTCTAAAAGAACGGCGGTTCTTTACGTTTTGGGTCATTTGCATTCATATTATGAGGAAATCTCAAACTCGAGAAAAATTACAATTACGAAGCTTCCATTCGGGAGCAAAAAGAACGTAAGTATCAGAGATATCTCTCTGTTTTTTTTTTTATTTTTTTTATTTAAGGCACTGAAACCTTTAAGGTTTATCTGTCGATAATCATGTACACATATATATACACATATATACATATACAATAAAAAAGAAAAGAAGTATTCTTACATAGATAAATTTGTACAAATTTTCCATATAATACTTGTGGATTTAACTTCTAAATTTATACATGTAAATGACAGTTAACTAGAAATTTATCTATTATTCTTAACGCTCTAATATCTTTGGCAAGAAGGAACTCTCTCGCATGAAAAGGAGAACTGTACCCCAAACACCTTAGTTGCTCAGTCATTACTGAACGTTCAACAGTGTACTGTTCGCATTGCCACAAAACATGATCCAAATTTTCCTCAAATAATCCGCATTTGCATATAGGCGACTCTACAAGTCCTATCCGAGCCAGAGAACTTGCAAGAGCATAGTGATTGATGCCCTTGCACGACATACCCATATGATGATCCGCCTTGGGAGTTTTAACCCCCTGTACCAAGGTGTCTTTCTATTCTCAATATGTCTCTGTTCATAGTAGGTGACACTTATGACTATACTCTTATCATAACAGTGACTAAACTTCTATCATTCCAGTAAAGTTGCGCCTACTAAAGTAGTTAATATAACTCTACTGAACTTTAAGACATATTTCCACATTCTGCGCCAAGGAAAATACTCTGCGTAAGAAGCAGGAATAAGTGTAAAATTTAACTTTGGAGAAAGGCCCCGGACAGACATATAAACTTTTATAGAAATCTACTGTAGCGTTATTTCTCGGGTGTCACGAAAATTACAGTCGGCGCCATAGATCGATATTCATTGGGACGCGTGTCTGAGTCGTGTGGGCGAGAGGCTAATCGCCTGCGATAAATATCAATACACCACAACTCTTTTGATATTCACGATTCTACGGTATCCAATGAAACGAATGAAAAATGAAAGGAAAAAAAAAAAGCAATGGATAGAGAAAGAGATCACGAAGTACAGATTTATCGCTGTTGAAATAAGTGAATATGCTAATGAGTTATTCGGACGTTAAATCTTACGAAAATATAATGAAACAACTCAATACATAATTCGTCTTGATGGAAAATGCCCTCATTATGTTATCGTTTGAATGGATGCATCAATTACGACGAAATAATGTTTAACCGATTGATCGTTAACCGATAGCTATCTCTCCGATCGTCGGCCTTTTCATCGAGATTGAAACGATGCTACATGATACATTGCATTCATAGTTGCACGAGTGGCTTTACTTCAACTTGAGAATTTCACAACGCTCTAAGCATTGAGGCACGCGCAGTAGCGTTTTTCTCATCTCTCTCTAATTCTTTCTTTCTTTTACTCCCTATCATCTCATGTTTCTTTTTCCTTTTCGCCATTTCATGTGCACTGGCGCAATGTAATACTATAAAGTATCAAATTAATTGTATGCAACCAGGAGGAACTTAATGCATGTTCCGTCATAAGGTGATTAGCCTTAACGAGATGGTGCATACGTGCATTAAATGTTTTTTTTCTTTACTTTCCTTCATTTATGTATTATTTTTATTCTTCAAAGATATTCAATTCCTTCGTTTTTGTGTGAATTGCAGTGGTAGTTGCTCATGTTGATTGTTCAAAGGAATAAAAAAAATCGTTCCGAGTTTCCTGTCTAAAGGTACCATTTTTCGTAAATTATGCTCATATTCATTGCACATTCGACGGCACAGACCTATACATATTATTAGTGAAGAAATGTTTTTTCAAAATACATTTCCATTGAGGAACCAATTCAAACGAAAAGAAAAAAAAACGTAGGCGTACTGTCGAATAAAAACCATTTGAATTAATTGGAAAACATCAGCATAGATAATATCGTAATAATTTTAACATACATATCAGGAAATGACTTTTTTTTGTGGAATTTAATGTATTGAAGGATTCTCTTTGTTCGTTGCGAAAACTGTATCTTTCAAATGTACTTCAGCCTACTCAATAAAAAATAATATAATAGAAAAAAAAACCATGTATAGTAAACATGAGTGTCATGTGGTGAAAACGAAAAGATGTGTCAAATATAAAGAATGATCCATGACGGACGAGTCCAATATACAGGAATCCCACTCTATTTCTCTTCAACATTACTGTCAGACCTAAATGAAAAAGAATTATTGAAAGTAATTCTATCTCCGATTAAATACGGAGAAATGATGAAATAATACTCGAATAGCCAAACTAATGCTCTGAAACCTGTGAAACTACCCATTTTTTTTACATTTTTTCCTTAAAAGTTTTTTCTGTTTATCGGTGAATCGCATCGAATTGTAACAACTGAAAATCATCTCATTTTCATCATATGACATTTTCGTATGAGAATTTTTATCGAAATCCTGTCAGTGAATGGCTTGTTGTTGTTTCAAGTACACAGAGAAAAATGTTTTCTTAATTTAAGAATCTGCAGTCACTTAAATTAAGAAAGATAAGTCACTTGACTTAAGTGAGAAAACTCACTTGATTTCAGTGAGTTTTACCTTTCTTAAATTAAGAAAGAAAAAGTCACTTGATTTAAGTGAAAAAAGTCACTTAATTTAAGTGAGTTTAACTTTCTTGAATTGAGAGAGAAAAAGTCACTTGATTTTAGTGAGAAAAGTCACTTAATTCAAGTGAATTTACTTTCTTAAATTAAGAAAGAGAAAGTTACACGATTCAGGTGAAAAAAGTCACTTGATTTAAGTGAAAAAAGTCACTTAATTTAAGTGATTTTTACTTTCTTAAATTAAGAAAGAGAAAGTTATTTGATTCAAGTGAGAAAAGTCACTTGATTTAATTAAAAAAAGTCACTTAATTTAAGTGAGTTTAACTTTCTTGAATTGAGAACGAAAAAGTCACTTGATTTTAGTGAGAAAAGTCACTTAATTTAAGTGAATTTACTCTCTTAAATTAAGAAAGAGAAAGTTACTTGATTCAAGTGAGAAAAGTCACTTGATTCAAGTGAAAAAAGTCACTTAATTTAAGTGAGTTTAACTTTCTTAAATTAAGAAAGAAAAAGTCACTTGATTTTAGTGAGAAAAGTCACTTAATTCAAGTGACCTGCCATTCTTGAATTAAATGACTGCACATTCTTAAATTAAGAAAACATTTTTCTCTGTATATTGTAATAAATTGAGTTTATTCTCATTCAATTTAAATATTGCAATAAGGAGCATGATGTATTGATTGAAATGACCGATCCTGATACAGGAATATTGTGAAGCGAAGTTGATACTGTAATTTAGATGAAAGATCCGCAATAATTAGCTGATGACCATGTTTCACTGTTTCAAAAGAACGGTAAAAAAAACTGAAATGAGTATTGTGAACAGCTCAATCAGTGAGGATGCAGTAAACCATGTGAAAATTTCCTGGTAAAATCAAGGAAAGATGGCTAAAGCATCTGTTGGTGTTTTCACATAACTAACCGTGACCACCAGTCACGAATTATTGCAAGTACGGATTGTGGCCATGGATGTATATATAACTTCAAGCAATAAGAATTGAGATAAAATTCAAAAGAAAATAAATAAGACGAGAAAAATGTATAGTGAAGCATTGTTGAAGGATCATGGTTGTTGATTCTACGAAGTTGTATTAAATTTCAATTCCAGTAAAGGGGTAGAGAATAAATATATCTATATATCTTCATACATACAGGTTGTGAGAACCCGTGACTGCTATAACTTGGCAGGAGAACAATTTGCTTTGGTTATACACCCAATCTCTTGAACATGGGCATATACCGTGAGGGGTGGCCCAGAGGCAAAGCGATGCGCAAATCGTGTGCAGCCAATGGACTTTTGCAGAAAATACACAGGAAGTTAATGTTGGTACATTATCTCATCGTATGGAGGGGGATATGTACCCTTTTCAGTGGGCGAAGAAGGTGAAAAAATGCCGGTTTCACATCAAAGGATTTTTATCTTCATTCTGGTAATGTTCGCTGTGATAAAGCGGTATCTCAAAGCTTAGGAATTTCCTTTTTTTTTCAAAAGCTCGGAGGATGTTCATTAATGCCGGCATTTTTCAGTACTCTTGATTATGGTTCTCATTTATTTCTGTAGTTTTTTTTTCCCTTTTTCGATCTCTTTTAAATGCAAAAGAACTGATAAACAGTTTTCGGAGGCTTTCTGAACCGAAGAAAGGCCATATTTTTCAGCGACCTTTTCTTTTTTAAATATCTCAGAAACTATGCGAAATAAGATTTTACCCTAATCTTTTTTTTTGCCGAGAATTTGAAGACCTACAAAGGATGAGAGTGAAAAGGGCGTATCTCCATTAATTTGTTTTTTTTTCTCAACATTTTATGTCAGAAGCTTTTATAGATCATTGACATTGGAGGATTCAAAAATGAAACCAGTAAGTGATACTATGACAAGTCAATTAACTGAATGGAATCATAAAATTGATGAGTGACAAATCCAAAAATAAATCAGCACCATTTAATCTCCAATTGCCATCTATACAACCTCTGCCAACTAATTTACGTTATTTTATTGCTTCTCCCCTTACGACGATGGATTGCTGCTTAATCGACTCAAAACAGAACGCAGAGACGATATTTCGCTAGAACGCCTGAAAAAACAAAATGAGACTAATGAGTGCGGTAAAAGAACACAGTCACTCCAGGAAATATATCGAAATGAGAAGAGGAGTCTCTTGGTTAAAGATCTTGGAAACGTTCAGCGTTGCACGCATGGTCAAATAGGCTATATACTCCATCTGTGCTAGCAATTATCCAGCTGTCGATGTGAGAACGCTCTGGACGGATTAATTGATACGACCTTGGAGTGGTTGGCATTCGAACATTGCAATAATTCCTTATTTTTCACAAGTGATTTCCTCCGTGTAGAGGAAAGAAGGATATAAAATTATAGAGTTTTTTTTTCTATCGCAATTTTGACCAATAAGAGCAAGAGATTCAACATCAGGACAATTTATCTGAAAATTTGAAGAAAAAAAATTAACTAATGTTTCAGCATTTTTCCAATGTTTGATAATAATTTTCAAATTTCCTCGTTGATGCCTTCACTCTAAAGAAAAATGCCGGATGATTTTGCCCCTCAGGTCCATTTCATCTCGACCCCCCCCCCCTTCCCTTTTCCATTGATACGGTCAATTCTTCATATATCTTGATAAGTCATTTTTAATAATAATAATACTTCCTAGATCATCTTCTTGAGTTTTCAGCCCTAGAGATCTTACGCAATTATGCTAATGAATGTTGCTGGTCAGTTTCCTTCATGAGCTCTCTCGTATTAGGTGAAACTTTTACTAATGCAGATGCTATTATCCGCATTCTTACATGTCTGCCTTGACGGTTCTGTGGAAAGTATAACCCTTTCATAATTTTGTTAAGAAACAGATGCCATTAGTTTTTATGTATTTTTAAAAGAATTCAAAATGAGATAAGACACCCACATGATAGATTTATCTTAAAAAAGGAGCTGTAATTTTATGTGAAATAATCAAAAAAGTGGACATTGATTTGGAAAACAGATATTTCGACACCGTGAGGCAGAAAGCTGAATTTTAAGTTAAAAAAAACTATTAATACGTGCGATGTTCAATCATTTTAACAGATCGTATGAAAGGTCAAGAATTTTTTCCTAAGAATCCACTAATATTCGCGATGGGCAGAGCTGAAGAATTTTTTAATTGTATTTTTCGACCTTGATTAGATTAAATTAGTGTAAAGGTAGCCATGTAGGTCACTGCAGAAGGTGTAATGAATTAATTGAATATTTTTAATTTGTGTACCAACGTTTCGACTCTCTTGCGGAGTCCTCTTCAGGGTACATTGTTCATTTTAACTGTAATTATCAAAAAAAAAAGATTTTCTTAACAGAAATGTTTTTACAGACATTGTTATTTATTGTATATTTATAGAAATAGTAATAATTATTTACCTTATCATTGATTAAAAAGTGATAAAACATTAATTACAAATTTGAAAAAATTCTTTGTTTTTGGTGTCATTATGTATCACAATATGTTTAACCTCAAAAACGAAGTCCAGTTGTAAAAGTGTGAATGTTTTTGAAAATTTTTTGTATTTCTGTGACTATTCTCAATAGAATATCTCAAAAAATAAAGGAGATATTCCCTTTTTATCCTGATCCTTTTCTGCCGAGAATTTGCTATAAGACGAATTAGGACAAAAAGAAGGGTATCTCCATTGGGCCCGATGGAGATACGTCCTGTTTGCTCCAGTTCTTTCTGATAGCTCTTAATATTCTCTATCAAAAGGAATTAGCAAAAAAGAGGCGTATCTCTGTTTTTCTCCGAAAAATTCTACACTGAAAGAAAAAAAACATTTTATTGAGGTATAAAAAGATTGGAAATTTCCAAAATCACGTGAACTTTAAATTAAATATAAATGTCATTACACTGAGGAAAAAGAGATTGTTCCCAACAATTGAATTTCTTGAAACTCAGAAGAGTCAATGATTGTTAATTTTTAGAAATTAGTACATTGGAATTATTTCAATTTTTATTAGTTATTCAGAACGAATTGGAGATTTTTCAAATCAATCATTTTATTGCTTGTTCCAACAATAAATATACTCTTTTCAAAGAAAAATTTTTACGTCAATCAATTAATTGACCAAAAAAATTCGTTTTTTTCTCTTCAAATCGAAGACAAATTTTTTCAATAAAATCATTTTTTTCTCTCAGTGTATTAAGAATTGTTGAAATGATGAGTTAATTGTTTCTGTTTCATCTATTCACTCTTGAATTGCCGTTTTTTTTTTTTAATGAACGATGATATTTTTCAACCAAAACATATGTTTCTGTTTTTATCAACGCCATCTAGCCTTTTACTTCCTGGGATCGAAATTTCGTAAACATTGATGATGACAAACTCAAGATATTTTTTAATTTTGAAATCATCATCACGTTCAGCCGAGCAGACCTGTCTGAAACGATCTCAAGTGATGCTTCTCTGAAAAAATAGTTTATAATTGAGCCATCCATATGAAAATTCTCTCTGACGTAAAAGGCTGACAAGATGATTTGATTTAATCCAAGAATGTTCTTGTGCTGTAAAATATTTAAAATTGAAGAAAGAAAAAATATAAAAATGAAATACACAGATAATTGAAAGGAGAAATCCGAAGACACGTTGGTAACGCGATCCAGTGGATTTTCTCTCGAGGCACTTGTGTACTTCTGAGGGGACCACACGCGCGCACATCGTTGTATCTTGGCTGTCCTGCAGGATTCCCGATGATCAACCAACGGTCTTAATTACAGATTGATGAATCCCGTGGGATGAAACATGAGATATACATCTTTATTTACGACATACGCCCGATGATCAAAGAGATTTTCATCGTGCGAATTATTCTTCAGCATTGTGATAATTCTTGAAAAAGAACGGGTAAGTGTTATCTTCATCATTCTTGCGTTTTTGGAATTTCGCCAAATGAATAGCGAAGAGGCAAAACAGAAAGAATCATTTTTTTTGCCAATTTCTTTTCGAGAATACTAGTAATTATTGTCATCCTACACAGAGAAAAATGTTCCCGAAAATGGACGTCAAATTGACAGTGGAAATGGACTTATCCTGTTTTACCTCAATTTTTAAGAAATATCTCGGAAACTAAGGGGGTTTGAGCAATTTTTATATCGACTCTTTTTTGAGAACTAATTTTTTTTTTTACAAACAAAGATAATCATAATTACTCCATCTCGCTTAGAATCCGTAATGTTCTAAAAAATCTAATGATAAAATGAAATTGATCTGTGTGGAAATTTTTTAGTCGTTCCTCTTCTTCATAAATTAATTTATGACTCGTTTCTATTTGAACTGTGTTTAATGCATAAAAGTCGTAGATTGCAATTTCCATTGGTCTCGATTCTTATTTATTAGACAATCTACCTAATAGTCTTTATTGATTCGACACCCAGAATAGCCTTCAGACACTCAACATGATTCTTTAGATGAGAATAATGGTACAATAATTTGAACAACACTTTACTGATAAAAATCCAATTAACAAAGAGGATATAATTGAATGATTCATTTATTTTTATTGAATGACTCTCAGTGTATATTCATTGACGAAACAATGTGAATTCCATTGCTCTTGTATTGCTTTTGGCAACGGTTTTTTTTTGTTATTTTTCTTTTCTTCATTTGAAATTGCGTCAGGCAAATTCACTGCTGGAGTTCGTCCATGAACTCTCTGTCGTATGAATCTGTTTGAGCATTCCGACGTGCCTCGTGGACAAAATAAATTCAACCACAGTGTATAAACAGTGTGAGATCCGCTTGACAGTAGGTGCAAATTCTTCTGGTTACGTGATGTGAAAATTTCTTTTTAAAAGATACTGAGTCATACATGGGATTTTTCAGAATAGCAAATGAAGGCAATTCATTTCTTTTCGTTTTTTTTTCTTGTCATCAGGGTATTTTTGGGGAGCGTGAATGAATTTGAAACGAATTTTGTCACTGAAACAAGTGATTTTTGAAATTGAGAGAAAAATATCGTTGCCTTAGAAAAAAAGTAGGGTAAGTGGCCAAAAACGGTCAATTTTCGAGTAAAACGGGCGTATCACTCAAAGCCTTACCAAAATGTTTATTTTTTTTCATTTTTTTGACGTTACTTAGGTAAATGGAAATTGGAGTAACAAAATGATGTCATTGCTAATGTCAAAATGATAGGGACGTATCTCTACACTTACGTCACTTTGTTTTTTTCGTATTTTCCGGGCTACGTCTTGAACTTACGTCTTTTTATTACTGAGATTCTTTATCTCGTGAAATCCTAATTCAGCACTTACACCTGTTTGTTTTCATAATTTCTTCATATGATATAAGAATTTTTCGAGTTACGTCTTTTTGTTGTTTTTCTGATTCGTCATCAAAAAATCACATATTATGGCATTTGCGTGTGTTAGTTTTCATAGTTTCTCTATTGAATATTTTTTTGGACTCACGCCTATTTGTTTACAAATTTTATGATGAGAAATGAAATAGTCGAAAGAAATACAAGCAGGTCTTGTGTTACTCATAACAAAAACAGGCATGTGCATGGAGATAGACCTTTTTGTTACCATCAATTCGAAATAACAAAGAGCCGTGTGAGCTGGAGATAAGCCTATTCAATAGTAGCAGTTTTTCAAGAAAATGAAAGAAAAAAAAAGATGTGAGTACCAGAAAATGTTTTCTTAATTTAAGAATGTGCAGTCACTTAATTTAAGTGACCTGCCATTCTTAAATTAAGTGCATTTTCTCATTTAAATCACGTAACTATTTAGTAAGAAAACATTTTTCTCTGTGTAGGTGACACTTAAGGTAGTTGACTCCCTAATGACAAAGTTCAAGACTTGCTTAAAAATCGGGCTATAAATAATTAGATGCATAATGCATCTAATAATGAAATTTGAGAACGATGGTCCACAGTATATATGAGATAATTGCAATTCAAATCACCGTTTTTGTACAGGCAGTATGAGAGAAGCGTGGGAAAACTACTAATTTTATTTTTTTTCACGTTGAAAAAAAAATGCCATCATTATGAAAAACTAACACCTATCAGAACTATACATCTAGAATTATTTTTGAAAATATTAAGATCATTGACCACATAGTTGCGGTGAATAATTAAAAATAAAACCGAAATTTTGACGAAATTCTAAGTGGAAGGGGTATCAAGATGGCCGCGCGAGCGTGTTGTCCGAGAACATTTCACAGTTGTGTGTATTCATATAGAGGATACTACTGTGCGAGTGTACAGTCAAGTCGGAAATATATAGGCTCATAGTAGTACATTATCAACACATAGGGTGGCGTCTCAGAGCCAAAAGTTTTTAACTGGACGGTAGAGAGTCAACTACGTTAAGACTATGTTATAGTTTTTTGCACTACAATTACATGAAACGCCTAGAAAAATTGCATAGAGCAAAAAAAACTATAGGCCACATTGTTTTTTTTTTTTTGGAGGGGGTGGAGAGTGAAATGAAAAGAATAGCAGTTACGCCATTTTGTTTCCAAAGCGATGATATAATGTAGCTCAAAAGATGCTTTTGGAATTCAGGAAATAGTGTAATTCGAAATTTCAATTTCAAGAATATCTCTCCAAAATTAGGCAGCATTCAAAAAAGGTTTTTCTACCCATAAAAGTAAAAAATTCCATTAATTGAAATGATTGACACCGAATCATATGCGGAAATAAAAATAAGAAAGCATGTAATCATGAGAGATTGGAGACAGTTTCTATAATCTGGATCAGAAGATTATCAGAGCAGGAAGAAATCTGAGTCGCCATCCTAGTGCTTAGACATAGATAAGAACAGTGATCCTTTACGTAATCCAGAGAATTACGTTATACCGCAGCGTTTAGATGTCTCAGTGGTATTATTGCTATTATTCCATTTCTTTAAGTACGAATTTTTTTGAGAGTATAGGCCTCTACTGAAAAATTTGGAAAAAATAAATCAATAATGAATACGTCCTGGGCCTCGATTCTCGAAGCGACCAAAAATTTTTTCGTGGAAAAAATTCCGTGAACGGAAATTGTTCCGTTCACGGAAAAGATTCGTTGACGAAAATCTTTCACGCATGAAATGGGTTCCGTAAACGGAAAGTTTCCGTCCGTGATTAGCGCGGTGAAGATAATATTGTGCATCTGTCAAATCACTAACCTCAAATCAGTGTTTTTTATTCACTGTATTCGTTTTTTTATTTTAATTATGGATTTTTTCAGCCGATATATTTATCTCGACCTTTCGAATTACCTTCAGATACATGAAGTTCATTATCCCCGAATGTTTTACGTGCCACTAGACCCTTTTCAAAGATTATTTTGTCTTCGCTTCCATCGTTATTGTTTTGTGGTTTATTCAGGAATTTATTTTTATTCACTTATTTTTATATTGAAAATGATGATCTTTAATAATTTAGTATTAATTGCACGGAAAAATTACCTGCCAGACTATGAGAATTGAGTGACAATGCAACGACTCACGGACGGAATCTTTCCGTTTACGGAACCCGTTTTACGCGTGGAAGATTTCCATCAACGGATCTTTTCCGTTTACGGAAAATTTTTTGGTCGCTTCGAGAATCGAGGCCCTGGAACATTTCGTTTTTTTCAGGTTTCTTCATCAAGTCCTTTACTCCGAAAAAAAATTCTGAGGTCCTTTTGCTCCACTCTCCCCTATTTATTTCATTTTCTGAAATTGATCAATTGAAACTAGAATGATCATTATCCTCATTGTCGATCTTAATTTCAGTTCTTACGTTTGTGACTCTAGAGAGATTGGGCAATGCCTTGTGGCGTGGATACTGCATCGAGTTTCACGAATAAAGTCAAGCTGTTTGCATCAGACTTTGCATCACGTGCATATAAAGATATATCGTTCGTGACAAATCGCAAAGAGAATGTTTTCTTTGTTGCTTGTAGGAAAAATGAAAAAATTCAGAATAAAAATTCTAACCGCAGTGTACCGGTTGGCAGAGATAACTAAGTTTGAAGTCAGAGTTTTATGTGAAATTAGGTAAACAGGGCATGACATTTTTGAGAACAATAATTTTCGATATTTCCGTTGAGTCTCTTATTATTGTAAAGAAATGTGTGGTGAATATATACATTTTGTGGAAGTTTGCAATTTAGGTGGTTACAAGGAGGATACTTTCGAGAGCATTTGTTGCAGTTTCACCTGAAAACTCTTCTCTTTCAAGATGAATACGTATAAAAGGAAATGTTGATGTAGTTCTATCTGTTTTTGAGCCATCAAATTATTCTCTCCAGATTTGGTGGAAAAACTCATCATGTTATTTTTGATTGTTGGGTAGAATCTAGATTTTTTTTCATACCGAGCTTTTCGAGAGCTCGAAAAAGTTTGAAAAATAAACTATAAAAGATAAATTGAGAACGGAATCAGAATGATGAGATGAAAAATAGATCGTGTATTTCAGAGAAATTTCATTTTTCCCTTAATTTTCATAAGTTGAGTCATTAACAGGGAGACTCATCAATGTCAGGGACACAAGGGAAACATCAACAACCGTTATATATAGTAGCCATTTATGATGAGAATCTCAACTGACTTTGAAAGAAATAAAAGAGAAGAAGAAAGAGAATAATGGCGAGGAGGCAACTATGGGAAAGGAAAAATCCTTGCTTATGTATTCTCAGTGGATATATACACAACACATCACCGAGGGTGGGCACAAGGATTCATTATCCTTGAGATTTCATACCCCAACGGAAAAAACTACCTTTCATACTTATGCCACCCATATATGATACCTTCTACTTTTCTTGATCTCAATCATATCTTCCTAGTGTACTATGCATAAAGCTTACTATTCTCATAGTTGGAATAAAACTTTTGAATTTACGATATCTGATTCGAATCGCAGAATCGCGTTATTCGTCGTCAGTCTGTGGTACTACTGACGTTATCGTTTATTGGAATGTTTCAACTCGTAAAATGCAATTTGACGATCTCAAAATAGTCTTGTGCAGTTAAATGCGCTTTTGAAAGATAGGTAACACCCGAGGGGCTGCTCACTCGGAGAATCAGTGAACCATTTCATCCGAAATCAGACTAGGAATTACTAGAAATCACGGGAAATCGAAAGATTCCTGATTTCCTCGTGATTCCTCCTAATGTATAGGAAATCATTGGGAATCACAAAGAAATCGCGTGATTTCGGGAATCACTGGAAATCACTCATCCCTTCTCCATCGAGCAAGCATTCTTCCAAAGTATTCATCCAATATATATATATACGTTGGATAGATGTACATGGTTATATTAATATTAAGCAATATAATTCAACTATTTCATCTCCCATTATAAGTGAAAAAAGTTTAAGTATTCATGAAAATGTTCATAAGAGTATTAAAAAGTTATTCTAATTTCTTTAATAATTGCTTTTATTGATCAGGCATACCCCTTACCATGAATAAGTTGTTGTTAATCTACAATGATTAACTACTAAGGTTTTCCAATTGACAGTTTGGAAATCACTGATTTCTGGAATTTAGGAATCACTGGAAATTATTGGAATCAGTGGGAATCACGGGAAATCGCAGATTACCTTATTGATTCGGAAATCACGGGAATCACAGTAGAAATCACAAGGAATCGATTCCTTTTGGAAATCTCTGTGCCACCGAATCCCCAAGTGAGCAGCCCCTCGGTAATATCGAACGAACTTTAGCCCGAGTTATTTTGACGGGGAATGAATTTCACAGATCGGTGCATTTAAATAAAGAATGAAATTCTGCCGTTTTTTTTCAAAATGAAATATTTTTCGAAGAAATCTGAAAAAATTGGACGAGATGATCTGACATGTCCTATATCATTGGGTAATTTTTTCGAATTTTTACGAAAGAGCTTTCACTCTTGAAAAAATCTCAATTCCTATTGCTCCACAGGTCCATTTTACCCGCTTCTCGCCTTTTATTTTTCTATTGATTGACTGGTGATAAAAAGGGACAGGATAAAGTAGCCCATCAGTTTCTTAGAAAGTTTCTAAAGAATAATTAATGATTACATGATTTTTTTCTTCTTTCAGTCCTCGCTGTTGTATTAATGAATTCGTTAACTTTTATTTTATTTACAATGACGAAATAATTTTCGAAATTAATTCATTTTTGTCTCGTTTTACTTAATTTGTAATGGAGAAGGTGATGAAAGGTCTCTCAATTTATTTATAGATTCTTCACCAACTCATTACTTCCTTTATTCGGTTATTTTTATTTTCCAAAGGAAGATATCGCATTTCCAAGTACCAACCAATAAGTTGTATTCCACGGGGCAATCTGAATTACAGCCAGCCCATAAATATCAGGCCCGGATTCGCCGTACTTATATGCGCGAAAGCCAGAGGTTCTTCCTTCTTTTATCCGATAAATGGGTGCTGGAATCCATGGCTAAGTTTGGAATTTCAGACGTCTCACCGTCGCTGCATACTGTCGTGACTCTGCCACACGGTCGACACGAAACTCCACTTATCTCTCATCATTCTTTTTATTCTTTCTTTATATAAATTTAGTTCTTTTCACTCCTTTTTTTCGGTTATTTACCCCGAAAAACTCTTTAGTGTATATGAAGAAGATTTCAGGAGCCTTTGGCTCCTCCATTTGCACCGTAAATATTTTCAGCGTAATTCAATTTATATTTGGAATGGAAAAAAAACATGCAGGATAACCGAATTCCATCAGAAAAAAGGAACTACTGAACAGACTTTTGCAGAATTTAATCAAGGAATTCGGTTGTATTGGTCAATGTAGAATTAAAACCAATCTAAATTATGATTAGCAAATACACCGACGTTTCGGCCAGCTTTGTACGACCCTCATCAGGGTGTTTCAGTTTATTAATTAATACCTGAAATTGGCTTCACCAGAATATTACACAGAGAAAAATATTTTCTTAATTTAAGAATGGCAGGTCACTTAAATTAAGTGACTTTTCTCACTTAAATTAAGTGACTTTTTCTTTCTTAATTTAAGAAAGTAAAAGTCACTTAAATTAAGTGACTTTTCCCACTTAAATCAAGTGACTGTTTCTTTCTTAATTTAAGAAAGGAAAACTTACTTAAATCAAGTGAATTTTCTCACTTAAATCAAGTGACTTTTTCTTTCTTAATTTAAGAAAGTAAAATTCACTTAAATTAAGTGACTTTTCTCACTCAAATCAAGTGACTTTTCTCACTTAAATCAAGTAACTTTTTCTTTCTTAATTTAAGAAAGTAAAAGACACTTAAATTAAGTGACTTTTCCAAGTTAAATCAAGTGACTGTTTCTTTCTTAATTTAAGAAAGGAAAACTTACTTAAATCAAGTGAATTTTCTCACTTAAATCAAGTGACTTTTTCTTTCTTAATTTAAGAAAGTAAAATTCACTTAAATTAAGTGACTTTTCTCACTCAAATCAAGTGACTTTTCTCACTTAAATCAAGTAACTATTTCTTTCTTAATTCAAGAAAGTAAAACTCACTTAAATTAAGTGACTTTTCTCACTTAAATCAAAACTCAACTTTTTCATTAATACAGCAATAAAAAATTTTTTGACGTGAAGCTACTCAGGAGTGGTCTTGTCCAATCCCTGTGAATATCATGAAATTTATTAAAATGAAAATTCAACAGTGGACTTTTAAAATCAATGGAAAAAATATGGCAATTATATGCACACAAAAGTACTCTAAGTATGATAAAACGAAATGAAAATATTCGGTATTGGTATAATAAATTAGGTCGGTAACTTAAAGGTAGCGATATTGCGTTCAAGTCGTAGCAAACTGTGGTGTATTTTGCACGCGTGGGTGTCTCATCGTAAATTTCATCATGAAATCCTACATAAACATTGGCTCCTATAAAATCCCACATTTTTTTTCCTTCTCTTCTCTCTTAATTCTCTGTTACGTTAGCAAGTCTGCTTTTTCCAGTGGTACACTTAAACTATTTCTTTTTAGTGAACTGTGAAATGGAGACAGTCGTATGTTTTTTTTTTGCAAGAGTATCTTGGGAGATCTATGGAGACACATCAATTTTCCAAGTTAATATGATATTTTAGTTTGCTGAATAATGAAATTGAAATTAAAAGAGAGAAGAGATATTGCAATAGCGCCCACGGTTTGACTCGCCAGAGGATCATTAAAATTACATTCAAATTAATTTTTCGAGTAATTAATCTTCTAGATATTCATGACTATGTATTTTCTCAATTCTCCTTGTCTTTCAAATGATATTAGAAGAACTTAAGATTTCCATGTTAGTGTACATACTCCAGACATCTTCATTAACAAATGCCACACAAGGAATAGGAACATGGGAACCAGTTACGAAAGCAGTTTAAGGTAGTATCCCAGCGAATTCGAGTACAGTTAGTCCCTTATTTTTTTTATACCGTACCAAAGGTGATATTTTTTTTACATTTTTCCGAATTTTTTCATAATTTTAGTTCGTGTAGTTCATGAGATATGTATTATCGAAGACAGTGAAAATAGCAATGGTGTGGATGAAACGCCCTAAGGCCCAGGTGCATAAAGTTAATCGCCGATTAGCGGTAATGCACTTAACTATGCTGCACTAGTTAAGTGACATGTGAAGTTAATTTTAAGCGATCAATTGCAGTCGGTTTGGCATGATTAGGAAGAATTCAGGTCGGCGTGCTTAAAAATGGTCGAAAACCGCTTAAAATGGCTACGAAATAACAAAATTACTAAAGAATAGCACACAGTTGACCAATTATTTAGGAACTATTGACGAAGAGAGTAACTATTATGCAGTGATCATGGGACGTTTGAAAAAATTAATTTGACAATATTAATTAATTGTTAAATGAACGACATTTCGCCTGATTTATTGAGGCTTCCTCACATTCTAGCGATCATAAAAATACACAGAGAAAAATGTTTTCTTAATTTAAGAATGTGCAGTCACTTAATTTAAGTGACCTGCCATTCTTAAATTAAGTGACTTTTCTCACTTAAATCAAGTAACTAGTTCTTTCTTAATTCAAGAACGTAAAAATCACTCAAATCAAGTGATTTTTTCATTCTTAATTCAAGAAAGTAAAACTCACTTAAATTAAGTGACTTTTCTCACTTAAATCAAGTAATTATTTCTTTCGTAATTTAAGAAAGTAAAAGTCACTTAAATTAAGTGACTTTTCTCACTTAAATCAAGTAACTC
Source organism: Aleiodes alternator (assembly GCA_963921955.1). Taxonomy (NCBI): domain Eukaryota; kingdom Metazoa; phylum Arthropoda; class Insecta; order Hymenoptera; family Braconidae; genus Aleiodes; species Aleiodes alternator. The sequence goes on from OY998097.1 coordinate 885,018, forward strand.
TTTCTTTCTTAATTTAAGTGACCTGCACCTTCTTAAATTAAGTGACCACACATTCTTAAATTAAGAAAACTTTTTTCTCTGTGTACAAAATTCAGAATTAAAATTGACGTTAAAATGGGAAATAAAATTGAAATACTAGATAATCTGTACATTGTTCAATAAAACGTTAGTAACAATAGTTTTTTCTATCTTTCCTCACTTGTTGATCCCTACATAATAATTATTCATAAACATGGAAATGGAAAACACAATTGGAGAGAACAATATTTTGAGTAAATTATAAAAGGAAGAAATATTCAATTCTGCGTATAGTTATTGAGAAATTTAAATTAGAAGTTAGTCGTAACCCTCTCATCTCATAGTCTCTCGTAGTCTCTCTCTTTCTCATGCACGGCATGAGAGATTAGTAATTGTTTAAAATTCAAGAAACAAAGGAAACTCATATTCACCAGCTGAAGATATGACTTTCGAATAGTATAATAACTTTTTCGCGTTAGTTAAAGTACCTTTCGCCGGAATATTAGCAACTCATAAGAAACAAACCTACACCAAAGAAAAAAAAGTCTTAAAAACGATCAAATATTGATACCATTGGTCTTTAGTAAATATTTTTTTAAAATAATCAAGAAAACTGTTGAATTTAGTTAACTCAACTAATTAATCTGTTTGAAGTAACTAAATTCAGTGAATTCAACAACTTTTTTAATTAATATCAAAAAAATATTTTTTAAGGACTAATTATATCAATATTCAATAGTTTTTACCACTTTTTTCTTCTCAGTGTACAGATCCTCATCTTCTTCAGTTGCGAAGAGGTATAACACAAGTTGCATCATTTTTTCTGAAAATATTTCGGAAACTGATCGAGATAGGCTTTTTTCATTCTCCTCCTCTTGTTGAGCCCTTGAAATTGTCTACAAAAAAGGGTCTGGGTAAAATGGGCGTATCTCAATTAATTTCCAAGACATTCCATCGAGAATGATCATAAAGTTGAACTATTGTTTGATGTAGAAAAAATGGAAAAAAAATCTAGTATAGACACCCCGAAGTGAAACCGTTACCGAAAATTTTGAATAAAATATCAATAGCACCCACATAAGAATTCAAATGACATGACAGAATGAAATTTGATTCAATAATATATCAATAATCACACATTTTACGACATTATTCACATTATTATTGGATTGTCCTTCTAATTTTAAATTTTATGATTTCCTCAGTTTTACATTCTGCATGTTAATTATTTATTCATAGAATAAACGATGTATTTATAGCCACTGAAAGTCATGTGGTTACAAAGTCACAGATAGAAATTCTACGCGGGTTGACACAGGAAGAAAAGGCAGGTTCCAATTGAGTTCTTCGCCCACTCTAATCTCATGTACTTTAACAAACTGCTCCCATGAATCTATACTATAGATTCTATAGAACAGTGGGCAGCATTTCATTCAATCTGCTTTCCCTAGTCATATAACTATTTTTATCAGCAAAGTCATAAAATAAAAATTGTCGAATGCAAAACAGAAAATAGTCTTGAATTCATATCATTGCCTTAAAAACGAAGGGTCATGAGTGCTATGCTTATACACAGCACTTACACTCCTTTGTTTCTAAAAAGACAATATAACAATAAATTTGAGGTAATCATTCGGAAAGAATGGAAAGTGGATTCCTAAATCTGTGAATTTTCTAAATTAAAACATGGTTTTTATGATGAGTGAAACTAATCCCACATTTTATAATTTTTTACTGAATATCGAATGGGAATTGGCAGTGATGAATAACTTGGCTTGTAGATACTGTGGTAAAGTGGCGAATGTGTATTTTTTCGCTTCAATCGGACTTTCTCGGTATTTTATGCAATATTGGTGAAAAAAAACTGTAGCATATAGTGAATTATATTCATGGTTATAGTTGTAGTTGAATATGTCTGGAGTTGGACCCAAGCAAATTTGAGACTCCTCTCCAGGAATGGCAGATTGAATAAAAGTAAGTATAACATATCATTTCATGACTTTGACAGCGAAAAACTTTACGCGAAACTTTAAATGCGTTTTTCTCAGAACAGACTTTTTCAATACGATACCCACGATTTCTCGAGTTCTACTGGACTGATTCACTTGAAATTTTCAGAGAATCTTCTTTATATACCTCTTGAGTATGAACTAGCCTCATCCCCAAATTTCAATTTTTACTATTTTTAAAAAATTCGAAAAACTCAAAAAAATCGTTAAAAAAATCGTTTTTTTTTAACAGTCGCCATTTTGTCAAAAAAAAATTTTTTTACTTATCGCTAGTTCATAGAATTGCGACATCATTGCAGATTAATAATCTTTTTTTTTTCATTTCAGATGACTAGGAGGGTCGAAATCATGGGTATGCGCATGTGCCAATTTTTTGAGAATCCCCACTTCATCAGCTTCCATTTTTAAAAATTTTTAACTTTTTTTTTTTTTCTGTACTCGTGTAACATTAATAAATAACTGATAAAAAAATGTATGGCAAGAATATTGATTGCCTCTTTTTCACGACACTTTAAAAATTACCTAAAATTCATGTCTCTAGACTAGAATACCCCCTTAAGTTCAGCTGAAATTCTCATAAACGAACGCTTCTATGACCAAAAATTGCCGTTAAAGTGATGCTATTTACTACAAAATAAGAGAAGTATCTCCAGCACTTAGATATTTTTGAGTTTTTAGATCTTCATTCAATTATTTCTGATCTCTGGGAGCATACTCATAACTATAGCTGAGAAATTGGCACTTAATTGTGTCCCATGAAAGCTGCTAGGCAACAGTTGAACGCCGCATTCCGTAACAACTATAATCCACGTGTATTTGACGTTAATGTTTGGCAGATTTGGTGAATCAGGAAGACGATACGAGAGTAATCTCTAGTCTTGGGAAGAATGAAAATCACTCATATCGTCATCTCGGTTCACCAAAAATGTCGAACATAGACGTCAAATGTATGTGGATACTAGTTGTTACGGAATTCGGAATTGACCCGTTACCTAACAGCTTTCGCAAGACAATCAATAATGAGCTCCTCGGTTCTACTCATAACAAATAGGTCTTTCTCTGACACATAAGTCCATTTGTTATTAGAATTTGACTGACTCTGGTTCCTTTCTGGGAAAATTGATAATAAGAAAGTGACATATCTCCATTACATAAGTCTTTTGGTTATTTTAAATCAATAATAACAAAGAGGCGTATCTCCAATCTGCCTCCATTCCTGTTTTTGTTGTAAGTAACACAAGGCCTGCTTGTATTCCTTCCGAGCATTTTATTTCTCATCATAAAATTTTGAAAACAAGTGGGCGTAAGTCGATAAAAAAATCAGAAGAAAAACTATAAAAATAAAAATATTTAAGTGTCAAATCAGGATTTCTTGAAGTAAGAAATCTAAATAATAATGCGTAAATTCAAAACGTAGCCTAAAATATGGAAAAAAAAACGATGTAAGTGCGGAGATACATCATCCCTTTCACTTCAACATTAGCAATCACGCCACTTTGTCATTCTAATTGCCAGTTACCCAAATAAGATCAAGGACATTATTAAAACCGTTTTAGCGTATTTTCACGAGATCCAGCGTCTTCAGCTCTTACGCCACTTTGTTTCTAGGCCGACGATATATATATCACATGTCTCTAATAAATTCTCTGGATTGCGTCTCAATAATCTGAAGTCTAAAAAATGAGTAAACCAAAAAAAAGAACAGACAAGAACTGAAAAATTAGCGTAACTTCAGTGATCTTGGAAGATTGCTTCTTCTTTCTCCATGAAGTGGCAATGCAACGGAGCACATATAGACCTGGTAGTCCCACCGCATTCCAGAGGAATCTCCCATCACGATTCCCAGTGGAATGCTCAAGAAAATGTGTATAACCAAGAGGTGTATACAGTCCTCAACTCCTCCTGCTTCCTCTCAAACATTAACTGCATGTCCAAACCATGAGAGAAAATAATGCATTTATTTATTTATTTAGTCGTTTTTTTTTTCTTGAAATTCAATGTAATTTTTATTATTGATGAAAACGAAATGTTACGCCATGTATTATAAGGTGAAAGACGTTGCGCGAATGAGTGAGTCTATATATAAAAAGCAGAGGAACGTTAGCTAACTTCAGAGTGAGGACACTTTATTCTCATTCTGATTGGCCAATTCATATTTCATCAGCCAATAGGAATCGTCGCGCTTGGCGCGCTGAATGTCTATTCACTTCAAGTGTTTTTACGCGAATGTAAATGGCGGCGCATGTCAGTCAATACGCGTGTAAAAATAATCATTTAATTCATTCATCATGTTATGTTTAATATAACTATGAGTTCGCCAGTGACGGAAAAAAGGAACTTTCAAACTACGCGGTAAATACATGTAAGTATTTTACATATTAAATATCAAATTGAGTAATTCATACATTGATAATCTCCGCAGTGCATTGTTAACCTGAAATTCATTCATATCAATCCCTGTGAGCTATGTTTCAGTCGCTCAATATTCAAATATTTCCTATTATTAATAAATGAATTCATCATTAAATTGAAAAAAAATTAATCAATTTTTTTTTTGAGAAATATTATTTGAGAGGATTAAGGGAATTTTTCAATGCCATCGATAAGCTTTGAATTCTTGAAACATTGCAACGACACATTTCTGTATTTCCTTCACTTATTTACTTCATAAAAAAGAAAAAAGAGAATAATCGATTTAAAAAAAAAATGGAATTATGAATCGATATGAAAAAATTTCAATTAACAAGTGGCAACCGAAGAATGATGGGAGACACAGTCAATCGTAGATTTTCAAACTTTTTTTTTTAGCGAAATTATCAATTTTTCAATTGAATAACAGAAGCATCGACTTCTTAATTTCCATTATCAATATTATCGATTTTATTCCATTATCAGTTTTTAAGGCTCTCTCAGAAGTTGAATCAGATAGAGCAATTTTGTTCTCATTCTCTTCATAGAGACTTTTAGAGCTACATGAAAGATTCAGGTGAAATTGCTCAAAAAAATGAGGATGGAATGAAATAGATTGGTCTAAAAACCATGAGGAAAAAAAATGGAATTTTAATCATCATTTTTTCCCAGGAGAACCTTCACCGAGACTAGCTACAGATACAGATTTTTATGAATACATGAAAAAGATATGTAGATACCTGTCAAGATGATTCACCATATATTGTACAGAGATTGATCGAAGATATAGATACTAAATAAAGATAATACAGATAAAAGAAAATCGACATTTCAATATTGATGAAAACCAGACCATTCCCTTATTTTGTTAATTTAAATTTCCTTCTCAGATATTTTTTACTGCCCCATTCATTCTTTTTCTTCTATCTTTCTATGAAAAACGAAATGAACATCAGTTCACTTACGAGCTCTTCTACACTGAGGAAAAAAATAATTACTGAGAAAAAAACCATTAAATATTGAGTCCACTGATCGTTAATAAATATTTTTTTTGAAATAATTAAAAATAGTTGAGTTTACTGAATTTCGTCTATTTAAACAATTAATCTATTTAGACTGGCCAAAATTCAGTAAATTCAACCCTTTCTTTTTATAATTATTTAAAAAAAATATTTACTCAGGACCAGTGGACTCAATATTTGATTGTTTTCAACACTATTTCTTTTCAGTGTACGCTCATCCTCATTCCTATTGGCTGTTTCATTCAGCCAATCAGCCAATGAAAATCATCACAATTATGAAAATTTCTCCATCATCATGAATAATAATTTGGGCAAAAAAGAACATTATCCAGTGTTAAAAAAACAGAGAGATAATGTGGGGAATACAGGGGCATTATCTAATATTGAAGAACAGGAAAATAATGAAGGGAAAAAGGCAACATTATCCGAAGTTAGAGAACAGGAAGAGAATGTAGAAGAACAGGGAACATTTTCTAAAGTGAGAGAGCAGAAAGATAATGTGGAGAAAAGGAGAAGTTTATTCAATGTCAAAGAACAGACATATAATGTGGGGGATACGGGAACATCATCCAATACTAAATACAAAAAGACGATGTCGGGCAAAGGGGAACATTGCCAAATGTTGAAAGACAAAAAGATAATGCGGGGGAAAGGGAAACATTACCTATGGTTGAAAAACAGAGATAATGTGAGGGAAATAGGAACATTATTCAATGTTGGAAACGAGAAGGTAAATTGGGAGATAAGGGAACATTATCCAATATCAAATAACAGAAAAATAATGTGAAGGAAGAGGGGATTATTAATCAGTTTCGAAGATGGTTGAGGGTACAATTGGAAAAAAGTTAATTCTTTGCATAAAGTCGTTAATACCAACTTATACGAGATGAAATTCTTGAATGTGAATCAGTGAATTTGTGAAGAAGGTAATGAAGAATAAAATAAGCCCTAGAAACACAAAATTAATTGATAACTGACAGATCCGTACCATTTTTTTATATTCCTTTAAATCTTGACGAATTTAAAGAAATGTTGAAAGTGGTAAAAAAGTTTCAATTCGAAATTGATTTTTCGTTTCTTGGGCTTATTTTGTTCTTTATTACATTTTCCAAATACTTACTGTTTCAGTTTTGAAAAATTTATCATTTATAAGTTGTAATTTAGGATTTCAGACGAAAAATTGACTTTTTTTTCGATTGTACTTTCCAGTCATCTTTAAAGGGCAGAAAGATAATGTGAGAGAAACGGAATCATCATTTAATGTTGAAAAACTGAGATATATTTTGCGGGAAAAGGAACATAATTCAATGTTGGGAACAGAAAGATAAATTGGGAGGTGAGAGATAACATTATCCATTATCTGTTGAGGAACAGAGAGACATTGCGGGGGATTAGCGAACGTTATTGAATATTGAAGAACAGGAAAGTGATGTGGGAGAGAAGGGAACATTTTCGAGTGTTAAAAAACAGACAAGTAATGTGGGAAAATGGGAACATCATCCAAAGTTGGAAGGAGGGCACACATTATCTCATTTTGAAAAACAGAAAGACAATGTGAGGGAAAAAGGGCAATCATTCAATGTAAAAGAGCAAATATATAATGTGGGGGGAAGAGGTACATTCTCCAAGGCTAGAGAACAGAGGGATAATATGAGGAAAAAGGGAACATTATTAATGTTGGAGACCAGAAAGGTCATGTGGGGGATAACGGGATGTTGTCGAATATTGAAGAACAGGAAAATAATGCAGGAGATAAGGAGGCAGTATCCGATATCAAAGAACAGAAAAATTATTCATTGTTAAAGTTGTTTAGAGGTACAATCGGAAAAAAGTTAGTTTTCTGTATAAAGTCATTAATACAAGCTTATAAAAGATGAAAATATCAAATGTGATTCAGTAAGTCTGTGAAAAATGTAATGAGGAATGAAATAAGCCCTAGAAACACAAAATTCATTGAAAACTGAAAAATTCGTACCATTTTTTACATTTCTTTGAATCTTCACAAATTTAAAGAAATGTAAAAAATGGTAAAAAAAATCAATTCGAAATTAATTTTTCATTTCCAGGGCGTATTTTGTTCCTCATTACATGTTCCAAATACTTACTGCATCGGTTTTGAGACATTTATCTTATTTACATTGTTATCTACGATTTCAGGCGAAAAATTAACTTTTTTTTCGATCGTACCCCCCAATGATCCTTAACGAACAGAAAAATGATGTAAGGGGAAAGAAAACATTAGCCAACGTTGAAGAACAGAAAGGTAATGTAGATGATACGGGAACGTTATTCAATCGTCCTCTTATATGGAAAAAAACACAAACAGCCAATAGAAATCATCGTGATTGTTGAAAATTCTCTCCAAAAAAATTAACGTGAATTAGAAGGATCGACACACTAACTGATCAAGAAAACGCGCGCGTCAGCGCGCGGTCGTTCTCGTTTAAAAATAAAAATAACAAGAACCGAAAGAGTGCAGTGGACTTTGGCATGTTGGCGGTGTAGTGGAAAAGAACGGTTGGAAGGGAGAATGAAGTAGTGAGGAAAAAGAGGAAGAGAGAGAGATAAGGGGAGTCGTTTGGTTGGGCGTCAGCAAGAGTTGCGGGGCATAGGCGCGCGCGAGTCTCTCAGCCGGCCTTGCAAGGACGTTCTCTCTTGTACACTTCGGCCCTCTATCTGTGTTGTGTTGTGCCTGGCCGAGTCTGTCTCTTATGTATTGGTACGTACGTTGCTTTCACAGTTTGTAACGTACGATTTCATCGAGTTTTCTGGTCCAATATCTACCACATGTATTATTTGGCACGATGCAAAAAAAAAAAATACGAACAAAAATCATAACCAGTTCTTTCATTGGTATTTAAATGAGACACATTTGTATTTTCAGATTAAATATTTTCTTCATATTCCACTGACCAAGGCATTTTATTCAATGAACAAAATTTATTCAACACTATTTGATTATTTATTCATATATATAACGATTGAGAAATTCATTTAACATGACGAATTGTCTTTTTCTCAACACTTTCATCGCTTTCAGTGAGAAATTTTTCATTGATTTTTTTTTTCCTTTGATTGATTGAACTTTCCTTCGAGAATTATTTTTTTTTTTTTAACAAAGTTTATTTTTTTTATAGGTTACAATATTTACAAGTATATACAGGGTTCTTATTTGAAATAAACATGTTTGGAACAAAAAAATTATAATATGTATCGCTGTGATTTTTAGTCGCATGGCTTTTGAAGCTCTCAAGACTATATAATATTGTGCAGTTAATAGTTGTATTTATATTGGTTTTGACATAGGTTGTGGGAATTATTTTATTGTCTTTGCTGAAGATTAAGGAATGGAAAAGCTGGTACCCTTCGAGAATTATTATTATGATATAAGTGTCCCTAAAAATCCAAGGAATCATTTCTCATTACATGAATGATTAATTTCATCGGATAATTGTTAATGAGAAAATTATTGAGAAGATGGAAATTTTTTTTTTTTTCGTCGAAAAACTCTGAAGGTCTAATTCTTTTTTAAATTCCTTCAACGAGACTCTTATTGCTTGATAACGTATGAAACGAAAACCCAGATGAATTATTTCAATTGCATAAAACATTATCCAAGAATTCAGTGAATAAATAAAATTGAAGAAATTTATACGTTTATGAGAAAAAAAAAAGAAGAGGAATTTCACAAAGTCAGTAAATAAAAAAATAAAGTCTTTGAGAATATATAGACTGAGATATTAAAAACTTGCATAACCAGTGACATTCTGCAGTTTTCTTTATCATAAATACCAGAGGAAGAAATTTCAAAATTTGTTTTATTTTTATTATATTTTTTTCTTTTTTCAATCTGCCAGCGCCCACGGTGTTATATTACCTCGTGATGAATCTTCGATACTAGTTATGGAAATTTATAGGTGGCTGGAATTTTTATATTCCCTCGATTAACATCGTTTCTCAATGTCAAAGTAATACATATACTAGATTTTCCCTGTATTAAATGAAATAAAACAGAAATTGTGGATAAGGATGATATGAAAAAAGAAAGGGAGGGGGGGAAGGAATACACTACTACCCCCTTCGATCGGTCATGCTTGGTCACGCCGATCGCTTTTCAATTAGAGGCAATACCGTGTAATTATTACGCCTTGAGGGCGACGAACGTTGATCATTAATTGGCCTGGGTTACAGATCGATTTTATTAATCGATCAGTAACGAGCGAGGATTAGTGTTCATTTGTTACGTGAATGAACACAAGTAACGAGGTATGCATGAGAATATTTTTTTTTTTCTTCATCTCAATAAAAATGAAACATTCCATTTTACACACTACCATGAATTATCCTAGAATTTTATACAATTTTTTTTCCCTGTCTATTTCTAATTCTCTGAATGTTGCATTGGTATGCCAATGATTGTTGGTGAAAAAAAATGTGCATAAAGACTGTTATGTATGGATTTAGACGGCGACAGGCGCCTGCTATACAGACGATTAGAGCACTTCAAGACACTCATGTGTTCTCTAAACGCAGGAAAATTCAATTGACCTCGATGAACGATATAACTTGGCGCCATTCTAACATTTTTATGCCTTTTTTTCTCAATTGTCTCAGTCATTGGGAAAGAATCTTTTTTGCGATCATTTTCAATGGGATACACAGAAAAAAATGTTTTCTTAATTTAAGAATGTGCAGTCACTTAATTTAAGTGACCTGCCATTCTTAAATTAAGTGACTTTCCTCAGGTAAATCAAGTGACTTTTTCTTTCTTAATTTAAGAAAGTAAAACTCACTTAAATTAAATGACTTTTCTCACTTCAATCAAGTGACTTTTTCTTCCTTAATTTAAGTGACCTGCACATTCTTAAATTAAGTGACTGCTTATTCTTAAATTAAGAAAACATTTTTCTCTGTGTATCATGGAAACTAGTGGAGATATATCCTTTTTATCCTAAGTCATTTTTTTCAGAGAATTTCAAGTATACAGAAAAGGATTGAAGTAAAGAAGGGGTATTTTCAAATACCCCTTCATTCAGTCGATGAAAATTAGTCAGCCTATTTTTTTTAAACTCTTGTGTATTTTTTTATCATAGGAATTTGTTATTTATAAAATTATAATTCATGCACATATGTCAATGAATTCAAACAAAGATGATGAATTAATATATAGATAAATTAATTTTAAAAAATATATATAGATAATAATAAAAATTAGTTATGGATATTCTTAATCACTATTAATTATTTACTTTATTCGAAATTTCATTCCTTCCAGAGTTGGACGATTTTTCTTCGGATTTAGCGAAATTTAGGGGGTTTTGAAATTGCTTTGGGGGAAAGTTTTGGAAGGGTTGGTAACACTGCTCAATCGTGGATTCTACAAAATTTCCCTGTCTTCAAGATCAAAATAAACACACATGGTGAAAAAATCTGAATTAATTTCAAATTACTTCAAAATACTGAAAGAGTCATTATATAGTTTTCCATTGAAATCATTAAAGATTTTTCTCCGACCATTCTTTAAGTTATTAATTGGTAAATTATTGGCCATCATGGTCACTCCCAAGAAATTTACAAATTTTTAATCAACCTTTACTCATCAAACGCACCAACGTTCTAAAAAACAGAGATGTTATCTTAATTATTGAATTGAAGAACGCCATTATTTGGATGATTTTCAATGACATAAGGTTGTTGAAAAAGTCAAATTATACCGCCAAATATTTGTACATAATAATAAGCGCAATAACCTAAAAAATCATTTAGTACTTGACTTATTATGGTTGTAAGACTAATGTAGTTTTGTTGAGATGAATTTAATGATTAGAAGTTCAAAAATCAAATGAGAAATTGTAAGAAGACATTTTTATATCTATTTATTTTTTTTTACCGTTTATGGTAAAAGATTGTAAATTGATTGATAATATTGTTAATAATTCTAGAATAAATATATTAAGCACCCTGATGAGGTCCACGCAGAGTGGGCGAAACGTTGGTGCGTTTGATGAGTAAAAGTTAATTAAAAATTTGTAAATTTCTTGGGAGTGACCATGATGGCCGATAATTTACCAATTAATTCCATTGAAATCATTCGACCGGATTTCGAGAAAAAGAAAGAAAAACTGCCGAATTTGATTGATTTTTGAGGTTCTGCCATTTACTCTGGGTTAAAAGTTGAAACCTTATAATCGAATATCTCATTAACTACGCCATTGAAAAATGTCAAATTTTACATAAAAACATGGAAATAGCATGATGTAGTAAATATTTTTAGTAAAAGATTCCTTTCAATATAAAATCATTGTTTTAATGGCACACACAGATAAATAATATAACTTGATAATTAACAACTCAAAAATATAGTTTGTTTGGCACACGTAAATAGTAAATCTTAACTAATTAATAAATCCAATAATTAAATATTTGGCTTTGAATAAAGTTCATAAAATATCTCGATATTAGAATGTCAGTCTTTGGTAACGAGTGCACACGAGGTGACCCGTCAAGTTTAGCAGTTGAACGCTAAGTGAAGTCCCTTGGGCCTGCAGGGACTTGTCTCCCATCTATTGCGTCATAAAACGAAAGACAGTGTTGCCAGGGTTGACGTCTCGTATTCGGTTTTCCCATTCAATGGACCCCTTTGTCCCAATTTGTTGGTTTATCCGAAAATTTCTCGAAAATTCTCCCACAATGATTAGTTATTGAATCAAATTTGAAGAGATTGATTCGATAGTTAAAAATCGGATAGAATTACCTTAATTTTTTTATTGCGGAAGTGTTTCATAATGAGAAGTACTCGTGAGTTCAGCTCTGTTTTGAAGGATTTTTCTCTTGCATTATCGTAAGAGATATTTACTAATTGTAGATGCGTATTGGAAGCTTCCGAGGACGCTCAACGACCTTGCCTACGTCATGGTCTGATAAGGAGAATCATGATCCGAGGTTCTCGTTTGTGTCGTATTGTACATGTGATACACACACCAATGAACCAGCCAGGTGTTTTCCATCCGACTACACGTTTCGTGGAAATTTATTGACTCACTGAATAAGTTGGAATTATCTTCTTCTTTTTGAAAATATTTGGAGAATTACGTTCCTTTAATTTTCATGAGTGAGATTCACAGGCATTCGATACAAACAACAATGTCTAATAACAATAACTTTACGGAAAAAAAAATAAATATTTATATGAAAATGATGAATATATATATTTTTAAATGATTCTTCTTCATCTTGCCGAGACGAATGACGTATTATTTTTATTTATCTTTGTTTCTTTTGTCTCTTTTGGAAACCATTCAGAGATTTGGACATGAGAGGCATAACTTTATTCTCACAATAAAGACCCAAAGTTATTTTTCATATTCGACCACACCACATGTGAAATAACAAAAGACTGGATGAACGGCGCATTCGAAAGTTCTATCGAAAAAAAGAGAGAAAAAAGAAAAATATAAGAGACATATTTTTATGATCCAGCGGTTATGGTGCACCTTGGAGAATTTTATATGGGCTTTGAATAGCTCACACGTACAAGTTATACAAAGAAGGCACGTGTCGTTTCCTGCAGTGCAGGCAGCATGTTCTCGCTCGTCTTAAATTCTTGGTGCAAAGAGAGGGAGAAATTTATATACAACTTGGTGGTGCTGCATTCCACAGCGTTTTGTCGTGTATAATGATGAGTATTGTGGTTATAAATTTTATCGTTTCTTTAGTGTTTCTACGGAAGAAAATAATCTGACAGAGAACACTTTTGAATGTATCGAAATATAGGATATTTAGATTAATATATTTTTTTTATATCTAATTGATTTTTATTGGTCTGAAGGCATCTGATAAATTTAAAATTGACTTCTCATTAACATTTTTTGATGATAAATGTGTTAATGAACTCTTGTATCTATTTCACATAAATTTCATGCAGATACATGAATGTTTTTACACTAATATTATTTTTCTTTATCATATTTTCATTCTTTTGTCAATGAAGAATGGATTCATAATTAATTGAATGAAAACTTTCTCTATAGCCTTATTCTTGAAAATTACATTTAAATTTTCGAAAATTTAGGTAAATAGAATGTCCCACTTGAAGATACTGGTTTTTTTTTATTGAAAAACATGAAAAAATTCATTTTTTTCAATATGCATTATTTTCTAGCTTCTGAGTTATTCGTTATTCATTATTGAAATTGAATTCTGATGAATTATTAAATGAAGATAACACTAGTATCAACGACATGAAGTTACGAAAGTCATCATTCATTATATTTAACTCTCACAATAATGTTTTTTATTTCAAGGATAAATACATTTATTGTGTTTACAGGTAATTTAGTTATCTTGAAGTATTAAATGATAACCTGTGGAATTCGAATTTTTCGAATAGAGCTACAATTTATTTGATTCTGAGATATATTTTACTCCACAAAATCCACTGGCTATCCTCGAAATTTGATTATTTTTTTGAGTGTAAAGACATCTATGAAGGATTTCGAAAAAATTCCTTAATAATGCAGATATGATGTAGCATTTTCTCAAATTTTTTCAGATTTTTCCATAGAGTTCTTCACAGCAAAAAAAAATATCGGATCATTTTGTCTCGGTGTCCTCTATCAGTGTGAAAAATCAAGGAATCATTTCTTCCAAAAAATGAGGATTTCCCTCGTCCTTCGGCAAATACGGTACAGCGGGGGGGAAAACAAATGTAAAAGGGCGATTTTTTCCAAAATTTAACTGCAAATTCCGAGGGGCTGCTCACTTGGGGATTCGGTGGCACAGTGATTTCCAAAAGGAAATTTCCCGTGATCCCCACTGATTCCAATGATTTCCAGTGATTCCTAAATTTCAGAAATCAGTGATTTTCAAACTGTCAATTGGAAGACCTTAGTAGTTAATCATTGTAGATTGACAACAATTCATTCATGGTTAGGGGTATGCCTGATCAATAAAAGCAATTATTAAAGAAATTAGAATAACTTTTTAATACTCTTATGAACATTTTCATGAATACTTAAACTTTTTTCACTTATAATAGGAGATGACATAGTTGAATTATATTGCTTAATATTAATATAACCATGTACATCTATCCAATGTATATAGGGGAGAGTGGGGCAAAATGGACACTATAATGAAATGGTTAGAGATTGATTTTTTTTGATCATTCTATTGAAAAGCTGTGGAAATTTTAGCCGAAAAACCAGTGTCATTTGTATTTTTTTCGATTTTTTTGAAAATCTATATTTTTTGGCATTTTTGAGGGGTAGAAGTCTTTCATTTTTTTCAAATGTTCAGTTTTTTCCAAATATCTTTGGTTCTATTGGTCGCAGCGATTAGGGGTTGGTCTCAAATGAAAGGTGAGCTCATTTCCCATCGAATCATGGGGTTTTGAATTCAAAAATGTTAATTTTTGGAATAGTTATAGGCCAAAAACTGTTTCACAAAATTGTTTCACAGAAATGTCCATAAATACCTTAAAAATCCATATTTTTGAATTTGAAACCCTATAAATCAATGGCAAATGATCTCACCTTTCATCTCCCGTCGGAATTTTTGTGCTACGACAAATAGAACCAAAGATATTCTCAAAAAACTGAAAATTTTCAAAAAAACAAGGCTTTTACCCCTCTAAAAAGCTCAAAAAAGTCAAAATCACCAAAAACTCCAAAAAATTAATTTCGGCACTTGTTTTCCATCTAAAATTTCCTCAGCTTTCCAATGAAATCATCAACAACAATCTACCACCAATATTTCCCTTAATTTCAAGAGTTTTCCATAATATTTGCCAAAAAATTTAGATGTGTCCATTTTACCCCTGATGTCCATTTTGCCCCACCTTCCCCTATATACGTTGGAAGAATGCTTGCTCGATGGAGAAGGGATGAGTGATTTCCAGTGACTCCCGAAATCACGCGATTTCTTTGTGATTCCCAATGATTTCCTATACATTAGGAAGAATCACGAGGAAATCAGGAATCTTTCGATTTCCAGCGATTTCTAGTGATTCCTAGTCTGATTTCGGATGAAATAATTCACTGATTCCCCGAGTGAGCAGCCCCTCGGCAAATTCAGAATACCAAAATCTTTCTGTCATAAAATTTTTATGAAAATCACAATTACTTCGATTTCCGTACAAAACACAGAATCATCAAAACGAGAATTTTGTCAAGAGCATGGATCTCCAAGAATGCGTCTCTGGTTGTATATTTGAGGACATTGACTAGTGGTTCATCAGCCTGTATGCAGATGTGGCAACTTTTAAAAAAAATACAAATTATTACATACAGGATTTTCGAAACATGTTCTCGAAGTGTCAGTTTGTGGTGTGTGTTGAGAACCCTTGATAACGGGTTCTAAAGTCATCCAACTCGTCTTAGAACCGATAGTTTTGCCCAAGGCCGTTGCTCTTGCGAGCGTTGGCTAGACTGAGGAATGATGTTTTCATGATAAATTGAGTGTTACTATGTACTCTCTACAAAATACAGATCATCAAAATCACCATGTGTCGACTGACACGGTGATAGGAAATACATTAGAAATGTTATATTAGTGAATGAGTGAGAGTTTTATTGAGATTGATAGAGAGCCAAAATCAATATCCAATTCTATTGATGACGCTATGTTATTTGGCTTTCACCTGGTATTACTTGGATATATCCGTAGTCTCATGTTCGTGGCTTCATAATTCAGTGATATCTCGTGCACTCGAAGCTAAATCCATCCAGGTATAACCGTAACGACCTTGCAAGGTACTATCCAAGGCCACCTCTAATGCCTTCTTTTATTTTTTTTTTTTTAACATACTTGCCTTTCTCCTCCTTCTATTTCTTGCATTCCTCTTGATCTTCTGATGCTCTTTTGGGCCTCCATCTTGTTACACATTTTTGTTCATTCATTTTTATTTGTTCTAATATAACCGGCTTCTTTTATTTCATCCTGTTTGGATTTCGATCAAAAGTATTTTGTTAAGGGGGAAAAAAAAAGAAAGGAATACGTCGTGAGGTTTTGAAGTGGAAAGACTGGTTCGAGTTTGAAGAGGAAGAAGAAATTGCAATGATGTATCGGAGGAACTCAGTTGAGGATAAATAAATTTCAGTAAAATTCAATTAATTTTTTCAGTGAAGAAATTGAAATATGCCAACAAAATTAAATGGTGGCTGAGTACACTTTTAATTGTACATTCAAAATACACTTTAATTTAGAAGGAAATTGATCACGGAAGTCATATATGAATATATTTTTTGCAACGACGAGAGGTATGAATTTACCGGAAGCTGAATACCAGGAATGTCATTAAGTGTAAAATTCTTCCTTATTCGCTTTTAGTGAGTTTATTTTATGTTATGAAAGAACCGAGATATTTGTGAGGGAGGAGAATGAAAATTAAGTTTCTATAGTGAACAATATGTTTTTTTACTAACACATTTCTCTTTTATCTGTTTAGTGACCTACATCAATTTTGCGTTCATTATTTTTTTATACTTTCCCCGATAATATACATTGGATTGACTTTTTTTTTCATGAAGAATTGAATTACTTCAACGATCTCCTGAGCTTCTTTCATTACCGATTATATAACATCCAGAGAATAGGAGCTAATATTTTCTTTTTAAATTGAAAAAAGAAAAAAATGAGCACTAACCACATTGGTGCTATGACTATTATCGCAGCCTAGAAATCACAGACAAAATATTAAAAGAAAAAATATCACAAGACCAAATGTCAGTTGACAAAATATTCGATCAGACAAAATATCAAATATCAAATATCATATCAATTCAAAAAGGAATATCACGTGACAAAATATTTTTTAAGAAATAATCAAAGCAAATATTGATAAATTAAAGAGCAGGAACAATTTTGTTATTTTTTATAAAAAAACAAAAATCTCGATATTCAGCTCAGTTTTCATTGAATGATATTAAATTATCATAATTCACCATTATGATTATTCATACCCTGATATTTTATCATAATTCATTTCCACCTGCGATACTTTGTGCATGATACACAGAGAAAGATGTTTTCTTAATTTAAGAATGGCAGGTCACTTAAATTAAGTGACTTTTCTCACTTAAATCTAGTAATTCTTTCTTTCTTAAATTAAGAAAGTAAAAGTCACATAAATTAAGTAACTTTTCTCACTTAAAACAAGTAACTTTTTCTTTCTTAATTTAAGACAGTAAAAGTCACTTAAATTAAGTAACTTTCCTCCCTAAAATCAAGTAACTTATTCTTTCTTAATTTAAGACAGTAAAAGTCACTTAAACTGAGTGACTTTTCTCACTTAAATCAAGTAACTTTTCCTATCTTAATTTAAGACAGTAAAAGTCACTTAAATTAAGTGACTTTTCTCCCTTAAATCCAGTGACTTTTTCTTTCTTAATTTAAGAGAGGAAAACTCACTTAAATCAAGTGAGTTTTCTCACTTCAATCAAGTGAGTTTTCTCACTTAAATGAAGTGACTTTTCTTTCTTAATTTAAGTGACCTGTACATTCTTAAATTAAGTGATTGCAAATTCTTGAATTAAGAAAACATTTTTCTCTGTGTATTATATGTATGATCAAGTTTCGTGATAACTACACGGAGAGAAATAACATAGTAACCATTACTATGTTCAACATAGTAATGGTTTTTTCGCGTCGGGCCACATAGTGATACTTGCTATGTTAACATGGTAATCATTACTATGTTGTACATAGTAATGGTTGCTATGTCCAACATGGTAATCATTGCTATGTTGTACATAGTAATGGTTGCTATGTCCAACATGGTAATCATTGCTATGGCCAACATAGCAATGATTACTATGTTGAACATAGTAATCATTACTATGTTGAACATAGTAATCATTACTATGTTGAACATAGTAATCGTTACTATGTTGAACATAGTAATCATTACTATGTTGAACATAGTAATCGTTACTATGTTGAACATAGTAATCATTACTATGTTAACATAGCAATCATTACTATGTTAACATAGTAATCAGTATTATGTTAAAATAATTCAAATTGGTATGTTTATAGTACATACACACAGTTAATACCGGATCAGGAGAGAGTTTCTCCAGTTTTTTGTCAATATCTCGGTAACTAAACGAGATAGAGCGAAATGGGCGTCAATTTAGGATCACCAGGGGATTTCCCTGGGTTTTGCCGATTATAGAGGAAAATAAGCGAGATAGAGCGAAATGGATATTGATATGGGATCAGGAGGAAATTTCTCCAGGTTATCGTGATTATCTCTGTTAATAAGCGAGATAGAGCGAAACGGACGTTAATATGGGATCAAGAGGGAGTTTTTCCAGCTCTTCGTGATTATCTCGGTGAATAAGCGAGATAGAGCGAAATATATATCAATATTGAATGAGGAGAGATTTTTTCAGTTTTTCGCTAACATCTCGGTAAATAAACGAGATAGAGCGAAATGGACATTAATATGGGAGCAGGAGGGAATTTCTTCAGTTTATTACGATTATTTCGGTGAATAAAGGAGATAGAGCGAAATAGATATCAATATTGAATCAAGAGAGAGTTAGTTCAGTTTTTCGGTAACATCTCGGTAAATAAGCGAGGTAGGGCGAAATATATATCAATATTGAATCAGGAGAGAGGTTTTTCAGTTTTTCGCTAACATCTCGGTGAATAAGTGGGATGGAGCGAAGTGCACATTAATATGGGAATACTGGGGAGTTTTTTCAGTTCTTTGTGATTATCTCGGTGAATAAGCGAGACGCAGCGAAATGAACGTTAAAATGAGATCACCAGGGAGTTACTCTAGTTCTTCGCGATTATCTTGGTGAATAAGCGAGATAGAGTGGAGTGGATGTTTATATGGGATCATCGGGGAGTTTCTCCAGTTTTTCGTGATTATCTCGATAAATAAACGAGATAGAGCGAAATGGACGTTAATATGGGAGCAGGAGGGAGTTTCTTCAGTTTATTACGATTATCTCGGTGAATAAGCGAGATAGAGCGAAATAGATATCAATATTGAATCAGGAGAGAGTTTTTTCAGTTTTTCGCTAACATCTCGGTAAATAAGCGAGATAGGGCGAAATATATATCAATATTGAATCAGGAGAGAGGTTTTTCAGTTTTTCACTAACATCTCGGTGAATGAGTGAGATAGAGCGAAATGGACATTAATATGGAATCACCGGGGAGTTTTTTCAGTTCTTTGTGATTATCTCGGTGAATAAGCGAGACGCAGCGAAATGAACGTTAATATGAGATCACCAGGGAGTTACTCCACTTCTTCGCGATTATCTTGGTGGATAAGCGAGATAGAGTGGAGTGGATGTTAATTTGGGATCAAGAGGATATTTTTTCATCTGAAAACTTCCTCATAATTCCATATGTGTACTTTGCTTTATCTCGTTTATTCACCGATATAGTGGCGAAAAACTGAAAAAAACTCCCTCCTGATACTAAATTAACGTCCATTTCACCTTCTCTCGCTTGATTACAGAGATGATTGTGAAAGTTGAGGAGACTATCTCCTGATCCCATTTTAACGTCTATTTCGCTACATCTCACATATTCATCGAGATAATCACGAAAAACTGGCAAGACTCCCCGGTGATCCCATATTAATGTCCATTTCGCTCTATCTCGCTTATTCGCCAAGATAATCACGAAAAACTGGAAAAACTCTCTGGTCATCTCATATTATCGTCCATTTCGCCGCATCTCGCTTATTCACCGAGATAATCACGAAAAATTGGAAAAACTCCCTCCTTCTCCAGAATCAACGTCCATTTCGCTCTATCTCGCCTATTCACCGAGATAATCGTGATAAGCAGGAGAAACTCCCTCCTGATCCCAAATTAACGCCCATTTCGCTCTATCTCGCTTATTTACCGAGATAATAGCGAAAAACTAAAGAAACTCCCCGGTGATCCCATATTAATAGGTATTTAATGTCCATTTCGCTCTATCTCACTTATTCACCGAGATGTTAGCGAAAAATCGAAAAAATTCTCTCCTTCTCCAGAATTAACGTCCATTTCGCTCTATCTCGCTTATTCACCGAGATACTCGTGATAAGCTGGAGAAACTCCCTCCTGATTCCATATGAACGTCCATTTCGATCTATCTCGCTTATTCACCGAAATAATCACGAAGAGCTAGAAAAACTCCCTCTTGATCCCATAGTAACGTCCATTCCGCTCTATCTCGTTTATTCACCGAGATAATCAAGGAAAACTGGAAAAACTCCTTCTTGATCCCATATTAACGTCTATTTCGCTTATTTACCGTGTGTGGACATCACGCACACGTGTGCGTGCATCACGCACCGAGTGTGCGTAAATCACGTTCGATTGTGAGAACGTGAAGTACGCACATATGTTAATTACGCACACATGTGCAGAGATTACGCACTTCTGTGCGTGTTCTACACTCAGTGTAATCTGTGTGCAGAAACTCCCTGCTGATCCCAAGTTAACGCCCATTTCGCTCTATCTCGCTTATTTACCGTAATATTGACAAAAAACTGGGGAAACTCCCTGGTGATCCCATATTAATGTACATTTCGCTCATTTACTAAGATAATAGCAAAAAAATGAAAAAATTCCCTTCTGATCCGGTATCAACTGTGTGTATGTACTATGAACATAGTCATTTGAATTATTTTAACACAGTAATGATTACTATGTTCAACATAGTAATGATTACTATGTTCAACATAGTAATGATTACTATGTTCAACATAGTAATGATTACTATGTTCAACATAGTAATGATTACTATGTTCAACATAGTAATGATTACTATGTTCAACATAGTAATGATTACTATGTTCAACATAGTAATGATTACTATGTTCAACATAGTAATGATTACTATGTTCACATAGTAATGATTGCTATGTTAACATAGTAATCATTACTATGTTCAAAACAGCAATGAGTACCATGTCGACCATAGCAATGATTACTATGTGCAACATAGCAATGATTACCATGTCGAACATAGTAATCATTACTATGTTCATAGTACTCATTGCTATGTAGTGTGTACTATGTTGGCATAGCACTCAGTACTATGTGATATAGTAACCATTGCTATAACATAGTAACCATTACTATTCCATTTCTCTCCGTGTAGGGCCGGACACTTCATTTAAATTTGAGTCTCGCTAAGTTGCTAAGCAACTAGGATACTTGAATCAATGAATAAATTTGATGATTTAATAGAATTTGGAATGTCATAGTGACATTTGTGAGTTTTCAGACGTTTTTGAAAATTCGCCGCGAGTTCCGCTCAGAGTTCTTTTCAGAGTTTTGCTCAGAGTTTGCAAAAATTTTTGCAAAAATTCGAACGCGCGAAAACTCTCACAAATGTTACTTTGACATTTGAAATATCATTTAATCATCAAAAAGTTCAAAAATCAAATGAGAAATTGTAAGAAGACATTTTCATATCTAGTTATTTCACCGTTGATGTTAAAAGATTGTAAATTGATTGATAATATTGTTAATAATTCTAGAATAAATATATTAAGCACCCTGATGAGGTCCACGCAGAGTGGACGAAACGTTGGCGCGTTTGATGAGTAAAAATTGATTAAAAATTTGTAAATTTCTTGGGAGTGACCATGATGGCCGATAATTTACCAATTAATAACTTAAAGAATGGTCGGAGAAAAATCCTTAATAATTTAATCATCAAATTTATTATTATTTCGAGTATCATAGTTGCTTAGTGAGACTCGAATTTAAATGAAGTCTCCAGCCCTAGTGATAACACTAAATTCAATTTCTTTAGTAGTCATAGAAGGTTATTGGTTAAAAAATCAAAAACTGTTATACTTACATGCAAACAATTGATTTTCTTTTTATTCAGAGAATTTTTTAAACTTTTGTCAATGAAAAAAGTGTCTTTCACAGTACAATAAATTCAGAGTGAACTCGTGCGAATTAGATTTCTCAATATTTAAACGTAAAAATTATGCCACTTAATGATTTTTGTCATTCGTGGATGAATCAATTTTTCTTATCGAAATGCGGGTAATTTTTTAATTCAGTATTCTTTCGAAATAGCTGTACACAATAATGCCGTCATGCTTGGTGAGACATGTGCTATCTCGTCGATTTCGCACATTTATACGTTCAACGAATAGAATAAATATCGAAAAGTGGTACATTATTTTACTAGAATAAAAGCGAAAATTTTATTGGAAAAAATTATGTAGAGAAAGTTATTTGCATCGTTAACTCTTGCTTTTTTTTATCTAATGTATTATTGACAGCTAAATGTGTTTTTCATGAATAAAAAAGTATTGATGTTGTACTGGAAAACATTGTAACACTAAATTAACGAAGTGAATGATAGCGAATAGATATTAATCTTTTTCCTATCAAATTGTCCAAAGTTCAAGGCAAACTTCAGATAAAGACTCGAATTTAACACATGTTTCACACCGGAAATTTCCACGGCTTTTCAATGGAATCATTAGAAAAATTTCCTTTCAAGTAGTTTAATCAGAAATAATTGCAGAGATATCATGTTGTTGGACAGTTGGGTTGGTCACACGGATTTTATCAGCCAAATTTTTATGATGCCATATCAGTTACAAGTTTTTATATTATTGGATGAAATTTGCTGATATCTTAGATACTACGCAGAATTATGAGACTGCTGATTCTTGGAACGAGCTGAAGGAAAAGTAGGAAAGACCAGAGCAAAATGATCTTGCGGGGCAAAATGGACACGATTTTTTTTTTTAATGACGGATTTTTAAATGGCGACATTGCCTCGTGGATGGGAGGTGGAGAAAAGATGTGAGAATCAAAAATTCGATGGTAAATATAGTAACTCGCAATAGCTCAGCGGTAGAGCACCTGGCATGTAATCAGAGGGTCGTGGGTTCAAATCCTGCTTGCGCATTACATATTTTTTCCGGAATTTGATTCTCTTAAAGATTTATTAATAAAAATTAATTTATTAATAAATTTATTTGTTTAATAGCATTCATTCGTAATTTTGGCAGAATTTTCTTTCCGTGTGCAATGAAAAAATCCCGGAAATGTCTCAATTTAATGATACATATGTAATTAGTTATGCAACAAAATATTCATTACGTTAATGAGATAAGTCCAACACTTTTACCATTAAATGTGCCTTCCAAAAAAAATAATGTTTCACATAAATATACCGTCATATGAAATGAATGGTATGATGAGAAAGATAACTGCAAAATTAATGAGAATTTCCATAAACTTCGCATTAACTCCAATTGAGGATGAAAATTTGAATTGTGTGATTGCAAAGAAAAAAGTTATGATTGAATGGATATTTTCATTTAAAATAGATTACTTATTTATTTTCGATTGACAAAGTTAAGCTTTGAGAACGTTGAGCTGTCCGTTAAAAACGTTTGTAAGAGTAAAATGAGTGAGATACAGTCTAAATAGGCCACATTTGTGCACCTTTTCGCAATCATTTCGATCAGACGATAAAGGAGCCGTACAGGCAATAACTGCCCACACACGTGTCTTACTGTTTTCAAACTGTTCAAGCTACCTAATGTACATTTTGTCGTGAGACAGACGTTACCCCATATTCAATTATGGCGACAAACACGAGTGCATTAAACTACTTTTCTATGCTTAAGAAATTCATCTACAACATGAATAACACACAAAGACATAATTTCTCCAGCCTATTGTTGCTAATCTGCACCTGCACAACTGATACACGCCCCATCAGGTGCTAATTCTTTAGGCATAACATGTCTCTACATTATGATAAATGATGAAATGATAAGAATGGAATTTTTCAGAAATTTATGATGATGATGATGATGATATATATAATCGGTGGCCTTTTTTCATTATAATTTATTGCTCTTGTAATGTACTTTGTTGTAATAACCCGCCTTTTTTGCTCTGATCCTGTTCCCATCAAAATGAGGTTCCGCTCGTTTACATGAAAACGGAAGCAGCGGTTGAAATTATTATCATTATTCTATTGAAAAAAGTATGTGCCTCATGGCCAAAAGTTTATAATTTTCGTTTTTCTATTCTATATGGAATGAGCTACGTTTTCTGTTTGTTTAATGTATACAGAGAAAAATGTTTTCTTAATTTAAGAATGTGCAGTCACTTAATTTAAGAATGGCAGGTCAGTTAAATTAAGTGACTTTTCTCACTTAAATCAAGTGACTTTTTCTTTCTTAATTTAAGAAAGTAAAAGTCACTTAAATTGAGTAACTTTTCTCACTTAAGTCAAGTGTCTTTTCTCACTTAAATCAAGTGATTATTTCTTTCTTAATTTAAGAAAGTAAAAGTCACTTAAATTAAGTGATCATTCGCACTTAAATCGAGTGACTTTTTCTTTTTTAATTTAAGAAAATAAAACTCACTAAAATCAAATGAGTTTTCTCACTTAAATCAAGTGCCTTTTCTTTCTTAATTTAAGTGACCTGCACATTCTTGAATTAAGTGACTGCACATTCTTAAATTAAGAAAACATTTTTCTCTGTGTATATGCCTAAAACCATCTCTGGACAAATCCTTACAATTTTGAGTCGAAAAGTCCATATTTTTTAATTCGTTTTCAATAAGATAAGGCGTTACAAATGCGTTATCATACCAATGCATTCCATGGCAAACGCATATACCCCTCTGCGTTGCTGTCGGGGGTAAAAAAAGGATCTACAAAAATTCATTACCAAAATTGCTCTGTTTCGCTCAAATTCCGCGTTGTCTGTCGAAAAATAGTGATAAGTAAGATCGATTTATCTAAAAATTCCATATTTCTATCGACGTGATCACTCTCAATAAAATATCTCGGAAACTAATAGAGATACCCCCTTTCTAACCATAATCCTTTATTGTAGAGAATTTAAAGGCTAAAGAAACGAATGAGGCTGAACAACGCGAATCTCCATTAGTTTTTGATTTTCTAAAAATTATGAATGACAAAATACACGTATTTTATTTTGATTGATACTCTGAGCCTATTAAAATCAATGGAATTTTCAATTTTTGAAATACTCTTAACAGCAGTAAATTTCAAATGATATGAATTATTTATTATTTCTATCAGTATAAAAAAAGAATACAGGTCAAGTTTTTAAAGCATTTTAGAGATAATATTTTTCTGCTGGGATGTCAGCAATAACAGCAGACTGCTTGGCATCTCGCAACTTGCCTTCAAATAATCGTAATCAACTGACGCAATTCACTATCAATTATGATGAGTTTAATGGTTAAGAAAACAATGATATTCAGTGACCCTCGTCGTTGTCATCGAAGACTTTATACGCTAATTTATTTCAATTACTCTTGTTTTTCAGATTGTACAAACTTTGTGGAGTGTCTATTTTACAATAACTTAGATTACGATAATTTCTCAAGTGACAGGAGCTCAACATTATTTTTCTTCTTTTTTGCCTTTCCAATTGTAGAGCACTGCATAATTGTTTATCCACGATCTGCCGAACAATCTGGCACGTTCTACGTCAATTTGGAAACTTCCTCGAGTTCTAAATCTTGAGAACAGTATTACATAATGAAATTCCATCGTGGAATGTTTCAACTTTAATATTCACTTTAATGTTTGATAATCAACGAAGACTGTGATCACAAAGAAACAATTTTCGTGTTATTATTACAGTCTATCCTGGTAACTTTTCTGTTCAAAACTTTGAGAAATTCGTTTCTTCAGATTTTCATTGTTTTGATAAATGAGTAGCAATTAAAAGTGGAGATATTGTATCGATTGATCGATATTTAAGAAACAGTCGATCTTACACAGAGAAGAATGTTTTCTTAATTTAAGAATGTGCAGTCACTTAAGTCAAGTGACCTGCCATTCTTAAATTAAGTGACTTTTCTCACTTAAATCAAGGAACTATTTCTTTCTTAATTTAAGAAAGTAAAAGTCACTTAAATTGAGTGACTTTTCTCACTTAAATCAAATAACTATTTCTTTCTCAATTTAAGAAAGTAAAAGTCACTTGAATTAAGTGACTTTTCTCACTTAAATCAAGTGACTTTTTCTTCCTTAATTTAAGAAAGTAAAACTCACTTAAATTAAGTGACTTTTCTCACTTAAATCAAGTAACTATTTCTTTCTTAATTTAAGACAGTAAAAGTCACTTAAATTGAGTGACTTTTCTCACTTAAATTAAGTGACTTTTCTCACTTAAATTAAGTGACTTTTTCCTCCTTAATTTAAGAAAGTAAAACTCACTTAAATTAAGTGACTTTTCTCACTTAAATCAAGTAACTATTTCTTCCTTAATTTAAGAAAGTAAAAGTCACTTAAATTGAGTGACTTTTCTCACTTAAATCAAGTGACTTTTTCTTCCTTCATTCAAGAAAGTAAAACTCACTTAAATTAAGTGACTTTTCTCACTTAAATCAAGTAACTATTTCTTTCTTAATTTAAGACAGTAAAAGTCACTTAAATTGAGTGACTTTTCTCACTTAAATTAAGTGACTTTTCTCACTTAAATTAAGTGACTTTTTCCTCCTTAATTTAAGAAAGTAAAACTCACTTAAATTAAGTGACTTTTCTCACTTAAATCAAGTGAATTTCTCACTTAAATCAAGTAACTATTTCTTCCTTAATTTAGGAAAGTAAAAGTCACTTAAATTGAGTGACTTTTCTCACTTAAATCAAGTGACTTTTTCTTCCTTCATTCAAGAAAGTAAAACTCACTTAAATTAAGTGACTTTTCTCACTTAAATCAAGTAACTATTTCTTTCTTAATTTAAGACAGTAAAAGTCACTTAAATCAAGTGACTTTTTCTTTCTTAATTTAAGTGACTGCACATTCTTAAATTAAGGAAACATTCTTCTCTGTGTATATTGAGATCATGTAGTTTTTTTAGATCGTCCATCATGAATTTAATGCAAGATATCGCATCGATCAATCGATATTTTGAGAACTATCGATCGGAAGTTGGTGTTTTTCCCTTAAAACTAGGAGATGGTGCCACGGAACCATCAAATGTTAAGCCATGTCTCGAATTCAATGCGAGGTATTGCATCGATTGATCGAATATTTGAAGCCGTTCGGTTGCGCATTGTTTTTCTCGGAAGAAATCTTATGACAAAAAACATTATCGCATCATTTTCACATCAATGTGTGCTCAGACGTGATGACAAAAACAACAATATCACCTCAATTTCCAATCGACTATTTCCGAATATCCACTAATCGATTCGATATCTCCCATATTATTCGATAGTTATAGCTTACTATTCAATAGTAGAAAATCAAAACTAAACCCTGCAATTAATGAAAAATACCAATACACTGTAATTTTATCAATTTTCCATGAATAATATTTATTTATTATTTTATATTTATAAATTCTTCAATCTACAATATCGCACGGGTTACACCTAAGGGGCGTTTTAATATTTGCAAAGTAATTCTTTCGTGATTACGACAGTAATTGGCCGTGTTGGAGATAATTGAGTGTCAGCAAAGCGGAAAAGCTGTTTTGAAAAAGAAAAAAAAACTCTGAAGGATTAAAGAGAAAAAATAAAAATGAAAATGAGAAAATATTTGAAAAAGTAACAAAAACCTGGAGAAACAACAGAATGAAGAAATAAAATGAATGTAATTTGAAAGAAAAAAAAAATAAAGGATAAGACGTCCAACACTCGAGGTCAATGCGCAAGATGATCATGCGGTAAATGCTAAAATGAAAGGAATAACACTCGTGTTTACAAGGGAAAGAGCTTAAAGAAGAGAGGGGAATTAGGGGGCACATCAAGAGTTGTTGGCAAGCCGGAGGGCCAAAGTGCTGGCGAATTACGCGGATATGTGGTAATGGAGCGGATACTTTTCTTCTCCCTCTTCCATCCCATGATATTGATTAATGCATAATTGATGAATATCTGATATCGATCATACCTCCACATCGCAATCACTGTGCACCCAATCATTATAAATTTAAACGCAACAACGTGAGGGTACAGAGAAAAGAACTAAAAAAAAAATGAAAAATATCATACAAAGTATCGCAAAGCAATCAATGGCTTGCAATGAATAAACTATCGATAATTAACTTTACATTGGAACTAAATTACACTAAATTTCACATGATTATGGTGAAGAGAAATGATGTTGATTTTAAATGTAATTGCACAATTCGTAAGTTGAGGTAGTTCTATCCGAAAGGGATATTTAAAAATCGAGGCACTGGGACCCCCATGGAAAGGGTTCATTGTATTGTGCATCGATTTTCAATCTAACATGTCATTAATTCATTAATTCGATATCGAAGTATGAAATTTTGCATTTAATCATTAAGGATGTAGTCTGGAGCTTTTGCACTTTCCACGAACATATTTCAGCAATTTTTTTTTACAACTAAATAAAATTCGATCATTCTAAATTTTTCAGATGCTGTTATTGACATCTTTAAATTCACAAAAATATTTTTTTTTTAGTTCATCTCACAATATTTAAATAGCCTTCGTTACGGCTAAAGTAGCCACTTAAAAAAAAAGATATGTGACTGGCCCGGGTGCTAGCGTTGGTGCAAGTTATTTGAAATAGAAAATTCGAATGAATCAGTGTTCTGTAGGCTTGTCGTTATCGCAGGTACCAGATTTAGACATTTTCATCGAGAAAAAAGAAAATGGTGGACTTTTAAAGGAAAAAAATTAAAATTCACGATATTTTTCTTCGAAAATTCGGTTAAAAAATATGAAATTTTCATTGAAAATCAACACTTCTGGTACCTGCGAGAGCCATTCCAGTGTAGAGTAACATATACGAATTTCAGCCCAATCGGTTCGATAGATTTTGTTCTCTGCCTCGGGCCGACCGAAAAAATGTTGGTTCGAGAAAAACGCGTTTGAAGTTTTGGTAACAGATATTTAGACTATAAAATGCTTTCGACTATGTTTTATAATTTCCTCAATATTTAGAATTTTGGTCTGAAATTTTTACAGGATATTTTCCACATATTGTACTTTGAAAATAAATTATAAAAAAAATATATTTTATAAACCTCGAGTTCCGAATTACATCTCGAGAGTTTTAGTAATACGTGTTTGGGATTGTGAAACGCTTTCGTATATGTGTTATAACTTCCTTAATATTTGGAATGTCGCTCTGAAATTTTTACAGTATACTCTCTATATATTTCCCTTTCAAAATAAATTATAAAAACCAAAAAAACAATTTAAATCCGAAGCTCCAGACTACATCCTTAATTTAACGAAAATCATAAGATTTTCTTGGAAACTCTCAATATTCCCTAAATGATATGGTGTTGTATACACACATCTAAACATTCATTGTATGGATAGGACGACAGGACACACACACAGCTATACCAAATGAAGCAGCCTTTTGCCTCGCTCAATCGTGGATTCTACCAAATTTTCTTGTCATCAAAATAAAAACAAAAAATTAGCGGTGAAAAAATCTGAATTAATTGTAAATTACTCTAGAATACTGAAAAGATTCCTACGTAGTTATACCATTTACTGTGTGCTAAAAGTCGTAACTTTTAATATATCATAAACTACGTGATGAAAAAATTCTAAATTTTACACAAAAATCGGAAGTAACATAATTAATTGTCCCACCAAATTTAAAGAAGATCATTGGATACCTCAAAATCGGATAGAATTACCTCAAGGCTCTTCATTGAATGATTTTGTAATTTGTAACTAAAAAAATCATTGTAATTTTGCTCTTCAAGCGATTAAATTTCAACAAAAGACGTATTAACAGAAATAATTTTCATTTTTTTAATTGCACAATAAAATGATAAGTATCAACACAATTTTTTGGAATTTTTTTCTCGTAAAACCTTCTTTTTTTTGGATTGAATACATTAATCAGTTTTCAAACAAAGGATCTCGTCGAATTTAGTGATTTTTTCCTTTTTTTTTTACTGAATAATAATCGTCGTCGTTTATCTTAAATTTTTATGGAGAATTAAAGGATTTTTTACCTCCTATAAAGTGAAAAACGAGCATTGAGTTTTAATAAAAGAGCCAAGCGGGGGGAAATGAGTGGCAATAAAGTTCATGATGAGAATATAGTAAAATTAATCTCAAGGGAATTGAGGCATGGTACACTGTACTTTTCCTATGTGAATCGTTCTGCGAACTTCAAGATTTATTAAATGATCCGATATCTCATGATGGAAGTACCATACATCCGCTATAGAACAAGAAAAAAGAAGAAAATTGAGGGGTGAAGAAGAGAGAAGAAGAGTGGAATGGAATGGACATCGCGTGTTCAGATACAGAAGGAAGGAAACACTCCCTGGACGTGGCAATACGCACCCGGTACGCGATCTCGAAACATAAATTCGTTGTACGTCGATCTGGTAAGAGGGTGCGTATTATTCACCTCGGGGTGTGCAAATGCCGCCCAACCCGACATGTATTGCGTGACTAAACTTTTTTTTTTTTAATTTTTTTTTCCTACACTACATTGCATCTGATAATGAATTTATTTTCTATCAGAATCATTATTTTTAAAGAGAATTATTCATTCACCATTGTTCATTGAGAAATCATGATCTTCAGAATGGAATAAATTATTCATTAATTAGTTATTTAATTAATGAATTATTCAGAGAGATATATGTTTTTTACTGAAAAATTAATCATTAAATTTTTTGTTATTTAATTTTATGAGAATATCTTTTTCAAGAATTGAGCGATTTTAAGAAATTCGTTATATGCAATATAGTTTAATAAAAGATTCCATTTAATAGATAGATGCATAACACACGTTCCATGATTATAAAAGATTATTTTATCAATAAAATGATTCACAAATATATCTTCAATTTAATCATTTTTATTGATTCTCAACTTGTATTATCAATTATTGATGGATAATAAATCATAAATTGGAGCCGACAGTTTGGCTGTTCGGTCTGTGTACGGCTCGTTGGATCTACCGGGTTAAGCAGCATTGCGTCTGGTTACTACTTGGATGGGTGACCGCTTGCCGTACACAGATTTGAATGACAAACTGAACGATACGGTAGGTGTGACTATAGAGAATTTTAGTGTGCCTTTCTCCCCGTACGGAAAAAATATATATGCGAACATATATGTGACATATATAAAAATCATACAACATATATGTACGGCAAAAAATATAATAATCGACATATATTCAACATATATTTTCAGGCATATATTTTGCGATGTATATATGTCATTTATGTGTCACTTATATATCGCATATATGTGACATATATGTGGCATATATTTGGCATATGTAAATTCTACATATATAAATTTCCATGCGTGACAGAAAGGCACATTAAGGCTCTGTACGAATCCAACTGCACTGATCAGGGTTTTCCATGGTTTCCCTTGGTCCACGGCAAATGCCGGGCAGTATGGCAAGAAGTCGATCCATAGAGTCGCATGGGGGGTGGGGAAAGGAAGAAGAAAAATTGTAAAAAACCAAAAGGTTATACATGGCTAGAAAAAATAAAAAAAAATAAATAAATCATAAATTGCAAGTCATGGAATTAACAATATATCTTTTTATTTATTATCAGTTAGCTCGATATGAATTTATTGGAATTGAGTTTAATGGAGTTGATAGATGCTGTTTATCTGTGGCTAGATACAAATATTTTAAGCTCAATGCGTCCAATGGTGAATACCTTCAGCATCATTGATGTACGATTCTGCATAAGCGGATGCACCATCCGTACCAGTCACGTTTCCCACGAGCCAAGTGCATTGGAATAATTATTATCGACGTAATACACTATATGTCTTACATATATACCAATGAGAAATGATCGAGTCTGAGGAAAAGTTTTTAATAAGACATTACAAGCATAGATGCCGCATCCTTACGTATACATTTATTGCATGAGAACAATTCTGCTTACTTAATTTCATAATGCGCTTAAATCCGGAAATAATATTGAGGTAGTATCTCAGAGTATAATTGTTGAAAACAGAAAAAAATGAGGATTTTTCGGTTTGTTTCTAATTAATTGCTGATAATTCGGGAAAAGTGCTTTAATTTACCCTAAAAAATGATTAAGCTATTCAAGAGTCATATCTTCATCTTGTGAATATAATTTTTTTTTGTTTCTCGATTTTTTCTCACATTACTGATCTGCTAGCAAGTGCATGAGATAGAGAGAGAGGCAAATAGTTACGACTACTTCATAATTAGAATTCTTTAATAACTATATGGAGAATTAAATATTTCTTTCTTCTATTATTTAATTAAAATTCTGTTCTCTTCGCCAATAGTTTTCAATTAATGGGTCAGCTGTATGGTTTTTTTAAGTAATTGTCTCCTTTTTGTCTGATTTAAAATGTTCCATCCCCACCAACGCTCTTCTCATAAATTTGATAATTCACATCTCATGAATTACACGGACGAAAATTATGAAAAAAATTAAAAAATGTAAAAAAATTTAATTGCCTTTAAATATTTGATTTCATTAATGTTTTTACTTGGTTTATTGAGTAACACTAATATTTTGGCCTTCCCTAAATGCCTTCATTTTTCTTCTGTGGCTTTTATGGAAATTAATTCTATGGAAATGTAATAGTATAAATTATGTACTCCACATTTCCGCATAATTCTTCTATTTTCATCATTTTATAACTGATACACAATTATTCTCGGGGAATCCTGTCTGCACTTGCTAGCTTTTATCTGATGTTTACGATAAGATAGTGGCATTCTTTCTCTTTCCACTGTTTTGTAAAGTTACAGAAATATTAACTTTCAAATTATTTCAATGGAATATTTCAAGTTATTTTTTTTAAATTTATTTCTATTATTTCTTTTTTTTGTTCTCGACATTATAATTAAAAATTTGTTTCTTCCGCCTTAAATTTAGCAGAAGAAACTGAGATGCCTTGCGAAAAATTGTGGTGATAAATTTAAAAAATAAAACATAATCATATTTCACGTAAATTTAATATTCGCATGATTAAATAATAAATTTTAACTGTCTACGAAAAATCTTTCGTGTAAGTTAGTCACTGAAAGACGATGATCGAGAATATTCTTACCGTTATGTCTTGATCTGGCTGGCACAGACACTACGTCGACGCGTATCGAATACATTAGCATAATGCAAAATCTGAGAGAGATGCGAAATGAAGATGAAGAAGAAATAGAAAAAAAAAGGTATCAACTAGAGAAAGAAAAATTCATTCAAAACATCTTTAGCTATTCACATCTTCGATATATACGTAAAAGATGCAAAAGAGGCCTTTGGAATTAGCATTCAAGAGGCTCGACACATTTAAAAAATGACCCAATAATTACGTTGTTAATTATTTTTCAGAATTATTCTTCCACGAAAAATATATTTTTAATCTCAGATGTGAAAAACTGAAAAATCATTGCAATATTTCATTGAAATCAACCGAAAAATTTGAGGTTCAGTGCATTATTAACTGCCCTTGAAACTAATTCATGGATATATATAGGAGAGTCTGGGCAAAATGCTGCGGGATTTTTTTGGAGAAAGAAGGCATCGGTAAAAAAAAATAAAAATATTACTCAACGATGTAGCCATGTTGAAGCATCTTCTCAATTTTTTTCAAATTTTTTCATGAAGTTCTTCATGCTGAAAAAAAATTCCTGGACCATTTTGCCCTGAAGGTCCATTTAGCTCCGGTTTTCCCGCATCTAGAAACTAAAGAGAAGTACCGTGAAGCCACTCATCAGTCATAGTCATTGCAAAAGAATAGCGATGGGTTACACGTAAAACATGATTTGCCAACGTTTTTCATTGTGTCGAAAATATCTGATTGAAAGAAGAAAAAAAAACGAATTCAAAAGGAATAACACCAGAAGTTAATTTCCAAAACGCCTTCACATTCATTTGTTCGATAAATTGGACTATGAGTGTAAAACAAAATGAGATGATGACAATTTACTTTCACTTCTGACAATTTCATATCATCAGATTTCAATTTCATGTATCAAGAAGATGTAGGAAATATTTCGTTTATTCGAACTTGATGATACAAGCTGGAAAAAAGAAAGACTGCTATAAAAACGAACATTTATACTGTGGATTCTGTGCGTGACTTTCACTATTGGTATTCAAGCCACCGAGGCGTTGAGGACAAGGGCAAAAACAGTGTGATCTAATGTCTATCCCTATGGGCTACTGAACGCTCACGTCAATCGAGAAAGGTGGTCTTAGGAAAATATCCGAAGGTCGATGGTTCTATTATATTCTTGCGCAAGTACTCAAGATTAAAGGGAATCCGGTAGCAATGGACTTAGACAACATTTTCAATTTAAGAGAGTCTCAAAATTGAATATCGGTAGCTGAGAGGTGAAAAAGGACAAATCAATTTCTCTTTTTGAAGTGATTCTATCCGACTTCGAATATTCGATCGATTTTCTTGAAATTTGGTGAAACAATCCATTATTTTATTGCTAATTTTACGTAAAATTTGAAATTTTTTCTGGACACGGAAGTGTCCAGAGACAAATTAACGCGTTACTTCGCGTTTAGAGCTTCGCGTAGTCACATTTGACGATAAGAGCGTCCAGATGAAAGACCAAGAGAAACTTCGACTTCGACTTGGCTATTAGAGACGCCGCAGAGTACATCAGAGAAAAGAGTGACTTAAACTTTCCATGAAAATCAACGACTTTAACCGTCACCGCGTCCTTTGACACGTGTTGAGAGAAATTAAGAGTTCTCCGGTTAATCAGAGTAATTTTACGTGAATTAGAGTCAATCTACAATTTGAGAGTCTTTTTACATTGTCTAGAGTCAATTGCATCATTCAGAGTTTTTGTAACAAGTGACAAAATTCAACGCTAAGAGACGCTTATTAGAGTCAGTGATTAATTAACGATTTACGCCCGGGAATTAATTACAGTGTTAACAAAGACAATAATCAGTGACGATTACGAACAATTGAGAGACAATCAACGCGTGAAAACAGCTAGAAAACCAAAGTGTAAAAGATCTCTGAATATATGTGATAATAATTAATATAAATTCTGAGTTCTTTTAATTACCACCTTCACTTTGTTCTTATAATTCCTTCCAACATATTTGGAATTCCTATTATACAGTCCATTAATTGAGTCAGAGCAACGGAACCGCGAGATAAATCACTTCCGTGAGTTTCCCAATAATTTTGGTCCTGATAATTAACTAAAATTATTAACAATCTCCATGATTTTCCAAAGGATTATCAAGAAAAAAAGAAGAATTATCTCAAAACAAACCGGAAATAATTTTCATAAAAAATAAATTCAAGATTATCGCACGAAGTAAAATAATCATTTACAGCAATTACAAGGAAAGTGAGCTACTTTATCAACACATTGACTACATTATTCATTCTGACATAAGGAACTAATGCCAGAGAGTCCCTACGGGCTAAGATTGCAAATTCAAAGCATAACTTTTCCGGCATATGGAACCGTTCATCCAGCCTGTGATATTCACCTCAAGACACATTCTGGTGGAACATGGCTAAAACGTTTTTCAAAATAATACTTGGCTGCACTCTTTATCACAGTAGGAAATGTACTCACTATTGCACCATAGACTGAGAATACTCCAACTACGTGTATATACATGTTTGTATAGATGATATATACATATATGTGAGAGATTGATGCGGAATAGGACGATTAATCCTTACCGAGCAAAGTTATAAAAGCATTTCGCGGTTTGTATAGCTTCTTTTCGTACCTGATTACCAAGGCACAAGGGAGAGAGAGCTCAACGAACTCATGAGCAATGATGATTCAGTTAAATGAAAGTAGCCATTTTGTTATCAGCACTGACGCCTCAACGATTACCTAACATCCAACTAATGCAAATAGAGAGAATATCATTTTACTTTTATTTCTATTTTCAATTTCGAGGAGTTTCGTTAGTGATTTTAAGGGGGGATAAGTTGCAAGAGGAATCTATTGCTCTTCTCCAGTGTTCCAACTGCTGAACGTCAAGGGAATCTCATGTTGAATGAATTTATAGAAAGATATGCTAATACATTGTGATTTTTCCATCTAATATTTCATTTTATCTTAATAATTCATTACGATGGATGGATTATCTTAATCACTTGTTATTTTATATTTCGGAAAACTCTTGAAAACGATACTGAACATGACGACACCGTTGGAGTCAGTGTATATGGTGCTTCTCAAAAGTTCTGAAAAAAATCCATTATTTTTTTTAATTATTTAATTCAATTGCTCCATAATGATTCAGAGAATGAGGCTCAAAGCCATCAGGAAAAATCATCAATTTTCGATCTTCCATTTTTAATTTTTTTGCCAATGTATGAAAAATTTGTTCGGAATAATCAATTTTTTACTAAATTTCTTACTATCTTCAGAAAAATAATTCTCAAAAAGTTATCAGATGATCGTTTCGAAAATTCAAGGGTCAATTCAGAATAACAGAATCTTTTTCCTCTGAAAATCTCATAAAAATCACAACTACTTCGATTTCCTAACGAAACTCTTTAATTCCATTTCCAAACATCTTACAAGTACACAGAGAAAAATGTTTTCTTAATTTAAGAATGTGCAGTCACTTAATTTAAGTGAGTTTTACTTTCTTAAATTAAGAAAGACAAAGTCACTTGATTTAAGTGAGAAAAGTCACTTAATTTAAGTGACATTTACTTTCTTAAATTAAGAAAGAAAAAGTTACTTGATTTAAGTGAGAAAAGTCACTTAATTTAAGTGAGTTTTACTTTCTTAAATTAGGAAAGAAAAAGTCACTTGTTTTAAGTGAGAAAAGTCACTTAATTTAAGTGACTTTTACTTTCTTAAATTAAGAAAGAAAAAGTTACTTGATTCAAGTGAGAAAAGTCACTTGATTTAAGTGCAAAAGTCACTTAATTTAAGTGCAAAAGTCACTTAATTTAAGTGAGTTTTACTTTCTTAAATTAAGAAAGAAAAAATCACTTGATTTGAGTGAGAAAAGTCACTTAATTTAAGTGACCTGCCATTCTTGAATCAAGTGACTGCACATTCTTAAATTAAGAAAACATTTTTTTCTGTATACACAAAACTTATTCACCTTTTCTTACATGTAATATGAGAGATAGAAATAATATCGTAGAGGAAGTATTGCCGACTCTCGTTACAACGTGGATTAAAGACTATTCTGTACAGGTTATACTTCCCGGTGTAATACGAACGATTAATCGCACTGTGGATTTGTGTAAAAAAAAAATAAATAAATAAAAATTTTCATACTCTTCTTTAATAGTTTTTATAGACAGCGTTCCAGAAACGTGTTTTTCAAGGTAGCTGTTTAAGGACGTTGAAAAAGGGAGACTAAGGATTTTCTTTTTTCTTATAAAATATGAATACGTAGTCTTTCATCAAAACCTGCTGGCAAGATGATCATCGCATACCACAACCAATCAGGCTATACGTTGACATGCTTCCGCATGTGCAAGCAAATGGGCATTTAGTTTCATAACAATAAAATAATGCTGATACCAAAAGATATTTCAAGGACGTACCGAGTATTATTTATTATGTTTTCAAGTTGAAGAGAGAGAGAGAGAGAGAGAAAGAAGTGTTAAATGATTATCATTTAGAAGAATGAATACCTGAGCCTTTCAGTATCGATTAATCCTTTTTGAATCCGGTTTTTCCTCTATTACAGCATCATAATTATTTCAATCTATCCGTTAATGAGTGCAGATTAGAGCAATGAAGGGGGAAGGAGGTTTCATCACAAGACAATCAGGTTCTTCAACGATTACAGGATGGATTCTTCACTTCAAGGTCGTTCAATTGTGCCATTTGAGGAGTAGAGGTGGTGATGATATACCTCACCACAGAGCAGCTATCAAGGGAGTGGGGGAAGGGGGGGGGGGTTCGATAAAAAAAAGTTACTTGGGTGGGATGAAGGGACCAAAGGAGATGGAGAATCAGCGAAGAAAGCCTTATTTTCTCACTGACATTATGCTGGCATGAAGTGAGGTGGAGACCTGGTACAGCAGTCTCACTGGGCACTACACACCGTAATCATCTGCGAGAGGTTTGGGAGGAGGAGGGGGGGGGGGGGAGTTGCATCAGTCCCTCGGGAACGTATCAATCCACTCGAATGAAATGCATTCGTTAAAAACAACGTGGTTTCCCTTTTGTACAGCAAACATGTCCATCCTTCATTCTCCTTATTCATTTATTATTATTATTATTGATTTTTCATTTTCAGTTTATTGAGTTTTTCCGTGTAATAGGGAAGACCAGGATTTTTTCACAAGTGAAGGCTCTTATGAAAATAATTGGAAAAATCATCCAATGAAGTAGATATGTTGAGGCATATTCGTAATTTTTTTGAAATATATTTTTTCACAAAATTATTCACTTTGAAAAACATTCCTGACTCATTAGCCCGAAAGTCCATTTTGCCCGATCTCGTCTATTCATTAAATTTCGAATTCATATATATTTTTTTTCTATTTTGCATTCAAATTAATACAGAATAAAAATCAGTTATATTTCGCTATTTGAGATTTCCCAGGGAATTTATGAGATTATTATCCAAATTTTTTTTACTCTGTTGATGGAAAATAGAAATGCAAAAAATGTATAGTTAAAGAAAAATTGAAAAAAAATCAAAATCTCGAGTGTTACAAGAATCAGTACTTCTTGTCTTTTTATCTGTTCTACTTTCTGTTCCAAACTATTGCTGTTTTCTTCAATTAATCGATTTATCCAGCTACAACAATTGGCTGAGTTCCATATTTAATACGATAAAAAGTGATATGAAGTTAGGAATCATTCCTTTCTGTTTCCGTCATTCTGACAATTTGCATTTACCTGAAGAGCCTGAGACAGGGTTGCCAGACTCTAGGGAGCCGATTTTGGTATAAACTCAAGGAAAATATGGTGTCCGCGAAAAAACTATGGTATCAATGGATAATGAAGAAATTCCCGTTGTAAAATTGTATGGAAGGAAAATATCAAAAATTTCTAATTGCAATGTTACAAGCTCTCGTTTGTGTATATCTTTATATACTGCATGTGACTGCTATTTTTATAGAGATGCCTAAAAATTTTATGTTGGAGGAAATCAAATAAAAATAGTAGAAACTGGGAAAATGATAAAATTTCTGTTGTTCCATGAATTTTCTCATAGTAAAATGGTGGAAAAGGTATTACTTCGCATCAACACAAATTTTTTTTAGTCTAACTCTCCCAAATGCGACACTTCCTTCCCATTTCGACTAGATGTAGATCAATATATATGGTGATGATGCATAATGTTGTGAAAGTAACGTGAAAAAAAGTAGAATTTTCAAATTATGGTATTTTTGGTGTACCATAAGTCATTTGAATGGTACATGGTATGGTGGGCAAATTTATGGTATGAATACCATGAGTATGGTACGTCTGGCAACCCTGGCCTGAGAATGCTTCTAATCAGGAGCAAAACGTTGCAAATTTTTAGACGAATGTGACAATTGACATTTATGATCCATTTATCTGATATCCCAATCAGCTTGAAGATTTAATTCAATGTTTTGAACGATAACAATAAAACCAAAAATGGATAATTATTATGAATATATTTATATCGAGTTCTTGTCACACAGCTCTGGTGCTGGAGAAGAGTCCCACATTGGGATGTAACTGAATTTTCAGAAATGATGGCAAAGGAAGGTTGCTGGAGGTGGTTCTGGCAACAGTGCTGGCTCTGGTCTCCGGAACGGTCCTAGGACTGGCCCCGGGACTAGTTTGTGACGGAATCGAGTTCTTGTCACACAGCTCTGGTGCTGGAGAAGAGTCCCACATTGGGAGGTAACTGAATTTTTTTTTTTTTTTTTTTTTTTTTTTAGTAAATTCCTATTTGAATTTCATTAATTAACTGGCACTCAAGGACCATCATTTGATTAGGTAACCAATGAAAATTACATTGGTTGAAGAAGAAAGAATTTATTAGATTTCAAAAAATGCAATAAATTATTCTCAGGAATTAATTGAATTCCTTCATGATTGATGAAAAAACCTTTGAAAAACTCACTTTTTACAAATAAATGTCTGTTATATAATGGTAAAGAGTACACATTTTGTAATACTTCTTTTCGCTTACATCTGAACGAGCAAAAAATCCCATTTCCACGATGATTCAGATCTGAATTAATTCTTCCTTAAATTATTTATTGGCAGTGAAAATTTTACATATTGAAGTGATTTTTTAATCTTGAGAATGAAAAAAAAGTGATGAAATGATAATTATTGCTCGTGATTTATGACCATCGCATTCCATGCGCATTTGATTGACGTGATTTTGTGTGAATGTTAGTATGTTTGTGTTACATATGATTGCGTATGTAGTGTTGACAACGACTCAAGCGAGAGAACTTTGATCAAAGGTGATAAAAAAAAAATTTGCAATTTGCTATCATCGTTATAAACTCATTTGAATTAATTAAAATATCACGTGATTTTTCTTTGCTCTTGTGACAATGCTTGTTAATTTCATCCACTTGATCTTAATAACATGACAACACTTATCTA
The DNA here is from genome assembly GCA_963921955.1 of Aleiodes alternator. Lineage (NCBI taxonomy): Eukaryota > Metazoa > Arthropoda > Insecta > Hymenoptera > Braconidae > Aleiodes > Aleiodes alternator. Next base: position 925,964 of record OY998097.1, read on the forward strand.
TTGATATTTGTGCGCAAATTGTTCAGCTATTTCAATTGCACAAGATTTAAGTGAAATATTCCATGAATCATTTTATGTAAAAACGGATAAAATGAATTTTTTTTTTGATAATTTCAAGCATATCTTGAGGAATTAGGAAAAATATTTTTTATGGGAAAATTCCCATAAGAGCTACAAAGTGGATTAAAACGGAAAGAGCGTATCTTCATGAGTTAGCGAAATATTCTGGAAAAATAAATGATGAAAAAACTAAAATATTTTCATATTTTTACATTTTATAAGTGAAAAAATTAAAGGATTTGCGAAATTACAAATTGCACAAGACAGATTACATACATGTACTTATAGTGCATGAAAAATGGTGTCGCTGATACTATAAAAATATTAGATAGGCGGGAATCTTCACTCTCAACGTTTACCCACCAGCGATATCGCTACTTATACCTTCAACTTATTATCTACCATGTGTGAGAAACAACGTATTCAGGTTTTTTTTTATCTTTGCTAACTTTTATTATATCTCTATATGTGTGCTTGGTATATGTATCTTTCTCTGTAAATTCGCATGTTGCTTATCGCATTTTTCAATTGCCGTGACACTCATTGAGATTATGACAATTTTAAAATTTTACAAAAATCAAGTTTCTTAAACTGTACTTTTGCTCTTTTTAGTTTTTTAATCACTTTTTCCATTGAATATAATTTCTTAAAAATTTATGCACTTGGAATTTTCAGCTGTTATTAAAAATCTCCAATTTGATATTCATTTTTCCATAATTCTGCATATTTCTGATGATGAGATTTCAAAATATGGAAAAAAAATTTATTCAAATGAAATTACACAATTCTCATGAAAATGAAGAAAAAAAATGTTATAATAGTGAAAAATGTGCGTAAAGTATATACATAGAAAATAATTTACCTCAATTTGGTCTAAAAAAAAAAAATTATATTTGAAAATTCCATTAATCCGAATCTATCGACGTTGAACTCGAGAATTTTGCAATTGGTTTTGTGAACGTGTAATTGGGTCACACCGCATGCCAGATTAATGTCAAACATTTACATACAATCAGACTTAACTCAGATTCCTTTCTCATTGCTCTGTTATTTCTGGAATATTTGCACTCTAATTCAGCAATACGTTTGACCAGCTGCAAAAGACTGTCCAGAATGAGTATAACTATGTTTATATTTTTTGTCCCTCTCTCTCTCTCTTTCTCTACGTGTTACATTAAGTACGTGTGGCCAAAAGGTTCATTGATCTGTAAATAAGAGAACGTATAAGAAATGTATCGGATAATAGATACTTACATTTTCACCTTTTACTTTATGTACACTCCTTAACCATTACATGCCTAAAAAAAAAAAAAAAAAATAATCGATACAGAATGAACGAGAGCACTTTGAAATACATTAGCGCTCACTTGAAATATAAATCCAACTTTCAGCTTTTATTCCAAGACAATTTCGAACGATTGAACTACTTGCATGTATTGGGAACAAACAATACAGCTTACCCGCCAGATTTTCTTGCAGAGGCAGGAGGAAAGGGAGGTGGGAGATAAAAGGTATGAATGTACGTGTATATGTAAGTGCAGGGGAGCTTCACTGAATGTTTATCTAGGTCAGTTGGCGTTCAAGAAAACATGTGTTCGTGATGGCAGTATAACCTGATCATGCAGGTATGCTACATTCTATGCCAGATGGGAAGTATTGAATTTGCTTCAGCAAATTGTTTTAGGTAATTCTATCCGGAAGTGATGTATAAAAATCAAGGCACCCTCTCCATGGAAATGGGTTCTTGGTGTATGATTTACATAGGGGAGAGTGGGGCAAAATGGACCCTCATAGTAACATGATTAAGGAATTTTTTTCGGAATGAAGGACTTGACGAAAAAATCTGAAAAAATTTGAGAAAAACCTCCAACATATCTATATTGTTTGTAAATTTTTTCAGATTTTTTGAAGCAACTGCTGCTTTTTAAAAAAATCTTGAGTTATCCCATCTTCTAGGTTCATTTTGGCCCACTCTCCCCTACTTATTTTCATTCTGATATATCATACATTCATTTATTCGATATTGAAGTATGAAATTTTACATCTAATTGTGGATTGAATGAAAATATATCGTCGACCTAGAAACAAAAGGGCATAAGCGCCAAAAAAAACCCACTTTTCAGAGGGAAAAGGGCGTATGTCCAAAATGCCTCTGAAAATGTTTTTCATGCTTCAGTGATGGAAAAAAGCAAATTGAAAAATTTAAGTAACAAAAGGGCGTATTCGCCAATTCTAGCAGGAATAGGGCGTATGTGCAAAACATACGCCCTTTTGTTATTATAAATTATATAGCATGATCGCGAAATTGAGGATGAAATTAATAACAAAAGGGCGTATGTGAGGAAGATACGCCCTTTTCATATTAATAATTGGAGATACGCCTGATCGGTGCAAATGATCGGTGAAGGCGAGCATCAATCGATAGAGCGAAAAAAAAAATTACGCCCTTCTGTTATTAAAAAAAAAAAGTGCAAAAAAATGACACTTACGCCCTTTTGTTTCTAGATCGACGATATATTAAGATTTTGTTATGAAACTCACGATATTTCCCATATGATAGTATGATGAACATTCACTGTATATATATAATGATAGAGAACCCACACAACTGTGCTGGATGAAGTAGCCAATCAAGTCTCAATAAAAAATTTCAATTAATTTCAAATTACTCCAAAATCCTGAAATAATCAAATAAATTTATTAATAAAAAATTAATTTATTAATAAATTTATTTGTTTAATGTATATGTATAGTTTTTTATTTTTACTGTCAGCCATTAAACAAATAAATTTATTAATAAATCAATTTTTTATTAAATAAATTTTCAAGAGAATCAAATTCCGGAAAAAATATGTAATGCGCAAGCAGGATTTGAACCCACGACCCTCTGATTATATGTCAGGTGCTTTACCGCTGAGCTTTTGCTAGTTACTATATTTACCTTCGAATTTTTGATTATATATTATAAATTCCATAAATTCCTTGCTATTTGCATACAAGTGCAATGTTTCTTGGATTATTCATTGATTTCATCAATCGCGTTAGAGAAGGCTGCCGTCATGAAAGCATAAAAGGGGTAGTTGAATTAAAGTTTGCTGTCAGCCTGCAAATAACAAAGTTCAACTGCGTTATAGTCTAAAGTGCTGATGAAAAATCTAGAAAAATTACTGATTCCATTGCACAATTAATTAACTGATAATCTGTATCATTATGACAGGCTATAATTTTCTTCTTATTAATTGTTACATAAAATTGCCGAAGGAAAATATAAATATGTGAAATAGTTGGAATTTTTAGTCGTAGATAATTACAGTATGATTAACAACGAAAAACATTCACCTCTATTATAAAATTTTCCATGCACGACATCTTGTATATACACATATATACATATTATTTGTGCCAGGATATCTGGAATGTGAAGAATTTTCCAAAGACATTGGACTCTGTAGTCTTGTCTCTTGAATGTCTACTTAAACTTTAATATAGCCAAGAACAAACTGATCTGCATCTGTATAAATGTTTCGAATTTATAATTTTATTCATAATTTTTCCATTAAATGAAATCAAGCGAAAAGAATTTCGACATTCACCTATTGAAAACATTGAGAGGGAAAGAAAAAAAAATTGTTTAATCAATTTCAAGGAGAACTTCTTTCAATACTTAAATTCAGTTTTCTATGAGAATATTTTTTTTTTCATTGTGAGAAATGTATCAAGTGCATTTTAAAGTAATTTGCATTTAGGAAAAAATATTAAATTAATTAAATTAATTTTATTAAGTTTGATGGTAATTTTTTCTAAGATACAAATTCAAAGAAAATACAGTTAATCAATCAATTTAATTAGAAATTGAATGAGAGATAGAGTTGTTGCAGAATGTGGTTGCAGTAAATAATTGAAAAGGCTCAGACTAATCATAAATATTTAATTTTATGATAGAGTTTAATTTCTCATAGACTCTTTTCAATCTCGTTCAAAGTCCAAGTTGTGAGCGATACGATATGTTTGATTGGTATCAACTAATTCTCAAATAATCTTATGAACTTAATTGAACGAGCTGATAAAGACGATGGCAATATTGATAATATTGCACGTGAACATCCAAAAATCAAATGCATATTTCTCGTTTAAGGGGTAATGGAAGAGCTAGTAAATTTCAAATCCATTGTTGAGCACACAGAGAAAAATGTTTTCTCGATTTAAGAATGTGCAGTCACTTAATTTAAGAATGTCCAGGTCACTTAAATTAAGAAAGAAAGGCACTTGATTTAAGTGAGTTTTACTTTCTTAAATTAAGAAAGAAATAGTCACTTGATTTAAGTGAGAAAAGTCACTTAATTTAAGTGATTTTTACTTTCTTAAATTAAGAAAGAAATAGTTAATTCATTTAAGTGAGAAAAGTCACTTGATTTAAGTGAGAAATCTTAAGAGAAAGTTTAAGGCTTGATGAATCAATTTTGACATGTTTTGTGTAACGTTAAATTTTCTCAGCTTTCCAATGAGAAATTCTAAGCGATTTTCATAACATAAATAATCAAACTCAAAATATGCCTATTTCAGCCCACCTTCTCCCATAACAATAATAATTATTCTTCTCAATTGCTCCTTCTTCCACTTCATCTCATCGAAATATGTTACTAAAGATTATTTATCAGTCCCAATGTATATTTCAATCGTCAATAATATATAATAAGCTAAACACTATGAAAACTGTGAAGTTGATGGCATGTAAAAGTCATAAGCTTAGATAGAGTAGAACGCACTGCGGCATATCATTGGCCTTCCTATTGCGTAAGGCCAGTGGTTTAGCTAGTGTACTTACACGTGAGATTGCCAGGGTGATAGTTTTCTTATAAATAAACGTATTCGTGCTTACAGGCCAGACAGATTTAGAATTGAAGCAGGAGAGGCCACTTTACGTGTATGCACACAGATACATTAAAGTAGAGAATTCCGAGTTTATAACGCGCCCCCGGTATAAATTTAATTTAACTGTAATGCATTACTTTCGCCTGGGATGGTCGACACGTATGAGCATACCAATATATATTTATTCATACGAACAGACATATTTGATATTATATGTTTCCGCATTATAAGACTCATCCTAGCTGAAGTATTTGCATAGCAGCAAGTCAAGATAGTTCTATCCGATTTCGATTAATCGAATGATTTCCTTTAAATTTGATAGGATAACTAATTATGTTATTTCCCATTTTTGTGCAAAATTTGATATTCCCATTACGTCGTTGATGAGATATTCAATCTCAAAGTTTCAATTTTTACACAGAGAAGAACGTTTTCTTAATTTAAGAATGTGCAGTCACTTAATTTAAGAATATTGGATTATTGCTTAATTTCGTTACTGAGAATTATTATTTATTCAAATTAAGATTAAGAGTTCAAAAATGAATCAGCGTAGCGAGAGTCGGAGAGGCTAACATAAACATAAACAATGATTTCATAGGGAGAAAGAACTAAGGACTCTTTGTTCTTTTGGTACCGATACTTTCGGGTCTTGGTGACGAATCTTTAGTCTCTCGTGGAGAGTTCACTGATGCACTGACGGTCCATCCTCGTGCAATTAAATAAAGTCTTGAGTATTAAAGTTATCCACTGTGTTACGAACTTATTTATTTCACCCATTTCCATTAAAGAAAGCACAGGTCACTTAAATTAAGAAAGAAAAGTCACTTAATTTAAGTGACCTGCACATTTTTAAATTAAGTGACTGCACATTCTTAAATTAAGAAAACATTTTTCTCTGTGGAAATACTCTACAGCACTTGTTAGGTAACGTATTGAATCACTTTTTTGAGTAAATTGAAGCACATTTTTCCGGATTATCAGCAATCAACCGGAAACTAACCTACAAATTTCAATTTTTCCTGTTTCATCAACCGTACTCTGGAACACTACCTTAATTTTTCCCTAACGTCCTCTTCACGTGACCATTATTTTATTTACTCTCCATAAAAGCCACTAACTGTATTGCACTAGAGCTGAACTTCTAAACGACGGAAATTCACTTTAAATTAAACAGAAAAGAACATAATGGATAGATAGAGGACTGTCACTCACAATTGGCGTTAAATCATGACAGATCTCTTTCGTGGAATAATTTTTTTTTTTTTTTCAAGAAATAAGTCAAGTTATCTTGGTGATTTGGCGTAACAATTCACGCCATTTCAGATTGGTATTTTGCGATAGGAGCTCACTGTCCGTTGGCGTAAACGACACAGCCAGTGATTTTCCAACGATTGGATGCTGTGGGATGATACTTTAGCTGGGGTTAAAGTATATAACATAAAAGACGAGAAATCTCTTTTTTCTTGTACAACTAAAAGCATGAATTTTCAATACAAGTAGCTGGATAGAATTCACTTGACTGTCTCACGGGCATTCAGGGGGGGATAAATTCCGTCCTACAACGTGTGTAAATTCATCGCTCCAGGAACAGTAGTAGCAAAACCGTGTGTTGAATTTTATACAACGTATCTTCCCCACCTTCAGAATGGTCCATGCCTGTATTCTGAGGATGTAGCAGTGTCAATGTCGTTAATACCCACCGGATAAACTTGACTATCGGATGAATATCAGTAGGTAATGTGAGGTTTGTAAACTTACACAAATACATACGCAAAACATGAACAGCCTATTTCATGGTGTTCATACACGTATATTGGAGAAAGGGATTTTAATACTGACATAAATCGAAACATGCGAATAAGCCAAGTGGTGTCCTGCATCTAATAGGCTACTGTGTAAACTGCAAACTGTGTTCGCTTAGAAACACGTGAGTATTCCTGTTTTGTTTTTAAATTTATGGCATAATTCAATGTAAGTATCAATCGTTTTTTTAAATTTATTTTTCTTCTATTGAAACAAATGGCGTTTTAATTCACGTCAATAATTGTTTGTAATTGGCATTTTCATGCTCATTGTTGATGAAGAGAGAAGATTTCTATGGAGTCTCGAAGAAACCAATTCAGCACAATTTTATCAAATTCAATCTTGTTCTATTCGATTCTGAGCCATCGAATGATTTTCTTCAAATTCGGAAGAATAAGTAATTATGTTATTTTCGATTTTAGTTAAAGATTTGATTCTTTTAACCACGTACTAAATGAGATATTCAATCTCAAAGTTTGACTTTGTAGCACAGAAATAGGAAAACCTCAAAAATCAATCAAATTCGGCACGCTTTTTTTTTTTTCAAAATCCAATCGAATGATTTCGATTTAAAAAAAAACACATAGGGATTTTTTCAGTGTTTCGGAGTAATTTGGAATTAATTCAGATTCTTTCACCACGTTTTTTCTTCATTTTTTATTTCCAAGACAGGAAAATTTGATAGAATTTACGATTAAGTGAGGCAATCGGCTGGCTGCTGCTCAGACGTGATTGGCTGTTTCGTTCGGCATAGTTGTGTGTGTGCTCTTCGTCCTATACATGCAATAAATGTTCAGGTGTATGTAAACAGTACCAAATCATTTGGTGGATATCGAGATTATCTCAAAAAATCTTATGATTCCCTTCAAATTCATAAATAGATGCAGCATTTCACATTGCAATATCGAATAAATGAATTTATGATACATCAGAATGAAAATTACACAGAGAAAAATGTTTTCTTAATTTAAGAATGTGCAGTCACTTAATTTAAGTGACCTGCCATTCTTAAATTAAGTGGCTTTTCTCACTTAAATCAAGTGACTTTTTCTTTCTTAATTTAAGAAAGTAAAACTCACTTAAATTAGGTGACTTTTCTCGCTTAAATCAAGTGATTTTTCTCACTTAAATCAAGTGAATTTTTCTTTCTTAATTTAAAAAAGTAAAACTCACTTAAATTAGGTGACTTTTCTCACTTAAATCAAGTGATTTTTCTCACTTAAATCAAGTGAATTTTTCATTCTTAATTTAAGAAAGTAAGACTCACTTAAATTAAGTGACTTTTCTCACTTAAATCAAGTGACTTTTTCTTTCTTAATTTAAGAAAGTAAAACTCACTCAAATTAAGTGACTTTTCTTTCATAATTTAAGTGACTGCACATTCTTAAATTAAGAAAACATTTTTCTCTGTGTAACATTTAATGCATGCACTAAAAACTCCCTTCACGGAGGGCCCCGTACCTCAATTTTTATACGTCCCTTTCAGATAGAACTACCTTAAGGATCATTGATAACGTTCAACGAATTAACCCAACATATGATGTCACGATTTCCACGAGCCAAGGCTCGTTAGAGTGGAATGGTATGCATACCTGAGAAGCGTGTCCCAGTCGACTCGCATGACTTACTAATGCCCCAATGCATAATACCGCTCATGGTATAATTACGCCTTATGCGACCATATACTATGTAACTTTTCTCGCGAATGTCGTACGGACGATGACCTCATTAATTGCTCACAAACTCTGCCCTCTTTCACATCTCAAGTACACTTCCCCCCCACCTCTCCCCTAAAATATCAAACTCAGAACTCTGGTTTCACCGAAAAGGTCTTACACAGATACCTCTTTCACCTCAGAAAGGCAAGGCCATCGAATAAAGAAGAGCATACGTGAAATGACAAATTGTTCTCTTTAAAAAAAAGTGCATTGCGAGATTTCATCAAACTGTGTTCTCAATGCGATGATTATTAATAAACTTGTACAGTTTTTCTAATGTTACATTGTAGCCATCTTGGCATAACCCAACCCGCACGCCCTCAGATGTTCTTTTTACTACCTTACACAGAGAAAAATGTTTTCTTAATTTAAGAATGTGCAGTCACTTAATTTAAGTGACCTGCCATTCTTAAATTAAGTGACTTTTCTCACTTAAATCAAGTGACCTTTTCTTTCTTAATTTGAGAAGGTAAAACTCATTTAAATCAAGTGACTTTTCTCACTTAAATCAAGTAACTATTTCTTTCTTAACTCAAGAAAGTAAAACTCACTTAAATTAAGTGACATTTCTCACTTAAATCAAATAACTATTTCTTTCTCAATTTAAGAAAGTAAAACTCACTTAAATTAAGTGACTTTTCTCACTTAAATAAAATGACTTTTCTCACTTAAATCAAGTAACTATTTCTTTCTTAACTCAAGAAAGTAAAACTCACTTAAATTAAGTGACATTTCTCACTTAAATCAAATAACTATTTCTTTCTTAATTTAAGAAAGTAAAACTCACTTAAATTAAGTGACTTTTCTCACTTAAATAAAATGACTTTTCTCACTTAAATCAAGTGACTTTTCTCACTTAAATGAAATGACGTTTCTCACTCAAATCAAGTGACTTTTTCTTTCTTAACTTAAAGAAGTAAAACTCACTTAGATTAAGTGACTTTTCTCACTTAAATCAAGTAACTATTTCTTTCTCAATTTAAGAAAGTTAAAGTCACTTAAATTAAGTGACTTTTCTCACTTAAATCAAGTGAATTTTTCTTTCTTAATTTAAGAAAGTAAAACTCACTTAGATCAAATGAGTTTCCTCACTTAAATCAAGTGACTTTTCTTTCTCAATTCAGGTGACCTGCACATTCTTAAATTAAGTGACTGCACATTCTTAAATTAAGAAAACATTTTTCTCTGTGTACCATTATTCAAATTGTCCAATCACTAACAAACTGCGATAATCGATACCGAATATATTGAAATCCCGTAATGCCTGAATTTCATTGGGCGAACAATTGCGTGGGACATTCAAAATACAAAATGTCTGTTATTAACCACAAATAGGGCTACTCTAACGATCACCAATTCCACAATGCGTGGAGTGGTCAGGTGAATGACCTGGGCCGACTATTGACTCTAGACCCCACGAAGGAGATTTTGGGCATTGTCATTCTGCGTCACTACACGATTAAAAATAGACGTGTTCTCGTGAATTTATCCAAGTAGAATCACTCACAATTATATCTTTTGTATCTTCACGTAAGACAATTGATTGTTTAATAAACATTGGAGGAAGTGTACCAACGGAGTTTAATCACTTCTTGATTACAATAAACAATTATCTTTCACTACCCACTCGCAGCATATTTGAGGTTCAGTTACCTAAGCACAGATGAACTAAAACTAAATGTTTTGTATCAAAATATCGTGCTTAATATATGACATTTCTCCGTTAATGGAAACAACGACTTATGATTGAAGAGAGGAACAATTTTCTTTTTAGTTTTGAGAGCAACTCACTGGCTACGTCGATTCATTTTTGAACTCATAATCTCGATTTAAATAAATGATTCTCAGTAAAGATATAAAATAATAATCCAATAGTGAGAATGAATCGAGGTGTAATTGAGGTGAATTGTAGAAGAGTAATATCCTAGAGAGGCATATCTTAGGAGGAGCCACTATATTGTTATAAGAAGCAAGCCCTCAGTATAATTACAAACCTCACAATAAATAATTCAAAAAAAAATAAGGTAACTAACAACGGAGAAAGGTAATGAAATAAATAAAATGAAATTTTTGAAAAAAAAGTGTCATGTACCAGTGTGGGATCATGGAAATTAAGTACCACCCAGGGGTCAAGAAATTCTCTTAACCAAGGAACTTAACATGTTTTCTAAATCACATGGAAGACCAACACCCGCGTTAGCTGTTGCCTGTCCCTTTTCACTGGCAGGTGCATGTAAATGTGGCAAAGTGTCAGGCTTAAAATATCGGCACGACATAACTGAAGCCCAAGGGGGTCCTCTTCTGCTCAGGGTTAACGTTAGGAGGATGGGATCCGTGCAGGAATGTCGTCTCCTGGTATCCAATAGCCCCTGGGGGCATATTCTCTTATCGTCTCTCTTAGCTAGAGAGCCCCCAGGGACTCTCTTCAATAATTCTCCCCCTCTCTCCCTCCTCTTTATCTTTTTTTTCCTTTTCTCATTGCATCTTCTTCCCTAAGTCTACTTCATTCCCTGCGATCACACGAGCGTCTCATATAGAGGCATACCTTCGAGTGATTGCCAGCAAAATAGTGCCGGCATCGTCTTATAGAAAAGCAGCATACTATACTCGGACACAAATACCCCTCTCTCCTCTCTTTTTCTCTCTTCTATGCTGGCAGAGTGTCGAGAGACCGCGTACACGACATCGGCATTCGCGCGTTCTTCTTGACTGCACATGCTTGCTCACTAGCGAGAAATGTAGCCAGTGCGCATGCTCAAGCGCTAGTTGTTGCCTTCCGGCGCGCTAGTGTCGTGCCCCAGTGCTTTGTAAAGACTGAAACAAACTGCACTTCCTAGTATCTGATGAAAGAAAGAAAAAATATTTAAATTTATATCAAATTTTACTGTCGAAAATTCGTAAATTTCTTATTTTGATGAATGAATTTGAATTAAAAAGCTGATATGATTTAATTACAAAACGTTTGTCCAGCAGAATTCCATCTTATCTAAATACTTTGAAGATAATACTATCAGAACATTCAACCTCACTTCACTCTGGTGATGTGTAATTTCCATAACGAATTAGAGCAACATCAGGTTTAAGAAAATTACAGTAAATCAACCCTAAGCAAACTTTAATTTACTCCTTTTCTCAGTCTCATATGAGACTGGATATTTGAAAGAATGAATGAAAAAAAGGAGAAATTTTTGTTGGATTTAAATTGATTTATCAGAAATAAAAACATTTAATCTCATATCAAATGTAAATTTATTTGCATCGTTCATATGAAGAATTTCCATGGATAGAAATGAAAAGAGGGTTTTTTTTTTTTTTTTGATCGAAGAACATTAAAAGTGATATCTCGTCTCGCTTGAGCACGTCGAAACGAATGTACATGAGAGAACGCCTCTCGTGAACATGCAGAGATAGAGCGCAAGAAACACTGAGAGGGATAAAAGGACTGTTGGTAAAAAAAAAGAGGAAGAGAGAAAGGAGAGAAAGAGACAAGTGGTCGAGCACAATTGTCCGATCAATTGACCGCGGTGCCTTGGCACGAGCGAGTGGCTTTCAGACACGCGCTGCAATAATTTTTTTAAACAAATGTGAAGTACGAAGAGCGAATGCAAGCTGTACGATATAGGCTACCCTTCGCGCAACAAGGACTTGGAAAGAGGGCGATAGAATCTTCATTACCGATGGACCCTCACTTCATACACAAACACACACCACACACGCACTCTCAGTTCGTCCTTGAGTATACACATAAACATGAGGAACAAAGGTACGTGCATAAGAGCCAAAAAAAAAACGACAAAAGGCAGATCAAGAATGAACGCAATAGCTTTTTCTTTCTATGTCTGGTAGAAATACTCCACCTCGTTTCACCTCCATACTCGCACAGTCAACGCCCACGATGTGCCAACCCACGAACGGAATCGGCATTCTTATATACACCCGTTTACACTTTTTTTCCTCTTCTTCTCTTCATTCTTAACCATTTTTTTTTTAAATCGAACAATCGACTGGGATTTTCTCTATAAATAGCCAGACTCAATGCACTGAGGATTATCCTACTCCTAAGGTGCACATTCAAATGGAATATATGTAAATGCTAAATTTATACCAGTCGATAAGGTACTTCAGGTTTCACAATCCTTTTTTTTTCAATCAAATTTTCTTCCAATCTTCCAACAATAGCTGATGTGAAACTTTTTTCTTAATAAAACTGATCGAAAATGCGTGAAAAGGTAGAACAGAATGAGGCAATTTTTGTCGCCGATCTTTTTAGCAGAATATTCTGAAAATTGATGGAGATAAGCTCTTTTGATCTTGAAGAATTTTACAAAAAATTTCATGAGCTACAAAATCGATTGAAAAAATAAATCGACTCATTCTGAATTTTTGATTCATCTCGATACTTGAATCAATGTGAGAAATGGACTTGATCAAGAAATATCAGAAAAAATTGGCATTAGCCTTGGTTTAAATTAATTTTTAAAGAGTATTAGGCCAAGTGACTCAGTGAATTACGCTTTGAATTCAACAATGGCTTGTTTCAAGTGGGAACACGTACTAGTTCAGGTTCAATAACATGATCCAGAACATAAGCGAAACACGAGCCTTATAATGCCTTGATGTGAGCAAAATAGTTCAAGGCTCTATAAAGAATTGAAGGAGAAACGTCGCAATTCCTTATACTTGTATTGTCTTAGAATCAAGATTGTCATCAACATTCTTCGTTAATACTATTCGATTTCATATCGTCGCCTGAGGAGCAGAGTGGTTAAGTGCTATACTCATACATAGCACTTACGCCCCTTTTTTCCTGAGGTGACGATATGATCTGATTAGGAACCATGCGAATGAAGTCACTTGATGAATGCCCGCCTAAATGCTTGTTTTCGATTGGCCGTCTCGGTCGAGGGGTTGCTCACTCGGGGAATCAGTGAACCATTTCATCCGAAATCAGACTAAGAATCACTAGAAATCACTGGAAATCGCTAGAAATCGAAAGATTCCTGATTTCCTCGTGATTCCTCCTAATGTATAGGAAATCATTGGGAATCACAAAGAAATCGCGTGACTTCGGGAATCACTGGAAATCACTCATCCCTTCTCCATCGAGCAAGCATTCTTCCATCGTATTCATCCAATATATATATATGCGTTGGATAGATGTACATGGTTATATTAATATTAAACAATATAATTCAACTATGTCATCTCCTATTATAAGTGAAAAAAGTTTAAGTATTCATGAAAATGTTCATAATAGTATTAAAAAATTATTCTAATTTCTTTAATAATTGCTTTTATTGATCAGGCATACCCCTAACCATGAATAAATTATTGTTAATCTACAATGATTAACTACTAAGATTTTCCAATTGACAGTTTGGAAATCACTGATTTCTGAAATTTAGGAATCACTGGAAATCATTGGAATCACGGGAAATCGCAGATTACCTTATTGATTCGGAAATCATGGGAATCACAGTGGAAATCACAAGGAATCGATTCCTTTTGGAAATCACTGTGCCACCGAATCCCCAAGTGAGCAGCCCCTCGCTCTCGGTAGTCATAATAAATCGTTGTGGAAAACAGAAATTGTCCAACATAGAGCAAGAATTCAGTCAGATACAGAGAGCTATCAGATTCAGGAAAATTCCACTGTGCATCCCTCGGGAAGTTTTGGCATTTACACTGGTTTGAATTTCAATGCAACATTATACTCATCCAATTTAATTTGCAATTTGACATGAGAAAACGAAGAAAAAAAAAATATGATATTTGACGATGAAGAAAAAGCATATTCAATGTACATCTAAACGATGAGGGCTATTCTATTGATCGCCAGCAGGCACAAACGGTAACATCTATTATTTATATCGTTACAACCAGCAGACTTTGCTGTATCCCCAAGGCAACTCTCTTTGTCTCTCCCTCTCTCTCTCTTTTCCCCTTTGGACCTGTCTCGATGTTTGTGGGTATTAGAGAAAAACGGTTTGTGTGACACAACGGGCGACAACGAGAACATCAGCGAATTGCGATCCCACGCCACCGCCAGTCACTAAGAACCTGAACTCCATAGATTGTCTTATTATATGCTAAAGCCTCTGAACACGTTGAATAACAGTTTTGGAGACATTCAACAGACTAGAAGATTCCGTGGAACCACAATAAAAATTAGCTAAATTGCTTCTTAGAATTTCTGGCTGGGAACTATCATTTCAAAAAAATGGTTTCTTCACTATTTTTTCTCATTTCTAGCTTTTAATTAGCGTGATATCATGTTATGAAAATAATTACTATTTTTTGAGACACCTACTTGGATAAATAGCTTTAAGTAAAGAATTTTTTTCACGTATTCTAAGATTATGAGTTCAAAAATGTATTCCTTTTTCGCTCTTTAGTCAATATATGTTTCTATTATCATGCAAATGAGAATAAATCACCAATCATTTTTCAAAATTACATGAAAATCATCACTTACATCGCACCGAATTTATTCAAACCAATGCGACGTCTCTGTGGCATTTACACGCGATCGATCAACGTTAAATTGCGAATACATATATATATATATTTTTTTTCTTCATCAAATCAAGTTTTTGATTCTTCCCCTTTCCTTATAGTATACATCAACGACCGGATATTTTCTCCCGTTACAAAAATATATACTCGACGAAAATGACGATGACAATGCTCTTAATGGACTTCACACAAATGTCTATCTTGTGCATGTCGTCGTTGAGTATGATAAACGATTCGAATTATCATCGAATCGAGAAACCGTTTCACTGTATATTCACATTGTACACAAAGTAATCTGGAAGAACTTTGAGGCTTCTCGAAGAGGAATGAGAAATGTATGTTCCGTTTGTTTTTTTTTTTTCAGAGACTTTCAAAGATTATATAAAGGTTTTGATGACTTTTCAATCGAATTTGTCTTTTTTCACGTGATTTATTGATTCGCGTAAAGGGAACTCGATCTTGTTCTACCAAATTTCGAAGATTCAAGCCAATGGCACACACGGTTTCTATATCCTGTTTCACCATAATTAGGTGATAATTCATGATACAATGGGACATTACTTCTCAATATAAGCCATTCATGAGGGATATTTGTGAAAGTTGATTTCACAAAAAAGGGAATTAAATGGTGTTACCATTGCGAATTCATGAAGATTAATCAAAAATTGACAAAGTATCCTGTGAAATTATAGCTTCTCTATAAAAAGTTGCTATTGACTCTGAAATACAGTATTTTTGCAATAAAGTTCCACCCATTAAGATGAATCCTCCATTCTTTTCTTCTTCTGATTAGTTATATTACCGCAAACGAGCAAGCAACACAATTTTCCACGTCTGCACCTACACAGAGAAAAATGTTTTCTTAATTTAAGAATGAGCAGTCACTTAATTTAAGAATGGCAGGTGACTTTTCTTACTTGAATCAAGTGACTTTTTCTTTCTTAAGTTAAAAAAGTAAAAGTCACTTAAATTAAGTGACTTTTCTCACTTAAGTCAAGTGATTTTTCTCACTTAAATCAAGTAACTTTTTCTTTCTTAAGTTAAAAAAGTAAAAGTCACTTAAATTAAGTGACTTTTCTCACTTAAGTCAAGTGACTTTTCTCACTTAAATCAAGTAACTTTTTCTTTCTTAATTTAAGAAAGTAAAAGTCACTTAAATTAAGTGACTTTTCTCACTTAAATCAAGTGGCTTTCTCTTTCTTAATTTAAGAAAGTAAAAGTCACTTAAATTGAGTGACCTTTTTCACTTAAATCAAGTGACTTTTTCTTTCTTAATTTAAGAAAGTAAAACTCACTTAAATCAAGTGAGTTTTCTCACTTAAATCAAGTGACTTTTCTTTCTTAATTTAAGTGACTTGCACATTCTTAAATTAAGTGACTGCCCATTCTCAAATTAAGAAAGCATCTCATTTTCTCTGTGTAATGATTTGGGGACTCATGATGTCTGTCGATAAAATACGAATAAGAATACCAGGGAGAGATCCTCTATATTTGACTTATCCATCCAGGCCCATTCTCTATATTTGACACCTGCATGAGTGTAATGTGACAAAAAAATGTATCAAATTCAGAGAATGATCCTGGACTGACCTGTCAGATTTAGAGGAATTTCATTCTAGGAATAAGAATTAAACTTGAATTTTAATGAGAAGTCCTGGACGGGCGTGTGAACTCATTTGAAAGTATACTAGAGAATTTTTCTTTCATACCCCTGATATCCTTATTAACAACTTACTTTCTTACTACAAATACCTAGGTGTTGTTCGACCATTATCTCTCAACTCCACTGCTCCTGTGCACCCACACAAGTACAATATGATAAACAAAAACTAACAGCCTTCTTTAAAATTCCACTCCTTTAGAATGTGATCAGCTTTATTCCATTAATCGTATCAATTACGATTCTCTACTAGCTCTTATATCCGTTATATCGAGATGATAATATCAACAATACCTTAATGGTAGTATGGATACACATATGTAATGATAACATTTATAATGCGCATTAACGTTTTAGATAAATGAAAGTAATAATCCCAACGCGTGTTCAATCGTGCGTTGAGAATTAATTTATCGGTTTGTTTTTCATTTAGCATTGTTATCTTCATTTTTTTTTTACAAATAAACATTGAAGCGTTTAATATGTCTTTCTTTAAATTGAATAGGTAGCATTTAGTTGAAACAACATTATTTCCGAGAAACAGCTATTCGCAGATTCTATCGTACTTCCATAATCCATTGAAATTCACGGATACTGCTAGAATTGAATTGTGTTTGAATTTTTCATATGTATCTTTAGAAATTAATTGGTATCCAATCTTTCAATTACAGTAAACATATATTTTTTAATGTCAGGCAGTAATCGTTAAAAATATTGTAGTCACAAACGTATCATAATAATAACGCCATACGTTAAAAATATTATTCCAATGATTTCCAATGATTCCTAAATTTCCAAAATCAGTGATTTCTAAACTGTCAATTGGAAAACCTTATTAGTTAATCATTGTAGATTAACAATAATTTATTCATGGTTAGGGGTATGCCTGATCGATAAAAGCAATTATTAAAGAAATTAGAATAACTTTTTAATACTCTTATGAACATTTTCATGAATACTTAAACTTTTTTCACTTATAATAGAAGATGACATAGTTGAATTATATTGCTTAATATTAATATAACCATGTACATCTATCCAACGTATATATATATTGGATGAATACTTTGGAAGAATGCTTGCTCGATGGAGAAGGGATGAGTGATTTCCAGTGATTCCCGAAATCACGCGATTTCTTTGTGATTCCCAATGATTTCCTATACATTTGGAGAAATCACGAGGAAATCAGGAATCATTCGATTTCCAGCGATTTCCAGTGATTTCTAGTAATTCCTAGTCTGATTTCGGATGAAATGGTTCACTGATTCCCCGAGTGAGCAGCCCCTCGAAAATTTCGCTATTTACTAGAATTTATTCTATTTCTACATCAATTTTGCAGAATATGTCATTCAAAAAATACACGGTTCGTTTAACATTTCAATGAGCGAAGCCATTTTTTTTTCGGGATTTTAGGCTCACCCAAATGATCATAAAAAAAATGAAAACGGTGGAACCCAGTGAATCCCTCATAAGCGGAACAGTCTAGGATTAATTCAAAGTTCAATTGTTGAAATCAATTATTTGCAAATTAAAACCAGTCAACTTCAATTAAAGTAGAAATTAATTATATTGGACCACCCTAATTCTATTTTTCATTTTTTTTTTCTCTACTATTCTCATTAATTATGAGAATAACGAAATAGACAAATTACCATTTTTTGTTTATTTTATACAATTAATTTGGCGTCTGTGAATATTATCTTCGTAGAAACTTTTAACCCCGACAGCCATTGACCCAGACCACACCGGGTGAAGGTTTCCTTCCTCTCATAAAATAGAATGAAATAATTTCTAGAAGTGAATGAGAATGAAAATAAAGAAGTTGTTCTGAAGAATAGAAAAAATGGACACGTTCCTTTTACTTTCTCAACTAATAAAAAAATTGATTAACTCCAGCAAAAATTTTCCTTTTGTTGTTTTTTTTAATTCTAATTTCTTTTATTCATATTCTTATTGTTCAAATATGAGCTGAAGGACTGCACATGATCAGTAAAGAAATGATTTTTCAGAAGCTTTCCCATTTCTGAACCAATGCATGAAAAAAAAGGGCCCTGCCCAAATAAAAAATTAAAAGGAAAAAAGGTGAGCAAAATTCAAATTTTACAACATCGCCATCATCTTGACAATACCCGTCAGGAAGTAACTTTTTTGTAGAATTTAACAGGAACTGTGATTTCATATTTTGTATTTTGGCTTCCATCTCAATAATCATTTGGAAAAAAAAGTATATACACAGAGAAAAATGCTTTCTTAATTTAAGAATGTGCAGTCACTTAATTTAAGAATGTGCAGGTCACTTAAATTAAGAACGAAAAGTCACTTGATTTAAGTGAGAACACTCACTTGATTTAAGTGAGTTTTACTTTCTTAAATTAAGAAAGAAAGTCACTTGATTCAAGTGAGAAAAATCACTTAATTTAAGTGACTTTTACTTTCTTAAATTAAGAAAGAAAGTCACTTGATTCAAGTGAGAAAAGTCACTTAATTTAAGTGAGTTTTACTTTCTTAAATTAAGAAAGAAAGTCACTTGATTCAAGTGAGAAAAGTCACTTAATTTAAGTGACTTTTACTTTCTTAAATTAAGAGAGAAAAAGTTACTTGATTTAAGTGAGAAAAGTGACTTAATTTAAGTGACTTTTACTTTCTTAAATTAAGAAAGAAAGTCACTTGATTCAAGTGAGAAAAGTGACTTAATTTAAGTGACTTTTACTTTCTTAAATTAAGAAAGAAAGTCACTTGATTCAAGTGAGAAAAGTCACTTAATTCAAGTGACTTTTACTTTCTTAAATTAAGAAAGAAAGTCACTTGATTCAAGTGAGAAAAGTCACTTAATTTAAGTGAGTTTTACTTTCTTAAATTAAGAAAGAAAAAGTTACTTGATTTAAGTGAGAAAAGTCACTTAATTTAAGTGAATTTTACTTTCTTAAATTAAGAAAGAAAAAGTTACTTGATTTAAGTGAGAAATGTCACTTAATTTAAGTGACTTTTACTTTCTTAAATTAAGAAAGAAAGTCACTTGATTCAAGTGAGAAAAGTCACTTAATTTAAGTGACTTTTACTTTCTTAAATTAAGAAAGAAAAAGTCACTTGATTTAAGTGAGAAATGTCACTTAATTTAAGTGAGAAAAGTCACTTAATTTAAGTGACCTGCCATTCTTAAATTAAGTGACTGCACATTCTTAAATTAAGAAAAATATTTTCTCTGTGTAATATGGCGAGAGTGTGAAATACTGTGAAATACTGTAGCTCAGAAGGGACGAGTAAATGGAACCAGTGTTTTTGAGTAATTTGTCTGGTAGTGTCTTGTACCCAGACGTTTTTATTGGTCGTTCGAGTGACAACGACCCTCGGGTGATTATGTGCATCAACAAGGGACTACTGCATCTTTGGTAGGAGGGTGTCAAAGCAATCGTCGTTAGATAATTTTCTGAGATAGTCGTAAAAAAATCTAGGAAAAAAAAAGAAAAGAGGCTAAAAAAAATGTGGAACAAGACGAGAGAGCTGTTAAATTTGACTTCAAACGGAACATTCAAAAAATCACTCCATCAATTAAATATTATCATGTTAAATGGTATTCTTACACACTAAATACTTTTTCAAAGAATTGCCTGTGCGTGCCCTATTAGCTGTTATCACAATTCAACGCATTATTTTTTTCACAACAGTCATAGAATATCAAAATATCAACATCAGTGTTATGACGGCAAATTCTCAATAACGTTAGTTACCACAACATATTAACATTTCAACATCTCAGAAACAACGTTGCTTGCATCATCAAAAAAATTGTTTTTCTCGTAAATATAACAACTCAAATTTATTTAGCAACCGGCTTCTTTTCATTCAGAAGCTAATCGCTAATAAAATTAATCGTGACGCAGAAAAATGACATTTAATTATTTTTCATCATCACGCGGTTAAATTAAATGACTATTTCTACGTACCTCTTGGTCAATATCAAGTGTCACTTTAAGCTAAGAAAATCTTAAAAAAGAAGACGTCATAGTGGGATGGGGCATGAGTTTCCCCACACATACATTTCGCACGCATCTTATGAGTCATGTATTGATGATTATGTTGGATGCAGATGCGTGCCAGGTTCATTCTAGAAAAAAAGAAGAAGTAGAAAAAAATAGCCAAGATGGCAATAGACTTGAAGGCGAGGCTTTTCACCGTGCGAGGGCCACGACCTCGTGAGTTCTCCAATAGATATTTAACGGAGAAAATGAGTATTTCATCGGGGTACAACGACCCAGCCAGTTGGCTATGTAATACGGGGGAAAAATTGTATATGTTGGCTTGAGTTGGATATATGGGTATGGACACGGTATAGATGGCTAGAAGACCCGCAAAATTTTATGATAGCAGTATATTTTGCTAAATTTTACTGGTCTCGAGTTGCACGACGAGAAAATAGCTGGGTAATTGGTACGTGGCGTACATGGTAGAGAATCTCTAATGCACTTTACGTTCAAGGGTTGTATCGTCGATGCTCATATAGCGGAAGACCTTTAACCACCAAAACGACATACGACGAATCAAACACTTTTCACGTCATTTCATTCGTGATTAATTTTACTTTTGTGCACAATAACAAACGAAAAATGAATTTCATTTAATATATATAAAGATATTTAACAACAATTCACATAAAATAGTAAACAACAATTTTTCTTTCTGTAATTAATTGTATAATCATTTTATATGTATATTTTTCGAGTTTTTTAATAAAAAAGTACCCTGATGAGGACCTTACATAGAGGTTGAAACGTTCACAGAGAAAAATGTTTTCTTAATTTAAGAATGTGCAGTCACTTAATTCAAGAATGGCAGGTCACTTAAATTAAGTGACTTTTCTGACTTAAATCAAGTGACTTTTCTCACTTAAATCAAGTAACTTTTTCTTTCTTAATTTAATCCCCTATCAATTACGCCCCTTTGTAATTATAATTTTCACATAACCAAATAACATCATAAAATCCATTTTGGCGTGGTTCTGTGAGATAGGCTCTTTTCACCCAGAATCAAGTGTTTTTGGCACCTATGCCACTTTGTTTCTCGGGCGACGATATTCATTGTTTGTTATCCATTAAAATGTTTCTAATACGATCATCCTTTCGATATTTTCATGTTCTGTGCTCGCATATCTGATAACTCGTCTTCGTTTCATTTTCATTCCATTGATCTTATCTTCTTGACACTGATTAACAGCTAATGAAAGTCTTGTCTTGGGTCATTGCTCCAGTCTCACCGGATTATTGTTATTCTATCTGAAGATGCCAATGCAATAGAGCATACAAATAGTGGATCAACTTCAATAAATCTGTCTTCCCCATCGTTCACATGATGATAAAACAACTGAAAAGGGAAACCAGTTGGCTCTTAGGGTTATTAATTCTAGGTTTTTTTTTCTTTTACGTTGGAATTCAGAAAAAAATTTGGACAGTGAAAGACATATCGCATAATAGAAAAGTGAGAAAAAAGATAAATTTACGAATTTCAAAGAGATCGTCCGGCTGGCGCCATGGACAGGGTGTAATTAGAATCCACTGTAGGCGCGTGCAATCTCCTTACCCACGCTGTTTAAAATGAACGTATATACGCGTGGACACGTGCATATTTACATTTCAAGCATGAATGACATAAAATAATAAAACTAAAAGTCTTTAAGGAAAACTAAAAGTTGTTGGAATTCATAAATATTCATAAATCTCAGTAATTAACCATTTCAGAAATAAATTCCAATTTTATACACTAGCATGACACGTATAATACCTCCATGTGTAACTGTTTGTTTATAATTAGATTTAAGAAAATGAATTTTATTTTTTTCTTAATTGAATTTTTCTCCAAGCTCGTTTTTTTTTCATGTAAAAGATTATGGGCTCAACGTTGTAAAATTATCAATGCAAAGTTCTTAACATTTTCTTATACACTATATTTGCATAAATCATCGGATGCTCCAAATGAAAGGGAAATAATTGAAACAGATTCTTTCATCTAACGAATATGCCAAGATAATTAGTGACGACGAGGAATTTAATTGAGAAATTGTGAGAATTGAAGGAAAAAAATTATTAGAAGACGAAAGGTATGTGTCAATATGGCGCCAGAAGATAGGGCGTAATTATCGTTCGTAGGTGCGACGATCCCACGCCCTCTGCAATAGTGAAGCGAATTGGATGCACAAGTGCGTCATGGTATGATGCCACAGGCAAAAAATTCTAGTGGCAAAATGTGGCCTTTTGTTACTCAAATTTTTAATTCGTTTCTTTTCCATCACTGAAGCATGAAAAACATTTTCAGAGGCATTTTGGACATACTTAAAAGTTCCAATTCCTTACAAGAATATTCTTTATAAAACACTCTCGTACGTGAAGCTTTAATCCATACAGCTCGTGACTTTCACGCGTAGTGCAAAGAAGATCTGGCGAAACAAATAAAAATGAAAGAGAAGAAAAAGAAAAAGCGTGAAAATTCCGAAAGAGATCGGCTGGAATTGTGGAAGAACTAGGAAGCAAAAGAACGGAAAGCACTCGATGATGCTGTGAAAGCAACCGCTTATATTGACGAAAAAATCCAAAAATTAAGACAGGTGTGATTTTGATGCCAAAAAAATACTTTAATACAGCTATGAAGCGATATGAGGTTTATATTTTCACTATTTTTTTATATCGATTCTATCAACATTTTCAAATTGAGTTATTATGCTGTGATTAATAATGATTAATAGTATGTTAATAACATCATTAGAAGAATATTGAATTTTCTTCGTGAATTCTATTCATTAACATAGGGCATAGGTATGTGATTATTTTCGGCTAGTTTAATAAGTTCATATTTGCATTACGGAAGAAGTCAGAGTGGAAAATTTTCATTCCTGTTATCATGTATGAAAAATTTCGATTTAAATTTTCGCAACAAATAAAATAAATACTGAACACGACCGTGAGCAAGACACTAAAAATTCGTCAGGGAAAAATCACTTTTTTCGACCTGGAAAACCGGGAAAAGTCAGGGAATTTGTTTGTCACGGCCTACTGGACACCCTGGAGAAGTACATCAAATGCGAGGAAAAAAAATGCGTGTATAGCAGTAGAGTATGCCTTCTCTCTTTCATGGATAAATTAATAGGATTATTGGAAAATCAAAGTGCATGTGCGGTTTTTGCGGTGATGAGGGCAACTGTAATGACGTAATAACACCGTAGATACTGAAGAGAGCCTCGATTAATTTATTCGACATCGTGTGTGTATGGATGAAAATGAAATGAAGAGAAAAAAAATGAAGAAAAATCAAAAGACTTGCCTTGGGGCACGAGTGAAATGGTGGAATTTACTAGCTGGTATAAAACGTGCTATTCGCCTTGGTGCAGACGCAGAAGAAGATATTTTGTACACGTTGGGATTCTCGAGGATCTCATCTGAACCGGGTCACCGACTCAAATTCAGGGGGGAGAAGGAAAAAAAATAACAGAAATGAAACGAGAAACATGGAAAAAAAAAAAATAAAAAAAAGAGAGCAAAAACGAGAGGAGAGGACATTCCACACGGTTAAACAGGGTGGGCGCGCAGTTATTTAGGTGTCTCGAATACCCTGGGCCAAGAACTTGTTGTTTGTTGCTTGTGGTTTGGTGCAGCTCTACCTCCAGGTTGGTAGGGCTCTTTCCAATGTGAATGGAGCAAATTGCAACCCAATCGACTGGGCAATTTATTTTCACTTTCGGCACATGGGCGTGCAGTGGTGCGCGTGGGACGACACTCTGGATAAACTGGGACTCACGAAACGGAAGTCGTGAGGTGAGTCAGACGTAAAAGTAATCGATAGATGTTTCTTTCGACACTTTTAACGTTTAAGATTTGTTATCGTTCACAGACTGATTGTTCACAATCAATATCAATTGATAAAGAACAATTGCTGATTCCGTTTTTGATTTTTAACTGGCAATTTAATGTGCACTTCGAGCGGCCATATGAATTTTTCCTCCAAAAACAACTCTCGAACGTTATTTTGAAATGCGTTACCTTGCATTTCATTCGAAATTTGATGGAATAGCAAAAAAAACAATATCACATCAACTTCCAATGGATTATTTCCGAATATCGATTAATCGATTCGACATTTTCCAACTATCGATGAATCGATTCGATATCTCGCATCGAATTCGAGATTCTACATATCATTCGATTGTTCCCCCGAGTCGAAATTTTAACACTCGTTTGATTCTCGTTTACTTCTCCAACCGAAAAATAACGCTCGTTCACTACTCCTTGTCCTCGCATGAATCTCCTTCGATACTCCAACGTCTCAGGATCCGTTTGTCATCCTCAATTGATTCTCCACGTTCTCTCATTACTAATTTATAGTTACATTCGGGAACAGTGATATATTAATACTTGTGATGGAATATCCATAATTGTCGATGAAAACAATAGATTCCATGTTTGTTATATTTTTGTTTTCTTCTTTTGACTAATTGGAATTATTAATTGAAATGGTAAACCGAGGAAGTCCGCCGGATATTTGACGTTAATTCTTGAGAGATTCTTTCAAACTTGTAGAAGATGGCAATTTCTAACATTGATTATATTCAATGAGGAATTTCCACTTCTTTTGGATCTGAAATCAACTCTTAAAAATTTATAGAAAATTTACCATTTTAATATTGAAATTCCCCCACCCATCCCAGAATCTGAAAAATGGAGAGCTCAACGAGGATTCAATGAGCTCTCCTTAACATTCTCATTTCATTCTCCTCGATGTATTTTAGGAAATAACTACATCGAGGAGAATGAAACGAACACTCAAAATACATTAATATGATAGGAGGTATGCTCCTCCTATGATTCTTCAAATTCTCCCGACTTGGAGAATTTGGAGAAGCAAACGAGCATTAAAATTTCGACTCGGGCCGTTTCATCGGTTTTAGCTTAAGGTGATTTTCCATGTGCTACTATGATTTATTTAATCTGATTTTTTCTTCCCAACCCACACTCTTGTTATAATGAGGAAACGGAACAACAAGGAACCACCAAGGTCCACATTGTATTCCTATTCACCCGTGTCTCTTCAAAAAAATAAAATTTAATGATTTTACCCACATGAGAATATTCGGAATATGAATATGGTAATTGACTTTTGGACATGATTATGCTGGTCCACTCTTCACAAATGACGGCCACTCGAGATTTGTACTAACGAGTTTGGAAATTATACGATTGCCACCATGCGATTCACGCGCGTTTCAAGCATTATTTTCATCATAGGTTCTTTCAGAAATAATGAACAAGCTGTTTGCAGAACCTTGACGGGGAAAAAAAAAATTCCAAGACAAACATTCCGTTTTTGTGTTTTCGTTGCTTTAATCTTGAAATTATAAGACATTTCTTCATCCTTCGTGTCAAAATCTATTTATTTTAATTCTTTTATCTTGATTGATTTTCTAGATAATGAACAAGCGAAGTAAACATGAAACATTATCTAATGGAGAATTGCAATAAAATTTCAATCGAGATTACAGATTTTTTTCTTTTCCTTTCAATTCACTGCGAAAATATTTGTAAATCAAGAATAATATTGTCGCTTTTAAGAAGGTAATTTTTTTTTTTTTCGTCTATCACATCTGGAAAAATATTATATTAAGAGAAAAGTTTCTAATGTACATTTAAGTATGGAATGTTGGAATGAAAATAACCCGTGGAATTAATTATCGTCTTATCAATTAGAATGAAAAGAAATTGCAAAACCCGTGCGGTCCCATCTACGGTTGTACTTTGTACATAAAATAGTGGAGAGGTTCATATATTTACTATTAGTATGAATACACATTTAGGACTACTTCTAAACGTCGCCGCAGCTATTGCGGCAGTTTAATAGAGGAAGCGTGGCACTATACCACCTGATGGAATTTTAGAATTGTGTGGGAAAATTTCAACCGTTATCGTGCTCTGTTGGCAATAGCTTGTCAATACATGGCTGTATACAAGTCATACAATGCGCCAAGTTGTAATGTATTTTTCCTATTCTTCATCGTTTCTGCATAGAGAAAAAAAAAGCTAATAATCTATGCATTTAGTTTTATCTGACATTAGTCAAAAACATGTGCATATATTATTTCCAATATGTGAGGTGAAACGCAAAAAAAACTGGAAAAATAAACCCGCGGCTTGGGAGTAACGGACTTGGATTCATTACGTACACGCGATCGAATTTGTTGTCAATTTCATGAGAAAAATCTCCGAAGAATCCCACAAACTACCTGGTTGCCATTACATCGTATACGGGAAATTTATTTTTATCTTCACAGGAGTGTCCGTCTTCATGAAAAAAAAAGACACTTTAAGAACTATATTTTACCTATGTAAAATCGAATTATAAAAATTTTATGTGATGTTTTATCTTTTCATATATTGTTACTTTAGCGTTATGAATGTGCAAATTCATAACTCATATCCATATCGAATTCACGAGACATCGCAAAATTACAAGATATCCTGGTAGAAATATGCATGACATACTGTGACAAAAAATGTCCTAATATTTCTTTATTTGACGGACCATTAAAAAAAATGGCATTTTTTTCTGATCAATCATGACCGAATATGTTAAATTTGCTCATTGTCCACATTAAAACTTATTCATTATCTGCACTGATGAAAAAAAATAGGGAAAATTATCAAATATTGATTCCATTGGCTCTTTGCACCAATTTTTTTCTAAATCATCTATAAAATTGTTGAATTTAATGAATTTTGTTTATTTAACCAGTTAATTAGTTTGAATTAACAAAATTCAGTACATTAAACAATTTTTTTAATTATTTAAAATCAATATTTGCTGAGGACAATGGCATCAATATCTCATAGTTCTGACCAATTTTTTCTTTTTCTTAGTGTGCAATCGAAAGCATTTGAAATAGGCATTAGATAACATTTGCCAATGTATTGGCAATGATACAATGATTAGTATTTTTATCGTGTTCATTTATGATAATACAAAATGAATACTTAGTATTATAAAAATGAATACGCAATACGATTGTCGAAGTGAAAGTCACATTTATTACATATTCGATATTTCTCGATACTGCAAGTATATATTTATTCGTTATGTCAAAGTAAGTAGTGCACAATATGTTATTTATATCAATTGACATTTTTACAAAATCATATTGAACTGTGCAATAGCAAAGCAGCCTGGAAGAAAATATTCTGTGAAATCACAGAATAAAAGTCTTTCCACATATGCAAATTGCAAGTGATCAAAACTGAAATTCTTGAATCGCTCATCCGATAATCGACTGGCCATTAAACAAATAAATTTATTGATAAATTAATTTTTTATTAATAAATTTTTTAAGAGAATCAAATTCCGGAAAAATATGTAATGCGCGAGCAGGATTTGAACCCACGACCCTCTGATTACATGTCAGGTGCTCTACCGCTGAGCTATTGCGAGTTACTATATTTACCATCGAATTTTTGATTCTCACATCTTTTCTCCACCTCCCATCCACGAAGCAATGTCGCCATTAAACAAATAAATTTATTAATAAATTAATTTTTTATTAATTATTATTTTTTTTTTTAAGAGAATCAAATTCCGGAAAAATATGTAATGTGCAAGCAGGATTTGAACCCACGACCCTCTGATTAATCACAGTCGATTATCAGCAATCATTGCTGATCCCTGTTGGGAACCCAGGATGTCATTAGAGCTTTCTCATCTTTTCAATGAAATCATCAAAAAGAATCTATCTCAAATATTTTCACAGATTTCAAGAATCAAAAATCAAACACTGTGAAGGCACCAGTTACCAGACGGTTAAGGCACTGGTACCAGTTCCCGGACAAGTTAGAATTAAATTATTAAAATGATAAAAAATTACAATTAAAGGAATCAAGAAATTTACTTGATTATTACTTTAACATTTTGCAAATATTCAAAAACTAGATTTTTCCACTTGAATATTAATTATTAGTATATTTTGCTGCTGTATCCGGAAACTGGGACCCGTCCGGTAACGGGGTCCACCATGGTATGACCATTTTAACTAAGTATGCAATAATTACACTGAGTAGTTATGTTTTTCAATGAAAATGATTGGACATAATGTAGATGTGAGGCCTTCAATCATTCTAATAACGCTACTTACCAATTTGAAGGTCCAAACTTCATTAATGCCTGTCGAGCAATCCCGCAACAACAAAAAAGTGCATTTATCATCTTTTCGTCATATTTTCACGTATACTTTAACTGTTTTTTTCTTTCTTATCCAAAAAGAAATTTCGAGGTGGAAGCCAATCATCGAATTTCCCCTTCTTTCATAGTGACATTGGATCAACAGCTGTAGCATACTAATAACGATCTCCCAGGCTGCATCGAAAGGATGGTATCCACGAGATTAACACCGATGACTTGCAGCAAACTAAAATGATAATTCAGTGTTGATAAGTTGGGTGTGTATGTGTCTCTTGTGTATCCAATTGAGAGGTGAAAAGAGAAAGTAAAAGGGAGAAGGCGAAAAAAAAAATATGAATTTTATCATGCGATAACGGAATTCGGGAATATCCAACAAAACGATTCTCCTGCAAAACTCTCTGAAAATAAGTGAGCAGACTAGATTAGCGAAATTGAATGTGATAGAAAACTTGTAAAAAATTTATTATGAATCTCTAGTACGTACGCTTAATGATAGATGTGATGATGGATATCGCGTGTAAACGACGGGGCATACGGTTAACGGTATGAGAACTCGATGCCAGTTCATACTCCAAATGACTAGCAGTAGAACGTAGTATACCAATGTTGATAGCACATGATGGCTCTCACTTCTCTAGGAGATATTGCAAACCAAACCAGCAATTCCAATGCGAATACATCTCGTGCGTAAATAACGATACATGGGTAGCGTTTGTGGCTTCGCTACGCCTCGTAGCACTGATAACAATGGTTGAGTCGAGATGATTCTTGTACGTCCTATACGTCCTTGTCCCACTTGTCGTAACATCGAAATTAAGCTTAAGCCATTGGCAACAAATTGACTCTTTATAACTGTCTTCCGGGGAACGGTTCTTTCATTGGATTATTTCTTGGAGCTGCATCCTCCCTATGCATTAGGCATTTAAATAAAATTTTTCTCCAAAAACAATTGATCATTCTGATTGTTATTATTTGTGGAGGATATTCAGTGATGGGGAAGATAATACACGATTTTTAATGAACACTTTCTTTAATAAACTTTATCTCATGTGATTACTTTATCAAGAAGTACACACGGTATCTGAAGAATACATTAGCGAGGGTTATTGGATAGGTCAGGATCTTTTATATCGATCGACTAGGATAATCAGGATTTACAGGAAATTACTCATATGATAACACTGATGAAATGCATTCTGTGTATTTGATTTTCTGATGTTGAAGAGAATAAAAGGGAAACATGGTTTGTACTCATTTTCCTGCCAAAGCATATCATGTGCAGAGGCGTATAATCGTTTTTGAGCTTGAGGCATATCAAATAGCCCAGACGAGAATGAGTGCGGGTGAAATTGGATTTCCTGCATCATCAAGACACGTTGTCTAAAAGTAGTCAGGATACTGAAATAAGAGGATTATTGCCTCAGGATAGAAGATACTTTTCCTATCCTCCAATGTGTACTTGTAGAGCTGTAAGTGACCAGTGGCTGATGATGGCGACAGCCTCTGGCTAACAAAAGTCACAAGCGGCAGTCTATCCTGAGATCATTAATATTGGTCACATGTCTCTTCTGAAACTATTCTCCTGACACTTCCGTCCAACATGTTCTTTGGTGACAACATTATTCACTCGAATTATGTCAAAACAAATTTTTTTCTTCTCTCTTCAATTCTGTATTTATCCATTGCTTTGTGTCTATGGACACTTATTTTCCTCCATAATTTAGTTGAATTGAGTAGTTTTTTTTTTTTTTTTAATTTAAAGGTACTAAATGACATAGTATAAACTTCTGTGCAAACACATCTTTTGACTTCCTATTGCGAAAATATTTTCCATAATCGCCTGACGTTTGATAGTGTTGCCTCCGGTTTTTAACGTTTATTGCCAACCAACCCGGGGTCTCTTACAGCTTGTTTCTTTCCCTCTCTCTTTCTCTCATGTAGTCTTAACAGCGATTGTAAAATCTCACCGGTGTGTTATAACATCTATAATTCACTGACTGATATTACCTGCGGCCCTCCCTACCATCTAAACATGATGATAAATAAATCCAAGGGCTCGTTAGATAGGCCGTATCAATTAGATTTTAAAATTTTTCACAGCTTGTGGCTTGGATATACACTCCGTTTATGTGTATAGCTTTGAGATACGATCAATCTTCTTTCGCTTGCATCGGAAATTTTTTCTTCTTCATTCCTATCTTTCTTGCTCTTTCTTCTGTTTTTTTCCTAACTGAATGATCATGTTCAATCTACATTATTCTTCGTGCAATCAATCTACCTATGCCCAGATATGTCCTTCAACTATGAGAAAAAAATTATTTGCAATCTAGGACTTTTTGAATTTACCCCCCCGAGCCATAAATCTCATGCTTCAAGAAGAGGACACTCAGTGCCTTTTATCGGATACATATATTGACTTGATGAGAAAATAATTGGCGAAAGTCTCTTACTACTATCCTCAGCCAATTCATTTTTTTTCACGCACAGGTTAATATGCTTAACATAAAATGCATGATCGCGTGTATGTCCAAAGACTATACGGTATATAAAATCCAAATGAAGAACACGTCAATGACGTTGAAAATTCCACGACTTCAAACGTTTTACCTCTTGTCGTTTTATCGGACTCGATGATTCTTCGCTGTTTATATTTGCCTTTGGGAGGAAGAAAGTTTGCCCTCTAACACCATCAGTTTCTCATGTAGTGTCATCTTCATTTAATCTTTCATTTTTTTTTCCACTGTATGACTCGAGATACCATGACACAATTGGGACTCTCTTCTCCGTGCATAAAACTTAAAAAAAAGTAATGACATTCTCTCAGATTAAACTAGCTCCTAGTTTCACAGAATTGAGAATAAATCATCAATTTAGACACAAAGTGGCTCAAGTGCTAGGAATAGGTCGATTCTGGAATGAAAGAAGCGTACCTCTGAAAAACTATGACACTCCTGCCTTTATCGTGGATATAGCCAAATGGAATAAGAATTTCCCAAAACCACGCCAAAATGTTTGTTATGAAATACTTGACGTTATTTGGGTAACTGAAAATTAGAATAACAGAGTGGCATAATTGCTGAAGACTATGTCTTGAACTTACGTCTTTTTGTTTTCCATCCAATTTTTATCTAAAGATGCTATATAATAGCATTTTCATTTCTGTATTTATGCTATTAAATTTCATTTGAGCTTACGCCTATTTGTATTTGAAATTCCATAATAAGAAATGGCATGTTCGGAAGAAGGACAGGCTTCACCATTCTTATACACAGAAAAAAATGTTTTCTTAATTTAAGAATGGCAGGTCACTTAAATTGAGTGACTTTCCTCACTTAAGTCAAGTGACTTTTCACACTTAAATCAAGTGACTTTTCTCACTTAAATCAAGTCACTTTTCTCACTTAAATCAAGTGACTTTTTCTTTCTTAATTTAAGAAAGTAAAACTCACTTAAATTAAGTGACTTCTCTCACTTAAATTAAGTGACTTTTCTCGCTTAAATCAAGTAACTTTTTCTTTCTTAATTTAAGAAAGCAAAAGTCACTTAAATTAAGTGACTTCTCTCACTTAAATTAAGTGACTTTCCTTACTTAAATCAAGTAACTTTTTCTTTCTTAATTTAAGAAAGCAAAAGTCACTTAAATGAAGTGATTTTTCTCACTTAAATTGAGTGACTTTTCTTTCTTAATTTAAGTGACCTGCACATTCTTAAATTAAGTGACTGCACATTCTTAAATCAAGAAAACATTTTTCTCTGTGTAACAAAAGCCGCCAAATACAGGAAATACGCCTTTTTGTTATTATCACTTAAAAATAACAAAAAGATGTATATCTTGGAGATACATACACTTTATTATTATCAATTTCTCCAAAAGGGAACTGAAGTCAGTAAAATTCTAAAAACAAACGAACGTGTATGCGGGAGATAGACCTATTTATCATTATTATTCTTTCGGAGATCTGAAAAAATTGAATAAGAAACTAAAAATAAGAGAACATGAGTGCCAGAGATACGTCTTTTTGTTCATAGTAGGTAGCACTCACGAATGTATGTTACAATTTTTTTTATACCACTATTGCATAAAATGCCTCATGTCTTGGTTCAGAGAACGAAGAAATTCTGAAAGGATTCACTTTCCTAATTACTCTCAGATCCATGGAGTTATGTACAAAGTTGGTTTAATAAATCGTTGAACCATGGTTGCGTGCAAGCCGAAACAAATGATTCGAGCAAGGCGTCGTAATTATACCATGCTCATTACGTAACTCGTGATCTTGCATCCTCACGAGACAGTAGAGAATACTTGGAGAGGTGTATTCTAGACTGGTGCTTCGACGTAGTAAGGGTTGCCAGAAGCGTGGGAAGCTAGGCACAAAAGAGATGAGTGAAAAGTGCAAAGACGATCCAATTAGCGAGATGGAGAAAAAAGTTTGAAATTGGCTGAAAAAAAATTAAAAGGAAATTAAGAGAGGCAAGAAAAGGGGAGAGAAAGAATGAAAGTTGACTCTATCAACTACTAGAACTATCTGTAGACCGTGGATTCGAACGAGGAACAATTCACATCAAATAGTCTAAGAAAGGTAGGCAAAGATGTAACTTTGAAACTTTGAAGCTTTCGAAACTGTTTTGAAAGGAAAAGTTACAGGAAGGGTAGCGTGCTGCTGATGTAACTTTGGAGCTTTAAGACTTTGAAGCTGTGAAACTTCCGGAAATGTTTGTTGCTTCCAAATGGAAGCTCTATAATTGCAATTTTTTCGATTTGGAGATTTTATAATAACATGACTGCAAATGATCTAAAACGTCAAGAACCGCCCTTTTTAGAAAATGTCTATGGGTATGTATGTGGATGTGTCTGTGTGTTTATGTGTTTCTTTAAGCGTTTTTTATGGGAGATGCATCAGTATTTGGGGGGGTTGAAGAGAATATCTGGGATAGGGAAAAGTTATAAGGAAAAAACCCTATGATGGTCGCGAGTTTAAATCCCGCTCGGTCATTGTCAATTCTTTTCCGAGTTTCTTTCCTCTAGAAACTTGATTTTTTCCTTCAATTTCTTTCCAACGCAAAGTGCAGTAGTTGATCCCCAATGGATTAATACCTCGTAAAGACTATCCATATAAAGGTAACTCTCGAATTCCCGTGTTCCTACATATGCTTTGAATTACAGTTCTTGTATTATTCCACCTGTGTGAAACGTCGGCCAGCTCTCATGTGTGCTTTAGATAATATAAATACCTCAGACGGTCCAGAACATCCGGTGTATTCATTCATATATAGCTACATTGCAGTGTAGCGGATAAGTTGCATGCAAGCAACGACCTTCAGCTGCACCACGGGAATTCCACTTGGGGTTTTGTACACTTACACGTACCTCAGTGTGTGTCGAATCGAACAAATTTACCCATTGCCAACACTATTACATCTACATTGAACTCATTAAAATTTGTCCAGACTTTTAAAATCACGTGATGTGACAACGCAGATGCAGTATAGACGAGTATTTAGTATGTGCGATCGATCATACGAGATATGAACTATTCATTTTAAAAGTTTAAGATGAGAAAGTGCTGAGTCGTAGAGAACTTCAGGCTCTCTCTGTCCTGCTCCTTCCAAGGACAATGCTCATTATTACCCTGACTTTACTAGGTTACGCAATTTCTAAAGGCTTGGGAAGAACAACGGAGAAACGGCTGACTTGACATTGGCTCTTATATACATTGTGTGAAAGAGTCAATTCTATCGAATTTTTTGATAAAACTGAGATCATCGGCTTTTGAATAAAAAAACTTGTTTTACTTGGAATTCAATTATTTCTACCGCCAAATATTTGTACATAATAATAAGCACCATAACCTAAAAAATCATTTAGTATTTGACATATTATGATTGAAAGACTAATGTAGTTTTGTTGAGATGAATTTAATAATTAGCAGTTCAAAAATCAAATGATAAATTGTAAGAAGACATTTTTATATCCAGTTATTTTACCGTTTATGTTAAAAGATTGTAAATTGATTGATAATATTGTTAATAATTCTAGAATAAATATATTAAGGACCCTGATGAGGTCCATGCAGAGTGGGCGAAACGTTGGTGCGTTTGATGAGTAAAAGTTAATCAAAATTTGTAAATTTCTTGGGAGTGACCATGATGGCCGATAATTTACCAATTAATAACTTAAAGAATGGTCGGAGAAAAATCTTTAATCAATTATTTCTATTCTTAGATGCGATCCTTCTACATTATTCCGACTTCTATTCGTTTCCTCCTGAAAAAACACATTGCGAGATTTTATTCGAACTGCAATAATCGATATCGAATATATCAAAGTTCTGTAACGCCTAAATTTTATTGGTTGACGGCGCGGGATATTCAAAATACGAGATATCTGTTGGCAAGAACAATCAGAGCTATCTTCTGGCAGTTACCTAAACGTAGATGAATGTTTTGTATCAAAATTACGTGCATGATGTGTTACATTTTTCCCCATTAATAGAAACAATCATTTTTCCCACGCCGTGCAGTCAGTGGCACTTTCCACACGTTGTGCGTAAAAAAACAGTACCTTACACGTGCGGTAAAGATTTTCAGACTCGTGTGATTACAAAACTCGCCTTCGGCTAGGTTTGCAACCTCACACTCGTCAGAAAAGTACTTTACCGCACTTCTTAGGTAATGTACTATTTTTTGTTTTCAAAAATGATGAGTTCTGAAAACATGCATAAATATTGATTAGGTTAGAGTCACAATTCGCAAGGTGTGCGCAAAATCGTGTGTCATAGCCTACTATAAGAAAAACTGTTATTTTCTTGGCAAATTTTCTTATCTACTTATCTGATAATTTCTCGAATTGCGTTTCTCAAAAAGAATCGTAAGTTTATTAACGCCGAAATATTCTAATAATAGCACGACCTTCAGTGATAAGCACAATGTGTGCCAACACTGAGCTCCAATCTGAGTTGAGTAGCAACACTCAAGCGATTCCACTCAAGTCCTCCAATATTGTACAGAAATTTCCTTAAAAAAGCACTTTTTTCAGAAGGATGACCTTAAGAATTAATTCAGTATACTTCATGAAAAAGCCAAAAAACAAACACCTAATAGTTGACGTTAGCACGTATTACCGGGGCGTGTCAGTACACCCAATCACCGGATACCGAGGACGTGATCAGTGTTGACAACATGGCGCCCGGAAACCAAATGGAGAGGAAACCGGAAATATGACGTTGTTGTGCACGCGCCCACACTCGTACCAACCAATTCTTGGGACTCCCCTTTTTTGGCGCTATGCATGAAAGTAGGTTTCCAGGAACATTTCACCACCCTTCTCGTTCGTATACTCACCTCATTATAATAAACTCTTCGAATTTTTTATTTACGACTCGTTTAATTCACCCAACCCTTCTTTCCTCTCTTCGTTCATAATAAAAAAAAATCCATAATTATAATCCATTGTGTTGATTTATGATATCAGTGTCATGTGTTAAATTCTCAGAAGAAACAAAATATTATTCTAGCCTATAATTCTGTTGGCACTATTCACTGATTTTTGACATGATATTGAGGATGAGGTTAATAGCACATTCATGAAATGAGTTCAATGATCGTAACAAACACGTTGTGTCTGCCAAAAAATGATATATACAAGATACTCAACATACTCAGTTCATAATAACATTAAAACGTTCGTAATTACAACGAAATAAAAAATGGAAAACTATCATATTTCTGGAATGAGAATGTGTAAATCATTTTGATCGCTGGATTATGCGACAAAAATGTTGCTGAATTAATTCAAGATTTACGATTTGTAGCACATGTGGTAACATCTCAATTTCGCTATTTTATGTTCATGAAGGGACACTTTACTAGAATTTGAGCATTGGATACCGTCAACTAGTTCATTTGCAATATATATAGCCACTTCAAAAGTAAAGTGGCGTAAGTGCTAAAAACACTTGATTCTGGCGTGAAAGAGACATATTTTCGCCTTTTTATTTTCATAGGTTTCGTATTGAATTTTTTTTCCAATTCTGTCTATTTGTCTTCTAAAATTCCATAATGAGAAATGAAATTGGTGGTAGGAATACGAGCAGGCCTTAAATCACTTATAATAACAATAGCCATGTGATGGATATGCGTCTTTTTGTTACTATCATCTCAGAATAGTGAAGAGACGTATATACTGGAGATACGTAACTTTGGTATTAGCAATTTTTTTTCAGAAAAAAAACCAGAGTCAATAGAATTCTGATAACGAATAAACGTATGTGCTGAAGATACGTCTCTCTATTTGTAGTAGGTGGCACTTACGACTATACACAGAGAAGAACGTTTTCTTAATTTAAGAATGTGCAGTCACTTAATTTAAGAAAGCACAGGTCACTTAAATTAAGAAAGAAAAGTCACTTAATTTAAGTGAGGAAAGTCACTTAATTTAAGTGAGTATCAGTTCCTTAAATTAAGAAAGAAAAAATCACTCGATTTAAGTGAGAAAAGTCACTTAATTTAAGTGAGTTTTACTTTCTTAAATTAAGAAAGAAAAAGTCACTTGATTTAAGTGAGAAAAGTCACTTAATTTAAGAGATTTTTACCTTCTTAAATTAAGAAAGAAAAAGTCACTTGTTTTAAGTGAGAAAAGTCACTTAATTTAAGTGAGTTTTACTTTCTTAAATTAAGTGATTGCACATTCTTAAATTAAAAAAAACATTTTTCTCTGTGTATGTTATTGTTTTTCTCCACTACTGTTATATAAAATGGCACTTACGCCTCTTCTTTCCTCATACGACGATATAATCATCATTGTGAGATGAGAAAGTGATATCATAATATAGTTACTACTGTTACAGATTTCTGGTACCTGCCTAAATAGAATTTCTTGAATTATGAAATAATATTGAGTGACTCACCCAGCTATTCACGTTAGTCATTCAACGCTCCAAAAGAACACACTCAATAGCGGAGGAATGCCAACGCTTGGAAAGAAAATATGTGAGGTATGCGAGATAGTGAAATACATAAAACTTTGACGTCTTATTATAGTCCCAGTATTAACTGAGAAAATCCTTTTATGTTTGCATTGTGACTACATCTTGAGGTATTATGAAGAAATTCGCTTTAACAACTAGCACTTTATTTTCCAAAATTAAAGATTGAGAGATTCCATATCATTTCATATTTTTGCGAATGATGCACTTTTTTAAAAAAAAAAGAAGGTGTAAAGTCCGGAATAAAGGACAAATGTCCGAAAATTTAAACAAAACAAATATTTAAGTGAGGAAAACAGCAAATACACAGAGAAAAATGTTTTCTTAATTTAAGAATGTGCAGTCACTTAATTTAAGTGAGAAAAGTCACTTAATTTAAGTGAGTTTTACTCTCTTAAATTAAGAAAGAAATAGTTACTTGATTTAAGTGAGAAAAGTCACTTAATTTAAGTGAGTTTTACTTTCTTAAATTAAGAAAGAAATAGTCACTTGATTTAGGTGAGAAAAGTCACTCAATTTAAGTGAATTTTACTCTCTTAAATTAAGAAAGAAATAGTTACTTGATTTAAGTGAGAAATGTCACTTAATTTAAGTGACTCTTACTTTCTTAAATTAAGAGAGAACTAATTACTCGATTTAAGTGAGAAAAGTCGCTTAATTGAAGTGACTTTTACTTTCTGAAATTAAGAAAGAAATAGTTACTTGATTATATCATCCGGTATGGTCTAGGGGCAGGATATCTTTAGTTACTTGATTTAAGTGAGAAAAGTCACTTAATTCAAGTAAGTTTTACTTTCTTAAATTAAAATTAAGAAAGAGAAAGTCACTTGATTTAAGTGTGAAAGTTCACGTAATTTGAAAATGGCAGGTCACTTGATTTAAGTGAGAAAAGTCACTTAATTTAAGAATTGCAGGTCACTTAAATTAAGTGACTGCACGTTCTTAAATTAAGAAAACATTTTTCTCTCTGTATTCGATTCCATTCAATTCAATCAATATTCGCTTATCCCTAAAAACAACAATCACAAGGATTGAGCTCATAGATTGCAATGTATTACAAATTTGGATTGAGATCACAGGCATGCCAATTTAGTTATTTGCAGTACATAAAACTTCAAAGTTCTATTATTGGTGACAAATAGACAGTAGGAGCATCATGCTCTCGTCTATCAATAGAATTAAAACGTTGGAGCATTTCAGTTCAGTAACGTGGCATTAGGTCGTGTTTCTCACGTTCCACGGATGAATCACGACAACGTTGGGATAGCCGCTAGGGCTATCAACTGTGTGGTTATACCCAATGCGTTCCACGTAAAAGACATATTACACATGGTACCTTTAAAACACGTAAGAAAGAGAGAAAAAGAGAAGTCAATTCTCTCTTTTGAAAACACGCCAGTCGAAGGAAAGCGGTAGCAATTACACGGAATTTTTGGCTTGAGATTGGTTGAATCACCTTGCTAAATGCAGTTGCATAATTTTAGGTGGGACGATGAGAAGCGTATACACTCATGAAATTCTGGTGATTCTGTTTACGGGACATGGCCTATTTAGGTGTGGCATCTAGTACCTTACAAATTATTGAACTAGTAAAATTAAAATATATATTTTCATCACTTCATCATCACGAAGTTTAACCAATTGGTACACAAGTCAAAATTAAATTAATGTGTAATAATTAAAAAATCTTTATGACGTTTGTATGTGGAAATTGTTGTGGTATGTTGCACTTACATGTTAACAGGAGTTTGGAGCCAACGCATCCAGCCGCAATGCAAACCCAAACGATGCCACTTTAGTACGGATGATTCAGAGACCCGGTGTATTCCTGGCAGTGCGTGACGTATTAATAATGCAATTTACGATGCCAAGATGCTATTTTCAGTGGCCAATGGAATTCAATGGTTGTAGTAGTAAATGTTGTTGCATTCTCAAA
Organism: Aleiodes alternator; assembly: GCA_963921955.1. Taxonomy (NCBI): domain Eukaryota; kingdom Metazoa; phylum Arthropoda; class Insecta; order Hymenoptera; family Braconidae; genus Aleiodes; species Aleiodes alternator. The sequence continues at coordinate 965,714 of OY998097.1, forward strand.
TGGAATCCCACTTACTTTCTTTCAACTAGATGTTGTCTACATTGTAAATTCAGCAAGTACGAGACAACAATGCAAGTATCTTTTGCAAAATATCCTGATGCATTTTGTACCTCTGTACACTTGAATTGTTTATTATTTTTGCCTATTATTATACATTTGCATTTTATATTGGATATAATAAATAATAAAATAAAAATATAAACTATATTTTTTTAAGACAAGACACTCTATGAGCTTAAATAGCCGAGGGTAATACAGACAGTTGGATATTCTCAACGTATTCGTGGCGCCATGGTTAGTTATTCTGTCTTGCATACTCATCTCTTCTCTTCAACAAGATTTCACAAAAGAGAAGAAGAGAGAAAGGGATAAAGTGAATGAAGTATCTTGGTGGATTGTTGGAATTAATAGGGGTATTGCAAGTGATGGAGGATCTTTCATGAAACATGCTGGCCACAATGTCACCCATGCTACATACACAATCCCCTTGAAAACACCACGGAGAATTACTGCACAGACGTGATAATCGCTTCTAAGACGAATATTCCTCAAGTAATCAGTACAAAGTGTAGGCATTAAATTAGCTTTATTTTTTATTTTTATTTTCACTGATTTTCCACTCATTCTTCTGCAGGATATATGTATATGAGAGTGCAGAGGGAGGATCGAGAGAGCTCTATGATAACCAAGATGATATTTATTCAAGAACACGCGAAAGCTCACTTAACACCTGCATAAACCGACGACAGCTCACTATGAGAAGCGTTACTATGCGGCTTATATACACCTGAGGGAGCAACTCCATCATTATGTGCAGTAATATACTGGGTTGCCATTTATCACAAACGAGAACTTGACTTTTTATATTTCATTAGTACAAACATTTCTTACATTTCATTAGTCATATTCCCTACATTTCCTACCTTTCATGAGTTGCATTTCCTTTTTTGGGTCATTTGGCCCGAACATAGGCCATTCGGTCCAACGATAGGCCATTCGCCCAATAAAGGCCAAGCTACAGCAACCTTTCCTTTCTTACATGCTTTTTGGAAAATCAGTTGTATTTCCCTTATTGGGCCTCCGGTCAATTAATGGGCTATTGAGCCCAAATATAGATCATTGACCCAGTTCTTGCCAGACTGTGGCAACCTTCTTTTACCAACCTAGTTTTCGAAAAATCACTTACATTTCCCTTTTTGGGCCATTAGCCCGATGATGGGCCACTGGCCCAACTGGGACCAAACTCCAGCGACCTTCTTTTGCCTACATGGTTCCTGAAAAATCCCGAGTCGAAATTTTAATGCTCGTTTGCTTCTCCAAATTCTCCAAGTCGGGAGAATTTGAAGAATCATAGGAGGAGCATACCTCCTATCATATTAATGTATTTTGAGTGCTCGTTTCATTCTCCTCGATGTAGTTATTTCCTAAAATACATCGAGGAGAATGAAATGAGAATGTTAAGGAGAGCTCATTGAATCCTCGTTGAGCTCTCTATTTTTCAGATTCTGGGATGGGTGGGGGAATTTCAATATTAAAATGGTAAATTTTCTATAAATTTTTAAGAGTTGATTTCAGATCCAAAAGAAGTGGAAATTCCTCATTGAATATAATCAATGTTAGAAATTGCCATCTTCTACAAGTTTGAAACAATCTCTCAAGAATTAACGTCAAATATCCGACGGAATTCCTCGGTTTACCATTTCAATTAATAATTCCAATTAGTCAAAAGAAGAAAACAAAAATATAACAAACATGGAATCTATTGTTTTCATCGTCAATTATGGATATTCCATCACAAGTATTAATACATCACTGTTCCCGAATGTAACTATAAATTAGTAATGAGAGAACGTGGAGAATCAATTGAGGATGACAAACGGATCCTGAGACGTTGGAGTATCGAAGGAGATTCATGCGAGGACAAGGAGTAGTGAACGAGCGCTATTTTTCGGTTGGAGAAGTAAACGAGAATCAAACGAGTGTTAAAATTTCGACTCGGGATCAGTTATATTTCAGCTTCAACCTTCTGTGCAGTAATATAGCAGATTGCAATTCATCAAAAACGGGAATTAAACTTTTATATTCCATTAAGTGAGTTGTTTGCTTGACCAATGACAAAAAAAACTCAATCGAGATAATAGAAATGCAAATATGCTTGAATATGGAAGAAATTGATGGAATAAAAGAATGAACTATTATTTTCAGCCAGAATACCTTTGTTCGACCCGTTTAAAATAATTTTTCAAATGTTTACTTCCGTCACATCATGATTAGTTTTTTTCTTTGAATTTTTGTAGCATTCAATGTATTAACACAGTATTCTCTGGATTTTTAAATGATGCCTCAGCATAGGAACAATGATACCTGGCCGAAAAAGAATAGAATAAAAAATATCAACGTCCACGTTGAAGTCAAAGACAAGGTATATAACTCGTAGAAAATATACGGATGTGCAAGAGGGAACGAATGAATAAGAATACAATGGAAGTAGTACACAGCTGGCACATGCTGTCCATGGCTGCTAGTCCTGCCTCACGTGTGCCGCAGTCCTCCATGAATATTTAGTCTGTAGTAGACTTCTCTTGTCCTACCATAAAGCACCGGCTCTACAACTCATCGATGAATATTGAGGAACAATGAATTTCTGGTGGCTTCAAAATATTTGAAAATTAATGCAATCAAATGTAGTAGGAACTCATCGTCTGCGTTGAAAAATAGCTTTTCTCAAAAAGCTCCATTACATTAATTAAGAGTAAGGGTATCGTGTCAACAAAACTGACCATTTGAATCTTTGATCGTCAATTTCCAACGAAAAATGCAGACAAGCCAAAAATGGTTACAGGATGGTCAATTGACGACTGACCTGACAAATTTCGAAAATTGACCGTCATTTTACATCTCTAGTACCACCAACGGAGAGACGTATTTCTGGAACTTACCTCTCTTTGTTTTTAGTTCTTCGTTCAATTTTTTCTGATCTTCGAAAGAATACTACTAACAAATAGGCTTAATTTAGGCACGCACATGCGCGTTGTTTGTTATTGGAATTTTACTGACTTTGGTTTCCTCCTGGGAAAAATTGCTACTAACAGAGTAGCGTATCCAGCACATACGTCTCTTTCATTTTAATATTAGCAATTATGTTACTCCATTATCCTCATTCTCAGTTACACAGAGAAAAATGTTTTCTTAATTTAAGAATGTGCAGATCACTTAAATTAAGAAAAAAAAGTCACTTGGTTTAAGTGAGAAAAGTCACTTAATTTAAGAATATGCAGGTCACTTAAATTAAGAAAGAAAAGTCACTTGATTTAAGTGAGAAAACTTACTTGATTTAAGTGAGTTTTACTTTTTAAATTAAGAAAGAAAAAGTCACTTAATTTAAGAATGTACAGGTTACCTAAATTAAAAAAGAAAAGTCACTTGATTTAAGTGAGAAAACTCACTTGATTTGAGTGAGTTTTACATTCTTAAATTAAGAGAGAAAAAGTCACTTGGTTTAAGTGAGAAAAGTCACTTAATTTAAGAATATGCAGGTCACTTAAATTAAGAAAGAAAAGTCACTTGATTTAAGTGAGAAAACTCACTTGATTTAAGTGAGAAAACTCACTTGATTTGAGTGAGTTTTACTTTCTTAAATTAAGAAAGAAAAAATCACTTAATTTAAGAATGTGCAGGGAGCTTAAATTAAGAAAGAAAAGTCACTTGATTCAAGTGAGAAAACTCACTTGATTTAAGTGCGTTTTACTTTCTTGAATTAAGAAAGAAAAAGTCACTTGATTTAAGTGAGAAAAGTCACTTAATTTAAGAATGGCAGGTCACTTAAATTAAGTGACTGCACATTCTGAAATTAAGAAAACATTTTTCTCTGTGTACCAAAATAGCATCGAGAACATCATAAAAGACATTTCGGCGTAATTTTAGGAGCTACGCTTTTTTCACTCGAGAATTGAGCGTTTATGACACTTACGCCACTTCGTTTCTAAGGTGAAAATATGATCGTTTTCTGAATCTGTGCATAGTAACAAAAATCAAGGCATGGTGACTATGCCGCTACCAAAATATCCTGGGAGGGCTTGGAGATGTAGATAAGCAAATGCATCGAGGGTTTTTCGGAATACCTAACAACCATTGGTCCTTTGAAGTCTGCCAAACATGTTCAAACATTAGACCGAAAAGTGATCAATCTCTTTTAATCATTCACCCGAAAGAAGAATTTCATTTTCTCCTTTCCACAAACGTAAACTTTGTTCACATAAATATTTGACGGTGGCACACAAGCTGCCTTAGGATTGCCTTTTCAACATTCTCTGGCCCCTCTAACGAACCTGGTCCCCCAACACTGCTTTATTTTTTTTGCTCTCAAAACGACAGAGGAATAGAAAGAGAGAGGGAGAAGCAGTTCTCAATTGCCTGTATTCACAATTCTCTCCCCTGAATGTATATCATATTACAAATCACAATTGTGTTCATCAAGTATTCGAAATGTCACTTTGAATTTCAGGAATTAATGCAAAAATCAGGAATCTATAATTTATTAAGGGAAAAAAATGCTAATGAAGTGAATATGAGAATCTTTCGGCCGCCTCCCTTTTTTTGTATTCGCATATGCTTATTCATAAAGACTATTGAATGAAGGGTGGCTCCACCTGCACAACCAGTGAGCTGGAAACATTATTTACACATGTTTGAAGACTTATTTACTCCACATTCTGAGCCATTTGCACAATACAATAACCGAAATTCATCAGTGCAAATGCCTCTTTTTTCATGAAATCCTGTAATGAAGTTCTGTTAATTCGTGAACTGTGTAGTTTAAATTTCCAAATTCATAAAAATTATAATAAATTGATTGACATGAAGAATGAAGATTTTCATTAAAACATTTCAAGATGATAATTCAAAACATCTACTGAAGGAGCATTATTCTCATTCCAAATACCAGAATGTCGAGATAGACATCCTAATATCACATTTCAGACGGAACATCCAAGAATAGCTATGAATGATAATCTCATGGTACAAGAAAAACGAAGAAACCTAAAATGATAGAAAATATTTAATCTTATCTGTAACATTCTTAAACGCACGATAAATTATTTTGGTAGGATAATTAAAGTTAATTGCCCTGTTAAATCGAGCGAAATATTCAGATACCATCGAGTTTTAAAGCCGGATGAATTTCTAAATTGTACGTGAAGAAAAAAAGGAAGACAAAGTTTTTTTTTTTTTTTTTTGAAGACAAAGTTTATCATGAATAAAAATATCTGGCATCACGCCGAGTATGAATAGGCCCTGATTCTATCGTCAGTGTCTCCCTCATTGTCAGAGAACAAAAACAGAATGACGACTCTCCTGGGACATCCCGCCTAGGTTTTGACTTCGTGTGCATTTTTATTTCTTTCTCCCCCCAGTCAATTTCGTCAAAAATGTAATCGAACCACAAGTGATACAATCGATTCTAACCGCACGCCGTAAACAATCTTTATTTTTATATTTCCCCTCCCTTAAACTTCAGTATTGCAGTGTAGTGTCAATGTGTACGACTAACATGTGTGACGAGCTTAACTCTGGTACTGTGTCTGCCACGTGTACGTTGGGGTAGAAATTAGTGGGGTGGAATGGAGCTCTTTTCACAGTTATATTTTATGGTAACTTCCGCGTGGGGAAATGTAAGGGTCGGAAGCATTTATCCATGTGGGCATATCCAATTTATTCAGTAGAGCAGATGAAAATAGCTGTCGATCAGTTTGATTCATTGTCACAATAGAATGAATGGGAGTTTATTAAACTTGATAGGAGATTAGACAGATCGCAAATTTTTCCGGCAAGCGGTTCCGATTGATTATATTGATCCTTTAATTGGATAGTGTCTATTTTGTTTCTGGTTTTTGGGATTTTAGGCAATTGATAAGGTGATTCGTTTGCCAGCCTTTCTTACCGAATCCTTCGAAAAATAAGCGGGATGAGGTCATTTTATACACGGAAAAGAAATTCTAGTTAAATTTACAATGCTAACATCGTAATTTGTCCTATTGATTATTGTAGTGGTGGACTAGACTTTTAACATCGTAATTTTTACGATGTAGCGTTGGAAATTTCATTTAAGAAATAATACTTTAGACAAATAGTACCAAGTCTTAAGCTCTTTAATATAAATTACGATGTGAACATCGTAAAATTTGAAGAGAAATCTTAAATAAAATAAAATAATAATCGACCGGTGGTTGGATTCGAACCCGAGTCCTTTCGAGTTCGAAATGACCGACGCCTTGGACCACTCGGCCACCGAAGGGCTTACGCTTTAAGTTGTTTTTAAGATCTATATTAGCGATTTCAATAAAAGGTCGTAAGACACCAGAGCGCCTCTTGCAGAGGACGCAGTTACTATTTAAAAATTACGATGTAACATCGTACTTTTTATAGCTTCCATCGTATTATAACAGAGGCAGCACTAAAATATTTATTTTATTAAAAACTAAATAGAATTATTAAATATACGAATAAATATAGTTTTTAAAGTGTAATTTTCATTTATTTTTTTTTTTACGATGTTAAATTGTAATTTTTGAAGTAATTTTTAATCCTAAAAGTCTTTGTTAAAATTACGATGTTAAATAGTAAAAAATATAACCCACATAGTAAATTTTGAAATAAGATAATTCAAAATTAACGTTAATACAAGTCTAGTCCAGGATTACGATGTTAACATCGTAAATTTTGGTAGAATTTTCTTTCCGTGTACTAATCCTCTTTTTTGTAGAGAATATTGAGGACTTTTGTTAAAAAATCATAGTGAGTGAGATTTTTATGAGAATTCATGATATTGAGATTCTGTTATTCTGAATCTGCTCTTGAATTTTAGAAAACGATGAGCTGATTAATTTTTTATCTTCAATTACTTGCAGATCCATGCATATTTAGCGAAAAAATCGATTATTCCGGACAAATCATTGATAAATTGGCAAAAAATTGGAGAATGAGGGATCGACTTTCCATAGTTATTTCTGGGAAATTTGAGCTTCATTTCCCGATTCATCATGGAGACATTAAATTGAATAATTGAAAAAATATATGAATTTTTCGGAATGAATGTTCTTCTGATGTCGATGTAACAACGGCGTGTGACGGGCTATTCGAAATATGATGAAGGATCCGAGAGCAAATAAGGCTAGATTCGTCAAACTAAATTCGAAATTAATGGCTCAATGATCGTTATGTATGATGAAGGAAAATAAGATGAGAAATTGGGTTATATTGGGGCATCTGTCCATCAAAATAATTTCGTTCAACATGGGAATCCCCTGAAATTCAGCAGTTGGAACACGAAGGGACAATAGATCCCCCCTGCAACTTATCTTTCCTCACAATCACGAACGAAACTCCACAAGAGCTACAAAGAAAAATCCACGTAAAATTACTCCATTTCGCTTAATTTTGAAGATTAAGGTGAATCTACAATAACGCGCGCGTTGTGAGTTCGAAAATGTTATTTTCCATTGACTGTAATTATTTTTTTTGTAAATAACTCTTTATTATTTAAAATAATTCCATCTTCCCATTATCAAGTTGATAGTAACATAAAGTTTTATGGTTATTTTAAATAAGAAGTTATTTACTTTTTCTCATGAAAAAATGATTCAAAAAAATGAGTTCCCATAATGTCCACCAGAACTCGCTTTTGTTGATTCGAGTTCGACTTTTTTCATTTCGACTTCGATTATCTTCAATTCGAGATGAAATCCGCCACGTTCGATTGTCAAATGTCCTTTTTTTTATAATAGGAAAATTATGATCATAAAAATGGCAAATTTATTCTATTTTTCGCAACTGAATCCTTTAATCTGTAGCATGCTTTACCAATATTTTCATAGGTGACACGTGCAAGCGATCTTTTGTGTGAACCACGTTGTAGTAGAGGATTTACTTATCTCAATGTTTATCCTAGATTTTTCCCCTCTCTGAAACTTTACGATAAACACTATTGCAATTTTCTTTTTCACTTAACACAGAGTTTCCATCGACAGTAGTGGCCATGTGTACGAAGCAAACATCATAAATCCTCATGAGAAGAATAACACCCGGTCCCGCCACTTTTAGTGTAATACAATCGCGTGAGGGTGAGCATATAAAAACGAACAGAAGCTGAATCGTTACTACTTATTGTACGAATAAAAGGTATATGCACTACCTTCAACTGCGGTGCATTGAGTTTAATGAAATTCATGACCCTCAACCCGATTGCGGGGCATAAATGTAGAGGATAAAATGTATAACAATGGCATTAAATCATACGTATAACTACAATTGATCCTAAAATGGAAATATTCCACGTTTCACCTCTTTAGATATTTTTCATTTTTTTATTGATTCTTATCAATACATGAGAAATGGGGATGATGAATATTGGATTTGAGGCGTAGAATATATTTGAAACGTGACTGATGAAAGACGGATGAAGCTACCATGATACACAGAGAAAAATGTTTTCTTAATTTAAGAATGTGCAGTCACTTAATTTAAGAATGTGCAGGTCACTTAAATTGAGAAAGAAAAGTCACTTGATTTACGTGAGAAAAGTCACTTCATTTAAGTGACTTTTGCTTTCTTAAAGTAAAATTGGATAAATGAACTTCAGAATGCAAATTATTATGCAATACATGCACCGAGAACCTTTTCTACGGAGGACCCACTACCTCAATTTTAAAATATCACTTTCCAATAGAACTACCTCAACAACAATCTCAACTGATTTAATTCTCTAGAGAGCGAGAAAATTTATCCTATCAACAAATAGACATATGTCAAGCATCTGATGAGAAAATTACTGGTCTTTAGTAATCCCATCGGGTGATTGAGAAACAGATGGTGACAAGGAAGAATCTTTAGGACCGTAATATTGCCGTCTTCCAAAATTTACGACAGGTAGAAACTCCTAAAACGTGGGGGGTTCCTGTGAATATCACGAACCCTAGGCTCTCCGGTAGTGCTTCTAGTTCCGACAATTCCATCCTTTTTTTTCTTCTCGTCTTTTTCGAACAATGAAACTATCCCATGATGTTCACAGCATGTTTTCCCAGGAATTCCGAAGATGCGAAAGTACCCTCGAGAGAAAAATATATATTTTTTCACAGGAATTTTCACGTGAAAACTCCATCATTCTCTGCAGTCAATCACTCAAATATGATATTTCACTTACATAAGTTATTATCATTTGAATTCTTACACGGAGAAAAATGTTTTCTTAATTTAAGAATGTGCAGTCACTTAAATTAAGTGACTTTTCTCACTTAAATCAAGTGACTTTTCTCACTTAAATCAAGTAACTTTTTCTTTCTTAATTTAAGAAAGTAAAAGTTACTTAAATTAAGTGACTTTTCTCACTTAAATCAAGTGACTTTTCTCACTTAAATCAAGTAACTTTTTCTTTCTTAATTTAAGAAAGTAAAACTCATTTAAATCAAGTGACTTTTCTTTCTTAATTTAAGTGACTTTTTCTTTCTTAATTTAAGTGACTTTTTCTTTCTTAATTCAAGAAAGTAAAACTCACTTAAATTAAGTGACTTTTCTCACTTAAATCAAGTGACTTTTCTCACTTGAATCAAGTGACTTTTTCTTTCTTAATTTAAGAAAGTGAAACTCACTTAAATTAAGTGACTTTTCTCACTTAAATCAAGTGACTTTTCTCACTTGAATCAAGTGACTTTTCTTTCTTAATTTAAGTGACTTTTTCTTTCTTAATTTAAGAAAGTAAAACTCACTTAAATTAAGTGACTTTTCTCACTTAAATCAAGTGACTTTTCTTTCTTAATTTAAGTGACCTGCACATTCTTAAATTAAGTGACTGCACATTCTTAAATTAACAAAGCATTTTTCTCTGTGTAAAAAAAAAAAAACCCAGTATTGATCGGTTTCAAATTTCCAAAATTAAATGTAGAGACCACCCCGTTACTCTCGTTCCATTGCTTTGATGGCACGATGTGAATCGGCCATCTGTTGCACGAGACTATAAAAAGTCTTCTCTCCTGTACTTAAAAATAATAATAATGCTACTAAATTTTCAAAAAAAAAAAAAAAACCCCTTGAAATCGTAATTTGAGCCTGGCCGGAGAATTTCACTAGTCTTATATTACTTGATGCAATTTTTTTTATTTTCTCCTTCAAATATCTCAGCTCAATTTTGTGATCATACCAACTCGAAAAGAACCAATAACAAATGTATTTCAAAGATACGAGCAGATCCTTGAACACGAACGTGTAGAGTGCCTCCCTTTGGACTGACTGTCATTGAAGTTCTATCCATGCCCAAGACCCGTAGTAAATACGAGCATTCCACAGTCCCATAAAAAGAAGGTAATGGCGCGGGAAACTCGACAGGATTTTCTAAGTACATCATCGTGACAACTTGGGATCTCTTATCCCTCCCCCCCCCCCCCCCCCCCCCTCCTCTAGACATCAAACTTCCTTCTATTTATAGTGTTCATTAAAAATAAATTCAAAGCTATTTTTACAAAAATAAAACTGAAAAGATGAAAATATTTGTTCATCATTGACAATTTGTTTGGTAGATGCACTTTAAGTGAATTCCGAGAGAAATTTAATATTTGAAAACTGGTTCCCTAAAAATATCCAGGCACGATTGCATTAGACTTTAAAATTTGATCTCCTCCTAACCTTAGAAAAAATGCTGTGTAAAAAAAAAAAAAGGAAGGAAAGAAACTACAAACTAGTTTCTTTGCTCGCGAACATCGTGTGTGTATTTTGAAATTTAAATTGTGCTACCCACTTGCGCCCGCAATGTCCGAAGCTACCGACAGTATTCTCAGCATGAAAGAAAAAATAAAAAAAAAAGGCAAGAGACACCAGACTCTCGTGGCTCCTTATCGAATCTTTAATCATCAAATTTTCCCGGATAATTTGTAAACAGTCATGTGATGAAAAGTTGCTTATTTTCCGGACTAATGCAAAATCTCAGGTTGATTTGAGAATAAGTGTATTAGGACTCATTAACAGAAGGGAAAAATCATAATTTATTGATGTAAAATTGTGGCAGAAGTTCATTTTATAGCAACATATGGATGCAAGCCTCTGCAACATGCAAAAACCATTTATGTGCAAATTATTCGCAATTGAACATTCCGTTCGTATAATTATCATTCCACCACGTGAATATGCTATAATAAAGACTATAAATATTGTAATATGACGAGTTGAAGGACCCCCATGGATGACCTGAGGCATACAATGTATGTGCTAATCGAAAAATAAATTATCACGATTATCAAGATTGGAAGAATGAAAGAAGGAGGAAGGAATTAAGAAAAAAAAAACAGTACCTCGAAATTGAATCGAGATACTGTACTCAACCTATTTTTGACTTTTCAAGTACACACATTCTGAATCATAATACTTCCGGCTAGCCAAGATGTCTTGTTCAAGAGTATTTATCATGGAAGGCCTTTTTTCAAGGGTTTTTAGTTACAATTCATGCAGTTTGAAGTTTAGAGATCACCCAGCATAGCAATGAATTGTAGTGACTGGCAGTGAGAGATGTCTCTCTCTTTCTATCTCGAGCTTATGTATAAAATCCAGCAGCTATATTGCCAGCTATATATATTTGTTAGTTGTATTGGCGTATAACGTCGATTGGCTTTTGGTCAATTCTTTTTTTTTTTCTTTTTCTTTCCTTTCTATTCAACATCCTCTCAGTAACTTGTGTGCCACGCTTCTTTCTTTCCCCATCGTTCTTCAACTGTCGGCCTCGGCCGTCCTTGCCCTGTGGTGTGGTTGGATGAGATGATACGCTGTGTGTGCGCACTCACGTCCGTTACCAACTACTAACAGGCTCGAAAACATTTGCAGACCAACAAGAAAATACAGCTGAAGGCGAATTAGAAAGGCACACTCACGTGTATATGATTTCGTCTATAGGTGCGTAGGAAGGAAAGTTACTTGAATTTCTCCCCCACCATAACCTCCTTTTTTTTTTGCTCTCTTCTTACTTTTATTCTCAGTCTCCCCGTTTCAATTCGAGTTTGCTCGATATTTCAAACTCTTATTCCCATTCGTTTGGGATAAATAAAGAAAAAAAAAGATCAATACAGTAGACTCTCAAATAAGTTGCTCTGTCCGTTCCAGACCGCTCGTTGAAGTTCCCTTCCCCACTTTCACGTAGATCAGTCCCCTCTGCGCAGTTGATTGCGCCGTGGCACACTCTCCTATGCGCAGCTAGATGCGCAAAATGTATAATTCTAGACTACATCTTGTGCACGTAACCTCATTCAAAATGCCGCGCATTTAAACTCAATTTGATTGGTCCGCCAAAGAAGCAGAGTGGGGGAGCCAACGAGGAACTTTAATGGAAAAATCTGGGGATCTTTAACGAGAGTGGAACTTTATTGGGCGGAACTTATTTGAGAGTCTACTGTATTTTCTCCCAAGCATCAAAAGGACATTTCATTGAGAATGATGAAAAAAAAAAAAAGGTATGAGTAATCTGGCAACGTTGGATCCTTCTCGATGCACACGGGGACCATTCGATGTTTCCTCGAACTCATAAAAATGTCCAAGCTGAAAAAAAAATAAAAATACCGACGAAGGAAGTAGCACTTCGTTAGTAACACAAGGAGGGGACAGAGGACGGTAAACACCTTCCTTTATCCAATAGGTGTCTACACTTGAATTACGTATTGCCATTCTAGAAACTCTCTGTGCCCTTTACATCACTGTCTTTCTTTCTCTTCCATTTGACCATAGCATTGGTCACTTGGGTTAGGTACTTCCTTTTGTCTCTGAAGCACATGAGACGATGCCGACACTATCACAACTTTAAAAGTTTTAGTACAATAAAAAAAAAAAAACAACAACGAGAGATGAATAGTGCATTCAGTTAGTTGTCGTTTGGCCTGTCGGGATCCTATTAAGTTCATTATTGCGCGTCACCAATAAATGCTCAACCTTCTATCTACGCAGCTTTTTAGTTCGTTGTTTCTTTCATCCGGTCGTTTATTGCTCATGTGCGTGAGCAACAGTTACCCGAGGCTTTTGTTCTTTGCCATCCCTATAAAACTTTCGTCCAACTAGCTCAATGTAGAAGGCACAACACACTCATATTTATTATCATTTTCTACATACAGTTCCATTAAGCTTCAATCCGTTCCAATTATTTGTTATTAAAAAAAAAAAAAATTTTTATCTCTAATGTTGGGGAGCTCTTTGTTGCCATGCGAGATTGTACTACTACAATCGTTGAGCTCTCCGGAAATTGAAGGAAGAAGAATCATTGATTCATGATTGAAGCTATAAGCTTTCCAGAAAATGCTTATCTCAATAATCTTTATTGATTATGCCTGATTTTCATAATATAAAACATGAAAAATAAGTTGTGCCCATTTCACCCTTTATGTCCCTTTTACCCCACCTTTTCCTGCATTTCTTTCAGATCAAACAGACCAAGGACCACACAGAATTAAACTTTTATCTGTTATACATCGGACGGAGGACAAGACTGGCCCGATCCTGAACCTTTTCTTTTGAAAAAAATAAATAAATAAAAACGAGAGAACCACTCGAATAATTAACTTGAAGAGAAAAAGTAAAAGAAGCAGGAGAGAAGATTCATCGATTCGTCGTTTTCACAAGTGATCAATAGCTACTACCAACTTACGAAAAAATAAGATTCTAATCTATTAGTATAATGAGCCATGATGATGCAATTTTTCAATGTCCATCCATAAAATACACAGAGAAAAATGTTTCCTTAATTTAAGAATGTGCAGTCACTTGATTTAAGTGACCTGCCATTCTTAAATTAAGTGACTTTTCTAACTTAAATCAAGTGACTTTTCTCACTTAAATCAAGTGACTTTTTCTTTCTTAATTTAAGAAAGTAAAACTCACTTAAATCAAGTGAATTTTCTCACTTAAATCAAGTGACTTTTCTTTCTTAATTTAAGTGACCTGCACATTCTTAAATTAAGTGACTGCACATTCTTAAATTAAGAAAACATTCTTCTCTGTGTAATGGAATGATATTGATACAATACAATTTTTGAACCAGATTATACTTTTTTTTTTAGATATTTTAATATAATATCGTGTGAACTAGCACAAAGGAAGTAGGAAAAAAAAGACGTAAAGATACTTAGAACGCTACATCCTGATTTGTGTTGTCTGTCTTATCTCCAAACCTCAAGAGTCACGAAGGTAAACGGGTCTGAAACGTTAATTGCTGGAGTCCGTTTGTGCCTCGATGGAAATCCGTCTTTAGTATGTGACAACTACGTATTCTCTTTCTCGCAGTATCATTTCACAAATTTGTTTCTTTTTTTTTTTCTTTCTTTCTTCAACAGATTCTTACTGAAGCACATTTTAGTATAACCGTTGAAAATAGCGCAAAGTTGTCGGTGTTAACGGAGCACTTAGTGGATGATTGAGAGAGACAGTTATCTCGGAATGGCTGGCTCGTCGTTTAGACGGATTTAGATAAATCGGTTTGGATGTTTCTGGCACTCAACATAAGGACTGCCGGTCATTTCAACTAGTTTCTTCTCAGGTCCAGTGGCTACGTAGATGAAATGCACTCTAGCAATCCTGATTGCATCGATCATTTTATTCACTGATGAATATTATAATTCTAGCACTAGGAAAAATGCTCAGCACGAGCCTCGCAGATGAGATATATATAGGAGAAGAGTCCGAGGCCAAAAGGACCGCTAAGTCAAAATGATTCAGGATTTTTTTCGGAGGAAAAGACTGTAGAAAAAAATTGAAAAAAAAATTGATAAGATGTTCTAACATGTCTGGATTGCTGTGGAATTTTTTCAATTTTTTTCGTAGAGGTCTTCACCATTTAAAAAAAAACCGGGATCCCTTCAACATGCAGGGCCATTTTGCCCCGAACTCCCCCTATATAATAAATGTAGAGGATATATTAGAAGAAATTTTATAACGTTCCGTACAACTGAATTTTATTGAAATAATAAATACAAAATAGTACATCGATTTTCCACTTCATCGAGTATCTTTTGTATTCCTCTCATGAAATAAATATAAGTTAGGATAAGATCGATAAGGTGTTCTTTTTAGTTTAATAGATCAAGAATTATAAATATTACCAGTTTTCATTCTTAAAAATAGAAATAATCAAAGAAAAAAAAAAAAAGAAAAATTTATCGATTTTTCATTTAAATCGAGATAATCTCTTATCCTTATCGAGATTACCTGATTTCACTTGGCATCATGTGTCACTAGCCCAAGTGTTAGGTATTATAGGTTAGTACTCATAAAAGCATATAAAATGCAAATGAATTATGTATCCGCATTATTCACGGCTCTTCGTTGTAATTCACACATGTATCGTTGACAAGAGAGTTTAAGTTGTATTGTACATATATTTTATAGCCCAAACTGCTGAACTTTCCTCGCATACCTTTCGTAATTTCATCCGTTAAATCCTCTTCTCCACCTCCTCCATCTCCTCCCATTCATTTCATTCTCTGAAATCAAAGAAGAGACCAACAATTCTCTCCAACGAATAATAACTTTACCCAGAGAAATAATCCTGCAATTCTCATTATTTTCCTCACCTCAATTCAATTCTTCTTCCAGCAAGATAGAAAATTCTCTTCCGGACTCTTCTTGCAGTGTGAACAAGAATAAGACTAGGCAAAAATTTAATTCATTTTCATTTCCCTTCCGTTTTCTTTTTTCTTCCTATTCCTAATCTGCAATAGATCTACCGATCTTCATTGTTGTCGCACCAACAATTAGTCGAATTAGTACCTCATTCTCTTTCTGTGCATATGTGTACTTTGTGTTATTCCGCACACAATACTCATACACATATATACATACACACTGCAGTAAAGAGTGGTGGAAAAAATAAATAAAAGAAAAAAAAAATGCTTCTCTTCTCTGAAAAAGATAGAAGAACGGTTTTGTGTACACGGGCATTATGTTGTTCGGTTTCTCGATCCTCGGGACTTTCCGTGACCCTTCGTTGTGTCATGGCGAACGAATATGCGGTGAAGGTAGAGGGGAGGGGGAATGACCCCCTACTACCAGCGCCCAAGCAACTGTCGGATTCTCCCTCTCTCTCTCTAACCCCCCTCTTCAGAGGAGAAAATAAAGAGTGGGGATGGTCTCGGAGCAGTGCTTCCACCGTTCAATTGTTGGTTAACAGTCGGAGGGAGTGGTAGACGTGTGTCACCGCTCGCGTGAACGCGTGTTTTTTCCACAGTAACAAATTTATATTTTATACATATATAAAAAAAACGGATACGTCTACAGAGTAATGCTGAAGCTATCAAGTGCCCGTCGTTGACGACGGTGAACTGAAGTTTAAAGTCCGTCAATAATTGACAAAAAATACAAGAAAAAGTATAAAATTCTCATTTTGAGCACTTTTGGTTGTTTTTATACATTTGGAGAATGAAAAAAACAAGATAATGTTTACGGCGCCGGGATTAATGGTTAAAAGTGACATAGTGTTTAATTTTTTACGTTAAAAAATATATATGAAAGATTATTATTGTTCAATTGAATAAAAATTCAACGCTTGTGTTCATTCGGTGGTGAATTATTTAACCGGTAGAAGCGGTTAGCTTCTTATATATATATATATATTTTTTTTCCATACTTGTTTATTCCGTGGAACAATCTTACGGCATTGTGAGAGCCTTTCTGAGTTTTTGCCCCTCTTTTGTGTGTGTCAACCGTAACTCTATTTGGGATTATTATCTTTCTCGTTTATTCTGTGACATAAATATCTATATATATGTATTTTATATATATATCAATTTAAAATTATATGTATATATATATACATAGATATATATATATCTATATTGTTTGAATAAATTGTGGAATAAGAAGACAAAATCATGACGGCAATAGGACTGTTTGAGACCACCAGCATCCCGGGGCATCTCGCTCCCACGCCAGAAAGACTTGAGCGGCTTCTTTCAAAACAGACCCTCGAGGAGCTCTATGAGGTTGAGGAGCAACCTTTCGCACGGTGAGTTTTGTTACTCTGATTTATTATGGCCATGTACGAATTCTCTCTTAAACGTGATCTTTAAAAAAAAATAATTTGCTCAAGAAAATTTTTATTTCAAGATTCTTCCATAAAAAGGAACGTCATAAATTCCTTCAAAAATTTAATGTTTCAACATTTTTTTTATTTATATTCCATAAATATTCTCATCTCAAATGAAATTCACTATACTATTTGGAGTTGAACTTATTAAAATTTTTAATTTACAAAAAAAATGAACAATTTCCGTAAAATTATTTCTCTGAAAATGCAGATTTTTAATTTTTTTGTTTTTCTTCTTTTTTTTTTCAATTAATGAAAATAAAATTGGGCCATTAAAAAGGACATAATTAAACCGTAGAATTGACTTTGGACACTCCTTCTGGCAAAAGGCGTGTAAATCAGTATAGTAGTATTCGGGGACTCGGTCATCAGGCGGGTTCTCTCAAGAAAGAAAGTGCCTTCACTGAGGATATCGAGGTCGAGTCGTTTGCACTGTGTATATGGACAGTACATTGGCTGCTCCTTTACGACCTCGACTCTGGTTTTTGGCTCTTCATTTAATTTTTTTTATTCAGCCTTTTTTTTACACTCTTTTATTTAACGAAAAAAAAAAGGAAAAAAAAATGAGAAAAATCAAAGAGCAATGAAACTCTTTATCGCCAGTGGTTGTTTCTCAGTGGTGAAGAATCTTCATGATTTTTTACTAAGGGTGAATATCTCATTTACTGCTTCTCTCCACTAAACCGCAAGGTCAGGGCCTGGGCCAGCTGCTCTTTTCTTGGTTTTACATACGTCGTTGCACATGAAATTTTAGTATTCATCCCAAAGATCCGGGAGGCTGTCATTTCGTCTCGTTTCGTTGAACTATATATTACAACTTTCCAAAAGATCCAAATAATATTTCTGAAAACAAATTTCCAACTAAATTCTCTACTGCTCCGATAAAAAAAATATTCTGGTTATTTCTTCGTCAATGAACACAGAAATTTTCAAACAATTTTAAAATGCAGGCTCCCATTCATTTTTCAATAGCTGATGCGTTCATCATAAAATTATTCAATATTCTTTTCTTTTATAGTATTTTTAGTGTAACTCCTCCACCGTTAACCGTTTCCAACTCCAAGCTCTTTGTTCGTTCTGTTAAAAAAAAAAAGGGAAAGAAAGAGAGAAAAAAAATAAACGAGAGAAGAAACATTGAATTGCATTATCTCAAACACCTGTTAAAGTTAAAATTACTTTGGTGAGAAGGCAGGTGTAGACCTTTCATTCGTTTCCATTCCCTTCTCTCTAAATAAGTTTTGTAAAAACTTATTAATTGTGTGATGGAAGGAAATAAAATTGATGAAAAAAGAGGGAATCATTTATGGATTGTAGGTAATTAAGATAATCTTCAGTGAATCAATGATCGAGAAACCTGTTGTTCTCAATCTGGCATCTCACATTTTGATTTTATTTATATAAAAAAAAAAAAGGAGCCAGGTCAACTGCTACGACCTGAGGTAACAGATTCGTATCGATCGTTTATTCAACAATCGTGATCCATTGCCCGAGAATTCAAATGCCTCGTGACTCTGTTTTTTTTTTTTTTTTCGTTCACTTTAAATGTTGTCCAGTGAAATGTACAAAATTTTTTATTTTCTTATTTTTTTATTTGATAGTTTTTTTTTCTAATGATTTATATCTATTGGTTCACGTTTTTAATGCAGGTCGGTAGCAAATGTTATTGTGGTAAGGTGAGGGAAAACTGGGCAAATATTATGGCTACATTGGCCTCAGGAGTGTCATTTTTAAATGTAAATAAACGTGTAAGACTATGAGTTCTATTGATCGATTCAAGTTATTATACATGTGAATGCATTATGTGTGTTTCAATGGCCGTGATATATACGAGGGATTCCACTGCACAAAGAATATGACTGTTTCCTTTTTTTTTTTTTACATGACTTGTTCTTCTCATTTTATTTATTTTGTTGATTTATCGAGTTGCTATTCTCTACTGTGTGAATTACGTATGATCGCGTTGCACATTATTGCATTTTAGTTATGTGTCGAATACGAAAATGTGTCCATAACGAATCGCAATGTGCGAAATTATGATTTATTCATTTTACTAAAGATTCACTGTTGCAAGTCTTATTTATTTTTTCAGTTTGCTGGATTTATTCCGTACTAAATTAATCAAAACTCTGTCTTCTGGATTCACGTATACATTGTGAGAATAGAATTAATCCACATACTTCAAGTTAATCCACGATAAACTCTAAATAAAAGAAATAATATATATATATATAGAGGAGAGTGGGGCAAAATGGACCTAGAAGATGAGATGATTCGATTTTTTTTTAAAAAGCAGCGGTTGCTCCAAAAAATCTGAAAAAATTTACAAACAATATAGATATGTTGGAGGATTTTCTCAAATTTTTTCAGATTTTTTTATCGAGTCCTTCATTCCGAAAAAAAATCCTTAATCATGTTGCTATGAGGGTCCATTTTGCTCCACTCTCCCCTATATATTAAAATTGAATGAAGAATTTTTTTTTGCAGATGTAAGTTCAATTGATAATTTTTTCTATCATTTGAATTTATTACTTCATTTTAATGAGAAACAATATGACTGTAAATGATATCTGTGAAAACAAATTTTTTATCTTTATTTTCTTCCATACTGTTGCCAAGCGATATACTATCTTGAGAGATATACGACGGGAAAGTGATAGGAATGCAGTGAGTATAAACTTGCTGCAGAGAGGTGCTCTGTTGCTTGCTCAGAGGGTTCTCCCTGGTATTTTTCATAGCTCCGTTGTTGATTTGACGAGGGGACGAAAAAGGTATGAAACTGTAGGGGGGTGCTTTTGAAAAAAAAAAAAGGAAGACAGTGAAGACAAAAAAAGTAGAGAGTCATTTCAGGTACAGCAGTGCTCTCTTTCTGTTCAATGAAAAATGACAGACTTTCGTGAATATTTCACTTTGAAATTTCAATTAGAAGCTATTGGTGCATCCAGAACCTAGGGACTTTAATGAAACTCTCCAAAGATTTAGGGGACAATTGTCAATGGGAATTTCTTTCAACAAAAAAAAAAACAATTAATAGACATAATGCAAGCTTTTTAATGAGGAGAGAAACGTATACTTTGGTGCGGGCTTCGGAAATAGCATTTTGGCCGGGCAAAGTATTCGGGTATCGCACGGTATGCACTTGCAACGTGATATTTATACCCATTATAAAGTATCCCCGACCTACACGACTCGATCACGGAGACTACGAGAAAGGGGAAAAAGAGAGGACAGTCTTTCTAAAAATTTAAGTGGAATGATATTCACTGGAGTCATGCTTTCTGGCACAATTTGTTTTCATGGTGGCACGTGGACACAGAAAAACCATGGCCTTTTGAACTTATGGAGCACAATGGCCCCGATAGAATTGGCTAAAAATAAGGTCATCGACCCTGAAAATAAAAAATTTCTTCATTGTCTTTTTTCAAAATGTTTTCTATATATAATAGAAGAGATACACTTCGTTCAACTCAATTCTTCATGAATTCATTGTTGTACATGAAAACGATAAAATTTATTTTCCCAATGATATTTAGACTCGTGCACCCACGCAAATGTGTTACGCCCGGGCCTTTTAGGAAATGAGCTCGTTTAGTCGTCTCGTCGTGTCTCTCGGTTTGGAGGTTTGCATGTGCCAGGACCGTTAGTTATTTGAAATTTTTTTTTTTCCAAGTCTGCGTGTATTTCTTAATTCACATTGATGATTCTGTTGTACCGGAAATCATAAATACTCATTTTTGGAATATACTGAAAAAAAAATTTCATTACTTTTTCTCAACGATGTATTTTTTTTTTAGTAAAAAGCATTTAATTATCACACCGATTGATTTAAAAAAGTGATTAATTATCCATAAAAAAAATGTAAAAAATTTCCAAATGATAATTTGAATACCTTCACTGTTCATTATTATAACCGTTTCTTTTTTTTCTTTCTCACTCTTTTTTGCTGGAAATAAGGATAACATTTATGGCTGAATGAGAACAGTATAGTTGTATGGCATTGTAATTGCTGTACTCTCTATTACCTATTAGTGAAGTACTGTTACGTGGTGCGACCAAATCCATTCGTTTCGTAGCATTTAAATTTAAACTGCTGTGGCACACACCGCCAACACAAATTCTATTGTCAGTAAATTTTAAATCTTTGATAGAAGCAACTCGTTTGTTCTCTCCTATCAGTTAATCTCTGGCTACAGTGTAAACCAGCTACTTTTTTTTATTATTTTTATTGCTTTTCTTGCACCTCAAGCTCCTTCAGCCTTGAAAAGCCTTCTTTTTCTCCTTGTTCAGCCTGTAATATTGATTATACATGAATGAATTAATGTATGCTGGATTATGCAATTTAAATGAGCCAAACAATGATTAGCAGAATATGAAAAATTATTCGAGGGCAATTGAGGGTATAAATTGAGCGTTTCAGTGTGACGAGAAGGAAACGAATCTAATGCCATCTGAGAAATATAACGGTAAAGACCTGGGGCACAATTAGTGGAATCGTTCCGTCTCGAGTATATAAAATCTTTGTTGTTTCATTGCTGAAAGGCAGAAGAAAGAGAAAAAAAGAAAAAAGTAAAGCAAAAAAGAAATATCAACTGGTGGGTGACCTCCACGCGGATGCCGTGATGGCGCTAACGAGGATAAAAAAAAAACCTGCACCATAATCCCAGAGTCTTCTGACCTTATCTTCATTAAAATTTCCCTCGACAAATTGATTAATTAAAACAGTTCTTTGTTTTTTTTCTTTAGTTTTATTTTCTTCTGATTTGATTCTCTCATTTTTTTTTTTCGAAAGCATTTCATTTTCTTCTATTAATTTTGCATTTCCTTCAATAATGAAGGAAAATCGAACAAAAAATAGTAAAGATTCTCTCAAACAAAAGATATTTTTTTTTCTTTTGGAATTCTAAATTTTTTGGGCTATGCAGCTGTTTTAAGAAATTCACCACCAGCTGTTCAGCCATTTCCGTTCACTGTAATATTTGCCCCTGCAGATTCTTATGTATGTTCAGTCTCAAACAGAGAACCAGGCTTCTTTTCTACTCCGATCTCAAACAACACGGATACGCTTTTTCGCTCTTGTTAGAATAACAATGCTCTACTTCACGAGTAATACGATGAAATTCAATGAAACAGGATTCCTGTAAAATGTTTGTTGCTCTATTTTCTTGCATTTTTTTTATTAACGTTTTCTTTCGAATGAGCTTATTAGTGTAATCTTAGTAACAAAGTGGCGCAAGTGTTGTGAATAAACATAACACTTACGCCCCTTTGTTTCTAAGATTTGCCATTAAACAAATAAATTTATTAATAAATTAATTTTTATTAATAAATTTTTAAGAGAATCAAATTCCGGAAAAAATATGTAATGCGCAAGCAGGATTTGAACCCACGACCCTCTGATTACATGTCAGGTGCTCTACCGCTGAGCTATTGCGAGTTACTATATTTACCATCAAATTTTTGATTCTCACATCTTTTCTCCACCTCCCATCCACGAGGCAATGACATATATTAACCTGTATGAATTCTAATTGCAATATTTATTTATAGGCGAATAACGTTTATTTGTCAATTGATTTGACGCCTTGTAACAGCTTACATTATAGGAGAAAGAATGAGACTATAATTCATTCATGGTACTTTACTTGAACGAAAATGATGATAAAAATTTATGGTTAATAACAGTGAACGCGAGTCTTCCGGGATAAACTGTTGAGCTCCTCCCATAGCAACATCATGAATGTAAAGTTGCTTTTTTCTTGTTTTTCTCGAATATTATGAACAAAAAAAACAAAATATATATCAAGTGATCCTCACATTGGCCTTATACATCGTCATTAATTTTCTTTACTGGAAAGAAAAAGAGGAAAAAATCGTATACTGCAAGAAAAAATGAAGCATATATTGCTATATATATTGCATATATGTTCAGATATTCGTATCACGAAAAGGACAATGATGCAGCAAAAAATTGAAGTTAACAATTGAGATTTAACCAGTGGGGAGAAGTATCTCTCTCGAAAAATTGGCTAACGAGGCGAATAACTGTTGGGTTAGATTAAAGGACGGAAGTAAAAGATATCCAACTAGATCAGTTTGAGATCAGGGAGTGATCTATGGGTCACGATCCTGAGCAACGACCTTTGGCCTTCTCTGTTTCATTGAACACGAACTGGAATGGAATTTATTACGCGTTACGCCCTCATTTCTAACTCCATGGGAAAATATTATTTTATCTGGAATAATGTCATGATTTTCCTTTTATCCTTCAATCGCCAATGAATATCTCATAAAATTTTATAAAACCTATCTTCACCACTTCAATATCCCTTTCCACATAAATGAAGTTTGAATACAGGATTTAATTATTCCTCTTCCAATTAATCATTCAATTCTAGCCAATGGAAAAAAAAACAATTTTTTCATCAATTGGAATACTCAATTTATTTGCAGAATTTTTAGCGTTTCCAAACCTAATATACTAAATGATTAAATACATGTTTGAAAGTAATCAAGATAGAAGTAGAGTCGTCATCTGCCAGCACACATACTCTTCAGCAAGCCCTCTCCATAAAGCTTGAAAGTATTCAAACATTCCACGTCTCAGCGGCGTCCGTCTTTCCTGCTGCTTTTCTCTTTGCCTCGACGCACATTCTCATTTTTCTCATCTTTCTGCTCAAGTGGGTTCCGTCATTCATAACTGAAGAGTCTCCTGCATTGCATACATATATATATGTCTGTACCTATATTTGTTATACCAAAATGTTCACATCAAAGCATGGCATAGTATAATCATGTGCAGAAAAATACTTAAAATGTGTTGTAGCTTTTTTTTTTTGCTGAAGGGAAGGAGGCATATTTGTCCTGTTGTCTCATTTTATTCTGTTCACGAAGCGTTTACGTTTTGGGATCATGCGTTTCCGCATTGGTTGATCCGCAGGTTTTTGACCAAGGGTCCCAACAAAGCTTTGATGCCTATCACAAACCGAGGCAAATGACCAGGAGTAACGGCATTTAATTTTTTTTTTTTTTCGTGGCTATTTTCTTCGCTTCAGAAAATGCAACTGCTCTATTAATATTGCCATTTCCTGTTCAATAATTTGTTCTTCTTTTTTTTCGTTAGGTTTTTTAAGTTCATTTTCGCTTCCTCTCTCCGATTATGCCTGTCTTCGAATTATCTCCTCATGTGCGGGCAGCTTGTTTACACCGGATGTCATCATTTCACGTGCGTCTAATATTGTTCAAACGGAAAGCTGAGGCGTTGCAGGATTTACTATTTCTGAAGGGGTTATTCTTTGAAAATTGAGCACATATGGAAAAGTGATTCTTTTGTAGAAAACACTCGGTTTGAGATATTAACTGGCCTTTTAAATTTTTGATACTAGTTAATTTAAATTTATTCAGTTGATTGAGTTGTAATGAATTAGTGTTAATATTAAAAATATATAAATTTAATAAATTCAATTATCATTTCATGAGTAACCTTTTTTTTTTTTTATTTTTTATTTTTTTTTTATTTCAATTTCTTTCCGTATTGCCGACTTTTTATTTGCAATTTATAATATAAAATTTTGTTGTAATATTAACAAAAGCCACAATAAAATAACGTAAATTTAATTTTCATATTTTTTGTTTTATATCAGCAATGGATTCTTTTCACGTCAATATGTATCAAGATAATTACATTATAGAATTAACAATTATATAAAATTATAATAAATCTCGTGTGTGCATACAAATGGCATTTGAATTATTTGTCAGGAAATAACAAAAGTAAAATTACATTTAATATCAACTAATGAAAATGTCTTTACAAAAACCGATAAGAGAATTAGGGCTACTTATCTTTATAAACGCTCGGTGAGGAAAGAGGACGATGCTTCTCTCGAATTATCCTTCTGGTCTCGGCATCCCCTCTCCAATTATTTTTCTTAACTGGTGGGAGAAGCCATAGGTGTGGGTATAGGCGTTTAGTGATATATTTTAACCGTTTCATCACAGAGTCGAAACGTCTTGGACCTTTTTAAACCAGACAGAAGTGGTCGTCGAAAACGAAGCCCTTAATTCGTTGAGAATTATGCCACTTGGATAGGGCTACTTGATTGTTACACTTGCAGCCTTGAATGTACATATATATATGTATCTATTGTCGCTCGAGAAACAAAAAGGTGCAAGTGCCACATACAAGTATATCATTTACGCCCTTTTGACTCTATGCCAACGATATATATCTCCCCCTAGTATTTCCGTGCGGTTAACCGTAAATTAAAAACGACCGGTGGTAACAAGCGTAATGGCGAAGTTGCGCGTGCGCATACGATGGGTGAAGGTCGGACGAGTTGCGCAGATCTACTTGCTTGTATACAATTAAGGGGGGGACACAGAGTTCCTGTGTTGTGTGAACCTCAGTGTCACATGCTCCAGTCTCTTTCCTCTCGCTCTTTTTTTTTTTTTTTGCTTTAATTATTCTTTTTTCGAATTTTTTTCCCGCGCAACAATTTGCAAATGCAAGTCTCATTGTACAAGTGAATGGAGGTAAAACCACCAAGGTCATTTGCCAATATTACACAATTTGATTTTAATAATTCAGCATCAGATATATTTCTATAACTGTTCAGTGTTTTTCCTTCATCTCAAGTAATTGCTTTTGTGAGAATGATTCTTTGTAACGTCTCTATGAGGAAGTCGTTGCTATTCGTTTTGATCTCTCTCTCTCTTTCTCTTCTCGAGTGTAAAATCTCAACTGAGATCAGTTCAACACCAGTGGCGACCTACTTCAATGTTCGTGAACGAGCACGAAAGAAAGGAGGCGCTTCTCTTCGCTTTTTATTTTATATCTGAAATTAATTTTTTTTTTCATCTTCAAAGAAGAAAAAAATAATTTATATATGTATGAAATGCCGACATAATCAATATGACTCGTTGCACTTGATTTAATGTAATTATCAGTTGATATGAAGTCACCGGAAAGATTCCGATGCGCATCAATAGTCGCCAGGATATTTTCTCTCTCTCATGTGGCTTCCTTCATTCAATGCCTGACGCTGAGTTCATCGGGGTCAAAATCACACGGTTGTGAATCGAAATAAAGTAACACGATTGGTTCTACGTGTCTGGATTATTATCTGATAATCTTTCCCTTCATTTCTCTTATGCTTTTTTTTTCCTCCATTTCTCTCTCGCTCTTTTTTCTTTTTTTACTTTATGCACTCAATATGAGCTGCGGAAATGTGCAATCGGGCTGCGCATGAATTCCGCATGACTGATGAAAAACGTGTTATGAATTCTATTACGAGCAGTATCACCATCGTGTCCCACGGATAATGCTGTGCTGTTTAACTGCATGGTTAACTTAACCAACGCAATTCCGTCACATTAATGACCTCAATGCGTACTCAACTTTTCACGTTAATGTTAAACCCACGCGCTCGCATTGGTACTTCAAACTCCACAGTGTAATGCTCAAGCTTACATTCAATGTTGCACATGTATGATTTAAAAAACTGATTTGTCTGTGTGAATACACTCATTAGCATGTTGTTATCTTTCAAAAACTCATACAGTTAAACAAACACACTGCTTCAATTTTTTTTCCTCAATTTACTGCACATTATTTCTCTGATTTTTGTGATTTTTATCAAAATCAATGATATTTTCATGCTGTCATTAATTTCTGTATTATTTAATTTCTCATTCTTTTCCGGTCTCATGGCAACGAGACTCGTCAGCGGTAAACTCGTGATTTTCACGTTGCACGCACATTCCTTGCAACACTGTATTTCCTCCACTTCTACCTTTTTTTTTGTTGGATATAAATGACGCGTGTATGTGCAGCCTGTCATGTTTACGTACACGCCAACTTCTTAACAGCACGAAGAGTTTAATTTTCAACATATTCATTTAAAACAAACTCTTGTTGGGATTTCCCCCCACCCCCCCCCCTAAAGTTTATTTTCTATGCGATAATACTTTGTTTCAATTAATTTCAAAGTGTTCATTTTTTTCAAACGTTTACACACATAATCGCCCACACTCGATGCAAACGAACACTTTTCGAAGCGCGTCATGCGCGATTTAGTTTCCTCTTTGACTACTCAAACCAAAGCCACTTTAGTTTTATCTAGAGACCATAGAAAAGACGAGAAAAAAAAAGAATAATAATAATAATAATAAAATTGAAGAAATGTGTTCTCTCACAGTGGAATTTTTACTTGTTAAAGTTACTTCCTCGAGTCATGCTCTTTTGTACGTGATTGTGCAATTCTGATCAAGAGTTTACAGCAACAGATCGAGTTATCTCGTAATAATCTTTGAAAGAGGATCGTCCTCATGGGGTTTCTTACTAGTTTACTTCCCGGAAATAAAATCACTACAATTGACTTGCAATACTACTTGCAAAACACATTTTTTTAATGAAAATTTAAGTTGCAACACGTGTAAGTAGTAACTAAGTGACAATATGCAATTTCATTGTGAATTTATAGATACTTCGATAAATATAAAAATATGTTAATTTTTTTTTCTCCTATTGCTTCAACGATAATAGTTTTTAACCAACCAAAGACAATACACTTGCATTGTTTCCCACGAAGCTGTTCAGGTTGTAACAGTGGTGTGTACCTTCCTCGTCTAACCTAACCCTGAACAAGTTTGTACACCCATGCATTTGCTTTCCTTTTTCTTCTATTTATCGAAGCTTGTCTGCGTATATAGTTGGAGAATAGTTGTGTACAACCAATCTAAACGATTTAGCTTGATGTAAAACAAAATGCGAAGAGGCACAATTCTGTTTCATATGTTTTGTTAAGGAGGAACATCAGCTGAAATGAAAACTGTCAGATCGCTCTGATTTTTTTTTCAATAAACTTCAATTTGTTTTAGAATTTGTGTGAAAATTAGAGAAAGATTAAAACGCTCAATTTTTTTAAATGAATTTTTGAAAATTTTGAATTTAACATACAATCTAATGGCACTGTAACTTTAATAAAAAAAAAAATATATTGAGAGTGGTGAGAAGTTTTTGAAAAAAATTCACGCGATGTCTTGTACTATCAATTTTCATTTTCGCGTTGTTTGAATAAAATTAAAACGCTGAATTTCGAGAATTCAATTAAAAACTGCCATTGAAACACAAGTTTTCACTTAATACGACAGCCATTTACAAAAACGTGGCAGCGCTGCACTATGACGACAGTACGAGGAGTGGGGGCTCGAAAGCGCGCGTTATTTCAAATAATTTAATTTAAGTACCTCCAGTTTTTTTTCTATAATTTGGGGAGAGGAATGAAAAAATAAGCTATTTAACACAATATTCGTGACGGTAAAGAAGAAAAATAATTTGAACATCCACAGATAAACCGAGACAACTTAAAAAATGTGGGATTTACTCTGCACAATAGGTTAGGATGCCTTATTTCACGCGCAATCATGCTGGTAACATAATTTTCCCGTTTATCAGCTCGTTGCTACTCCTAGAAATACGAGACAACGTTGCCACGTTTTCCATGAATTTTTGAAATTATGAAAAATTATTATTTTCGGGTAAAAAAAATAAAAAACATATGAGGATGATATTATTTGAGAGTTATTATGATATTATTATGATATTATTTGAGAGATATTATTTGATATTGTTTGGAAAACGAAAAAAACGATTTTTCATAATTCCTTGAAATGAGTCGAAAGTTTTGCTACATGAAATTTTAGTTATTTGGGATTGGTGGAGAGCGTCGGAACCTTTGATGTTTCTCCCCTCCCGCCATACCCCGCAAAGGTCTGATGTTCCTCCTTAAGATTGCTCTAGGCGATTTTGAGTCATTGAAGGATTTTTTTCAAATTGGGTGAATTGACTAATTGTTTTATTCCTGAATTTCGTATAAAACTTGGGGAAAAATTCACTTCTTAGTTGAGGAGATATTCAATCTTAACGTTTCAATTTTTAACATCGAATTAATAGCAGAATCTTAAAAACTGTTTTTTTTTCTCAAAATCCAGTCGAACGATTTTGATAAATAACTAGACTGATATGCGCATACAGCACCGTATCATTTTCAGAGATATTAAGAATTTCCTGGAAAATCTTATCATTTTCGTTAAATTCATAATTAGATGCAGAATTTCATACTTCAATAACGATATCGCAAAATTATTTGCTTCTAATTTTGGTTTTTGGAAAGTAGTTCTGGAAAAATACATTTTAGTTTGAATATTTGCTCCGATTTGATTCTTCCAATATGATTTTCCCATTAAATTAAGAAAGAAGAAGAGGGTCAGCGCAAAATGTGGTTACATATGAAATTTTTATTCCATATCTCACATGTGAAATATTTATCTTGATATCAAAGTGATATGAGAATAAATAGTAAAATGATAATAAATTTTACCTCATATCAGTTTTGATAATTGAAATTTACGACAACTTTAGACTACAAAATTTATTCGATTTGCTTTAATCAAAGGCTAAAGATCTAAAAAAAATGTATCCAACGCTCTAGTTTTTTCCAATTCATTTCAGCCTCAATTTGATCATAGTTCTCAATACTCTGTGATCTGTATAGGTTCGTTGATCATGCGTAGGCATGGGTATATACTGTTAGAGCAAGTATAACACCTCCTGAGATGCAATAAAACGCTTCAACGGACGCTGGAATTATTTCCTGGTTATGACTCGTGGACCATTTGTTGTAGATCTTTTAATATCAAAATGAATGTAGCACTCAAGTTTTGTTCTAACTAGAAACATTTGTATCAATTCTTTGGGCCAATAACGTGGGTGGAAATTTAATGACTATGCTGACCTATACATTTAGTAAAATCATTAACTTGATCACAAAGAAAGTTAAATCGGAATAATTTACGTAAATAAACCTGATATTTGTAATTGGAACACGTGATGTCTTCTTTGGGGCCAAAAATAAATTTTTCAATCAACAGCTAATTTATTTAATGATACAAATTGCAATTCGTTCTGGACAATTTTGTGAAATAATTTCTCATTTATTTCATTCCTTTTTTTAATACTCTCGCTCTGAAAGACAGAAATTTTATCCCAGTATTTATATGCACGAGTACTGCTGTCTCGTTCAACTATACTTAAAAATTATCCCCTCAATGGAATACACAAGGTTTTCATACCAAAGGGATCAACCAAAAATACAGACACGCCTTACTCAGAGTGATGGGCAAGTTACACACTGGTTAAAATGAAACGGTGAAAGCGAAATCACCCAAAAATTCATCGTGTGGAAAAAAATGCGGAAAATTGTATATATATACGACGTGCAATGCAACTCCGGGAAGAAAGCTACTTTCATTATAACTAGAGGGAGAATAACATATTTTATAATACTTTTGAATGTTGTTCATGGTTTTTTTTTTAATAATTTGCGTGAGATAATTATATCCAAGTTGTTTCACTAAATCAAAAATATTATTATTTTTCAACACAAGCTACCTATATTCCTTCCGAGTATTTACTTTTTCATTGCAAAATCCTGAAAATAAATAGGCGTAAGTTCAAGGGAAATTTTTTAATAGAAAAACTATAAGTACAAAAATGCGTGAATGCTAAATTAGGATTCCTTGAAATGAAAAATCCGAATAAGAAAAAGACGAAGATCCAAAAGGTAGTCTGAAAAATCGAAATAAAGCGCCGTGAGTATGGACATACGCCCCTTTCACTTTAACATCAGCAATTACCCAACTTGATTATTCTAATCTTCATTTTCTCAAAGGACGTCAAGAATAACATAAAAAAACATTTTGGCGTCGTTTTTAAGAATGTGCAGTCATTTAATTCAAGTGACCTGCCATTCTTAAGTTAAGTGGCTTTTCTCACTTAAATCAAGTGACTTTTTCTTTCTCAATTTAAGAAAGTAAAACTCACTTAAATTAAGTGACTTTTCTCACTTAAATCAAGTGATTTTTTCTTTCTTAATTTAAGAAAGTAAAAATCACTTAAATTAAGTGACTTTTCTCACTTAAATCAAGTGACTTTTTCACTTAAATCAAGTAACTATTTCTTTCATAATTTAAGAAAGTAAAAATCACTTAAATTAAGTGACTTTTCTCACTTAAATCAAGTGAGTTTTCTCACTCAAATCAAGTGAGTTTTTCTTTTATAATTTAAAAAAGTAAAACTCCTTAAATCAAGTGACTTTTTCTTTCTTAAATTAAGTGACTACACATTCTTAAATTGAGAAAACATTTTTCTCTGTGTAGAGATGAGCATTTCAGAAAAAAGTAAAAAAGAGAAGAAATGTGTTTTCAATTGATTATAATTCTATGCAGTTCCTTCCCTGCGTCGATTCCTCTTCATTCGAGGGCGATACGACACAACGCGCTACACAAAGCTGTCATTTCTTTTCGAACAGTAGACGAAACGAATTGTAGAGCAATACGAAATCCCTGACTGAGAGATTATCAACGGTCTCTATACACCGAGGCGTGTCTTTCACTGTTTGTAACTATCATTCAGACTATATACAAACATACGTCATCTCAGTATTAAATGTATGTTTATGCGTTGGCGAATGTTTTTCACTCATGCAACGAAAAGCGTCCAGTTTGCAATTTTTTATTTCCACTTCCTTACGCTGTTCCGGTTTGTCCTCGGAATCAAAGTCTTGTCCTCGATATGAAGTATTTTTTTTTTCATCACAGAAAGCGTAAATTAACGAGGTCAAACGATGATGGAAATAATGTAATGTATATTTATGTTCAAATGCAATTTTCTGTAAGAATTGAAATTTAGGAAATTTCAATTCTAATAATTATTTTAGGAACGATAATAATGAATTTTTGAAAAATCTGCGAGTTTCTCTCGAAAAACATTGAATAAATGATTAAAATGTATATTTTATCCTGTACTGAGAAAAAGAAAGAATCGAGAACGAGTTTTGTTTCAACTCATGTTTGTGAAGAAATTTTTAATGGGCATTTGAAATTTCACCGCGTTGAGTAAAACATGAAAGGATCAAGTTTCAAAAGATTTTCAGTACTTTATTTAACCTGAATAGAAAATAAAAACTGTATTGAAATGCTGCATCAGATAATATATTATTATTCAATGGATTTTATTGTTTTTTAAAATTGAATAAAAACTGAAAATTTATCCATCGAGTTGAATTTATCCATTCACGTCTTACGTTTTTTATTCCAAAAAATCCGAAAAAATCCTAGTTCGGCATTCACGCTCCTTTTCTTTATAATTTCTTCATATGGCATGAGAATATTTGGAGTTACGTCTTTTTGTTACTTTCAAATTCTTTATCTAAACATGTCATTTTATGACTCTTTCGCCTATTTGTTTCTATATTTTTCCAATTATTTTTTTTCAGGACTTTTTTTCTATTAGCTTTTTAGGACTTACGCATATTTGTTTCTAGAATTTCATAATGTGAAATAAAATGCTCGGAAGGGATACGAGTAGATCTTGTGTTACTTCTAAAAAAAAACAGGCAAGTTCTGGAGATACGCCCCTTTCTTACTATCGATTAAAAATAACAAATAGACATATGTCCTTTTATTATTGTCAATTTAAAAAAAAATAAAAAAATTAAAGTCAGTTGAATTCTAATAACAAACAGATATGGTTCAGTTTATCTGACAATAACTGAATTGGAAACCTCAAATACATATTGAAACATTGATACAAATGAAACACGTCTGAAACCAAACGGTACATGTAGAACACGAGCATTTGTTGGTGCCCCTTCTACGTTTGAAAGTTGAAACCAATTATCCCTTGCGGTGTACGTTGTACATACTCTCAAACGACTCTCTCTCTCTTTTCTCCTCTCAATTGATTTTTTTTTACATTGGCGTGAATTGAAACTTATTCGAAAAATCCATACACTTCAGTTCCACGAGAGGTCGAATCTATAGTGAATTCTCATCGTGAAAGCATCGTAAAGTCCACTCGATTATTTACCTAACCGTAAACGAAAATATCGATCGTAACAACATCAACACTTTGAGGGAACGTCTTTTTTTTCTGACAGAAAATCATTCAGGATTTTGTTGAAAATATGCGGAACTTATGAAACGCAAAAGATAAAAGGAATTCTTGGCACTTTCAAGCACTCTGAGTGCAGAAAAGAGGAAAAATAATGTGAAAAATATTTTTTTCACGCATTCTATTCGCTTTAAACTATTTTCATGACTTCATGGAAGAATGTATGGTAGAATGTTCTGTAGAATGATTCGTTTCATGTGAATTATTCATATATTTACATATATGTATTGATGAAAAAATGCTCCTTCTAATGAATCAATGATTGAATGAAAAAGCATTCAATGCAATCAAGTATAAGAACATTTTTGAAATTTCCTGAAATTTTATGTATAAGTTTTCAACATCAAACTTTGCAAAAAGTATAAAAAAAAAAAAATAAGAAAAGGTGCTATTTAAAAAAACGATGAAATATGAAATAATCCCATCTTAGTGCAACACCATCGTCACGAGTTTTCTCTCCTCAGATAAACTGAAACGGTGTTAAAGGCCTACGGGCACTTCTTTTACTCCTCTTTTGTGACCCCAACGTGTATTTCATTGGCCACGACTTTAATAAAACGCTTACTAGAGTATAGCCTGCAGTTAATCACGAATACATAATGAAAAATCGCGTGACTTATTTAATAGTCTCAGAATACAATCTAATCAATTAGTTGAATGATATTCCTTTCGAATTGGATTGTTTTTTGAGACCTCTGTTTTTATATTCAATTTCGGTAGTTTACACAGAGAAAAATATTTTCTTGATTTAAGAATGTGCAGTCACTTAATTTAAGAATGGCAGGTCACTTAAATTAAGTGACTTTCCTCACTTAAATCAAGTGACTTTTTCTTTCTTAATTTAAGAAAATAAAACTCACTTAAATTAAGTGACTTTTCTTACTTAAATCAAGTGACTGTTCTCACTCAAATCAAGTGACTTTTTCTTTCTTACTTTAAGAAAGTAAAACTCACTTAAATTAAGTGACTTTTCTCACTTAAATCAAGTAACTATTTCTTTCTTAATTTAAGCGAGCTGCACATTCTTAAATTAAGTGACTTTTCTCACTTAAATCAAGTGACTTTGGCTTTCTTAATTTAAGAATGTAAAACTCACTTGAATTAAGTGACTTTTCTCACTTAAATCAAGTGACTTTTTCTTTCTTAATTTAAGAAAATAAAACTCACTTAAATTAAGTGACTTTTCTTACTTAAATCAAGTGACTTTTCTCACTTAAATCAAGTGACTTTTTTTTCTTAATTTAAGAAAGTAAAACTCACTCAAATCAAGTGAGTTTTCTCACTTAAATCAAGTGACTTTTTTTTCTTAATTTAAGCGACCTGCACATTCTTAAATTAAGTGACTTTTCTCACTTAAATCAAGTGACTTTTTCTTTCTTAATTTAAGAAAATAAAACTCACTTAAATCAAGTGAGTTTTCTCACTTAAATCAAGTGACTTTTATTGCTTAATTCGAGTGACCTGCACATCCTTAAATTAAGTGACTGCACATTCTTAAATTGAGAAAACATTTTTCTCTGTGTACCTCAAGACACTAAACAATGGTGAAAATGATCTAATCGATCTAACTCCCTCTCTCATGATAGATCTTTAGTATGTTTACCATCAGTTATTTTCACAACTATTACCTTCCATTTACGACTATTCCTATCGTTTTCTCCTTCAATTTTTCATTGAACAACAACAATAATATCAGTTGGTCAAAGAGAGAGTTTTTCTCAATATTCGTTCCAGTCCTCTTTTAAATACACATGATTCCCCCGTTCATGTTAAACTTCAGCACTTCCTTTGGCTTTTCATTCCAACCATAAAACTGATACTTTCTACGAGTTTACGACTCATAAACTAATAATCTCTTGCATAATAAAAAAAATCATGCAATAGGCTTATATCGGGGATGAAAAAAAAATATAATAAAAATACAAATTGCATAATTAAATTGTTTGATCAAGGCCTAAAGAAACGAGCAGCATGCATTGTTGAAGCGCCACGTGGGCGCACTCATTTCTGAATAATCAATGAAGAAAATGATAAAAAAGAATCATTCACATGTGTTAATATGAAAAAAAAAACCTATCGATATATTGCTTTGTTGTGAGAGAATTTCAACAGGTAAATCGAGACAGTATTCACTTTGTGACAGTGTGGGTAAGTTTTGTGGGCGTTAATTGGGACTCAAACTTGCAGCAAATCATGACGAGATAAGAAAAAAATTAATAAATAAGTAAATGGAGAGAAAAAAAAAAAGTGGAAAATGTAGGTAGCAACCAGAGGGAACGTGTCTAAGGTGGCTTTGAAGCTGAGATTATTTACGTAGGTGTCAGGTTGAATTCGCAGGTTGGAGTCGAAATGCATTTTAATTGCGTGGGTATATCATGACGGCATATATTTCAATTAATTCGCTCATTGATTTTATCGGTTTACTATAGATTCAAAGTGATTCAACTTGATTTTTTGACAGTATTTCAATGCTTTATCAGTTAATTTTTCTGCAGTGATCATGATGTGAGCTTCATTAGAGAATATTTTCAGCTTCATTCAGTAAAGAATTATCCATGTTAGTTAGTCCGTAGCTCCAGAAACCTAGATTCCTGGATTTCAGCATTGGGAAGACATACATTCGAGAAAATTGTTAATCGTTAACTCGGTTAAAAAGTGAAGGCTTTAAAACCAGTCAACTCTAACAAATCAAACTGCGTTCCAATGGAGAAAAAAAAGGATTAGCTCCTGTGTGTGTGTGTGTGTTTCGATACGTTTGCTGTTCTTGCCAACTGTTTTGATCAGGCGAAAACTTAACCAGATAAACCTGGCTGCTTCATACCCTTAAGTGCACAAAATTGTGCATACACATGAAATTCCCCTCACCTTTCACTATTCTTGCCATTTCGGTTCAGCAGACTCGTCTCGATTTCATTCCAGTAATGTTGTTTTTTTCCCCCATTTTTCTCCTTCGCTTTTTTCCACTCCATTTGTTGCACTCTGGAAGAAATGAATTCTTACTTCTAATCAAAGCTGTCGAGATTAAGTTGGTTGAATTAAACAGTTAATTGTAGTTGGTAATCTCTCTTGTCCTTGGGACATGTGTGGAGTGAGGGTAAATGTAACAGCTGGCACACGCCGTCACGGATGAATTAAGGAATTGAAAAAAAAGAAGCCGGATGTGTATGTACCATCATACGTCATTACGCTGATGCGAGACAGTAACACTGTTTATTTTCGTATTCATATCCTGTTGGAAGGACCGGGGAGAATTCGATTTTCATTAGGATAGTTTCTATTCGATTTCGAGTCATCAAAAGACTTTCTTCAAATTTGGTGAAATGAGTCATTATGTCATTTCCAATTTCTGTGTGAAATTTGAAAAAATTTTACCATGCAGTTACACAGAGAAAAATGCTTTCTTAATTTAAGAATGTGCAGTCACTTAAATTAAGAAAGAAAAGTCACTTGATTTAAGTGAGAAAACTCACTTGATTTAAGTGAGAAAAGTCACTTGATTTAAGTGAGTTTTACTTTCTTAAATTAAGAAAGAAAAAGTTACTTGATTTAAGTGAGAAAAGTCACTTGATTTAAGTGACTTTTACTTTCTTAAATTAAGAAAGAAAAAATCACTTGATTTAAGTGAGAAAAGTCACTTAATTTAAGTGACTTTTACTTTCTTAAATTAAGAAAGAAAAAGTTACTTGATTTAAGTGAGAAAAGTCACTTGATTTAAGTGAGTTTTACTTTCTTAAATTAAGAAAGAAAAAATCACTTGATTCAAGTGAGAAAAGTCACTTAATTTAAGTGACTTTTACTTTCTTAAATTAAGAGAGAAAAAGTTACTTGATTTAAGTGAGAAAAGTCACTTGACTTAAGTGAGAAAAGTCACTTGATTTAAGTGACTTTTACTTTCTTAAATTAAGAAAGAAAAAATCACTTGATTTAAGTGAGAAAAGTCACTTAATTCAAGTGACCTGCCATTCTTAAATTAAGTGACTGAACATTCTTAAATTAAGAAAAAAATTTTCTCTGTGTAATGAAATATTGAATCACAAAGTTTCAGGCCAAACCTCAATAATCAATCAAATTCGGCAGGCTCTCGTTTTTTTTTCTGAAAATGCAGTCAAATTATTCCGATAAAAAACTATCCGGAGATTCTTCTTGTATTTTATAATAATTCAAAATTGATACAAATTTCGAAAACAACAAAATCTGGTAGAATCCACAATTGAGTGAGACAATTAGCTGGCCGCCGTTTGGACATGATTGACTGCTCTGTTCAGATTTGAATTTGAATTTCCGTTGAATTCATCAGCAGATGCAAAATTTCATACTTCAAAATCGAATAATTGAATATATGATGTATCAAAATGGAACTTAATACATCCTGGTGCTTTGAGACTGCTTAGATGAAAATTCTGTCCAATAAAAAAATTCTTGAAACTCAATAATTAATTATTTAAATGATAAGAAATGTTCTGTCAAAATTTGGAGATATTCCGGAGCTTAGCTGTCAAGGGAGAAAATTTGAAATTACGATATTTTATACGTAGAGATATGGGAAACTGATAAGGGTAGTTGGAAATCTTTCCCAGGGCTCGCGTGGCTAAATATACATCGTATTAATCTTATCAGCTTTCCATATCTTTACGTGTAAAACTCGTATCTTCAAAAAATGAATTCTTCAAAACTAAGCTCCAGAATTATTTCAAATTTCGACAGAATATCCTCCATTATTTGTCTAATTAACTGAAAAAATTTAGTAAAATTTGTCACTGCACTAAATTTCCTTCGGAACAATTATTAACCTTAAATTTCATGCATCCCCTTTGGATCAAACTAGCTTAACCGAAACAACAAATTCACTAAAGATAAATTCGTTTACTTTTAATTTAACGTTTACGTAATATTTTATCTGATAAATCGGAAATCCTTCTCATAATTGATGACATATAGTGTGCTTGACTCATTTCTCGAGTCTTATCAATGTATAAAATGGCTATAAAATAAAAATGGGAGGAAAATCACGTATCGAATGAGTGACAATTTGATATTTATCTCTCGGACCAATTTTCAAATAAATCCTGCAAAGTATTTTCCTTCGTGCGTCAAATAATAAACGTATAATTTTTCACGAAAATCATTACTCAATAGCTACGCTGAGGCTTGTAAATGTAATTGTGTAGCAAGGAAAACCGGACTGACATCGACACAGTTTAGTCTTATCATCTAATTTCGTCAGTAAAACCAAAACGCTTGGACACTAACTGATTATTACGATAACTTTCCACACCTTTTCTCCTTCATCACTTGGACAATTTGGCTCTAGCGGTTCTTTTCACTATTCACTTGAAGAGAATTCCTTCATAAATTACTCATAAAGATAAAGAAAAATTCGAACCTATATGTATGTAGTCAACTCTATCACATATCGAAGAGTATAACGTCATTGGATGAGAGGACAAGCTCATGCGAGGCTGAAGTGAATGGAGGTGAGACAAAAAAATAATTGTTTGATATTGAAAATTGATAAATCAATGGAACCTTGAATGAATGAGGTTTGCCTCAGAGCAGGCCAATATTTACCGATTATCCTGAAGTTTATTAATTGTTCCTCGAAGCAAACACACCGCGAGGCACTTATGTTTCTCTTTCATTCAGTCATACAAGCACTGTCCATCTACACAGGACTTATACATGAACATACATACATATATATAACGGGCATAATCAACGGGTGTCAGAGTGAGATGAGATGGAAGGAAGGTTCTGATTTTTACCGATCTGCGATGGAATGAAAGTGCGTCAGTGTGTTTTAGGAAGTAGGTTATGACGCGGCAAAAATTTACGATCATTAATATTTTTTCTAATAAATGAGACACGGTGTAGTTTTATTAAACATTCTCATAAGCAAATCTAATCAAGACTCGAGAGAATAAATTCTCTTTATTGAAGGAAAAAAAAAAGGAAAAAAATACATCATTTTTTTACATTCTTTACTAAGCGCCTCTCTTTTTCTTCTTTCTTTGTAGTCTGGCAGGAGAGAAAAAGTAAAATGTTGAATTTCAAATAACTGGTATGCTTTCGGGGAAAGCATTACCCACTAAAATCCCAAATGGGAGTTTCGCTCTTTTGTCGAAAACATTTTCTTTTGCCAACTCTCGTACAGTTTTTAAGAGGCAGAAGAGAGAGGCTCTTTTATATACCTGAAAG
This sequence comes from Aleiodes alternator, assembly GCA_963921955.1. NCBI lineage: Eukaryota > Metazoa > Arthropoda > Insecta > Hymenoptera > Braconidae > Aleiodes > Aleiodes alternator. The sequence goes on from OY998097.1 coordinate 1,005,016, forward strand.
GACCTCTTTCGGGCCGAAGGCAGACACGAGCACAATCACTGCCCCTCTCTTTTTCTTTTTTTTTTTCCTTCCATTTTATCTCTCTTCCTTATATATATGCCTTTGACTATGAGACCCCAGTGAGTAATCCGAATGGAATCTTGCTCGGAAAGTGCCTTTCCTGCAAAACTCACCTTCGTTACTTCCTCTCTTATATTATTTTCCTGCTCTTCACATTTATTTTTCTCTCCTCTGTCGGCATGATTGTTTCCATATTTCTCCTTTTTTTTTACGTCTTTCCTTTCTCTCGTAACCAAAACACTTATAGTCATTTTTCTGTGAGGGAGAGATATTTTCCTGCTGTCTTTCCTCAATATTCACGTTTCCTTATTGTAGATTTTATTTATACACTGGAATCCCTCTGAATCTGACGTCTTGGGCTAGAACCTCTCTCTAAATTTGACACATATCTTTGATTCTGCCACATGATACTTGTGTCTCATATGCGTAGGTCTGCGCAGCTATGTGCGCAGATTTGCGCAATTATAATAGAAATTCTATCCTGAGTTGATCATATCCAAGAACCGAAGAACTGTCTCCGTGACCCTGTGCCGAAGTCAATGATCATTCCATGCTCTCGCAACAATGAGGAAGGAAATAGGCAAAGCAAGAGCATGGACCGGTCGTTGTTTGACTCATCATTCTCACATATCGTCTCAATGAAAATTTTCCATGTGTCTCTTTCACGTTAGTAACCATAGGGGGCTCCACAGCAATAGCACTAACCTTCATCCGATGGACCGTTACTCTGCCCCGCCGAACTCCCCCTGGCAATACCGGGCTATTCAGGTCTCTGGGTCCCTAACGATGGGACCCGAGATGAGGACACTGACGGCACGTGATGCACCTTAGGTGAATCGTTCTCCTTTACATGCCAATATAACCTAAATATACTGATAAAAGTATGTGGCAATAGATAGAAATTATTGCAATATCAAATTTATTGACGATTTCATTTGTCAATTTTTTCAAATAAAATATTATGATTCAATTAGTTGATGGTTGTGAAAATAAAATAAAATTAAATATGGTTAAGATGGTAAAAAAATGTCTCATTTTTATTCCTAAAACACGGAATAAAAATGGAGAAAAAAAAAACATCTTAAACCTTGTGAAAGAGGAAATTTACTGAAATTTCAAGAATTCTAAAATTAGAAAATTTGTATCCCGTACTTTTTTTTCCAATCGTGAGGACGTGACTTTTTTTTAGCTTCTGGTAAAGTCGATGGTTCATTATATTAATGGGTAGAGCCCTTTTTTTTTTATTTTTCGGGCCAGTCATAATCGCGTGCAGAAGGCCCTGAAGATCCATCCAGACCTCACCAGGCACTTCTTTTACGATAAGTTTTATCGTATTACTCGCCATCATTCGGCTCTTCTTTCCAAGTAGGACGCCTGCAAGTGGGTCTCTCGCGTTAAGGGGGTCTCTCCTTCACGTTGTAATATATACCTACGCGTGCATCACACAGTTTCGTTTTTTCTTCATTTCTGTCTCTCACTTTTTTTTTCTTTCTCTTTCTTATTCTTCTTTCCTTCTTTTTCATTAATCCACTCACATGTACATTATACACGTATAAAAAAGGAGGTGGTCCATTGGACCGTTCCACGATGGTGAGCCTCGCAGGTGCCACTGATTCTCAAATGATTCCTGGAAGGCAAAATGTAATGCCTGCGCATCGTATAAATCTTCAAATCGTTCAACATTCATGCTTCTCTCCTGCTTTCTCATACACAGCCAGAAACTGTAATGAACCTTTGGATTTTGATAGAATCAGATTATAAATTTAAAAAATACAGTTTTGCACATCTCAATCGATTCCATCAAGTTTTTTTTAACCTTTTCTAAAAAAAAAAACACATTCCGAAATTTCATCAAACTGCGATAATCGATATCGAATATATCGAAATCCCGTAACGCCCAAATTCCATTGGTTGTCGAGTTGTGCGGGATATTCGAAATACAAAATATAATGTCGTGCATGATTTGTTACATTTTTCCCCATTAATAGAAAGAATTTTTCTTATTATTTTTGAAAAATGATAACGCATGATAACGTACATGAATATTGGTTAGGTTGAAGTCAGAATTCGTGGGATGCACGTCATAATCTAGTATTTCTATAAATATGAAGGGAATAAGAAGAGAAAATAAGGGTAGCAAGAATTTTCAAATACAATGAATTGCATGTAATTAATGCCCATTCTATCATTTAAATCGATTTGTCCGTTCAAATATGCCAACCTAGTCAAATTTAGTGAGAAAGGATCTATGAGAACTGCAATGATTCCACAGCTGAACCATAATTCATCCGATGTTTTTACCGACGAGGTAACAGATGTACAATTACGATGTGAAGTTGTTATACAAACTGTCCTGTGGTGAGTGGACCTCTGGTTTGTACTGTAATTGTGGAAAAAGCGGAGCTACCGATGCGTTATCAACAAGTTGACACACGGTGACATTACTCTAGTAGGACAGAGAAGAGGTCAAAAAAGAAATGAGTAAGACAGAAAGAGAAAGAGAGAGAAAATATCCTACAAAAGAAAGTGCGGCAAAATGTAAATAAATTATGGACCCAAAACCGACTTAAAGTTTGAGTACACTTCTACTGTTTACGACTTATGAGGCACTGGTAATTGGCACTGCGGTAATTAGTCCTTCTGCAAAGACACGCCCACAACCCGGTGCTTACCTGTCGATAAATAAGGAACCCCCTCCGGTGTAGCTTATCGTTACCGGTCATCTTCTGCTTCCTCGTCCCATACCTTGTATACATGCCTATCTACCTGTGTAACTAACATTTTACCAGTGCCACTTGAAATATATTTCTATGAGTGTCTGGTATTGGATATTGATACTACTGTAAATCATAATTATCTCCTTTCGAACCTGTAAGTGACAGTTTTCAAGTTAATTTTTACAATATAGTGAAATTCCTCTGAGTTTGACCACCCTGTGTATGTGACGGAATTTCTCGCTCTGTGTTGGACAATCCTGCACCCTACTATCATTCATTATGACCGCCTGCACGACCAACCAGACAAAAAATCATTTGGACAGGCATTTAAATTTCCAAAGTATCCCTATGTTCACTGCACATTTGGCTGCGCAGATCTGCGCATTCGGCTGCGCAGACCGATTCATATGAGGCATGAGGGTTATGTGGTGGGACAAAAGAATGTTTCAGATTCAGAGAAAGGTCCTGACCCAAAGCATCAGATTCAGAGGGATTCCACTGTACATTATGAATACTTTTTAGTGATTTTCACTGATGTGACTTTACATAAAAAATCTCACTCCTACTATCAAACATGCACCGTTAGTAAGCGGCGGATGATATTTCGGCATATTAACACAGGCATTTGAGGGTGACTCAGTATCTTCAACATTCTTTGGACAGGATGGAGACTCATTCCAGCCGATTCACAGGACTGCTATTTGATACTTCATCTCTAGCTGGAATAAAACAAACGCTCTTTCCAGGGTTACTCTTGTTTTGCATAGCATGGATAATACCAACTTAATGTTACAAGTTTATCTACATCATGCCTCCTTACCAAAATTCCTTAATTCGATCAAGTTAAGGATATCCACAATCTGGTTTTCTTACTTTTTTTTTTTTTTTTATTTAAGGCACTGAAACCTTTAAGGTTTATCTGCCGATAATCATGTACACATATATATACACATATATACATATACAATAGAAAAGAAAAGAAGTATTCTTACATAGATAAATTTGTACAAATTTTCCATGTAATACTTGTGGATTTAACTTCTAAATTCATACATGTAAATGACAGTTAACTAGAAATTTATCTATTATTCTTAACGCTCTAATAAATTGTTTTCTTACTCCGAGAATACAAATCTCAGATAGAGCAAAAAAATAATGAATCAAGTATGACATATTTCTCTCATCATTATCTTTCTGGAAAATCTCAAAGAGAGAGAGAGAGAGGTCAGATTCTTCCATCACTAACCCTATTAGTTCTGTGCTAATCAAAGAACTACGGAATGCTGCACGTGGAACTTTTACGGATGATATTTCCATGGATTATAAACTATGACTGACTCATCAACTTTCAACGGTTTTCACCTTGATTTTTTGAGACCCAGAGATTCCATGTCCCATGAAGCAAAAAGGACAGCTGAACCATTACAAAATCGCGAATTCTGAGTCAACTCATTCTGTGACCATCTACAAGTCAAAGCACGTGATAAAGCAGCTTTTGTTCATGAGTCGTGTTTTTTTTCTTCTTATCCTCCAATTCTCATTTGAATTCAAAGAGAACCGAATCGTTGTTGCGAATTTCTGGCGTGCCTCTCATTGAATGTAAAGGAAATAAATAAAGTGAAGAATGAAGAAGATGACGGAGTAGATAAGTGTCTTTATGTGTCCAGGACTAATACTGTGAAGCACAACGGGGAGCTTTATGCGTAAAAAAGAGAATTGGAATGGAGTCGTCGGCGGCGCGTGAGCCGCCACGGTCAAAAGCAAAGAATAAGAAAAAAAGGGCGTTAAATGAGAGGCACGAAGGGAAGAGGAGTCGAGGAAAGAGAGGATGAAAAAAATGAAAAATAAAAAAAATAAAGAGTGTAGCGCAAGGTTAGTGACTCCGTTGACTCACGAGGTACGATATGCACATGTTTGGATGTGTATTTGTGGTGAAGCTCGGGTCGTTTAGCGACGTGCATGCAACTCTTGGAGGCATTCGCAACGCATTGTGCGTTATAGCTCATGGGGTCACGCCCGATGCGTATCTGCGGGTGGGTGAGTCACGTGGGAAGAGCGCAGATTCGTCGACAGGTCTGCGTTTTTTTAAATGCATCCTGGCTAATTTTAAATTTGATGCTTGGAAATAGAGAAAAAAATCAGCGAGTTTCCTGCTATGGAGGAGATATTAGTGAAAAGTATTTTGCTAAATAAAAAAGAAAAATTGTGTGTCATTTTCTTCAGCGATTAAATCAAATAATTAAAGAATAAAATGTTAATATGAACTAATTTGTTTCAACGATGAGATCAGTTCAGAGAAAATGACTTTAACGGATGTACCACATGCGTATATACTAAGAATGAATGATCGACATTCATTGACCCTGGAAGACGTGGAGGTTTATTAGTCAACTGTTTGGTTGGGTAAATGCGGTCGTGCCTACTTGTGCACTTTACGAGAACCTCTTCAATGGAAATTCCAGTACTATATCCATCGCAAACATTAAACGATTGTAGGTTGCGTATTAGTATTAGTTTTCCTTGTATAATTATCGTGACTTATCGCTACTCATTCGTTTTCTCGAGAATTAAACATTCACTGGAATTATAGTTTCTCACTGTGAATGTCTGTGCTTGTGATGAATCAAATATTTTTTTTTTCAAATAACTTCCGTTGCGTGCAATTCAACTGATAATCAACAAATTGGAGTGGGTGAAAAATCATGAAAATTATTTATCGATGAGTTATTAAAGTCTTTGGGTAAATGGTCTGGTTTAGAAATGTGGTTCGACCAGGTTCTTGATCACTACCAAGCTTGGTACTCTCGATTACGTTGTCTCGTAAAGTGAATTCCATTCGATGTCACCGAGGAATATCACTTGGGAAAATTTTTATTCGATTAACCTCGCTTTTCTTTTGGGATCCTATTGAAACCACTTTTCCATGTGAAATTACATGAAATTTGTGTCTCAGTTTCCCTCCATTCCCTTTTTTTTTCATTCTCTTGCTATAATTGATAGAAAATCTATGAAATTTTCCATTTCTATTCCAATTTCTTGAAATTCGTTCATTCCTGGGATTAATGATGGCAGTTGGAAATCAAAATTTTCAAATTCAAATCAATCGTGATGGTAGCTGTATTTATAAACGCGAAATGGTAAGTTACAGCTGCCCTGAGGTGAATGATAATTACATTCAGTATGTTTTGAAGGTATTTTATTTTTTAATTTTTTTGCTGGACTAAACACGATTTTTTTCTTGGAAGTTTTTCTGGACACTCCAGACCGTGTGTTTACTGAAACCATTAAATACAACCCACACACACACACACACATATCTCCGTCTGCATCCCTCGGGGCCACTGTACGGGGTCGTGGGATTTTTTCTGTCCCAAATATTCTCGCACAGCTCCTGTATATCTTTCTCAGAAACTCTTCCTATTTGAGATTCAGGTCTTCAATCTGACAGATTTCTTACTCGCAGAGAAAGAGAAAATTTTTATTTAAAACCTTTCAAAATAAGAGATAGAAAGAAGGCGTTCGTTCGTTATTTGTGCTGCTTGCGCAGCTGGCCTTCAACAAATTTATGTTATACAGCCAATGTTACTAATTTTTATGCGACAAACTGTGCTCAGATACTTTTTTCTGTTGTTATGAGCTACACAACTCTATCCAGTCGGGCTCGAACCCGGGTCTACCGCATGTGAATCTACAGTCCAATCCACTGCGCCAGACAACTGGACTAGAAAGAAGGCTGCGGTATCTGTTGGGTTATCGTAGCGCCCTCTCTGTTTCCCTGGCAGCAATTAGATATGCCAAGTTGCTAGGACAATGGCGTAAAATTATTTGCACTTGAATGCAGCATGTTTCTAACCATCAACACCGGATGTTGATGAGTGGGGGAAGTCTCACCGGATGCTTCCAGCTTCAAATCTTCTTGTTCTTTGCTTTCCTCTTTATCAAGTACCGCCTAATGGTAGTAACCCCTCTGGACTTTTCGATTAGTTCAAGATTTCACCTTTTTATCCCAGTGCCTTTTCTTGAAGTGTTTCCTCACACGTCCTTGATCCGATCCTTTCCCCCACTCTTCCTCTCTCTGTTCTCTTCCTCTCCTCAACTGCCGCAGAAGGTCGAAAGCGGCTATTTTTCACTGTATCATCCTCATCATCCCGTCAGCAACAATAAATCAATTATCAGAAGATTCTCCTCCCTTTTCTACATATAAGATTTCTCCACATTTTGACCCTCGCTATTCGACCAATTTTCGCAATGCTGAACCAAGTGCATTTGAATCGTGTGATTTTCTTTGAATTCAACCGCCTGTCCCTTTGAGGATGCGGCTAACATATTCATTTTTTTTCCTTTCTTTCATGGTGAAGGAAATCTTATTATTTATTCTGTTTTACGCGCCAATCGAAACGCGATTCTAAAGGCGACCTCGAGAAAGCTGCCTGCGGCTCGTTCTGCCACCATAGGCGTCACGCTCACGAAACTCTCCGGAATTGCGCGAAGCACAGACTGGTAAAGAAAAAAGGAATTGCAACTTCCCACTGACAAAAATCTCACGCCTGTTAAAAACTTTTCAATGGTCAATTCACAGTTGAGTTTTTTCATTAAAAAAAAATGTAAATAATTGTTATTGTTCAATTGAGTTCCTTTTTTTTCATGGAGAATACGGAGAGATGGCCTAATTGAAGTAGCAAATTTCATCATCTTCCTGTACAATTATCTTGACAGAATAATTGTTCAATATGATCGAATCCAAATTTTCGACATGATAAAAAATATACTTTGCCATATTTCCTCTAGTGAAGGTTGGATCCAAATAAACCAGAATTGGTTTTTCGAGGAGAGGTCATCTCACTAAAATCTGAAATAAAATTAACCAACAATGTAGGAATGCTGCTTCAACTTTACAATTCCTTTGAAATTTCTCTGTGGAGATCCTCCTTCTTTGGAGAAAAATTCGGGACATCTTACGCCGGTTGCTCTCAAAATTGAACGGATCCACACGAATTCTGTTTAGCATACTGTTATTCAATGAAAATCTTTGTCAATATAAAGACTACACAGAGAAAAATGTTTTCTTAACTTAAGAATGTGCAGTCACTTAATTTAAGAATATGCAGTCACTTAATTTAAGAATGTGCAGGTCATTTAAATTAAGAAAGAAAAAGTCACTTGATTTAAGTGAAAAAAGTCACTTAATTTAAGAATGGCAGGCCACTTAAATTAAGTGACTGCAGGAGTTTTATTTTCTTAAATTAAGAAAGAAAAAGTCACTTGATTCAAGTGAGAAAAGTCACTTAATTTAAGTGAGTTTTACTTTCTTAAATTAAGAAAAGAAAATTCACTTGATTCAAGTGACAAAAATCACTTGACTTAAGTGAGAAAAGTCACTTAATTTAAGTGAGTTTTACTTTCTTAAATTAAGAAAGGAAAAGTCACTTGATTTAAGTGAGAAAAGTCACTTAATTTAAGAATGGCAGGTCACTTAAATTAAGTGACTGCACATTCTTAAATTAAGAAAACATTTTTCTCTGTGTAGTAGGACTTGTCTTTTGAAATTATCAACAATTTGTTAACTTACCTCATAGTTTTATCAGAAAGTTACGAATTTTCAATTAAATGAGGTGAATGATCTTTAGAACTACAGTATATAACACCCCAGTGAGTGTATGAAGATAACGTGCGTAGTAGACAGGCGACCCTGTTGCTAGACTAACTGAGAAAGAAATGATCACGGTTAACGGACACGATCACAAACGATCATCTGATTCTTGGAATATTGCGTCCTCCTGGCGGCCAACCCCTCTTGGAATGTCGCAGTTGTTGTGCTCCTGGTTTTACAACGAGTCCACGCGGTATTCCAAAGTCTACTACCACTACACTTCCCATGAATATGGTTGTAGCAAGAGGGCAACGGGGACAGAAGGGGGGGACTACTCGAGCTAACATCGAGAAAAACTCGCCCCCACTCGTATATTCATGTGAGTATTACGTCGCCATCAGCCGATCGCCGAGAATCCTGGCGCCGCTGAGGGTCTTTGCCCCCTTCGGGTCCATCGTACTGAACTTTAATTTTTTTTTCTCCTTTTTTTATATAAATAATTTCCTGCTTCTTCTTCGTAATCATTGAATTACTTTTATTTACTTGTCTCATTCTCATTGTCATTTACTGGAACAGTTTATTTTTCTCCATTAAGAACAGTACTCTGAGAATCCGATAAATGACAATTCTATGACCCATTCTCTTCTGTCAAAAATTTCATAAATATTTGAAATTATTCGCATGAGAATTCATGAAGAGATTCAATAAATTAATTTAGCCTAAAGTTTCATCGAATTTTCGCTAATTCAAAAGTTGAAAAACTAAGGACAGCTTGATTGGAAAACCAAATGTGAATAAACATTTATCAGTTGTAGAAAAAGTAAAACGACGACAGCGGACGTCAAATTGAAGTTTTTTGACTCCCTCCAAAATTGTTGATGTCTTTGATGTTGAAAAACATCAAATGAAGACATGAAAAAAGGTTGGAGAACAAAAGAAATGACACTCGAAGCAGTCAAAACTACATCTTACGACGACTTATTTTTCGACTCGGGTCGTCATTCGGTTTCATACGATTATAAATCAGCTGATTATTAAAACAAGATACTGATGGAGAAATGGGGCTCCAAAAAGAAAGCAATCATATGTGATCCAACTTTTTTTGAACAATTTTGTATGATTCCGTTGATTGGCCAATGCATCGGATGAGACACTACTCATCCTGTGATGACTTTGTAACCGGTTCCTCCGCTCTTTTCATTTCTTCGAACCCAGGATATCAATTCTTACACCGATTGAACAGCAAATGTCAATATTTCAATAAATTAGATAAAATAGTATTCAGAGGAAAAAAAGAAATAAGAAGAATATGACCAGTAACATGACTCTGATGCATATTTTCTAGTAATTAAATATAGATTAAGTCATCAGGAGTGAAAGCAAGAGTGTTTTGCATTGAATGAAATTACTTGATTCTCCTCGACCAACTAAATTTCAGTCGAAAAGTACATTAGATAATAATTTGCCACATGAAAGGCAGCTGCGATCAAAGTGCATCTTTCAGGGAGTCGAATCAGATTGAACAATGTGTTTCATCGATGTTTCTTTCCTTTCTTCATTACTATGCGATTCAATATTGCTTTAGAAAATCGTTCAATTGAATCCTTTTATTGGCAAAAATTAATTATTATTTCGTTTTTTTGTTACAGGTATGTGTCAATATGCAGTCAAAAGTACCTATCATATACGATAGATGGCGTTTGGTAAAACTTTTCAATATTTTCTCGTCTCTGTACATTATCAAAGAATCGGTCAAATGATTTCCTAGAAAAACCACAATTTGCCGAGATAGTCACATATTCAATGTAGTATCGATCAATTTGATTATTTCTTCACATAATTATAATTTAAATGATAATGTAACTTTTCCCGGGATAATTATACTCTAATTTCAAGAAAGTTATGAAATCGTAACGCACATACGAGCAAATAAGCCTTACGAAATTCTGTAATTAAGGAAGAATCAGAAGGATAAGAGAATTTCTTAACCAAATTTCATCGTTTTCCATTGTTAATTCAGAATTCACAGATGAGTAAATGTGAGATACTCCAAAAGCCACTATTCTGTATTACACAATTCTGCTATGTTTTGTATTCACAATTCATTACTAATTTGAATTATTTTATTCAAACCAATTCTCCTATTTCCATTCTATATATTGAATTATGCAATTGACTTGAATTAATATATTAGAGGTTATAAATATGAGAAACACAATCTTGAAGCAAAATAAATGCATACGAAATATATATATATACGTCCTTATATTAGACAATAATAGGAAATTTATAGAAGTCCTCAAACTAATCGCTATATAAAAAGTCTCATAGTATACATTACATAGAAATTCATTGAAAGAAAAAGAAAATAGTTTTAAAATTTTTTTCTATTTTCTATAACGTATAATAGATTTTCCAAGGTTTTCTACCCATTCCCATCATAAGTCCCCAAAATGTACTTTACACAAACATATATAGGGGAGAGTGGGGCAAAATGGACCCCCATAGTAACATGATTAAGGAATTTTTTTCGGAATGAAGGACTTGACGAAAAAATCTGAAAAAATTTGAGAAAATCCTCCAACATATCTATATTGTTTGTAAATTTTTTCAGATTTTTTGAAGCAACCGCTGCTTTTTAAAAAAATCTTGAGTTATCTCATCTCCTAGGTCCATTTTGCCCTACTCTCCCCTATATACATATATATATTTCTAGATATCAACCTTTGTAAGCTACTGTATCTGTCCAATTTTTCATAGTGAACGTGGCACACGCTAGTTAGAGTTAAAAGGCGTTGGGCTATTGCTCAACTAGAATCTGATGTAGTAGCTTTGCAGTGAAAGGTTACTAACAAATACTTATTCCATTAATTTTTGCCTCCTTCAATTTTTTTTCTCCTCTTTCTTTCATTCCTATAATTTTTAACTGTTGAAGTTTTTTCTTGTAAAGTTTGCCTCACTTTTTCATCAATCTCTCCACTTATATTTGCATACATGTCGTAATGGCAATGATTGTGGGTGTAAATTGATGTTGGCTACAGGTTTTCACAGACTCGTTGCTGTAACATTCTTCATTATTTTCCACAAACAAGGTCGTTACAAAGGCCGAATCCAATGACTCTTGTTCATCCAAACTCGACAATTTTAATTAAATTCTTCCTTTTTATTTTTTTATTCATTTATCTATTTATTTGCCATCATTTTTCGTTGTCTCATCGTTTTTATATGTCTCCCACACACAAAACGTGTTTACAACACACTTTTGCTTGTTACGTTGGACAACCAAAACATGAGTCACACCTTGGGGATAACTTGATTTGGTCTCGAATATGGTGTGCGGGTCAGTCGTGTGTATGGCGGCACACCTTGGCTGATTCTTATACATCTCTTCAGTGCGCAATGACATATTCCACTGCTAATTATGATTCATCCAAAGGAGGCGTAAGATAACGCTGCTTTCAACGTTTATGGATATACACGTCTGGCAGTGTGGATTCTTGAATTGATTTTTTTTCCCTTTTTTCTTCTTCAAATTTCATTTCAGAAACTTCTACAATTTAATATTAAACTGGAAATCTTCTAGATTGTGTGTGTGTGTGTTCGGGATGGTAAGAAGTGTAGTTACCTACTTTGGTAGCATGAGAAAAATTCAAATGAGGGCCAATGCAGCTTTCACCGAGACTGTTATACTTTGATTGCACCATTCACCAACACCCATTGAACTTTATAATTCTCATTCTCAATGGCTTCATTTTAATTCAATTAATATTTTTTTTTTCAATCCATATTTCTTTTCCGCATGTCTTTTCTGATTATTTTTTTTTTAATTGAAAATTTCTCGTTATCGTTTGATATGAGTATGACCTAAGGCATTTCGAAATTTACGAAACTCTGGCAGAGATTGACAAATGGCCCATTGTTGACGATAAGGAAAACTGGCGTCGAATTGTCCGGTAAAACCAAGAATGACATGGAAAAACGTTTAATGGGATTTTAAATCTTGTCCTTGAACTGAGTTTATTGACCGTGCAATCCTCGGAAAAATTCAACTGCTTCATTCAACGATTAATAAAGCAAAGAAAGGCGAGCAAAAGACTTCAATATCATTTAATGACAACGTCATTATTGTTAAAGACGTTCAATCGCTTTTGTCTCAATTACTACTCTGATATAGGAACTTAATGCTTGTTAGCTTTTGAAAATTGTTACCTTGTATTTTCGAGTCTTTCACGTCGATGTACCTTGTTCTCAACCATAACGCATTCCTTGAGCTCATCCTCCGTATCCCGGTAGTTCAGTAACACTCATTGGTTTATCCATTCAAGTCACGATTCTCATTGAGTGGAGTATTTATTTCACGTTAATGAAAAAGGAACGAATAAAAAACAACTCGCCAGGACAGCATCTCTAAAAATGATGAATTTGCTTTACTCTTATGTCACTCTTTTCTGTTTTAATCCAAATGAATCTTTCCGCAATTGAATTCTTCTCGCTTCATCCGTACAGATATCAGGATGTAATCCATGATACATTTACAATAAAAATTCCTTCGAATTTTTGCCAATAAATCGAACAATATTAGATTATTGAGCTCAACTATTGATTCATATCGACTTCAAATCTATTATCAATCATAGTTACCCTGTAAAAACAGTAAAATTTGAAAATGTTCTTGTAAACAGTGTTGGAGGCTCCTTTGAGGACTGATTTAAGGTAGTAGTCTGGTAACTTATGCCTATTTTCATGACTTCTTTGGAGGGTGGTTTTTTATAGGAAAATAATAATGAATTATCTTGAATATTTAGAGTGTTTTTATGTACATATTGAAAATATAAAAAAAAATTTATTTGAAAAAATTTAATAGTTTATTACTATTATTATTGTCACTCGAAGCTGGAACCTCAAAAAAATGCACGTGGGTGGCCCGGGTGATTTTGGCTCTTGATGTTATCTGAAATCAAATATTCTTGATTATTCTTGATCTATAGACATGTCATTCTGGTCGGAACTACTGAAGTTAAATTTCAAGGGTAAATAACAAAATGGCGGACTTTGAAAAAATGTCCTTTTATTTTAGCAAAGAAAGGATTGTAAAATAAAAAGTTAGAGGTGAAAAAAATTCTCGTTAGTACCGACGAAAACTATAAGTGTGTAGAACAGCCTGTTAAAATTTGAAAGCAATCGGTTCAGTAGAAAAAAAATTAGGACCCAGGCCGACCAGAAAAACAATGTTTTGAGAAAAACGCGTTTAAAGTTCAACAACAAATTTTCATAAGTAAACTTATACTTACGTCAATCGTCCGAGGCGCTCTAGGAAACTCGTTATAACTCCCGAAATATTTCGAATTTCTGTCTGAAATTTTTACAGTATATTCTCAAGACATTGTACTTTCAAATTAAGCAAAAAAAAAATTTTCGATTTTTTGAACCCAAGTTACCAGACTACTACCTTGAAATACAAAGAAACTCGATCAATCTTTTTATACCACGCTCAAGAAAGTAATATTGATAAAGTGGAACACTTGGACAACGGTGAGCTCCTTCTTCAATTTTATCCCAAAGTTGCTCACTTCTTGCTGCAGTATCATTTCATTCCTTTCTTTTCCATTCTATATTTATACAATCTATCTAATTAAGGTAGTATCCCAGTAAACTCGAGTACAGTTAACCCCTTATTTTTCAATGCCATATCAAAGATAATATTTTTTTACATTTTTCTGAATTTTTTCATAATTTTCGTCCGTGTAGTTTATGAGATATGAATTATCAAAGTTACTAAAAATAGCGATGGTGGGGATGAAACGCCCCAAATCAGACAGAAATAACGACATTATTAAAAAATCACACTGTTGATTCATTATTTAAAAATAATTGACAAAGAGAACAGCATTTTAACTAAATAATAGAAGAAACTAATATTTGATTCTTCGTATAGCTGTTGAGAAATTTTAATTGAGACCTAACGGAAGACCCAGAAAATTTCAAATTTTCAAATCCATTGTTTAGCCATAATTATGATTTTTTCCATGAGATAATAGAATCATCGACTTTCTTATTTTTTCCCCAGTCGTTGACACGATTTTATCATGAAAATATTACTGAATTTCGTCAAACAATTGGTTCAAAAATTCCATACATGCGAGCTTCTCTCTCTCCCTATATTATGTATGTGATAAGAAATTGATAATGCATTACACCAATGAAAGAAATTATATTGACAAGCTGTCAAGACATGACTTTCGAGTAGTTTAATCACTTTTTTCGGGTGAATCAAAGCACGTTTTCCTGAATTATCAGCAATTAATTGGAAACTAACCTAAAAATCCTCATTTTTTCTGTTTAATCGATCGTACTTTGGGATATCTCTTTAATTTTGGGGATTGTCAAGAAGGACATTACTCATTAGAATATGTACGTATACGGGTGGTATAACGGTTAATGTTTTCTCTATCTAACGACAAAATCGTTCCGCTCGTTCCACGCTCCGTGACCTCAAACTCATTTGGCTTGCCAAGTTTTATCCGTTCACTATCTCTCGATGTTTGTAATTTTTATTTTGTCTCCTCGCCGTTTTTTTTCTCTTTCCTTTGCTTTACAAAAGAAAGAACTGTTTTTCGCAGAGGCATCATCGTCAGCCAGAAAGTCATCATCATGCTTCATGTATACAATACTCTGGCTTTTACTTTGATCTATATCGTAACGTTCGAAACACTTCCGTTCAAGGCGTTCATGACCTCAGCTGACCTTGCAGTGAGACATGACACGGTGACTGATGAGGGGAAATCTCTCAACCACGTCAATTGTAAAAAATTTATGGAAAAATAAACGTTTATTTTGCATTAAATTATCGCTGAGAAATTGAACTTTAGCTTGAATCTTGAGAAAATTATTTGCACGATTTCATTTATTTCTCTGGTAAATTGAAAATTTTTCGTTAATGATCGAAAGATTAAAGGATGCATTCATCAAGAATCCTTCTTCTGCCTGTCTGTATCAAATAAATCTGTTAATGGTTCTTCTTTTTTTTTACTTTGCTCATTCTTCTATTGAAGGAGAAATTCAAAAAATGTGATGTATTCAGCTCATTATACTATGTAAATTCGCTAGGCGAGATGATCGTCAATCCTGATGATGTTCACGAGGAAGAAATGCATCCCAGTGGTGTGGGTGTCGTTTTCACTGCCGAGGCCATCACCTTCCTTCTCCAATAGATTTTTTTTTTTCCCACTAACCGATAACTTTCACCCTCCCACTACTCTTCATTTACGAAGTCTCACTGTGTTTATTTTAAATGTATTTTCTTCATCGTACTTGGCTACACAGAAAAAAATGTTTTCTTAATTTAAGAAAATGCAGTCACTTAATTTAAGAATGCGCAGGTCACTTAAATTAAGAAAGAAAAATCACTTGATTTAAGTGAGAAAACTCACTTGATTTAAGTGAGTTTTACTTTCTTAAATTAAGAAAGAGATAGTTACTTGATTTAAGTGAGAAAAGTCACTTGATTTAAGTGAGAAACGTCACTTATTTTAAGTGACTTTTACTTTCTTAAATTAAGAAAGAGATAGTTACTTGATTTAAGTGAGAAAAGTCACTTGATTTAAGTGAGAAAAGTCACTTAATTTAAGTGACTTTTACTTTCTTAAATTAAGAAAGGGATAGTTACTTGATTTAAGTGAGAAAAGTCACTTAATTTAAGAATGGCAGGTCACTTAAATTAAGTGACTGCACATTCTTAAATTAAGAAAACATTTTTCTCTGTGTAATATAAAATTGAAACTCTACATTTTAAATCAATAGAGCTCAGTACTATATTTCCATCGACTCTATTTGCATTTTAGCTTGTCTCTCATCAATTTTTCATCCCTTTTTTAGTATTATAAACAATATTCCGTGACTTGCTTCAGTTTCCCTTTGGACTCCCGCTGGCTTTTTCTTCTCCATTGAAGCAGAGAGAGAGACAAATTATTTAATGGGACAATTTAAGGTACTTGAATGCAAAAACTACATTGTATGAGAAACAAATACAAATACTGTTCTACTGAGGACATTGGATTCGTGACATTGTCATTGTTAGTCATATCCGTGCTTTTCTCCTCCAGAGGACGGCGGCGTCGTTGTGATATATTCAAAGTCGGTCAAGCCTCTTGTCTCACAACGGGAACTGTTTTTTTTTTCTATCTCCAATTCTATTGAATATAGATCTGTTACAGATTTTTGCAACTTTTATCATTTCAAATTGATCAAAGTTTGTGGAATGAAAATGAAATTGAATTTTTGAACACGAATGAATCATCAAAGAGAATTATCTTAGGCATGTACATGTTTGCGTTGAATTTTCTTTTTTCATAATATAATAGAGTAATATGAAGACAGAAATGCTGTTCAGGAGTTTCGTTAGAGATTCTGTTATTTCGAATCTGCCCTCGAATTTTGGGGAAACGATCACCTGATTTGTTCTTGAGAATTTTTGATTTCTCGAAAATAAGCTAATTTCCGATGCCAATGCAATGCGAAATATAAGTGGGAATCGAAGAAGAGGCAAAGTTGGGTCAATCAACTAAACTCGAAACTAATGGTTCAATGTTACCAACTTAGAAGCACGATACATGTTGAATTCAGTAGTGTTGTCGTGTTCAATTCAGTGTTCGAGAGTTTACCGAAATAAGAAATAGCAAGTGGTTAAAATAATTCGTCCATCGTAATAAATTATTGAAATGGTATAAAATATTGAATAAGCAAATTGGATCATATCAGTGCATCTATCTACACAGAGAAAAATGTTTTCTTAATTTAAGAATGTGCAGTCACTTAATTTAAGAATGTTTAGGTCACTTAAATTAAGAAAGAAAAAGTCACTTAATTTAAGTGACTTTTACTATCTTAAATTAAGAAAGAAAAAATTACTTGATTTAAGTGAGAAAAGCCACTTGATTTAAGTGAGAAAAGTCACTTAATTTAAGTGACTTTTACTTTCTTAAATTAAGAAAGAAAAAGTCACTTGATTTAAGTGAGAAAATTCACTTAATTTAAGTGATCTGCCATGCTTAAATTAAGTGACTGCACATTCTTAAATTAAGAAAACATTTTTTTCTGTGTATGAAATGTTTGTATGAAATGTGTATGAAATTTGTCCAACATGGGACTTTATTTACCTTCGACACAAGAAATGCTGCAGAGACATTAGATTTCCTTACAATCACCAACAAAACTCCTCAACATTGAATTCATTTGCAATTCTAAAGTTTGCATGATATTTATGCATTTCCAGGTACTATTCTTTAGTGCAGGAACATGCCTCATTGGTTCTTGAATTTGAGATCTTTATATAACTTTCTCAAACAACGATTAGCTGTGACGTTAAACGATTATGGGCAGTTTGAAACTACCAATTTCACGTATTTATGGAATAATTTCACACGTTAACCATAAACATACACTACGATGTATGTCTCATATTTTCCATGTCTTCATTTTGCTCATGTCCAATCATCAATGATGTGTGCGCGCGCTTACCTGAAGAAGATCGCGTGGCACGAGATATCCAATAATAATCGGTAAGATCGATCGAGATCTCTTCAAAGATGATTCGCAATTATGCGTTGTGCCAGGCCATTGGCTGTTTGGAATTCGCCAAGTGTCTCAGCAGATTTTTTTCTCTTCAGCATAACATGCAACGGTAATTTGCCGATGAAAATTCTTCAAGTTGTTGGTAATATCGTTGCTTTAGAATCAAAGTGGCATAAGTATAGCATTTACCCCAGTCTAATTTCAAGGTGTCGATATGATGATCCTCAAGAATTATACATTTTCGAGATGCGTCTGAAGGCGTGAACTGTACACAGATAAAAATGTTTTCTTAATTTAAGAATGTGCAGTCACTTAATTTAAGAATATGCAGGTCACTTAAATTAAGAAAGAAAGGTCACTTGATTTAAGTGAGTTTTACTTTCTTAAATCAAGAAAGAAAAAATCACTTGATTTAAGTGAGAAAACTCACTTAATTTAAGTGATTTTTACTTTCTTAAATTAAGAAAGAAAATGTCACTTGATTTGAGTGCGAAAAGTCACTTGACTTAAGTGAGAAAAGTCATTTAATTTAAGTGAGTTTTACTTTCTTAAATTAAGAAAGAAATAGTTACTTGATTTAAGTGAGAAAACTCACTTGATTTAAGTGAGAAAACTCACTTAATTTAAGTGATTTTTACTTTCTTAAATTAAAAAAGAAAGAGTCACTCGATTTGAGTGAGAAAAGTCACTTGACTTAAGTGAGAAAAGTCACTTAATTTAAGTGAGTTTTACTTTCTTAAATTAAGAAAGAAAAGTCACTTGATTTAAGTGAGAAAACTCACTTGATTTAAGTGAGTTTTACTTTCTTGAATTAAGAAAGAAAAAATCACTTGATTTAAGTGAGAAAAGTCACTTAATTTAAGTGACTTTTACTTTCTTAAATTAAGAAAGAAAATGTCACTTGATTTGAGTGAGAAAAGTCACTTGACTTAAGTGAGAAAAGTCACTTAATTTAAGTGACTTTTACTTTCTTAAATCAAGAGAGGAAAAGTCACTTCATTTAAGTGAGAAAAGTCACTTAATTTAAGTGACCTGCCGTTCTTAAATTAAGTGACTGCACATTCTTAAATTAAGAAAACATTTTCCTCTGTGTATTAGGAAGGCATTCTCAGCACACGCATTTACAATAAATATGTCATATGGAGAAGTGGCGATGTAACTCTAAGGAAGGATGTTGAGAGTACGTTTTGCACGAGTGCGTTCATGTGTCATAACGTCACCTCATCATTCTATCGTGATGTGTTTCTAGCATTACCTTTTTTTTCAAGCTCTCTTCTGTTTATTCTTGAACGCATTCCAATGTGTGTATTATGACGAGACTGGGTCATGAATAGATTGGATTGCATCATATTATTGTGCATACAATAGTTTCTCGGGTTAAATGCACTCAAACTGTGCTGTGCAGTGCTCTGTAAAGATAGCAGTGAAATGTTAATGTTTTGATTGATCTTTTTGGAGTAATTGCGTGAAAGAAAAGCAAATCATGATCTTCAGGAGGAATGTAATTCTGTGTTTGGAAGAAAATGAAAAAAAAAAACTGGTTTTTTATTTTTTATGAGTTGTCTAAATTTCTGAACACTCCAGCATTCTAGCATTTTTCCAAGAATGTCCCCTCGATCCTTTAACTAGGCGTGGTTGAGAGACTATTCGTTCAAGAGTATAGACGTCTGTACATTTGTTGTACGTGGCCGGAGCTTGAGAAATTCATGAGTGCATGCCTCAGGACAAAAGTCGACCACTGAACAAAGAAAACTAAGTGTTGAGAGATGCGTTAGAGTTCAAGGACGCACATACGTGAGAATGGTGTCTAGAACGCGATAAATGCTTCTGTATACGGATATACAGAGGAGGTAAGGAGGTTGGAATAACCGTTTGAGAATTTTTCTTATGAGAATTTTCAAACTCAGTCTCTAACAAGCTGTGCACGCACAAATGTCGTTGTAAACTCATTGAATTTTAACATCGTCGATTGCATTTGAAATTCTTCTAATGAGTATTTAATAATAAAGCATTTTTTCGTGTCATCCACAACTGACTTTTTATAGTTTTGCGAAAGTTTTCTGTTGATAATAGTTGAGGGAAAAATTTCTTCCGTTTGTCATTCATTTGCAAGATTTGTTTTCACATTTTAGAGAATCAGCACATTTTGTGGTTGGAACTAACTCGTGCATACGGTAGATTAAATTCACATTGCTAACGGGCTTCTAATTATCCCATTACAAGCAAGGATTGGGTTGGGTTATGTGCAACGCGGAAATTCAAACTGCCCAACACATACACGATATGGACTTTTGGTCCACGGTCATTAATTATGCGAGCGCCTTGGTTGGCAATTAAGAGAATTACTTTAGACGCAGGGTTTATCTCTTGACTCTTCAGCCCCTTTGCCTGTATCATGATAAACCGTTTCTTTCTTTCTTTCCTCGGCTTTTGCACTTTCTTCATCCACCAAAATGCTCTTAAAGATAATGCTGATTCATCATGCAATTCATCGTCAAACATATTTATGCTGAAGAGTTTGATCATCAGTGACAGGGATTTATGTGTCTATGGGAAAATCATGCTTGTGTCAATCGGCAGAGGCCAGAGACTTCTGTACCCAGAATCTCTTGGTTGCACCTTTGTCAATTTATTCTTCACAGAGAAAAATGTTTTCTTAATTTAAGAATGTGCAGTCACTTAATTTAAGAATGTGCAGGTCACTTAAATTAAGAAAGTAAAGTCACTTGATTTAAGTGAGAAAACTCACTTGATTTAAGTGATTTTTACATTCTTGAATTAAGAAAGAAAAAGTTACTTGATTTAAGTGAGAAAAGTCACTTGATCTAAGTGAGAAAAGTCACTTAATTTAAGTAAGTTTTACTTTCTTAAATTAAGAAAGAAAACGTCACTTGATTCAAGTGAGAAAAGTCACTTAATTTAAGTGACCTGCCATTCTTAAATTAAGTGACTGCACATTCTCAAATTAAGTGACTGTACATTCTTAAATTAAGATATCATTTCTCTCTGTGTTTCTTCCTGGAATTTCGAAACTTTCAAATAGAAGTAGAAATACTAAATAGCAAAATTATTGCTCGGAGGAAATCATTCCACTTTATGTGAATGAATTTTTTAAATTCATGTTTCCAAGTGTTTTTGCGGCTTTCATGGACACCGTACTCAGAGCTTACAGCTCGAAAATGACAGAATGATCATCATATTTGTAGCATTTAATTGAATGAACTGTGTATGGTAGAGTCTTCAGTTGGTGATCGAACAGAGAAACGCCGAGATAATCTAATTTTGCGATATTTTACAACACCTAAACATATTAGGGACGAAGAATAACTATGTGCATTGCTGTCGAATCTAGATCGTGCATGTCAATAAAGGTAGAAAAAAGAATTGAATCTTTGGATCCTGCAATTCTTGAAAAGAAAAGGAGACTTTGCATCAAGATCGCCAGTGCGTTGACCACGAAAGACAATTTCCTGGTGTCTAGTCGGCACCTCGCTAAAGAGTAAAAGGCTCATTGATCTACTGAGTACCTCCTATACGGATAAGACTAGAGTCGACTGGTAATCGCTGTTCGGCGGACCGGAAGTTAGTATTGTGTTAATGAGCATGTGCTTGGAAGGTTAGATACCAAATGACCATTCGGAAAATAGGAGACGATGTTACAGCAGTTGTCTCTTTAACACTCTTTGTAAGGCAACGGCATCGGAGACACAGCTTTTCTCATTTAAATTCACATATGTAGTCAATCTCGACAGTTCGAATCGCAAATTAAATTAATCGGAGCTCGCATGGGTACGAGGTAAGCGAAAAACGAGAAATATTACATTAAAAAAATAGTAGAATTCCAGATGAATTGCATCTCTGAATTCTCATGGGAAACACACAGAAAAAGCTGAGCAGAGAATATGCACTGAGCATTTCATAAAATATGCACTAATGTACATAAAATATGTACAGATAGCACATATCTTATGCGGGAAGAATTTAACATAAAATATGCTCAAATAGTGAATATTCTATGTACTAATAGCGCATGTTCTATGCAAGAAACGATAATTCATATTTTATGTACTGCATAGTGCATATAATATGAAGAGAAAAAACATATTCTCTGCTCAGCTTTTTCTGTGGGAACGGTCAAAAAAACTGGAACAAATTATTTTCAGAAATTATCCGTATTAATCATCTGAGAAATGACGGTTCACAATTCAAAATCAGGAGTCGAATATTTTGCACTACTGCTATACTTTGATGAAGTTCAGAAAGATCATGGATGCTTATTGTTAAGAAGACATGCAGAAGCCATTCGAGATGGAAGTAAAAAATATTCGCAGAAAGTATCGATCAGTAAGATTCACGGAGAGATTCAATGGCTGATAGTACGTACTACTGTATGTAAAAAGAGAGTATTATTTTTGAAAATGCACATCATACGATATACTCCTATAGCACACTTCTTGAATATATATATCCCACAGGAGAGGCGTCAGGTGAAAGTGCTGGCTTTCTACAGCAGCAACAGCAGATTCTTCCACTATATTATATACATCATAAAAGCATACGATCAGGATGCCCGTTGAAGTATACCCGGAAGACGCCTTTTGAATGTTGTGATGTATTTATGATGGGCAAAGTACCCAGTATACACCCTCTCTTCTCGCCTCTTTTGTACCTAATCAGAAGCATAAAGCCATAGTATTAGAAGGTGTCAGTAACAAACACTTGGGGATCTTGAAATCATTTATTTTCCCTATAGTTGATTTTTCTTGAATTATATATTCTGAAGAATACATATTAACCTTTTTTTTCGTTCTATTTAGACTTCCTCAAATCCGTGGATACTTGCTTAGAGGTCATTAATGCTTCTGACCCCTGAGTTCTCACGATTTTTTCATTCTGATAGAATTGAAACAAAGAAAATTTTGGATATTTACCTTTGTCTATCCCAATATAAAATTCATTTGTTCATTGTTGTGTGGCCAAATGTGAAATGAGTGATGTGTTATTTCATTGGAGAGTGTAACCACAACTCTTGTTCCGGTTTTATAACGGAGAAAATTTTGTCAGAGTTATACTTGTATCACGCTATATATTATTTCCCTTTGGTTGTGCGTCATTGCAAAATTACCATCTTTTTTTTGAAGGATGTGGGTCGCGGTCACTGCCACGTAATGGAAGTGAAAAAGGACCAGAAGATCCGGATTTTTTTTTCCCCCTTTTCTTCTGTATCAATTTAAAAGTTATTTTTAGCCTCTTGAAGAGAAGATTGTTTAAAGTCAAACCATTAACCATTCTCTCTTTCACATTGCGAAATGACCCGAGATGGAGAGAACAAGGGTGCATAGTATGAAAACGCAGTTGTTTTTATCTCATCAGTAGTTGGCTGAAGGCATAGAACGAAGATCGACCGACAATAGTCGCTGAACCATTGAGATTGAGACTCCTGGTGCGTAAAATTACGATGCCATTCTGCCGCACACTGTTTTCACCAATGCTACAATTCCCAACTGCTCTACCACCTTCTTGGAAGATGATTCTATAGTTGTAGTGGAAATGGCGTTTCTATTCTTTTCTTGAAGGTCTAAATGTCTTGATAGTATTTCTTGCTTGATCAATTTTTATGGCTAACGAACTTGACTTCAAAGAGCTACCTCATGCTGTTGAAAAATAGACAAGCTGCTCAACAAAGAAACAAAATACAATAACAATGAAAAAGAATGACCTGGTAAATGATGAGACGTCTTCAAGTGATATTTCAAATTTAATTTCATTTTAAAAAGTAAGAGAATTTCATTTTGAGATTTTTTTTCACACGAAATATAGGACACGGGGTGAAGAAATATTCTCTTCAAGAGTAAAAGTATTTTCAGGAAAATTACTGATGAAACTTGGAGAAAAATGTCATCAACCGAATGGGATAGGCTTCAAAGTTGTTGCGGAAGCGAGATAATAGGAGCACTGGAATTTTTACAAGTCTTTTCGTACACCATCTACCATCAGCGAGTTTTGTGCAACTATAGCAACATCATCGACAAACTGATGATCACCAACACTCTCTAGGGTAGCAGTGAAGGCTTCCATGAAATTACGACATCTATTACTACCATTCGTCCTTCGTGAAGAACTTCTCATGAACAGTCACGTTTTCTAGAGTTGTGTTAGTTTCATGGATGCTACTGTCCACAAGACGGTAAAATGAATCTTTTCTCTTCGGTTCAAGGAACTCTACTGAACCAGTAGCCACTGAGTCAAGAAGAAAAGTTACTTACGTTTTTCTTCTGTTATTGACTCTCAACTTCTCCTTGGATTTTTCAATCAAATCTATCAGATGTATATTTTCTGAACCTCTGAATCATCTAGAGTTCGAGCTCAGTATGGTAAATCTCTTTCAATGGAGAAAACCCATTCAATGTCAAATAGGTTTCCATCAACTATGACGACACTCAGAAATGTCTCAAATTTAAATGGAAAAAGAATTAGTCAACATGTATTAGAATTGATAAAACGACTAACACGGAATTCACGAACTCGTGCAGAGTTGTGGATAAATAGAAACATAGGTTTGCATTTCCGTAGTGAAATCCGAGGCAGCAGGCCACGACGCGATTTCTCAAAGCGACGGAAGGTGCACCCGGTAAACTTCCCATCCGCATCGTTGATCCCAGAGTGCAGTAGGTGTATCAGTGTTATATTGGATATATACCTTGAAGTAGTCACTGTCGATATGAATCTTGCTTCAGTGGCCAGTGTTGACCGTGTTAATATCTCATATCCTCTGACCTTTGTGGTTCACCGTAAGAAAGAGAAGAAATAGAAGAATCATGTCTCGACCCGTACGGAAAAACGATATATTGGAAAAATATATCTGAGCATATATGAAAATATGTGGCCATATATAGTGCCGAAATTATGTATAAGTATAAATATATTTTCAACATATAATATAATTGTATGTTTTGATAATATATTGAGTCATACATTGAGTATCATATATTCTTTTACATTTATCGTTATATATGAATGATTATATATCTGCTATACATATCAGCTTAGCAACTGAAGAACGTAATTTAATCGAAAGCACGTTCTCTTCAGAGTTCTGAAAAATAAATGAACATCTAAACGTCATTGTGTTAGTGTTAGCTGAATTATAAAACTATTTAACTGATTCTGTGGATTAAGGAGATGTGTAAAGAGAGAAAGAAATTTGCTTTAGTTAAATGGATTAGTGGAGGGAATAACAATCAATGTACGCCCGGTATTCCTGTTGAATGGATACGAGATTTTGATTATGAGAATTTTAATATCGATCGTGAAGATAATGACATTTCTTACGTTGTTGACTGTCGTGGAAGCAAAAAAGGGAAGCAGCCAGAGTTGGGATGGAAGTGCTACGATGCTCAAGTGATCATGGTATCATGTGGAATTACAATGTGGTCATACTCGTAAATCTTGAAGAAATGAATTTAAAACAGAAAAACATGTACTGCCAATTTTTAGTAAAAATAAAAACTAATTTGCTTGTTTCATAAAATATATTTGAATTTGTCGTATTTAAAAAATATTAAATCCATATACTGTCATTATAATCGCAGTATATAAATTACATATATTTATTGGTCCTATTCAAAGTTATATATAACTCATATATTTTTGGATTTACTAATTATCAATAAAATGCCATATATTGCTATTTAAATATGAAAATATATTACTCCTTGGATGAATATTTGTATATAAATTCATATATTCATCAAGTTATGATTTTATATATGATAATACAATTATTATATATTTCTGAATATATTTTCTCCATATATCGTTTTTTCGTACGGGGTATACTGGCTAAGTACACGGTATCAAATTGCAGAAGAAAAATTCAGTATTGATGTAACAAATCAAACAGTTAAAGCATTCAATTGACCCTTCAACCTTTTTTCAGTACAACGATTAGCCCATATTGCGATAATTCATTCTCCCATATGAGATATATGCAACTCGCGTCACCATCTGTCATTGATTGAAAATCAACATTATTGCTTCTTTTTTCATGGATTATATCTCTAATTATCATGCATTTTTCCCTATCGTTTTGTTGAATTACTCCAAATAAATTTATAAGATCATTGATTATAAAAATGATGGTAGATTAACTTTGGACTTTATTTTTTGTTCAACAGGGGGAAATATGCTACGGTCAGGCGATGCAGAGAAAGATCAAGTGGAAGACAGTGGGCAGCCAAGTTCTTGAGGAAAAGACGACGTGCACAGGAGCTCAAAGCTGAAGCACTCCACGAAGTCGCGGTACTGGATGCTGCAGCACACTGTCCACAATTAGTTTCGCTTCATCAAGTGTTCGAAACTAATACGGAGATGGTCCTTGTTTTAGAACTGTAAGTCGATAAAATCTGTCAATCTGATGATTCTCTAGACTGATTTTCTGTAATATGTCAGCCGATTTTCTGAATAATTTAAAAATGAATTTTACAGTGCTCCCGGTGGTGAACTTCAAATGGTGCTTGACAGGGACGAAGTACCAGAGGAACGTCAAGTTGTCAGACTTGTACGACAGATCCTAGATGGTATCGCTTTCCTTCACTCCTTCAATGTAGCACATCTCGACATCAAGGTAAGTTTTCTTTATGTTTGTACTGAGAATATCATGTGTTCAAAAAAATGAACGGGTACACACTCAGATAGATTTTTCATTTATGCGTTCACTGTATGAGTGTTTTATTTCCAATGGCGTGTGGGTTTAATGAGGACACTGTCTAACTACCTCACCCAAGCAAAGAAATACCACAAGACTGGCGCCGCGACGCTTTGACGTCGTTCCACTGTGGCTCATGCCTGGTCGGATTGAAGACACATTGGCAGTATCACAGATTCTCCTGTATCACATCACGACCTAAATTACTCAAATACCTCTTTGAATTTAAATAACTGCATCTCTCTTTTCTTTGGTTCTGATTATATATTTGTCATCCATTCACATGCAAAAATCACTTAATTAATTGATTCAGGTAATAACAAATAGAGACAGTTCAAGGAAATCGTATAGAAGAACAATCATAGAGAAGCAAAATGTTTAGTTCTTTTTCTTCTTTTCTATTTCAAATCATTATATTTCAAAATCGTATTATGAAATGAAAATTGGAATTGCAGACGAACAGCTATCATAGCCAGTTAGCATCATTTTCCTCCTTAATTTTAGCATTTCTCTCGTGATTATAATTTTTGCACACACTTTGAGAGCTATTGGGTGTAGATATATAGATATATATGTGTATTTATCGATTATCTCGAGAAATCGATATGGGCAAGCCAAGGCAAGCCGGTCATATTAATAATATCCCACGACATGGTATATTTGTAAATGTGTTTGTATATGAATACTGGTCTTCTCTACTCACAGCTGCGACACATATGAAACTTTAGTGTTTCAGCATTTAATACAGGCAAAGATTATGATCTTCTTACGC
Source organism: Aleiodes alternator (assembly GCA_963921955.1). NCBI lineage: Eukaryota > Metazoa > Arthropoda > Insecta > Hymenoptera > Braconidae > Aleiodes > Aleiodes alternator. Next base: position 1,032,432 of record OY998097.1, read on the forward strand.
AATCCAATTATCCTGGCGTTTCGCAAATTACCGTTACTAATCGTGGCATATACAAGTGAGTTACAGGCCTACCAAACGATAATAAAGGCTGTGAAGAAAGGCCGTTTCTGTCACACTCAAGTACATACATTGTCGATAATAGATGTTCATTTTTTTTATTTTTTTTTTTCATTTCTTCATTATCATCATCTTCTTTAGCGAAGGAAAGACATAAAATTAGCCATGTAAATACCTCTAACTAAAAAAGAAAATAAATCAACTTCTCATATTCATTAAATAGCCTACTATCTAAAGATTGTGAAAAGAAAAAACAAATCAACTGTTTTTCAAACTAATTATGATGAATCGGTGAGAATTGTGCATGAAGTTGAGTGAAAGAAAAAATAATTAATGGGAGAGACAAAGTGAGAGTAACTAAGGAAACATGAGATAATGGCCGGAAATGAGTTTGTGCGCGTGAAGAATATAATCGTACTTTTTCTTCAAATTTTTTTCACCCAATTTTCAATCCTGCTGATCACTATCTCAAACGTCACCTCATTCATCAGTGAACTTATAGATAAAAGAACAGGATAAAAAAAAAGTAAACACGATTGATGGTAGCACGAAGAGGAATGGAAATTGGTACAAATTTCAATTTTCGATCTTGCTCTGCAAAACTTCACGCAAACATTCAACTATTAAAAAGAGAGGCCCATTCACTGTTTGCTGCATGAGCCTGTAGGCTCACACATAGAACAACGCTCAATTGCACGAAGAGGAAACTAGATAGAAAGCTGGATTTTGTACATGTATTCCGGCTTCTATATTTTTTTAAATATGTGCATGTGTAGTAATCATGATTCTAGCACGAAAACACGTCAAGGAGGTGGCTGTTTCGAATATAGCCACCGGCAATTAGCAAATTCTTAGCATTCAGATAATCGTTAGTTCACGCCGTGGAGCTGTAATGTAGTAGATCTCTTACCGCGTTACTAAAAATCATTCCTCATTTTTATATATTTGCGCCAAATTTTCGACGTCTACACAGAGAAGAATGTTTTCTTAATTTAAGAATGTGCAGTCACTTAATTTAAGAAAGCACAGGTCACTTAAATTAAGAAAGAAAAGTCACTTGATTTAAGTGAGAAAACTCACTTGATTTAAGTGAGTTTTCCTTTCTGAAATTAAGAAAGCAAAAGTCACTTGATTTAAGTGAAAAAAGTCACTTGATTAAAGTGAGGAAAGTCACTTAATTTAAGTGAGTTTTAGTTCCTTAAATTAAGAAAAAAAGAGTCACTTAATTTAAGTGAGAAAACTCACTTGATTTAAGTGAGTTTTCCTTTCTTAAATTAAGAAAGTAAAAGTCACTTGATTTAAGTGAAAAAAGTCACTTCATTAAAGTGAGGAAAGTCACTTAATTTAAGTGAGTTTTAGTTCCTTAAATTAAGAAAAAAAGAGTCACTTGATTTAAGTGAGAAAAGTCACTTAATTTAAGTGAGTTTTACTTTCTTAAATTAAGAAAGAAAAAGTCACTTGATTTAAGTGAGAATGTCACTTAATTTAAGTGAGAATGTCACTTAATTCAAGTGAGTTTTACTTTCTTAAATTAAGAAAGAAAAAGTTACTTGTTTTAAGTGAGAAAAGTCACTTAATTTAAGTGAGTTTTACTTTCTTAAATTAAGTGACTGCACATTTTTAAATTAAGAAAACATTTTTCTCTGTGTAGACAGCTGTCAATAAATGCATCCAAAAAAAGAATACTGCAATATGATTTATTTTTGACTCTATAAGTTTTTAACCAATGACATTATCGCTACATTTTTAATTCATACATTGAAGCTAAATTGAGGCTCACATTTCGCAAACAAAGTTTACTGAATTTCTATAAATAAATGACACTAGTTGAAGTGGTGAATATTTGAAACACCTTCTATTTATTCCTACGTTTCACTTCATATTCCTCTTGAAGATAATTATTTTTAAGCTGATAATATTATAATTCCCTTTCCCCCAGACGATTACGGACGAATTGGAGATAATTCATTTAATTTGCATGTACATAGCTCAATTAGTTGATTTTTCATAGCACGTGAAAAATAATATTCTTCATAGGGTATCTGCAGCTTTGCAAGTAGGGCTGATTGACAGTGGCGCTTGGCCAGTAATATAGAAACTAAAGTTGAGAAGCAAATTGGTAGTAGTTGGTGTTTTCTTGCACCTGTTTATTAACGAGATACAAACGATGAAATTATTCATGGTACAGCCAATTTGCAGTGTACCGTAGGGCATAAGCAAGGCAATTACTGTAATCGATCATTTGCCACACACTGTCTCAACTGACTAAATATTAGAAGTGTCGAAATGTCAAATGTGTTTCACGCCAAGATGCTAAACTACTTATTCAAACAAGTATAATAATTTAGCCTTCATTGATATACATATTTTCATATGTACAATTAAATTTCTATCTGCTGATGATCGAAATGTTCAGAATAGCTGATCATTGAATCTCCCTCTGAACTACACAGAGAAAAATGTTTTCTTAATTTAAGAATGTGCAGTCACTTAATTTAAGAATGGCAGGTCACTTAAATTAAGTGACTTTTCTCACTTAAATCAAGTGACTTTTCCTTTTTTCATTTAAGAAAGTAAAACTCACTTAAATTAAGTGACTTTCCTCACTTAGATCAAGTGACTTTTCTCACTTAAATCAAGTAATTTTTTCTTTCTTAATTTAAGCAAGTGAAAATCACTGAAATTAAGTGACTTTTCTCACTTAAATCAAGTGACTTTTTATTTCTTAACTTAAGAAAGTAAAACTCACTTAAATTAAGTGACTTTTCTCACTTGAATCAAGTGACTTTTTGTTTCTTAATTTAAGAAAGTAAAACCCACTTGAATTAAGTGAGTTTTCTCACTTAGATCAAGTGACTTTTCTCACTTAAATCAAGTAACTTTTTCTTTCTTAATTTAAGCCAGTGAAAATCACTGAAATTAAGTGACTTTCCTCACTTAAATCAAGTGATTTTTTATTTCTTAACTTGAGAAAGTAAAACTCACTTAAATTAAGTGACTTTTCTCACTTGAATCAAGTGACTTTTTCTTTCTTAATTTAAGAAAGTAAAGCTCACTTAAATTAAGTGACTTTCCTCACTTAGATCAAGTGACTTTTCTCACTTAAATCAAGTGGCTTTTTATTTCTTAAGTTAAGAAAGTAAAACCCACTTAAATTAAGTGACTTTTCTCACTTGAATCAAGTGACTTTTTCTTTCTTAATTCAAGAAAGTAAAACTCACTTAAATTAAGTGACTTTCCTCACTTAGATCAAGTGACTTTTCTCACTTAAATCAAGTAACTTTTTCTTTCTTAATTTAAGCAAGTGAAAATCACTGAAATTAAGTGACTTTTCTCACTTAAATCAAGTGACTTTTTATTTCTTAACTTAAGAAAGTAAAACTCACTTAAATTAAGTGACTTTTCTCACTTGAATCAAGTGACTTTACTTTCTCAATTTAAGTGACCTGCACATTCTTAAATCAAGTGACTGCACATTCCTAAATTAAGAAAACATTTTTCTCTGTGTATATTTACTTGTTGTACTAACATAAATGAAATTCTCATCGATGAATTATCACTAATATCTTTATAATGATTATCTGAGAAATCCCAGACACACTGAAACATTGAGAATAAGTGTACCCATTCATTCTTTTTCCTCCTGCGTGTTCATTGATAGTAATAAGCTTCATTGTCCCCCTTTTTTTGCCGTTTCTAAATTCCATTTACTCTCGTATGATATAAAAATATAGCTCAACTCTATTCATTGTCTGATAATCAAGTTCAAATCTCGCGTGCAAAGGCATCTGGGTTATAGTCTGAGGCAAATGATTTTTTATGAATGAGAACAATAAATATCCGCATTTGCATATTTTGGCAGTTGGCCAGAAGAAAATAAAAACATTTTAGGACACCGCTGAGTTCGATCGCATCATATCAAGAGTACATCGAGCGTGAAATTTATTGATGAATCAATGAAAATTATCGATTGAAATAAACAAATTGAGAACAGAAATGAGATATCGAAGCACGTTGATTACATTTTTATCTAGCATATATTTATATTTCTAGTCTTTGGAATGCCATGGCAGTTCTGAAAATAGAAAAAAGCGAATAAAGTTTGCATGTGTGTCTATGAGTTCATCGGCGCCAAGCCAGCGCCCTCTTTACAAACATAGCTAAATGCCTTTCAGTCTTCCTAGCTGTTCATCCAACGTCAACGTCAATTCATTACTTTCGAGCACTCTTCTAATTCACCAAACAATTCTATATATTTCTTGAAAAATACATGAAGCTTTAAAATACTGTCGCATATACATTACACCGATTGTCAACGTAAAAAAAAAATTATGCTCTATTATAAAAATTTTTTTCTCCTTTTTGAAGTGACATGTTTGAGCTACGTCCATTATCATTTCTCTTTTCTCTGAAATTACTACCGGCCATGTCGTCTTATTGTTTGCGTACTACAGTTGTCTATGGTAAGCAACACTATGCAGTGCATTTTCTTGCTTCGGTTCTTGCACTCTATAACGTTACACTAACGAGGTCTCTCAACCTTTACTAACTGCAATGGAAAATTATCAATGACCATTCATCTTCATCCAGTCGAGATTTACATGATCACTTTGTTATGTAAGCGATTGATACATGAGTTGTTTAGATATATCAATTAGTTTACTATCTTGGAATTTAATTAATTGAATATTTCATTAATTGCAATTTGATTTTTAAACAGATTTTTTCACTGTTCTCCCAGCAATGAGACATTTTTTCTTAAATTATTTCAATATAAAAATGTAATACACCATAGTTTTTCTTTCGTGAAAGTTCAAAGAAACGAAATACGGCATTAAACAGTGTTGGGATACATTCACCGTCGTTTATTATATTTTGGAGAGAAAACGAGAGCTTTGCCTGGCATATATAGCCATGGTAGACACACAAAGGCCAAATGCATATACGCAGGAGGTGGATCTTTCCTCTTCTTCTTCTTTTCCCCTCAGCATTTGTGTGTATATCTCCTCCATTCTCTGCCCCACACCGGAAACTCCAATGAAACTTTGTACACACTGTATACTGTAGCGAGAGTCAGAAATTCCTCATGAAGAATATCTCTATACATACGTTTTTGAGAATACCCGAGATGAAATTTCTCCGTCTCTGAGAGTCTCTGTAAAACCTTTTGGAATCTCCTTGCGTTTTCGAGCTCACAGACTCAGGTCTCTCAAATGATCGACATTTTCGAAAGACGCTGGGAAGATTGTAACTTAGATTTTTTTTGAGTTTCAGAACTTAGAAAAATTTCTTTAAAATTTATAAATTTTGAAAACTTCGAACGAATTTTTCCAAGTCCTAAAACTCGAAAAATATCCAAGTTGCCATCTCTCCCCTAGGTACATTTCTGAAATTTTCATGTGAAAGGAGGTGATTGCGAGAAAATAATTCATGACTGAACAGGAAAAAACAGAAAGGATAGATGTAAGAGATATTGAAATTTTTATGCAACGCGTTGAGGGTCTATCACCTAGAAACCCCGGCCGGTAGGACAGGCACGAGAGTCCATATACTTATATGGACCCCGTACTTGAGGGGTTAAATTGTCAATTTGCAAATCGTGAAATGAGAAAACTTTTATTTGAGAAAAATATCAAATTCTCTCTTGCGAAAATAATTTCTTGCACTCTCTCTACCCACAGTTAACTTTTAGAATAGGCATTAACTGTTCATCGTTTTATCGTGAGTAATGGTGGAGCATGGTAAATTATTGCAGTGTATTGGAGTCTACATGGAATTGAAATGTTTTACTGTGAAAAAAATGAAAAGAGATATTTTGTAGGGGCATTTTGTGGCGATTGGAGAGTGTGTATCGTTTTTTTTTCATCCATATTTATTCTTTTAGTTCATTTTTCCTTCTTTATTTCGCCAAGAAGGGGCGAACGAAACATGAACGTGAAATGTGTGAACACGGGTTATATTCTACCGCACTCAATTCAAGTAATAGATTACAGAATTGGATCGAAAAAGTTTTCTGGCAGAGTAATATCGATAAATAATTGAATGTCCTGTGGTTTTTATCGGGATTAAAAGTTTTTTTCCTTTGTTTTCTTCCATTTTTTATTTATCCTCGACCTCTCTGAATCATTTCATCTGTGGTTTCACACTTTTGTGAGTGTGTGGAAATTTCTGCAAGAACATTGTTTCATATATAATCGAATATTTCGCTCATGGACACTCGTGATCTCATTCATAATGTAATTCATCTCTCTGATATTGCGGCATAATACCGCATTCTTCGGTGATGGTTTTTGCTGAGAGCTATAACAACAGTCTATGTAACGTAGAGCACACCAAACCCATTATGATTTTGTTACAAGGACAAATAACTCACGGTTATGGGCGTTAAACTTTCACAGGTATAGAAGGAAAAACATCTATATATTGAAGAGAATTAACGACGAAACGAGTGTACCAGAAATTTTTAATTTTTGTAATTTGTGCAGAGTAAACAGATGAAATTGAAATTCAGACAGCAAAGGCCAATGTTATAGTCATTGCAATTTTTTTTGTATTCTGCTTCCTCATCCATTCTAGATGCACAGTGCTTTGAATGTTCTCAGGATGTATATGAGCATGCGTAAAACGAATGAAGAACGGAGGAGGTAGTCGTTGCTCCCATTGTCTCGACAAGGCCGATTACTCGGCCTTGCTTCGAGGTACTGATATCGAAGCAAATATCTTACATATTCTTTAATTGTAAAAGATTAATTATTCCTTTGTGAAATGAACATCATAAGAGTTTTGATATTGCTGAAATTGAAAACTGTTTCATCGGGAAAATAATGAGATTTGTTTTCGTGAGTATTTGATGATCGAGCGAGAGAAGGAAATTTTTTTTTTGTTTCTGGTTTTCTTTTCCTCCCATAAAACGCCTGCAGTTTCAGGTCTTTCTAATACACTCGAAACAATCCATTTGTATTGTTTTAATTCTTAATTGCTCAGGATTCTCTTAAATAATCATCATGACAGGATGACGAAAAGTAGTACTCCAGTTATAGTTACATTGAGGGAAAAAAATGGTTTTATTGAGAAAATTTGTCTTTGAATTGAAGAAAAAGAAAACAAATTGTTTGATAAATTAATTGATTGACGTAAAAATTTTTCTTTGAAAAGAGAAATTTGAAAAATCTTCAATTCTTTCTAAATAACTAATAAAAATGAACTAATTCCAATGTACTAATTTCTAAAAATTAATAATTATTGACTCTGCTCAGTTTCAAGAAATTCAATTGTTGGGAGATAGCATTTTTTCCTCAGTGTAATGATATTTATATTTAATTTAAAGTTCACGTGATATTGGAAATTTCCAAACTTTTTATTTCTCAATAAAATATATTTTTTCTCTCAGTGTATATATAGAGAAAAATGTTTTCTTAAGTTAAGAATGTGCAGTCACTTAATTTAAGAATGTGCAGGTCACTTAAATTAAGAAAGTAAAGTCACTTGATTTAAGTGAAAAAACTCACTTGATTTAAGTGAAAAAAGTCACTTAATTTGAGTGAAGAAAGTCACTTGATCTAAGTGAGAAAAGTCACTTAATTTAAGTGACCTGCCATTCTTAAATTAAGTGACTGCACATTCTTAAATTAAGAAAACATTTTTCTCTGTATAACATAGCTCAAGGATAATATTTTTTACCCAACGTAAAAACCGTGATTTCTCGCTCAAAAAAATAATATAACAGGTCTAAAGACTATCCACAGAACTCTATTTCATTTTTACTTCAATGCTTTGTGGAATTACTTTGATCTTGATGTTTCCGCTAGGCATTAATGCGTGCAAGTACCAAGTTTCATTTGTTCACCACGCTATCTATCTGCCACCTGTTCTTACCAGGTTCACATGAGGGTTCAACTTGCGTGAGATATTCTATCAAATGCATATGTCGTTACGCTTCTGCACTTTTGATTATTCAAAAGCCTTCACACGTTCACCTGTTTTATCATTTTTTTTTCTTTCCTTTTCAAAACGTGCTGTATTATAGCAAAATGTAATGAGGGGAGGCAATCGAAGTATATAGCTAAGTAACGGACATATTATGACCATTTCCACTGTTTTTAGCTGGCAGAGATCTTCATGTTGAGCACATTTAATTTATTTAATCTCTCCGAAAATTAGGTCGTGTAAGGGATGAATTTTCTTTCTACATTCAGAATGTGCCTTACCGTTTCATTTAGGGAGAAATTGAAAATTTTGGAATTATCCTCACTTTACTTGGCATATCTTGAAAACGACTACCATTTAACGTAGTCGCCTCCCAGCCGTCCAATTAAAAAGTTTCGACTCTGAGCCCCCACTCTATGCATCGATAGTTCAGGGTTCTAGTGTAAGGCTATATATTTTCGACTTGACTGTACCACATACACAATAATATCCTCTATGTATGAAAACACACAACTGTGAAATATTCTCCCGCGTCGTTACCACTTGGCCATCTTCATACCTTCTCCGGTTCTATTTCTACACAGAGAAAAATGTTTTCTTAATTTAAGAATGTATAAATAAAAAAAAAAAAAAAAAAAATTTAAGAATGTGCAGTCACTTGATTTAAGTAACCTGCCATTCTTAAATTAAGTGACTTTTCTCACTTAAATCAAGTGACTTTTTCTTTCTTAATTTAAGAAAGTAAAACTCAGTTGAATTAAGTGAATTTTCTCACTTAAATCAAGTGACTTTCCTTACTTCAATCAAGTAACTATTTCTTTCTTAATTTAAGAAAGTAAAAGTCACTTAAATTAAGTGACTTTCCTCACTTAAATTAAGTGACTTTTCTCACTTAAATCAAGTAACTATTTCTTTCTTTTTTTTTTTTTTTTTATTTATGCGTTTTAAACTATTTCTTTCTTAATTTAAGAAAGTAAAACTCAATTGAATCAAGTGACTTTTCTTTCTTAATTTAAGTGACCTGCACATTCTTAAATTAAGAAGACATTTTTCTCTGTGTAATCATTCACCGAAACTATGTGGTAAACGATCCCCAATTTTTTGAAAATAATTCTACATGCATAGTTCTGATAGGTGTTACTTTTTCATAATGATGGTGTTTTTTTTCTCAATTTAAAGAAAAATCATATTCGTAGTTTTCTCACGATTCTCCTAGGCTACCTGTGTGAAACGGTAATTATTAATTGCAATAATCTCATGCTCGCCCTAGATCATCGTTCTCGAATTCCAAGATTAGATGCATTATGCGTTCAATTATTAATAGTCTAATGTTTAAACAAGTCTTCAACTTTGTCATCTGGGAGGAAAATACCTTAACTAACTTGAAAAAAGTTCATTTAAGCACGAGTAATTGAACGATTGAGACTCTTGAGTCCACTTACAAAGTATGAAGATGGTTGATAATTATTATTGAATCTTAGAATTTTTTCTTTAATTTGTGTCAATGTAAACGAGTGATTACATGGGTTTTCCCCGCTGTCTAAGATCGCAAATTCTAAGATTATTCTTCTTCAAACCGATAATCGGATAATCCCACATGATGTATTTATGATTTGATGAGAATCGATCGTTTGTTAGATTACTTTATTTGTCTTTAATTTGCAATATTTATTCAATATGCCATAATTTTCACCTTCTTCATTGTATCAAAATGAATTATGACAAAAGAAGTTGCAGAAGGGGGAGAGAAAACACTAGTTGAGAAGTCATGAAATTTTACTGAATACAATATACGACCTTGCGTGATAGATATTCATAATGCACATGCAGAGTGCTAAGATATAACCTTCAAGCTGGAGGTACATTTCTCATGAAGAAACGAATTACTGATACATGTATACTTCTTTCAGTTGTTTGAAAACTCTCGATTTTCCGTCTGTGGTTTCACTTTTTTCTATCATTCAACAAATTATCTTGAAGGTATGGAACCATAGTTATACTGAGGAAAAAATTACTTCTCGCACATAAATTTATTTGGTAAATGTAAATTACCCCGGTTTTACTAAATAAGTATGATAGGCATATTACTATTGGCATAGCAGGCATATTACACAGAGAAAAATGTTTTCTTAATTTAAGAATGTGCAGTCACTTAATTTAAGAATGTGCAGGTCACTTAAATTAAGAAAGAAAAGTCACTTGATTTAAGTGAGAACACTCACTTGATTTAAGTGAGTTTTACTTTCTTAAATTAAGAAAGAAAAAGTTACTTGATTTAAGTGAGGAAAGTCACTTGATTTAAGTGAGGAAAGTCACTTAATTTAAGTGACTCTTACTTTTTTAAATTAAGAGAGAAATAATTACTTGATTTAAGTGAGAAAAGTCCCTTGATTCAAGTGAGAAAAGTCACTTAATTTAAGTGACTTTTACTGTCTTAAATTAAGAAAGAAATCGTTACTTGATTATATCATCCGGTATGGTCTAGGGGCAGGATATCTTTAGTTACTTGATTTAAGTGAGAAAAGTCACTTAATTTAAGTAAGTTTTACTTTCTCAAATTAAGAAAGAAAAAGTCACTTGATTTAAGTGAGAAAAGTCACTTAATTGAAGAATGGCAGGTCACTTGATTTAAGTGAGACAAGTCACTTAATTCAAGAATGGCAGGTCACTTAAATTAAGTGACTGCATATTCTCAAATTAAGAAAACATTTTTCTCTGTGTACCTACTTGCCACCACTAAATCTTATTCAAGATGCAATTTTTTTTTCTCATTGTACGAATGAAGATAACTGTCCATTATTTATGCAAATCCAATAAGTATTCCGATTCATAGAATTTTACCATCTGCTTACTTTATTTACCACTTGAGAAAATATTTTCTTCCAAAGATTAATGAAGCTGATGGATTTTCCAAAAAAGTCATTCTTAACCATCAACTTCATTGATATACACAAAAAAATATTTCAGTATAGTTGAAAGCTTCGAAAATTAAATGGAAAACAAGAAGAATGAAAGGCTGCATATAAATTGTCGGTAAATCGTTGAGAACTTGGGTCAACGATTTGACTGAGCCTTAACGTTAACAAAAATACTAAGAAGATACAACTACGACGTGATGCGGCTGCCGCATGAGCCGATGAACTCTACTAATAGGGAGATTCAAAGATACTGTGTCTCAGTATATCGTAGTATATCTACTGGAATACGAATGAATTCGATAAATGAATGGTGGCTAGTACTTTACCACTTTGGGAGAGAAATGGACGGAAATATCCATATACCGTTCGAAATCAATGTTCAGCAGGGTCAATTTTAAGAACTTCCACAAGCAGAGATAATTTTTATTTCAATCATTTGCTCATTTTCTCGAGATGCTTTTTCAAATGCAAATGGAATCAAATTATAATAATAACCTTCTGAAGTTGTTATAGTTGATGGTAGTACACTGTTAAAAATTTCTGTCTGAATTTTCCGTGCAAAATCACCGAAATTTAAACAAGTTATATCTCTACTGAAATTCCAGATAATTACGTCATTGAAAAAGGAACAAATCATCGATATTCAAATAATTTCACGCCTGAATATCAATGAAATTTGTAAATTTCAGTTCAATTATTTTTGGAAAATTCAGAAAAAATAGGAAAAATTCAAGAAAAAATTGAAAATTCAAGTCATTTTAATTCTGAATATTCATGCTCAGTTGAAAATTCAAGTGAGTTGTAGAATTTTCGTCTCAATTCTACTTAAAACTCATAGATTCCTCTGAATTCCTTCGGAAGCTCACAGATTTCATAAGCATTTTCCCATTAAAAATCATTCAGTATCACGTTTATTAAAATTTTCACCGAATTTCCTATGAAATTTCAATTTTTTTCTAACAGTGTACTTTAGATAAAGCGATGGAGGAAGAACAATTCCAAGCTCATATATCCGTATAGGAATTAACGAGGAATTGTTCTAAAATGGGAATTACACCTTTTCGTTCATGCTCGAGTGATTAATCTATGCAATGGTTTTAAAACACGAATATGAACGCATTAGAGTAGAATTTTATCACTTTTCTTTACAGAGTAAGTCCTTTGCATCGCATATAATATCGAAAAACTTCTTGAAATCCCTTATAAAACATGAAGTGATTGAATTCCTCATTTCCCGAACGGGATTGTATATCTTGACAAGTTATACACAAGTTAAAAGATACCTATATGTGTTTAATCAAACTCGATAGCTTCTACTTTCGCGATTAAAAGCGTAACTTGTACTAGGGGAGTTACGTACGCATCGACGCGGCACTCGAGCTCTCGAAAGTTCATTTCCTTTCGAAGTTGCAATGCGTGTAGAATGTATTTTTTAAAATTTAATTCTCTTACTTTTTAATATCCCCAGGGTTCTATGACGTTTTCAAAGACATGTTTGGACGTTTAACAGATATCAAATAATCCGGATACTGAATTTATTAACTTCCGTATTTAATAGTAATATAATACTTGAGAAAACGCAAAAAAAAATTATTGTAATGAAAAATTATATCATTAAATTTTCCGCTTATTAAATGAGGAAAGTAAATAGCTGAAGAGCTGCAACACATAATTTTCATTACCGACTTTTCATTACACTCTGAGGGAAAACTGATCTTAAAAATATCTCCCTATTTTCTGTGTGTCTCTTTCGTGTTTTCTTTACGCCTTCTTTTTCTTGAACGTGGAGAAACTGATACATATTTTCCTGACAAATTCTCCACGGAAAAAAATGAGCTTTCATCGTGTCTAGTGAAATAGGATAGTGGGCCTTCCAAGTATTTTTTAAATTTTAAACCCTCTTTCTCATTTCTTCATTTTTCTTGCACTCATGTAAACAGTGAATGAATAGAGCATTCATGATATACTCCCTCGCAGTGGGTAACTGTCTTCTCGAGATGAATCGTTCGATTCTGTGTGTGCTACGAAAATTCTAAATTATTAAAATGGTTATAAACTGAAAATGGGAAAAAAGTTGAATTATTACTGCACAGATTTTAATTGAATAACAATGTTAATATTCTTATTCTTTATTTTTCAGCCGCAAAATTTGGTTCTGACCGGTGAATTTCCAGACTGCGATGTTAAATTGTGTGACTTTGGTATCTCCAGATATATCAGTCATGGTGCTGACATCCGTGAAATCCTTGGAACACCTGATTATGTTGGTAAGAATATCTCTGTTTCAAATAATTCAATCTATTTTACTTGAGTAACGAGTGCACTATAGAAATTGATCAAAGTTGAATCAAAATCAAATATTTTTTATCCAATAAATGTTCGAAGACATTATTCACTTCTTGATAAACTCTATTCGAGTTTATATGAGCAGAATTGAATAACGTAATTTATCAACTGTGAGCAAATTATTTTTGTGGTTCATGGAAAAATGAAAAAAAAAAAAAAAACGTAATCATGAAGTGAAAGTGATGATAAAAGTGAAATGAATGTCAACAATTTCACACAATTCTTCTCACACTTGTCCATTACCATTACCATTACTCCACCAACCGGTCTGTTAACTAGCCAAGAAACATGCCCACAAGACGCTTTTATAATAATCATTTTGATAAAATTACCAACAGTATAAAATATATACATCACTTTTAGAAGTACTCAATGTTGTCAACAATACGTTATATTTTAATTAAAAATTCTTATTATGAAATTTTCGATGGGAAACCCTTACCACTTATTTCGTGTATCTGCAATATACATGCCTTTGAACTCCAAATATATAACACATACGCTTCATGACATCCGTGAGTATAATTGCTTGGGTCCTGTGGACGCGTTTATTGCCTACTCAGGCAGTTGAATCGTTATCAATTTTCGCAGCTCGGATATACACTCATGATGAGATCTCTCGCAACACACTGTGCATGTGTTTCATGCATAACTTTACATGCCTGTTTTTCATTTGAGCTCTCCATTCAATCGTATGATGCACATGGAACTTAATCTCTTACATCTTTATCGAAAAAAAATATTCACTAAACTGTAGGAATTTCAAGTTTTTTTTCAGGCATTTAACCTTTTATTCAGTTGTTGTTTTAATTTGTTAAAAAACATCAAAATCCACTAGCGATGTACACAGAAATAAATGTTTTATTAATTCAAGAATGTGCAGTCACTTAATTTAAGAATGACAGGTCACTTAAATTAAGTGACTTTTCTCACTTAAATCAAGTGACTTTGTCTTTCTTAATTTAAGAAAGTAAAACTCACTTAAATTAAGTGACTTTTCTTACTTGAATCAAGTGGCTTTTCTCACTTAAATCAAGTAACTTTTTCTTTCTTAATTTAAGAAAGTAAAAGTCACTTAAATCAAGTGACTTTTCTCACTTAAATCAAATGACTTTGTCTTTCTTAATTTAAGAAAGTAAAACTCACTTAAATTAAGTGACTTTTCTTACTTGAATCAAGTGACTTTTCTCACTTAAATCAAGTAACTTTTTCTTTCTTAATTTAAGAAAGTAAAAGTCACTTAAATTAAGTGACTTTTCTCACTTAAATCAAATGACTTTGTCTTTCTTAATTTAAGAAAGTAAAACTCACTTAATTTAAGTGACTTTTCTTACTTGAATCGAGCGGCTTCTCTTACTTAAATCAAGTGGCTTTGTCTTTCTTAATTTAAGAAAGTAAAACTCACTTAAATTAAGTGACTTTTCTTACTTGAATCAAGTGGCTTTTCTCACTTAAATCAAGTAACTTTGTCTTTCTTAATTTAAGAAAGTAAAACTTACTTAAATTGAGTGACTTTTCTTACTTGAATCAAGTGGCTTTTCTCACTTAAATCAAGTAACTTTTTCTTTCTTAATTTAAGAAAGTAAAAGTCACTTAAATTAAGTGACTTTTCTCACTTAAATCAAATGACTTTGTCTTTCTTAATTTAAAAAAGTAAAACTCACTTAAATTAAGTGACTTTTCTTACTTGAATCAAGTGACTTTTCTTTCTTAATTTAAGTGACCTGCACATTCGTAAATTAAGTGACTGCACATTCGTAAATTAAGAAAACATTTTTCTCTGTGTATTTGATGATAATACCGATTGATTTAATATAGAGATTCCATAATTGAAGAGATTGTTACACAAAGTAGCATCATTTCATTATTTATAATTCTTATATGACAACAGAAGGACATGGGACTACTACATATTGATGATTTTCTTTTACAGCACCTGAAGTTCTCAACTACGAGCCAATCAGTCTGGCAACGGACATGTGGTCCGTGGGAGTATTACTCTACGTACTACTTACAGGATGTTCGCCATTTGGTGGTGACACGAAACAGGAAACTTTCTGCAATATCAGCCGATGTCGTCTAGATTTTCCCGATGATCTATTTGAGGATGTTTCCCAGGATGCACGGGATCTCATGCGAAAACTCATGGTCAAAGATCCAAGGTAATTTACATAATTTATATCGTCATAATAATGATAATAATAATAAGAAATAAAAAAAACTTTTTACCAAGAAATATATGATAGGAATTATATATACGTAGCACAATTCTGCTTGAAACGTTATCATGTGTCTCAGTCAACATTGATACACTGACGTAAAATCATCAACTGGGGATTCATTTATCATTCTTTATTCACCTCAATATTTTTATTCCTTTTATGTCCACATATCTCAGTACCTTCCTCTGTGAAAATCGTTGCAAAATCGTTTCGAGAATTCTACACAGACACACATACTCTATCTACTGACTTACTCCTCTTTCCTTCTCTCCATTATCCATATAATCTTTTTTTTTTAACTGTATCGCAATGTGAGACTCGTGAATCGCCTGTTTGAACACTGACGATTCCATCAGTTCATCTTCACAACATGACACCGGTGTCAAATCGATGATTGTATATTTGCCCTGCATTAAAAAATATTGCAAATAATTTAATGCATTTAATATAGTAGAAAATAGCATAAAAATGGTAAATCATCAATATTGCTGACGCTGACAAATATCATTTGATAAGTTATATTTGATCATAAAACTCACATGGAATGCTAATTTCCTCGAGTCATTGACCTCATCTATATTTCCATAACTATCATTTCATTAACTATAAAAAAAAGTAATTGAAATGAACGTTATTTTTCATGCGCGAAAAACTAAGCGGTTGCTGATGTTAATTTTCCTACTGTGAAAAACGGAAGTACACTTCCCATGACTATCGAGTAGTTGAAATTTAATTATCAAAGTCCCTTCGTTGAAAGGAAGTCTCTATCTTACACTAACTGCGATAGGACGGCGAAGAAAAAAAAAGGACATACTATTTGCTTATCAATGCCTAAACTCCATATTCTTTATCAAATGAGAGCATTGTAAAATGCGGAAGTTTCATCCATATTACTCCCTCATTCCTTATCATCAATTGAATTTCCTCACATATTACGTAACAAGTTGTGCCGTTACTGAAGTTATCCTGCCGTGTTAGGAGCGGAAGTAACGATGACCGGACCGGTCTTTCAACAGGCCGATCCTGTCCAACTATATTTTTTATACACGTTCAAAACTACCAATTTCATAATTTCCAGAGTATACTTGTAATTAAACTATAATGTCTTACGGTACATTTTTTACCTCACTAAATACGTTTTGCACATTCCAAAAACGAGTTTAACATTTTTTTTTTACTTTACAAAATACCAATAATTCACTGTGAATTATTTCTAAAATTAATGATATTTATTTATTTTTTCTAATTTCAGTGAACGCTTGACGGTAACAGAATGCCTCCAGCATCCGTGGTTCACGTTGTTCGTGAGTCCCGAGACGCCATTAAGAATAAGCACAAATGATAATGCAACTGATGAATATTCCCTCAGTCCAGCTGTTCCAAATTTAGATGATGAACGTTCGTTAATAGCAAGATCATCAACTCCAGAGCCCGAGTCTACTGCAAAGATGACTGATAAAACCAAGCAATCGGATAAATCAATTTGTGAAGTTGATCAGTCAAACAAAAAAACTGGAATTCAGTGCAAGACATTATCCAACACAAATATTTATACAAAATCATCGCAAAAATCATCGCAAATGCCATTGAGAATTGGCCTCAGTCCTGATCGTAGGGATACATTCAAGAAGAATATGGATTCATTGGCACAAAAGTTTTCATCCGGTGAAATTGTTATAATTGAACAATCTGGTAATACACAGAGACGTGCAATTGGTAATCATACAATGCCAACTGGTGAAGTATTCAAATGTACACCAGTTTTTATACTTGGTGAGGAACAACAATGCAGTGATGGAGGTAGTGATACTGTTTCGGAAATATCAACAGACAGTTCGAGTGATCGTAGTAGTATTTATTCGGATGATTCACTTGATTTTATACTGTATGGAAAGAGCCAGGGACGTGCAAGTTTTCCCTTCACTGGTACAGAACTTAATGACAGATGGGATCAAAGGCATCAGACAAGACCATGGCCAAGAGAGTGTAATGGTGTTGTTAGTAAAGCACTGAGCCGTTTTACAGCTGATCCATCAAGTAAAGCATCAAGAGCAACTGTACCACCATCAAGTAGAGCCAAAACTGGCCTCGAGGCACTCAGAGAACGTGGTGGTAATCTTGTTGTTATACGTGAACCAGTTAGAGCTGGTAGATACACTAGATACAGTGAGGTTCAGTGTGAATCTGTACAGGCAAGAATTCGACGGTTCCAAGTACATGGTGGTTCTTAAAAATATAAATCATTTTATATTTAATTATTATATATAAATATATATTTTTAAGATTCAACGTCGATCTCCTGAATGAAAATCATTAAATTACGGAACACAGGGATTTTTTCTTTCTCCTTTGGAATTAAAAAAAAAATTGAGAAGGGTCTAATTCTAATGAAATTCAGGGTTTAAATCAAAGGAGAATCGTCGATTGTGAGTGTAAATTTTGAGTGAAAGAAGGGGTTGGCAAAATTTCGATTTTATTGTACATAGTATTCATTTTTTTTGTTGGGATTTAAAATTGATGAATGGAGTAGATTTTTTTTTTCATTTAGCATTCAAAAAGATACAACTTATTCTGCGATATGTAGAGAATGAAGCAGATTGTCAGAGATTTTCGACGGAAATTTATGATTTTGAATAGTGATGTACATAGTAATGAATTCATTTAGATAATTAATTAAGGAATGAAAGAAAGTAAGAGTGTGTGTGTGTGTGAGAAAAAGAGAGAGATATATTCAAATAAATAGAGGAGATTGAAGTGAAATGCGGATGAAATTTTTGTCCTCTGCCGATTTATCAATAGACTGACTGACCGTCCCACGAGATAATTGCGAATCGGATTGAGAACGCAATGTACCGTTAAGTGTTCGTCAAACGCCATATTATTTACTGATTAACAAAAAAAAAAAAAACGTTTCTTTTTTCTTTTATTCAATTCTGTAAGAAGAATTTTCAATGTAATTTTTCATTTATTGCATTGAAAAATTTTCATTCAGAAAGAAAAAAATGAAACGTAATCAATTTTTGGAATATCTTGGGTGCCTTCTGCTAGTAAACGTTAATTAAGTCTACTTGTATACAGATGCAAAACTTTTCGATACAAAAACATGTAGTGCCTCATCCCCTGTATCTATGAAATTATCATTTCAATTATCTTTTTTTCGATTTTGAATGATAATCATGAGATACTTGATTAAATCTGTAATAAATTGAATATTAAAATATTTAATGAATATATAGGGGAGAGTGGGGCAAAATGGACCCTCATAGCAGCATGATTAAGGAATTTATTTCGGAATGAAGGACTCGAGGAAAAAATCTGAAAAAATTTGAAAAAATCCTCCAACATATCTATATTGTTTGTAAATTTTTTCAGATTTTTTGAAGCAACCGCTGCTTTTCAAAAAAATCTCGAGTCATCTCATTGTCTAGATCCATTTTGCCCCACTCTCCCCTATACGAAATTTTTTTTTTCTCGTTGAATGAAATAATAGGAGTATTGAATATGATTATCTTTTTCATACTCCATTATGCAAAAGTGCTGTGCCTTATGCGTAACTCCTAATCGAATTTGTTTTTTATAACGTCGTACGATCAAAATTGAGAGCCTAAACTCGGTCTTTAGGCATCTTTAATTCATGTCAATGATATTGTTTCACTTGAATACTCTATTACTCATCATTACTCAAATTTAATGATTAATGATATGGTAAAATGCAAGTTTAAATCAATTTGGAAATTATACAATTTAATTTGTTAATTGATTCGATTATAATTTTTAAAATTCGATGAACTGACGTCAGTTATTCATCGTGAATAAATTAATAAAATTAATAATGATATGAAGTGTTCTCAGGTAGAATGCAAATGACGAATGTGGATTTAAAAAAAATCCATTTAGCGATTAAAATGAAGAAATTTATCCGAGTGTATGACGTTGTAGAGGGATTCATTTGTATAAAATTAGTATTTTTTTTGTAATTTAATTTATCATTTACATATTTCCTATCATTTTTTTTTTTTCAAAGTTAAATTATTCTGAAATGGAAGCTGGTGATGGCATGTTTTTTCTTTTTTTTTTTCATGTAATAAGTTTTTTTCTCTTATCTTCTTTTCGTTTCTTTCCTTTCTTTTTGTGTCTGGGTAAAGAGTGTCCATATGCAATGGAGTATGCTGTATCCTTGTATCTGTAAATGCTAGTCATAATTTCTTTTTGTTCTGCATTACTCCCAATGCATCTGGATTCACATCTATATCCACACGAAATAATTATAATTATGGTATTTCACTTTTCATTTTTCACAGTTTGATACAATATTTTTGTTCATGAATGAATGATTTTCATGCTAGCACAAGTACTTTCTTTCTTCAGTGATTGAAAAAAAATTTGATTGTATGAAATAAAATGAGGAAAATAAAAAAAAACACATGAATTTAATGAATTTCTGTATTATAATTTTTCTTGTTGTTCTATTGGAGACAGAATTGGAGATGACACATCCCAAAAAAAATTATTGGTTTTACTTGAGCAAATATTTATTTTATTATCATTATTTTCTTTTCATATAAAATTTGTATTTAAAAATTGATCGAAATTTCTTGTATATTTCACGGAGAAAAAAAAAAAGAAGTATTTACTGACGTGAACTGCAAATTTTATTTGTACTTGGATGTATGTTCCACTTCTCGATATTTTCATTCATCGTTTATCATTACAATACAGTTTTATTATATTATTAAAACAATATAAAACATACTTATCACAATAGAACAATCGTTTAGTTGATAAGTTCAGAAATGTACATATTATTTCAATCATTGTATTAATTTTAATGACTATATGAAATAAATGCTATGATATATCTGAAACTACAAAATAACGAATTTTTTCTTGCTTTATTGTGCTGTTTTCAATGAATTTCTCATAATGATTCATTAGAATGATTCGTTGCATATTTTCACTCATGCAAATCAGCATTTTCTCTTCTATTGGAAAAATTTGAGATTCCAAGGGAAATATCAATTGAGCGATAGAATATTGAGAGAATAATAATAAATCATGACGTAGTCGATAAATTATTGGGCATAATCGTAAATGTCCATTTGAAATCAAGTCGAAGATAAAACCGGATAAGATAAGCAAAAGATATTCGCGAAAACTAAAAATCCACGAAATATAGACGAATTTGAGGCTTCGATTTCTCGTGGAATTTTCAGTGGAGGTAATCAAATATATTATCTCAGTGAAAACCTAGATATATTGTGAGCTCGCTCTTTTCAAAATACTGGGAAGTGATGGGAATTTTTTTTGAAAGCGATAGAAACATGTTTTTTTCAATTTATCCAAGATGACCTGCCAGGATGCATTTTTGCAGGCATTCCAGATATCCAGGTCTCAAAGAAAATCCTAAATTATTTGCTAGAGACCTGAATAGGTCTCCAATGCAGGTGGACGATGTTATTCCCTTAGTGGAGAGCTAAATAGTTCTCTGGTGGAGGTAAGTGATCATACTAATACAATGGAGACTTGAATAGATCATTGAATACCTGGATCAATCGAGCTAGAGGATTGATCGCGGAGTGTGAATTAGCGAGCGTGTATATGAATGGGCAACGGAAAACTGTTTTTTGCATAGCAATTGAGCTAGAGGATCGGTAACGGTCCAGTGAACACCTGAATAATATAATAAACTCTAAATAAAAAGAAAACTCCAAAGGATTACGATACTGAGTGACATACATACAAAAAAAAAAAAAAAACCTGAAAATGAATTTTACGCAAATGACTTTACGGATTTAAACAATGCTTCTATTGTTAACAAAGATATGCACCTTTCACCTTAACAACACTGAGCACAACCATTTCAAGCAGTCAACCTGTTATTATACGTGATAGGTCATGTACTGACTGCTGGACGAATTACCGACTGTCAAGTTTACTGATCGACAGACGAATTATCGATTGTCGAGCTACCAATTGTCGGCTAAATCACTGACTACCGGATCAACGACCACCAATTCAGTCATTACAGAAACAGAGCTCCTTATAGTTAGCGGTGAGTCGTAATTTTCGAGAGAAAATTTACCGATGGTAAATTTTCTCTCCTGATAATCAGGGACTGTAAGTTGGGGCACAACAATGAGACGTAAAGAAAGAGCGGAAATCATGCAACAATTACAAGTAAAAAGATAAACAAGGGCAATTTCACGTGCATAAATAATCAACATTGCCTATGAGTTGAATGTGAGGATAAATAGAGGTTGGCGTCAAACACATGGATTTTCTGGTGCTTTTGCTGAGTGTCATGCTAGATACTTTCTTGCTTTGTGTTAATGTCATCTGACTATACTGTCATGCGGCCGTTGTCCCTTGGTGAGGGACTCTTTGTTTTTGTGTAGGTGTAGATAATTTTTGTAGGATTTTTGGTCTTTTTGTGGTCAATGCCCAACTTCTATAAGCACTCCCGAAAAACTTGTCCGGAGCCGGGAATCGAACCCGGGCCTATGGTGTGTGAACTTAGACCACTTAGCCACAACGCTACTAAGCTGGACTGTCATGCTAGATAGCTTGGTGGTAATCTTGTTCATTGTCTTGCTAGATATCTTGACGATTGTCTTCCTAGTCATCTTGCTAATTATCTTGCTGGTCGTCTTACTATGTATCTTTCTCATCATTTTGCTGACCGTCCTGCTCGCTATCTTGCTGATGGTCTTGCTAGTATTCAAAGTTTTTCACGTCAAATTCATGTGTTTCGCTGCCAACCTTACTTTGGTTTTGACATTCAACTCATAGACTATGTCAATTATTGATGCACGTGAAATTGTTCATGATTGTCATTTCGCTTGGGATTTTTGCATGAATTTCACTCTCTTTGTGATGTATGGGATTTATATATATATATATATGAATGTATATATATATATATTTACATATCGCAGATATGTATAATGGATCGACTGGATGATAGTGACATCTATCATAAATTAATATAATATAAGACATAGCAACGAGGCCTCGGTCTCAGTTTCCCTGTACAGATTCGACGAATAAAACGTGTCAATAATTAATAAAAATATTTCGTTGCATAATAACTGATGCTATTGTTAATTACTCAATGTTCAATTTCCTTCTGATTCACCAACATTACACTCTTTTTAGGTGTTATTGTTGTGCCACAACTTCCAAGCCACACTGATAATAATTCATGCAGCTGTGGTCGAAACATCAATGTTTGCTCTTCTAATTTGATCAGGTCGAAATTGTCATGTCAATTGCGATGCTGTGCAAATTGTAATGCTTCGTTCATCACTACGAAGTATAATATGAACCAATGCTGCAAAGATAAAGAAATATGTCAATGATTGCTTTGTTCGCATTTCATCATTGTATTGTCACTTTGTTAGATGAATCTCGAACATGATGAAAGTAATTCAATTAAATAACGTTTACAGCAAAATCTTAGAATCGCTTATTCATTTCATGACAACTGTACGATAAAATTGTGCAAATTGCTCATTGAAAATAAATGTTATAACCGTATGTGGTCCAATTCTGCAGTAAGTTGGCCAGAATCCTTTCCACAGGGCACCTGCTCCTTCACTCTTCGCAATTGTCATGATTACCGTAAGTACTCCGGGAATCTTCTTCTCTTTTGTACTCGAATTTTGAATTCTGTAAATTGAAAAAAAAAAGGTTTCACATTAATAGAGCACCGCCGATATTGCCCCAGTCAGTGGTTATAGTATCTCGTTCAAATCATGCAGTGTTTACATACTAGCTAGCGTTCCGAGTGAGTAAGAGAGAGAAAGAAAATATCAAAAGTACAGTTTTCTCAGTTATTCACTAATTATTACTATAACATGCTCGGAAGCTGCATTTTCGAGTCTTCCAATGTTTCATATATCATTTTCTATCATTTCCTTTTTTTTTATCCAAATCGGAACGGTCAATTTTGTTGAATATGATGTCAACAATGTTAAACTCGTGAAATTTCAAAAGTTAGAATGAAGTTAAATCCATCCATACATAAATAGTGATAATCTATGGAAATCAATTCTTTCTCTTGTATCTTCAATCAACTTGGGATAAAATGAGATTTTGAAATTTTGATAGCTGTCATTCAAATTATATTCAAATTGAATGAATTCACGTGGTAACACACAACGCTGCGCTTACGATGCGTCCGCGTCTTATGTAGCATGGCCCTAAAAGCTGGCAACGTTGGCGGGAAAATTGCGTCGATGTGCAAGTCGAGCGACTTTTTCTCTCTCATGTCTATACTCACTCATGCTTAAGTCAACAAGCGGCATCATGTGTACTATACTACAACCAGTTATGCTAACTTCAGTGGGTGAATGGTCTTAATAAAGGGCCAATTGAAAATTCTTCAATTTCAGAATATTGTGCAAAAAATGACTCAGTGACTCAGACACACAAAGACATTCAAAGAACCATAAAACTACCTTGTTTTAGCAATATCAAAGGGCATTGAATTAAATGCTGTGAGAAATCCCGATATCATTGATGCACAGAAGTGTAGAGGTATACCATCAGGAATCCCAGCTGGAAATAAAATTATTGTTATGATTGTGTCAACTATTGAAGATATATCTGTGCTATACCTTTAGAGCTAAGTAAAATCTTAGCTTGACTGTAAGTTGCCAATTGTGAAGCGTTAACGACCGCTGCACGGCCCATTGTTGCCACACTTCCACGCCATAAGGTTGTAAGCCCCTCTTCCTTTATGATTCTCATGAATGCATCAATCACATTTTTATAATTCCTCCGTTGGTCTGTAATAGTTAGTTTGAATAAAAATGTGATGAATTAATTGTATCGATTTTTTTAGTTCAATTGAACTATGTCATTCATACTGCTCATGTGCTGCTAATGTTCATATGTCCTAACATATAAGTAGTACGATCTCTGTGAAACGAAGGAATTCTGTGAGTTCCAGAATGAACTCTCTAGAAAATTGCCGTGATAATGAGTATAGGCACGCTATTTTAAGTCAGTTAATATTGAGCCTTATAACATTTGCAAATAATCATTCGAGCTGATTTGAATGAGCATATTTGTGAATAAACAGGAGCCCCACTACTTGTGCATGATTTGAACATCGTACATTTAATTTTATGCCCAATGCAATTGGCAGAAAGCTTCCGAATGGATTATTTACACAGAGAAAAATTTTATTTTAATTTAAGAATGTGCAGTCACTTAATGTAAGTGACATGCCATTCTTAAATTAAGTGACTTTTCTAACTTGAATCAAGTGACTTTTCCCACTTGAATCAAGTAACTATTTTTTTCTTAATTTAAGAAAGTAAAAGTCACTTAAATTAAGTGACTTTTCTCACTTAAATCAAGTGACTTTTTCTTTCTTAATTTAAGAAAGTGAAACTCACTTGAATTAAGTGACTTTTCTCACTTAAATCAAGTGACTTTTTCTTTCTTAATTTAAAAAAGTGAAACTCACTTGAATTAAGTGGCTTTTCTCACTTAAATCAAGTGACTTTTTCTTTCTTATTTAAGAAAGTAAAATTCACTTAAATCAAGTGAGTTTTTTCACTTATATCAAGTGACTTTTCTTTCTTAATTTAAGTGAACTGCACATTCTTAAATTAAGAAAACATTTTTCTCTGTGTAATTCTAAATCTACCATCATCGATCTGCGCGTGGAGTGGAGAAACCAAAAGAGGCCTCAGAGGGTTAAGCTTATCGCAAATAGAATCAATTAAATAGTTTTGGAGATATAGCTTGCTCTGTCAGATGTTTCCCTGCTAATATCTAAGAAACTACTGGACCGATTCCGCTCAGTTTCAATACCAAACTTCGTGCTCATCAGATGTATAACCTCACAAAATTTGAGATCTCTAGCTCAATTATTGATTAAATTATAGAGGAATCAAGATTTTTACGAAAAATTTCTTTAATGTTTTATTAAGATTTTTGTTGACACCTCTTTGACAGCCCTGACTTATCTCTACAAATTTTTTTTACAGTGTTTGTGCAATACTACTTATTTTGACAGATATTCATGGAAAATAGATGGCAAAAAATCAAAATATCCCATCTATTTTCTTATTCTGTCCATGCACCCCTGAGCTTTTTCTCCTTGAATTATCCGAAATAGATCAAATTTTCATGAAAAGCTCATTCCAGAAACAAAAGTATTGATGACATATATACCAAATTTGTATTTCACAACTTTTCTCTGTTTAATGATGAAAATAATTACCGAGGGGTAATCGTCCATCAGACGTCATTCTGACCAGGGCAACTTCAGTAGGGGTTCCTATGAAAGCTCCTGATGCTCCAGCAGTCATGCCCATTACAACCGAAATAAGAAAACTTGGAGCTCCTTCGTTCTTAGCTCTAAGTAAGAGAAAGATTTTTTTTTATCAATGGATTATCAGAAAAAATTTCAGAAAATTTTTATGATAATTTCATGAAAATTTCAGAAAAATTCCAAAAAATTCCGAAAAATTCTGAAAAATCTCAAATATATGAGAATAAAACTGATTTTTGAAATATATATGGGCAAAGGAAGGTTGCCGCAGTTTAATTTGAAAAATTATCAGAAAAAATTTCAAAAAAATTTCATGAAAATTTCAGAAAAATTCCAAAAAAAATCCGTAAAATCTCAAATATATTAGAATAAAACTGATTTTTTTTTTTTTTTTGGTATGGATTTTAAGAAATATTGTAGACCGACAGTTCAGCTGTTCAGTCTGCCTACGGCTCGGTGGATCTACCGGGTTAAGCAGCATTGAGTTTCCCCACTCCATGCACAAATCAGTGATGGTAGATTTGAATTTAAAAATTCCATTTCGAAAGCATTCTGCAAATTGGATTGGCAGAATATTAAATGTAGAATGTTCAAATTACGCACAAGTAGTGAGGCTCCTGCTTGTTTTCTTTCAAAATAACATACGCCCCTTGTATCTGCAATTTTTTGCCCCTATAGACTCTCCTAGGCTTTTACGTAATATTGGTAAGGAAAAAATGATATAGGTATAAAACCTAATCATTTTTTTACTGTAATCTCTAATTTATCTTAGGCTTTTAAACACAGGCTTTTAAACACTAAGCCTTTTTTCTTTGTCCTTCCAGTTTTAAAGAGCCACATGCACGCATTGCTTATCTAATTAAAGAAAATGATTCGAAGAATACAAATTTCAACAGTATTTGCATTTCACTAGACATCAGTCACTCATTGCAAATTTCTATCGCTACAGTATCAATATTTCTCAAGAATTTCAAAGTTTGAGATGAAATAGTCATTTTAGAATATTGCTACTGTGAAGGTGTAGCGGTGAGAGAGAAAGAGATCTTTAACAGAATTGTAAAATAAAGATGTTTCTTGATGAATATGAGTTAATGTGCATATAATACGATATATCGCATAGAAAAAATCAATATTTCTCAAGAATTTCAAAGTTTGAGATGAAATAGTCATTTTTTTTTTGTATCAATCACGTTTCCCGAAACTTTTAGTTTATCGAATTTTGAGCATTGCGAAATACGCTATTAGGAGAAATCATGCACTGTGAGAATTTTTCAAATTGTGGACCTAAAAATATAGCAGGAAAAACCTTGACTATGAAGTATATCAGCAGCAAAAAAAATTTCATCAAGTACAGCTATCAGATAGTACACATAACTATAATTTAGCTGTTTTAGTTATAATTCTAGGTGCGATTAGCGATTTGGAATAGTTAGTTTTCTCTTTTGAGGAATAGTCATGCCAGTAGGAAAAAATGACCTCAGTGTGATGCGGTCCGTTCCTTCAAAAAATTACCGAATGTTGATGAATCCATACTTAATAATGTTCGAAAGGTTTCAATAAATTTGCTCAATCCATATGTCGAAAAAAAAATCGTAAGAAAAGCGCTTTTTTTCTCGCGTTAACCCTTCCCCCCCCCCCTCCATAAGGCTTGAAGGTGTTTTAGCTAATATGAAAAAAAATGAGGGAATTTTTCATATGAATTTCATACTTATTATTCAATCTTTTGAAACGTAGGGACCATTTCAAAAATTTTCCTGCTTTTGAATTTTTACACAGAGAAGAATGTTTTCTTAATTCAAGAATGTGCAGTCACTCAATTTAAGTGACCTGCCATTCTTAAATTAAGTGACTTTTCTCACTTAAATCAAGTGACTTTTTCTTTCTTAATTTAAGAAAGTAAAATTTACTTAAATTAAGTGACATTTTTCACTTAAATCAAGTGACTTTTCTCACTTAAATCAAGTAACTATTTCTTTCTTAATTTAAGAAAGTAAAACTCACTTAAATTAAGTGACATTTCTCACTTAAATCAAGTGATTTTTCTCAATTAAATCAAGTAACTATTTCTTTCTTAATTTAAGAAAGTAAAAGTCACTTGAATTAAGTGACTTTTCTCATTTAAATCAAGTGACTTTTTCGTTCTTAATTTAAGAAAGTAAAACTCACTTAAATCAAGTGACTTTTCTTTCTTAATTTAAGTGACCTGCACATTCTTAAATTAAGTGACTGCACATTCTTAAATTAAGAAAACATTTTTCTCTGTGCATGTATAGTTCACAAATCATGAAACGTAGCAATTATTACCTCCACATATCACTGAGCTGGTTATAAATACCAAGTCTTGCAGTGGTATATGTTGCTTGTCTCAGCAGGCCCGCTGATAATCCGGCATAGAATTTCGTGATGCCTCCACTTTCAAGAATCAATGATACTGTTTTGGAAATTGGAATTTTCTCTTTACTCATTTGCATTCGATTTTTTATCACGTCCATTGGGTGCACAACACACGTAGCAGCCATTCTGCAGATATTTATGTACAATAGATATAATAAACACTCAGAAATTAGTGGTCTACAATAATATTCTTGATTTGTACAAACCCAGAGAGTCCACCATTCAAAAAATTTATAGCTGCCGGCAACGTTTTTGGCTTAATAGATGGTGAAGTTGCGTTTCCCTTTGACTCTGACATTACAAATATTTATAAAGAAATCATGTGAAGTCTTAACCTCTTCATCATTCATGTCATTAATGTGAAGCTGCCTGACTTGGAAATCTCATTACGCCACCGAAATCATTTGTTTTCGATTTCTCATTGAATTGAATAAGCTGGATTCGTCCTTTCATTAAAAAAAATGGGAGTGCAACAGAAGACATAACTAGTTTGTATTGCATAATCTATTAAATATATTCTTTTCCTGCAGTGGACAGTACACAGCTTATAAAAGACATTAACCAAACAGAAAAAGATTCGAACAATCCTGAAATTTTATGATTCTAGTTTTCATTCCTTTATAAAAAGGAACAAGAACGCAAATAATCGATATATCGAAAGTTGTCACGATTAAAGTGAAGTCCTCATTCCTCATTGGTCAGTTGAATTGTGAGTAGTATAGTACGCGTAATATAGTATACTAAAAATACCTAAAGGGCGCGCAGGAATATGGAATCAGGAAAAAAAATTTCCAGTTCTCCGCGATGATCTCGGTAAATAAGCGAGATAGAGCGAAATAGACATTGATATGGAGTCAGGAAAATTTTTTTTCAGTTTTTCGCGATTATCTCGGTGAATAAGCGAGATAGAGCGAAATGGACGACAATATGGGATCAGTAAAAATGACAATGCCTGCTCTAAAGGCCAGAGGCCTGTGCTCAATGAAAATGCCCATTTTTGCTCTATCGAATTCTCCGAACTATTTGCGATACTGTTATGAAATTTTGCAGGCTCTTTTATGACGACATAAGCAGTGTCACTGTGAAATTTCATCAGAAAATACGCCACAGAAAGATAGTTATGAAGATTTGAAAAACAGGATTTTCATGATGGCTGATTTCCTTCGAATATTCCTTTATCCTCATTTTTCACCCATTTCCCGAGGGAATACGGGGTTTTCCTTGAAATTACGCAAAGAGTTGATTGAAAACAAGATGATGGGGGAACCTGGAGGGCCAAAAGCCGCAACGATTCGGGATATCCAGTATCCGTGGAATTTTCAGGCCAAACCCAGAGGCCGATACGCCACAGAAAAAAAGTTATGAAGATTTGAAAAACGGGATTTTCATGATGGCTGATTTCCATCGAAAATTCTTTTATCCTCATTCTTCACCCATTTCCCGAGGGAATACGAGGTTTTCCTTGAAATTTCGCAAAGAGTTGATTGCAAAATTCCACAATAGTATCGCGAATGGTTCTGAAAATTCGATAGGGCAGACATTGTCATTTTTACTGATCCCATATTGACGTCCATTTCGCTCTATCTCGCTCATTTACCGAGATAATCGCGAAAAACGGTGCAAACTCCTCCCTGATTCCATATTACCCTCCATTTCGCTCTATCTCGCTTATTCACCGAGAAAATCGAGAAAAACTGAAAAAAATTCGCGGATACTCGATATCGCGAATCGCTACGGCTTTTGGCCCTTCAGGATCCCCCATCATCTTGTTTTTTATTATCTCTTCGCGAAATTTCAAGGAAAACCTCGTATTCCCTCGGGAAATGGGTGAAAAATGAGGATAAAGGAATATTCGAAGGAAATCAGCTTAAGTTGCAGTCGAAGGCTACCAAGGGAGCAGTCGAAGGCAGTTTAAAATTGCAGTCGAAGGCTACCAAGGGAGCAGTCGAAGGCAGTTTATAATTGCAGTCGAAGGCTACCAAGGCAGCAGTCGAAGGCAGTTTAAAATTGCAGTCGAAGGCTACCAAGGCAGCAGTCGAAGGCAGTTTTAAATTGCAGTCGAAGGCTACCAAGGGAGCAGTCGAAGGCAGTTTAAAATTGCAGTCGAAGGCTACCAAGGCAGCAGTCGAAGGCAGTTTAAAATTGCAGTCGAAGGCTACCAAGGGAGCAGTCGAAGGCAGTTTAAAATTGCAGTCGAAGGCTACCAAAGGAGCAGTCGAAGGCAGTTTAAAATTGCAGTCGAAGGCTACCAAGGCAGCAGTCGAAGGCAGTTTAAAATTGCAGTCGAAGGCTACCAAAGGAGCAGTCGAAGGCAGTTTAAAATTGCAGTCGAAGGCTACCAAGGCAGCAGTCGAAGGCAGTTTAAAATTGCAGTCGAAGGCTACCAAGGGAGCAGTCGAAGGCAGTTTTAAATTGCAGTCGAAGGCTACCAAGGCAGCAGTCGAAGGCAGTTTTAAATTGCAGTCGAAGGCTACCAAAGGAGCAGTCGAAGGCAGTTTAAAATTGCAGTCGAAGGCTACCAAGGCAGCAGTCGAAGGCAGTTTAAAATTGCAGTCGAAGGCTACCAAGGGAGCAGTCGAAGGCAGTTTTAAATTGCAGTCGAAGGCTACCAAGGCAGCAGCCGAAGGCAGTTTTGAATTGCAGTCGAAGGCTACCAAGGGAGCAGTCGAAGGCAGTTTAAAATTGCAGTCGAAGGCTACCAAGGCAGCAGTCGAAGGCAGTTTGAAATTGCAGTCGAAGGCTACCAAGGCAGCAGTCGAAGGCAGTTTAAAATTGCAGTCGAAGGCTACCAAGGCAGCAGTCGAAGGCTACCAAGGCAGCAGTCGAAGGCAGTTTTAAATTGCAGTCGAAGGCTACCAAGGCAGCAGTCGAAGGCAGTTTTAAATTGCAGTCGAAGGCTACCAAGGGAGCAGTCGAAGGCAGTTTAAAATTGCAGTCGAAGGCTACCAAGGCAGCAGTCGAAGGCAGTTTAAAATTGCAGTCGAAGGCTACCAAGGGAGCAGTCGAAGGCAGTTTAAAATTGCAGTCGAAGGCTACCAAGGCAGCAGTCGAAGGCAATTTGAAATTGCAGTCGAAGGCTACCAAGGCAGCAGTCGAAGGCAGTTTAAAATTGCAGTCGAAGGCTACCAAGGCAGCAGTCGAAGGCTACCAAGGCAGCAGTCGAAGGCAGTTTTAAATTGCAGTCGAAGGCTACCAAGGCAGCAGTCGAAGTCAGTTTTAAATTGCAGTCGAAGGCTACCAAGGCAGCAGTCGAAGGCAGTTTTAAATTGCAGTCGAAGGCTACCAAGGGAGCAGTCGAAGGCAGTTTAAAATTGCAGTCGAAGGCTACCAAGGCAGCAGTCGAAGGCAGTTTGAAATTGCAGTCGAAGGCTACCAAGGCAGCAGCCGAAGGCAGTTTAAAATTGCAGTCGAAGGCTACCAAGGGAGCAGTCGAAGGCAGTTTAAAATTGCAGTCGAAGGCTACCAAGGCAGCAGTCGAAGGCAGTTTAAAATTGCAGTCGAAGGCTACCAAGGGAGCAGTCGAAGGCAGTTTTAAATTGCAGTCGAAGGCTACCAAGGCAGCAGTCGAAGGCAGTTTTAAATTGCAGTCGAAGGCTACCAAGGGAGCAGTCGAAGGCAGTTTAAAATTGCAGTCGAAGGCTACCAAGGCAGCAGTCGAAGGCAGTTTAAAATTGCAGTCGAAGGCTACCAAGGGAGCAGTCGAAGGCAGTTTCAAATTGCAGTCGAAGGCTACCAAGGGAGCAGTCGAAGGCAGTTTCAAATTGCAGTCGAAGGCTACCAAGGGAGCAGTCGAAGGCAGTTTCAAATTGCAGTCGAAGGCTACCAAGGGAGCAGTCGAAGGCAGTTTCAAATTGCAGTCGAAGGCTACCAAGGGAGCAGTCGAAGGCAGTTTAAAATTGCAGTCGAAGGCTACCAAAGGAGCAGTCGAAGGCAGTTTAAAATTGCAGTCGAAGGCTACCAAGGCAGCAGTCTAAGGCAGTTTAAAATTGCAGTCGAAGGCTACCGAGGCAGCAGTCGAAGGCAGTTTAAAATTGCAGTCGGAGGCTACCAAGGCAGCAGTCGAAGGCAGTTTAAAATTGCAGTCGAAGGCTACCAAGGCAGCAGTCGAAGGCTACCAAGGCAGCAGTCGAAGGCAGTTTTAAATTGCAGTCGAAGGCTACCAAGGCAGCAGTCGAAGGCAGTTTTAAATTGCAGTCGAAGGCTACCAAGGGAGCAGTCGAAGGCAGTTTAAAATTGCAGTCGAAGGCTACCAAGGCAGCAGTCGAAGGCAGTTTAAAATTGCAGTCGAAGGCTACCAAGGGAGCAGTCGAAGGCAGTTTAAAATTGCAGTCGAAGGCTACCAAAGGAGCAGTCGAAGGCAGTTTAAAATTGCAGTCGGAGGCTACCAAGGCAGCAGTCGGAGGCTACCAAGGCAGCAGTCGAAGGCAGTTTTAAATTGCAGTCGAAGGCTACCGAGGCAGCAGTCGAAGGCTACCAAGGCAGCAGTCGAAGGCAGTTTCAAATTGCAGTCGAAGGCTACCAAGGGAGCAGTCGAAGGCAGTTTAAAATTGCAGTCGAAGGCTACCAAGGGAGCAGTCGAAGGCAGTTTAAAATTGCAGTCGAAGGCTACCAAAGGAGCAGTCGAAGGCAGTTTAAAATTGCAGTCGAAGGCTACCAAGGCAGCAGTCGAAGGCAGTTTAAAATTGCAGTCGAAGGCTACCAAGGCAGCAGTCGAAGGCAGTTTTAAATTGCAGTCGAAGGCTACCAAGGGAGCAGTCGAAGGCAGTTTAAAATTGCAGTCGAAGGCTACCAAGGCAGCAGTCGAAGGCAGTTTGAAATTGCAGTCGAAGGCTACCAAGGGAGCAGTCGAAGGCAGTTTTAAATTGCAGTCGAAGGCTACCAAGGGAGCAGTCGAAGGCAGTTTAAAATTGCAGTCGAAGGCTACCAAGGGAGCAGTCGAAGGCAGTTTAAAATTGCAGTCGAAGGCTACCAAAGGAGCAGTCGAAGGCAGTTTAAAATTGCAGTCGAAGGCTACCAAGGCAGCAGTCGAAGGCAGTTTTAAATTGCAGTCGAAGGCTACCAAGGGAGCAGTCGAAGGCAGTTTAAAATTGCAGTCGAAGGCTATCAAGGCAGCAGTCGAAGGCAGTTTAAAATTGCAGTCGAAGGCTACCAAGGGAGCAGTCGAAGGCAGTTTAAAATTGCAGTCGAAGGCTACCAAGGGAGCAGTCGAAGGCAGTTTAAAATTGCAGTCGAACGCTACCAAAGGAGCAGTCGAAGGCAGTTTAAAATTGCAGTCGAAGGCTACCAAGGCAGCAGTCGAAGGCAGTTTAAAATTGCAGTCGAAGGCTACCAAGGGAGCAGTCGAAGGCAGTTTTAAATTGTAGTCGAAGGCTACCAAGGCAGCAGTCGAAGGCAGTTTTAAATTGCAGTCGAAGGCTACCAAGGGAGCAGTCGAAGGCAGTTTAAAATTGCAGTCGAAGGCTACCAAGGCAGCAGTCGAAGGCAGTTTAAAATTGCAGTCGAAGGCTACCAAGGGAGCAGTCGAAGGCAGTTTCAAATTGCAGTCGAAGGCTACCAAGGGAGCAGTCGAAGGCAGTTTCAAATTGCAGTCGAAGGCTACCAAGGGAGCAGTCGAAGGCAGTTTAAAATTGCAGTCGAAGGCTACCAAAGGAGCAGTCGAAGGCAGTTTAAAATTGCAGTCGAAGGCTACCAAGGCAGCAGTCGAAGGCAGTTTTAAATTGCAGTCGAAGGCTACCAAGGGAGCAGTCGAAGGCAGTTTAAAATTGCAGTCGAAGGCTACCAAGGCAGCAGTCGAAGGCAGTTTAAAATTGCAGTCGAAGGCTACCAAGGGAGCAGTCGAAGGCAGTTTCAAATTGCAGTCGAAGGCTACCAAGGGAGCAGTCGAAGGCAGTTTCAAATTGCAGTCGAAGGCTACCAAGGGAGCAGTCGAAGGCAGTTTAAAATTGCAGTCGAAGGCTACCAAAGGAGCAGTCGAAGGCAGTTTAAAATTGCAGTCGAAGGCTACCAAGGCAGCAGTCGAAGGCAGTTTAAAATTGCAGTCGAAGGCTACCAAAGGAGCAGTCGAAGGCAGTTTTAAATTGCAGTCGAAGGCTACCAAGGCAGCAGTCGAAGGCAGTTTTAAATTGCAGTCGAAGGCTACCAAGGGAGCAGTCGAAGGCAGTTTTAAATTGCAGTCGAAGGCTACCAAGGCAGCAGTCGAAGGCAGTTTAAAATTGCAGTCGAAGGCTACCAAGGGAGCAGTCGAAGGCAGTTTAAAATTGCAGTCGAAGGCTACCAAGGCAGCAGTCGAAGGCAATTTGAAATTGCAGTCGAAGGCTACCAAGGCAGCAGTCGAAGGCAGTTTAAAATTGCAGTCGAAGGCTACCGAGGCAGCAGTCGAAGGCTACCAAGGCAGCAGTCGAAGGCAGTTTTAAATTGCAGTCGAAGGCTACCAAGGCAGCAGTCGAAGGCAGTTTTAAATTGCAGTCGAAGGCTACCAAGGGAGCAGTCGAAAGCAGTTTAAAATTGCAGTCGAAGGCTACCAAGGCAGCAGTCGAAGGCAGTTTAAAATTGCAGTCGAAGGCTACCAAGGGAGCAGTCGAAGGCAGTTTAAAATTGCAGTCGAAGGCTACCAAAGGAGCAGTCGAAGGCAGTTTAAAATTGCAGTCGAAGGCTACCAAGGCAGCAATCGAAGGCAGTTTAAAATTGCAGTCGAAGGCTACCAAGGGAGCAGTCGAAGGCAGTTTTAAATTGCAGTCGAAGGCTACCAAGGCAGCAGTCGAAGGCAGTTTTAAATTGCAGTCGAAGGCTACCAAGGGAGCAGTCGAAGGCAGTTTAAAATTGCAGTCGAAGGCTACCAACGCAGCAGTCGAAGGCAGTTTGAAATTGCAGTCGAAGGCTACCAAGGCAGCAGTCGAAGGCAGTTTAAAATTGCAGTCGAAGGCTACCAAGGGAGCAGTCGAAGGCAGTTTAAAATTGCAGTCGAAGGCTATCAAGGCAGCAGTCGAAGGCAGTTTAAAATTGCAGTCGAAGGCTACCAAAGGAGCAGTCGAAGGCAGTTTAAAATTGCAGTCGAAGGCTACCAAGGCAGCAGTCGAAGGCAGTTAAAAATTGCAGTCGAAGGCTACCAAGGGAGCAGTCGAAGGCAGTTTTAAATTGCAGTCGAAGGCTACCAAGGCAGCAGTCGAAGGCAGTTTTAAATTGCAGTCGAAGGCTACCAAGGGAGCAGTCGAAGGCAGTTTAAAATTGCAGTCGAAGGCTACCAAGGCAGCAGTCGAAGGCAGTTTGAAATTGCAGTCGAAGGCTACCAAGGCAGCAGTCGAAGGCAGTTTAAAATTGCAGTCGAAGGCTACCAAGGCAGCAGTCGAAGGCTACCAAGGCAGCAGTCGAAGGCAGTTTTAAATTGCAGTCGAAGGCTACCAAGGCAGCAGTCGAAGGCAGTTTTAAATTGCAGTCGAAGGCTACCAAGGGAGCAGTCGAAGGCAGTTTAAAATTGCAGTCGAAGGCTACCAAGGCAGCAGTCGAAGGCAGTTTAAAATTGCAGTCGAAGGCTACCAAGGGAGCAGTCGAAGGCAGTTTAAAATTGCAGTCGAAGGCTACCAAAGGAGCAGTCGAAGGCAGTTTAAAATTGCAGTCGAAGGCTACCAAGGCAGCAGTCGAAGGCAGTTTAAAATTGCAGTCGAAGGCTACCAAGGGAGCAGTCGAAGGCAGTTTTAAATTGCAGTCGAATGCTACCAAGGCAGCAGCCGAAGGCAGTTTTGAATTGCAGTCGAAGGCTACCAAGGGAGCAGTCGAAGGCAGTTTAAAATTGCAGTCGAAGGCTACCAAGGCAGCAGTCGAAGGCAGTTTGAAATTGCAGTCGAAGGCTACCAAGGCAGCAGTCGAAGGCAGTTTAAAATTGCAGTCGAAGGCTACCAAGGCAGCAGTCGAAGGCTACCAAGGCAGCAGTCGAAGGCAGTTTTAAATTGCAGTCGAAGGCTACCAAGGCAGCAGTCGAAGGCAGTTTTAAATTGCAGTCGAAGGCTACCAAGGGAGCAGTCGAAGGCAGTTTAAAATTGCAGTCGAAGGCTACCAAGGCAGCAGTCGAAGGCAGTTTAAAATTGCAGTCGAAGGCTACCAAGGGAGCAGTCGAAGGCAGTTTAAAATTGCAGTCGAAGGCTACCAAGGCAGCAGTCGAAGGCAATTTGAAATTGCAGTCGAAGGCTACCAAGGCAGCAGTCGAAGGCAGTTTAAAATTGCAGTCGAAGGCTACCAAGGCAGCAGTCGAAGGCAGTTTTAAATTGCAGTCGAAGGCTACCAAGGGAGCAGTCGAAGGCAGTTTAAAATTGCAGTCGAAGGCTACCAAGGCAGCAGTCGAAGGCAGTTTAAAATTGCAGTCGAAGGCTACCAAGGGAGCAGTCGAAGGCAGTTTAAAATTGCAGTCGAAGGCTACCAAAGGAGCAGTCGAAGGCAGTTTAAAATTGCAGTCGAAGGCTACCAAGGCAGCAGTCGAAGGCAGTTTAAAATTGCAGTCGAAGGCTACCAAAGGAGCAGTCGAAGGCAGTTTAAAATTGCAGTCGAAGGCTACCAAGGCAGCAGTCGAAGGCAGTTTAAAATTGCAGTCGAAGGCTACCAAGGGAGCAGTCGAAGGCAGTTTTAAATTGCAGTCGAAGGCTACCAAGGCAGCAGTCGAAGGCAGTTTTAAATTGCAGTCGAAGGCTACCAAGGGAGCAGTCGAAGGCAGTTTAAAATTGCAGTCGAAGGCTACCAAGGCAGCAGTCGAAGGCAGTTTGAAATTGCAGTCGAAGGCTACCAAGGCAGCAGTCGAAGGCAGTTTAAAATTGCAGTCGAAGGCTACCAAGGCAGCAGTCGAAGGCTACCAAGGCAGCAGTCGAAGGCAGTTTTAAATTGCAGTCGAAGGCTACCAAGGCAGCAGTCGAAGGCAGTTTTAAATTGCAGTCGAAGGCTACCAAGGGAGCAGTCGAAGGCAGTTTAAAATTGCAGTCGAAGGCTATCAAGGCAGCAGTCGAAGGCAGTTTAAAATTGCAGTCGAAGGCTACCAAGGGAGCAGTCGAAGGCAGTTTAAAATTGCAGTCGAAGGCTACCAAAGGAGCAGTCGAAGGCAGTTTAAAATTGCAGTCGAAGGCTACCAAGGCAGCAGTCGAAGGCAGTTTAAAATTGCAGTCGAAGGCTACCAAGGGAGCAGTCGAAGGCAGTTTTAAATTGCAGTCGAAGGCTACCAAGGCAGCAGCCGAAGGCAGTTTTGAATTGCAGTCGAAGGCTACCAAGGGAGCAGTCGAAGGCAGTTTAAAATTGCAGTCGAAGGCTACCAAGGCAGCAGTCGAAGGCAGTTTAAAATTGCAGTCGAAGGCTACCAAGGGAGCAGTCGAAGGCAGTTTAAAATTGCAGTCGAAGGCTACCAAAGGAGCAGTCGAAGGCAGTTTAAAATTGCAGTCGAAGGCTACCAAGGCAGCAGTCGAAGGCAGTTTAAAATTGCAGTCGAAGGCTACCAAGGGAGCAGTCGAAGGCAGTTTTAAATTGCAGTCGAATGCTACCAAGGCAGCAGCCGAAGGCAGTTTTGAATTGCAGTCGAAGGCTACCAAGGGAGCAGTCGAAGGCAGTTTAAAATTGCAGTCGAAGGCTACCAAGGCAGCAGTCGAAGGCAGTTTGAAATTGCAGTCGAAGGCTACCAAGGCAGCAGTCGAAGGCAGTTTAAAATTGCAGTCGAAGGCTACCAAGGCAGCAGTCGAAGGCTACCAAGGCAGCAGTCGAAGGCAGTTTTAAATTGCAGTCGAAGGCTACCAAGGCAGCAGTCGAAGGCAGTTTTAAATTGCAGTCGAAGGCTACCAAGGGAGCAGTCGAAGGCAGTTTAAAATTGCAGTCGAAGGCTACCAAGGCAGCAGTCGAAGGCAGTTTAAAATTGCAGTCGAAGGCTACCAAGGGAGCAGTCGAAGGCAGTTTAAAATTGCAGTCGAAGGCTACCAAGGCAGCAGTCGAAGGCAATTTGAAATTGCAGTCGAAGGCTACCAAGGCAGCAGTCGAAGGCAGTTTAAAATTGCAGTCGAAGGCTACCAAGGCAGCAGTCGAAGGCAGTTTTAAATTGCAGTCGAAGGCTACCAAGGGAGCAGTCGAAGGCAGTTTAAAATTGCAGTCGAAGGCTACCAAGGCAGCAGTCGAAGGCAGTTTAAAATTGCAGTCGAAGGCTACCAAGGGAGCAGTCGAAGGCAGTTTAAAATTGCAGTCGAAGGCTACCAAAGGAGCAGTCGAAGGCAGTTTAAAATTGCAGTCGAAGGCTACCAAGGCAGCAGTCGAAGGCAGTTTAAAATTGCAGTCGAAGGCTACCAAAGGAGCAGTCGAAGGCAGTTTAAAATTGCAGTCGAAGGCTACCAAGGCAGCAGTCGAAGGCAGTTTAAAATTGCAGTCGAAGGCTACCAAGGGAGCAGTCGAAGGCAGTTTTAAATTGCAGTCGAAGGCTACCAAGGCAGCAGTCGAAGGCAGTTTTAAATTGCAGTCGAAGGCTACCAAGGGAGCAGTCGAAGGCAGTTTAAAATTGCAGTCGAAGGCTACCAAGGCAGCAGTCGAAGGCAGTTTGAAATTGCAGTCGAAGGCTACCAAGGCAGCAGTCGAAGGCAGTTTAAAATTGCAGTCGAAGGCTACCAAGGCAGCAGTCGAAGGCTACCAAGGCAGCAGTCGAAGGCAGTTTTAAATTGCAGTCGAAGGCTACCAAGGCAGCAGTCGAAGGCAGTTTTAAATTGCAGTCGAAGGCTACCAAGGGAGCAGTCGAAGGCAGTTTAAAATTGCAGTCGAAGGCTATCAAGGCAGCAGTCGAAGGCAGTTTAAAATTGCAGTCGAAGGCTACCAAGGGAGCAGTCGAAGGCAGTTTAAAATTGCAGTCGAAGGCTACCAAAGGAGCAGTCGAAGGCAGTTTAAAATTGCAGTCGAAGGCTACCAAGGCAGCAGTCGAAGGCAGTTTAAAATTGCAGTCGAAGGCTACCAAGGGAGCAGTCGAAGGCAGTTTTAAATTGCAGTCGAAGGCTACCAAGGCAGCAGCCGAAGGCAGTTTTGAATTGCAGTCGAAGGCTACCAAGGGAGCAGTCGAAGGCAGTTTAAAATTGCAGTCGAAGGCTACCAAGGCAGCAGTCGAAGGCAGTTTGAAATTGCAGTCGAAATCTACCAAGGCAGCAGTCGAAGGCAGTTTAAAATTGCAGTCGAAGGCTACCAAGGCAGCAGTCGAAGGCTACCAAGGCAGCAGTCGAAGGCAGTTTTAAATTGCAGTCGAAGGCTACCAAGGCAGCAGTCGAAGGCAGTTTTAAATTGCAGTCGAAGGCTACCAAGGGAGCAGTCGAAGGCAGTTTAAAATTGCAGTCGAAGGCTACCAAGGCAGCAGTCGAAGGCAGTTTAAAATTGCAGTCGAAGGCTACCAAGGGAGCAGTCGAAGGCAGTTTAAAATTGCAGTCGAAGGCTACCAAGGCAGCAGTCGAAGGCAATTTGAAATTGCAGTCGAAGGCTACCAAGGCAGCAGTCGAAGGCAGTTTAAAATTGCAGTCGAAGGCTACCAAGGCAGCAGTCAAAGGCTACCAAGGCAGCAGTCGAAGGCAGTTTTAAATTGCAGTCGAAGGCTACCAAGGCAGCAGTCGAAGTCAGTTTTAAATTGCAGTCGAAGGCTACCAAGGCAGCAGTCGAAGGCAGTTTTAAATTGCAGTCGAAGGCTACCAAGGGAGCAGTCGAAGGCAGTTTAAAATTGCAGTCGAAGGCTACCAAGGCAGCAGTCGAAGGCAGTTTGAAATTGCAGTCGAAGGCTACCAAGGCAGCAGCCGAAGGCAGTTTAAAATTGCAGTCGAAGGCTACCAAGGGAGCAGTCGAAGGCAGTTTAAAATTGCAGTCGAAGGCTACCAAGGCAGCAGTCGAAGGCAGTTTAAAATTGCAGTCGAAGGCTACCAAGGGAGCAGTCGAAGGCAGTTTTAAATTGCAGTCGAAGGCTACCAAGGCAGCAGTCGAAGGCAGTTTTAAATTGCAGTCGAAGGCTACCAAGGGAGCAGTCGAAGGCAGTTTAAAATTGCAGTCGAAGGCTACCAAGGCAGCAGTCGAAGGCAGTTTAAAATTGCAGTCGAAGGCTACCAAGGGAGCAGTCGAAGGCAGTTTCAAATTGCAGTCGAAGGCTACCAAGGGAGCAGTCGAAGGCAGTTTCAAATTGCAGTCGAAGGCTACCAAGGGAGCAGTCGAAGGCAGTTTCAAATTGCAGTCGAAGGCTACCAAGGGAGCAGTCGAAGGCAGTTTCAAATTGCAGTCGAAGGCTACCAAGGGAGCAGTCGAAGGCAGTTTAAAATTGCAGTCGAAGGCTACCAAAGGAGCAGTCGAAGGCAGTTTAAAATTGCAGTCGAAGGCTACCAAGGCAGCAGTCTAAGGCAGTTTAAAATTGCAGTCGAAGGCTACCGAGGCAGCAGTCGAAGGCAGTTTAAAATTGCAGTCGGAGGCTACCAAGGCAGCAGTCGAAGGCAGTTTAAAATTGCAGTCGAAGGCTACCAAGGCAGCAGTCGAAGGCTACCAAGGCAGCAGTCGAAGGCAGTTTTAAATTGCAGTCGAAGGCTACCAAGGCAGCAGTCGAAGGCAGTTTTAAATTGCAGTCGAAGGCTACCAAGGGAGCAGTCGAAGGCAGTTTAAAATTGCAGTCGAAGGCTACCAAGGCAGCAGTCGAAGGCAGTTTAAAATTGCAGTCGAAGGCTACCAAGGGAGCAGTCGAAGGCAGTTTAAAATTGCAGTCGAAGGCTACCAAAGGAGCAGTCGAAGGCAGTTTAAAATTGCAGTTGGAGGCTACCAAGGCAGCAGTCGGAGGCTACCAAGGCAGCAGTCGAAGGCAGTTTTAAATTGCAGTCGAAGGCTACCAAGGCAGCAGTCGAAGGCAGTTTTAAATTGCAGTCGAAGGCTACCAAGGGAGCAGTCGAAGGCAGTTTTAAATTGCAGTCGAAGGCTACCAAGGCAGCAGTCGAAGGCAGTTTAAAATTGCAGTCGAAGGCTACCAAGGGAGCAGTCGAAGGCAGTTTAAAATTGCAGTCGAAGGCTACCAAGGCAGCAGTCGAAGGCAATTTGAAATTGCAGTCGAAGGCTACCAAGGCAGCAGTCGAAGGCAGTTTAAAATTGCAGTCGAAGGCTACCGAGGCAGCAGTCGAAGGCTACCAAGGCAGCAGTCGAAGGCAGTTTTAAATTGCAGTCGAAGGCTACCAAGGCAGCAGTCGAAGGCAGTTTTAAATTGCAGTCGAAGGCTACCAAGGGAGCAGTCGAAGGCAGTTTAAAATTGCAGTCGAAGGCTACCAAGGCAGCAGTCGAAGGCAGTTTAAAATTGCAGTCGAAGGCTACCAAGGGAGCAGTCGAAGGCAGTTTAAAATTGCAGTCGAAGGCTACCAAAGGAGCAGTCGAAGGCAGTTTAAAATTGCAGTCGAAGGCTACCAAGGCAGCAATCGAAGGCAGTTTAAAATTGCAGTCGAAGGCTACCAAGGGAGCAGTCGAAGGCAGTTTTAAATTGCAGTCGAAGGCTACCAAGGCAGCAGTCGAAGGCAGTTTTAAATTGCAGTCGAAGGCTACCAAGGGAGCAGTCGAAGGCAGTTTAAAATTGCAGTCGAAGGCTACCAACGCAGCAGTCGAAGGCAGTTTGAAATTGCAGTCGAAGGCTACCAAGGCAGCAGTCGAAGGCAGTTTAAAATTGCAGTCGAAGGCTACCAAGGGAGCAGTCGAAGGCAGTTTAAAATTGCAGTCGAAGGCTATCAAGGCAGCAGTCGAAGGCAGTTTAAAATTGCAGTCGAAGGCTACCAAAGCAGCAGTCGAAGGCAGTTTAAAATTGCAGTCGAAGGCTACCAAGGCAGCAGTCGAAGGCAGTTTAAAATTGCAGTCGAAGGCTACCAAGGGAGCAGTCGAAGGCAGTTTTAAATTGCAGTCGAAGGCTACCAAGGCAGCAGTCGAAGGCAGTTTTAAATTGCAGTCGAAGGCTACCAAGGGAGCAGTCGAAGGCAGTTTAAAATTGCAGTCGAAGGCTACCAAGGCAGCAGTCGAAGGCAGTTTGAAATTGCAGTCGAAGGCTACCAAG
This sequence comes from Aleiodes alternator, assembly GCA_963921955.1. Lineage (NCBI taxonomy): Eukaryota > Metazoa > Arthropoda > Insecta > Hymenoptera > Braconidae > Aleiodes > Aleiodes alternator. The sequence continues at coordinate 1,074,618 of OY998097.1, forward strand.
GCAGCAGTCGAAGGCAGTTTAAAATTGCAGTCGAAGGCTACCAAGGCAGCAGTCGAAGGCTACCAAGGCAGCAGTCGAAGGCAGTTTTAAATTGCAGTCGAAGGCTACCAAGGCAGCAGTCGAAGGCAGTTTTAAATTGCAGTCGAAGGCTACCAAGGGAGCAGTCGAAGGCAGTTTAAAATTGCAGTCGAAGGCTACCAAGGCAGCAGTCGAAGGCAGTTTAAAATTGCAGTCGAAGGCTACCAAGGGAGCAGTCGAAGGCAGTTTAAAATTGCAGTCGAAGGCTACCAAAGGAGCAGTCGAAGGCAGTTTAAAATTGCAGTCGAAGGCTACCAAGGCAGCAGTCGAAGGCAGTTTAAAATTGCAGTCGAAGGCTACCAAGGGAGCAGTCGAAGGCAGTTTTAAATTGCAGTCGAATGCTACCAAGGCAGCAGCCGAAGGCAGTTTTGAATTGCAGTCGAAGGCTACCAAGGGAGCAGTCGAAGGCAGTTTAAAATTGCAGTCGAAGGCTACCAAGGCAGCAGTCGAAGGCAGTTTAAAATTGCAGTCGAAGGCTACCAAGGGAGCAGTCGAAGGCAGTTTTAAATTGCAGTCGAAGGCTACCAAGGCAGCAGTCGAAGGCAGTTTTAAATTGCAGTCGAAGGCTACCAAGGGAGCAGTCGAAGGCAGTTTAAAATTGCAGTCGAAGGCTACCAAGGCAGCAGTCGAAGGCAGTTTGAAATTGCAGTCGAAGGCTACCAAGGCAGCAGTCGAAGGCAGTTTAAAATTGCAGTCGAAGGCTACCAAGGCAGCAGTCGAAGGCTACCAAGGCAGCAGTCGAAGGCAGTTTTAAATTGCAGTCGAAGGCTACCAAGGCAGCAGTCGAAGGCAGTTTTAAATTGCAGTCGAAGGCTACCAAGGGAGCAGTCGAAGGCAGTTTAAAATTGCAGTCGAAGGCTACCAAGGCAGCAGTCGAAGGCAGTTTAAAATTGCAGTCGAAGGCTACCAAGGGAGCAGTCGAAGGCAGTTTAAAATTGCAGTCGAAGGCTACCAAAGGAGCAGTCGAAGGCAGTTTAAAATTGCAGTCGAAGGCTACCAAGGCAGCAGTCGAAGGCAGTTTAAAATTGCAGTCGAAGGCTACCAAGGGAGCAGTCGAAGGCAGTTTTAAATTGCAGTCGAATGCTACCAAGGCAGCAGCCGAAGGCAGTTTTGAATTGCAGTCGAAGGCTACCAAGGGAGCAGTCGAAGGCAGTTTAAAATTGCAGTCGAAGGCTACCAAGGCAGCAGTCGAAGGCAGTTTGAAATTGCAGTCGAAGGCTACCAAGGCAGCAGTCGAAGGCAGTTTAAAATTGCAGTCGAAGGCTACCAAGGCAGCAGTCGAAGGCTACCAAGGCAGCAGTCGAAGGCAGTTTTAAATTGCAGTCGAAGGCTACCAAGGCAGCAGTCGAAGGCAGTTTTAAATTGCAGTCGAAGGCTACCAAGGGAGCAGTCGAAGGCAGTTTAAAATTGCAGTCGAAGGCTACCAAGGCAGCAGTCGAAGGCAGTTTAAAATTGCAGTCGAAGGCTACCAAGGCAGCAGTCGAAGGCAGTTTTAAATTGCAGTCGAAGGCTACCAAGGCAGCAGTCGAAGGCAGTTTAAAATTGCAGTCGAAGGCTACCAAGGGAGCAGTCGAAGGCAGTTTTAAATTGCAGTCGAAGGCTACCAAGGCAGCAGTCGAAGGCAGTTTTAAATTGCAGTCGAAGGCTACCAAGGGAGCAGTCGAAGGCAGTTTAAAATTGCAGTCGAAGGCTACCAAGGCAGCAGTCGAAGGCAGTTTGAAATTGCAGTCGAAGGCTACCAAGGCAGCAGTCGAAGGCAGTTTAAAATTGCAGTCGAAGGCTACCAAGGCAGCAGTCGAAGGCTACCAAGGCAGCAGTCGAAGGCAGTTTTAAATTGCAGTCGAAGGCTACCAAGGCAGCAGTCGAAGGCAGTTTTAAATTGCAGTCGAAGGCTACCAAGGGAGCAGTCGAAGGCAGTTTAAAATTGCAGTCGAAGGCTATCAAGGCAGCAGTCGAAGGCAGTTTAAAATTGCAGTCGAAGGCTACCAAGGGAGCAGTCGAAGGCAGTTTAAAATTGCAGTCGAAGGCTACCAAAGGAGCAGTCGAAGGCAGTTTAAAATTGCAGTCGAAGGCTACCAAGGCAGCAGTCGAAGGCAGTTTAAAATTGCAGTCGAAGGCTACCAAGGGAGCAGTCGAAGGCAGTTTTAAATTGCAGTCGAAGGCTACCAAGGCAGCAGCCGAAGGCAGTTTTGAATTGCAGTCGAAGGCTACCAAGGGAGCAGTCGAAGGCAGTTTAAAATTGCAGTCGAAGGCTACCAAGGCAGCAGTCGAAGGCAGTTTGAAATTGCAGTCGAAGGCTACCAAGGCAGCAGTCGAAGGCAGTTTAAAATTGCAGTCGAAGGCTACCAAGGCAGCAGTCGAAGGCTACCAAGGCAGCAGTCGAAGGCAGTTTTAAATTGCAGTCGAAGGCTACCAAGGCAGCAGTCGAAGGCAGTTTTAAATTGCAGTCGAAGGCTACCAAGGGAGCAGTCGAAGGCAGTTTAAAATTGCAGTCGAAGGCTACCAAGGCAGCAGTCGAAGGCAGTTTAAAATTGCAGTCGAAGGCTACCAAGGGAGCAGTCGAAGGCAGTTTAAAATTGCAGTCGAAGGCTACCAAGGCAGCAGTCGAAGGCAATTTGAAATTGCAGTCGAAGGCTACCAAGGCAGCAGTCGAAGGCAGTTTAAAATTGCAGTCGAAGGCTACCAAGGCAGCAGTCAAAGGCTACCAAGGCAGCAATCGAAGGCAGTTTTAAATTGCAGTCGAAGGCTACCAAGGCAGCAGTCGAAGTCAGTTTTAAATTGCAGTCGAAGGCTACCAAGGCAGCAGTCGAAGGCAGTTTTAAATTGCAGTCGAAGGCTACCAAGGGAGCAGTCGAAGGCAGTTTAAAATTGCAGTCGAAGGCTACCAAGGCAGCAGTCGAAGGCAGTTTGAAATTGCAGTCGAAGGCTACCAAGGCAGCAGCCGAAGGCAGTTTAAAATTGCAGTCGAAGGCTACCAAGGGAGCAGTCGAAGGCAGTTTAAAATTGCAGTCGAAGGCTACCAAGGCAGCAGTCGAAGGCAGTTTAAAATTGCAGTCGAAGGCTACCAAGGGAGCAGTCGAAGGCAGTTTTAAATTGCAGTCGAAGGCTACCAAGGCAGCAGTCGAAGGCAGTTTTAAATTGCAGTCGAAGGCTACCAAGGGAGCAGTCGAAGGCAGTTTAAAATTGCAGTCGAAGGCTACCAAGGCAGCAGTCGAAGGCAGTTTAAAATTGCAGTCGAAGGCTACCAAGGGAGCAGTCGAAGGCAGTTTCAAATTGCAGTCGAAGGCTACCAAGGGAGCAGTCGAAGGCAGTTTCAAATTGCAGTCGAAGGCTACCAAGGGAGCAGTCGAAGGCAGTTTCAAATTGCAGTCGAAGGCTACCAAGGGAGCAGTCGAAGGCAGTTTCAAATTGCAGTCGAAGGCTACCAAGGGAGCAGTCGAAGGCAGTTTAAAATTGCAGTCGAAGGCTACCAAAGGAGCAGTCGAAGGCAGTTTAAAATTGCAGTCGAAGGCTACCAAGGCAGCAGTCTAAGGCAGTTTAAAATTGCAGTCGAAGGCTACCGAGGCAGCAGTCGAAGGCAGTTTAAAATTGCAGTCGGAGGCTACCAAGGCAGCAGTCGAAGGCAGTTTAAAATTGCAGTCGAAGGCTACCAAGGCAGCAGTCGAAGGCTACCAAGGCAGCAGTCGAAGGCAGTTTTAAATTGCAGTCGAAGGCTACCAAGGCAGCAGTCGAAGGCAGTTTTAAATTGCAGTCGAAGGCTACCAAGGGAGCAGTCGAAGGCAGTTTAAAATTGCAGTCGAAGGCTACCAAGGCAGCAGTCGAAGGCAGTTTAAAATTGCAGTCGAAGGCTACCAAGGGAGCAGTCGAAGGCAGTTTAAAATTGCAGTCGAAGGCTACCAAAGGAGCAGTCGAAGGCAGTTTAAAATTGCAGTTGGAGGCTACCAAGGCAGCAGTCGGAGGCTACCAAGGCAGCAGTCGAAGGCAGTTTTAAATTGCAGTCGAAGGCTACCAAGGCAGCAGTCGAAGGCAGTTTTAAATTGCAGTCGAAGGCTACCAAGGGAGCAGTCGAAGGCAGTTTAAAATTGCAGTCGAAGGCTACCAAGGCAGCAGTCGAAGGCAGTTTAAAATTGCAGTCGAAGGCTACCAAGGCAGCAGTCGAAGGCAGTTTTAAATTGCAGTCGAAGGCTACCAAGGGAGCAGTCGAAGGCAGTTTAAAATTGCAGTCGAAGGCTACCAAGGCAGCAGTCGAAGGCAGTTTGAAATTGCAGTCGAAGGCTACCAAGGGAGCAGTCGAAGGCAGTTTTAAATTGCAGTCGAAGGCTACCAAGGGAGCAGTCGAAGGCAGTTTAAAATTGCAGTCGAAGGCTACCAAGGCAGCAGTCGAAGGCAGTTTAAAATTGCAGTCGAAGGCTACCAAGGGAGCAGTCGAAGGCAGTTTCAAATTGCAGTCGAAGGCTACCAAGGGAGCAGTCGAAGGCAGTTTCAAATTGCAGTCGAAGGCTACCAAGGGAGCAGTCGAAGGCAGTTTAAAATTGCAGTCGAAGGCTACCAAAGGAGCAGTCGAAGGCAGTTTAAAATTGCAGTCGAAGGCTACCAAGGCAGCAGTCGAAGGCAGTTTTAAATTGCAGTCGAAGGCTACCAAGGGAGCAGTCGAAGGCAGTTTAAAATTGCAGTCGAAGGCTACCAAGGCAGCAGTCGAAGGCAGTTTAAAATTGCAGTCGAAGGCTACCAAGGGAGCAGTCGAAGGCAGTTTCAAATTGCAGTCGAAGGCTACCAAGGGAGCAGTCGAAGGCAGTTTCAAATTGCAGTCGAAGGCTCCCAAGGGAGCAGTCGAAGGCAGTTTAAAATTGCAGTCGAAGGCTACCAAAGGAGCAGTCGAAGGCAGTTTAAAATTGCAGTCGAAGGCTACCAAGGCAGCAGTCGAAGGCAGTTTAAAATTGCAGTCGAAGGCTACCAAAGGAGCAGTCGAAGGCAGTTTTAAATTGCAGTCGAAGGCTACCAAGGCAGCAGTCGAAGGCAGTTTTAAATTGCAGTCGAAGGCTACCAAGGGAGCAGTCGAAGGCAGTTTTAAATTGCAGTCGAAGGCTACCAAGGCAGCAGTCGAAGGCAGTTTAAAATTGCAGTCGAAGGCTACCAAGGGAGCAGTCGAAGGCAGTTTAAAATTGCAGTCGAAGGCTACCAAGGCAGCAGTCGAAGGCAATTTGAAATTGCAGTCGAAGGCTACCAAGGCAGCAGTCGAAGGCAGTTTAAAATTGCAGTCGAAGGCTACCGAGGCAGCAGTCGAAGGCTACCAAGGCAGCAGTCGAAGGCAGTTTTAAATTGCAGTCGAAGGCTACCAAGGCAGCAGTCGAAGGCAGTTTTAAATTGCAGTCGAAGGCTACCAAGGGAGCAGTCGAAGGCAGTTTAAAATTGCAGTCGAAGGCTACCAAGGCAGCAGTCGAAGGCAGTTTAAAATTGCAGTCGAAGGCTACCAAGGGAGCAGTCGAAGGCAGTTTAAAATTGCAGTCGAAGGCTACCAAAGGAGCAGTCGAAGGCAGTTTAAAATTGCAGTCGAAGGCTACCAAGGCAGCAATCGAAGGCAGTTTAAAATTGCAGTCGAAGGCTACCAAGGGAGCAGTCGAAGGCAGTTTTAAATTGCAGTCGAAGGCTACCAAGGCAGCAGTCGAAGGCAGTTTTAAATTGCAGTCGAAGGCTACCAAGGGAGCAGTCGAAGGCAGTTTAAAATTGCAGTCGAAGGCTACCAACGCAGCAGTCGAAGGCAGTTTGAAATTGCAGTCGAAGGCTACCAAGGCAGCAGTCGAAGGCAGTTTAAAATTGCAGTCGAAGGCTACCAAGGGAGCAGTCGAAGGCAGTTTAAAATTGCAGTCGAAGGCTATCAAGGCAGCAGTCGAAGGCAGTTTAAAATTGCAGTCGAAGGCTACCAAAGGAGCAGTCGAAGGCAGTTTAAAATTGCAGTCGAAGGCTACCAAGGCAGCAGTCGAAGGCAGTTTAAAATTGCAGTCGAAGGCTACCAAGGGAGCAGTCGAAGGCAGTTTTAAATTGCAGTCGAAGGCTACCAAGGCAGCAGTCGAAGGCAGTTTTAAATTGCAGTCGAAGGCTACCAAGGGAGCAGTCGAAGGCAGTTTAAAATTGCAGTCGAAGGCTACCAAGGCAGCAGTCGAAGGCAGTTTGAAATTGCAGTCGAAGGCTACCAAGGCAGCAGTCGAAGGCAGTTTAAAATTGCAGTCGAAGGCTACCAAGGCAGCAGTCGAAGGCTACCAAGGCAGCAGTCGAAGGCAGTTTTAAATTGCAGTCGAAGGCTACCAAGGCAGCAGTCGAAGGCAGTTTTAAATTGCAGTCGAAGGCTACCAAGGGAGCAGTCGAAGGCAGTTTAAAATTGCAGTCGAAGGCTACCAAGGCAGCAGTCGAAGGCAGTTTAAAATTGCAGTCGAAGGCTACCAAGGGAGCAGTCGAAGGCAGTTTAAAATTGCAGTCGAAGGCTACCAAAGGAGCAGTCGAAGGCAGTTTAAAATTGCAGTCGAAGGCTACCAAGGCAGCAGTCGAAGGCAGTTTAAAATTGCAGTCGAAGGCTACCAAGGGAGCAGTCGAAGGCAGTTTTAAATTGCAGTCGAATGCTACCAAGGCAGCAGCCGAAGGCAGTTTTGAATTGCAGTCGAAGGCTACCAAGGGAGCAGTCGAAGGCAGTTTAAAATTGCAGTCGAAGGCTACCAAGGCAGCAGTCGAAGGCAGTTTAAAATTGCAGTCGAAGGCTACCAAGGGAGCAGTCGAAGGCAGTTTTAAATTGCAGTCGAAGGCTACCAAGGCAGCAGTCGAAGGCAGTTTTAAATTGCAGTCGAAGGCTACCAAGGGAGCAGTCGAAGGCAGTTTAAAATTGCAGTCGAAGGCTACCAAGGCAGCAGTCGAAGGCAGTTTGAAATTGCAGTCGAAGGCTACCAAGGCAGCAGTCGAAGGCAGTTTAAAATTGCAGTCGAAGGCTACCAAGGCAGCAGTCGAAGGCTACCAAGGCAGCAGTCGAAGGCAGTTTTAAATTGCAGTCGAAGGCTACCAAGGCAGCAGTCGAAGGCAGTTTTAAATTGCAGTCGAAGGCTACCAAGGGAGCAGTCGAAGGCAGTTTAAAATTGCAGTCGAAGGCTACCAAGGCAGCAGTCGAAGGCTACCAAGGCAGCAGTCGAAGGCAGTTTTAAATTGCAGTCGAAGGCTACCAAGGCAGCAGTCGAAGGCAGTTTTAAATTGCAGTCGAAGGCTACCAAGGGAGCAGTCGAAGGCAGTTTAAAATTGCAGTCGAAGGCTACCAAGGCAGCAGTCGAAGGCAGTTTAAAATTGCAGTCGAAGGCTACCAAGGGAGCAGTCGAAGGCAGTTTAAAATTGCAGTCGAAGGCTACCAAAGGAGCAGTCGAAGGCAGTTTAAAATTGCAGTCGAAGGCTACCAAGGCAGCAGTCGAAGGCAGTTTAAAATTGCAGTCGAAGGCTACCAAGGGAGCAGTCGAAGGCAGTTTTAAATTGCAGTCGAATGCTACCAAGGCAGCAGCCGAAGGCAGTTTTGAATTGCAGTCAAAGGCTACCAAGGGAGCAGTCGAAGGCTACCAAGGCAGCAGTCGAAGGCAGTTTAAAATTGCAGTCGAAGGCTACCAAGGGAGCAGTCGAAGGCAGTTTTAAATTGCAGTCGAAGGCTACCAAGGCAGCAGTCGAAGGCAGTTTTAAATTGCAGTCGAAGGCTACCAAGGGAGCAGTCGAAGGCAGTTTAAAATTGCAGTCGAAGGCTACCAAGGCAGCAGTCGAAGGCAGTTTGAAATTGCAGTCGAAGGCTACCAAGGCAGCAGTCGAAGGCAGTTTAAAATTGCAGTCGAAGGCTACCAAGGCAGCAGTCGAAGGCTACCAAGGCAGCAGTCGAAGGCAGTTTTAAATTGCAGTCGAAGGCTACCAAGGCAGCAGTCGAAGGCAGTTTTAAATTGCAGTCGAAGGCTACCAAGGGAGCAGTCGAAGGCAGTTTAAAATTGCAGTCGAAGGCTACCAAGGCAGCAGTCGAAGGCAGTTTAAAATTGCAGTCGAAGGCTACCAAGGGAGCAGTCGAAGGCAGTTTAAAATTGCAGTCGAAGGCTACCAAAGGAGCAGTCGAAGGCAGTTTAAAATTGCAGTCGAAGGCTACCAAGGCAGCAGTCGAAGGCAGTTTAAAATTGCAGTCGAAGGCTACCAAGGGAGCAGTCGAAGGCAGTTTTAAATTGCAGTCGAATGCTACCAAGGCAGCAGCCGAAGGCAGTTTTGAATTGCAGTCGAAGGCTACCAAGGGAGCAGTCGAAGGCAGTTTAAAATTGCAGTCGAAGGCTACCAAGGCAGCAGTCGAAGGCAGTTTGAAATTGCAGTCGAAGGCTACCAAGGCAGCAGTCGAAGGCAGTTTAAAATTGCAGTCGAAGGCTACCAAGGCAGCAGTCGAAGGCTACCAAGGCAGCAGTCGAAGGCAGTTTTAAATTGCAGTCGAAGGGTACCAAGGCAGCAGTCGAAGGCAGTTTTAAATTGCAGTCGAAGGCTACCAAGGGAGCAGTCGAAGGCAGTTTAAAATTGCAGTCGAAGGCTACCAAGGCAGCAGTCGAAGGCAGTTTAAAATTGCAGTCGAAGGCTACCAAGGCAGCAGTCGAAGGCAGTTTTAAATTGCAGTCGAAGGCTACCAAGGCAGCAGTCGAAGGCAGTTTTAAATTGCAGTCGAAGGCTACCAAGGGAGCAGTCGAAGGCAGTTTAAAATTGCAGTCGAAGGCTACCAAGGCAGCAGTCGAAGGCAGTTTAAAATTGCAGTCGAAGGCTACCAAGGGAGCAGTCGAAGGCAGTTTAAAATTGCAGTCGAAGGCTACCAAGGCAGCAGTCGAAGGCAGTTTAAAATTGCAGTCGAAGGCTACCAAGGCAGCAGTCGAAGGCAGTTTCAAATTGCAGTCGAAGGCTACCAAGGGAGCAGTCGAAGGCAGTTTCAAATTGCAGTCGAAGGCTACCAAGGCAGCAGTCGAAGGCAGTTTAAAATTGCTGTCGAAGGCTACCAAGGGAGCAGTCGAAGGCAGTTTAAAATTGCAGTCGAAGGCTACCAAGGCAGCAGTCGAAGGCAATTTGAAATTGCAGTCGAAGGCTACCAAGGCAGCAGTCGAAGGCAGTTTAAAATTGCAGTCGAAGGCTACCGAGGCAGCAGTCGAAGGCTACCAAGGCAGCAGTCGAAGGCAGTTTTAAATTGCAGTCGAAGGCTACCAAGGCAGCAGTCGAAGGCAGTTTTAAATTGCAGTCGAAGGCTACCAAGGGAGCAGTCGAAGGCAGTTTAAAATTGCAGTCGAAGGCTACCAAGGCAGCAGTCGAAGGCAGTTTAAAATTGCAGTCGAAGGCTACCAAGAGAGCAGTCGAAGGCAGTTTAAAATTGCAGTCGAAGGCTACCAAAGGAGCAGTCGAAGGCAGTTTAAAATTGCAGTCGAAGGCTACCAAGGCAGCAATCGAAGGCAGTTTAAAATTGCAGTCGAAGGCTACCAAGGGAGCAGTCGAAGGCAGTTTTAAATTGCAGTCGAAGGCTACCAAGGCAGCAGTCGAAGGCAGTTTTAAATTGCAGTCGAAGGCTACCAAGGGAGCAGTCGAAGGCAGTTTAAAATTGCAGTCGAAGGCTACCAACGCAGCAGTCGAAGGCAGTTTGAAATTGCAGTCGAAGGCTACCAAGGCAGCAGTCGAAGGCAGTTTAAAATTGCAGTCGAAGGCTACCAAGGGAGCAGTCGAAGGCAGTTTAAAAGTGCAGTCGAAGGCTATCAAGGCAGCAGTCGAAGGCAGTTTAAAATTGCAGTCGAAGGCTACCAAAGGAGCAGTCGAAGGCAGTTTAAAATTGCAGTCGAAGGCTCCCAAGGCAGCAGTCGAAGGCAGTTTTAAATTGCAGTCGAAGGCTACCAAGGGAGCAGTCGAAGGCAGTTTAAAATTGCAGTCGAAGGCTACCAAGGCAGCAGTCGAAGGCAGTTTAAAATTGCAGTCGAAGGCTACCAAGGGAGCAGTCGAAGGCAGTTTAAAATTGCAGTCGAAGGCTACCAAAGGAGCAGTCGAAGGCAGTTTAAAATTGCAGTCGAAGGCTACCAAGGCAGCAGTCGAAGGCAGTTTAAAATTGCAGTCGAAGGCTACCAAGGGAGCAGTCGAAGGCAGTTTTAAATTGCAGTCGAAGGCTACCAAGGCAGCAGTCGAAGGCAGTTTTAAATTGCAGTCGAAGGCTACCAAGGGAGCAGTCGAAGGCAGTTTAAAATTGCAGTCGAAGTCTACCAAGGCAGCAGTCGAAGGCAGTTTGAAATTGCAGTCGAAGGCTACCAAGGCAGCAGTCGAAGGCAGTTTTAAATTGCAGTCGAAGGCTACCAAGGCAGCAGTCGAAGGCTACCAAGGCAGCAGTCGAAGGCAGTTTAAAATTGCAGTCGAAGGCTATCAAGGCAGCAGTCGAAGGCAGTTCAAAATTGCAGTCGAAGGCTACCAAGGCAGCAGTCGAAGGCAGTTTTAAATTGCAGTCGAAGGCTACCAAGGCAGCAGTCGAAGGCAGTTTTAAATTGCAGTCGAAGGCTACCAAGGCAGCAGTCGAAGGCAGTTTTAAATTGCAGTCGAAGGCTACCAAGGCAGCAGTCGAAGGCAGTTTAAAATTGCAGTCGAAGGCTACCAAGGCAGCAGTCGAAGGCAGTTTAAAATTGCAGTCGAAGGCTACCAAGGGAGCAGTCGAAGGCAGTTTAAAATTGCAGTCGAAGGCTACCAAGGGAGCAGTCGAAGGCAGTTTAAAATTGCAGTCGAAGGCTACCAAGGGAGCAGTCGAAGGCAGTTTAAAATTGCAGTCGAAGGCTACCAAGGGAGCAGTCGAAGGCAGTTTAAAATTGCAGTCGAAGGCTACCAAAGGAGCAGTCGAAGGCTACCAAGGCAGCAGTCGAAGGCAGTTTAAAATTGCAGTCGAAGGCTACCAAAGGAGCAGTCGAAGGCTACCAAGGCAGCAGTCGAAGGCAGTTTGAAATTGCAGTCGAAGGCTACCAAGGCAGCAGTCGAAGGCTACCAAGGCAGCAGTCGAAGGCAGTTTAAAATTGCAGTCGAAGGCTACCAAAGGAGCAGTCGAAGGCTACCAAGGCAGCAGTCGAAGGCAGTTTGAAATTGCAGTCGAAGGCTACCAAGGCAGCAGTCGAAGGCAGTTTAAAATTGCAGTCGAAGGCTACCGAGGCAGCAGTCGAAGGCAGTTTAAAATTGCAGTCGAAGGCTACCAAGGCAGCAGTCGAAGGCAGTTTAAAATTGCAGTCGAAGGCTACCGAGGCAGCAGTCGAAGGCAGTTTTAAATTGCAGTCTAAGGCTACCAAGGCAGCAGTCGAAGGCAGTTTTAAATTGCAGTCGAAGGCTACCAAGGCAGCAGTCGATGGCAGTTTAAAATTGCAGTCGAAGGCTACCAAGGCAGCAGTCGAAGGCAGTTTAAAATTGCAGTCGAAGGCTACCAAGGCAGCAGTCGAAGGCAGTTTAAAATTGCAGTCGAAGGCTACCAAGGCAGCAGTCGAAGGCAGTTTAAAATTGCAGTCGAAGGCTACCAAGGCAGCAGTCGAAGGCAGTTTAAAATTGCAGTCGAAGGCTACCAAGGCAGCAGTCGAAGGCAGTTTAAAATTGCAGTCGAAGGCTACCAAGGGAGCAGTCGAAGGCAGTTTAAAATTGCAGTCGAAGGCTACCAAGGGAGCAGTCGAAGGCAGTTTAAAATTGCAGTCGAAGGCTACCAAGGGAGCAGTCGAAGGCAGTTTAAAATTGCAGTCGAAGGCTACCAAGGGAGCAGTCGAAGGCAGTTTAAAATTGCAGTCGAAGGCTACCAAAGGAGCAGTCGAAGGCTACCAAGGCAGCAGTCGAAGGCAGTTTAAAATTGCAGTCGAAGGCTACCAAAGGAGCAGTCGAAGGCTACCAAGGCAGCAGTCGAAGGCAGTTTGAAATTGCAGTCGAAGGCTACCAAGGCAGCAGTCGAAGGCAGTTTAAAATTGTAGTCGAAGGCTACCGAGGCAGCAGTCGAAGGCAGTTTAAAATTGCAGTCGAAGGCTACCAAGGCAGCAGTCGAAGGCAGTTTAAAATTGCAGTCGAAGGCTACCGAGGCAGCAGTCGAAGGCAGTTTTAAATTGCAGTCTAAGGCTACCAAGGCAGCAGTCGAAGGCAGTTTTAAATTGCAGTCGAAGGCTACCAAGGCAGCAGTCGATGGCAGTTTAAAATTGCAGTCGAAGGCTACCAAGGCAGCAGTCGAAGGCAGTTTAAAATTGCAGTCGAAGGCTACCAAGGCAGCAGTCGAAGGCAGTTTAAAATTGCAGTCGAAGGCTACCAAGGCAGCAGTCGAAGGCAGTTTAAAATTGCAGTCGAAGGCTACCAAGGCAGCAGTCGAAGGCAGTTTAAAATTGCAGTCGAAGGCTACCAAGGCAGCAGTCGAAGGCAGTTTAAAATTGCAGTCGAAGGCTACCAAGGCAGCAGTCGAAGGCAGTTTAAAATTGCAGTCGGAGGCTACCAAGGCAGCAGTCGAAGGCAGTTTTAAATTGCAGTCGAAGGCTACCAAGGCAGCAGTCGAAGGCAGTTTCAAATTGCAGTCGAAGGCTACCAATGCAGCAGTCGAAGGCAGTTTTAAATTGCAGTCGAAGGCTACCAAGGCAGCAGTCGAAGGCAGTTTCAAATTGCAGTCGAAGGCTACCAAGGCAGCAGTCGAAGGCTACCAAGGCAGCAGTCGAAGGCAGTTTAAAATTGCAGTCGAAGGCTACCAAAGGAGCAGTCGAAGGCTACCAAGGCAGCAGTCGAAGGCAGTTTGAAATTGCAGTCGAAGGCTACCAAGGCAGCAGTCGAAGGCAGTTTAAAATTGCAGTCGAAGGCTACCGAGGCAGCAGTCGAAGGCAGTTTAAAATTGCAGTCGAAGGCTACCAAGGCAGCAGTCGAAGGCAGTTTAAAATTGCAGTCGAAGGCTACCGAGGCAGCAGTCGAAGGCAGTTTTAAATTGCAGTCTAAGGCTACCAAGGCAGCAGTCGAAGGCAGTTTTAAATTGCAGTCGAAGGCTACCAAGGCAGCAGTCGATGGCAGTTTAAAATTGCAGTCGAAGGCTACCAAGGCAGCAGTCGAAGGCAGTTTAAAATTGCAGTCGAAGGCTACCAAGGCAGCAGTCGAAGGCAGTTTAAAATTGCAGTCGAAGGCTACCAAGGCAGCAGTCGAAGGCAGTTTAAAATTGCAGTCGAAGGCTACCAAGGCAGCAGTCGAAGGCAGTTTAAAATTGCAGTCGAAGGCTACCAAGGCAGCAGTCGAAGGCAGTTTAAAATTGCAGTCGAAGGCTACCAAGGGAGCAGTCGAAGGCAGTTTAAAATTGCAGTCGAAGGCTACCAAGGGAGCAGTCGAAGGCAGTTTAAAATTGCAGTCGAAGGCTACCAAGGGAGCAGTCGAAGGCAGTTTAAAATTGCAGTCGAAGGCTACCAAGGGAGCAGTCGAAGGCAGTTTAAAATTGCAGTCGAAGGCTACCAAAGGAGCAGTCGAAGGCTACCAAGGCAGCAGTCGAAGGCAGTTTAAAATTGCAGTCGAAGGCTACCAAAGGAGCAGTCGAAGGCTACCAAGGCAGCAGTCGAAGGCAGTTTGAAATTGCAGTCGAAGGCTACCAAGGCAGCAGTCGAAGGCAGTTTAAAATTGTAGTCGAAGGCTACCGAGGCAGCAGTCGAAGGCAGTTTAAAATTGCAGTCGAAGGCTACCAAGGCAGCAGTCGAAGGCAGTTTAAAATTGCAGTCGAAGGCTACCGAGGCAGCAGTCGAAGGCAGTTTTAAATTGCAGTCTAAGGCTACCAAGGCAGCAGTCGAAGGCAGTTTTAAATTGCAGTCGAAGGCTACCAAGGCAGCAGTCGATGGCAGTTTAAAATTGCAGTCGAAGGCTACCAAGGCAGCAGTCGAAGGCAGTTTAAAATTGCAGTCGAAGGCTACCAAGGCAGCAGTCGAAGGCAGTTTAAAATTGCAGTCGAAGGCTACCAAGGCAGCAGTCGAAGGCAGTTTAAAATTGCAGTCGAAGGCTACCAAGGCAGCAGTCGAAGGCAGTTTAAAATTGCAGTCGAAGGCTACCAAGGCAGCAGTCGAAGGCAGTTTAAAATTGCAGTCGAAGGCTACCAAGGCAGCAGTCGAAGGCAGTTTAAAATTGCAGTCGGAGGCTACCAAGGCAGCAGTCGAAGGCAGTTTTAAATTGCAGTCGAAGGCTACCAAGGCAGCAGTCGAAGGCAGTTTCAAATTGCAGTCGAAGGCTACCAATGCAGCAGTCGAAGGCAGTTTTAAATTGCAGTCGAAGGCTACCAAGGCAGCAGTCGAAGGCAGTTTCAAATTGCAGTCGAAGGCTACCAAGGCAGCAGTCGAAGGCAGTTTTAAATTGCAGTCGAAGGCTACCAAGGCAGCAGTCGAAGGCAGTTTTAAATTGCAGTCGAAGGCTACCAAGGCAGCAGTCGAAGGCAGTTTAAAATTGCAGTCGAAGGCTACCAAGGCAGCAGTCGAAGGCAGTTTTAAATTGCAGTCGAAGACTACCAAGGCAGCAGTCGAAAGCAGTTTTAAATTGCAGTCGAAGGCCACCAAGGCAGCAGTCGAAGGCAGTTTAAAATTGCAGTCGAAGGCTACCAAGGCAGCAGTCGAAGGCAGTTTAAAATTGCAGTCGAAGGCTACCAAGGGAGCAGTCGAAGGCAGTTTTAAATTGCAGTCGAAGGCTACCAAGGGAGCAGTCGAAGGCAGTTCAAAATTGCAGTCGAAGGCTACCAAAGGAGCAGTCGAAGGCAGTTTAAAATTGCAGTCGAAGGCTACCAAGGCTGCAGTCGAAGGCAGTTTAAAATTGCAGTCGAAGGCTACCAAAGGAGCAGTCGAAGGCTACCAAGGCAGCAGTCGAAGGCAGTTTAAAATTGCAGTCGAAGGCTACCAAAGGAGCAGTCGAAGGCTACCAAGGCAGCAGTCGAAGGCAGTTTGAAATTGCAGTCGAAGGCTACCAAGGCAGCAGTCGAAGGCAGTTTAAAATTGCAGTCGAAGGCTACCGAGGCAGCAGTCGAAGGCAGTTTAAAATTGCAGTCGAAGGCTACCAAGGCAGCAGTCGAAGGCAGTTTAAAATTGCAGTCGAAGGCTACCGAGGCAGCAGTCGAAGGCAGTTTTAAATTGCAGTCTAAGGCTACCAAGGCAGCAGTCGAAGGCAGTTTTAAATTGCAGTCGAAGGCTACCAAGGCAGCAGTCGATGGCAGTTTAAAATTGCAGTCGAAGGCTACCAAGGCAGCAGTCGAAGGCAGTTTAAAATTGCAGTCGAAGGCTACCAAGGCAGCAGTCGAAGGCAGTTTAAAATTGCAGTCGAAGGCTACCAAGGCAGCAGTCGAAGGCAGTTTAAAATTGCAGTCGAAGGCTACCAAGGCAGCAGTCGAAGGCAGTTTAAAATTGCAGTCGAAGGCTACCAAGGCAGCAGTCGAAGGCAGTTTAAAATTGCAGTCGAAGGCTACCAAGGCAGCAGTCGAAGGCAGTTTAAAATTGCAGTCGGAGGCTACCAAGGCAGCAGTCGAAGGCAGTTTCAAATTGCAGTCGAAGGCTACCAAGGCAGCAGTCGAAGGCAGTTTAAAATTGCAGTCGAAGGCTACCAAAGGAGCAGTCGAAGGCTACCAAGGCAGCAGTCGAAGGCAGTTTAAAATTGCAGTCGAAGGCTACCAAAGGAGCAGTCGAAGGCTACCAAGGCAGCAGTCGAAGGCAGTTTGAAATTGCAGTCGAAGGCTACCAAGGCAGCAGTCGAAGGCTACCAAGGCAGCAGTCGAAGGCAGTTTAAAATTGCAGTCGAAGGCTACCAAGGGAGCAGTCGAAGGCTACCAAAGGAGCAGTCGAAGGCTACCAAGGCAGCAGTCGAAGGCAGTTTGAAATTGCAGTCGAAGGCTACCAAGGCAGCAGTCGAAGGCTACCAAGGCAGCAGTCGAAGGCAGTTTAAAATTGCAGTCGAAGGCTACCAAGGGAGCAGTCGAAGGCAGTTTAAAATTGCAGTCGAAGGCTACCAAAGGAGCAGTCGAAGGCAGTTTAAAATTGCAGTCGAAGGCTACCAAGGCAGCAGTCGAAGGCAGTTTAAAATTGCAGTCGAAGGTTATCAAGGCAGCAGTCGAAGGCAGTTTAAAATTGCAGTCGAAGGCTACCGAGGCAGCAGTCGAAGGCAGTTTTAAATTGCAGTCGAAGGCTACCAAGGCAGCAGTCGAAGGCAGTTTAAAATTGCAGTCGAAGGCTACCAAGGCAGCAGTCGAAGGCAGTTTAAAATTGCAGTCGAAGGCTACCAAGGCAGCAGTCGAAGGCAGTTTAAAATTGCAGTCGAAGGCTACCAAGGCAGCAGTCGAAGCCTACCGAAGCAGCAGCCTACCCTCAGGATCCCCCATCATTTTGTTTTCTATCATCTCTTTGCGAAATTTCAGGGAAAACCTCGTATTCCCTCAGGAAATGGGTGAAAAATGAGGATAAAGGAATATTCGAAGGAAATCAGCCATCATAAGAATCACGATTGTCAAATCTTCGTAACTTTTTTTCTGTGGCGTATCTTCTGATGAAATTTTACAGTGACACTGCCTATGTCGTCAGGAAGTCGCCTGCAAAGTTCCACAACAATATCGCGTATGGTTCTGAGAATTCGATAGAGCAGACATTGTCATTTTTACTGATCCCATATTGATGTCCATTTTGCTCTATCTTGCTTATTTACCGAGATAATCGCGAAAAACCGTCCAAACTCCTCCATGATTCCATATTACCGTCCATTTCGCTCTATCTCGCTTGTTTACCAATAATCACGAAAAACTACAAACACTCCTCCCTGATTCCATATTAACGACCATTTCGCTCTATCTCGCTTATTCACCGACATAATCGAGAAAACTGAAAAATTTTCGCAGATACTGGATATCCCGAATCGTTGCGGCTTTTGGCCCTTCAGGATCCCAGATCATCTTGTTTCCTGTCATCTCTTTGCGAAATTTCAAGGAAAACCTCGTATTCCCTCGGTAAATGGGTGAAAAATGAGGATAAAGGAATATTCGAAGAAATTCAGCCATAATGAAAATCTCGATTATCAAATCTTCATAACTGTTTTTCTGTGGCGTATTTTCTGATGAAATTCTACAGTGATACTGCCTATGTCGTCATGAAAGAGCCTGCAAAATTTGATAACAGTATCGCAAACGGTTCTGAGAATTCGATAGAGCAGAAATGGTCATTTTTATAGAGCAAAGGCTTCGCCTTCGGGTTTGGCCTGAAAATTCCGCGGATACTGGATATCCCGAATCGTTGCGGCTTTTGGCCCTCCAGGATCCCCATCATCTTGTTTTCTGTCATCTCTTTGCAGAATTTCAAGGAAAACCTCGTATTCCCTCGGGAAATGGGTGGAAAATGAGGATAAAGGAATATTCGAAGGAAATCAGCCATAATGAACATCCCGATTTTCAAATCTTCATAACTTTTTTTCTGTGGCGTATTTTCTGATGAAATTCTACAGTGACACTGCCTATGTCGTCAGGAAGTAGCCTGCAAAATTCCACAACAGTATCGCGGATGGTTCTGAGAATTCAATAGAGCAGACATTGTCATTTTGACTGATCCCATATTGATGTCCATTTCGCTCTATCTCGCTTATTTACCGAGATAATCACGAAAAACTGTAAAAACTCCTCCCTGATTCCATATCAACGTCCATTTCGCTCTATCTCGCTCATTTACCGAGATAATCGAGAAAAACTGAAAAAATTCTGCCAATACTGTATGTCCCGAATCGTTGCGGCTTCTGGCCCTTCAGGATCCCCCATCATCTTGTTTTCCGTCATCTCTTTGCGAAATTTCAAGGAAAACCTCGTATTTCCTCGGGAAATGGGTGAAAAGTGAGGATAAATGGATATTTGAAGGAAATCGGCCATCATGAAAATCCCGATTTTCAAATCTTCATAACGTTTTTTCCGTGGCGTATTTTCTGATGAAATTTTACAGTGACACTGCCTATGTCGTCAGGAAGTAGCCTGGGGCTACCCCATCAACACGATGATGGGAGATCCTGAAAGGCCAAAAGCCACAACGATTCGGGATATCGAGTATCGGCGGAATTTTTACAGATTTTCGCGATTATCTCGGTAAATAAGCGAGATAGAGCAAAATGGACGATAATATGGAATCAGGGAGAAGTTTGTACAGTTTTTCGCGATTATCTCGGTAAATAAGGGAGATAGAGCGAAATGGACGTCAATATGGAATCAGGGAGGAGTTTTTACAGTTTTTCGCGATTATCTCGGTACATAAGCGAGATAGAGCGAAATAGACATTAATATGGAATCAGGAATAAAAATTCTCAGTTTCTCGCGCTTATTCTTTATAAAAAGGAACAAGAACGCAAACAATCGATGTATCGAAAGTTGTCAAGATTAAAGTGAAGTCCTCTTCCTCATTGGTCAGTTAAATTGTGAGTAGTATAGTACGCGTAATATACTATACTGAAGATACTTAACGGGCGCGCTGTAGCGCGCCATCGGTCTCGTAGTAGTAAAGTGAGGAAACAAATAGTGCAAGAACTATTGAAGTGTTCTGTTCATCTGATGCTAGGGAAAAGGAATTAAATATTAGACTACAAGTCAATGAAGGCTTCCTCCTCCAGCCACATCCATTCATAAACCACGTGTTTTTGCTAGTATTCATAATTTGGAGGAACAATTGAATATATTTATATCATTTAGTATGAGCTAGGTACTACTATAGCACCCCTTCACCTCCCGCTCGAGTTAAATCATCAAACTCAGTAGAATGGATGAACCAGAGTAATTATTGTGAATATAGTTGTGATTTTTGGAACTATCCAGGAATCAAAGAAAAGAGAAAGAGTGAGGCGAAAAAATGACACTTCACCAAGTTTTTTTCTCAAAGATATTGTCGTCCTAGAGCGAAGAGGGCGTAAATGGTGCACGTTCTTCATCTTTTTACACCCTTTTCACTTTAGGACGGTGATATGATTCTGCTCTTCAAAAAAAGTATTCTTGAAAAGTTTCTTATTTAATTTCGATTCCGGGATATTTCCCGAAGCATCACTGAATTGCAGTGGGAGTGATCGGAAAAAATTGATCTACAACACAGATCTGACCAATAAATTTTCATCTCCAAGTGGAAGCCTTTCCTCAAAATATTGGAACAATGGCCAACGGATACAGAAATGCCGGAGCATTCTCGTAATTTACCATAGATTCCTTCTTGAAAGTCTTAACTCTAAGGAAATTCCTGACTTGCATAATTAGTGACGGGAGTGTGGGCCACGAGCATTCCCATACAATAGCCCTTTCAAGACTAGCGAGAGAGGAAATGGAGAAATAAACAGTCAACATGTAAAGTTTGTTGTAGTATTAGAAATTTTATTTCCCAATGGACAACAGGCTAGTAGCATTTATCCTTGACAAAAAGATTGGTCTGTTGACAATGGATTCACATAAATTTTTTTCATTCTCCGCTTTGGCTGACGTGACTCTGATTCTTCTACTGATTTTGTAGGGAAAAGCATATTTTCCTTTCTGAAATTCTGATAACAATGAGTTGATTGTTATTGATTAGATCAATTTTCATTCAATATCGTCTAGAACCATTCAAATTTTATAGACACCTTCATAAACATCCCAAATATATCGCTTTCTCATAAAGCAGATGTGCCTGAGTCAAATCAATCTTGAAACGAGGAATGAGATAATTGTTTAGAAAAGTCGTCAATTTTTCTCAGTCATTCATGAAAATGACTTCATTCCGATCGGGATATATTCAATCCAAGTAACGCATCACTTTAATAAATAATTTTTCTTAGTTCCAAGAAATTTTTTTTCAGGGTAAAAGAATTAGAACCCAAATACGCTGAGGGACTTGCAGAGATTCTATTTCCCAAGATCTCTAAGCGTTTCTGGAGACTCCCAGAGACGGAGGAATTTTATTTCAGGACGTCATACATTACACAGAGAAAAAAGTTTTCTTAATTTAAGAATTTGCAGTCACTTAATTTAGGAATGTGCAGGTCACTTAAATTAAGAAAGAAAAGTCACTTGATTTAAGTGAGTTTTACTTTCTTAAATTATGAAAGAAAAAGTCACTTGATTCAAGGGAGAAAAGTCACTTAATTTAAGTGACTTTTACGTTCTTAAATTAAGAAAGAAATAGTTACTTTATTTAAGTGAGAAAAGTCACTTAATTTAAGAATGGCAGGTCACTTAAATTAAGTGACTGCACATTTTTAAATTAAGAAAACATTTTTCTCTGTGTAGGTATCCAAATATTTCTTCCATATATGAAGAGCGTTGTTCATTTTTCTCAATGGAACAACTAATGAGAGCATGAATAAATTAGTTCCTCTCAATTTAGCTCGACTCAGGCTTATCTGCTTATTTCCCTTATTGAAAGATTCTCGAAATTCCTCAAAAATTACTTATCCACAGATTAGAGTTAAATAAAATGTGTCTCACCTCAATGACTTTGATTATTGGGAATAATGGCCTGACACCCTCGGATTCCTTCAGCACTTGTTGACCATAGGCAAGAATTCTTTCATTTGTGTTCTGTATTACTCTTTGCACTGCCTCTGAATCATCATCCAGAATCCTGTCTTTCTCTTGCAAGTTCTTTTGATCTGCCTGTATGATTAGAGGAAAATAGAAATATAGTTAACTCTTTGAAAGTGGCCATCTGTATGAATGTAGCGCAATGTAATTCTTAGAATCACTAGAATTGGGACGCGCACATCGCGCGCGTGTCGAGCCATATTGGGTGTTAAAGTATGAATATGTTTATACCATATACCAAAAAATTTATTTCTTTATAGAAATACCGAAGGGGCGTAAGTGTGGAGATACGTTTCTTTCATTTTAAGATTGATACTTACACAGAGAAAAATGTTTTCTTAATTTAAGAATGTGCAGTCACTTAATTTAAGTGAGAAAACTCACTTGATTTAAGTGATTTTTACTTTCTTGAATGAAGAAAGAAAAAGTCTCTTGATTTAAGTGAAAAAAGTCACTTAATTTGAGTGACTTTTACTTTCTTGAATTAAGAAAGAAAAAGTTACTTGATTTAAGTGAGAAAAGTCACTTGATTTAAGTGAGAAAAGTCACTTAATTTAAGTGAGAAAAGTCACTTGATTTAAGTGAGAAAAGTCACTTGATTTAAGTGAGAAAAGTCACTTAATTTAAGTGACTTTTACTTTCTTAAATTGAGAAAGAAAAAGTTACTTTATTTAAGTGAGACAAGTCACTTAATTTAAGTGACTTGTCATTCTTAAATTAAATGACTGCACATTCTTAAATTAAAAAAACATTTTTCTCTGTGTAACCCTAGTGAATGACAAAAAATTGAGAAATCAGTTTACCATTTGTTTCCGTAAATATTTTGCTGTTTCTTCCTTTTTCCTCCTCTCTTCCATTGCTATTTTCATCTCTATTTCCTTGTTGTACGCGTCTCTCTTATATCTCTGCTTGGTTTCCCATTCCAACAAATGTTTCTCTTCTCGTTCATGTTTTTCTCTCAACGCTGCAGCCTCGGCTGCATAACGTTTAATATCATTTTGCATTTTCTCACGGAATTGTCGGTCTCTCTCTTCTCTTGCCTTCTCTAATTCGTCTTTTTCAGCTACAGCTCTTTGAATACGTTCATCCTCGGCAGCTTCATTAGTTTGATAAGCAATCGCACATTTTCTTGCTGATAATAATTCATGAATATTAATCAATTCTTTTAAGCTAAGAAAATAGTTGAATACAATTTGATAGTCAACAGTTCTCTACACGGAGACAAAAAATCGGGAAAATCACCGTTCCATGTTGGTAATCTTCTGTTATCCAGGATTTCTGGCAAATTTTATGAAAAATCCTAAGAATGAATGAGAGCTGAACAATTAAAGTTCAGAATTCGGTGGGATACTTTTCAAAAGGCGAACAGGAATTTCTTCCATTTTGGTTAACTTTTGTAGTGAGTCTGCTCGGAATTATGAGAACAATTTTGAAAAATTGCACTTACTCTCTTAATTTTTACTGCAAATGATGTTGACTATTTTTCGAGCACTGTAGGTAGTTTACACAGTGACCTAACTTTTCCTTCTCATCACAGAGAAAAATGTTTTCTTAATTTAAGAATGTGCAGTCACTTAATTTAAGAATGGCAGGTCACTTAAATTAAGTGACTTCTCGCTTAAATCAAGTGACTTTTCTCACTTAAATCAAATATTTTTTTCTTTCTTAATTTAAGAGAGTAGAAGTCACTTAAATTAAGCGACTTTTCTCACTTAAATCAAGTGACTTTTCTCACTTAGATCAAATATTTTTTTCTTTCTTAATTTAAGAGAGTAGAAGTCACTTAAATTAAGTGACTTTTCTCACTTAAATCAAGTGACTTTTCTCACTTAAATCAAGTGACTTTTCTTTCTTAATTTAAGTGACCTGCACATTCTTAAATTAAGAAAATATTTTTCTCTGTGATCTTTTAAAGTCTATACTTCTCTGTTCCTATGTTAAACTCTCATGAAATTAGTATCAAAAATATCAACAGCAAATTGAAAAATATGTCAAGTGAATCTGCTGAAATTTTTGATGCGAGGACTTATTTTATAATAATGATAGTTGAGATAATGTTCCTCATTTCTTTTCTCTCCGTGTAGGAGAGTAGTTGAAGAAGATAAATAGAATGTATATTTATTGGCAGATATTTTTTACGCGAATGACTTCACCGCGAATCTTCAAGAAATCTCTTCTTTACAAAAAAAAAAATCAATCATTTCCGCGACATTGCCAAAACCTCCGACATTCTCACTTATCTTCCTGTACCACTACTGAGTTTATTACCTATCTTCTCACAATACGCTATCCTATTATCATAACTTTCTTTCCGTTTCATTTTTGTTATTCTATTGGCCTGTTCTTTTGCACTTCTACATGCTGCAACATAACTATTCTGGAGGTTCTCTTCCTGTTCCATCTTCTTCTCCAATGATTTTTTCTCCTCCAATTGATTCAAAAAAATTTGCTTCCATTTTTTTTTCTCCTCCAGCATCTGAAAAATTCATCAAATTCCGATAGAATAATGTAAGCATTTGTCATAGAAGAAATTTTCTATTTACCTGTTCAGTTTCACATTGCTTTATCATTTTCTCCTCTTTTTGCATATTATCCAAGTCCTCTGCATCAGCTCTTGCTTCTATTAACTCTATGTTCTTCAAATTATTACTTGTATCTTCAATCCTAGGAATAAAATTTTATTGAATGATCGGAATATTTTAGAAGCCATAATATGCAGGAAAAAAGGAGGTTCAGAATCCGAAAGAGGCAAATTAATTGATTTTCCATGGAAAATACAAAAACAGTGATAGGGAGAGCCCCATAATACCGGATATGAGGTTCTAGCATTGGAAGATGCTATCATTTCAAAGGTGGCTTGTGTGGAAAATCAACAGCATTTGACGCTACTGAATTAAATAGATTTGAAAATCTGATATTTATTCCTGACTTCACCGAAACCATCGCTACATGCCCTGCATTTTTATCACATCTCCATAAGTCAAATTATTTAGCACCATCACAACTCTCATAAAGCAGCAAATCTCGTGACTTTTGGACTGATTATTCATTACTTACTGTTTTTTCAATAATGCTGCATAGATACGGGTTTTTTCCAATCGATCTTTGGCCTTCTGCTCCTTCTCTTCGAAAAATTTTTCAGTGTCATTCTTCAATAGGTCAGCATATGCATCATCCTGCTGTTTATCAAGATTTTCCAATTTTTTCCGAAATGCTAATTGAGCATTCAATTCCCTGTAAGCCTAATAATTCATCGAAATTTGGATCATCGAACACTTTTTGTTATTGCTCATACATTCATTTTCATTTAACCTACCTCAGATGTAAGGAGCGCGCTATTGATAATTCTGCAATGCGGTTGCTTATGAAAGAGTAATTGACGGGCCTCTTTTACTATCTTGGCGTGCTGTACTGTGTTTCTTTCTTTCATATCTTTTACAAATTTTAACATGGATTTTTCAGTTCTGTCTCTCTTCCATGCAAGCTCCTCGCGGCGTTTTCTTTGTATATTCTATAAAAAATACTCATCAGAATTTATTAAATTTGTTGATACTTTGTTTATCAGTAATGAAACATACCCTTAGGGCATCATTCCAGTCCTTCGACATCTCATGAGAGGCAGCTTTGAGCTTAGCTAATTTTGAAGCCTGTTGCTCAGAAATTTTTGCTAATCTCGCATTCTCAGTCGTGTAATCAATGCAACGATTGTACATATCTTTGGATACCATCAGCGCCCGCTTTCGAATTGAATAAATATTGTTCATTAACATACAAAACATAGGATCAGTTTATTGTTTTCAATTTCTCAAATGTACACAGAGAAAAATGTTTTCTTAATCTAAGAATGTGCAGTCACTTAATTTAAGAATGTGCAGGTCACTTAAATTAAGAAAGAAAAGTCACTTGATTTAAGTGAGAAAAGTCACTTGATTTAAGTGAGAAAACTCACTTGATTTAAGTGAGTTTTACTTTCTTGAATTAAGAAAGAAAAGATCACTTGATTTAAGTGAGAAAAGTCACTTGATTTAAGTGAGAAAACTCACTTGATTTAAGTGAGTTTTACTTTCTTGAATTAAGAAAGAAAAGATCACTTGATTTAAGTGAGAAAAGTCACTTGATTTAAGTGAGAAAACTCACTTGATTTAAGTGAGAAAACTCACTTGATTTAAGTGAGTTTTACTTTCTTGAATTAAGAATGAAAAGATCACTTGATTTAAGTGAGAAAAGTCACTTGATTTAAGTGAGAAAAGTCACTTAATTTAAGTGAGTTTTACTTTCTTAAATTAAGTGACTGCTCATTCTTAAATTAAGAAAACATTTTCCTCTGTGTAATATTCATTTCTCCCAATTAAATTCAAATCTAAAAAAAAAGAAGTTTTGTCTCAAAATTATTTTTATTCCTAGAAAATTTTTTTTTCCCTCAGTGTATACTATTTCTCTGCGTGAGTTAAGAGCATGCAAGTATTGCAATACTGAATCAATGATTTTTCACTCTCGAAATGCAAAAATATATTCTACAGTCCTCCAAAGTATATTCTGTGATACTCTAATATACTTGCCACTAGACCACGTTGAGCTTGTAGCAAGTAGTAATAACTCAGTGCACTGAGGGGATTTTTTCCTATTAGCATGACTATTCCTCAAAAGTGAAAACTAACTATTCCAAATCGATAATTGCGCCTAGAATTATAGCTAAAATAGCTAAATTATAGTTACACAGAGAAAAATGTTTTCTTAATTTAAGAATGTGCAGTCACTTAAATTAAGTGACTTTTCTCACTTAAATCAAGTGAGTTTTCTCACTTAAATCAAATAACTTTTTCTTTCTTAATTTAAGAAAGTAAATGTCACTTAAATTAAGTGACTTTTCTCACTTAAATCAAGTGAGTTTTCTCACTTAAATCAAGTGACTTTTCTTTCTTAATTTAAGTGACCTGCACATTCTTAAATTAAGTGACTGCACATTCTTAAATTGAGAAATCATTTTTCTCTGTGTATGTGTACTATCTGATAGCTGTGCTTGATAAAAATTTGTTTGCTTTTAATATATTCCATAGTCAAGGTCTTTCCTGCTATACTTTTAGTTCCACAATTCGAAAACTTCTCTCAGTGTGTTATTTATTTCATCAAAGAAATTAAATCACTGGCCAGAAAAAATTATTTGAAGTACTCATTTTTCATGTAGCTGACTACCCCTAATCCCCCCAATTACTGAAGTCTTATGTGCGTTATTTGAAGAAACTGGGAATGAGGAAAAAAACATGGAAGAGAGACAATTTAGAGTAGCAAAGAAATTGAGTATCAATTGAGTTAAAATGAGAGATATTCAGTTGCTCATATGATTATAAAATTATTCACCTTATTCAATTCAGTATCCTGGCATGATTCTGAGAACGGTACTCTCAGCTTGGTGGGAGTTTTCAAATCACGGTGCATCGTGTAGGCCAAAAGATAATAATTAAAAGTCAAAAGTAATCAAGACATCCGTAACCCTTTAATGTTACCAAATAAACTCGAGTCTGAGCTTATTCTATCTCTCATGAATAGAAACACAAATAAATATTCGCGCGTTTCCATGGGAATGGAATGATCATGTGTCTGTGACAGGTAAGTTTCAGAATCTCCTTTGCCATCAGTAAATAAATGACTTATGAGTTATCTCTCAGATGATGGTAACGTAGATTTCACATTGCTGGCAATAAAAATCGTGAATATTGTTAACTATGAAATGGAATTGAAAACCCAACGGCTGATGATATGGTAGACAATGCAAAAACAAAATGTGATAGCACATAATAACATGACAATTAATAGAGTTTTTCTTGACCTCTCACTTTCCACAAAACAATGACATATGTCTTTTAGCAATGAGTTCATCTTGGAATAGACGAATTGCTGAGTAACAGATGTCGTCGTTTTGTAAAAAATGAGAGGTGAAGAAAAACGCTTTAAGTATGGGCTTGTCTGGACAATCGTAGGCTTGATCTTACAATACACTTATCATTTGAGGTGGGTCATCCAACGTCAATGAGACTGTGATTATTGCTCACTTTTTCCCCACCAGAATTTGCCTTTTTTTTGCTCAGGTTGTTGCAGATACTAAATTGCAATTCGTATTTGGAACTAGAAATTCAAGCTGCATTATCATCTATTGCTGAGTAAATATCATCTCTTCAAGTAAGTGACAGTGGAGGTTATACCCTACTGTAGGTCATTTCCACCATTGAGTCGTCGTCACAGTCGATAGCTGAATCGGGAATTGTGGGTTATTATGAGGAAATAACTCACTATTTAATATGAAACGTGTGGATCTGTTTTAGAAGTATTCAATAATTTATTCAACGATAATCAGTACAACAATTAGACTTGATAATGCAAAGTAATGGGCTACAGCTGTGGCTACTGGCCTCGCTTCAAAAGTAATGATCTTTTGGCTTTTACACACTAGAGGCACTTCAGTGGTCTGCTGTATCGGCTGGGTAGATGAAACTGCTTCTGAAGCTTGGCGCGACTGAGCAGACGGAGTCGCCACAGAATAACGATCCGCGCGCCTCACCTCGACTATGAGGCCTGTCAACGTAGCCGCACCAATATTCTGTAGGTATCACAGATTCCTACCATCTTTCTCAATCGTTAACATGATCTCTGTAATAGCCATTTTATGCATTCATCTTTTTAAATGACTTACCAAACTATATCTGACCACAGTGTACCCTTGTGGCCACTTTCCTCGACTAGCTCTCAGAGCTCTCTCGCATTAACTGGATCTTACATACGCCAGCGGTCGCGTGGGGAAGATGCCTCTGATGACCCTCAAGACACGAAGTGTCCCGCCGAGCGTTACAGCTTCAAACACTATTATGGCTGCTATTATCTCACTACAAGAGAACATTGATTTAAATAGTGAGATCATTGAGAGGATCCCCGCTCTCTCTGAGAAGTTCGACGACTTCAGACAGAAATTAACGTCCTTCAAGTTCATCATACATAGTCATATCGCCGATCAGGACGCTTTGGAAAAGGACAGTAGCTCTACTTTTACAGCCTAGGGTGACAATCTTTCCAGCAGTGACCACTCTGCTTCATCGTTCAGATCGTATTTTCCTTGAATAATTGTCGTATCTTAAGAGTTTCATGAAGTTTTCACAGCTGCCAATGCCAAATCTGACTATTTGCATCATATGGTGATCACAGTTCAATAAATCAAACCGAGATCATTCCTTGCAGCTATCTGGAGTGCGAAAAACTACCTGATCTACCTAATGATAGTCAAATCTGTCCTTTTTGTCATCAATTACAATCTTCATGCTGCTGACTCTGTTAATAGTCGATTCATCAGTTCTAAAACATCTGGTACTCCTGCTAAGTCAGGCTCTTAATAAAGATCAGTTGATTAAACTCTTATAGTGGTTCGTCTTGCCAGCCGACAAGTTCAGACAGTCATCAAGAAAAAAAAAAGAACACGGTTACTCGAGCTTCAATTAGCTCGACCAGCAATGCATCTTGATAATATGAAGTCTTTTCAGTTTACGAATAGATTGAAATTGTTTCCCTTGTAGAAAGATATTGGAGAGCTTGGAGACAACTTATTGCTGGAACAGTTTCTGTAAAAAATTGTCCTACTATATTGCGGATTTGTATTTTTTTCTTAACATAATGCCAATATTCAACGCAGGAATTATCTTTGGAAATATCTTTCTTTTTCTTTAGAAAACGTAATAAATTATGGAAACTGAATGTGGTTTTAAACTTCGGGGGTCATTAAAAAACTATATTAGCCGTTGATTGAGATCTCAAGTATGAGTTTCTTCGGAAAATGCTAAGTTGTGAAAAATACAAGTTGAGAAAAATATTATGTTTTATGTTATGTCGTATCAGGTCGGACGTGTGAATAGAAAATGTTGAGAGTTTTTTCTGTTGCATTACGTCTAGAGGAATTGCATATACCAAATTTTATAAAAATTTCCAAAATTCTGAAAAAATCTCAAATATTATAATGGAACTGGTTTTTTTCTAAATTAGTTCAAGAAATAATGAAAAAAACTCACACCAATTTTGTTGTATTTGGTGAGAAAGATTGGAGTACTTCAGAAGAAGTCAATTCAATTTGCCCAGTAATCGCAACTAAGAAAAAGTTACAATTTTAGCAACTCTCAATGGCGGGCGCATAGCGCCCGCAAGACGCTTGTAGCAAAATATAAGTACTGATCTGGTGTTATTTCGAACTAAAACTAATTAATATTGGGGGAAACAGGTATTGTTTTCTCTCAAGTAAATCCGCTAATTTCCTTATACAGTTCATCGTAAATAATAAAGGCGTTTTGTCTCGAAATTATTCTTATTTCTAGAAAATACTTTCTTCCCTCAGTGTAGTACCCAAAATAATCCTGTTGGTGGTTGAATCCTGATGTGCAACGTTGGGTACTCGTACACAAGGTTACAGCGGTCGTCGGGTCAGCAACACCACGGTCGATCTCCCCTTATACATTTCTCTGTCCCTATCTCTCTTTCGCTGTCTCTTTCTCTCGTTTTTCCTTTTCACCCTTCATTCCTGCTCTACCCCATACCATACACAACATATATACCCCTAACCCCTCATATTTCTCTTTCTCTTGTCTTCTCAGTCTTTTTTGTTCTACCAACACTTGTACGATATCCTAGGACCGAACCTATATTGACCGTGGACACTAAACTGCAAGAGTCTTCCATTGTTTCTTCTTTCTCTTTTTTCGAGGTATTATCAATTTTTTTATCTCTCAACAAATTCAGCGGAACTTTTCTTTGCCTATATGAAAATAGTGAGATGAATCTTTATCGGATGAAATGTTTGGCCTATTAGTGATATGCTGATTTTCTTAGCGATTCTAACATGTTTAATTTATTATCAGACAGGGCACTTTCCTTTCCGAATTCAGAGAAGCCCTCACACACTGAAGTATGGTATGAACATGAAATAGCTATAACAATATTCCTCCTCCGAAGTTTATCATTAAACTATTGTTTATACACAGAGAAAAATGTTTTCTTAATTTAAGAATGGGCAGTCACTTAAATTAAGAAAGAAAAGTCACTTGATTTAAGTGACTTTTACTTTCTTAAATTACAAAAGGAATAGTTACTTGATTTAAGTGAGAAAAGTCACTTAACTTAAGTGACTTTTACTTTCTTAAATTAATAAAGGAATAGTCACTTGATTTAAGTGACAAAAGTCACTTAATTTAAGTGAGTTTTACTTTCTTAACTTAAGAAAGTAAAAGTCACTTGATTTAAGTGAAAAAAGTCACTTAATTTAAATGAGTTTTACTTTCTTAAATTAAGAAAGTAAAAGTCACTTGATTTAAGTGAGAAAAGTCACTTAATTTGAGTGACTTTTACTTTCTTAAATTAAGAAAGAAATAGTTACTTGATTTAAGTGAGAAAAGTCACTTGATTTAAATGAGAAAAGTCACTTAATTTAAGAATGGCAGGTCACTTAAATTAAGTGACTGCACATTCTTAAATTAAGAAAACATTTTCCTCTGTGTAACTTACGTAAAAGTGCATATATACATTAATTATAAAAACAAAGTATATGTAATGCTTCTCTACTTCTGTTACAATGAGATTATCGAGTTGGCAGGAAATTTTCTCTCTCTGAAGAAAGAGAGGATGAGGAGGCGTCTGGGTCACCCCTTTTTCGGTATTAGTGTATACGTGCAGTTTATACCTCATGTGGCCTCCCTGGCCGACTGCCTCAAAATTGTCCAGCCGGGGTTCGCAACTCTGATCCTCTCACAACTTATTGCCTGTCATAGATTTTATAGTACATCTGAAAATCCAAAGGCTCACATTTCCTAACCTAAAATATTCATGATCTATAGTTTTTTTTTTCAATAATCCTAGTGGGTCGTGAAATCTTCATATTTTAGCTTGTATTTTTTCTTCACTTATTGTTATTTGTAATGCATGAATGATTCCATATAATTTTTCGTTCTTATTTTCCTCACCTTCTTATCTTAAGAAAAACTTGAGATTAACAGGGAAAGAATTGTCATTTTTCCCCACAATTAATGAATTTTTGAGTTTTTTTGACAGTATCAAACTAATTGAGAAAACTAGTTTCATTTATTACTATATCCTCTGGAACATAAAACTCCATTCCAATAATTCGATAACTGTGCTAAATAGAAAATTCATGATTTATTTACAATTTATTAATTTGAATGCATGTGTTCATTAGGCTGGCCCATTTAGAAAAATTTTTTAATTTCAACTCTCGCATGCTCGAAAATGAAAGTTTATAAGATAAAAGAACAGTGTGAATAAGATAAAAGAACAGAAGTTGATAAAAAAAATGGGAAAACGTAAAAGAAGAATAAAGGGTGAAAGAGGGCAAGAAGGAAGGGAAATGGGAGAGGAAAAGAAGCATCGTTCTGACAAAGAGCCAAGTCAGATCACTATGGGCAAAACGATATTTGAGACTCCCGGACTGCAGTGACGCTAGCATGGACGAAGAAACTCTTGTAAGTGGGCTTATATAATAGAGAATGGTGGGTACTCGGTACAGTGGTTTATCTACCTCGAGGAGGTCTTTCGCCAACCCCATAGCTGTTTTATATATACAGACATATATATTCATATATATATGTATACTTCTCATGGTATGTAGTAGGGTGCTGTAGGAGAAACGGAAGCCAACCGATAGAAAGGGAGCTTGGAGTAGTTGTCTGGTTGGAGGGGGTGTCTGGGTCAATCCCCTCCAATGTCTAGGGGTTCGCATTCGTGAACGCATTTCCTCGGGCTCGCCAAATACTCTCTCGTACGTAATAGTACATAGTGCAAAAAAAATAATCAGAACCAAATTATATTAATTAATATTAAATTATAAATTTATCGATGTTCAATGAATTTCATTGCTTCTATTTCTAAATTCAGGAAATCAGAACGATTGAATGTTTTTTTTCGCAATATTGAAGGAAAGTAGTGGGAGTGTTGATGAGAAATGGTGTGAAGCAAATTCGAAATTTGAGGAGCATAATTCATCGAATCCGAAATATTCCTCAAAAAGCACAATTCGGTGAAGCCAGACAGAATCCCCATCGACATATATTATAATGTTCATTTTCAATGTTCATTTCGGTATTCA
Source organism: Aleiodes alternator (assembly GCA_963921955.1). Classification (NCBI taxonomy): domain Eukaryota; kingdom Metazoa; phylum Arthropoda; class Insecta; order Hymenoptera; family Braconidae; genus Aleiodes; species Aleiodes alternator. The sequence continues at coordinate 1,106,360 of OY998097.1, forward strand.
TTGAATCCATCTTCATAGAGTCTTTCTAGGGCAAAATTTTTGATCAGCAAATATTTTACGTGACATTGATTTTCTCGTTCAAATAAAGAGAAGCAAAATCCTCCCAATTGGAAGAATTTCCTCACAACTATACACAGAGAAAAATGTTTTCTTAATTTAAGAATGTGCAGTCACTTAATTAAAGTGACCTGCCATTCTTAAATTAAGTGACTTTTCTCCATTAAATTGAGTGACTTTTTCTTTCTTAATTTAAGAAAGTAAAACTCACTTAAACTAAGAGACTTTTCTCACTTAAATCAAGTAACTATTTCTTTCTTAATTTAAGAAAGTAAAAGTCACTTAAATTAAGTGACTTTTCTCACTTAAATCAAGTGACTTTTCTCACTCAAATCAAGTAACTATTTTTTTCTTAATTTAAGAAAGTAAAAGTCACTTGAATTAAGTGACTTTTCTGTTTCAAATCAAGTAACTATTTTTTTCTTAATTTAAGAAAGTAAAAGTCACTTAAATTAAGTGACTTCTCTCACTTAAATCAAGTGACTTTTACTTTCTTAATTTAAGAAAGTAAAACTCACTTAAATTAAGTGACTTTTCTCACTTAAATCAAGTAACTATTTCTTTCTTAATTTAAGAAAGTAAAAGTCACTTGAATTAAGTGACTTTTCTCACTTAAATCAAGTGACTTTTCTGTTTCAAATCAAGTAACTATTTTTTTCTTAATTTAAGAAAGTAGAAGTCACTTAAATTAAGTGACTTCTCTCACTTCAATCAAGTGACTTTTCTCACTTAAATCAAATAACTATTTCTTTCTTAATTTAAGAAAGTAAAAGTTACTTAAATTAAGTGACTTTTCTCACTTAAATTAAGTGACTTTTCTCACTTAAATCAAGTGACTTTTTCTTTCTTAATTTAAGAAAGTAAAACTCACTTAAAACAAGTGACTTTCCTTTCCTAATTTAAGTGACCTGCACATTCTTAAATTAAGAAATCATTTTTCTCTGTGTAGTTTTCAACTCAGAAAAAATTGATGACATCAAGGTTGAGGGCACATCATCTTCACGTTCATTTTCTCATTAAAGAGAGATATTATCAAGATATAAGCATAATAATATTGCAATGCTGTGATGACAAAACATCAGTTTTCTTTTTTTAGCGCTCCAACTATTGGATCATCCGGCCGTTCGAAACGTCAGTCTTATGACTAATGAAATACGTACGAAAACAAAAAACGTAAGACAAACTGTAAAAATTATATGAACAGCGATGGAAAGTATGAATGTGGTACAATTGGTTCAGTGGGGCGGTGGCCCCACGGCCTTGGAAGGGGGCAGTGATCTCGGCACGGTGCACACTGCAGCCGACAGTGCATGGCATATATGCACACAGTGCACTCTCTCTCTCTCCTTCTCTCTCAAATCATTTCACCAATACCTTTCTAGTTCTAGGGATCTTTTCCTCCTATTGTTCTACTTGTAATCTAGTATTTCAGCTCGCAATTGTGCATCGATACCCATTGGTAAGAGCTGGTCAGGCTGACTAGTTGCAGAGACCAAGAGAGAAACTGAGAGAGAATGTGTACAAATGCTTGATCAACGAGTCGAGCGTGTAAATCGCTCTACCTCCCTGTGTTCATGTTTCAGTAACCCCACACACATACATACACATAATATTGCATCCACTTTCTCTCTTGCATTCTGTTGGAGATGGTTGAATTTCAAACGCACACATGTGCAACACTCGATCGTGCTGTTTGTGCTGCACTGCAAAACTGCGCAAAGTGCGTTAACCTTCGCAGCCTGGTGCGTCGGCCCTCCAGCGTCTCTCAAACCTTTCAGTTTCATAACCCAGCTACGAACGAAGGGCTTTTTGTATATCACTTTCGATGATTAATTCATTGCTCTATTTCTTTTCTTTCAAATATTTGTACTAAAATTTACATAATGTTCAGCCTAATCTGAAGACTTAATCGATTTTAGCTATTTAATATGGAATTTATGGCGAAAATACCTATCTGATTGATTTTGGACCATACAAATTAGTAACTTGATTTGGAAAAAAAATGACATTCAATTCACTAATTATTCAAAAAAAAGGGTATTTCGGAGAATATTGCCGAACAAAGAAACAATGAGGGAATTTTTCCTTATTCCTCTTCTACACAAAGAAGAATGTTTTCTTAATTTAAGAATGTGCAGTCACTTAATTTGAGAATGCACAGGTCACTTAAATTAAGAAAGAAAAGTCACTTGATTTAAGTGAGAAAACTCACTTGATTTAAGTGAGTTTTCCTTTTTTAAATTAAGAAAGAAAAAGTCACTTGATTTAAGTGAGAAAAGTCACTTAATTTAAGTGACTTGCACTTTCTTGAATCAAGTGAGAAAAAGTTATTTGATTTAAGTGAGAAAAGTCACTTAATTTAAGTGAGCTTTACTTCCTTAAATTAAGTGACTGCACATTCTTAAATTAAGAAAACATTTTCCTTTGTGTAGGAAGTAAAAACTATCTACTTTGACCGAAGGAGAGGAAAGATCAATTAATGAATAGAACTGATGAGAATTGAATATTCCTATCACTTACCCCATTACTGAGACCTTTGCTTGTGTGGGCTAGGTTTCCAGAGTACCAGAAATTTTTTATGGGAGTCTCATGAAATTTTCAAAAATTTGTAGAATTTTCCTCTCATCTATGTATTGCCCTAAGTCAATTTAGGCATTACAATCGACTTTCTGAATTTGTCTGTTTCTTTGCTCCTTTTCATATTTTTCAATCGTTGTGACACTGTCTTGTGTGCATAAAACTGCAGATAAAATTATGATCTTCTGCAGCATTCGAGCTTGGTTGCTACGTAAATATTTTCATTTTTCTTTTCTTCATAATATTTTTGCTACCTTCCTTGTCTGTTGACTTTGAGAATGAACGCATACAAATCGGATAGTTATTGAGTGGGTGAAATGAACAATAAATTAGAGCACACTCGCGAAAAGACGATACATATATGATGAAAAAATAAGTGACAAATATAATATTTAAAAAAACAAGAAAATTCGAAGAATTCGTAACTGGGAGAAACACATATATAATTATGGAATTTGAAGAAGTGGAACTACTCAAAAATAATAATAAATTTGCTAGTAATGCATGAAAGAGCATAGGTATTCACCTCCATGCATTACATATGGTGTAATTCAAGATGATAGATAGTGTCTGACGTAGATAGTGATACATTCAACACATACTGTGATACATTAAACACATTGTTACATCACTAGAGATGTAAAATTACCAGTAATTATTGTTGCAGTAAAATTACGGTAAAAATACCGTAATGTTACCGTATTGTGACGTAATTGGAAAAAACTACTTGTTTTTATGTAAAATTACTGTCAAAATTTTTTGATGTAACGATACCGTAATTTACTGTAATTTCCATCTATATAGATGATTCAAAAAAACATTTTCATACTCGAAGAATTACTTTTCAAGTAGTCAATTATTTAATTCTGTTAATCATTCAATGAGAACAGTTACCCGATTTATTCATTTTTGCCTCCTCAGGATAATCATATTTTCATGCATCAATATTTAGAATAATATGTTAGGAACATTAATGATAATAACTCACTTGATTTGAGTGAGTTTTACTTTCTTAAATTAAGAAAGAAAAAGTCACTTGATTTAAGTGAGAAAAGTCACTTAATTTAAGTGACTTTTACTTTCCTAAATTAAGAAAGAAAAAGTCACTTGATTTAAGCGAGAAAAGTCACTTAATTTAAGTGAGAAAAGTCACTTGATTTAAGTGTGAAAAGTCACTTGATTTGATTGGGAAAAGTCACTTAATTTAAGTGACTGCACATTCGTAAATTGAGAAATCATTTTTCTCTGTGTACAATCCGACATGATCTTCATATCGAGCCAGTGTCTCCATGCAGTACCGACATCTTAACATCGGCTAATGACACTGAAACAATATCACTCCAGTGATGAAACTCTCCTTGGAAAATAATTCATTCAGCTCATCAGACAATCTTTTATTAGGATAAATGGACTCCGTCGTGAAATTATGTGGTGAAAATTTCATAAGCTTCATGCAAGGATATTCTGGATTTCGAATGGAATTTCTTCCGAATGGAGTTATTATTCCGGTTACATACTCAATTATGAACGATAAAATTAAAGATAACTAATTTCTGAATAATTTTAGTAGCGTATGGTGATCTTGAAGTAGATTAAGCTCAAAATCATTCATTGTATTGCGAATTACGGAATTATTTTCGATTCAATAAAATTGAGTGACTGATCTTTCAGAACTACACATACTCTATGCATTTACTTTTTCAGAGGATGGTCCCATGAGAGTGCAAGAAAGAGAGATGCGCAGGAATGCAGGCCAAAGTGGACCCAGCAATGGTACCGGACGGGCCACGAATAACGAATTAGTACATTACCTAACAAGTGCGGTAAAGTACTTTTCTGACGAGTGTGAGGTTGCAAAACGAGCCGAAGGCGAGTTTTGTAATCACACGAGTCTGAAAATCTTTACCGCACGCGTAAGGTACAATTTTTTTACGTACAACGTGTGGAAAGTGCCACTGACCGCACGCGTAGCGTGCGGAAAGTGGCTACTTTCCGCACGGCGTGCGGAAAATATAGTTAAACAAAATTGTATCTTTCCACCAAAGTGAAAAGAGGCAAGAGAAGGAAAATAGCAAGAAAAAGAGAGTAACAGAAGAAGTAAGAGAGAGAAGGAGGGAGAGACTGCGTTGATGCGTCCTCGACTATATATTTGTGCAACTGCAGTGGTCACTGGGTTCGATGTACTCATAGCTCGACGCAACGACGCGATTGTTGCCCTCGTGACTCAGCCATAGCAGAGTGGTGTATACACTCGTGGGATACGGCCTTGACCCGCCACTGGTGATTGTAGGTGCAATGTACCACCTTCTCTTTTTTCCTTTTTTTTTTCGAGTGAACACAGTTGACCACAAGAAATTCCAGTTACCCATGGAATGGTTACTTGCTTGTTGTCTTGCCAAAATTGCACACATTTGGTTTTTCAATTTAAAGTCACTAGAATTGGGACGCGCACTTCGCGCGCGGTCGAGCTATATTGGGTGTTTAAGTATGAATATGTTTTTACTATATCCAGTTACCAAAAAATGTATTTCTTTATAGAAATACCGAAGGGGCGTAAGTGTGGAGATACGTTCCTTTCATTTCAACATTAGTAGTTACGCCACTACCAATCTAGCTATACTATAGGTAGATCTAGCTATACTATAGTATAGCTATACTAGCTATTTTATACTATATTATCTATACTAATATAGTATGATTATGGTATAGCTAGGTTTAGGGAAAATAAAATGGTGACAAAAAACGTTTCATGTTTTTTTTTAGAAGGGAACTAGAATTCGAGCGCGCGCGTCTCGCTAGTTTTGGCGGGAAGAAGATGATATATTTTCATTTTTTTTGCTTCCGAATGGAAGCATTGTAATCGTGATTTTTTTTGAGTTTGAGATTTCATCGGAATATGACTCCAAATGATCGAAAATGTGGAAAAATGATATTTTTTTAGGGTCGTCTGTATGTATGTCCGTATGTGTGTATGTGTGTGTGTGTGTGTGTGATGACATTTTGAGCTTAAAAAAATTCAATTTCCTCTCCGCATCCGATGTCCCTCAAATTTCCGGTTCTGAAGGCTTCCAAACACTTTTGCCTTCGTCCCTAGAAGGAATTGTCTCTCAATTCGCCATAGGACCGGAGTTATGAAAGGAAATATGCAAAAAATGGAAAATTTTCAGCTTAAAATACCTCTATCTTCCCTCCAAATATGACGTCCCTCAAATTTCCGGTTCTGAAGGCTTCCAAACTCCTTTGCCTTCCACCCTAGGAAGAATGGTCTCTCAATTCGCCATAGGACCGGAGTTATGAAAGGAAATATGCAAAAAATGGGAAATTTTCAGCTTAAAATACCTTTATCTTCCCTCCAAATATGACGTCCCTCAAATTTCCGGTTCTGAAGGCTTCCAAACACCTTTGCCTTCGTCCCTAGAAGGAATTGTCTCTCAATTCGCCATAGGACTGGAGTTATGAAAGAAAATATGCAAAAAATGGGAAATTTTCAGCTTAAAATACCTCTATCTTCCCTCCAAATATGACGTCCCTTAAATTTCCGGTTCTGAAGGCTTCCAAACACCTGTGCCTTCGTGGCTAGAAGGAATTGTCTCTCAATTCGCCATAGGACCGGAGTTATGAAAGGAAATATGCAAAAAATGGGAAATTTTCAGCTTAAAATACCTCTATCTTCCCTCCAAATATGACGTCCCTCAAATTTCCGGTTCTGAAGGCTTCCAAACTCCTTTGCCTTCCACCCTAGGAGGAATGGTCTCTCAATTCGCCATAGGACCGGAGTTATGAAAGGAAATATGCAAAAAATGTGAAATTTTCAGCTTAAAATACCTCTATCTTCCCTCCAAGTATGACGTCCCTCAAATTTCCGGTTCTGAAGGCTTCCAAACTCCTTTGCCTTCCACCCTAGAAGGAATGGTCTCTCAATTCGCCATAGGACCGGAGTTATGAAAGGAAATGTGCAAAAAATGGGAAATTTTCAGCTTAAAATACCTCGATCTTCCCTCCAAATATGACGTCCCTCAAATTTCCGGTTCTGAAGGCTTCCAAACTCCTTCGCCTTCCACCCTAGGAGGAATGGTCTCTCAATTCGCCATAGGACCGGAGTTATGAAAGGAAATATGCAAAAAATGGGAAATTTTCAGCTTAAAATACCTCTATCTTCCCTCCAAATATGACGTCCCTCAAATTTTCGGTTCTGAAGGCTTCCAAACACCTTTGCCTTCGTCCCTAGAAGGAATTGTCTCTCAATTCGCCATAGGACTGGAGTTATGAAAGAAAATATGCAAAAAATGAGAAATTTTCAGCTTAAAATACCTCTATCTTCCCTCCAAATATAACGTCCCTCAAATTTCCGGTTCTGAAGGCTTCCAAACACCTTTGCCTTCGTCCCTAGAAGGAATTGTCTCTCAATTCGCCATAGGACCGGAGTTATGAAAGAAAATATGCAAAAAATGGGAAATTTTCAGCTTAAAATACCTCTATCTTCCCTCCAAATATGACGTCCCTCAAATTTCCGGTTCTGAAGGCTTCCAAACTCCTTTGCCTTCCACCCTAGAAGGAATGGTCTCTCAATTCGACATAGGACCGGAGTTATGAAAGGAAATATGCAAAAAATGGGAAATTTTCAGCTTAAAATACCTCTATCTTCCCTCCAAATATGACGTCCCTCAAATTTTCGGTTCTGAAGGCTTCCAAACACCTTTGCCTTCGTCCCTAGAAGGAATTGTCTCTCAATTCGCCATAGGACTGGAGTTATGAAAGAAAATATGCAAAAAATGAGAAATTTTCAGCTTAAAATACCTCTATCTTCCCTCCAAATATAACGTCCCTCAAATTTCCGGTTCTGAAGGCTTCCAAACACCTTTGCCTTCGTCCCTAGAAGGAATTGTCTCTCAATTCGCCATAGGACCGGAGTTATGAAAGAAAATATGCAAAAAATGGGAAATTTTCAGCTTAAAATACCTCTATCTTCCCTCCAAATATGACGTCCCTCAAATTTCCGGTTCTGAAGGCTTCCAAACTCCTTTGCCTTCCACCCTAGAAGGAATGGTCTCTCAATTCGACATAGGACCGGAGTTATGAAAGGAAATATGCAAAAAATGGGAAATTTTCAGCTTAAAATACCTCTATCTTCCCTCCAAGTATGACGTCCCTCAAATTTCCGATTCTGAAGGCTTCCAAACTCCTTTGCCTTCCACCCTAGAAGGAATGGTCTCTCAATTCGCCATAGGACCGGAGTTATGAAAGGAAATGTGCAAAAAATGGGAAATTTTCAGCTTAAAATACCTCTATCTTCCCTCCAAATATGACGTCCCTCAAATTTCCGGTTCTGAAGGCTTCCAAACTCCTTTGCCTTCGTCCCTAGAAGGAATTGTCTCTCAATTCGCCATAGGACCGGAGTTATGAAAGAAAATATGCAAGAAATGGGAAATTTTCAGCTTAAAATACCTCTATCTTCCCTCCAAATATGACATCCCTTAAATTTCCGGTTCTGAGCGCCTCCAAACACCTTTGCCTCCCATCTCGTCGGAAAAGGTAGTCTAGAATAGTATATTTATATGCATATTCTAGAATAATATATCTATATAGATATATGCATATATCTAGATCCTACAATGCGAATAAATCGGTGACACAAAACGTTTCATGTATTTTCATAGTAGGGATACATGTTCATGTATCATTGAATCAATGAAGACTCCCAGTTCTTTTGTATTTTATCCTTACGAATGAGCTGGGATTCGACTCATCACCTGTACGGGAAACACCCATACAGTTAGATAAGAAAATGGTCTTTATGATTGATCCATTGCGCAAATCCTTCGACAGAGATTCTAGTCTCGGGAGATCAATGTTTTTTCGAGATCCGTCCTGAATTCATATCACTCAAAAATTCACATCCATTACCTCAGCAGTACACTTCACTCAAGGACGGCGGTCGACCGTTCGCGCTCTAGGGGCAGTGTATGAACTAGCGTCCTCGAGTTGCGAAGAAGAAAATGCTCTTTCCAAAATCATTGAAGTATCGTTAGAAACCAAGTTTTTCTCAAAACTGAAAAGTTTGCTAGAGAGAACTTGCATTCTTCAATTAAACGCGTACCCAATTACTTTTCCGTTGTGAATATTATTTCCTTATCACAGAATCGATTATCTGCATCTCCTTCCAGTCAACACTGGAAGAATAAGTCAATAGTTAATCTCATTGCAATTTGCAATTATTACTTTCAGGGGCAATTTTGATCAAGTCATAATGTATTTGCGTGGAATATAGAATCTCAGTCCATGTATAACCTAATTTGGATCAATACCAAAATGTGTTTCCCACAAGCTTTTCTCTAAAAGGCTCATCTTATTAATTGATGTGAATATGTTTAAGTTCATACCAATTCGGTACGAGAATTCGTCCAAAACATATATTTTTTAATCAGAAAAAAATCTCCTACCAAATAAATTCTCAATTGATGCATACTACATAGTATTCCTAAGAAGTATTTTTTTGCAACTAGGGAGTAAAGAACCCACTTAACTCCCTCGCTTCGCTCTGTCGGAAACGTGGTTCTTTACTCCCTCGGTACAAAAAAAAGCATACACACCGCGGATGGAAAAAAGTCAATCTCGACAAAAATTTGCCTCCCGAGCGGAGTGAGGTTAACTTCTTCCCTCCCTAGGTGTGCAATATACTATTTTCCTTCAGTGTAGCCTATGGACTTTTTACAGTGGACTGACAGACGAAAAGACAAGAACAACGAAAATAAAACGGAAGATGCAGTAGAATTCGGGTAAAAAATTTTTTTTAGGAATGCATGAAACACAAAAATGTTACAACTGTCAAACATCCAGAAATAGTTTTAAGGACACATGGCGACTGAGTTGTTGGTACTCATCAGTTCAAGGTTACGGATGTGCAGCATCTCGTGCCACAGCACTGTGTTTGCACTGCCGCCAAAAATATAATTCCTGAGTGATATATAAATACTCAAAGGAAAGCATTGAAAGAAAAGAGCAGGCGTATAAGAGAGATGCTGCGCATCCCACTAACCTTGCTACGTTAGGTGAACGTTAAAAATATATTGACTATGAGATATTGTTTAGAATCTCACTCATGGACATATAGTTAATTCATAAAAGTGAATAGTTGTCAATTTGATTGAAGGTACAGTTAAGTCGAATCACGAGGTCTCTCGTTATGAGATCGTCACTGTAGTTTCATGCATAAAACCTCACTCTTCCATGAGCGAACAAGAAAATTCATTCCACACTCCCATTATCAGTCCATATAATTAATATGGTATGGCCTGTGCATTGAAGATGCACTTTAAGCATGTAGATATATTTAACCCTAGACTGATCACCCTAAGCGACCTGCCAACTCTAGTCGGGCGATGCACCGTCCTCGCGCGCTTAGCGAGTTCTCGGCAACATTGCCCACCAGACAACTTCATTTAGTATGAGAGAAATCTTGCTAGCTCCTCAAATATATTTCATTTCTTCATCAACTTTGCAGGAGATATTCAAAATATAATAGTTTGTAAAACACCAATGAATAATGTCAAAGTTTTTCTCAATTCTCCGTCCAGCCCATTAATCATAGGAAAATGGGAACAATGGCACATGGCTCATGCGATGACAAGTCTCGGGTTAATCATTTTCCGAAATTACCATTAATGAATGAATGCTGATTCAAACGTTGTAAAAGTTGAAAACGAAATAGGATAAAAGTAGTTATAATGAAAGTCATGAAATGAAATAACCAAAGTTGATGATATCTAATCTCATGGCGTCAATTCTAACTCAGCCTTATGGGATTACAATTATTTGACTCAAAAGAAATCTCGAACAGCCATCTATCGATAAATCAGGTGAAATAATTATGAGAAGAGTGGGGCTAGAAACGAGAGTGTACGTGAAGAAGGGAATCGAACTAAAGCTAGTTTTGATGCCTTCATTGGCCAGTTCTCTTCTCCAAGATTTAGTTCTGAACTGGTTAATATTATCGGCTAGGTCACCAGCTTTGGTGGTAGAACACTGAATTGTACCGATGTCTGAAGGACAGGCTCTTGGAAAAAATTAGTTCATTCAGAAATAGATGATATAATTTGTATATTTTCCACCAACACCAAATAATTCAATGGAGGATAAATCAAACGTCTAACTTGAGTCAATACGATAGAAGAAAATTATGATCGCTTCAGCGTAAAATTAAACTCGAAGTTGAAATTGAAAGAAACTAACAACGGTATATAGTTGAAATTCAGTTGTTGAAATGCTGGTGAGTGCTGTTAGCGATGTAGATGACTCTTCGGCTGGATAATTGGTCAGATGCAGGATGCTGGATCCCAGCAGATGGAATTTAGGATGCCCAAACGATGGTTGGTGATTCATCGTAGGATCAATCAAACGTGTTTATTCGAGAATGCTTCTACTTTACTTTGAACTAAAGACTCGGACTTTTCTCCGAAATTTTGAATTTTTCAGTCAATTGATCAAAATTTGGTGAGAGTAACATTCTAGATGAAAGACCAGTTATTGGAGATATTAACTTGGATGGTCTGACTGAAGGTCTGATGAGCAGAGTAACAGAGTAGTTGCTTATTAGACTTGGTACTCAAGGTGAGGAGTCGTGCACTGTTCCCTTCTCGTAGTAAACTAGCAAGTGTGTTATCCACGTACGTTAACCCCACCCGGAATTTTCCATAACTCTCGGTACTTTCTGGCAGGTATGTTCTGGTGGCTGCTTAGAAATGTCTAATCAGAGCAAATACGGGCACTTGCTTCCGCCACACTTGTATCAATACTCAGGTCGTTCGGCTGCCGACCAGCCTGCCATCTCTTGATCACTTAATGAGGTGGTGATTAAAATTCCTCTGCGGGCCAAGGCTCGACACCTAGCTTTTAGAGTCTTATCTAGCCTCTTGTCTCCTGTTGACACGTGATTTCATTCCACGAATCGATGTGGCTTGGGATTATATGGATTACCATGAGAAGCGGCCATATTGAGACCGGCCGGCGAGACGTGACATGGCATTTGGACTCGAGTGAGAAGAGAACGATCACGTGTAGAGAGAGTGTTATATCCCGATAACTAACGTTGAGATAGTAAAGAGTTGTGTAGAATAGCAGGAAAGTGTGAAAGAAGAGTGCAGAGTAGTTTCCACGTTTCATTTCCCGACGAGTGAAGGAGAGAGCTCTGACAAGAAAATAGAGGTAGTACAATTATTGTTTCTCTAGCCTTCGCGGATATAGTGAGTTTCCCATAGATACCTCTCGAGTGTTGCCTAGAGAGATTCCTCGGATTTCCCCGTGAATTTCCCATGATTGCCCGGTGCGATTGAGAGTATATTCCTCCGGAGGGTCCATTACAATTAAGGGAGGTCCTCAGTTTCTCGGCAAAAACAAGGAAATATTCCAGACTGCTGAAAATTTACGAACAGGCTTATTGCGTTATTGCCATTATATAGTAATTTTTTGGAATTTATTTTCCATGAGAATAAAGGAGAAAATAATTATGGAAATTAGATATTATACATGGGGTTATACGGAAAGTCGGTGAACTTTGGCGAGTACCTACGTAGACCACTCGATCGGTAATGAAGTAATCATGCTACAATTCTCTACCGCTCATATAACCCCATGTATAATATCTAACTTCCATAATTATTTTCTCCGTTATTCTCATGGAAAATAAATTCCAAAAAATTACTATATAATGGTAATTACGCAATAAGCCTGTTCGTAAATTTTCAGCAGTCTGGAATATTTCCTTGTTTTTGCCGAGAAACTGAGGACCCTCCTTAACTCCGAATCCATTGCTGGCCACGTGCTCAAACGCTGGCGATATTGCTCGTCGTTTTCAACATGGCGACAGCCCAGTCATTGTTACCCTGGTAAACTTTAACACGACTGTCAACTGACGGTCACATGGTTCATTATTACCAAACTCAAGAAAACCCCTTCGTTTGATTATTAGGAGTCCTTTGAGACAATCCCCTAAACAATAATGGGTAAAAAGAGATTATGCATATGCCTTGGTACCTCAGTGCTGCAAATTAAGGTATGACTATCGCTCAAGTCACCAAGAAGCGAGGGGGCAAGGGAGGTTACAGAAAAATTATATGGAATAATCGAAAGAGGTGGAAATTGTTTAATCTATCATGCTATTCAGCCATAATATGATTCTCGTTCCTATATGAAAGCATAATATTGTCGAAATAATTATATCTATTAATCTTTTAATTTTTTTGGAAAGAATCTTTCCCCCAAATTTTGATACGGTCCTGCCTGCTCACATTGATATCGGCGTGTACGTATACACGCATACTAATACCCCATTTTCAGTGGTATAGACGTGGCAACGTCGCTGACGTCATTCGGTTCCGACTTATATTGTGTAGTGTTGTATCCACGTGCAGAGAATTGGAATAAAAATGTTTCAACAATTTAGAGCAAATGGACGATTTGCGAAAAAAAAAGTTATCGACAAAAAATTGAAGACACTTGCTGCAATGAAAAAATTTCATGAAGAGATTCAAAAGAATAAAATTGGATCGAATTTTGAGTGCGATGAGCCAACAGGAACACGTTTGGTGCAGTGGTCTGAATTATGCAAAAACTTCAAATGTAATCAATGTAAAAAAATTCTCAGTCTTGAAAATATTAAAAAAGAAGTCCGCAAAGGATTCGCTTCAATATTGGAGATCTTATGTGTCGATTGTGGTCTGATTAAAAATGTTGCAACCAGTAAGTTCCACATAACCAAAAAAAACCCATTAATTATGAAAAAATTAATAACAGCAGGACTGACCTATGAGTTATTGAAAAAAGTATATCTAGAGCATAATCGTGAAGGTATTGCAGCGTTATTGTCAAAAAAAGATATTAATAATAAGGTAATGATTACCAAAGATAAAAGAGTGATTGATAAAATTGTTGGTCAATTGAAAAAAGATATTCAATGTTATTCATGAAGAAAAAAAAAATATTTTTTTGTTCATTAAAAAAAAATATATTTTTTTGTTCATTAAAAAAAAAAAAAAAATTTTTTCATTATAGAAAGAAAAAATTTTTTATGTTTTTATTGAAAAAAAAAAATAATTTAAAAAAATAAATTATATTCATAATTATTTTTGTTAAATTAATAAAAAAACTTTCACCAAAATTCTGAAGCAATTTATTACCTGAAAAATTTATAACCTAGAGAATGGAGACGACTCACCACATTTGAAATTCGCGCGAAAGTAATACGTCACAGGCAGAGCGGCATTGCCACGCTTCTATCGCTGATTTTCCCGTTCTGATTTATATTAATTATTTATTTTTTTTCTTCAAAACTATACGTCAGAATTCACTGATTCCGGTCTCAAAAAATTCTTAAAAGTGGTGACTATGGGCTACAATTTTTTTCAGAAGCCCCGTAAGGGCCGTTTTTCTTTAAATGTAAAATGATTGAATCGCGACCCAATTTACACGGGTTCTAATGGGGAAAATGCAATCTTTGAAATTCAATATCTCGAATTCTACACGTCAGATCATTTTTCTCCATAAGGAAAAGTTGTTGGGTTTCCTGTGGAGAATATCTCTGAATTTTTTCAGATTTTTCGTATGGGAAGCCTCTGGTGATAGTCATACCTTAAATCTCAAAACAACGACACTGTGCCTCACTGGTTCGACTAATTTCCTTTTTGGAAAGCTCCCAATAAATCCTTGTGAACTGAGAAGAGATAGCAAGATTCGAGAGTGAACAAGACTGAGTTCAGGGACGGATAAGCTCGAGTGAGTTGACTTGACTTGGAAGTTAGAGTTAAAGGCGGCGGCGTGCCATAGCGGAGCGTAGCGCAATCACACAAAACGCACACAATGGTCCCAAATGGAGGAGAAATAGCTACCTCCTACATTTTCGTCGGTAGAAGGGGTAGCTAACTTCAACTTTAACTTCGGAGTCAAGTTAGTTAACGCGAGTTCATCTCCCCCTGAACTCAGTCTTATCTTTCATACTCCCGCAGGTCCCTCAGAATCGCACCCCTGGATGAATACAATATAATCAGTTTGATATTTCAATCCATAGGTCTCTCTTCTGAAATCATGGATTTTTCTCAGCAGTTGATCTTTTCAATATGTTTCTTCTATTTCTTCAACAACTGTACTGCACGTAGTAATGCTACCAGTCATCGTCGATTAGAATTTGTGAGTTAAAAATGCTAGCATTCTCTAATTAATTATACATTAATCTTGAATTTATCTCCGGATACTAGATTGATTATGTGAAATCTAATGGATACGAGGGTAAATCTTATTACGTTGAAACTGAAGATGGGTATATATTGAGACTCGACAGAATCTCAGGTTCTCCATTTTCACCAAAAGCCCCAGGAAAACCAGTAGTTTTCTTTCAACATGGAATTTTATCATGTTCAGATATGTTTGTAATCTGGGATCCGAAAGATTCTCTTGGTATGATGAGTTATTAGATACTAAATAGCTTTTTTCTCTAAATTTTAATGTTTTATCGGATATTTCAGTGTATCTACTTGCTGATGCTGGTTACGATGTATGGCTTCCTAATGTCAGAGGAAATACAAATGGTCGGAGGCATAAGACTTTATCTCCAGAGGATCACAAGTTTTGGAATTTCACGTAAAAAACCTTCTATTTTTTTTTTTATATAGGGGAAAGTGGAGTAAAATGCACGGAGAGAAAAATTCATGAAAAATTACTGGACCAGTCCGGTAATCGTGGGACATAGAGGTTCGGATGTGAAAACGTCCTCCTACAGGAATGAAAAAGTGAGAAACGTCTCATAATATGTACTAAATGAGTGAGTGCATTTTACTGGACTGGTCGGTAATTTTTCCCTAACTGTGCCTACATCCATGAAATTTCTTCTTGTATCCCACACAATTTGTTGTGAAAAACGTATAAATTGCGGACTAGGACGTTAATTTTCTCGTCCTCGGAACACTTTTTACCGGACTTAGTAGTAATTTCTATCACACTCGTCCGTCAATCGATTCAGTTCGGGTCTTTTCGGATTCGATCGCGTATTGCAAGGACTTATGGGAAATTTGGAAGAATCGCCATATTGGATCTGTCATCGTGATAGCCATGGACCACAGTTCTATGAAATCAAGTTTTTAAATGTATCAAATAGCGAAATAATTGTGATTGCAAAAAATTTAATTCTCTTGTACTAGATCAGCACACAGGATATTATGCAATTTATGATTTGAATAACTATTCTTGGGAATTTTTTGGAGGACTCCGAATTTAGAGTCTTTATTGCTAAAAATGGATGTAAAATAAATTAATTTTCAAGATAAAAAATGAATAAGAATAATGAAGAACTAATAATAATCAGGATGATCAATATAATAAAAATGGTGTAGTATACGCGAATTTCATCTTTTCATTCGGAAGGACTGAATTCTTATTCACTGAGACTGAAATTTTTACTGGAACCCATCAGTGTCAAATTTTACCGCACTGGCTTCGAATTTTTTCATAGTAAGGCCACTATGTCCCACGGTTACTGCTCAGTCCGGTAATTTTTCTGGAACTTTCACCATAAATTTTCATGGATTTTTCTCTCCGCGTGGGCATTCCACTCGAACGGTGTGAGATCGAAATTTTCTCATGATTCCCTACCTCTGTATATTTTTCCTCATAATTAAGTACATCAAACTCATAACTAAATCCGTGAAAATTCTAGAATTTTCACACGTGTCAGTGAACAACTCATCTACGTCCTGTATTCATTTCATGACTTTCTGTCGAGAAGCGTTTCATGAATGAAATATCTTAAATTCCATAATTTTCAAAAACCATCTAATTTTCCTCCACCTTTTTTTCTGAAGGTGGATCAGGGTAGTTAGATAGAGGGAGTGGAAGAATGTTGAAGAACTAAATTCGTCAATTAATAAATTTTATCAATCGTTGGTGCACGATTTAGTCGACTTCCATGAATGAATTGTCCACGTGATCAATATGTTCAAAAAGACGAGTTGATGCGCTGTAACTGTTCATTGAATGTCTGCATTGTTAAAATCATGAGAAATCAAAATTGTCAAAAATACTAATCAGCAAAAGTTGAATCGCGGAAAGAACAACATTATTCCAATGATAAGCCGTTGGTGTAGCGAACCGTCCAGTTGATCAACGCAAAGAGATGCGTACCCGGTGAGAGTTCAATGACGACTGAATACTGACCAAATTGATGCCAAGAGGGGGGTGATTGACTGCTTCAAGAATTCTGGTTTATCGCCCCAAATTTGACTGATTGCTTAGAATTTTCGTGCCAATTTTTGAACACATCATTCGATGGAGAATGAGCTCATAGTTTACTCAAAATATTCTCAAAAAAACTGGAATTTTTCAAAATCAGAAAAATGTTACCTTCAGATCTTGCGCAAAAGAAATAATATTTTTCAAAAATTCCAAAGGATGCCTCCTGACAGATCATTTTCATGGCAGATTTCCTCATCTTTCCAATAGAATCCTCAGAAGAAACCTATCTCCAATATCCCCATCGATTTCGAGCAATTCTCATGGTATAAAACACAAAAATCAAGACTATCCGTTTGATCCTCTGTGTCCATTTACTTTCCCCTATATTTGTACGATTCAACATATTTTTGTATTATCCTGCAGTGTAGATGATCTAGGAGCTAAAGATTTACCAGCGCATATTGATTTTGCATTGAACAAAACTGGACAGCCTTGTATTACGTACATTGGTTACTCTATGGGAACAACTCTGGGTTACATTCTCTTATCCGAGAAACCAAAGTATAATGATAAAATTAGTTTTATAGTAAATTTAAGTCCAGTTGTATACTGGCATCACAATACGGCTGTATTTATCAAGATTTTGTGGGCCGTTGCTACAGATGGTGCCAAAGTATGTACAGAGGAACAATTTTCTCGTGGGAAAAATGTGTAGATCTGATGAAATCCAATTAGATCTAAATATTTTTTCCCGAGTTTTCATTAGGATTTTCATTCATAACGAAAATATTCCATTGACTCTTTTCTTATTCCCAGGTGTTTCTAAATGCATCGGATTATGCAGCTGAAGCATTAGGGCACAATGATTTCGTCGAAGACTTATTTGATCATTACTGTGCTAAGAGCACTATCTTATGCAAGATCGTGTGGGATCAAACTTTTATAAGTGCTGAGAAAGGTGGACTGCAACCGGTGAATAATAATTAAAGAATTGAGAAACAAATTTTTTTTTAATGAATCATCAAATTTGACAATTTTTGAATTTCAGCAAGACATAAGACATCTAGGCCATTATTATCCGGCTGGAACATCTTTGAAAATCTTTCAGCATTATCGACAAATGATGTTTACAGGTAAGATTAGATGGTACTTTTGTTCATGGACAATGTAATGATCTCAATGCGAATTAAAATTTGTCAGGTGCATTACGTAAATACGATTATGGAAGTGCTAAAAAGAATATGGAAGCTTATGGCAATAAGACTGCACCTATCTATAATTTGCAGAGAACTACAAGCAAAATCGCTATAATTTGGCTCTATAACGATGTTTTCGTAAACAAATTAGTAAGAAACTCCTATTTAATCAAATCTTTCGAAAGAACGAACTCAATTTCCATATTATATACTTTCAGGACGTTGATTTACTTGTAGAACAACTGACGAATGTCGTAACGGTTGAACCAGTACCAACTACTCAATTTTTTCATAGTGACTTCATTTATCACAGAAATGCTAAAGCGTTGATCTACGATAGGATTATCGAATTGATAAATGATCATCATGAGTGCTCAATGCAGAATAATTCCAATTATTCTTATTATTCTTATTGAAAAAGAAAAAGTGAAGAGATATTATCTTAAGAGATTAAGTGCTGTTGATATATTCATTAACTAAGAAATGAATTAAACACATATCGATACATAAATTGGTTAATTACATTAAATCATTCCGCTCATCATCAGGAATATTATAATATACTATATAATATCATTATTATGACAACAATAGTGACCCCATATGAAATCATCATCGAGGAAGATGAATTTTCGAATTTCAAGCTGAAAATAAAAATAATTCTACGTTGTACTGTAAGGAAAAATCTATCCCCCTCCTCTAATATCGAAATTGAATACCTAGAAATATTCTATATTTTCTTCTTTAAAGAAAATTGTTTCTATTCTTATCACTTTCAGTGACAGAAATAATGGAATCTGGCAGTAAAGATTTAAAATAAAATCACATCAACTCATTCGTCATATTCGATAATTCTATATAAATGAACCCGGCGTCAAATGTAACTGCGGAATAAATTATCTCGGAATTTTGTTCTCAAAGTAAAGGTCTTCAGTAAATAATCTGAAGAAAATTATGTAGTAAATTCAATTAGATTAATGCCCCGCCAAATGATGAGTGAAGCTTCAATATCATTTACAATTTTACCGAGCAATGTATGTGATTATTACCTGAAACGGTTGGGTATGAACGATTTACGTACAAGGTTTGTTCTTTTACACACCAAAATTCATGTAAATGCAAACGCATACAAAAACAAGTATCATTACGGTACATGCTTATTGTATTTGTCCGTGACGTTAAAAATTTAGTGAATTTACATGATTTTTGTTCAGTATACTAATATTCAGTGAAAATTTTGGTAAATATACAGACTATTGGGACGTGAATTCCGCATTCACCAACAATTGGTGAAATTACTTTATATTGCTATTTGAAAATTACAAACTTTTTTAACAGTGTATGTAATAAATCCTTAATCATTCGAAATTCTTATTGACATGAAAATATGACTATTTCAGTAAAAATGTGACTCATTTGAATTTTTCGGGATTTTCCACGATATATTTAGACAGAAATTTTTGAGTATTCTCAATTCATTCTCAAAACTAGCTTAGATAAGTGGCACATAATGGCTACAAGGCTAGATCTTATGAAGTAATCACTACAGATGGATATATATTGAGACTCGATAGGATCTCAGGTGCTCTTTCTTCACCTGAAGCTCCAGGAAACCGCGTAGTTCTTCTACATGGACGTCTAGCTGTTCGGGGCTCTTTTATCAAGGCAATCCGAATGGGAATTTGGTATGGAACTGGGGGCCTATTCTCGTCTGAGGATTTTTATTCCACGGGAAATTCCAATTGTAAGCGGAAAGATTACACAGGAACACTATCCGTTCACGATTGGGATTTCTCACATGGATTCATTCCGTAGGTGAGAAATGAAATTTATTTTTTTGTCAAAATTCATGGCACATAACCTTCATATGGATGACGTTCTATGATAAAACCAATATTCAATATTCAATGTTCCTCAGCAGGAACAAAGGATCCTCTCACATCCACGTAGGTGTGCATGACTTTTGTCTATTATCGCAGAAGAAAAGATACAGAAGAAGGAAAAGGGGGTGAACAAGATACCTCTATCTTCCCTCCAAATATGACGTCCCTCAAATTTCCGGTTCTGGAGGCTTCCAAACACCTTTGCCTTCGTCCCTAGAAGGAATTGTCTCTCAATTCGCCATAGGACCGGAGTTATGAAAGAAAATATGCAAAAAATGGGAAATTTTCAGCTTAAAATACCTCTATCTTCCCTCCAAATATGACATCCCTTAAATTTCCGGTTCTGAGCGCCTCCAAACACCTTTGCCTCCCATCTCGTCGAAAAAGGTAGTCTAGAATAGTATATTTATATGCATATTCTAGAATAATATATCTATATAGATATATGCATATATCTAGATCCTACAATGCGAATAAATCGGTGACACAAAACGTTTCATGTATTTTCATAGTAGGGATACATGTTCATGTATCATTGAATCAATGAAGACTCCCAGTTCTTTTGTTTTTTATCCTTACGAATGAGCTGGGATTCGACTCATCACCTGTACGGGAAACACCCATACAGTTAGATAAGAAAATGGTCTTCATGATTGATCCATTGCGCAAATCCTTCGACAGAGATTCTAGTCTCGGGAGATCAATGTTTTTTCGAGATCCGTCCTGAATTCATATCACTCAAAAATTCACATCCATTACCTCAGCAGTACACTTCACTCAAGGACGGCGGTCGACGGTTCGCACTCTAGCGGCAGTGTGTGAACTAGCGTCCTCGAGTTGCGAAGAAGAAAATGCTCTTTCCAAAATCATCGAAGTACCGTCAGAAACCAAGTTTTTCTCAAAACTGAAAAGTTTGCTAGAGAGAACTTGCATTCTTTAATTAAACGTGTACCCAATTACTTTTCCGTTGTGAATATTATTTCCTTATTACAGAATCGATCATCTGCATCTCCTTCCAGTCAACACTGGAAGAATAAGTCAATAGTTAATCTCATTGCAATTTGCAATTATTACTTTCAGGGGCAATTTTGATCAAGTCATAATGTATTTGCGTGGAATATGGAATCTCAGTCCATGTATAACCTAATTTGGATCAATACCGAAATGTTTTTCCCACAAGCTTTTCTCTAAAAGGCTCATCTTATTAATTGATGTGAATATGTTTAAGTTCATACCAATTCGGTACGAGAATTCGTCCAAAACATATATTTTTTAATCAGAAAAAAATCTCCTACCAAATAAATTCTCAATTGATGCATACTACATAGTATTCCTAAGAAGTATTTTTTTGCAACTAGGGAGTAAAGAACCCACTTTACTCTCTCGCTTCGCTCGGTCGGAAACGTGGTTCTTTACTCCCTCGGTACAAAAAAAAAGCATACACACCGCGGATGGAAAAAAGTCAATCTCGAGAAAAATTTGCCTCCCGAACGAAGTGAGGTTAACTTCTCCCTTCTCTAGGTGTGCAATATACTATTTTCCTTCAGTGTAGCCTATGGACTTTTTACAGTGGACTGACAGACTAAAAGACAAGAACAACGAAAATAAAACGGAAGATGCAGTAGAATTCGGGTAAAAAATTTTTTTCAGGAATGCATGAAACACAAAAATGTTACAACTGTCAAACATCCAGAAATAGTTTTAAGGACACATGGCGACTGAGTTGTTGGTACTCATCAGTTCAAGGTTACGGATGTGCAGCATCTCGTGCCACAGCACTGTGTTTGCACTGCCGCCAAAAATATAATTCCTGAGTGATATATAAATACTCAAAGGAAAGCATTGAAAGAAAAGAGCAGGCGTATAAGAGAGATGCTGCGCATCCCACTAACCTTGCTACGTTAGGTGAACGTTAAAAATATATTGACTATGAGATATTGTTTAGAATCTCACTCATGGACATATAGTTAATTCATAAGAGTGAATAGTTGTCAATTTGATTGAAGGCACAGTCGAGTCGAATCATGAGGTCTCTCGTTATGAGATCGTCACTGTAGATTCATACATAAAACCTCACTCTTTCATGAGCGAACAAGAAAATTCATTCCACACTCCCATTATCAGTACATGTAATTAATATGGTATGGCCTGTGCATTGAAGATGCACTTTAACATGTAGATATATTTAACCCTAGACTGATCACCCTAAGCGACCTGCCAACTCTGGTCGGGCGATGCACCGTCCTCGCGCGCTTAGCGAGTTCTCGGCAACATTGCCCACCAGACAACTCCATTTAGTATGAGAGAAATCTCGCTAGCTCCTCAAATATATTTCATTTCTTCATCAACTTTGCAGGAGATATTCAAAATATAATAGTTTGTGAAACACCAATGAATAATGTCAAAGTTTTTCTCAATTCTCTGTCCAGCCCATTAATCATAGGAAAATGGAAACAATGGCACATGGCTCATGCGATGACAAGTGTCGGGTTAATCATTTTCCAAAATTACCATTAATGAATGATTGCTGATTCAAACGTTGTAAAAGTTGAAAACAAAATAGGATAAAATTAGTTATAATGAAAATCATGAAATGAAATAACCAAAGTTGATGATATCTAATCTCATGGCGTCAATTCTAACCCAGCCTTATGGGATTACAATTATTTGACTCAAAAGAAATCTCGAACAGCCATCTATCGATAAATCAGGTGAAATAATTATGAGAAGAGTAGGGCTAGAAACGAGAGTGTATGTGAAGAAGGGAATCGAACTAAAGCTAGTTTTGATGCCTTTATTGGCCAGTTCTCTTCTCCAAGATTTAGCTCTGAACTGGTTAATATTATCGGCTAGGTAACCAGCTTTGGTGGTAGAACACTGAATTGTACCGATGTCTGAAGGACAGGCTCTTGGAAAAAATTACTTTATTCAGAAATAGATGATATAATTTGTATATTTTCCACCAACACCAAATAATTCAATGGAGGATAAATCAAACATCTAACTTGAGTCAATATGATAGAAGAAAATTATGATCGCTTCAGCGTAAAATTAAACTCAAAGTTGAAATTGAAAGAAACTAACAACGATATATAGTTGAAATTCAGTTGTTGAAATGCTGGTGAGTGCTGTTAGCGATGTAGATGACTCTTCGGCTGTATAATTGGCCAGATGCAGGATGCTGGATCCCAGTAGATGGAATGTAGGATGCCCAAACGATGGCTGGTGATTCATCGTAAGATGAATCAAACGTGTTCATTTGAGAATGCTTCTACTTTACTTTGAACTAAAGACTCGGACTTTTCTCCGAAATTTTGAATTTTTCAGTCAATTGATCAAAATTTGGTGAGAGTAACATTCTAGATAAAAGACCAGTTATTGGAGATGTTAACTTGGACGGAACAATGTTACTGATCGCGTACTTGCTACTGAAGGTCTGATGAGCAGAGTAACAGAGTAGTTGCTTATTAGACTTGGTACTCAAGGTGAGGAGTCGTGCACTGCTCCCTTCTCGTAGTAAACTAGCAAGTGTGTTATCCACGTACGTTAACCCGAGCGGAATTTGCCATAACTCTCGGTACTTTCTGGCAGGTATGTTCTGGTGGCTGCTTAGAAATGTCTAATCAGAGCAAATACGGGCACTTGCT
Source organism: Aleiodes alternator (assembly GCA_963921955.1). NCBI lineage: Eukaryota > Metazoa > Arthropoda > Insecta > Hymenoptera > Braconidae > Aleiodes > Aleiodes alternator. The sequence continues at coordinate 1,129,934 of OY998097.1, forward strand.
TCCGCCACACTTGTATCAATACTCAGGTCGTTTGGCTGCCGACCAGCCTGCCATCTCTTGATCACTTAATGAGGTGGTGATTAAAATTCCTCTGCGGGCCAAGGCTCGACACCTAGCTTCTAGAGTCTTATCTAGCCTCTTGTCTCCTGTTGACACGTGATTTCATTCCACGAATCGATGTGGCTTGGGATTATATGGATTACCATGAGAAGCGGCCATATTGAGACCGGCCGGCGAGACGTGACATGGCATTTGGACTCGAGTGAAAAGAGAACGATCACGTGTAGAGAGAGTGTTATATCCCGATAACTAACGTTGAGATAGTAAAGAGTTGTGTAGAATAGCAGGAAAGTGTGAAAGAAGAGTGCAGAGTAGTTTCCACGTTTCATTTCCCGACGAGTGAAGGAGAGAGCTCTGACAAGAAAATAAAGGTAGTACAATTATTGTTTCTCTAGCCTTCGCGGATATAGTGAGTTTCCCATAGATACCTCTCGAGTATTGACTAGAGAGATTCCTCGGATTTCCCCGTAAATTTCCCATGATTGCCCGGTGCGATTGAGAGTATATTCCTCCGGAGGGTCCATTACAATTAAGGGAGGTCCTCAGTTTCTCGGCAAAATTAAGGAAATGTTCCAGACTGCTGAAAATTTACGAACAGGCTTACTGCGTTATTGCCATTATATAGTAATTTTTTGGAATTTATTTTCCATGAGAATAAAGGAGAAAATAATTATGGAAGTTAGATATTATACATGGGGTTATACGGAAAGTCGGTAAACTTTGGCGAGTACCTACGTAGACCACTCGATCGGTAATGAAGTAATCATGCTACAATTCTCTACCGCTCATATAACCCCATGTATAATATATAACTTCCATAATTATTTTCTCCGTTATTCTCATGGAAAATAAATTCCAAAAAATTACTATATAATGGTAATTACGCAATAAGCCTGTTCGTAAATTTTCAGCAGTCTGGAATATTTTCTTGTTTTTGCCGAGAAACTGAGGACCCTCCTTAACTCCGAATCCATTGCTGGCCACGTGCTCAAACGCTGGCGATATTGCTCGTCGTTTTCAACATGGCGACAGCCCAGTCATTATTACCCTGGTAGACTTTAACACGACTGTCAACTGACGGTCACATGATTCCGGTCTTTTGATCCACGGCGTTTGGTCCAGCGACAATTGATCCACGACATTTGATCCTTTTTTCTTTAATCCAGTGACAATTAATCAACGACATTTAATTCTTTTTTTTTAATCGAGTGAAAATTGATCCTCAATATTTAAACTTTCATCTATTCTTTCAATTAAGTTGTTCGGAACACCATATTCGAAAAATTAAATCATGTTCACTTTATTAGGATACATTACAATTCATTGAGAACGATAATTTAATGTTCAGTTACACAGTGATGAATTGAACAATACCCCATACTGTTGTTCATAAATGATAAATATATACTGCCAAATCCGTTAATTTGAACCTCACAGTATACCACTGGTGAGGGAAATGAAACAGAAATAATGATGACAACACAATTATTTAGACGCAGACAGCACATATAGCGCCTCGAAGAAAATAAGGAAAGAGAAATAGGAGTCAAAAACAAACGAATTTTCGGTATCAAATTTCGTGGTTCAATTGTCGCTGGATTAAAAAAAAAGGATCAAATGTCGTGGACCAATTGTCGCTGGACCAAACGCCGTGGATCAAAAGACGTGCCACCCGGTCACATGGTTCATTATTACCAAACTCAAGAAAACCCCTTCGTTTGATTATTAGGAGTCCCTTGAGACAATCCCTTAAACAATCATAGGTACTTTCCAACAATCAAACACAGAAAAGAGATTAGGCATATGCCTTGGTACCCCAGTGCTGCAAATTAAATCTCAAAACAACGACACTGTGCCTCACTGGTTCGACTAATTTCTTTTTTGGAAAGCTCCCAATAAATCTTTGTGAACTGAGAAGAGATAGCAAGATTCGAGAGTGAATAAGACTGAGTTCAGGGACGGATAAGCTCGAGTGAGTTGACTTGACTTGGAAGTTAGAGTTAAAGGTAGCTACCCCATTCACAATCAAGGATGGCCAGGCGGCGTGCCATAGCGGAGCGTAGCGCAATCACACAAAACGCACAGAATGCTCCCAAATGGAGGAGAAATAGCTACCTCCTACATTTTCGTCGGTAGAAGGGGCAGCTAACTTCAACTTTAACTTCGGAGTCAAGTTAGTTAACGCGAGTTCATCTCCCCCTGAACTCAGTCTTATCTTTCATACTCCCGCAGGTCCCTCAGAATCGCACCCCTGGATGAATACAATATAATCAGTTTGATATTTCAATCCATAGGTCTCTCTTCTGAAATCATGGATTTTTCTCAGCAGTTGATCTTTTCAATATGTTTCTTCTATTTCTTCAACAACTGTACTGCACGTAGTAATGCTACCAGTCATCGTCGATTAGAATTTGTGAGTTAAAAATGCTAGCATTCTCTAATTAATTATACATTAATCTTGAATTTATCTCCGGAAACTAGATTGATTATGTGAAATCTAATGGATACGAGGGTAAATCTTATCACGTTGAAACTGAAGATGGGTATATATTGAGACTCGACAGAATCTCAGGTTCTCCATTTTCACCAAAAGCCCCAGGAAAACCAGTGGTTTTCTTTCATCATGGAATTTTACTATGTTCAGATATGTTTGTAATCTGGGATCCGAAAGATTCTCTTGGTATGATGAGTTATTAGATACTAAATAGCTTTTTCTCTAAATTTTAATGTTTTATCGGATATTTCAGTGTATCTACTTGCTGATGCTGGTTACGATGTATGGCTTCCTAATGTCAGAGGAAATACAAATGGTCGGAGGCATAAGACTTTATCTCCAGAGGATCACAAGTTTTGGAATTTCACGTAAAAAACCTTCTACTTTTTTGGTTATATAGGGGAAAGTGGAGTAAAATGGGCATTCCACTCGAACGGTGTGGGATCGAAATTTTCTTATGATTCCCTATCTCTGTATATTTTTCCTCATAATCAAGTACATCAAACTCATAACTAAATCTGTGAAAATTCTAGAATTTTTCACTCGTGTCAGTGAACAACTCATCTACGTCCTGTATTCATTTCATGACTTTCTGTCGAGAAGCGTTTCATGAGTGAAATATCTTAACGTAGTTGACTCCCTACGGTCCAGTTAAAAAGTTTCGGCTCTGAGACGCCATCCTATGTGTTGATAATGTACTACTATGAACCTATATATTTTCGACTTGACTGTACACTCACACAGTAGTATCCTCTATATGAATACACACAACTGTGAAATGTTCTCCCACAACATGCTCGCGCGGCGATCTTGATACCCCTTCCACTGAGAATTTCGTCAAAATTTCGGTTTTATTTTTAATTATTCACCGAAACCATGTGGTCAATGATCTCCATATTTTTAAAAATAATTCTAGATGTATAGTTCTGATAGGTGTTAGTTTTTCATAATGATGCCGTTTTTTTTTCAACGTGAAAAAAATAAAATTAGTAGTATTCCCACGCTTCTCTCATACTGCCTGTACAAAAAAAGTGATTTTAATTGCAATTATCTCATATATACTGTGGACCATCGTTCTCTAATTTCATTATTAGATGAATTATGCATCTAATTATTTAGAGCCCGATTTTTAAGCAAGTCTTGAACTTTGTCATTAGGGAGTCAACTACCTCAAATTCCATAATTTTCAAAAACCATCTAATTTTCCTCCACCTTTTTTTCTAAAGGTGGATCAGGGTAGTTAGATAGAGGGAGTGGAAGAATGTTGAAGAACTGAATTCGTCAATTAATAAATTTTATCAATCGTTGGTGCACGATTTAGTCGACTTCCATAAATGAATTGTCCACGTGATCAATATGTTCAAAAAGACGAGTTGATGCACTGTAATTGTTCATTGAATGTCTGAATTGTTAAAATCATAAGAAGTCAAAATTGTCAAAAATACTAATCAGCAAAAGTTGAATCGCGGAAAGAACAACATTATTCCAATGATAAGCCGTTGGTGTAGCGAACCGTCCAGTTGATCAACGCAAAAAGATGCGTACCCGGTGAGAGTTCAATGACGACTGAATACTGACCAAATTGATGCTAAGAGGGGGGTGATTGACTGCTTCAAGAATTCTGGCTTATCGACCCAAATTTGACTGATTGCTTAGAATTTTCGTGCCAATTTTTGAACACATCAATCGATGGAGAATGAGCTCATAGTTTACTCAAAATATTCTCAAAAAAACTGGAATTTTTCAAAATCAGAAAAATGTTACCTTCAGATCTTGCGCAAAAGAAATAATATTTTTCAAAAATTCCAAAGGATGCCTCCTGACAGATAATTTTCATGGTAGATTTCCTCATCTTTCCAATAGAATCCTCAGAAGAAACCTATCTCCAATATTCCCATCGATTTCGAGCAATTCTCATGGTATAAAACACAAAAATCAAGACTATCCGTTTGATCCTCTGTGTCCATTTACTTTCCCCTATATTTGTACGATTCAACATATCTTTGTATTATCCTGCAGTGTAGATGATCTAGGAGCTAAAGATTTACCAGCGCATATTGATTTTGCATTGAAAAAAACTGGACAGCCTTGCATTACGTACATTGGTTACTCTATGGGAACAACTCTGGGTTACATTCTCTTATCCGAGAAACCAAAGTATAATGATAAAATTAGTTTTATAGTAAATTTAAGTCCAGTTGTATACTGGCATCACAATACGGCTGGATTTATCAAGATTTTGTGGGCCGTTGCTACAGATGGTGCCAAAGTATGTACAGAGGAACAATCTTCTAGTGGGAAAAATGTGTAGATCTGATCAAATCCAATTAGATCTAAATATTTTTTCCCGAGTTTTCATTAGGATTTTCATTCATAACGAAAATATTCCATTGACTCTTTTCTTATTCCCAGGTGTTTCTAAATGCTTCGGATTATGCAGCTGAAGCATGGGGGCACAATGATTTCGTCGAAGACTTATTTGATCATTACTGTGCTAAGAGCACTATCTTATGCAAGATCGTGTGGGATCAAATTTTTATAAGTGCTGAGAAAGGTGGACTGCAACCGGTGAATAATAATTAAAGAATTGAGAACCAAATTTTTTTTTAATGAATCATCAAATTTGACAATTTTTGAATTTCAGCAAGACATAAGACATCTAGGCCATTATTTTCCGGCTGGAACATCTTTGAAAATCTTTCAGCATTATCGACAAATGATGTTTACAGGTAAGATTAGATGGTACTTTTGTTCATGGACAATGTAATGATCTCAATGCGAATTAAAATTTGTCAGGTGCATTACGTAAATACGATTATGGAAGTGCTAAAAAGAATATGGAAGCTTATGGCAATAAGACTGCACCTATCTATAATTTGCAGAGAACTACAAGCAAAATCGCTATAATTTGGCTCTATAACGATGTTTTCGTAAACAAATTAGTAAGAAACTCCTATTTAATCAAATCTTTCGGAAGAACGAACTCAATTTTCATATTATATACTTTCAGGACGTTGATTTACTTGTAGAACAACTGACGAATGTCGTAACGGTTGAACCAGTACCAACTACTCAATTTTTTCATGGTGACTTCATTTATCACAGAAATGCTAAAGCGTTGATCTACGATAGGATTATCGAATTGATAAATGATCATCATGAGTGCTCAATGCAGAATAATTCCAATTATTATTATTATTCTTATTGAAAAAGAAAAAGTGAAGAGATAGTATCTTAAGAGATTAAGTGCTGTTGATATATTCATTAACTAAGAAATGAATTAAACACATATCGACACATAAATTGGTTAATTACATTAAATCATTCCGCTCATCATCAGGAATATTATAATATACTATATAATATCATTATTATGACAACAATAGTGACCCCATATGAAATCATCATCGAGGAAGATGAATTTTCGAATTTCAAGCTGAAAATAAAAATAATTCTACGTTGTACTGTAAGGAAAAATCTATCCCCCTCCTCTAATATCGAAATTGAATACCTAGAAATATTCTATATTTTCTTCTTTAAAGAAAATTGTTTCTATTCTTATCACTTTCAGTGACAGAAATAATGGAATCTGGCAGTAAAGATTTAAAATAAAATCACATCAACTCATTCGTCATATTCGATAATTCTATATAAATGAACCCGGCGTCAAATGTAACTGCGGACTAAATTATCTCGGAATTTTGTTCTCAAAGTAAAGGTCTTCAGTAAATAATCTGAAGAAAATTATGTAGTAAATTCAATTAGATTAATGCCCCGCCAAATGATGAGTGAAGCTTCAATATCATTTACAATTTTACCGAGCAATGTATGTGATTATTACTTGAAACGGTTGGGTATGAACGATTTACGTACAAGGTTTGTTCTTTTACACACCAAAATTCATGTAAATGCAAGCGCATACAAAAACAAGTATCATTACGGTACATGCTTATTGTATTTGTCCGTGACGTTAAAAATTTAGTGAATTTACATGATTTTTGTCCAGTATACTAATATTCAGTGAAAATTTTTGTAAATATACAGACTATTGGGACGTGAATTCCGCATTCACCAACAATTGGTGAAATTACTTTATTTTGCTATTTGAAAATTACAAACTTTTTTAACAGTGTATGTAATGAATCCTTAATCATTCGAAATTCTTATTGACATGAAAATATGACTATTTCAGTAAAAATGTGACTTTTTTTTTTTTTTTTTTTTTTTTATACTTATTTAACGTCGCCATCTTTTCGCTAAGATTATGCCAATCAGCGACGGAGGTTCATGGTGTGTCTGTGGACAAAGCACTTGTAAATAATTTTTACAGTGGTGCTTGTATCATTCGGCAGAGACTAGGATTTGAACCCGGGTCTACGAGTTGGCAATCCGACTAAAAATGTGACTCATTTGAATTTTTCGGGATTTTCCACGATATATTTAGACGGAAATTTTTGAGTATTCTCAATTCATTCTCAAAACTAGCTTAGATAAGTGGCACACAATGGCTACAAGGCTAGATCTTATGAAGTAATCACTACAGATGGATATATATTGAGACTCGATAGGATCTCAGGTGCTCTTTCTTCACCTGAAGCTCCAGGAAACCGCGTAGTTCTTCTACATGGACGTCTAGCTGTTCGGGGCTCTTCGTGTTTTGGGATTCTAAGGAATAACTTGGTATATAAATGTGAATTCCATCATTGGTTCATGCTAGTTGCACAATGCACGCAAAGAATAATGTGCCAAAAATATGATTAAAATTTAATTTTAATTACTGCATGAAGGGTAGAGGTGGGGGTGTATACTGGAACCGATTTATCAAGGCAATTCGAATGGGAATTTGGTGTAGAACTGGGGGCCTATTCTCGTCTGAGGATTTTTATTCCACGGGAAATTCCAATTGTAAGCGGAAAGATTACACGGGAACACTATCCGTTCACGATTGGGATTTCTCACATGGATTCATTCCGTAGGTGAGAAATGAAATTTATTTTTTTGTCAAAATTCATGGCATATAACCTCCATATGGATGACGTTCTATGATAAAACCAATATTCAATATTCAATGATCCTCAGCAGGAACAAAGAATTCTCTCACATCTACGTAGGTGTGCATGACTGTTGTGCATTATCGCAGAAGAAAAGATACAGAAGAAGGAAAAGGGGGTGAACAAGATAAGAAAAAAAAATTAAATTAAGTTAGAGAACATTCTTGGCGCAAGTTCAAGTGTCACATTTCAATGGCTTCTGTCTAATTTTTTTACCTTTTTCTCTTTCCCTCATTTCTGAGACTTCCATACACATAAAATCCTCAAATTTTATTGCCTGAAATATATCTTGGTTACATCTCTGCCCTGCTGCATTCACTAGACATCTTCACAATTGTTCATCTTCTTCATGGGTGTGGTGATGTGTAGATTTCTTACATCAATATTCCATGGTTCTTAGCTAATGGAGCCAGACTAGACAGTATGACGCAAGGCCAAAGCACACAAAACCAGCGTCTAGCGCAGATTCCTCAACAATTCACCGACACTAGTCTACCATGTACTTTCTTTTTTTTTCGTATGCGAAAGGGGTCTCGTCTGGCTTTTGAATGTCAATGTCTTTTGTCTAGCAGTTCTTTTTCATCCCTTATAATCCCCAGCCATATTTTTTGGCTTCCGTGTGCAACGACCAAAATATTGTACATGCTCGAAAAAAAAAAACACCAGAGCAAGGGGATTGGATGTAAAAGTTTCGTGTGGAAAGATGAAAAAAGACTGAGTTGAATTCAATAGAAAAAAAAATAGAGAGAGAGAAAGAGAGATAGAGAGTGGAGAAATTGTAGATATAGAGAAGGAGGAAAGCGAGACTGGTTTCATCCCCACACATATAGCTGGATTCTGGCACAGGGTGGCTGTGGGGTAACAGAGTCTGCTGGATAGGAGGTTGAGGTCGTCGGGGCCCGCGGGAACGAGGCATTGACCTCCAGTTGAGTTAGGATGTCTGCTGGTATTGATTTGGTTCGTGGCGTGCTTGGTGCACCAGGCTCTTTCCTCTTCTAATTTCACCCCTTGAATGAGAGGGAAAGAGAAAGAAAGTAAGAGGGAAAGGGAGGAGATAGGGGCGACGGTGAAATGCGAATATGGTAGTGCAGAATAGAGTGGAATGAAGTAGGCAAAAAAGGGCGACGCGACGCCGCGCCATTGGGGAGGGACTAGTGGGGAAAAAGTGAGCACAGAGGATGAGGAAATGTAGAGAAGGGTGCAACGTACTACAGAATGTACTACTTGGCTGCTTCCCCTCACGCGGGTTCGCGTTTTCTCTCTCGGTTACACTTGGGGCATCTGTGCCAAAGGGAAAGAGGAAATTCATAGGCCAGACAGGGAAGATGTTTCCAAGTGTCTGGCTATACAACATGAAATGCATATGTGTGTGTTCGTGCCAAATTATATAAATGAAAGGGAAGAAAAATTCCATGGTTTTTTTCTGATGGCTTTCATTTTTTACACATTAGTAACAAAATCCAATGATGTGAGACATGGTCTTCCTGATATTATTTTCTATTCGATCAATTTCGTGATAATTGATGGAATCGATTCTCAGGAATAGAAGTAGAGAATATCGATTGTAATATGCTTATGGAAGTCATTCAATGTATCATCTGCACAGAGAAAAATGTTTTCTTAATTTAAGAATGTGCAGTCACTTAATTTAAGATTGTGCAGGTCACTTAAATTAAGAAAGAAAAGACACTTAATTTAAGAAAGTAAAACTTACTTGATTTAAGTGAGTTTTACTTTCTTAAATTAAGAAAGAAAAAGTCACTTAATTTAAGTGAGAAAAGTCACTTAATTTAAGTGACTTTTACTTTCTTAAATTAAGAAAGAAAAGTTTACTTCATTTAAGTGAGAAAAGTCACTTGACTTAAGTGAGGAAGGTCACTCAATTTAAGTGACCTGCCATTCTTAAATTAAGAAAACATTTTTTTCTGTGTGGAATGCAAGAGTCTTTCGATGAGTATTATGATGATTTCTCGATGGAATAGGGTCGTTGAAAGTGTTGAAAATGTTTTTCCTGAAAATTATCTACACAGAGAAAAATGTTTTCTTAATTTAAGAATGTGCAGTCACTTAATTTAAGAAAGAAAAGTCACTTGATTTAAGTGAGAAAACTCACTTGATTTAAGTGAGTTTTACTTTCTTAAATTAAGAAAGAAAAAGTCACCTCATTTAAGTGAGAAAAGTCACTTAATTTAAGTGACTTTTACTTTCTTAAAGTAAGAAAGACAAAGTTACTTGATTTAAGTAAGAAAAGCCACTTGATTTGAGTGAAAAAAGTCACTTAATTTAAGTGAGTTTTACTTTCTTAAATTAAGAAAGACAAAGTCACTTGATTTAAGTGAGAAAAGTCACTTAAATTAAGTCACTGCACATTCTTAAATTAAGAAAACATTTTCTTCTGTGTACGATTTTGTTCATTTCGTTGGACATAGACTGTTTGCGCTTGGTTGTTGTATTCTAAATTATAAATGAATAAATCGTATCCATCTCTTTTCTTCAAAAAGAAATGATGAGCTATTTTCAAAACAATTTTTTTCCACATTTTTATTTCATATTCTCTTATCACAGATGGAAAAATGATAGATTAAAATAGTAGATAATAGAGCTTCCAGAGAGATAGATGTACTGCTAATTTTTGAATTTATTCTGTCAAATTGATAATTTTTTAGTAATTATAAACGTTGAAACCGCTGGAGGGTTGGGATGGTACAGTGAATCGGGTTAGAATTACAAAGAGAGAGAGAGATAGGGGAAGTCTACCAAGAGGAGAGGCGGAGGGGGTTACGAGGGGAAATACGAGCTCTGCTCGAGTTATTCTATACCACAGCAGACAGGATGGAGGCACTAGAACGAACTTTCCCTCTCTCAATCCAAACTAAACCTACTGGAGCCGCTATTTACCTCGTTCACGTTCGAGCTATATTGGCAAATTCACTTCTGAATTTATCGATGATTATTGACTATACTTAAATATGACTAGAAGCAGTTCATTCCAGAGTTAACCGATAGTTATCCAGCTGGCAATTAATATTGGTTGGAGAGCTTCCAAATTCATGAAAGAAGTTCAAGGTTTGCTGCCTGGACAACAAAGTCTCTCAGCTTTGACAATATCAGCTTTGAAACAATCAATACCAACTGTCATTCCAGTCCGTGCATATCGTCGCCTTAGAGTGAAAGGGGCGTAAGTGCCATTTTTACCGATTTTTTTTTTTCAAAATAACAAAAAAGCGTATCTCCACCATTATTGCTCCAATAAGCTTTCCAAGGCCTTTTACGCAATATTAGTGAAATAAAAAAAATAATAACATAAAGGCGTAAGTACCACTGACTAATAACAAAGGGGCGTAAGTGCCGGGGATACGCCCCTTTGTTTTTAGTGTTCTCATTGAATTTTTTCAAATCATCGGAAGAAACTAAAAACAAAGAGACGTAAGTGCCAAAATTGAAATAAAAAAATCCTAAAAACAAAAAGGCGTAAGTGCCAAAATTGAAATAGAAAAATCCTAAAAACAAAAGGGCGTAACTCCAAAAATTTTCCTGAGATAAAAAAATTTATAAAAACAAAGAGGCTTAAGTGCGGAGATACGTCCTTTTCACTTTAACTTTAACAATTATATAGGGATTAAAAAGGAATTAACAAAAGGGCGTAAATGTGGAGATACGTCCCTTTCATTTTGAAATTGGTAGTTACGCCACTTATTTTAATTTTTAATTTCAATTTTCATTTATCCAAATAATGTTCCAGAGGCCATAAAAAACATTTTGGAGTGGTAAGTGGACATACGCCCCTTTCACTCCAGAATTTCGTGTTTTTGGCACTTACGCCCTTTTCACTCTAAGGCGACGATATCATAGATGTGGACAATTATGGATATCGTTAAATCTCATGATATTTGTATGTGCTAAAGAAATTTACCATCAAAGAAATGGAGAACATAAGAAAATATGTTCCATCAATCATTTCTAGAAGAATTTATTCATTTATCAAAAATGTAAAAGACATGGCATATACATCTCGAATTGAAAATCACCATCTTGAAAAATCGAACTCGCATCAACAATCGAGATGAGAACATTGTCGTCTTGAAAAGTCGAACTTGACTATGCTGAACATAGCATAGCCAAGATGGTAAATTAAGGAACATCAACAATACGGCCGTGGCTTTGATCTTAGAGTTCGGCTGCCAGCTTTTTGACTTTCTCGCAACATATTTCAAAGCATCTCAACATAATATCAGTATATGAGTTCAGTTACATTGAGGGACGAGAATCCTCAACAGTCCTTCAGCCTAGTTGAAGGTAATAACAGGGACTCTCACTAGACAGTCAATTTGCTGAGATTACACAGAGAAAAATGTTTTCTTAATTTAAGAATGTGCAGTCACTTAATTTAAGTGGCCTGCCATTCTTAAATTAAGTGATTTTTCTCACTTAAACCAAGTGACTTTCTCTTTCTTAATTTAAGAAAGTAAAACTCACTTAAATTAAGTGACTTTTCTCACTTAAATCGAGTGACTTTTTCTTTCTTAATTTAAGAAAGTAACAATCACTTAAATTAAGTGACTTTTCTCACTTAAATCAAGTGACTTTTTCTTTCTTAATTTAAGAAAGTAAAAATCACTTAAATTAAGTGACTTTTCTCACTTAAATCAAGTGACTTTTTCTTTCTTAATTTAAGAAAGTAAAACTACTTAAATCAAGTGAGTTTTCTCACTTAAATCAAGTGACTTTTCTTTCTTAATTTAAGTGACCTGGACATTCTTAAATTAAGTGACTGCACATTCTTAAATTGAGAAAACATCTTTCTCAGTGTAACCGTTAACCTACCTCAACACAGGTTTTCTACGCCGAACTATTCCATTCCATTCAAACTGGGATTGAACAATTCAAATGTCAACAACATTGATGTTCAATATGTAATCGGTTCATTTTCGCTTATTTCTGTGGCTATGATATCGGGCACAACGTACCTCGTACAGTACCTGAAACTAAATTAAGTCCTATATTAAGAGCCCAAGAGCAAAGAAACTTTAGAAATGGTTTTAAGAAGCCTTTCCATTTCGAAAAGCATTTAAAAAAAATATATGTAGCACGTAATTATACTAATAAACGCCAAAAAGCCAGCAATAGATAATAATAATAAATACATTAATACCGAAACTGTCTTAACAAAGCATGTCGTATACCGACTTTTTTGTAAATCTGCAATTTTAATATTCTATCCTTTGTTTATTGACGAGATGAAATTCTCTACACTGTACTCATGGCCTCACAAATAAATAAACATTAAAAAAAAAAAAAAAAAAAAAAACAGTACCTGAAACTTATAGCTGCATCGAGTTCGGGGCCATAACTATAATATCCGTCATATATAGTATTTTCATGGGGTTAAGATTTCCAGTGCATGGCAAATAACATACTTGCTTGTGATGAAATTTTCAATCTTTTCTACAGCTCAAATCAATCCTAGTAAATATGGAAGCGAAATGACGAAATGATCCAGGATTATTTTTCAGAGGGCAGATTGTGCGGAAAAAATTACGAAGAGACTCCAACTAATCTATATGGTTGGATAATTCTTCCGATCCATTTCGTATATGTCTCACCCCCCAGAAAGATCTCGGTTCATTTGTGTCTACTCTCCTTTATCTTTGATAATTAAGTGCATGAAATTTCAAATAATCCGTGGAAACAAAAAATTCGTTACTTCGAATTGAGATTCCTCAACAATGCTCAATATATGTTTTGTGTAAGAAAAATAGTAGTGAAAATAATGAAATTAATTGTTTTTATTGAATGCTCCTTAACAAATTTTTTTCCTTCAAATGATTGAAATATGTGAAATTTTGTAAATTCATTAGTATCGATAAATTTTCTGATTGTTGAATACAAATATTTGTTTGGGACTAATGAATCAAATAGTGAATCAGGTATATTTCGCAAGAATAAAAAAAAATTTAATGATGGAAAAAACTATTTGTTAAGTAGTACTAAACCAATTCATTCGATAAGTTTTACTACATTTTTTTCTCATTGTATTAAAGAATATTCCGTTGATAAATCTCCATTGGAGATAAATTTATCGTTGTGCAATGAGCAGATTAAATTGGGAACAAAGGATTCATATGAAGGAATGAATGCCCTGAATTTATACAAAGACAATTCAGACATAGGGATGAACGTCCACCATTACGTATCTATAGATAGATGTTAGATGTTAGAGGGGTGCACCGATACTTGGAGAAGTTGAATGGACTGTATTCTCTATCGTGGTTCTCATTTTACATATCAGAAGCGTTTTTACGAACTTTCAGAGATGACAAAATTGAAAAACTTATGAAATTCAATTTCAAGTACACAGAGAAAAATGTTTTCTTAATTTAAGAATGTGCAGTCACTTAATTTAAGAATGTGCAGGTCACTTAAATTAAGAAAGAAAAGTCACTTGATTTAAGTGAGAAAAATCACTTAATTTAAGTGAGAAAAGTCAATTGATTTAAGTGAGAAAAGTCACTTAATTTAAGTGAGAAAAGTCAATTGATTTAAGTAAGAAAAGTCACTTAATTTTAAAATGGCAGGTCACTTAAATTAAGTGACTGCACATTCTTAAATTAAGAAAACAATTTTCTCTGTGTAGCAAATTTAGACTACACCATTTTTATTATATTGATCATCCTAATTATTATTAGTTCTTCATTATTCTTATTCATTTTTTATCCTGAAAATAAATTTATTTCACATCCATTTTTAGCAATAAAGACTCTAGCAGAGATTATTGTCTTATGAGTTACAATGGTCGACAGAAATTCGGAGTCCTCCAAAAAATTCCCAAGAATAGTTATTCAAATCATAAATTTCATAATATCCTGTGTGCTGATCTAGTATAAAAGAATTAAATTTTTTGCAATAACAATTATTTCGCTGTTTGATACATTTAAAAACTTGATTTCATAGAACTGTGGTCCATGGCTATCACGATGACAGATCCAATATGGCGATTCTTCCAAATTTCCCATAAGTCCTTGCGATACGCGATCGAATCCGAAAAGACCCGAACTGAATCGATTGACGGACGAGTGCGATAGAAATTACTACTCAGTCCGGTAAAAAGTGTTCCGAGGACGAGAAATTAACGTCCTAGTCCGCAATTTATACGTTTTTCACAACAAATTTTGTGGGATACAAGAAGAAATTTCATGAATGTAGGCGCAGTTAGGGAAAAATTACCGACCAGTCCAGTAAAATGCACTCACTCATTTGGTACATATTATGAGACGTTTCTCACTTTTTCATTCTTGTAGGAGGACATTTTCACTTACGAACCTCTATGTCCCACGATTACCGGACTGGTCCAGTAATTTTTCATGAATTTTTCTCTCTGTGTAGATATACACTCTAAAAAAAATATACTCATGGCAAGTAAAAATAGTACTTGCAGCCAGTACATCGCAAAAACTTGGATTGAGTAAATGTTTTTACTCGTTACGAGTATAAAATAGGCTCCTCATAAGTATATCAGCTTGATCCCGAATATACTCATGGGAAGTATAAAGTATACTCAGTGCTAGTATACTTTATACTTGTGACAAGTACCTAACTAATTCTTGAGCTGGCATCATCTTGATACTTGCTACAAGCTCAGAGAGGACTGGTGGTAAGTATATTCGATCATCATCAAATATACTTGGGAGTAGCACTAAATATACTGGAGAGTAGTACTAAATGTACTAGAGAGTAGTACTAAAGATACTTGACTCAAGTATAAGTCGTACTCATATCGAGTTTTTTTTTTTAATTTATTCTAAGTATCGAATGTACTTGATGCAAGTCCGAAAAATACTCCCAGCGAGAATTTTTCATATTTTAATATTTGCCGCTTTCAAGTGCAAGGACTTAGAGGTGAAAGGGCGTAAGTTCCATTTCTTCTGTCTTTTCTTGAAATAACAAAGGCATATCTCCAGCATTTTGCATTGATATGGAATCAAGAAGGAGTTTTTCCAGTTTTTCGGGATTATCTTGGTGAATAAACGAGATAGAGCGAAATAGATATCAATATTGAATCAGGAGAGAGTTTTTTCAGGTTTTCATTAAAATCTCGGTGAATAAGTGAGATAGAATGAAATGGACGATGATATGGGATCACCGGGGAGTTTTTTCCGTTTTTCGCTATCATCTCGGTAAATTAGCGAGATAGAGCGAAATGGACGTCAATTTGGGATCAGGAGGGAGTTTCTTCAGCTTATCACGATTATCTCGGTGAATAAGCGAGATAGAGCGAAATAGATATCAATATTAAATCAAGAGAGAGTTTTTTCGGTTCTTCACTAAAATCTCGGTGACTAAGTGAGATAGACCAAAATGGACATCATTATGGGATCACCGGAGAGTTTTTTCAGTTTTTAGCTATCATCTCGGTAAATAAGCGAGATAGAGCGAAATGGATGTTAATATGGGAGCACCTGAGATTTCTTCGAGTTTTCCGTGATTATCTTGGCGAATAAGCGAGATACAGCGTATGTTAATTTGGGATCGAGAGGCAGTTGATTAGATTTTTTGCGACTATAGCGGCAAATAAGTGAAATAGAGCGAAATGGACGTTAATTCGGGATCAAGAGAATATTATTTCATCTGAAAACTTCCTCATAATTCCATATGTGTACTTCGCTCTATCTCGTTTATTCACCGATCTAGTCGCGAAAAACTGAAAAAACTCCCACCTGATACTAAATTAACGTCCATTTCACCTTCTCCCGCTTATAACAGAGTTGATTGCGAAAGTTGAGGAGACTACCTCCTGATCCCCTATTAACGTCCATTTCACTCCATCTCGCTTATCCACCGAAATAATCACGAAAAACTGGAAAAACTCCCTCCTGCTCCCATATTAATCTCCATTCCGCTCTATCTCCCTTATTCGCAAAGATAATCGGGAAAAACTGGAAAAACTTTCTCTTTCTCCAGAATTAACGTCGATTTCGCTCTATCTCACTTATTCACTGAGTGATAGCGAAAAACTGAAAAAACTCCCCGGTGATCCCATATTAATGTCCATTTCGCTCTATCTCACTTATTCACCGAGATGTTTGCAAAAAATTGGAAAAACTCTCTCCTGATTCAATATTGATATTTATTTCGTTCTATCTCGCTTATTCACCGAGATAATCACGAAGGGCTGGAAAAACTCCCTCCTGCTCCCATATTAACATCCATTCCGCTCTATCTCGTTCATTCACCGAGATAATCACGAAAAACTAGAAAAACTCCCCGATCATCCCATATAAAGATCCATTTCGCTCTATCTCATTTATTCACCAACATAATCACGAAAAACTGTCAAAACTCCTTCTTGATCCTATATCAACGTCTATTTCGCTCATTTACCGTGTGCGAGACAGTACTTGTCACAAGTATAAAGAAGTACTTGTGATAAGTACAAAAAGTACTTGGGATAAGTACAAAAAAGTACTCGTGACAAGTACCAGACAGTACTTGTTACAAGTATAAGAAAGTACTCGTGACAAGTACAAGGCAATACTCGTCACAAGTATTTTTTATACTCGTCGCAAGTATTTTTTGTACTTGTCACAAGTATTTTTTATACTTGTCACAAGTATTTTTTATACTTCATGTGTGGCCGTTGTACTCATGGTGAGTACCACATTACACTCATCGCCAGTATTTTTTTATACTTCTCACAAGTGTACTGTACTCAAGTACCAGCTTGTACTTGTCACTAGTATATTTTTTTTAGAGTGTAGGTATAGAAAATGTGAACCCACATAAATTCAATGAAAATAAAATATGCATGCTAAATATAAATAAATATTGATATGCAGACTATAATTTGTTAACTCCATTAAATATCGAAATTGAAACTCGATCATGAAAATTGAGTTCTATAATTATAAATTATATGGAGCAAAAGTTACAAGATACTGGAGACGTTGAAAAAAAAAAATGATATTTCTTAGAATGACTATTTTTACAGTTTGAGACATAGGGGGATAGGAGAATAAACCGCACTGAGAACCAACAGTCTAGCCTTGACTGTGCGTGGGGGTTGCTATGGTGATATACCAAAGCCCGCCCCCGACCCTGGCGACTCGGCGGTCGTTGTATACCTCCTCCACCACAATGTAGAGTTGGTACGTTTCTAGCTACGGGTAAGAGCGTGACCCCGACCTTTCAGGTGGATGACCTCCACTGCACTGCGCGTTGCGCGCGCAACATCCACCCACAATTTCACCCACTAGACGAGACGGCAAAGCAACCCCCTCTATCCTGCCGTCGCACTTTTCTGTCCTTTTCTGCCAATCCCTGAACATCGGGGGATGATGCAAAAGCTCCGTCGGGACAGAGCTTTCACTCGAATTGATCAGTGGTGCTTCAATATTTTATTGCATACGACAAACATGAGAAAAAAAATTGCAACTAAAATATGAATAGACATTTCACTGTCAGCGAAAATTTCATTGTGATCAATCAATTATTCACCCTTTTTTACTTCAATTGTTTGTAATGAATAGTTAATTTCAGTAATGAAGAGTTGAAACAGAATAGATCAACTTTTAATCTTTCCGATGGATTCGCCCAGATGAAATCGCTGATAGCGAGAGTTGTCCTCAAGATTAACTACCCTTATCTTTGTAATTAGGCTTTCTTGTTTGTGTTAATATTCACAAATTGAGTTCAAAATCTTCTCGTTTGCAATATATTCATTATCTGACAATATTCTAGCAATATTTGATCAGTCACTGAAGCTTCTATGCGCTTCTTTCCAGCCTTCATTCGAAGGAACTCGATAATTTGTGTCTTTCATGCCGAAATTTCCAACAGTTTTTTAGCTCAGCTCCGGCTGAAGCGATTTCAACCCCTGGCTGGATGCTGTACCATACGAAGAGAAATTTTCAATAATTTTTTCTATTATTTATAAACATTTTCAATAGTTGAAAAGTCGAGTGTCTCAACTTTTTCAACTTTCTCTGGTTAAACCGCGAAAGATAGGAGAAAAAGATATAGACGCTCTTTTACAGAGTATGGTTCTAGGCGTCTTGCTCCTCTAGAATAATTTCCCTAAAAGAATACCCTTTTAAATGAGTTCCCTCAGAAGAATTCCCTGGAAAAAATCACCTTTCAAAAATCTGTCCTAGCAAACTTCTCTGCGGAAAAAAATATTTTCAAGAATTAAATTACAAAATTTTCCATTATTATACAAAGGGTTCATAACAATTTATCCTCAGTTAAAAAATCTCAACAAAGAAATCTCATACAAAAATACTTCATGACAAAAAAATCCCATGACAATTTAATCTCAGCAACAAAATCTCATGACAAAAACATCTCATGACAAAAACATCTCAGATGAAATATTTAGATTAATAACATTTCATTCCTAAATTCTTTTCATAATATTATGCCAATCGATATCATATTTTTGAATTGCATTATCAAAGATTTCTACATTATCATTCTATTATCAGAAAATTATCATTTCAATTAATCATTGTCCGCAAGGTGGTGTAATTTCATATTTCTTCCATAATTCTTTCACTATAATTGTCATTGTCATTTACCGTTGTATTGTGAAAATTGTGTAGTCATTCTTCAGTATTTATCTTTTTCGACTTGTCTCTGAATATCATAATACTGCGGATAAATTAACGTACTCAAGGGGAATCGCGTATAATTTATCATTATAAAATAATGTTTTCTCGTTTGATTGGAAAAAATAACAATGATATTTTTCCATATATATTTTTTATAAAAACACTTACTTAATGCAGTTTTTGTATAACATATTATAATTGAGATGAAATTGTCATGAGATATTTTCGTATTGAGACGTTTTTGTCATGAGATATTTTAACCGAGATGTTATAGTCTGAGATTAAATTGACTGTCACCTATACAAAGTGACCATTTTATTGAGCACGGAAAATTCCACCCCAAGTAACATGAATCATGGAATTCTCCGGAAAAAACTCAGTGACATTTTTCTTCTAATTTCAATATTCAAAATGTTAGAATCATTTGAATTGACGTGACTTGAGCAGGACACACCTCAGTACGAGAAACTCCCAAAATTTGCGGTTCGCATATGCCACCATGCGTTTAAGTTTTCCCTTGCTGCAACCCCCTAAAAACTCTTATGAGAGTGGGCGGGAATTTTTCAAAATCCACAGCATATCCAAATCATTGGAAAATATCAATTGAGTGAGTTCAGTAATGAAAAAATGAGGGCATAAAATGTACATTATTTGAATTATCATTGAATTATCATCAGAATACTATCATTAGAAATCAACTTTCCCTCCTAACCCAATTGTAAATGACTGAATGATGAAAAACTGACTTGCAGCTGAATGATAAAAAAAATGTTATCAGTAACTGTTTGAATACATCCAGCTGACCCGATTACGATATTTTCTCGCTGGGGCATTAGACGTAACTACGCCTATGCGCCCAGACGAAAAGGGTTGGGGTAGCTATGGAAAGCGTAAGCTTCCCCTCTGTCTGCACCCACACAGATTGAACTTCACGTTAGAGTGATTCGAGTGATTCTCAACACAGGCATGCATCTCTGCTCTACTCTCCTCCATATCTCGGTTTCACCAAGCAAGAGAGAAAGCAGAGGATTCGCTCGAGCCCGACAGTTGGGGGTGAATTTCTCCCTCTACTCTTCTTTTCTTTTTCTTTCAGTCTCTACCTTTCTCTCTCTCTCTCTGTTGGCTCTTTACACATATCCGCATTGAACATTGGCATTGTCTGGTACGTTAGCTTTCGCCCAAAGGGAGGAGTGAGATGGATGAAAGTCAAGGGAACAGACGATGCAAGTAAAGGGACGGTGTCATGGGGACTTGTGTATAAAACACTCTAATACACAAATGTCTTTCCCTCTTTTTCTTCCTCCTCGTAGGGCAATTTATATCTGGGCTGTTATCGCTACGTAGGTCCATTTTGAAAGCACCCCACAGAAACATTGATCCAGTCGTGACTGTCACGCAAGCTCAAGGAAATGACGCTGCCATGAACAGAATTTACCAGTCATTCCACCCTAAACCCGACCTCGGTGAACAAAATTACACTTAACCAATGAAAAAAAAATCATATTAATTCCACACGGAGAAAAATGTTTTCTTAATTTAAGAATGTGCAGTCACTTAATTTAAGAAAGTAAAACTCACTTAAATTAAGTGATTTTTCTCACTTAAATCAAGTGACTTTTTCTTTCTTAATTTAAGGAACTAAAACTCACTTAAATTAAGTGACTTTCCCCACTTTAATCAAGTGACTTTTCTCACTTAAATCAAGTGACTTTTTCTTTCTTAATTTAAGAAAGTAAAACTCACTTAAATTAAGTGACTTTTCTCACTTAAATCAAGTGACTTTTTCTTTCTTAATTTAAGGAACTAAAACTCACTTAAATTAAGTGACTTTCCTCACTTTAATCAAGTGACTTTTCTCACTTAAATCAAGTGACTTTTTCTTTCTTAATTTAAGAAAGTAAAACTCACTTAAATTAAGTGACTTTTCTCACTTAAAACAAGTGACTTTTTCTTTCTTAATTTAAGAAAGTAAAACTCACTTAAATTAAGTGATTTTTCTCACTTAAATCAAGTGACTTTTTCTTTCTTAATTTAAGGAACTAAAACTCACTTAAATTAAGTGACTTTCCTCACCTTAATCAAGTGACTTTTCTCACTTAAATCAAGTGACTTTTTCTTTCTTAATTTAAGAAAGGAAAACTCACTTAAATCGAGTGAGTTTTCTCACTTAAATCAAGTGACTTTTCTTTCTTAATTTAAGTGACCTGTGCTATCTTAAATTAAGTGACTGCACATTCTTAAATTAAGAAAACGTTCTTCTCTGTGAAAATTGAAGAAAAAAGAGAAATTCAATTTTACTAATGGCATGAAATGAGTGCATTTTCTAGATAATTACTGAATTCTAACGAATCCAATTACTTGAGTCTAATTAATGATTGTCTACATTTCGTAGTCGATGGGATGTGGGGGAGATTGGAGACATGGTGAAAATCACGTGTGTGTCTCAATGAGCTTGAAGGATGCAATTAGTTCGTCTCGCGTACACTCTTTTACTGTACTTGAAAAATGAGAATTATGGCAGCTTTATATGGTGAGATTGTGATACTCTCTAGGATTTGTTTTTCCTCTGTACTCAGGCATGAATGATTCTACTGACTTTTTGATTTTTTAATTTTTCGTGACTCCTAAAATATGATGATTGGAAAAATAAAATGTCCTCAACTTTCATGCTTTTAGTTATGAGGTAAAGTACAACATAGTTATACGAATTTTCCAGAATATTCAGTAGTTCTAATTTAGAATGAGGATAAAATTACTCCATTATGATGTGAATTTACCTCATGAAATTCAAGATTAATGTAATGAGTTGAATATTTTCTAATTCTCGAAATTTCCATTACCTTCCATCCTTGTCAGTGTCATTCGACTATACAGTCATGGTGACCATTATTTCCATCATATTATTCACAGTGGGGATAATTAGTATCAAAGTATAAAAATAACGTATCACACACTTTTTACATTACTTTAATAACATCACACAGAAAAAAATGTTCTCTTGATTTAAGAATGTGCAGTCACTTAATTTAAGAATGGCAGGTCACTTAAATTAAGTGACTTTTCTCACTTAAATCAAGTAACTTTTTCTTTCTTAATTTAAGAAAGTAAAAGTCACTTAAATTAAGTGACTTTTCTTACTTAAATCAAGTGACTTTGTCTTTCTTAATTTAAGAAAGTAAAAGTCACTTAAATTAAGTGACTTTTCCCACTTAAATCAAGTGACTTTTCTCACTTAGATCGAGTGACTTTTTTCACTTAAATTAAGTGACTTTTCTTTCTTAATTTAAGTGACCTGCACATTCTTAAATTAAGTGACTGCACATTCTTAAATTAAGAAAACATTCTTCTGTGTGTAATAAGATGTTACGAGTAAACTGTAGATCAATGTGAAGAACCATTATTCATAAACAAGAGTAGTAAAAATTATCACGATTTATTCAAAAGTCTTTATCCAACTCAAAAAGTATGACAATGCATCCGGCAATTGTGTAATTTGCCAATTTGTATTACATAGTTCCTCAAAACTGAATCATCAAATTCGTCACACATCAGAAATGAAAATTATGGAGTAGCAGTACTCATGTCTATGCAATGACTCAGGGAAAACCCTTCTGTTAACATAGACACGATGGCGTCACTCGCAAAAACCATAGTTCTGCAGACGTTATGTCTCTGGCAAAGGAAAAGAGGCGCCAAGTCTACGACTTGAAAATCTCGTGACTCGACAGAGACGAATAGGGGAGGGTATAGAGAGGGTCGGGGTAGAATTGAACTTAACCACCTGCATCGCGTGTTACGATAGTTGAGGCTAACATTACACTCCTATGCGCCATACGGTCTGGCGACGAGTGCAATTGAACCCATAGAATCGATCTGTGGATTGTACGTGGTGGATTCATGGAGAATTGTATCTAAAAATAATGTATTATTATTGCATCCTTCTGCGACAATTTCAATAATCTATTCCACTTTGAAAAATATTTGAAAATATTGATCTTCGTTAGTTTGGAACGTTGTAAATGGTTATAGTTCAACTGGTATTTTACCGAATAACTTTATGACTTTCTATGTCGAAATTTCGTGCTGGTTATACACTTTTTTCGAACGTTGAAATACGTTGAGATATTTTGGAACGGCTCCAGCTCTGCGTATGTACGACAATGTAGACTTAACGTAAGTTATGGTTCGCTCAACGAACAAAGTGGGAATTATTTCCACTTTTTCCAGTTTAGAGGTTAGAGGATCCGTATCTCAACGTATTTTCGAGATCCTCCTGCCTATGTCAACGTAGCGTAGCTGTGAATACACAGAAAAAAATGTTTTCTTAATTTAAGAATGTGCAGTCACTTAATTTAAGTGACTTTTGTCACTTAAATCAAGTGACTTTTTCTTTCTTAATTTAAGAAAGTAAAACTCACTTAAATTGAGTGACTTTTCTCACTTAAATCAAGCAACTTTTTCTTTCTTAATTTAAGAAAGTAAAACTCACTTAAATCAAGTGAGTTTTCTCACTTAAATCAAGTGACTTTTCTTTCTTAATTTAAGTGACCTGCGCATTCTTAAATTAAGTGACTGCACATTCTTAGATTAAGAAAACATTTTTCTTTGTGTACTTCACCCCTGCCTTCGATACAATACCTGAAGCAGTGGTGAAATTTGGATTGAATCGCACTACAGTCGACTAGATTCACTCAATGCTTTGACTAAGACCAATCACATTGAACTGTGATGAGCCTTTTGTAGAAGCCCAAGTATGGAACAACGTAGGTTCTTCATGAGTTTCGATTCATCTCAAGTTCCATCTAGCAACGAGAAAAAGCACAGAAATAGTTTGAAACATGATTTTCAGTTTCCTGAATTCAGAGTTTCAGGATTGTTATAATTGCTCAGAAAAATTTCCCTCTTCATAAATGAATGGCAGATAACAATTATCGATATATTAATCCTTCAATACTGTGATACTATTCCTTTCTACAATTCCATCATAATTAAAATTTTCGAGAATATTTCAGTTAATCTTTTTGCACGTCGCAATAATTTTTCAATTCATGTTCTAAAAAATCGAGGTTCAAAGTGTTAACGACGAGATTACATGGAAGAAATAAATATACAAGGATTCTTTTTCCAATCTATAATTTCATCATTTTTTCGCAATAATATTAATAACATGAATTCAAAATTGGAATGAAAGCAATTTCACATTTTGACCGAAATGCATGAATTGGAATTCAATGTTACCTGATAAACGAATCTCTCAATTAAGCAAAAAAGCATGATAATGATGAAAAAATTAATTTTTCATGTAAACAGCCATATCTATTTTTTCTACCAAAATGTCTTTGAGAATCTACCCAATTGAATGATGAAAAAGGATGTGAACTGTAGAAAGAGTATGAATATAATCCATCAAAAACTCACTCCTTCAGTATGTTTTCCTTCCATTATTATGGTGGTTTATCAACTGTATATTACAAGCGAGTGCATACAGATTATTTGCATATTTTCTTTGAATTCTCAACTTCCAAAGTACTTTGTAAATTGGGCCTATAAATGAGATACCAGAAATAATCAACGTCTGACGTGGAAATGTTGTGAACTGTAAAGCGAAAATATATGACAGCTTAAAATTTTTGGCGGATATGTTTTTGTGTGGAATAATCGCACGATAAGAAGTTCAATGTCAAGTGCATGATGATACAGGTATATCTCTTACTACTATTCAGAGATGATATGAACACTTTGTAAATGCGTCTTCACTGATCAGTTATTCCATTTTACTGATTATTACCGAGTCAATGAAATCTCATTGAAATGCTCTATTGTCCTAGTGAGGTATGATTAGTATTCTATCATTTGCATATTATAAGAATTGAAATTTAAAATGTACCGCTAAAAAATGGAAAAAAAGAGAGAAAATGATTTTATCGATAAAATAAAATAAAAGTAATATGGGCATTTTATAAATTTAGGTAAACACAGGACAATGGGCTACGAGCCCTGAAATTTTACACTGCTTGCTCTCTCGCTTCTAATCCTCTGCAGAGGAAACATCGCTATTGTCAATTATAATTTTTATATTTTTTTTTAATTCCATGGAATCATTCATTTTTCTTGTATCATTTTATTATTGACTTATTATCTATCCTATTGAAGTGGAGCAAAGTTTTATTTTTCCTAAAATTAAAAGATAAGTACTGTATTTATTAAGAAACTATTGTTTGTGACCAAAAGTTCAAGGTATTATAAATTTTCTATTGCGCTTGTAAAAAAGTTGAATTTCACGTTATATATTTTTCTTATGTATAATTAAAGACGAAAGAATATGATTGAGAATTTGCCAGATACATTAATTAAAAGTTCATTTCTCACAATCTCATTTTTTTTATTAACATTCATCCTTGGAAAAATTGAGTTTAGCTTCAGTATTATTTTCAAAATTTACGTTTGAAGGAATTATTTGAAAAGAAAAAGAATGAAATAAATCATTACAATATCAGGGATTCCAAATGAGGTTGTCCCTGTTCATCCAGTGTGATCCGATCCTCATAGAACGATAGACTAGCGTGACCAAATTTCTATAATCATTTCCAAATGAATGTCACAATTCAATTCAAATGATCCAATTACCAAAGACATTGAAAGATTTACACTATCACGCTGCCAATTGCTATTGAGTGTCAGAAAAGATCTATATCTGATTGCACTATTAACATTAAATTTTTTTTTTTTTTTATTAATTAACATTAAATTAGATCAGAATAATTTTTTATTAAAAAATACAATGGTTCATCAAGAATTAAAGATTTGATGGCTTGTTTATGATTTCCAGATTAAACATGTTGACACCTCTCAGCATGATTGACGCTTATTTACTTGAAGCTTGAAGATAAGGACCACGCGATATTGTAATTACGACAGGTCATGGCTCAGTCTGACAGCAGTGCCAGTGCTAATAAATTTTTACATTGTTATTATGGTCAGAGTTTTTCGTTTTTTTTTTTTTTTTTCGTTTGCTTCATAAACTGTGTTGAACAAGCGAGCCCAGAAATGAGTATGATATTTTGTGACCGGTTCAACAGGTGTGAAGAATAATCTCGAATTCTTTGTGCTTTTGTAGATTCACTAGGGGGGACTCACGACGTCTTTCACCACTTTGCGAATATAAATAAGGAAGGTGCTAGAGAATGAAATCCTGACCCAGACAATAGTAAATTTGTTCGTTTTCTTCTAGGGAGTACTTCTTTCCGCTGATTTTTTTCCACGTTGAAATTGATTTAGTATTACTTGGAAGATGGGAAAAAAATTTGGAAATTAGCAGAGTAACAATGAATTAACATATAGTATATAGATACTGCTATCATATATAGATATTACTTTTATTACGGTCAGTTTTCATCTAAATGGATTTATATAATTCAACTATTCATTCAAAGATTCACATGTCCTTTGTTTTATGATATTTGATTGAAATAATTCTCATAGTTTATATGAAGAAATATATATGAAAGAGATGTAGAGAGTTTTATACACAAAATTGAATGGAAAATTTTGAAAAGTATAAATCAGTAGTGGACAAATGAAATACGATGAGTGAATTTTCTTGCCATTCATCTATCAGGTATATCTCATAAATTAAGGTAAATAGTGAAATTTTTGGGCGAATTTTTTGATAGAAGAGCATCACAGCTACAAAAAGGTGCGTTCAAAAATCTCGCTATGTTGCTTAGTTTCAGAGATATTTTACTAAGAATGAGCATGAAAATGAATCGATTCGTCTGTTTTACCTCTTCAATACGTAGATCGGTATGCAAGATTTAATAAAGAAATTCCGTTAATACAGGATTCATTCATTCTTTGCTTGTTAAGAGTAAAAACAAAAAAAAATAGAAAAATTACAGAAAATGACCGGAGCTCAAAATGACGAATTTCTGATTGGCTCATCTTATTACTGACCGTCTGAAGAAATGACGGTATCTTTGCAACTATATAGATGGATTTCTGATCACCTGATTTCATTATTGACACTCCGAAAAAATGACGGTCATTTTGCAATGGAAATGAAATTTCAGGTCACAGACGGTCAGGAAATGGCAAGTTCACCACTGCCCTGACGCCTTTCAAAAAATATTCACTAACTTTTGAATTCTTTCCTGTTTTTGTGAATATGAATATCAAAAAAGATCATGATCCATTGGACAATTCCAATATTCCAGGCTGAAGTATTCCATTAGTTTTATAAGGAATTTTTCAGCTAATGGAAATAAAAATTTTGAATCACCTTACAAGACTTCGCTACGAGTTTTTTTTTGAGAATCTTTTCTTTCTATTCTGCACGTAACGTTTGAATGCACAATAAGATAAATAAGGTAAACTTTAGAACTAAAATTCACTGAAAATAGCACTGTACATTCTAAAGAGACGATGACAATAAACCGAATTTGCGGATATTCAATGCTCGTAAGACTGTATGTAAATTGGGTTATCGAACGTCTAGACGTAGGAAAGGGCTTGTTATACCGGTGGAGCCTATACATCTCTGAAAGTTCGGCCCTGAAAGCGTCAAGACCGGTTTGACGTTATGAAGGTCACTAGTTCAATGGCGTCGCATACAACCAAAGAGTCTTCCCCTTGAGATTGTTGAAGAAATGGAGAAGAAATTAATAATGAAAGTGAGAGTTATATGTATATCATGAGGAACCACGTTCAGACTCCATCTACTGCGGAGTTAAACCATTTTTGCATTCTTTTCTTTTAGAAGGGACCCCATACGTGCCACAGTCGAGCACGCAACGGGGCCTTTCTCACTGTCACTCTCGATGACGGCCAAGGTGAAAGCGAACACGTATATAAAAATCACTCCACTCTCACTTTTTGCTGCGGTTCACGTATCAAGACTCACTTTTAATTTCCAGGTTCTTGGAGTCAGTGCCCTCCTACTTTCAGTGAAAGTCTCACTTTCAAACAGATCATGACACATTTACCTACTTTTCATCTCTAAGACAATGTTCTCTACATACTGAGCTGTATAACAGCTCATAATCTGTGACAAGAGTAATACAACTATAATTGCGAGTGCATTCGAACCAATTTTTTTTCCACTACCTTCATCGATCCTCTCAAAAACTTGAAGAACTTGTCTCTCACGAAGTCTAGAAAATTCTCAAAAAATTTGAAAACATTTGTGTAAGTCTCACTATCTATCAAAGAAATTACAATCGATAGTGAAATGTTGGGAAGCTATGGGGATGATCCAGTAGACTGATGGAATTTTTTCCAGAATCCTCTTGATAGTGCTGGTGGAGATTCTACCGAGAACCATTCTAACAATACTGGTGGCAATAGATTTTCAGCTTGTGATGGATTTGTATGGAATTCAAAACGATTCATCGGCTGTTTATAAAAATATACTAAAAAATGGATAATCTATTATCTAGAGAATTCGATAATATCTTGATCATCTTCAAATCAGGATAGATTGATGGGTCAATCCGGAAAATTACCAGATCAGGACAATCTGATTAACCTTAAAATTTTTCGAAAAATCAGGCTATCCTGATCTAATATTGTAGCGTATCCCCCTTCTTGGTTGCACACAGATTCCCATGGAAACTGAGATCTGTTGTTGAACAACAAGAAGACTTCACTTTCATTGGGATTATGCAAGAAGAAACATCAACTGTCATCCAATCAATTAATAAAACGCCCTTTCTTTTTAAACTGGACTATTTTACACTATTTAACATTGGTGTCAGAAGTGTGTGAAAGTGACAAAAAAAACTAAAAAAAATAATAAATTGTGTTCCACCAACTGTCATCGATAATTACGAGTTCACCGATGATGAAAAATAATAACAACAAGACAGATCCCAGACTTCAAATTAGACACATCGCTGTAACTAATATCAAATAAACCGCCCCAACCTTTAAATAAGTAAATAAAAGTGTTGTGTCACATTTATTCTCCCTTGGAGTTAACAATATTTATCAGAATTATCTATAGGGAATGGATTCATGTGGAAATTTCGACAATGTTGGACACTTCATAAGTGATTATTATAATTTATTTTTCCTACGTATATTCATCCAATATCCATATTTTTAGTAGTCAATGGTTGGTCAGGAATTAACAAAGCTAATAGAAAGAATCCTAATTACATTTTCGCATAATAACAACAAAATTTTTAATAAAAAAAAAACAACAAAATTTTCTCCGAAAATTTATTAACGAATTGAACAAGGGCAAGAAAATAAATTGATTGAGATTGAAGTTATCTCTACGTTTCGCATTACCCAAGGTCACAACGAGGACGTAGTGGTGCATAGGCTTCGTTCAAGAGCCTATCACAACGATACTCAGTATCCTATTCAACGATTCTCAGAATTTCGTTGAAGATTTGTTACTGATACACAATTCTACCTACCTTTCTGAGGTATGTAGTACGAATTTCAAAATATCACAGAAAGGAGTACTTTATGCATGAAGTACTTCGAAAATGTACTTTTTTCAATTTGTCAATAACTTTGTAAATATCACGTGGACCAATATCAACTGAAATTCTTAACATACTAACTTCGAATCAAGGAAAAAAAACGTTATTCAGGTTACTCATACACAAAATACACCAATTTACTTGAAAAAGAAGTGTAATATCCGCTATGAAGCCGGAAAGCATGCAGATAATAATAGCACAATGTCAAATAAAAGATTATCAATCTCAATGAATTTCAGATGAACTTTCCATCTCTACAGAAGAAGTATATAACGTTGAAGCCTCAGAATCCACAAAATTAAATAAAATACAACAGAGCAGAACAGGAAGGCTTACTCATGTGACCTTGGTCTCCTCTCGTTCTCTCTCCTTCTCTTATACGAAGCCGGCTGAACTTGAACCAGTCTCAACACAAGCGCAACAATAATGTTTGAGATGTGGCTCACCTGGAGCCCACAATCGTGTTCTCCAGTTGTTGTTGCTCACTGTTTCCGCTCTAAGCTTTGTTATGTATCACTATTGCAGAAGTTGGTTAAATTATACAACACTGCCACATTGACACATGACAATATTCAAAGGAATATTATTTAAATGCAATATCCAACTTACTTTAATTCATTTTATGACTCCCTCATCAATTTTAATTAGGCTGTTATCTACCAGTTTCGAGAATTAACAAAATAACTTTGTTTCTGGTCACATAGCAATATCAAAATTTGAATTTTTGTTTTGATAATATATATGTTTTCTTACATTGAGGAAAATACAATGAAGTGGGTCTACACAGAGAAAAATGTTTTCTTAATTTAAGAATGTGCAGTCACTTAATTTAAGAATGACAGGTCACTTAAATTAAGTGACTTTTCTCACTTAAATCAAGTGATTTTTTCTTTCTTAATTTAAGAAAGTAAAACTCACTTAAATTAAGTGACTTTTCTGACTTAAGTCAAGTGACTTTTCTCACTTAAATCAAGTGACTTTTTCTTTCTTAATTTAAGGAAGTAAAAGTCACTTAAATTAAGTCACTTTTTTCACTCAAATCAAGTGACTTTTTCTTTCTTAATTTAAGAAAGTAAAAGTCACTTAAATTAAGTGACCTTTTTCACTCAAATCAAGTGACTTTTCTTTCTTAATTTAAGTGACTTGCACATTCTTAAATTGAGTGACTGCACATTCTTAAATTAAGAAAACATTTTTCTCTGTGTAAGTGTTCGAAATTGAGTGGGGCAATTTCGAGGGAAATCGTCAATCATCGGTGGTTTGATGTCCTGATACCATGAGAGCGATAAGGCAACTAATAATCCCCCCCCCCCTTCTCTTGGACCCACTGTGATCCAAAAGTCAGTGCCCAAAAGATATTCAACGGAAAGCTCGATGAAGTCTTAAAGACACAATTCCAATGGTGGAATTGAGGCCGTTAATCAACGATCTTTCAACAATTAGAACATTCAACTATTAGTGATAATCAACGTGTTTTATATATAATGATGTTTGTATGTAACATCATTTGATGACCACTGGTTTTTCCCCGTTAATAAAAGGGTTTTCCACGTGCACTACACAGAGAGAAATTTTATCTTAATTTAAGAATGTGCAGTCACTTAATTTAAGTGACACGCCATTCTTAAATTAAGTGACTTTTCTCACTTAAATCAAGCAACTATTTTTTTTCTTAATTCAAGAAAGTAAAAGTCACTTCAATTAAGTGACTTTTCTCACTTAAATCAAGTGATTTTTTCTTTCTTAATTTAAGAAAGTGACACTCACTTGAATTAAGTGACTTTTCTCACTCAAATTAAGTGACTTTTCTCACATAAATCAAGTGAGTTTTTCACTTAAATCAAGTGACTTTTCTTTATTAATTTAAGTGAACTGCACATTCTTAAATTAAGTGACTGCACATTCTTAAATTAAGAAAACATTTTTCTCTGTGTAATTACTGGTGTCTCAACAATTCATTTTCCATCGCCTTTTCACCATCCAAATTTCGTCCACTTTCAAGTATCTGAGTTTTCGAACACTAAGCGACTTTTTGAGACATTCAATTCCACTAATTGATGAATGTTGTTGTTAATAAATTCCAACTAAAGTTTAATAATTAAAATAATCATTCAAGGGTTCATTCTACTACTTCAGTAGAAATAAAGACGATTCTCGAATGAATTAATTTCCTCCTCAATAAATGCTATCAAATCAGATTATGACACTAATTATTTCAAGTATTTATTCAAAAATATGAAACTTTGAATAAATATGTGAATGAATCCAGAATACATCAATAATAAAACAAAAGATTGTCTACTCAAAGGATTTCCACCAAAATTTCTACAACAAATGCTATTTATAAATATAATTCCATCAAGTGAAAGAAAAAACACCAATGAAAGTATGAAAAAATAAACCCCCAAATTACCACCAAACTTAGTTTTTACTATCTACTAGTCATATAAACAATGAATCATTCTTTTCACATCAACAGAAGAACCAAATCATTGAAAAAGTTTCTCCACCTTGAAAAAAAATTTAACTCTCATTGAGAATATTCTCTCCCCTTTCGTTTTTTTCAGTCAATTCTCAGAGAAATATAGAGCAATTTTACGGAGAAAATAACGGCTGTCACATAAAGATAGGCTACCCAAAATGTGAAAAAAAAAACAGGGACCTCCTTAAAGAAGTCGACCTTGTCTCTACCATCGTGCTGCCCCCTCCAATTCACCGATCATGCATACACATGTCTTCTCT
Source organism: Aleiodes alternator (assembly GCA_963921955.1). NCBI lineage: Eukaryota > Metazoa > Arthropoda > Insecta > Hymenoptera > Braconidae > Aleiodes > Aleiodes alternator. Next base: position 1,162,374 of record OY998097.1, read on the forward strand.
AGTCTTTTCAATAGTTCTATCCTTACCTAATACACTACTCGTTTCTCCTGCCCAGCCCTACTTGCCTGGCAGAGTCTGGGCAGCACCATCACCACTCTCCTTCTCTCTCTCCTCTTTCTCTCTTTCTATTCCAACTCATACGTGCTATAATAATAATATCGTGTCCCTAACCTAATACAACTTAGACAGGCGCTGGTATAAGCCAGACTCAACCGCGTCACGCCAAACGACCGGTTATTTTTTTTTAAATTCTCAACTGCCTCAAGTTCATCTAGATCTAAACGCATACACGACACAAGAATTTTCGTTTCGCAACTGCCAAGTTTACACACCTCCAAAGTCATTTAATATTTTTTTTTTCCAATGATGATTTCTCCTTTTTTTTTTTCTCTCATTATCCCGAAGACTTTGATTTCATTTTGTTTTTGTTGCGTGAGAACGTGCAATTGAGAAGCAGTTTTATAATTAAAGTCGTTGAGTAAAAGTCGTTAAATTTATGGTTGCATTAATTTATAAGTGAATCGACTGTATGCATCGTATACCTCTAAATACATTCTTCAAATTGCATGCAAATTTGAAAGTAGTTCATTTAAAATTGAAAAAAAAAAAAAAATCAAAAAATCTTTGTGATCTAGGAGAAAGAGGAAGATACTGTGGAAGAAATTATGATTATTTATTTAATGGAGATAATTAATTTAGATGAAAATCATGATTAAAATTGATTCATTTGGATATGATGAAGGGTTAATTTGTGAATTAAATTCATGTATCGATTTTGAATGAATTGATAGGTTGGTATTAAAGCAAATTAAAGAAATAAATTATTTCAATTTTTTTTTATCAATAGTCGAAGGTAATCAATACTTTTAATTGATAAATAAGACGGATGAAATTGTAATTGATGTATTAAACTTTGATTGAAGAGAAATAAAAAACATATTTATATATTTTCTTAATCTCCCCTAATTTTTTATCTTCATATTTTGGGGTCTCTTAATTGAAGGACAAGGTTGATGTTTTTTTTCTTCCACGTTTCTTCGTATATTTTTATTTCAGTTCCTTCTCTTTTCGTCTCCTCATATTCTTTTTCAGAGATCCGGTGGAGCCTTTCAGACAATAAGGGACTCTGTGAGGGCCAACCGCAGTTCCTTAGGTCCAGTTGAAGAGAGACCTTGACCTCGACTGGTTGACCTACAACGCCCGCTTCCAATCCTACTGTCTAGCGGGGCCTTTTTTAATTTTTTTTTAATTTTATTTTTTCCTCTCTCAGCCAAGCCAGAATTCTAAAGATTTAATACCCTAAAACCACTCGTGTTCGTTGTTGTAGTTGTTATACATGTGCTACCCCCTATTATACGACGATTTCTTTTCAAACCATATGCTCCTCAGACGGATTTTTGTTTATTTGCTAGACTGAGTCTAACACTCTTTTGACCTTCATTGTAAAGTGATTTTCAATGGGAAAGAATATTTTTAAAAAAATAAATACAAGGAAGGAAAAAATTTAAAAAAATATTCGAAGCACGACTTATTTTTCATAAAATGTATATTTTTTTTTTTTCATACTAGAAAGACTCAATTTTCTTCTTACTACGCAATTAATGAAAAGCTACACAGAGAAAAATGTTTTCTTAATTTAAGAATGTGCAGTTACTTAATTTAAGTGACTTTTCTCACTTAAATTAAGTGGTTTTTCTCACTTAAATTAAGTAACTTCTTCTTTCTCAATTTAAGAACGTAAAAGTCACTTAAATTAAGTGACTTTTCTCACTTAAATCAAGTGACTTTATCTTTCTTAATTTAAGAAAATAAAACTCACTGAAATTGAGTGACTTTTTTCACTTAAATTAAGTGATTTTTCTAACTTAAATCAAGTAACTTCTTCTTCCTTAATTTAAGAACGTAAAAGTCACTTAAATTAAGTGATTTTCCTCACTTAAATAAAGTAACTTCTTCTTCCTTAATTTAAGAAAGTAAAAGTCACTTAAATCAAGTGACTTTTTCTTTCTTAATTTAAGAAAGTAAAACTCACTTAAATCAAGTGAGTTTTCTCACTTAAATCAAGTGACTTTTCTCACTTAAATCAAGTGACTTTTCTCACTTAAATCAAGTGACTTTTCTTTCTGGAATTAAGACAGCATTTTTCTCTGTGTACAAACAGGCTCCGACATAATTTCCAATACACTTTGATGCACCAGAATATGTACTCAGTTGATACGGCATTGCATTTGAAATACATAGATGGTTATACAGAGTGCGTCGAAGTGGGATGCGGGGGCTGATCGATAAAAGCGGCTGTCGGGTTCACGAGCCTCGTTCAAGGACAAGGCCATGTGATAGTGTACGCGCAACTGCTTTCGCGCACTCAACCACCCCTGTACAGTTGGCTCGCCAACGAGCCAGCGGCTTTGCCTCAGGAACGGGTCAACTACCATCAGTACCCTGATCCATTTTCATCTCAATTTTCAAGTCCAAGATCAAAATAGAATCCGAGTCAGTAACTTGTGAATTAAACTTTCTTTATTCAAAACACTTGTGATAATAATGATAAAAAAAGTGGTATTTATATATCTTCTTTATGTTCTTTGCCAAAATCGATGCCAATCAAATGTAATTTTCACCCAATTTCCAAAATTTAATAACATCGAACTGACTGAAATTGAGGAGCATCATAGCCTGTGGAAAAAAATGAAGATCTAAAAAAATTTTCATTTTTCCTTTAACAAATTCCTTCTTCTGACCAATTTCATTTACTTATTTATTTATTTATAAACGTGCTTGGCATTTATACAATAGAAATTAAGAGTTTAGTATAAAGTTTTCAGAGTTCTCAACGAAATTAATCACAACAATAATATCTTTTAATAAACACTGAACATAAGAATCAATTGCCATCAGAAATGTCAGTTTGAGATGTACTCTTTTATTCGTTTTTAGAAATGCTCTTCTCGCCTCACTTTTAATTATTCCCTCACTTTCCATCCTGAAAATCTTGCTCCACAAATGAATTCAAGTACACGCTCAACAGAATTGTCTCTTTCACAATCTCACTTTACGTGGAGTCTAAAAAAAATTCATAAGAAAACAAAAAAATTCGAGAAATCTATGAAGATAACTACTTTGAAGATTGATCACGCGCAGATATGATACGTGCGTTTTATCCCCGATTTTGGAAGTAACACGCGCAGGATATTAGAGTTGAGATACTGTAGTTGGATAGAATTGTGGTAGCACATTCTAGGAGGAGAGAAGAAAGGGAGTAAAAAAAAAGGGAAAATATACAGTGTTAGGAAAAGAGGGAGAGAGTGAGATAGGGCGAGACAGTAAAAAAAAAGAGATGGAGAAGTAGTTGGAGCGCGCGTTGGACTGACTGTAGGGCTCTAATGTGGAGTAGGAACGCAAAGAGTACGCGCGCGGCTTATGCACCGCTGAATCCACACAACCAACCACACTCTCACTTTCGCCGGCGTCGACGACGGGTCGTGTCGGCCGATATCGTCGCACCGGCAGTCGTGTGACACAGTATTCACTGCCAACCGAGAGCGACCCCCACGACGTCTTAAGCACAGCTGTGTTGTTTTTTTTTTCATACATTCATTAATGATAATTATATATTTCTCATTGGAAAAAAAATTATAGCAAGAAATAAACAAAAAAAAAAAGTGTGTAACCAATTTTTTTTTTTTTCATAATACAATCTTGAGTGAAAAAATATGTAAAAAGAGAAAAAAATCGAAAGAGAAAATAACGCATTTTTATGAATTATTTGTGTTTCTGCTCCATTCTTTGTTTTTTTTTTGTTCATGGCAAAGGAGAGGATGAAATGAGACAAAGAAACTGAGTAGAAAATAAAAGAGAGGAAAAGAACAAAACGACTGTGTGCAGACACTAGGAGACATCCTCACGCGTGTGTCATCTTCTCTTCTTATTCGTAGAGGGATTGTCACAAGGGTGGGGGAAATCAAGGGAGACAGAGGGAAAGAGTGAGGACGAGGCAACAGGGGCAGAGAGAGTGCCACGAGAGAGCATCAGAGCCGCGTGGACCTCATTTTAAAAAGTGCCGCCGTGTCTTCGTAAACCGAGCAAAACATACAGTGGACTTAGTTACTGCAAGAGAAATTCATTTTCATTTGACTTTTCTGCAAGGCAATACAGTGTACCATGTATTTCAAAATGACATATATATTTCTATTGTGTACTGGCTTTTTTTTTGTGAATATAAATTGAAGCGTAAATTCTTTGGAATATATCCAGATCGGAAAAATTTCAAGTGAATAAGGCGATAAGAGGATTTTTTTTTTGTTGATTAAGTAGAGACGATTTTTTTCACATTTTTTTGCTGCGAGTAGCAGGAGGGGGAGGCTACTTTGAGAGTGGGAGAGGAACGATTTTTCTGTTACAAATACGAGTTTGTTTTTCCAATGATACTCTCACTTGTAGGGTATTCGTTCATGCAGTTGCTTTGAATATATATATATATATATATATACGTGTGACGATTCATTGAGGATTATATCGTGATTGTTAATGCACAGTTCAAGGACTGTCAAGTGACTTTATTTTCATAAAAATAAATATACATATTGTGGTTACAACGTTTGAGCGCATAGTAAGAGGATTAAAAAGGAAAACGTGGATTGAGGTGTTTGGATGTGAATGAAGCAATTGATTGATTTTTTTAATTTTTTTTATAAAAAATAATAATCAGTAAAAGTGTTAACCCGCTTAAGCGGGTATTAATATATTAAAAGTGGCTCATACGGCAGGTAGAGAGAGGGCGGCGGAGTTACAGGCGGAAGTTAGGAGTGCCATAAGGGTGCTCAACGGATGGTGCCCAAGAGGATCACAGCAGCAGACAGCAAGTGGTAACGCGCGTGGTGACACTGTTCTTATGGCACCACAGACTCAGTTACGTGATACAACTCATGGACATAGGCCTGTTGGCTCATCTGCACCACCTACTAGTGTTGTTGTCAGTTCAACATCTAGTATGAGGCCACCGCCACCACCACCACCCCCAAGGGCAAGGCCCTCAACTGAGGGTAAAGGTCATCATGAGGAGCCAACTAGTTCCATACCTGATCTCGGTGAGTTTGATTTTTTTTTTTTGGTCATTATCAATTATCATGCACTTGTTTTTTAATATTTTTATTTTTTCGTGACATCACTTGTTAGGGGCAATTTCAGTCATGTGGGCGTGAAAATTTTAGCTGAACTTGAATGGAGAAAAAGCCCAAATTTGCTTGAGTATTCAAACTTTCTAACCTATTCAGGTTATAGCAGTTGGAACTCATATTATTGGGTCAGAATAGAACATGAATAATTAAATATATTAATTAAAATTGAATGTTCTTTTCATTTTTTTTTATTTACAGCTTGCAAATATACACAGAAAAAAATGTTTTCTTAATTTAAAAATGTGCAGTCACTTAATTCAAGAATGGCAGGGCACTTGAATTAAGTGACTTTTCTCAGTTAAATCAAGTGATTTTTTCCTTCTTAATTTAAGAAAGTAAAAGTCACTTAAATTGAGTGACTTTTCTCACTTAAATCAAGTGACTTTTTTTTTCTTAATTTATTTTTTTGTAAATAAAAATGGCTTTATCGGTCGAGCATGAATTTTCCCAAAGGGAAATTTATTTAATATAAAAGAAGAATTTTGCCCAACGTTTCTGTCTCGAATCTGAGACCATCTTCAGGGGCTACAAAGAGTCTGTAACAATATTCCATAAAAATTTACTCAATTATTTACAATTAGTTTACAATATATTGCAAGATTTCCAGATAATATGAATATAAATAGATTAAATTGAAAAGATTCCAATGTAGATTTTCAATTTTTTAGGTTAATTTTTTCAAACATCAAAACATTTAAAAAATAAGTCGTTTTTTATACCTAATATAAATTTGAGCATTCTATTTCTTAATTTAAGAAAGTGAAACTCACTTAAATCAAGTGAGTTTTCTCAGTTAAATAAAGTGACTTTTCTTTCTTAATTCAAGTGAGCTGCACATTCTTAAATTAAGAAAACATTTTTTTCTGTGTAAATGCGTTCCAAGTCATTATTATTTTTTATTCGAATTCTTCACATAATATGTTTTATCCCTAGAGTAAAGGTCAGTAGTAAATATTTCAGGGAAATATCCTGAATCATCGAGATGTATTCTGCTCTGTAACAAAAGACGAGTTTATGAAAATTTTATATCTCAGTTCAGTCCGAACATAATGCTCAAAAATGAATCCTGAAACGTTGGTGTATTTCATACAACTTTTAAATTTTGTTTTCAAAAAAATTTTTTTTATTCATTTGTGCAATGAACGAAACAGCCGAAATTATTTGAGAAAATTAATATAATGGTCGGAGAAAAATCAAAAAAAAAAATCCTGAAACATAATTAACTGGCTTTCACTTTTTTATTAATGAATTAATCATAAAAGATTATGGACTGGCTATTGAAAGAGATTTTTGGAGATGAATTAGTTTAAAATCTTCATTTAGTTATCTTCATTAATTTTTCCTCATTGACAAAACGGGAAAAAAATAAACTGAGTAAACAAGATTTTAATAAATCGGAATGAGAAAAAGCAATCAACACAATGTTATACTGAATCCGAAGAATGGCTTCACAATTTGTCGATAAGCGGTTGCTCGTTTTAATGCCACGGTTTTTTTTTACATACAAGGACGCAACGCAAAAAAAAAAAATAAGAAAAAATCGATTGATAAGGAGCGTGCATTAACTTGATTAACGGTCAACAATAATCGTTGATTTGTTGCATTCAAAGTTCTCTCTTTCTTTTATGCCATTGTTAAAAAATTTGAAACCACAAACACCTTTGAAAATTACCCACAAATTGTTGAAAATGCCAGCATGATGTTTCACAAATACAACCGGAAAGAGAGAATTGAATAAACCAACGGCGCTATAAATGAAAAAAAAAGGAAAATGACACGAAAAACTTATGTTTTTTCTCTGCATTTTCAAGATCACAATATGAGTAAAATGAGGGGGTAATGAACGCAGTAGGAGAGCCTGGGATAGATAGATATATAGAAAAAAAATGATCTTTATCACTCTGTTGTTGGCGACTGGTGAGCAAATTGGCAAAATAATATTCCATTTGGCAGCGAGTCGTTGGAATAACAAAAGAATGCAAGATTTGAAGAAAAAGAACGAGTGACTATCACTAAAAAATAATGATAATAATAATTATGCTGACATGGCATCAGGGTCTTCTTCTTTCCCCTGGTAGAAGAAAGGAAAAAAAAAAATTTGGATCACCGTCCGAAAATAGTCCCGTGGATCCGAAAGCTACCCAACAATAGTACGAAAATCAAGTTAATCGATCCCGAAGGACGCCCTCACACACAAACTGTATTAGCTACGCAATAATACAATCAACGGTTTCATATCGTGCATTGATCGTGACCTCGGACAAGGATGAGCTGTTAATGCATTTTTTTTTTCATATCTTATTGCTGCAACTCTTTCTCGTTCTGGAGAAAGTATTGGAAGATAGATTGAGAGAAGAAGAAGAGGATGGAGAAGAAAAAGGTGAAGATGAAGAAGAAGAGGGAGAGTGAAAGAAGAAGAAAATGAAAAAGGAGAAGAAAAAGAATTAAAAGTGTAAGTAAGACAAAACATGGATGCATCGAAGCGTTACGTAATGTATCCCGATGGGTGCGCGTTAAATTTCTCGGTGAATACATAGGACGATAGACCGGGGCAACATACACCGGGTGGAAGAGAGAGGAATTGACCGTGACGACCTCAGGGATTGCGGGCGGGCGGACCAGCAATGCGTGTGTCTCCGTGTTAAATAATCTGAGTATAATGTATGGGCTGCTACATCTAAAATTGATAAATTCTTAATGACACAAAAATTTTCTTTGCTCTATCCATTTTTAGCTACTTGAAGTTTATACACAGAGAAAAATGTTTTCTTAATTTAAGAATGTGCAGTCAGTTAATTTAAGAATGCCAGGTCACTTAAATTAAGTGACTTTCTTCACTTAGATCAAGTGACTTTTCTCACTTAAATCAAGCAACTTTTTCTTTCTTAATTTAAGAAAGTAAAAGTCACTTAAATTAAGTGACTTTCCTCACTTAGATCAAGTGACTTTTCTCACTTAAATCAAGTAACTTTTTCTTTCTTAATTTAAGAAAGTAAAGTCACTTAAATTAAGGAACTTTTCTCACTTAGATCAAGTGACTTTTCTCACTTAAATCAAGTAACTTTTTCTTTCTTAATTTAAGAAAGTAAAAGTCACTTAAATTAAGTGACTTTTCTCACTCAAATCAAGTAACTTTTTCTTTCTTGATGTAAGAAAGTAAAAGTCACTTAAATTAAGTGACTTTACTTTCTTAATTTAAGTGACCTGCACATTCTTAAATTAAGTGACTGCACATTGTTAACTTAAGAAAACATTTTTCTCTGTGTATCCAAATGTGATTGATGAAGTAGATGGTACAATATTTGAGATTATGGATGCTTTCAAACAATGTTCAACTGTCCTTGGTCCTTGAAGTTGAGCCTTCATGTTAACTTCATTGAGTTAACGTTGAAGCTAAACTTGCTCCAGTGAAGCACTGAATTCGATCAAATCTATTTTATAAAGGTTTTTTTTTAAATGTTTTTAAATGGCTGACGGTCAAACGTGATGATAACACAATTTTAATTCAAGGTCAATTTACTCAGTGAACTATATTTCATACACTTAATAACCGCTGATTTTCCTAAATTTTTCTATCAGAATTATTTTATTTTGTTATATCTGTGAAATGGCTGAGTTCATACAGTGGCAAGTGGTTATTTTATGTATCCTGGAGAGATTATATCCTCTTCTTATTCTTTTACTATTATTTCTTCTTTTTTATGGACACTTAGACTTGTTGGGCGGTGTGGAATTTTATTCGGTTTGTTTCGCGTAAGCAAATTTCAACGGCACGCGGGATCGAAAAATTTGGAGAGGGGCTATGTTGTATGCGAGTGTGAGCGAGAAAGAAGATCGGCAGAGCAGTGGGGAGTAGCCGCAGGTGACCTTGTTCTCCCGATGTGTAACACCCGGTACGCAGGGGATAGCTCACAAATTCTCTCATGGTCATGGTCGGCCAGAGTGGTGCATCTGTGTGACGTCATATTTTAAGCATTGCTTTTGAATTTAGGAGCTTTCATGATTATTGTGTCTGGCTCTCATTTCTCCTTTTCCAGAGTGCTAAAAATCTTCTTTTGTTTCTCCTGAAATTAATTTTGAGGACAAATGGTTATTTCTACACAGAGAAATATGCTTTCTTAATTTAAGAGTGTGCAGTCACTCAATTTAAGGATGTGCAGATCACTTAAATTTAGAAAGAAAAGTCACTTGATTTAAGTGAGAAAATTCACTTAATTTAAGTGACGTTTACTTTCTTAAATTAAGAAAGAAAAAGTTACTTGATTTAAGTGAGAAAAGTCACTTGATTTAAGTGAGTTTTACTTTCTTAAATTAAGAAAGAGAAAGTCACTTGATTTAAGTGACAAAAGTCACTTAATTTGAGTGAGAAAAGTCACTTAATTTAAGTGACTTTTACTTTCTTAAATTAAGAAAGAAAAAGTTACTTGATTTAAGTGAGAAAAGTCACTTAATTTAAGTGACTTTTACTTTCTTAAATTAAGAAAGAGAAAGTCACTTGATTTAAGTGACAAAAGTCACTTAATTTGAGTGAGAAAAGTCACTTAATTTAAGTGACCTGCCATTCTTAAATTAAGTAACTGCACATTCTTAAATTAAGAAAACATTTTTCTCTGTGTATCCTGTAGAAACACATTCAGTCATCAGTTCAATTAAATTGAAGATTATTTTTTTTTTTGCATCAATTCAATTGAAATTGAATGTCAGTGACGTCTATCATTATTCTATCCTTGATCGAGTAATTGCACGTCCCGTGCAGAATTCTTCTTCAAACTTGTGGGAGAATTTTCGAGAATTTTCGGATAGTCCAACAAATCGGGACAAAGGAGTCCATTAAGTGGGAAAACCGAATACGTGACGTCAACCCTGGCAACACTGTCTTTCGTTTTATGACGCAATATATGGGAGACAAGTCCCTGCAGGGCCAAGGGACTTCACTTAGCGTTCAACTGCTAAACTTGACGGGTCACCTCGTGTGCAACCATTACCAAAGACTTTGTCATTTTAATACCAAGATATTTTATGAACTTTATTCAAAGCCACATAGTCAACTATTCGATTCATTAATTAGTTAAGATTTACTATTTACGTGTGTTAAACAAACTATATTTTGAGTAATTCATTGTCAAGTTATATTATTTATCTGTGTGTGCCATTAAAGCAATGATTTTATATTGAAAAGAACGTTTGTCCAAAAATATTTACCACAAACTACACATCAATAATTGTTTCGTCTCAAAGTATTATTCGTTAGAATCTCTTGGAGTTGTATGTGCAAAGACCAGAAAAGGAATATGTAAAGTCGAAGAATATATATGTGAAGTAAAATTGAAGATTAAGTGAAATCAACAAATGATCTTTGGATCAATGATGAATGAATTCATTCTGTTTTTCCTTTTTTTTTTTTAGAGAGAAATGAGTTTTGGCAAACAATATCCGGCGCCGCGATAAATCGTGTTACTTTGTTTTTATCTTCATCGTCTTGTTCTTTTTCTTATTTAATGGCTTTATTTCGTGAAAATATACGTGATACAGCGGCACTAGACGGGGGCCTGTAAGGTGATCACAATGTTCAAGGATACAAGTAAGATAGAATGAGAGAATGAACGAAAGCAACAAAAAACAAAATGCGTGTCTGTCGAATATATACGGGACAAACGGTCGATGACATTGTCAACTCAGTTTTCAGGCATCGTCTTTTATTCTCAGCAATGTCACCACATATAGCTTTTGCACAATACAGAGTTAAAGATTGTATATAAATTATAAATGTTTAAAATTGTGTTAGTACGTCCGTGGGGCCTTGGCTTCAGTGGCAAGGTGATAAAGTCGAACGACGGCGATAAGACTGGCATCTATTTCAGACGTTTACAAACAGTTTGACCTACTCAAGATCACCACCGCATACCTCATCCAAACATCTTCCCCATTCTGTTTACCAGACGAATAATCTGCAGTTGGCTGTTATCAAATAAATAAATCATAAAGATTATTTATTCATTGTGGGAGAGATTCTTTTGATTTTTTTTTTTTCGGTACTTTTGGTACAGTAAGTGTCACACATTCCACAGCAATTTTCAAGATTTCATGTAGAAGAAATTCAATGGAAATTTATCGTGTGAGAGAGTCACGTGTCTTGCCTCTAAAACGTTGAAATGCTTCGGAATATTGAATACAATTTTTTTTATCAATGAAAGTAGTGAATTAATCAAGGAGGGTAGATTGAAGCATGTCAGCGTATCATCTTGTGAATATATTCATTAAGTTTGGAGAAAAATATTGCGAAATTTTTTTTCACCAGGATTTATCGGCTAATAAAAATATTTCATGATGAAATCTTGAAAATCCAATATTTTTTGAGATTTTATCGAAATAATAGACAATAAAAGAACTATTCAGAAGAATATCAATCGATTACTTGCCAATATCTCTGAACGAAGTGAGGATAAATAAAAATCACATTTCATGAGTCACAAAGAGCTTTACTTGATAAATTTCCATAACTGCTATAGCTTTTTAAATATTTCTAAGATACAATAGACTTTCCATGAAATTCCACCCATTAAAGTTTCTCTTTCGTTAAAGTTGTCAGGATTTTTCTATTGAAAGTCCTCGTTGGCCCCCGCACTCTGATTCCTGAGTGGACCAGTCAGAATTGATTTGAGTGAGAAAAGTCACTTAATTTAAGTGACCTGCCATTCTTAAATTAAATGACTGCACATTCTTAAATTAATAAAACATTTTTTTCTGTGTAAAATTCAATAACATATCGTTCGAATTTCGCGCAATCTTGCGCATCAAATTTCCAACATACTCTGTCATCTTCATTAAGATACCTAAGTAAAGAAGCTATCACGAGGTAGTTTGTTGTCTTCGACAACGTTCAATGAAAAGTTCGATTTCACGCGTGTTCCCGAGATATTTGTGAAAAATCGCTTCTAAACGAATAATTCAATGAACATTCAAAATAGTTCATTTAAACATTGAAAACTTACCAGCAATTTTATAATTATTCTAAGAAAAAATTGATAAACTCACAAGAAATAACATGAGCTTTCTATCTTGTTACTATTAATTTCCTATACATAAAAAATTGGAAAGTCCATAACGTGTTAGATGAGATCATTAATTAACTCGACGAGGGAGCCTTGATTGGGCGTAAAGTATCGCTGTCTTGCGTGCAGAGAGAAGTCATTGTCCGTTTGATAAAGTAAAGAATAAAAGTAAGTGAAAAACATTACAGACTTTTACTCTCACGATTGATCGTCTATGAGAAAAAGGAGAAAAATAGTAAAATGATCAACAGAAAATACTTGCTTTCACGCTGCTCAGTGAAATCCAATGAATTCGAGTTAATTTTTATGGTATCAACTGAAGCGGAATATATTTCTCGAGTGCAGAAATGTGTAAACCAGTTAATTACAGAATTTTTACATCTGTCATGAATAGTGTTTTTTTCGAAGATCGTCATTACTAACTGTTCAAAGAGATTTAGGCCCAGGTGAATGACGTTAATCGCCGATTAGCGGCAGTCACTTAACCCCTCAAGTATGGGGTCTATAGGTCGTATAGCCCCCCTACTCGTTCTATCGCTCGCATCCATGCCTCGTATTGCCCCTGGCTACAATGAAAGAATCCGTCAACAATAAAGAAATCGGTTCTTCGAATACTATCAGAGATATTGACACTAAAAAAATTGATTCGGATGGATGATAATACCATTTTTGAGGAACTTCCCGTCTGATGGGAACAGGCGTATTGGCCTCGTACTTGAGGGGTTACCTGCCATAGTTAAGTGACATGTGTAGTTGATTTTAAGCGATTAACTTCAGTCAGTTGATTTGGCGTGATTAAGGAAGAATCTAAGATAGTGTGCTTGAGAACGATCGATAACAGCTTAAAATGACTATAGACTAATCATCACAGTACCGTAACTGGATGAATTGTTTCGTTTTCATTGTTTCGTAGCCGAATGAAACAAGTTTTTCATTCAGTTATTGGTTATAATTCCAGCTGCCAGTTGGGTAGCCATCTTTGATAATCACTCAGTGAAGTTGACTGCCAAAAGTTAATCATACATGTAACTGCGACAGCTTCGTCAGCTAATCAACGATTAGTGCCAATCGAGCTTTATACACCTAGGCCTCAATCTCTTTCGTGAATATAATATCACAAAGGATAAATTCAAAATTCTGGAATTGAAATGTTCAAATGAGTCGCTACTTGAATAAAATTTCCTAAAGATTAAAAATAGTATTTAATAATTTTGATGATAATAAAAATAGCCAACGGATAAGTTTCAATTCTAATTCATTAAATTCGACGATGCGTGTAAACGAACGTCTGGCATTGAGGACTCATCATCGGAGGTTGTGTGTCATCCTTCCTCTTGTAAGAGGTTCTCGAGGGCACGCAGACGCCCTTCACAGAATGTTCATATGCGCGTGTGTATGCTACATTGAATTCAGTGTCGGTGAATCCCCCGTGGTATTTGCCTGTTTTTTTCCTACTCACTCTTTTTCTCTCTCTCTCTCTCTCTTCGTTTATCCTCCTTTTATGTAGAGTATGTGCGCACACTGTATCGCGTTCAATAGCTCACGATAACCATTTGCATTCTCATGCAACTGAGGCTTCTCACTTTTCTCTTCTTAAGACGAGATGAGCAGATATTATCAAGACTTTGAGATTTTCTTTGCTTTTACATTAGCAGTCCACACGAAATTCCTCAGTTTTGGAACATTATAATATTTTCTATTTGAAGTCGTTCACTTAGGTTAATTTTGAATTCAAGTCTCGAAGAGCGACTCGGGATTTGGAATAGATACAAAAATGTTAATAGATACAAGAAAAAAAATTTCCCATAAAAAATCGAATCTCGATTAGATTTTAAGATATTTCTGATACATCAAACCGGAATAACAATTATTTCCATTCTAACCGACTGTTTGGCTGTTCGGTCTGTGTACGGCTGGGCGGATCTACCGGGTTATAAGCAGCATTGCGTCTGGTTACTACTTGGATGGGTGACCGCTTGCCGTACACAGATTCGAACAACAAACTGAACGGCGAGGTGTGACTACAGAGAATTAGTGGGTAAATGTGCAGTATAGCACACCCATTCTGTATCTCATTCAGTCTGTCCAATAAATGAATTGAATTTAAAATGATGTTATATATCTTGGTCAAAATTTGATGGAAAATATAGGAACTCGCAATAGCTCAGCGCTAGAGCACCTGACATGTAATCAGAGGGTCGTGAGTTCAAATCTCGCTTGCGCATTCCATATTTTTTTCCGAAGATTTGACTTTGATAATTATTTAAATTTCATTGAAGGCCCCTCTTCTGCATAATTACCTTTAAAATTATGCGAAGTGGGGATAAGACTGAGAGAGTGAGATTTCAAGGCAATTCGAATGGATATTTGATATAGAACTCAATAGCTCAATCGGTAGAGCGCCCGACATGACATCGGAAGATCCTGGGCTCGACTCCCGGTGCAGGACTATCCAATTTTTTCTCGAAAAAATCTTGAAAATGGGATGGATGTCTTCAGAGACACATTTACCAATTAGTGTGCTTGTCTCGTCAGCGTGACAAAAAGGTATATTAAGGCTCTGTACGAATCCGACTGCACTAATCAGGGTTTTCCATGGTTTCTCCTGATTCATGGCAAATGCGGGCAGTAATAGAAAGTCGATCCATGGCTCTCGCAAATGGGGAAGGAAGGTGGCAAAAGGCAGATGAAAGGGGAGGGTATAAAACCGATATGGTTATACCAAGGAAATCACTAAAAACTAAAAAAAAGTAATATTTCCATTCTTCATTAACATTGAAAAAT
Organism: Aleiodes alternator; assembly: GCA_963921955.1. Lineage (NCBI taxonomy): Eukaryota > Metazoa > Arthropoda > Insecta > Hymenoptera > Braconidae > Aleiodes > Aleiodes alternator. The sequence continues at coordinate 1,177,387 of OY998097.1, forward strand.
GGAAATGAATCCACTTAGATTCAGAAATCATCATATCACTTCAAGTAATTTTTATCTCTTTTTTTTTCTCTAATTGTTGTTGTGGTGTATGACATTACACGGTGTATTCACCACGAATATTGTATGATTGTAAACGTTCCGGGAATGAAAATTGAATACCAAGCTGTGTTTACTCACGGCCAGGTATCGATTGTCGTGTCGAGCGACCAAGTGCAGGAACACAATGAAGCTATTTTTTCTGTTCTTCTTTTACGCTTCTTTTTGTTTGCTTGAGGAAATTTTTGAAGAGAAAGTTCGATGCTACATTGAGTTTATTTGATTTTATGAATAATCAATCAGCCTTGGGATATTTTTTTAATGTTAATTACACGTGTATACTCTATCACGAATAATATCGTCAAATAAAATAACACTTTTATGGAGCTATTCCTCCTGTTTTTTTTTAACTATTGAAATAGTCGATTCAATATTTTCCCCCATCAGAAAAAAGAATAATTCCTTTCGAACATTGGAAAAATGGGATTCATAATGATGACCGAAAACGATTTGATTGATTTTCTATGAAAAATGAATAGAACTGTGCACGTAGATTCGAGGGTTACAGGCCCTTATTTCAATACTGTCTGCACTCATTCTACTTTATTTTCTCCATAACTAAAAAAGGAGGAGGGGGATGGAGAGGATTGTTAAAAGCACGTGCTAATTGGTACAATGATGTAGTACGAATCACGTTGACCGTGGAGTCTGCGACCAGACACGACCCCACCCTCGAGACTGGCTCCTTTCATTCGTGCTGCAGGCCCCCACTATCCCTTCTTTATGTGACGCGCTGACTCACTCAATACGCTCATACTGGGGAGAGAGTATTTTCCTCCCGTCCTTTTGTCTGTCCTTTCTCTGCCCTCATCTTTCAACATTACTGTCGCGTTCCACGTTTTTTTTTCTCTTTCTATTATAACGTCTCGCATATCTTCCATGATTATATGATGAATACATTTTTGAATATATAGGAATAAAGTACTATCAGCAAAATAAAAAATGACATTTATTAAAAATGAAATTTCTTCCATTTCATTAAAATGAAAATGATGAAAAAGTTGATTTCTCCGAATAATTTTGAAGGCAGACGACACAGAGAAAAATGTTTTCTTAATTTAAGAATGTGCAGTCACTTAATTCAAGTGACCTGCCGTTCTTAAATTAAGTGACTTTTCCTACTTAAATCAAGCGACCGATAATTTAGTGATAATTGAATAAATTATTTTCTCCGTTCAGATAAATACATGGAATTAATTATTTAATTTATCAATGCATTAATGAAAAAATATTTTTTATATCCATTGTTTTTCCAACGATTTACTTCTGCAAAGAATTATGCATCAATGAATAAATGAATGGATTGTATAAAAAGTATGTGAACAATATTTCTTTTCTCGATATTGAATCACAATTGTTACCAAGAATGTCACACAAGGATATCAGTAAGCTATATATACTCGAAAAATAGTGATGAGTATAAATTGATGCTTAGCAGACACTGTGTCATGAGAAGCCTGGCGAATAGTATAGTCAGCACCATTTTTTTTCTGCTTAACTCGAGTATTTTCTGTCTTTATACAGTGTAACCTTAATATAACAAACCTCAATATAACGAATTCCTCGATTTAACGAATTTTTCAGAATCCCCCAGAACTGCCCATAAGAGTCTATGTAAAATATACCTTTACATTACGAATATATTTTTCAAACAACCTCGCTATAACGAAAAATCAATCATTGCAGAATATATATAGAAACTATTATTGACCTTCATACAACGAATTTTCCAGCCTGCAACCTCTACATAACGTATCCTACAAATTATCCCCACTCAATTCCACAATAACTAATGTCTCAATGAGTGCTGATACGTTTAAATCTTCATAAGATAGTCATTACTGTTTGATCACTGTAAACATTGCTGTTTGTGATTGTTAGTAATTTTGAAGTTGTAATGGCTGAAAAACGGAAAAGGTGTTGTTTGAGTGTTGCAGAAATTTTAACCTTTATTAAGCATTAACCTTTATCATGTTGTTAATTTTCTCTCTTACATTCTATGTTTATATTCTATTTGAATGTTTTCAAATAAATAATTCTGTGTTTTGATTCAAATGAGTTGTTATTCACATGAGTTGTTTCAATGGAAATTTTCTTACCTTGTTATAACGAATCGAGTTTAATCTAACCTCTATATAACAAACCTCACTGTTACGAATAACTCGATATAACGAATAATTCCTATTTCCCTTCAGTTTCGTTATATCAAGGTTACACTGTATTAGAGTCAAGAAGGCCAGAGTTCTATTCTTTTCGGATTTTTCAACTTCAACAACGCAGGAATGTAAGTTTTTTCATTTGTTCTATCACTTTCCTATCAAAATTCACAAAAAATAAACATAAGAAAATCTCGAGACATTAAATACTGAAATGATCAATCGCTGTCATTGAAATAATTTAATTAAATCTTATTAATTCCAATAACATTAAATACAATTTACCACTCGCAATCAAATCAATTATTCGTAATCACATTGAGTCGTAAACAATAATTGAAATCCATACTCTAGTGAATGATAAATTAATTAAAAATAACAAGAATTCATGAAAACGAAGAAAACATCGAATGAGAAACACAATCAATTGCAAGTCTTTTGTATCACAAGTCTCCCAACGAAGGTCAAATGATAAGCTTTTCGATAATGTACTTTTAATTAAAAGTCAGTGCAATAATTAGCTGCATATTGAGTAAAAATAAGGAAAAGAATGATTTTAATATAATCCAGATTGAATTTTGTAATTTTTCATTAAATTTGGTGATCTTTATTTAACATTGTAGATTAGTAGACAGATTACTCGTTTGTAGTCGAACAGAGATGTAATTTGACCTAATGGAATGAACGAGTACGTTTTGCTAAGTTCATTGCCACTAGCTACCATTGCCATCGGATATACATAGAGCAGTACTAGCATTTACGCATGTGCACGCGATGAATGCAGAGCACTGAAAAAACAAATAACTCGAGAAAAAATGTACTCAATCATTTTCGTCATTGGAGCCGAGGGTAAAGAATCAATGTATCTACGAATGCTCTCAAATATTGAAGAAACTCCCATTCTAGCGTTGCATCTCTAGAAAAATGAAGGCAAATAACATACAATATCGTCTAATTAGCGAGAAAACATCTACGAAAGTCATAATTTCATATTACACAGAGAAAATTTTTTTCTTAATTTAAGAATGTGCAGTCACTTAATTTAAGAATGGCAGGTCACTTAAATTAAGTGACTGCACATTCTTAAATTACGTGACTTTTCTCACTCAAATCAAGTGACTTTTTCTTTCTTAATTTAAGAAAGTAAAACTCACTTGAATTAAGTGACTTTTCTCACTTAAGTCAAGTGACTTTTCTCACTTAAATCAAGTAACTGTTTCTTTCTTATTTTAAGAAAGTAAAAGTCGCTTAAATTAAGTGCCTTTTCTCACTTAAATCAAGTGACTTTCTTTCTTAATTTAAGAAAGTAAAATTCACTTAAATTAAGTGACTTTTCTCACTTAAATCAAGTGACTTTTCTTTCTTAATTTAAGTGACCTGCACATTCTTAAATTAAGAAAGCATTTTTCTCTGTGTAAGCAATGATTGAGAATCAACAGGACTTGAAGGAATCAACATTACTAGTATTCAACAGTTGAAGACTATCCGAAAAAGACAACTGAGCATAAATACTTTGTGAATTTTTTTCTAGAATTTTTTTATTTGCCTTTATTAGGGTGATCTAATGAACGATAAAATTTAAATTCACAGGAACCCGAGACAGGTAGATGTTAACACAATCAACCACAGCAATCTAATAATATCCCTATTATGATATAATTTTGACTAAAATTCCATGATTTCACACGAATCGAGACCTTGAAATATGCGTTTTACGTTCGAAAGTCCTGTAAAAAAGAAAAGTCCCCTCACCAAAGTCGCTTCGTCCGCATGCGAGGTTCGCCCCGGTTCCTGACACTTAAGAGCTAGTTTCTGACAACATAAATCGAAAGCAACAACCATTTGCTTATTGAATGTATTTTAATCATATTAATATTTATTCGTTGCACTAAACAAACTGAAAAGGTGAATATTACACAATTTGTTGTACATTTATATAACTGAGCATTTTGCAAAAATTGTCAAATACTGGGGCGCTTGTACACAGAGAAAAATGTTTTCTTAATTTAAGAATGTGCAGTCACTTAATTTAAGAATGTGCAGGTCACTTAAATTAAGAAAGAAAAGTCACTTGATTTAAGAATGTAAAACTCACTTGATTTAAGTGAGTTTTACTTTCTTAAATTAAGAAAGAAAAAGTCACTTGATTCAAGTGAAAAAAGTCACTTAATTTAAGTGACTTTTACTTTACTAAATTAAGAAAGAAAAAGTTACTTGATTTAAGTGAGGAAAGTCACTTGACTTAAGCGAGAAAAGTCACTTGACTTAAGCGAGAAAAGTCACTCAATTTAAGTGAGTTTTACTTTCTTAAATTAAGAAAAAAAAAGGTCACTTGATTTAACTGAGAAGAGTCACTTAATTTAAGTGACCTGCCATTCTTAAATTAAGTGACTGCACATTCTTAAATTAAGAAAACATTTTTTTTCTGTGTAAGAAACCGGGGCAACCACGATATCATCAACAATATGCAGAAGATCTGTAAGCCCCACGTTTATATTCTTAATAAGGAAATAATAGTGAATCCGGAAAAAGTGTCTACGGACTGGAGGGATGATGTAGCAAAGGGTTCAGTGTCTCGCGTTGACCCTTGTGCGTTACCCGATACCACTAAGCTATAAGGGGGAATGACCTACTAGTGCTCCCTCCTCATGTCTATTCTCTATCTCTCTTCTTCTCCTTTTTGCATACATACATACACATACATTCGATGCGTTCCCCGTCGAAGAAGTATACAGACACACATTGCATATATATATTTGCATCGAATGAAATGGACTTCAATGGAAAAAGATCATCTGAGAGTTTATTTATTTAAGAATGGAAAGAAAGTATTTCGTTTTATTTCACTGGTTTTCTGATTACCCATCTCTGACCTTATATCGTTACGGCGAAGAAAAGATTCCATCACTCGATTATTACAGATGAATGACATTGGTGAAACGTGTACACAGGGAATGAAATTTTTCTTTTTCTTCCTCTTCTTAAGGTTTGCAAGATGATTAACTTTAGTGATATTTACTCAAGTCTGCCCAAATCCACCATTATTTCTTTGTCCTTCATTGGCAACTCATAAATTCGAAAATACTTCCTTCTTAATTTCAACGTATATTAAAATCAGTACAGATCCTCCCGAATTGGCCGAAATGGACCGTGGTCCATTGCGCCAGATGGGCAAATCATATATCTGGGGATTAGGCTTTTGACTATGCGTGATAATTGGGTTACTAGAATCAGCTGTTAAGAGAAACATATCTAAATAGTGGTATATGAAACCACTATTTAAACTCTTTCCATCAATTATCTCGATTCCTGTGGAATAATAAAAAAAAGGTCAGGTAGGAGAACATTCACTTATGAAGAGGACACTTTGATCAATATCCGCTTTATCTTACACAGAGAAAAATGTATTCTTAATTTAAGAATGTGCAGTCACTTAAATTAAGTAGCTTTTCTCACTCAAATCAAGTTACTTTTTCTTTCTTAATTTAAGAAAGTAAAACTCACTTGAATTAAGTGATTTTTCACACTTAGATCAAGTGACTTTTCTCACTTAAATCAAGTAACTTTTTCTTTCTTAATTTAAGAAAGTAAAAATCACTTAAATTAAGTGACTTTTCTCACTTAAATCAAGTGACTTTTTCTTTCTTAATTTAAGAAAGTAAAACTCACTTGAATCAAGTGAGTTTTCTCACTTAAATCAAGTGATTTTACTTTCTTAATTTAAGTGACCTGCACATTTTTAAATTAAGTGACTTCACATTCTTAAATTAAGAAAAAATTTTTCTCTGTGTACACGAGCATATACGTTTCATGCCGAAAACTTTCAACTATTTGGGGATGACCTCACCAACTATCTCGAATATCCACTAATAATTAGCCCTTTACAATACTGGAATTTGCTCGAGAGGACTCAGCTCTGAACTATAGCCGATCACTAGAAAAATGTCAGGATAATCAAGTCATTTTTTTTTTTTTTTTTTTTTCATTAATGATCCAAAGTGAATACAGAAAATTCTGGGCAGAAAATTGAGTCTTAAGAGGGGACTCCAAATAATAAAAAAAAAAAGAAAGAGGGGACTCCAGGTTTTTGATCGAAGAAAGTATGTCAGAGTCCTAAAACTCTCTGAACAAGTTCATTGAATGATTAACAGTACAAATTAATTTTTTAGAATTTAGTTGTCATAAATTTAGGAAAGGGATAGATCATTCAAATCAAATCTTTAGGATTAGGTTAAAAATGAGGGACAGATAATTGTAGCACAATTACGTCATTACCGACTGAGCCGGGTAATACAGGAATTTCGCCAAATTGTCAGACTAGTCGGATAATCCTCTATAAAAGGATCAACCCGCATGAAAATTTATATATGTAGAATTTTTATATGCCAAATATATTTCACATATATATTGAATATATGTCGATTATTATATTATTTGCCGTACATATATGTCCTATGATTTTTATATATGTCACATATATGTTCGCAGACATATTTCTTCCGTACGAGAACGTCGATAATTATTTTCTTCCTTATATTCACGATAACTAAATTTCAGAAAATTAGTGTATATTGTTAATCACTCAGTGCACTTGTTCAGTAAGTTTGAGGATTCTGGCATATTTCCTTGTTTTTTTCCAAAAGCTGTAATCCCTCATTGATACCAGAAAATTGCTTCGAAATCGAATTGCATTGAGCTCTATATCAAAAACTGTTTTGAAATATTCTTTGATAGCTTTTCTGACTGGGTTTAATAATAAAGTTGGATTGAGGGTCACGGTTATTCAAGATATTCCAGCTATATTGATAACTGGATAATATTCCAACTGTGATGAGACCAGAATGCTTATTGGAAAGGAAGATGTAAATTTGCGAATTTTGAAATACTTTTTTTTTTCAAAATTTTCATGAACATTTTGTATTTTTTCAGGATGAAATGATGGCTTAATCGATTGAGCATACGTTCATTGATTAGAGAACAAATTTACAGATTGCCCAACGTTTTAGTCACTTTCCTAACCCTATTCAGGGGCTTCATATAAAAAATATTGGGATACAACAGGAAACTCCAAGAAGAAGAAAGATGATGATGCCATTGTGAGATTCGGTTTCTAATGTTTTCGTTTGGTCTTCCAGAATGAAGGAAATCAAATCGATGTTAGTTATTGGACTGATCTGTAAGCCTTTTCACGTCGAAGTGCGACCCATCCATAATAATATTATTTAAGGAAAGGGTTTAAATACACAGAGAAAAATGGTTTCTTAATTTAAGAATGTGCAGTCACTTAATTCAAGTGACCTGCCATTCTTAAATTAAGTGACTTTTCTCACTTAAATCAAGTGACCTGCCATTCTTAAATTAAGTGACTTTTCTCACTTAAATCAAGTGAACTGCCATTCTTAAATTAAGTGACTTTCCTCACTTAAATCAAGTAACTATTTCTTTCTTAATTTAAGAAAGTAAAAATCACTTAAATTAAGTGACTTTTCTCACTTAAATCAAGTGACTTTTTTTCACTTAAATCAAGTAACTATTTCTTTCTTAATTTAAGAAAGTAAAAATCACTTAAATTATATGACTTTTCTCACTTAAATCAAGTGACTTTTTTTCACTTAAATCAAGTAACTATTTCTTTCTTAATTTAAGAAAGTAAAAATCACTTAAATTAAGTGACTTTTCTCACTTAAATCAAGTGACTTTTTTTCACTTAAATCAAGTAACTATTTCTTTCTTAATTTAAGAAAGTAAAAATCACTCAAATTAAGTGACTTTTCTCACTTAAGTCAAGTGACTTTTCTTTCTTAATTTAAGTGACTTTTCTTTCTTAATTTAAGTGACCTGAACATTCTTAAATTAAGTGACTGCACATTCTTAAATTGAGAAAACATTTTTCTCTGCGTATATTCACAACAATATACACTTTTTATTCTGTCAAAACACTCAACGTGATTCATCAGGTAACAGCCCAGTTTCATCCACAAATGATTTAATTTACTCAATAAGAATCAATGAAAACACTTTACATTCATGATCGAATGATTTTCTAAAAATTATTCAATCAGTTTCTATAAATCCTCTCATCACTAACGGAAGGGAAATCATCTTCATTGAATGCAATCAATTGAAGTAGTCGAGGAGAACGAATTTTCTCATTTGATTCGAAATAAAGCCTTACTTTAGGAGGGTAGCTAAGTGGTTTAGTCGTTTTCCAAAGCATCTCGTAGATTTCAAAAACAAAAATTTTCTCCTATTGCTCTAATGTTGCAGTTGAAGGCTGACGAATTTTTAGAAACTATACGATACGTGAAGTTGCATTAATGACTTAGGGCTATAACAAAAAAAAGGGAGAAAACGTTTGTAGTTGGAGCTGTCAATCAAAATTGACATCAAAAAATTCTCTCCTTTTTTTTCCGCTTTTCATTTTACTCTCATAGTGAAATCTAGGCAGTGAAGAAATTGAATAAAACGTGCGTTACATGTGTCTGAGAGGGTGAAAGTTGCGTTGTAATTGAAAGTACGTTGTTAGACGTTTATTATTTTTGCATATCTCTCTCTCTTTTGTTCCATGTAATTCGTGAGTATTTTTATCTCGTCGACGATCAAAGTAAAAAATATTTCGGGGTAAGTGTACAACCCTCGGTAGAGTGGACGCAGTAACGGTGAGGTCATTACAGGCAGAACCCCTGAAGTACACAAAGTTACGAAGAGAGGGGTGACGGTGAGAGAAAGAGGAGGGTCGAAAATTGCCAAGTCCATAGGGACTTGAGGCTTTTTCAAAGAAAGCAGTTTGTAAGCGTTCTATTATTGGAGGTAAACGGAACGTTTTCATGTCCAAAATTGATTTTCCCTGCTAGTTCATTATTATCTTACATTTCCTCTAAAAAAAATTCAATTGAAATCAAATTTTGTCATAAATAATGAGGAAAAAATTATAGCAATTCCTTTTCAATACTCGACAGGAATTTTCCATTTATCCATTTTTCTCTTTCATTATCACTATCTATCTCGTCACAATGAAATCCTCCTGAATCTTGAATATTTCATTTGAATTGCATTTGAAACATGAAGCTGGCATTTCAAACTGAAAATTCTCATACTATTGACGCTTGGAATCTATCAGCCACGTGCAAATATAGAGAATAATATAGAGAGAAGAAGATGAAGAGAGAGAGAGAAGTTTACGGTGTCAGACACAAACGCACACGTTCATCAGCATCCACGAGAAGAGGCCAATGCCTCATGACTTTACGACACGATAGGTTAGGTACTTTCAACATTTACAGGGGAAAGAAGCAATTGTGGTGGTAGGAGGGGTTATATATCGTAAAAGCGTTCACTACCATTTCTCGTCATATCCCCCCACAACATTTCCTATCCCTTCTCTTTGGCTGGTTTTACACTGAGGGAGAGGAGGAGAAAGAGAGAGAGAGGGAAAGAGGATGAGAGAAGGAGGCGGTCGTGGCCGCGAGTCGACGGTGCCATTGCACTGCACTGGGTGAGGGTCATTACTCCGAGCAAGGCGAGCCGGTGACCTCGGCGCCAACGCCCGGAATCGATCCAATCCCTCCTGTTCCTTCCTCGCAGACACATCGAGGAGGGTGAAATGCACCGCGCCACCGAACACACTCCTTTTATTACCAACCCACCCAACCTATACCTCTATATTCATCCCATCCTCATCTTTTACGTTTCATAACCTGTTCATGTGACGTCGTGTCATGTGTTGTTATGTACCTTCCCTAGGAGCCCTTACTCTTCACACTTTCCCATTCTCCCCCTTTTCTCTCTCTCTTTTTGTCTGTTTGCTCACAGTCTGGACTTTCTCCATCTCTGTGTTTCGTTTTCCATCCAGTGTGTTTCTCCAGTCATTTTGTTCTCTTTCCACCTTTTCCTCTTTTTTGATGTTTTTTGGATGATCCAGACATGAAAGCAACCATCTTCGGAATACATTGTTTTTTTATTGACACTTTTCTTCATTTCGTGTATTTTGAAGAAATTAGCTTCCTTGATTTTTTTTTTTTTTAATTTAATACATTTGAACTGTACAGTTCATTTTGCTAATTGTGTACATTTATACATGTTATGTACATTTTATGTTTATAATATAATATAGTATGATATGGTGTTACAGAAAAAATATTTGACAATGTAATACAAGGTTATCTGCACGTGACTATTGACATTTTTTTTTTCTTTTCATATTTTTATTTTACATTTTTTCAAGAACTCCGTTATTCTATTGAGAATTTGAGGCTTTAATGTATATAGAATCTCTTCAACGTTATATGGGAGATACATTTGGCTGTTTATAAGATCTAAGATCATAGAGTTTCTCTCTAAATCATATCGGGGACACCTTCCTTGATTTGACATCGAGGGATTGAAATGATTGGCGGGAATTTTGGGGCCTTTTGGCTAAGAATTTAGGACCCAATTCATAGATGGCTCTACGTGTAACTGTTTGGTTGAAATATCTCATAGACGAGTCGCAGGAACCATTCGACAGAGTGCGCCACGAATTTGGAAGAGAGCTCGATGGATGATGAATAATTTTTTGATAAAATTACAAGTTTTTTCGATATAATTATTGTTAAATCAAGATTCTTTCAATGGAGGCTCAATATTCAGTAGCATATTCAATTTTGATCATTGATTTTACATAACGATGGGCATCTGTATTATTCTTTGCTAAATTTCATAACGATTATGTTGTATTTTGCTGAACATCCTCTCGCGTTCTATTTTGTAAAACTCTTGATTCTCATCTGCATGTTGAAGTCCATCAATCATGACATGTCTGATGGACAATTCTGAGTTTGAATAATCTGTAAATAGTCGAATTTTTGCGGGAAATTCACGTAAAATCATAGGTTCTAGAGTGGAGACAGGCACTTACTAATATCGATAGAACAAAAATCTCTGATGATCATATATATCATGTCAAAAGTATGTCATATAATCAATAAAACTGTATAATACATGAGCCACGATGGCTTTAGAGCCATTAAACAAATAAATTTATTAATAAATTAATTTTTTATTAATAAATTTTTTAAGAGAATCAAATTCCGGAAAAAATATGTAATGCGCAAGCAGGATTTGAACCCACGACCCTCTGATTACATGTCAGGTGCTCTACCGCTGAGCTATTGCGAGTTACTATATGCGCATGGAACAAAACGAAATCATCTATTATAGGATGCGTTTGAAAAATCTTGAGGCTTCATGAAGCGCCTAAGACGTCACAGAGACTCTGCCAGATTTTCTGAGTACCTTCAAAGACCCTAAAAGGCGGAGAAATTTCATCTCGGGTGATTCTGTTTTTAGTATCGACAGTGTGCCAATACACAATGTAATACCGTTAGATTTTTCTTTTTGATTTTCGTATATTTCGAATTTCTATTTGAGATTTCCGGAGTCGCAGGCATGTTTATGAAAAATACAACCACGTGCCTACTCTATTCGATAACTTAACCGTTATTACGTGAAAGACGTCATCCGTAAGAGGTTCGTATTACAGGGCGCGTGTCGTAACCAACCGTTTGCTAGTTACCCACCAAAAGGCACGCCAGATGCAATTTCTAGTCAGTAAATATCATCGGCTTAAGGGGTATATGGAAGGATTCGGATAAAGCTGCTTTGATGCGTCATTATTTGTTAGGCAGTTAAAATGTGGATTCAGTATGTGCATGCATAAATTTGGAAAACATAAATGGCAAAAGAGAGATTTATCCTGTGAATTCCTCGACCTTCCTAGAATGAATTTTCGTATTGAATACGAATCTCTACCACCAACGAAGACTATTACCTTGAATAATTTTGGATATTTCTTTTCGACTTCTTTTTTCTTTCTCACGAAACAGTGATGGCAATGTTAAAGCGAAATTGAATTCTCCAAATCCAATTTTGCTATTTTCAGTGATTATTTATTTATTTATTTCTAGTTTAGTTTTCATATTTGATGACTGTTTCTCTGCATTTTTATTAGAAAATATTCATGCAACTGAGAAAGTCGCCTTGTCGCGGATGAAAAAAATCTATAGAAGTCTACGAATTGTACATTGTTTATTTACAGAGAAAAATGTTTTCTTAATTCAAGAATGTGCAGGTCACTTGAATTAAGAAAGAAAAGTCACTTAATTTAAGTGAGTTTTACTTTCTTAAATTAAGGAAGAAAAAGTCACGTGATTTAAGTGAGAAAAGTCACTTAATTTAAATGACTTTCACTTTCTTAAATTAAGAGAGAAAAAATCACTCAATTTAAGTGAATTTTACTTTCTTAAATTAAGAAAGAAAAAGTTACTTGATTTAAGTGAGAAAAGTCACTTGATTTAAGTGAGAAAAGTCACTTGATTTAAGTGAGAAAAGTCACTTAATTTAAGTGAGTTTTACTTTCTTAAATTAAGAAAGAAAAAGTTACTTGATTTAAGTGAGAAAAGTCACTTGATTTATGTGAGAAAAGTCACTTAATTTAAGTGAGTTTTACTTTCTTAAATTAAGGAAGAAAAAGTCACTTGATTTAAGTGAGAAAAGTCACTTAATTTATGTGACTTTTACTTCCTTAAATTAAGAAAGAAAAAGTTACTTGATTTAAGTGAGAAAAGTTACTTGATTTAAGTGAGAAAAGTCACTTGATTTAAGTGAGAAAAGTCACTTAATTCAAGTGAGTTTTACTTTCTTAAATTAAGGAAGAAAAAGTCACTTGATTTAAGTGAGAAAAGTCACTTAATTTAAGTGACTTTCACTTTCTTAAATTAAGAAAGAGAAAGTCACTTGATTTAAGTGAGAAAAGTCACTTAATTCAAGTGACCTGTCATTCTTAAATTAAGAAAACATTTTTCTCTGTGTAGAGCGGAGAGAGAGAGTACTTTGGACAAGATCTGTCGCTTGATCAAAGCGAGGTTAGGAATGCAGTTTTCCAACGTCCTGAGCCATAAATTTATTTCTTCCCCTCAGCAGGTTCTTCACTGAAAAATTCAGAAGTTCTGAAAAGACATTTGCTCGTTGGCAAATATTCTCACGATACGACGAAATTTTTTTCGTGAAACCCTTCGAAACAGAGTGAAAGGGTTGGGGTAAATGTTTGCAGAGGGACTGTTTGCCGTTAACAAACTTATATTGTTTGGGGTGCGTTTAGATTCATGATACAAGAGTACATCCGGTCAGGCACTGTTGCGATTACTCTTGAACTGCAATAGTAGCACGTTAAAAATGTTATTCAAGTAACCTACATGAATCTATCGTGTAAATTATCCATTGTAAAATCGTATCAGCACGATATACAATGTTGAAGGAACCATATATTTCGTATGTTCTATCTCTGCCATAAATCTTCAAAAAAAATGGTATGAAAATGTACTTTTTAGATCAATTAATTATTTTTAGTTCGTAATCATTTCATTATATAGTCGATCACAACTCTATGAATATACTGTAATTACATTACTGAATATCGGTTTTGCTAATTATTCAAATATTTTTCATTAATATGTAATTCTCCTGCCCACCAATGAGATGAATCAAGTAATTTACAAGAAGGTCTTTCTCGAATTTAATCATTCATGACGAAGAAAAAAAGAATGAAAATCAATTTTTTCCAATCTACAAATTTTTTTTACTCCATTCATTCGAATTTCATCTATCTTCCATATCAAATTCTTCTCAGGATTCGTGTTTTCTGCAGATGAACCAAGTTCCAGGGATGAGGTCCTTTTTTTCTTCCTTTGAAGGATCAACAACCGGAAATCATCCAGACGTGCGACAACCGGATATTGATTGACCGTTTGAGATATATCTTTGAAGCTCGAATTGCCATCCTGAAAGATCCATTGCGCAACCACACTTATGTCTTCATCTTTCCCTCAAGTTCATTACTAACGAGACAGATTTTACGTTTTTTTTCGTTCCACCTTTTTTTTTTCTCTATATTTTTTTTCTTTTTAGTTATTCAATTGCATAACGGAGGCGGATACGCGCGTGTCTTAAGTATAAACCAGCTGCGGTCTCATTCGTCATCATCATTTGAAAAGGACACGCGTCCATTCAATGAGTCCACACGAGCGTTTTATTCATTCTTACCTGCCTCGACAGGTCTTGAAATCCGCTGAACACACCTGCTCAATCACGATAGTTCCCTTTCTTTATTTATGGATGAAAATGAATGTTTGATAATGTACAAAAGATTCTTGGAAGGTTCTTTTCTGACTGAGTGTTCATCCACATTTTTTATTTATTGCCTTGTGGGATTGCAAAAGCTTAGTTCAAATGGAACATCAATGGATTCGCAGATTTTCAGAGATATTTCGAGACTCACTCGATCAATAAGTCGTGTTGATATTCAGTTTTCCAGCTTAAGGAGTTTGGGGAGGGATTGTAAGGGGAGGTGAGACGGGAGGGAAGTCTATTGTATTCCTGAAGGGTTTCAACTTTAGAAAGACAAAAAACTGACAAATTCGATATCGAAATTAAATCGAATTTGATCATTTCTGTCATCTATTCTTCTTGCAATTTTTTTTTTCTATTTTTTAAAACTCGTGGAGACTGATTTTTCATTTCGTTATTGTGTAAATAATTAAAAAAAAAAAAAATTATTTAGGCGTAAATCGTGCAACATTGGACTGCAAAATAATTTCAATCTATCAAGCTGGTTGAACTGAGATGTCAGTTGCCTCAGTTCAGTATAGTCAAACTAACCTCCTAGTGATAAACAGAGAATGGATGTTGTGAGTGCTAATAATTAAATTGATTAAATAATATAAAAATGAGTTTTACTTGATAATAATAATGAATCTGTAACCACTCATCCGTTCTGTAGGATAAATTTTCATTCTTCAAGAAAGTAAAAATCAAACGAATAAATCGCATGCTTGGTAATTCTTTGCGCCACAGACATTCAAATTTACGCGCCACTTGTCTCATATGCAGTGTTGCGACGTCGAGCGTGAACTTTTCGAGTAATGTCATTTTTAACAAACATTTTTAATTGTTTCTCGAAAACGGTATACACCAAGTCCCCCAAATTTATAAGTGATGATAAGTGATAATTGCTCTATCGGGAATAATTTTTTTTTTTTTCTGTCATATCTCATATGGGAGCTATGTTGGAGTTTCTCAGAGCTGCCATTTGAACATATGTTAAATGCACACATTTTCTCAATTTTTTTCTCAAAAACTATATACAGGAGGGTTCTCAAATTTTGAGAGAAAATTCAAAATATTATTATCTTCATCTACAATTTTTTTCATTTTTCCACCATATTTTCGACTTATCTCCCCAAACTCCTTAAGGAGGAACAGCAGGTCTCTACGGGGTGAGGCGCACGGGGGGAAACATCAAAGCTTCGGACGGATAGTGCCAATCCCAAATAAATGAAATATCATAATTTAAAAAAATGCTCATATCGCGTAAAAGCTGAGAAATAGTTAATAAATAGAAATTATAACTCTTATAGAGCATCCGTAACAATTAGTTAATCAATTTCTTTACGGAAAGGAATTATTTGAGTAATTATTGAAAATGTATTCCACTTGGCAACGTCGTCTTCCTACGTTTATGAGTTGGTAACAGTTCGGTCGGTAAAACCGCATCTTCATCGATTGAGCCGATACTCTCGGCCAATCAAATGTGTGTTTACACTGAGAAAAATGTTTTCTTAATTTAAGAATGTGCAGTCATGTAATTTAAGTGACCTGCCATTCTTGAATTAAGTGACTTTCCTCACTCAAATCAAGTGACTTTTTCTTTCTTAATGTAAGAAGGTAAAACTCACTTAAATTAAGTGACTTTTCTCACTTAAATCAAGTAACTATTTCTTTCTTAATTTAAGAAAGTAAAAGTCACTTAAATTAAGTGACTTTTCTCACTTAAATCAAGTGACTTTTGCTTTCTTAATTTAAAAAAGTAGAACTCACTTAAATCAAGTGAGTTTTCTTACTTAAATCAAGTGACTTTTCTTTCTTAATTTAAGTGACCTGCACATTCTTAAATTAAGTGACTGCACATTCTTAAATTAAGAAAACATTTTTCTCTGTGTATAACCTGTTAGCGTGAAAGTGTCGGTTTTGAAAAATTCGAGCGCTTCTGCTTGCAGTGACGTCACACAACGCTGTTGTCATGTTTTTGCAAATGGCGCCTGTCTCGATTGAAAAATTGTTGTTTTTTGAGACATTAATGTAAATTGTGTAAAATTTCGTTGGTGAATTTCCGCTCAACGTTCTGAGTGAGAATCCGTTGTAGTCCTATTCTAGAAATACAAATGCTGTACCACTTGTAATGAAAAAAAAAAAATTTGTTAATAATTCCAGTGACATAATTTAAGATTATTTTCGTAACAGAGTTTTTTTCTTTATGTTTTAGGTAAGTAGAAGAACCACAACACAATCACGACCCATCGAACAGCTGCCCGAGCACAAAAATTCTATTTAAAAAAAAAAAGTCGAAAATCTCTTCTCTCTTTCAATATTATATTTCATCGAGCAGTGAAGAATCATCGATGCATCTGCTCCATTATTACATCCAGCACTCGGAAAACGTAACCCATTCTCATTTTTCTGTAAAACATATATGTATTTCCATGGAAATCCTTCTACGACACACTAGAGATTCCATAATAATACAATTCATTCTCCAAAATTTAGGCATCTGTCATTTTTACGTAAAATCATTCAATCTTCAAGAGTTCATTGCAACCTATGGAGCATCTGTTTGTAATAGTGAAATTTCAGTGAATGAGTTCGATGCTGACACAACGGCTCATCCATTTCATTCAATCCTTTTATGAATCCAACGGATGGATATTCACAAATTTCGAATAAAATCACGTGGAATTTACACTTTATGCATGAAAATAGTGAATCGGGACAGATGCAGAGGAGAAAAAAAAGGGTTTCTGGCATTTAATCTGAATCCCAAGGAGGCATCTGCCTCTTTGGGTTAGGGGCAAATCGTTGCGGTCATTTTTGCGTTAGTTTTGCGTAAACAGCAGCTGTTACAGTTTTCGTGAAAAGACACACATTCAATATGCATAGGTAGATCAGTGGTGGCATTTTTGAATAACAGAAAAGGATAGAGAGAGAGAGAGAGAGAGAGAGAGTGTCACTGCATACTAGACACCTGTTGCAGCTGGCGTTTATGCAATAATTTGCACCCCCACTTTCATTGTGAGTAATTTAAAAGATGTACCAAAATTACGTTTCGATCAAATGTCTCTTCTTGTTCTGTTCCAAGTAATTATATCCTGTTATCTTTACATATAGGAAGCGAATTCTCTCGTTCTTCTTTACCAATGCTACAAATTTATTCCTTATCGGGATGACGAAATGATGTTCAGAATCGTTGGCAAATGCCTGCACATCTAGAAATCTGTTCTCAGTAGGTTAGTGATAGAGTTCAATGACATTTGATAAAAATGTAATTTTCGAAGAAAATATTCACTGCGGTTCATTCTCCATATTTCTACACAGAAAAAAATGTTTTCTTAATTTAAGAATGTGCAGTCACTTAATTTAAGAATGTGCAGGTCACTTAAATTACGAATGTGCAGGTCACTTAAATTAAGAAAGAAAAGTCACTTAATTTGGGTGACTTTTACATTCTTAAATTAAGAAAGAAAAAGTTACTTGATTTAAGTGAGAAAAGTCACTTAATTTAAGTGACTTTTACATTCTTAAATTAAGAAAGAAAAAGTTACTTGATTTAAGTGAGAAAAGTCACTTAATTTAAGTGACTTTTACATTCTTAAATTAAGAAAGAAAAAGTTACTTGATTTAAGTGAGAAAAGTCACTAGATTTAAGTGAGAAAAGTCACTTAATTTAAGTGACTTTTACATTCTTAAATTAAGAAAGAAAAAGTTACTTGACTTAAGTGAGAAAAGTCACTTAATTTAAGTGACTTTTCCTTTCTTAAATTAAGAAAGAAAAAGTTACTTGATTTAAGTGAGAAAAGTCACTTGATTTAAGTGACCTGCCATTCTTAAATTAAGTGACTGCACATTCTTAAATTAAGAAAACATTTTTCTCTGTGTATGACTGCACTACTCTGAAAAGATAAAAAGCAGACATCTGACAATTTTGAGGATTTTTCTTTCTCAACAAATAAATTATGTTCTGGAAAATGAAAATATGCACGTGTAGAAAACTATAAGTGCAAATTCTCAAAATACTTTTCTCTCAAATATCTGGTATAAGTATGAATGCGAAGCATCGATAAAATAAAGGAAAAGATATTGCTTCCTGTATGGGAGAATAACAGGATATGATTATTTGGGAAAGAACAAAAGAAAAGAAAATAGGAAATAAAAGGTTTTTGGTTGAAACCCAGAGGGTGAAAGAGCCCTAGAGACTTATGCGCGCGCACTTGTGTCATTAATCTCTTTGAGCTCACTTCCGGCTTTGCGAATCCTTCACCAGAGCAAATAACTATAAGTGTAGAGGAGTCTGAGTGGAACTATCGTCTCTAACAGAATATTCGACAAATCTATTTCAACGATAGAAGGAATATGTCTGTTTCAAGACTCTATAAATCCTCTTATTGTATGATATAGTTCATCCATGCAAAGAGATGGATCGACGTTTACAATAAATATTTTTTTCTGGATACGGGCGAATTACTAATGATCGAAAATTATGAAAGATTGTTTGCATTAATAAAGATTAATCACAGAAATAATGATACTGCTAGAAACACCCTTGGCTTGTTGGTAAAACGTGAGATATCATAGAAAAGATCAAAATAATCATTGGAACATAAAAATATTTTTCTTCTGTCGATTCACTCGTCTCCCTCATAATCATTATTATCCTCTGCAAATTCACTTTATCTACAAGAGCCTGTAGAGAAAAACCATCATAAATGAGAATAGATAAATTCCTTTCAATGTGATTGCATATGGTTTTATGCGTATACTCGTAAGATTATGCGCAATAATATAAAACGTGAAGCCCTTTAATATATTATGAAGAATCCATTTTATGTTCTGTACTGATTACCCGTTCAACCACAAATTTTCCTTTTATTTTTTAATCTCTCTGCCCCTTTATTTTTATTTTCTTTCTCTCTAAAAATAATGCTCTCTGCAAATTTTCAAAAAGGGTTAGAAGAAGCAAAGAAGATGGAGTTATGGGATGAGAGAAGAAAGTAGATGAAAATGAGAAAAAGAAAAAAAGAATAGCAGGTGCGGCAGCATGGGAGGAGGAGGAGGAGGAGGAAGAGGAGGCAATTCTGGCGAGCCTCTGTCAAGGTCCACGGCGTCCGTTGATCTTCCACGGTCACAGACCCGATTCAATGTCTCTCTCTTTCTTCCATATTCTTAGAGTAGTGAAGAGCCCTTTTTCCTCGCAATTTAGCCAGTCGAGTGCAGAGGGACGCGTGATACCTCTGCGCACAAGACTCTGCGCATTAAGCGAAGCTAAAGGTCTCCCTTTAGATGGCCCCTCACACGCTTGTCTGCCTTTGTCTCCGAGCGGATGCTACTGCTTGATCTTCCTCTGCTTTGATTCAAAAATCCCTAAGGCTCATTTTCTATTGTCAACAATTTTTGTTTTGCATTCATTTTGCTCCTTGCTGTTCGAGTATTTCGCTGTTTGCAAGGAATTTGTCTCGGTTATGGTCATTTTATGACAATTATTCATTTGCCAGAACACGTGGATATACTCTTGAGGGACCCGAAGGCGTCAGATTACCCGGATTATTCCCCATTTTCACTTCGCTTTGTGTACTATAATGTTTTTAACACAATTCTGATTAATGTTAAATTGTCCAATCTATGAATAAAGTGATTTTCGATGTTTTTCATTTCCACATTGAAACCCTGGGAAATTTCGAGGTTAGACTAGCTCTATGAAGTCATTCTAATATTATTTTTCATTCAGATTTATCTTCACTGATTCATTTTCATTTAATTTACACTGATTCAATATTCATACAGACAGATTATCTGTTGATTCATCTGTTTACACACTAAGAAAAAGATTTCAAAATTGAGTATTTCAAGATGCCTACACAGAGAAGAATGTTTTCTTAATTTAAGAATGTGCAGTCACTTAATTTAAGAAAGCACAGGGCACTTAAATTAAGAAAGAAAAGTCACTTGATTTAAGTGAGTTTTCCTTTCTTAAATCAAGTAAGAAAAAGTTACTTGATTTAAGTGAGAAAAGTCACTTGATTCAAGTGAGAAAAGTCACTTAATTTAAGTGAGTTTTACTTTCTTAAATTGAGAAAGAAAAAGTCACTTGATTAAAGTGAGAAAAGTCACTTAATTTAAGTGAGTTTTAGTTCCTTAGATTAAGAAAGAAAAAGTCACTTGATTTAAGTGAGAAAAGTCACTTAATTTAAGTGACTTTTACATTCTTAAATCAAGTAAGAAAAAGTTACTTGATTTAAGTGAGAAAAGTCACTTGATTCAAGTGAGAAAAGTCACTTAATTTAAGTGAGTTTTACGTTCTTAAATCAAGAAAGACAGAGTCACTTGTTTTAAGTGAGAAAAGTGACTTAATTTAAGTGACTTTTACTTTCTTAAATCAAGTAAGAAAAAGTTACTTGACTTAAGTGAGAAAAGTCACTTGATTAAAGTGAGAAAAGTCACTTAATTTAAGTGAGTTTTACTTTCTTAAATTAAGAAAGAAAAAGTCACTTGATTAAAGTGAGAAAAGTCACTTAATTTAAGTGAGTTTTACTTTCTTAAATTAAGAAAGAAAAAGTCACTTGATTAAAGTGAGAAAAGTCACTTAATTTAAGTGAGTTTTAGTTCCTTAGATTAAGAAAGAAAAAGTCACTTGATTTAAGTGAGAAAAGTCACTTAATTTAAGTGACTTTTACATTCTTAAATCAAGTAAGAAAAAGTTACTTGATTTAAGTGAGAAAAGTCACTTAATTTAAGTGAATTTTACTTTCTTAAATGAAGAAAGAAAAAGTCACTTGTTTTAAGTAAGAAAAGTCACTTAATTTAAGTGACTTTTACTTTCTTAAATTAAGTGACTGCACATTCTTAAATTAAGAAAACATTTTTCTCTGTGTAACAGTGATAAACTCATTTTAGGCTCATTCCCTGAATGCAATTCAGATCGTTCATGCAAAATAATCTCTAATGAAGTAATTATTTGAGCCTCGACAAAATACTCAAATTGAGTTTCACTCAGAAACTTGAATCTGCTTTCTCTCAAGATTCAATTTGTGTTTTTTTTTCAACTATGTATTCTGCTTTATGATTCACACAAAAGTTATTTCTCCTTCACTCGATAGAAGAATCACTCCGTCTAAAAAGAAGAAAAGATTCTCCAATATATATCTCTCGTACTTTACGCAACAGAGATTTAATGAGAAAGATTTTTTTTTAGATAATGTTCCTTCAGAGTCAGCCCTCTCCAATGAGTAGAGAAGGGTACGGAATAAATTCATGCTGAATGATTTCGAAATACGTATGCCGTTGAAGCTGAACTTTCTGTTGAAAATAAATATCTTCCTTAGGGTGGGTTTTTCGTCTTTCTTTTGCTTTTCTCAGATGCGACCTTGAGGGAGTATTTATTGAATCGCGGAAGTAAGGCAGGCACGAGCTTGCGAAGCCCCCAGGGACATGGAGGGTGAAATACGCAAGAGTGAAAGTATATTGATATGAGAAAAGAAAGAAGGGGATGATCCGACCGAGTGACTGAAAAACAGGAGAATAGTGAACCCGAAAAACAAAGAACATTAAGGGGAGTTAAAATTAAGACTAAAGACTCCAATTCAGAATTCAAATTATATCTTTCTTGTGATAAAAAGAAAGCTTAAAAATAAAAAGTGCCTCAAGTTTTTTAGTATAATGAAGAGGCTGTAATCTTCTTTGTCTTTAATTTGTTTTTTTCCATAAGAAAATCTACAAGAAACGAGGACATCCAAGGTTACTAACGAGGAATAACTAGGAGTAGATTCTTGTCAAAGTAATGATCATGCTGTTTTCCAGCCCCGACCTTGGCCACACTTGCGTAGCACCCTATTTTGGAGCTCTTCTCCTTGCCCCTTGTCATTCCAGATTTACCTCACTTCCTTCTTCTGTTATATCTTCAACAAAGAACTTCTGGTATATTCCAGTTTAATTTGCTTTCCATGAAGGACTTTGAAAAATCTTCTGAATGTCACCGTGATCCATTCAAAAGAATTGGTAATTCATGAAAACTTCAGGACATTTAACAAACTATCATATTGAAATACATTGAAGAACTTTGATAATTCTAACACCTGTAAATAAATTCATTTATATGAAATGTTGATTTTTTTTTCACAATCAATCCGATGTTCCATTCTGGAAGAAGCGTCCCGCATGGAAGAGAAAGATATTGCTATGATTATATTTAATAATATCGGATTAATAACGAGTGATATAATTCGGCAAAAATATGTGTGGTGTTCAATATATCATGTAAATATATACATTAATATATGCATTGAATCTTTTTTTACATCATATAAAGCCACTATTTTACCACATTTCCATGCGGCAAAATAATTCCGACACTTTATTCAATCTCCACAACCACCTGAAAAAGGAATTTTTTTGAAATTCACACTGGAAGTTAAATTTCCAAATGGGTCACGTGTTCTGCACATTTACCCTTTTTTTTAGAGGATAGCGCCCGAGGATTCGTAGGATACGTTATGTAGAGGTTGTAGGCTGGAAAATTCGTTATTTGAAGGTCAATAATAGTTTCTATCTATATTCTGCAATGATTGAACTTTCGTTATAGTGAGGTTGTTTGGAAAATATATTCGTAATGTAAAGGGATATTTTACATAGACTCTTGTGGGCAGTTCTGGGGGATTTTGAAAAATTCGTTAAATCGAGGAATTCGTTATATTGAGGTTACACTGTATTCACTAACCTTGTTTGCTATCCAAATCTTCCTGATGTTCATCCCCACCTTTTTCAATGGAATAAGAAAAATCCAGAGATCTCGAACATAAATCTTATTAAAGATTTTTTTCCGACCATTCTTTAATTTATTAATTGGTAAATTATCGGCCATCATGGTCACTCCCAAGAAATTTACAAATTTTAATTAACTTTTACTCATCAAACGCACCAACGTTTCGCCCACTCTGCGTGGACCTCATCAGGGTGCTTAATATATTTATTCTAGAATTATTAACAATATTATCAATTAATTTACAATCTTTCAACATAAACGGCAAAATAACTGGATATAAAAATGTCTTCTTACAATTTCTCATTTGATTTTTGAACTTCTAATCATTAAATTCATCTCAACAAAACTTCATTAGTCTTTTAATCATAATATGTCAAATACTAAATGATTTTTTAGGTTATAGCGCTTATTAATATGTACAAATATTTGGCGGTATAAATTTGGCGAACATAAATCATAAATCTGGGGTATCGATGTCATGGAAGGACATGGTCAGGTCAAAAAAGGAGTTCTTACCTAGTGCGAACCAGTTAAGTTATTAGCCCTGAGTATTGTGGAACCCGAGAGTGCGACCAAAGCCAAAGGCGTCAGAGACCAAAGGAGAATGAAGAGAATGGAATTTGCGCCTATAGGTATCCCAACACAAAGGCATCGACTTTGCCCTTCTATCCCCACTGCTGCATCGTAATAGTTTCTTTGCCAGTATCTAGAGTGAATGCATCGAGAGTAAAAACCAAAACCATTTATGATCACAAGGTCGTTCATCTTTTATTCTTTCTCCATATTTCAATCCTCAAAAAATAGTGAAAGGGTTTTTGAGTAATATCCTTTCGATTTATCGAAAGCTATGATCGAAACCATTATATTCGCGTGGGAAGATTTTCCTAAATTCTGAAAAATAACGTGAGGATGCACAGCTGCGTACTAGTTGAAAGAACCTAGAGGCTCTCATGCTCATTGTTCAAAATCAATCGAAAGGGAGAAAAATATTCGATTCAATTCGAGGGATTTTTATATTGAAATGTTTTTTTTTGAGGAAGAAAAAAAAGAAGGAAAACAGAACGGGTTAAGGATGATTCTCTTTTTTTGGATTTTTGATCGACGCTTCCGTCCCTCGCATCTTTTTCTTCTTATTTCACCAGATTCTGGAGAGATATGGGAATGTAGGTTTTTCAGGGGCCTCTTTGGATTTTTGAGGGATCCGATACTGAGACTGACTAGCAGGTATCGAACACCTGCTTTCGAGAGAATTCGGAAGCATTGATTGAAAAGCTCTCTATTAATACAAGATGATTTATCTTTTTTCAAAAAAATTCATAAAAATTCTGATTATTTTACTCTCTTCAGCCATTACTCTAGTTTTGCATGAAAAGAAGCCATCTTCAACGATAATCCCCATAAACCTGTTCTCAGTCATAAAGATTCAATTTTTTTCGAAAAACCTTCATTCTGAATATGCTCGTAAATTACGTAGGACACTTTACTCCAGGTTATCTCATGTACCTTCTTGTAGCAACACTCTTAATCTGAACTGATCTCTTTGTTGAAAAGAACCACGTGACCTCGAACCTCTGTAAACCTATAATGTTATTTGCGTTTCAAATCATCCGACCCTTGTTCTGATTTATGAGACATCACTGGCCACGTTTATTTACGATAAACCATGGCCAATACAGTGTAAAAGATGGATGAAGCTGTCACATGAACATAAAGACTGTTATTTATATACTCAGAAATAATTTGCAACATGTGATGGTAGAGTGAGGTTTTGTGACTTAGGTGGTAATATCGTAAATAAATTTGATGAAAGTTTTAAAGCGTTGCTCGCGTGCCACATACACAAATACACACACACACAAGTCTATTATCTTCACAAGCTCTCGCAGTTCGAGAAAAGAGTGCAGTGCATGTTAGAGGCAAGATCAAGGACCTCCGTTGTGAGGACGATGCACTCACAATTGTGACCTTGTCCCAGCTATGATACTTTCAATATTAGACTCTATGCCAACCTCGACTCAATTGGAATTTAAACTGCTAGAACTACTTAGTTGTTCACGATTATGTAACTACTTTTCACAGAGAAAAATGTTTTCTTAATTTAAGAATGTGCAGTCACTTAAATTAAGAAAATAAAGTCACTTGATTCAAGTGAGAAAACTCACTTGATTTAAGTGAGTTCTACTTTCTTAAATTAAGAAAGAAAGAGTCACTTAATTTAAGTGAAAAAATCACTTAATTTAAGTGACTTTTACTTTCTTAAAATAAGAAAGAAAAAGTTACTTGATTTAAGTGAGAAAAGTCACTTAATTTAAGTGAGTTTTACTTTCTTAAATTAAGAAGGGAAAAATCACTTGATTTAAGTGAGAAAAGTCACTTAATTTAAGTGAGTTCTATTTTCTTAAATTAAGAAAGAAAAAGTCACTTAATTTAAGTGAAAAAAATCACTTAATTCAAGTGACCTTTACTTTCTTAAAATAAGAAAGAAAAAGTTACTTGATTTAAGTGAGAAAAGTCACTTAATTTAAGTGAGTTTTACTTTCTTAAATTAAGAAGGGAAAAGTCACTTGATTTGAGTGAGAAAAGTCACTTAATTTAAGTGAGTTCTACTTTCTTAAATTAAGAAAGAAAAAGTCACTTGATTTAAGTGAAAAAAAATCCCTTAATTTAAGTGACCTCTACTTTCTTAAAATAAGAAAGAAAAAGTTACTTAATTTAAGTGAGAAAAATCACTTAATTTAAGTGAGTTCTACTTTCTTAAATTAAGAAAGAAAAAGTCACTTGATTCAAGTGAGAAAAATCACTTAATTTAAGTGACCTCTACTTTCTTAAATTAAGAAGGGAAAAGTCACTTGATTTGAGTGAGAAAAGTCACTTAATTTAAGTGAGTTCTACTTTCTTAAATTAAGAAAAAAAAAGTCACTTAATTTAAGTGAAAAAAATCACTTAATTCAAGTGACCTTTACTTTCTTAAAATAAGAAAGAAAAAGTTACTTGATTTAAGTGAGAAAAGTCACTTGATTTAAGTGAGAAAAGTCACTTAATTTAAGTGACCTGCCATTCTTAAATTAAGTGACTGCACATTCTTAAATTAATAAAACATTTTTCTCTGTGTTCGACAGATGTTAGCAAATATCTGGTCCACGAAATTTTCACGATGATGCATTGAAGCAAGTCTTGATTTTTATGTGTGATGAAATGGAACATGAAAATAATCAGAAGAATTTCAACTGCAATTTCTCATTCATGAAACGATGGATTTATTATTGAAAATTGCAAAAACTGAAAATATATCGTTGAAAAAAAATGTTAACGAAAATCGAAAATTGTAGAAAATAGCTGAAATTAATAGTTCGAAATTGAAATGAAGATTCAGAAGAACTATTTTGTACTCCCTACAGTAACACAGAGAGATATATGCATTTGGCATGGAATGCGTTGGTATTACAATGCGTTTTCAAGCACTCATCTCATCGAAAAAAACTCAAAAAATATGATCTTCACGATCCAACATGTGAGAATTTGTCCAGAGATGGTTTTAGGCGTATATTAATAAAAATTATTATCAACCAAGAATATATATGTATAATGATATTGAAAAATTCAATATCACCTGACTCGAATGCTATCGAATGTGTCAATTTTGAAATTTCCGAGGCTTCCTTTCTTATCCAGAATTATTTACATTAACGTTCTTCTCACTGTCTTATTAGTTATTTGATGAACCGACAGAATGTTCTCAACGAATCAGAAATCTTCATGCAGAGAGATATTCCAAGGTAATATTTCGCAGCAATCTGTTCCTCACCCAATCCTCACTTCTGTACACGTGCATAGAATAAGGACCAGTATCGCGAATTTACACAAGTTGCCGTTATTTCTATGGATACCTTGTGTGGAGATACGAATGGTCCCGAAGGTCAGAGGCACAAGATTTCGCACGTAGATACCGAGAGCTGAGCTAGGTATGAATGCTCTGGGATTCACACTCAAGATTTGAAGATAGATAGGTGGTTGACTCATTCACAGATTATCAGGAGGCAATTGCATCTTGTATAATTGCGAATTGGAAGACATTAATATTGAGAGAAATAGGTATTCATTTCTCCCAATTAAATTCAAACCTAATAAAAAAGAAGTTTTGTCTCAAAATTATTTTTATTCTTAGAAAATACTTTTTTCCCTCAGTGTATGGTAGTGTATGGAATTAACCGGGTTAAGCAACATTGCGTCTGGTTACTACTTGGATGGGTGACCGCTTGCCGTCCACAGATTCGAATGACAAACTGAACGATACGGTAGGTGTGACTATAGAGAATTAGTAAGGTTCTGTACGAATTCGACTGCACTGATCAGGGTTTTCCATGGTTTCCCTTGGTCCACGGCAAATGCGGGCAGTATGGCGAGAAGTCGATCCATGGAGTCGCATGGGGGATGGGGAAAGGCAGAAGAAAAATTGTAAAAAACCGAAAGGTTATACATGGCTAGAAAAAAAAGATATATCGATGAAGATATATCTTTTCACTATAGTTACGATACATAATTATTTGAAAAGGTGTGACCATCATAGCATAATTGATAAATTGAATCAGTAGTGAAGGAGTCAAACAAGATAAGTCTGTGAGGACAACTGCTTTTTTCAATTGTTTCATGAAAACATTTTCAATTAAGCAGGCTTCTATACAATTTTTTTAGAAGTGTTTCTTCATTATCCGCAATAAATTCAGATGAGAATGACTTTATAATTTGTATGAGAGGTATTTTGATCATCAGACTTTTAACAGCAGGTGATGTGAACAACAGCCAAGGAATGGTTAGACTCAGTGAGTTAGTTCACGAGAGAAGTATGAGTAGTTTAGGTCAAGAACCTTCCACAAAGGGCAACGAGCTAGAAAAGATTGCTGAACATGAAAATTCGATCCAAACTTGTGTGCTGCACAATGAAAATGAAACTTCGTGAAATTATTCTAATCTAAATCAGTGATAAGAGTAATCACAATATTATTCAACTGTTATAAAGAACGCCAATGTTACATGTTCCTTTCCAGTCTAACCTGTATGTACCTATAGAACATGAACGGCATAGTTACTGCAACGCCATGAGATGTCGGTGACCGGGATGTCTATCCTGCAAAAGAGGCGAAGGACCTGGCAGTTGATTCTCACGAATCTCACGTAGTTATTCCTTCGTGCGCAGCTGAGGATGCGCCAAACTCAACGCTTATTAAAATAAGTTCACGGTTAATAATGATAAAACTAAAATTCGTACATCTGCCTGGAAAAAAGCGAATATTCGTTTTCTTCAGGCAGACATGATTTCATTCTTCAATGCTTTCCAAATGTCTTTCATCGAACAACCAAGGCAATGGCTGATCCATTTCACTTCTAAACTGCTTTATTTTTAACATATTAAAGAAATATTCCACCATTGGGGTGGTTCAATGAAGACTTCAATGTGTTACCAAGGCAAAGGCAAAGACAAAGCTTTAGGACTCCACAAAGTCGATCAAACACTTCTAGACTCCACTTGTATCATCAAAATTAAATATTCTGAATTTCACCCTCTCCTCTCGAACATCCAGGAATTTTCTGTGAATAACCTTCTCCAAGTTTTCTTCTTCGTTTAATTTCTTTTTTTTTCATTTGTGTGTGTGTGTGTGTGTGTGTGTGTAATACGAGCAGACAACGTAATGCTCGCAAAAAGTTGGCGCAGTATCCATGGACGAGGAGTGCAAGGGTAGTTTAGCGGCGGTCGTCATGGTAACGCCGACAGCTAAACGTACACGTTGCACCCTATCAAGGACCTTGAACGAGAATCGAAGGGCACAAACGAGGGGATGAAATACAACTACAACCTACCATTATATCAGTAGGAGTCTCAACTACTTTTTTCACTTGCTTTTTCCTTTGTTTTCTCGTTTTCATTTCGTTGCCATTTCTTTCTTCTGGGTGATACTCCACAAAAGTGCTGAGGTACCACCAATTTTTCGACAGAAAAACAGTCATTTTGCACCAAACAGTTGTGCATCTGTTTATGCTTCCTTCGTTTTCTCCAATTTTTACATATATTCCCTCATACTTCTATCAAAATCAGTCCGGATGATGCTGCTGATAAATTTCGTGTAATTACAGATAATTTGGCATTAAATGCACTCTATCGATTGTCAGCGGTGGTCCGCTGGGTTGCTATGGCTACACCAACACGCATAAACCATCCTCACTGTGTGTGCTTTCATATCACAGTCCTCTTCCTCCTCTTTACTTTATCCTTCTCTTCCTTCTTCTCTCCCTCGACTTCCTTTTCACGAGTAGAGCTGTTCGTCGTCGATGAACATTTTTCTGAACGAAGGGTAGGTTTACCGTGCATTTCTCGTCCAGCATCGAACGTACCGGCAAACTGAGAGATCGTAATCCTCAACGAAACATCGTTTCTCTCTCTTCTTCTGAATCTGCTTGACCTTCGTCAATCGCAATGTGTCGAAATGCTTTTGGAACATGACTGTTCCTGAAGATTTATTATCCAGAAAATGTTTTCCAGGAATTTTTCAAATTTCCATTTGAAAAAATTTTCTTTCCAACTGAATCCTATTCTGAAAAGTTCATACACGTCAAATGTAGTGCTAAAACTGTCATGATTGTTCCTCATTCCTCATTGTTTGACCAACATTACGCACTCGATTAAAAAAAAAATGAAAATGAAGGATAAAGCAATTTTTTTGAGTAATTATCGATCTTTAGTACTAGTTTTCAAATGAACTCAAAAAATTATCATCAAAAAAATTTAACAGAAAAAAGTACGAGATCATTTTCCTAGAGCGCGCAATCGGTGTTCTAAGATATTCCGAAACTGAATTTGTGCCGTCACTAGACTCTACACGGAAAAAAATGTTTTCTTAATTTAAGTGACTGCACATTCTTAAATTAAGAAAACATTTTCAGAGAAACAGATATTCATGGTTTGAGACCTATTCAAAAGAAAAAAAAAAAATATTTTTTCTTTATTATATATAATATATATATATATTTATATGATGAAAATCAGATAAATATCCCACACCGCAAAACAGAACATATTAGTATTAGTGAAATATATATAGTCACTAATTTTGCTTTTTTTGCTGCTTTAATTCAGTGATTAAGAAGAAAGTACACAGAAAAAAATGTTTTCTTAATTTAAGAATGTGCAGTCACTTAATTTAAGAATGTGCAGGTCACTTAAATTAAGAAATAAAAGTCACTTGATTTAAGTGAGAAAACTCCCTTGATTCAAGTGACTTTTATTTCTTAAATTAAGAAAGAAAAAATCACTTGATTTGAGTGAGAAAACTCACTTGATTTAAGTGGGTTTTCTCACTTGAATCAAGTGATTTTTGTTTCTTAATTTAAGAAAGTAAAACTCACTTAAATCAAGTGAGTTTTCTCCCTTAAATCAAGTGATTTTTTCTTTCTTAATTTAAGAAATAAAAGTCACTTAAATCAAGTGAGTTTTCTTACTTGAATCAAGTGACTTTTCTTTCTTAATTCAAGTAACCTGCACTTTCTTAAATTAAGTGACTGCACATTCTTAAACTAAGAAAACATTTTTCTCTGTGTAATAATTACACTCGGGTTGTAAGACCAGTGCCTTAGTGGAGAGGTTGAATCTAGTGAGGTTTTTTGTCACACTCCAAGTTAATCTTCTGTGACTAATGTCTAGAAAGATATTGTGGAAAATATGTCGGTTAAAGTCTGGAGCATACATATAACTTTGTCTTTTACTGATTATATTACGGGAATTGGGAAAAAAACCCGTAAATTACGATAGAAAGTCGTAAATTGGAGAAAAATCCCCTTGTCTTTTGAGATTGGGAAAAACGCAACAGAAATTTCATCGTACATGAAACATACTTTCATGATCTGAAATAAAATTGAATGATAATTCTCTGAATCATCAATTTAATTCAATTCATACGACCCTAAAAATCGATGAAATTTCCACTACATTATTTACAGCTCTGACATTGAAACAAAGCCATTACAATCGAATTAGATAAGAAAAATCATTGTCTTCATCCTCATCTTTTCTCAAAGTGAGCTCTAACACAGTAGAAGTTATATACATATATAGTATCAAAAAAGGACCCCTCCAGTGCTCTCTCGAGGATCAACAACGAGAAATGGGTGAAAGAAAACCAAGAGGTGGGTTGGATTTTAGACACACAAGGGGTGATCCCGTGGTTCTCTTTTCGTGAAAAATACACGTATTGGTGGCTGAATTATATCCACTGTTCTTTCAACGACCCCACAAAATTGGAATATTTTCGAATAAACGATACATTATCGAATTTCATAGGCTGACGGTAAACTCGTAAAGTATTAACTTTATATCAACTGTTGTAGCACATTATTTCGAAAAAAATTTCATAAAATGAATTTTTGTCATCGTTAATTTTATTCATTCTAACAAATAATAAATAGATTTTTATATTTACAACAAACGGAAATTTATTCTCTTGTATTAGTAATTATAAAATGTTGTCAAGAAAAATGATAAGAAATCATGGTACATAATGAAGTTGGGGCACGCATGTCGTGTGTTGATTCAAATAAGTTTGCCATTGATGAGGCGATAAAGGGGAATGTAGATTTTTTCACCCCTTTTCTTGTCTCTAAAAAATGGCAGGCACACTTCTCTCACTCCAGGACTCAATTTCCTAAAAATGCTCAAACGATTATCAGTGGGGATAGACAAAATGTCGTTTACACACTGAAAGTCATTTGTAATAGAAGCACGTGCGCTAAGAAAGAGATGGGAATCACTGAGATATATATGGAAGTGAAACAAAAGAAGAAGACGAATCCAGGGATTTTTTTGGCTCACGTGGCCTTGGCCAATTGCCTGATCAACGTGTAACATTCTAGGGTGGAGCTTTGTTTTCTATTTATTCGAGTTTGGTTTTTAATAGTATAACTTCTACAGTTCAGTGGAATTGAAAGAGCATGACAAAATGTCACTCGTTGGGAAGAATTCAGGCTTAACACAAAATATTCGAGAACACTGAGAGAAAAAAAGTGGTGAAAATGATCAAATCTTCACTTTAGTTAGAAAGGGACATATGTGCTATGATTATGCTTAGCACTTACGCCCCTTTGTTTTTAAAGCGACGAAATATAGATTTAATTGGTCCTCAGCGAATATTTTCTTAGAATAATTAAAAAAGTTGTTGGATTTAGAGGATTTTGTTGATTTGAACAATTAATCTGCAGATTACATGTTTGAATGAGCAAAATTCAGTGAATTCAATAACTTTTCTAATTATTCAAAAAAAAACATTTGCTGAGAACCCATGACATCAATATCTGATAGTTCTTACCACTCCTTTCTTCTCAGGGCACAGAGAAGAATATTTTCTTAATTTAAGAATGTGCAGTCACTTAATTTAAGAATGTGCAGGTCACTTAAATTAAGAAGGAAAAGTCACACAAAAACAAAGGAATTTTTTCAAATTTTTGATTTATGTTTTATCATTCTTTTTATCAATGATGAGGTAAATAATTATTACTATTTCTATAAATATACAATAAATAACAATATCTGTAAAAAACATTTCTGTTAAGAGAATCTTTTCTTGATAATTACAGTTGAAATAAACTTTGTACCCGGAAGAGGACTCCGCAAGAGAGTCGAAACGTTGGTACACAAATTAAAAATGTTCAATCAATTTATTACACCTTCTGCAGTGATCTACATAGCTACCTTTACACAGAGAAAAATGTTTTCTTAATTTAAGAATGTGCAGTCACTTAATTTAAGAATGTGCAGGTCACTTAAATTAAGAAAGAAAAGTCACTTGATTTAAGTGAGAAAAATCACTTGATTTAAGTGAGAAAAGTCACTTAATTTAAGAATGGCAGGTCACTTAAATTAAGTGACTGCACATTCTTAAATTAAGAAAACTTTTTTCTCTGTGTACACTAATTTAATCTAATCAAGGTCGAAAAATACAATTAAAAAAAAAAAGGCACTTACGCCATTTTGTTACAGAGATAACGACATATATAGTACGACCATAAGGGGTAGAAATAAAACCCCTAAATTCCCTATTTTCCCTTTACTGTAATTTTCAACCTAAAAATAACGTGGCATGAGTTAACGCCACATGAGTAGGCATTCAGTTATACCGGAAGAGATTTTCACCGAGAAATCGAGATTCCGGGGATGGTTGCGCGGGACAAGGTCGTTGGGTATCCCCTAGCAACGAGAACCGACACGTGCTTCCAAACGATCCTTTCTTCCTTGTATCCCTCTCCTCTTTCTCTCTCCCCCATCTCTCTCTCTCTGATCAAATTCCCATGGCACGTAGTAAAACGTCCAAATACAGTAAAGTAAGGCGTTAACTTTATTCACAAGTACATTAAAAATATATTCTCAAGTGTCTCAATCTCTGGTAAATTTTAGCTCATCAATTCAGAATTGAATCTACATAAAGAATCCTCTGCTTAGGGGAAGTAAGCAAACACTCATAAACTTTGTTCAGGCTTTCATCCTGTACTTGTTAGAACCATCACGATTATATTGTTAACTAATTAATGAGATTCCAATGATGCGATAATACAGTGTAACCTTAATATAACGAACCTCAATATAACGAATTCCTCGATTTAACGAATTTTTCAAAATCCCCCAGAACTGCCAATAAGAGTCTATGTATTATTATTATTATTATTATTATTATTATTTTATTGCTTACAAGGTACAAAGTCCCATAGCAAGGGGGCAAATACAAAGTATAAAAATAGAATCTGCAAAATACACAAAGATTTCTGATTATAAAAATACATTAGCTCAATTCACTATAAAAAATTTCTCATTGTTAATCTATTTTTTTTTTTTCTTTATTATTACTATTATTCCAGTAGCTTGCTTCTATGCTCAAATATACCAGTTAGAAATTTGAAGAGCCTTTTACACTCTATATGAGAGATGTTTGCTAGGTAGCTGTTTAGTCCCTCTTTTTCTATCATTGGGTTAGCTGATAAGAATTCCTTTCGATCTTCTGTAAAAGCGCGCATAAGAGTCTATGTAAAATATACCTTTACATAACGAATATATTTTTCAAACAACCTCGCTATAACGAAAAATCAATCATTGCAGAATATGTATAGAAACTATTATTGACCTTCATATAACGAATTTTCCAGCCTACAACCTCTACATAACGTATCCTACAAATTATCCCCACTCAATTCCACAATAACTAATGTCTCAATGAGTGCTGATACGTTTAAATCTTCATAAGATAGTCATTACTGTTTGATCACTGTAAACATTGCTGTTTGTGATTGTTAGTAATTTTGAAGTTGTAATGGCTGAAAAACGGAAAAGGTGTTGTTTGAGTGTTGCAGAAATTTTAACCTTTATTAAGCATTAACCTTTATCATGTTGTTAATTTTCTCTCTTACATTCTATGTTTATATTCTATTTGAATGTTTTCAACTAAATAATTCTGTGTTTCGATTCAAATGAGTTGTTATTCACATGAGTTGTTTTAATGGAAATTTTCTTACCTTGTTTAATCTAACCTCTATATAACAAACCTCACTGTTACGAATAACTCGATATAACGAATAATTCTCATTTCCGTTCATTTTCGTTATATCAAGGTTACACTGTATCTTACTATTTAATGAATCTGAAGGGTTGATGAACCAATCAGAACAGAATCATGTTGATTAATGAGATAAACACTGAAGTTTTCGTCTCATGGATAATATATGATCCCAGTGGAACCACTACTTCTTCTTCTTCTTCTTCTTCCTCTTCTTTTATTGATGTGTAAGGTTGAGATAATTCTACCAGGTTTCTCCTCATAGCTTCAATCTTTCATTTCATGATGTCATCTCCATTATTTATTTGTCATGATCAAGATTATCCGAATGAATTACCCAAAAAAATTGCCTATGAAATCCTGATATTTGCCATTTTTGGTTATAAATTTTACTTAAGACTGATTTTTGCTAAATAAAATTTCAGCAAAAACGATTAGAAGAAAAAAGTGGAAGAACCCATTGAATATTGATGCCATTGGACCTGAACAATGGCTTTTTTTGAAATAATTAAAAAATCTGTTGAATTTATTGCATTCAGTAAACTCAACTAGTTGATCTGTTCAAATCAACTAAATTCGAAAAATTCAACTATTTTTACAATTATTTAAAAAAAAATATTTGCTAAGGACCAATGTTATCAATATTTCCATCATTTATATCGCTATTTATTTTGCACAGTACATTTATCCTTTACCATTACGTAAAAATTCTTTCATTTTTGTAATTTTTGTAGCATTGAAAATTCCATGAAATCGAAGGAATATCATCCTCTGTTGACTGAATCTAAAATTTCGTTGAGTTACCGTAATCCTTGATGATAATGAAAAATTCAAATGAGCCAATATTTTATGCAAAACGACAATTCGTGATGAAAAAATGACGTTGAGAGTAAATTTGTTCGAGGAATCTTCTGCGAAGAAGTAAAAAAAAAAAACCTTTAATAGTAGCTATCGCAAGGACATTTTGGCTTGAAAACATTTTCTGGCCCGACCCTCGACTCGTAGCTAATGGCATACAGCTCTCACTGGGCTGAGAGAGAGAAAGAGAGAGGTGAGGAGCAAGAGGAGAGGTAAAAGAGAGCCCGGAATCCCGTGAGCTCGGTGAAGGCTAAACGGGGTGAAGGTCTCGGTTTGCCACTGGAGGCTGTGATGTGCCTGTGTACAGCATAGTAGAGAGAGGAGCACAAGAGCAAACAGAATAGGGGAAAATGAGAGAGAGAGAGAGAGTGAAATATTACGTATAACTTTTGGGAATAAAAGTAAGACAGAAATACGGAAACTGGAAAAGCTATACCTCTCCATTGGTTTGCGGAGGAGATCCTTTTCGACCCTTCGTGAAATCTTCATTGACGTCTTCCGGGTTCCTTCAACTCAAGCCCTCGTGTTCTACGGCTTTTCATCATGTCGACTTTTATCCCACGGAATTCATAAAAAAATTACAGATATCCAGTGAAATAATATGAATCGAGTAGATCAAATAATCCAATTGCAATTTCTATGTTTACATGTAGCATTTTCTTTTTTATTATTGAGAGAGAGCGTTCATTTCCACGTGGAAGAAACCCACGTTTTATGTAGCCTGGATACTTTTGTCACCAGAAGCATAAAATACCTCGCAGCATGAAATTATATTTTTTCATGAAATTTTTCGAGTACTCAATTCATTCTGGAAAATCAATATTTTTATACTGAGAAAAACGTTTTCTTAATTTAAGAATGTGCAGGTCACTTAAATTAAGAAAGAAAAGTCACTTGATTTCAGTGAGTTTTACTTTCTCAAATTAAGAAAGAAAGAGTCACTTGATTTAAGTGAGAAAAATCACTTGATTTAAGTGAAAAAAGTCACTTAATTTAAGTGAGTTTTACTTTCTTAAATTAAGAAAGAAAGAGTCACTTGATTTAAGTGAGAAAAGTCACTTAATTTAAGTGAGTTTTACTTTCTCAAATTAAGAAAGAAAGAGTCACTTGATTTAAGTGAGAAAAATCACGTGATTTAAGTGAGAAAAGTCACTTAATTTAAGTGAGTTTTACTTTCTCAAATTAAGAAAGAAAAAGTCACTTGATTTGAGTGAGAAAAGTCACTTAATTTAAGTGAATTTTACTTTCTCAAATTAAGAAAGAACGAGTCACTTGATTTAAGTGAGAAAAATCACTTGTTTTAAGTGAAAAAAGTCACTTAATTTAAGTGAGTTTTACTTTTTTAAATTAAGAAAGAAAAAGTCACTTGATTTAAGTGAAAAAAGTCACTTAATTTAAGTGAGTTTTACCTTCTCAACTTAAGAAAGAAAGAGTTACTTGATTTAGGTGAGAAAAATCACTTGATTTAAGTGAAAAAAGTCACTTAATTTAAGAATGGCAGGTCACTAAAATTAAGTGCCTGCACATTCTTAAATTAAGAAAACATTTTTCTCTGTGTAGTATAGAGGAGAATGGGGCGGAATAGAGCTTTGGCCAACAAGATCCACAATTATTTTTCAAAGTAAAGAACTTCATGAAAAAATCTGAAAAAATTTTAAATGATTCCGAAATATGTGAATATTGTTGGTTAATTTTCCCAAAAAAATTTTGTAAATGCCTTAAATGATAGGTCCATTTTTCCACGGTCACCACTATTCTCTCCATTTGTTTGTCGAAAGAATGACATAATTTCTTTAAAAACCTAAAAATTAGATGAAATTCCATAAAGAACAAAGTACTGTACTATTTGTCGAATTTATTCTCCATTATTAGAACAAGTGATCTGCTCAAATATTTAAATGAAAAAATCTAAATTTTCCTTTCAAATTCACATTACAATACTCTTCAATTGATACGCCACACGTGACTTTGGCATGGTTCGAGTACCATGGTAAATCCGGACAACTGAATTTCACCGAGTGAATCGATGCACAAGGTTTGATCATGACCGCGGCCTTCGCTAGAACTGCTGAACGCGAGAGCACGAGGCTCCAGATGAGGTGAAGGTTACAACGATGCCCCTGCACCCATACCCACACGCACCTATATAAATGTGCTAGACAATGATAAATTCAATTAAATTGAGTCAATAGCACTTTGTCAACTGTGAAATATTTGTTAATTAAGAATTTCATTCAATAATGCGAAACTGAATTTAACGAAAAAATGAGAATTCGATGAAAATGATACATCAAGTCGGAATTTTTTTTTCTTTTTTCTTTTAATATGCATTAAATTCAAGTCGAATGAGAATAATGGAAGCTTCAACAGCACAATGAGAGATATGTTACTAACCTAGAGCAACTAAAATTACAGTGTGTAACTATATGCGTTGAGTACAATGCCCGCGTACCAACTGCCATAAAGACGACAAACAAAACGTAGACAGTGTGTTGCTCTATTGCATTAGTTGCGTTCCACTGTATTCTACGTCTGGCAATGTGTACTTGTACTATCACCAGTGTACAAATGTTTTATATATGAAGCATCGAACAAGTCACAACTACATAAGTGTATAAATGCATGGGGTGGATGTCCGGTCAGTAACCCCTCTTCTACTGAGATGCAAGTGTTTTCGCACGATGTATAGCGACGTTCAGGGACGGTCACAGGGTTAGGTTGAAGACACAATAATAACATGAACATGTTTTGTCATTACTATGATTTTTTTTCCGTATTTTTATTAATTTCATAATTCTCTATCTTTCTGTTTGTTATAATAGCTTCGAATTAAAATTAATTATGTATTATTTATTTTTGCTTATTTCTTTGTTTCAGGTAAGTCTCAGCTCTTATCGGGCAGTTTTTTGTAGACTTCCTGACGTGAGTATGTAAGACTCCAAATTATTAAGTAATCCTGTCGAGGAAAATAACTCAGTAGAGGAGAGGTAGAACAGGATGAGGCAATTTTGTTCCATTTATTGTGCTGGAGTTTTGCAGAAACTAAACGTAATAGCTTAATTTCTACAGAAATATCTTTTGGTGATAGAAATCACATCTACGGAAAAAAGCTTAGTTAGTCTCGCTTAGTTTTCGAGATATCGGAGGAATAATAATGAGAAATATATGTGAATTGGGCTCATTTTACTTCTCAACTATAAATTTTTTCCTGATAATCGTGTCAACAAGACAATTATCCGCGAAAAAAAAATTGTAATCTTCGAATATAAGAACAGCTTTCCTCTGCATGCGTATTGAAAACAAAACGAGCTTTTCTTTTACAATCGATACCTTCAATAATATTTACTGCAAGTTGTCATTTACAATCATTGAGGAATGGTTTGGATCTTGAAGGGATACGATTATCATCTCTATACGTCTTGTTAAGACTTTTACTTCCTCTAAATGATCAAGTTTGGTTATCTTTCCGGCAACACCGGCAATGCCACTGAATAGAAAACTCGGAATAAGTCCGAACTATTTACACAGAGAAAAATGTTTTCTTAATTTAAGAATGTTCAGTCACTTAATTTAAGAATGTGCAAGTCACTTAAATTAAGAAAGAAAAGTCACTTGATTTAAGTGAGAAAACTCACTTGATTTAAGTGAATTTTATTTTCTTAAATTAAGAAAGAAAAAGTCACTTGATTTGAGTGAAAAAAGTCACTTAATTTAAGTGAGTTTTACTTTCTTAAATTAAGAAAGAAAAAGTCCCTTCATTCAAGTGAGAAAAGTCACTTAATTTAAGTGACCTGCGATTCTTAAATTAAGTGATTGCACATTCTTAAATTAAGAAAACATTTTTCTCTGTGTAATAATCATAAATCCACCCTCCTCCTATTTCTCAAATTTAATACCACCATGAAGTTTTCAGACGAATCGATTTAATTTTATCGTCAGTTTTTTGAGAATATGCTAGAAACTGAGCAAGATGAAGCTTTTTTTCGAGCTTATCCTCTTTTGCAGCTTTTGGATATTTCTTTCAAAAGTGATTCGTGCGAAATCGCTCTATCTCACTAAGCTTCCGAGCCATTTCAAAAAATTTGTGTCAAAATGAAATAATTTTATCTGAAAATTTCGTATTTTTATTTGAATACATGTACTTTTTTTTTTTTTTTTAATATCAACAGTTTTTATTGGCACTTAAAAAAAATATTTACATATGTACAGTATAAAACAGTGAAAAAAAACTATAATCATTAATTACATGTGTGTTATGAATATTGAAGTTCATGGATGTTTACATCTCTCGAACTTCTACATTTTATCCACATGGACACATAGTCCATGAAAAAACATAATTTATATAATTTTATTGTGCGTTGTGCTTAATTTTTATATTATATTGTTGGTTTTTAGCGACAGTAAAAAAATTGTGTTACAAAAAAATACATATACGACCTGTTGAAATAAGCAAGCGTTTCTCAGTTTACAAGCTTTCATTGACAACCGATAGGCGGCAGAAGTCCATGCTCCATAATCTTCCATTGTTTCAATAAAGTTTGCAAGCTCTCTAATAGAGGTCGCAAGACGTCAATTCCTGTCTGCCTAGTACGGCCCTCTACTCACTGCTACTGAGCCGTACTCGGTATGGAAGTTATCTACTGGTTTCATACTGAGGTAGAGAATTATTCCTCCTCCGGTTGGCACATGAAGCGAGTGACATTAACGTCAGAGTTTTTCAATAAAATCACACTTAAATTAGTCTTATCACGAGAGGGAGATGCAAAGCAAGTTCTTACCACTCCAGTATACGTGACTCACCGTTTACATTTACATGTATCAATTTACTCTTTGACTCATGGAAAATAAACATATTTTTTTTTTAATTTCCCCCCTGCAATTAAATTCTCTATTAATCATCCGAACATTAATGTTACAATTGTGTATTTGCTTGCTTTTGTAATTTTGAGTTATTGATACAGTCATTGGGAAAATCAGTTACATAACTCATCAGGATAGAAATTAATGCAGCTATTTGCTGCGTGTGACCCAAAATAAGATGACTTATATGTTGTAGACAGCATAAATTTCACTTTCTTTCATACTTTTACAATTTTACAATCACTACTCCGTCTACTAACACACAGATGTTGGTTTTTATATTTACTGGCTTAATGACGTGAAAGCTGAAACTGCAGTTTTCACTTTTATGATGTTATTCTATCAAGTATAGAAGAACTATACAAGAAATAGGTATATAAAATCAGTAGCGAGCAGGTAAAACAAGATAAGTCTACGTTTTTCTCATTTGGTTTTTTGAAAATACCTCAGAAAACAAGCAAAATAGAGCAATTTAGCCCTAAAAATAAGAAATTAAGAATCTGAGCAATCTACACAGAGAAAAATGTTTTCTTAATTTAAGAATGTGCAGTCACTCAATTTAAGTGACCTGCCATTCTTAAATTAAGTGACTTTTCTCACTTAAATCAAGTGACTTTTCTCACTTAAATCAAGTGACTTTTCTCACTTAAATCAAGTAACTATCTCTTTCTTAATTTAAGAAAGTAAAAGTCATTCAAATTAAGTGACTTTGCTCACTTAAATCAAGTAACTATCTCTTCCTTAATTTGAGAAAGTAAAAGGCACTTAAATCAAGTGACTTTTTCTTTCTTAATTTAAGAAAGTAAAAGTCACTTAAATCAAGTGATTTTTCTTTCTTAATTTAAGTGACCTGCCATTCTTAAATTAAGTGACTTTTCTGACCTAAATCAAGCGACTTTTCTCACTTAAATCAAGTGACTTTTCTCACTTAAATCAAGTAACTATCTCTTTCTTAATTTAAGAAAGTAAAAGTCATTTAAATTAAGTGACTTTGCTCACTTAAATCAAGTAACTATCTCTTCCTTAATTTGAGAAAGTAAAGGGCACTTAAATCAAGTGACTTTTCTCACTTAAATCAAGGGACTTTTTCTTTTTAAATTTAAGAAAGTAAAAGTCACTTAAATCAAGTGATTTTTCTTTCTCAATTTAAGTGACTGCACTTTCTTGAATTAAGAAAACATTCTTCTCTGTGTAATCTCCGAATAAAGAAAAAAAAATGTAAATTTCCATATTAATTCTTCAATCATCTGAAGAATCTCAAGATTCTCGCGATCAGAAGCGAAACATCGCGAATTCAGGAATAAATGTGGAGACTGACAACTGCAATTCAGTAGTGAAGCGGTGAAACAGGATAAATCGACTTATGTTTGTGATCATTTTTAAGGAGGAACTGCAGCAACTCAGAAAAAACAAGGAAATGTGACAGACTGCTCAAACTCTCTGAACACATTCATTGAGAGATTAACAGTAGACACTAATTTTTTGGAATTGAGTTACCGTTAGTATAAGAGAAAGAATAATTATTGAAATATACTTTTTTACATGAGGTTATATGGGTGATGGGTAATTGTAGCACAATTACATTATTACCGACTGGTCGGATATGTAGGTTTTTCACGAAATTGACCGATCGCCTATATAACCCTATGTAAAAAGTTCAACTTCAATATCTATTTTCTCCCTTATTCTACGGTCACTCAATTCCAAAAAATTAGTACATATTTTTAATCACCCAATGAACTTCTTCAGAAATTTCCAGGACTCTGTCACATTTGCTTTGTTTTGGTTCACTTGCTGCAGTTCCTCCTTAAGGAAATATCTTGGAAACAATGTGAGATAAGGTGATATTACCCATCTTTCTTAGCAGAAAATTTGAAGAGTTACAAAGGGAATTGAGGGAGAAATTGCCCCTTACTCGCTCATTTTTTAAGCTTGTTTCCAAAAAACTAAATCAGTAGTGAAGAGGTAAAACAGGATAAATCGACTCATCTTTGAGGTCATTTCGAAGGAAATATCTAGGAAACTAAGCGAGATAAGGTGATATTACTCAGCTGTTTTTATAGGGAATTTCAAGAGTTACAAAAAAGTTCTAGGGCAAAATGGCACTTTCTCGGTTATTTTTCGAGGTATTTTCGAAAAACTTAATGAGAAAAAAAACGACTTATCTTGTTTTACCTCTTCACTACTGAAATGACAAATAAATGGACTTGTGACTTATTTTACCTCGTCGCTACTGAATTCATATGTTCCAATATCCCGGATGAACCTTCAAATTATAATCAATAGCATGAACGAAAACAAGTACACAAAAAAGAAAAACCTTCCGAAAAAATTCCATCGATAGTGAGAGTATAATTATGGAATGAATCCAAATTGACTGTGGTATATCCGGTATTTAAACGCATGACACGTTTATTTATAATGTAATGATCCCCATGGATCGCGGAATGGAAACACCAGAGCAATATGGAATAACAGCAAAAAGGCCCAACCAACGCTTCTGATTAATTTCTCTACTTGTGTGTGTGTGTTTAATACATGTGCACTATTCGTTTCTATAATGTAACAAGTATTAACAATGTGTGTTGAGTGACACGTGGGTGCATGGTAGTGCCAGAGAGAATGAGAAAGAACACTGAGAGAGACAAAGAAAGATAGAGTAGACCGAGTGTCACGAATATATCGGGACAACGCGGATTCATACACACACATAATATACAAATACATAAGCAAAGTTCAGTCACTCCGTAACCTCCTTTCGATCGAAACTATTACACACTACTCAGTGATTCTCAATCTGGGGATATTATTCTTTTTTTATTTATTTATTTCACTTTCATTCGGTTAGTTGAATTCACACACTTATGCACACAATGGAAACTCTCGTGAATCCAACGGGAATGAGAAAAAAATATCGTTGAGTCAAAGTCAAACTTTTCATATGATATTGCCAAAAAAAAAAAAACAATTTGAGGAAATTGTACAAAGGGTTTTTTTCTGCGTGAGATAAAGAA
The DNA here is from genome assembly GCA_963921955.1 of Aleiodes alternator. Taxonomy (NCBI): domain Eukaryota; kingdom Metazoa; phylum Arthropoda; class Insecta; order Hymenoptera; family Braconidae; genus Aleiodes; species Aleiodes alternator. The sequence goes on from OY998097.1 coordinate 1,220,858, forward strand.
AAATGAAGAATGGAGAGGAATCGTATTGGTGATGTGGTATTTCAGTATGACAAAAGTAAAAGTTGGTACACGTTGAACAGTCTCAAACGCGTCCTCGAACGGTCGCTGCACCTTGGCGAAGAGTTCTGTTGCCCAGTTGCGTTGGGAAACTTAGCTAATTCATTTTTTTTTCAATTTTTTCCTTCGTCCTTCTTATCATCTACCTTTGCAAGAACTTTGAAGTATTTGGAATGATTTTAATTATTTTCAATTAAAAATCATTGAAGTGCAAAAACGTGCTGAAATTTTTACGTGAATCATGAGGCAGAAGAGGACACACGCAGCCTCCCCTATCTCTTACCCTTCCCCTCCTCCTCCGCCACCTCCTTCTCTCATCTCAAGCCGCAAAAGTGTTGCACATTGAGCAAGCGGACAAATGCGAACGGCACCAGCAACAGCAGCAGCAGTAGCAAGCGGAGTCACCTCGATAGCGTGTGTTGAACCCGCGTAAATCTAGGCCGGCTTCAAGCAGAGTAATACATACACATAGATACACATACATAGACATATACTGATGCAGAGCCCGTGGGATAACATACGAAGCTTTATATTACAACGCATGCGCAACATCGTTATAAATTCCCCTACCCATTCGCTCTGTGTGAGGAAAGAGAGAAGTGAAATATATAAAAAAAAAAAATCCTCTGGCATCATCATGATATTTGAGCAGAGAATTTGCAATGGCTTGCGTTCTCGTTTGTCCACGCACTCCTGACGATTGACGAGGGTATGTTTGCATTGACTCGTTGGATGCTTGAGAATGAAACAATGCCATTCGTTGCAATAATATTTTATTTTTTTATTGTATGATAAAGAGAATTTTGAGACACACACGGAGAGATGATTTCAAACTAAAAATAAACTGTTATCCTTATTCAGTGAAATGTGAAAAAATTTGGGCTATTAAGATTATACAATTTGCAAATCATGAAAAAAAATTTAATGTGTAATTTTTTTTAAAAAACCAATCCATCCCCCGTAATTTCTTCAGGTCTTGGAAATTCATTTTTTTTTTCCTTTATAAATTAATTCAATCAATTTAGGTAATAAACAATGGCATTTTCATTTGTAATTGGGCCATCACAGTTATTCCGAGATCGGTGATGTCGTTGACCTAACCCCACAATAAAATCTCTCACTGCTTGATATTGGTGTGCTCAAGCGACCCTCTACACTAATTGACCCATTGCTAATTCCCATTTCAGGCAAGTACATCAATAGAACACTATTTTGAACAATGATTACCAAAGTATTTCAATTAATGAGTCAGAAAGTGGAAGATTGTTCCAGAAGATCATCAATTTTGGGATGAAAATAAATTTATCACAATTTACTTTTTCAAATCTTATATCTGTGTTGAAATCGATTCTTCTTCTAGAATAGAGAGAAAGAGAGAGAGAGAGAGAGGTGGGATAACAAGGGTAGGTAGACTTTCAGCCCGGACAACTCCTGACCTGGGTTCGTTGTCCTTCGACAACGAGGTGCACGGTACTCAGAGCAGGCATCCCCTCCTTTCTCTCAGTAGTTCAGCCCCACCTATTTTGAAATTTCACCCCCCTTCCCTCGTGGAATTACTCCAGCTACAATGATTAATTCAATTCCGAATGAAATTCAACTTTTTAATATATCATTCATCAATATGGATTCACGCAATTATAGATGATGGACTGAATGATCGATTAGCTGCACCATTATTAATTGAATGGCTGGAAAACTCGATGCATTTCCTTTGGATCAGTAACAATGCAGTATACATAAGGAGGGGATTGTGAGGGATTTTCGTTCGTCTTCTGATTAGCTGAAGATCTTTCTCCAACTCTTCCAATAAAATAATGTATTCGAAATTCGGTCAATACAGAAATAGGTGATCAAAGTCGATACCCGATGGTCTCCCAACATTTCGCCAAGTATTGAATCTGTATTGGCCCAATACTGGCCTTAGATAGAGCCGATATCGGCTCAGTACTACATGCCAATACTGGTCCAATAAAAGATGCCAGAATGACTTACAGTACACAGAGAAAAATGTTTTCTTAATTTAAGAATGTGCAGTCACTTAATTTAAGAAAGTAAAACTCACTTAAATTAAGCGACTTTTCTCACTTAAGTCAAGTGACTTTTCTCACTTGAATTAAGTAACTTTTTCATTCTTAATTTAAGAAAGTAAAAGTCACTTAAATTAAGCGACTTTTCTCACTTAAGTCAAGTGACTTTTCTCACTTGAATTAAGTAACTTTTTCATTCTTAATTTAAGAAAGTAAAACTCACTTAAATTAAGCGACATTTCTCACTTAAGTCAAGTGACTTTTCTCACTTGAATTAAGTAACTTTTTCATTCTTAATTTAAGAAAGTAAAAGTCACTTAAATTAAGTGACTTTTCTCACTTAAATCAAGTGATCTTTTCTTTCTTAATTTAAGAAAGTAAAAGTCACTTAAATTAAGTGACTTTTCTCACTTAAATCAAGTGACTTTTCTTTCTTAATTTAAGTGACCTGCACATTCTTAAATTAAGTGGCTGCACATTCTTAAATTAAGAAAACATTTTCCTCTGTGTAAAATCCATCATTTCTCCTATCGATTAATCCTTGCACTAAGCTTACTAAAGATATTCGAAAGCTCCTTGATGATTATTTGACTTTTCGCCCTTTGGAAAACCGATGATTATACAAATGTTCCAAAAACCCTTGGGCTTACGGGAATTCGGTAAACGACCTTTCTCGTAGTCCGTAGAATTTCCTACAAAAACGATCTCTTCCTCTCATTTTCTCAGCTACTTCACATACTTTGAAGCTATTTGCAATTTGATCAGCATGAAAATGAACGAAATCATCTCTTTTCATTATTTCATTGCACATTTGCAGCTCGAAATGCGAAAATTGGCGGTAGGAATTGAGTTTCAATGCGTGGCAGTACTCCAGAAGATCACTTAAGACTGAGTTTAGATTCTGAAAGTGTCATTTTTTTCTTAATGAATGACCACAGGATGACACGAAATGATCGAGTATAAAATTTTTATACTTATATATAACTATAGTTATTGCAAAAACAAATGAAGGTATTTTTCATAAATTAGCTCCTATAGATTTCAATTTATTGCTATAAATGTCCCATTCAAATGACTGGAAAAGATACGGATGAACTCAAAAATATTCATTGGATGAATGAATGAAGAAAAAAAAATGAGATAATGGGCTAAATAGAGGAGTTATTTTACCGGTTCCGGCCATTCAACCTCCTGCAAATAATCACATTACAAAAGCTTTATTCATCCAATTAAAATGAGGATTTACAAATGAATATGTCTTTCCTGTGAACTCGAAATATCTTATTGGATATTGTTCGAAAAAAAAGCGATAAACCTTTAAATTGATTGAACTTCATTTTTTGTCAAAACAACATGTGTCTCTACCATTATTTTATGTGCCACGGCTGCTCTATTACGTGTTATTAACGGTTAGCACGTATCTTAGACATAAATTCAACATCACTACGACATAAGTACATTTTCCATCCCCTTCTAAATCTCAAAACTTTCGTCAACTTTCAAAGATGAACAACAACAAAAAAAAAGTTGCCACGCTGAGAAAAAAAAAGAGGTAAGAACTATCAAATATTGATGCCATTGATCCTTACCAAATATTTTTTTGAAATAGTCGAAAAAGTTGTTCAATTCACATGATTTAGTCGATTCAATCAGATTAACTAGCTGAATTAACTAAATTCAATAAATTTAACAACTTGTTAAATTATTAAAAGAAAAAAAAAAAAAAAATATCATTAAAAAAAAATATAAAAAAAAAACATCATTAAAAAAAAAATATCATTTTCAAAAATATTTGCTAAGGACCAATAGCATCAATATTCGATAGTCCTTACCGTTTTTTTTCTCAGTTAACGTATTTATCCTGGAAAAAATTGGTAATTCAGTAAAATATCATTTTTCTTATTTTCGAAACACTATATAATGTTGATTAACTCAAATAATAGCCTATGAACCTGTTGAATACATAAGTTATCATAAAATTCCTTATCTAACGAGTCTTATCTGTTCTATCATTAGACCACCCATCTTATTGCTAAAACAGGTGTAATAGATTTTTTTTTATATTTTAGAAGAATGGTTGTTTAGCAAAATAATTCCTCAAATTAAAATAGCCAACATAATATCCAAATATTTTATGTTAATAACACTGATGATAATTTGATAAAATTTGATGACTAAAAGGCAGATAAATGAAGAAATAAACGTTTTACACCAAATATTCGAGTCAAATATAATATTTTCAATAAAAGTATTGAGTGAGAAAATAATACAAAAAATAATTAAAAATTCAATAAAGTAGTATAATAACATTTTTCAATGCTCGTTCAATTTTATACATAATTGTCGTCAAATGAAAAGAAAGTATTTGAAATATAAGGAAAATATTTCTCTCGTAAAAATAGCAATTGACTTAATGATAATTACAACAAGAAAAAGTTTGAATAATATAAAAGAAATAAGCTACTTTCTCTCAAATTTATGTATCACTGTTATTTTAATCTTTAATTTTTGGCTAATCTTATACCGTGAGGGCACCAGTTACCGGACAGTTAAGGCAATGGTCCTGGTTCCCGGACAAGTTAGAATTAAATTATTCAAATAATAAGAAATTTCAGTTAAATGAATCAAATGATTTACTTGATTATTATTGTAACATTTTGCAAGTATTGAAAAACTAGATTTTTTCACTTGAATATTAATTATTAGTAAATTTTACTGCAGCATCCGGAAACTGGGACCCGTCCGGCAATCGGGTCCACCATGGTAGGAAAAGGGTCCAAGATGCCATTTTAAAATTGGGTACCCATAGAAATCAGTGTACTTATCTTTTTGCTGGTCGAAGGGAGAAAGAGGAAGAGTGGGGCGTCTCACTGCCTTTTATAATCGACTCATAGAGTATACAAATAATAGTTTGATTTCTGATTATTCATTTTCGTATCAATTCATCTTTCCTTAGTCGATAAACTTAATTTCTACATCATTAATTTTAAATTCTCACGCAGGATGACTCACAATCCCTTAAAAGCATCATAATCATAACAATAATGATGTGAAGAAAAATAGGTCAATAGAGGATGAAAATAGTGATAAATAATTTTCTAATTCCAATCAAATAATAATTCAATACTTGCTCCGTTTATAAGAGAAAGATAATTGACTGAGCATTATTACTAGGCTGTCATTTAATCGTAGACTTTTATTTTTTCCTTGGCACTTAATAAACGGCTCTCCATTTCTTCGTGTTTTAACCATTGAATAGAGCTGAGTGAGCCACTCTAGCCACTAATGAATTTCGCAAGTCCTCTATATCGAGATTATAACCGGAGTTGAACGTTTGTTATCCCACTTGGTGGGTGGAATTATCCTTGGATTTAATTTTTTTCACAATGTATCCTCACAGTGTATCCATGTAAAAAACATTTTTACATCATTAATATCAATTTAACAAATCAATTGCCATTAAAGTTAATGAAGAAAGAACTTTACCAGAAATAAAATGGCAAATGAAACGAAAACAAATCGAAAAACCATCATTATTCAATCTTGTTGCAAAATGATTTTGTTTGATAGTTGTTATTATTTTTATTGGTTTTTATGGGATTGAAAGATAATAGTGGGAAAAACACTATGGGAGAGTCATCAGTTGGATAAGGAGAAGTCGATTAAAAGCGAATGTAAATTCCAGTTGGAAAGTTCCTTATTCCGTAACGCGAGCAGTCCGGGTTCGACGCCCGGGCATACGCGCCGCGCCTTCTGTACCTCCAACGCGAAGCGCCACAGCGACCGACTGACAACTCTCCATTTCATAATGTGCATGTTAAAACTCGCGAAACGCTATTTTTTTCCAACTATCTAATACATTTAGTAATTTTTGCCTATTCTCATTCATTAATATATATTTCTTCTTTCAACGAATTTTAGATACACTGTTGCGTGAATAATTAATGAGAATTCTTGAGTAATACTATTTCGTGTATTACAATTTTTTTTCGATTTATTTGATATTACAGGTTTATTACAGGTTTCTTTTACTGTCCAAAGGTTCTTGACGTATCTCGCCTGAGTTCAAATACTGAAATTCCGAATTTATCGTTTATATCTTCGTAATTGACTTAAATTCAAATTATTGCTCGTTAGTGGTATTTTGATGCTCCTAATCGTTTATTCGACCAAATTATTTTTTCCCACTTGGAAAGAAAAACGATTTAATTGGGAAGAGGTCAATTCAGGTGAAGTGATTTTTAATCTGTAATCAATTTTTTTTTAATTATTTGGGAATTCAATGAAAATATTGAGCTTTTCGTAGAGACGATACAAATTTTTGCAAAAAAAAGGTTTCAATGAAAAAAAGTGATAAAGATTGTGAAATACTGATTCTAGTCCTTAGCATATATATAATTTTAGAATAATTTGAAAGTTTTTAAATTCACGGAATTTTTGTTAATTCAAACAAATTAATTGTTTCAACCAACAAAATTCAATAAATTCAACAATTTTTCAAATTTTTTATTTTTTTTTAATATTAACCTTTATTGATCCTTATAAAAGGAAAATTAGCAATACATTGAGTTTGACGATTTCATATCCGTGTTAGATTCTCAAATTACATTGTTTTAGAAAAGTATCGATAGCTTTTATGACAATTGGGTTAATTTCGCAAATCACTGATGCAGTATTCAATGGAAATTGACAGTGTTTTTTTAACTTTTTCAACATTTTATCTCTTTCATTTTCAAATCTCTCACATAATTTTTCAAATTATTTTGAAAAATCATTTACTAAAGATCAAGAAAATTGATAATAATGATAATGAAATTAGGACAAATTCGACCATTTTTCGTCTTGTTTTTTGACAAATAAATTATTTTTTAAAAAATTGAAAAAATCGCACTTATATTTTTTTTCCTCAAATTTCCGAAATTTATATGCTAGTCATTTTCTTGAAAATAATTTATTTGTTGAAAGAAGAAAAAATCCGAGAATTGTCATATATCGATTATCATCAATATTTCCCAGTTTTTACCACTTTTTTTTTCTCTTTAATTCACGATATCGAAAGAACATTTCATTTATAACTCAACATCAGATGTACCATTTATTTATTCATTTATGCCTCTTAGTTCACTCGAACGTGAGAGGCATGAGCTAGCTCCACAGATCCGCGTTATTTTAAAAGTGACAGTTGCACTTACGTGACAACGAACGTCCCTGTGTAACCATATTTGCATACCACAGTCTCCTATACAGTACCATTTAGCCTACGATACAGTCGTTGTGAAATTTGCAATACCTCAAAAACTTATCATTTTAACCTCCCCCACCAGACTCAACCCATTTATTTCTCTCCCCTTTGGTGAAAATCAACTGAGAATAAGTGTCTGCGGTCAGTCCACAAGAGTTCATTGCACCCCAAGTTTCTTTTGTGTTAGTGCCATTTTTTATGCATTATAGTAAAAATGTTGGGGATTATTATTTTTCAGATTAGATGAAGGCGACAGTGTTTCTTTTTTTCTGCATTCACCCAACGAAGCCAAGGGCAATAGGAGGGTTTTTTCGACTGAAATCTTGATTTTTTTTTTCTCGTAACCATCATTATACCAAAAATTTTAGAAAAAAAGCACAGAAATTGATCATTTTTATTAAATTTTTTTTAAGTCACATATACATCAGTAAATCATTTTTTTCCCATTAATTAATTAATTTTTATCATTAACTCTTCTCTTTCCTTCATTTACAATGATCTTTGTCAATGTACCAACATTGATCAATGTTTCCACTTAACAATTGATTAAGACATTCCTTTTGTCGTGTAGGAGTCTCATCATGATCGTTCCAACTTGAATGAATTCTTTTTTCTTCTATTTCTTTCATATAACTCACACGATCTCGCCACACGTCCTCGACGCATCCTCGAGGTCATTGAAAGTTATTCTCCCTCTGATGTAAATGCTTCTTTGTCTCCATTAGATAGATAAAGTGAAGAAAAAAAAGAAAAAATAGTCACAGAAAATACAAAACGTTTTTTTTTCTTCTTATCTCATTCATTGAACTGGGAATTCTTGAAGAACGTGTGAATGTGTGTCTCTGTACGTATTAAACGTCCTTTAATTCAAGCTTGACTGAGTAATTACATCGGCCCTTGATGACCTCAATTCTCCAGCTGTGTTAGGCATGACCTGGTTTGCCTGAGCCACCAAATTCACTCGAATTTTATCAATACCAAGGGTATTTTCACGTTGAAAATCATTTTCATGGGGAGTTAAATTAATTTTACTAATCAATGAAATCTTCATTTTTTGTTTTCTCGTCATAAAAGGAATTATGTTGTCTTTAGTGGATAATTTGTCGAGAGGAAGAATTTGAAAATGATGAATTTACTGATGAAAAAAGTAAATCACAATAGGGAACTTGCATATTTTTTTAAAAAATTTTTTTCTTAATATTTATTGATAGTGATTAACAGGAAAGGCAAAAAAAAAAATTTTACTCGTTAATTAATTCATAAACATTAATTAAAAAATCATTTTTTTGAACTTCTCCAAATCGAACATGACGTCAGAATACCAAAATCTTGGTGTGCGCCATCTGTAGTCAAAAAAATGCGTATTCCTTTATTTTCCTCTTCTTTACTTCAAAAATTGTTGAGAAAATTTCAATTAAAAACAAGTTTCCTTCGAAAGGAATTTATACACATAACCTCTTTATGAGTATCGCGCATCGAAAATTCAAATATCCTCCAGTCGCGCCATCACTGGCCACCGCTTGAATTACGCATGTGGTATTATGACGTCACATCCGTATTATTTGGAGATTTTTAATTGTAAATTTCTCCATAATTAACAATTTAAAAAGAAAAAGAAAAATTTCCCTAATCTCAGACAATACTGTAGAATGCATAAAAATGAAAAAAAAAAAAAAATGCAAGTTCCCTATTGTCCCAAAATATAAGGAGCATCGTCCTATTACATAAAAGCATAAGACGTCTTGAAAATGATTGCGTAAATCATTGCCTGTTACACATATTCGTCTACACGCTATATTTTCCCAAAGTTGTCAGTATAAATTCAGCTCCTAAAATGATAGTCACTGCTCAGTACAAGGCTCCGAAAGAGTGCAATGTGCCCTGGTGTAGACGTAGGGTCGAGCAAGCGCATCAAGCGACAGAGATATACAGAAGCTAATGAAAGATAGAGATACGCAAAGAGAGAGAGAGGAGAAGAAAAACTGCAGTGAGGAAAAAAAAGAGAAAAATTGTACTGAAGAGCTACCAACTCTCGTGCATGTACGCCTGTGACTCTAGATACTCCTTTCCGTCCTTCTTTCATTCGTTTATTCCGTTTCGTCCATTAAAGCGTTCGTTTTTCATCCCATTTCGTCACTTTATCTACATTATCTCGTCTTCTATCTTGTTTTTTTTTTCTTCATATCTATACGGAAAAAAAGGGAGAAAACGAAATGAAGCATTTGAGTTGGTGGCGCTTTAGTTGTACTTGCTATCCGTGCTTCATTCCGCAAAGTGTATGCGCGCGTTAGCGCATGCGCATTTAATGACAGAACGCCCCCAATTTCGAAGGCCGCTAGGCCGACGAACTATCGAGGACGGGGTGAACTGCAACTGCTGCTGCAAGCACCTTCTCCTCTGTCCCTTTTTACTCTGCAATTCGCCTAAGCACATGAGAACACTTAGGACACGTTCACACGCTTCTCCAACTTTCAATATTCATTGTGAACTAAATTTTTCAGCAAATCATTTTTTTTTCTCCTTTGTCTTTCAGCCTCTGGAAGATTTGAACCTTGGCTTTGTATTTAATGTTAAATCAATTGGAAAACAATAGCAATTTATTTGTTTTATGTTTTATTAATAAGTACATGAGCTGTTGAAAATGTCACTTCAAATTCCTTGGGTAAATTATTTTCAAAGTCCTTCCTTGATTTCAAGCTTCAAGCTTGACCCTCTAACCCCCTTTATTTCTGTCGTATATACATTCGATGCCCTCATTTTTTTTTCTCTCTATTTTCCCTTGCTTCTTGTTGCCCGAAGGTTCTTCTGTTCGTTGAACCAACGAGGGTGACTCCTCCTATTTGTCCTCCCTCCCCCCCTTCTTCCCCTCTTTCTGTCATCTTTCAACCTTGATAAAATGTATGCACTATAATTTTCTTTTTTTATTCATATTTATCCCTTATTTCTGCGGTGAAATTATTTAAACGCACAATTACATATGGAAGTTGGACTAGTATGTATTTTTAGTTCGAGGCACAATTCATAATTCAACTTCAAAAAAATTAGCTATTTTTTTTTTCATATTTTTTACTATAATAAAATTTTTTTTTTAATAATTAAAAAAGCTGTTGAATCTCCTGAATTTAGTCAATTCAACTAGTTGATCTGTTTAAATCATCTGAATTCCATAAATTCAACAGATTTTTCAATTATTTCAGAAAAAAAATTAGCTAAGAACCAATAACATCAATATTTGATAGTTTTCACTACAATTTTTTTTTTCCCCAGTGAATGTTCCATAAATTCAATAAAATAATTCTTATTTAGCAGAGTTCATCAGCATGTCCTTCGTAAGTGGGCCACTCCTATTCACCTATCAAACTATTCTATCATAACTCATTCTTCGAGCTAGTCAGTGGCATACACATGAACCAGTGCATTGTGAACTCCCAACAGTATGCTCCTGCTCAATGCAATTCTCCATCTGTTATCCCCGTTGATATTGCCTCTTTTCCCCTTTCAAGCAACAAATTTCATCAAAAGGTGGGAAAGTATTGCTTTTTCTCTATCCATTATTATAAATCACCGAAACTATTGTAACAGTGATTGTACAGAATACTTGTGTTGGCTGAACATGATTTAGATTAGATGAAAGTAAAACTGCAATGTCGCAATTAGTCTCACGCCGTAATCTTACACGCTAACGACTCGAGTCTTCCACATTTTTCCTTTATTTCTCGCTTTTTTTTCACAAATTTCATAACAATTTGGATGATTCGTGCATAATATTCGATCAGTAACGATCAATAATATTCGAAATATCAATTAAAATCATGATTACGCAATTAATGCGTTTTCTCCTCGAGCTTAGGATGTTGATGTAGGTTTTCAAGTTAATAAGTGTTCGGGTCGCACACTAACTGAGTGAAGTAATGACGTCAGAGCACACAGTTGCAGCGCCCTACATCGAGGGAGGTCACTGTGCGCCAGGCCGATGGCCCAGCGAGGTCGTGCCTCGGACTAGAACCAAGTATTTCGTCTAGTTTTGTTTTCTAGGTTACCTTTTGGATTATATTTCGTCTCCATTTTATACATGATTCACACTGATGATTAATTAAAATATCCTATATTTGTCTTCCTTTTTCTCCATTAAAGTGTCTCAAACCTCATGTATTTTCATAAAATACATTCAATTTCGAAGAATTTATTGTTGAATTATTATGACTATATGAGGCACGTGTAGCGCTGTATTCAAAAATCAATCTCTGTTTATTCTCGCACTTTCTTCTTCATATTATGATTTCAGAGAAGAAAGAAGTAAATAATAAAATGTTTATATTAAAAGTTTATGCTAGCAAGATGACGTAAGAAGGGCACAGAATCGGATGTGTCATACGTATTGGTTAGGGGACAAAAAGTTAGTTCGAGAGGCGATCTTGAGAAGTAAAGATATATCTTCGGTGTGCAGTAATAAATAAAGAGAAATTAATATAAAAGAACTTTGTATTATTTCAGAATCAAAATTTTTTTTTTCATCATCATCAAAGAAATGTCCGTTTTTTTCATGATGAAAAAAAAATATATTATTCCCTAGATTTTCATTAATCGATTAATTTTTTTGATAAATCAAATTCACTTGTTAGTTATACAATGAATAAGGGGGAGAGGAACAGGTCGAGGTTCGATTGTGTCCGCGCTTCGCTCGCCTCATTCGTCACTGGAACATTGTGCTGCCATGAACTCCCTTGATATTGGCAAAATTGCTGGTATGCAATGTGCAAAAGAGAGACACAGAGATTGAATAGTGCACAAGTAACTCTGGTATAATATTCTCGCGTGTCACTTTGCGTCAAGTGCAGCAATGCCACAAGAGGCTTACAATGCTCTCTGGTATCAGCAAATAATGTCGATCACCCACAGGACAACTATCATTATTCGTAATTCATCTTTTTTTTTTTTTCTTCATTATTCAAATAAAATTCATAATTATATATGATTGTTAGTGACTTAATTTGAATGAAAAAACGATAATTGATTAAAATCTCACCTTCAAATGAAGTTTTAGAAAGAATTTATAATAATCATTTGATAACTACATCTTCGGAATGACGCAAAAACTTTTGTAAGAGGTGAATTAAAAAACCTTCATTTATACGGTCTATTAAACCTCAAGTACTGAGGTAAACAGTATCAGTAAATTAACACTACATCTGTGTTAATTATAATAATATTGAAACTTCAAGGTATTGATAAAGGGTGTACATTAGATTGTATTTCTTAGTGACATGTAATTTTATACATTGTAAGTGTAAATCGAGTACATGAAAGGAAGGACTTTAGTAATGAAAATGAAAGGATAGATATGGAAGCTTCCGTTAGAAAAAATCTCATTTCAGTTTCAAGATATATTTGTTGCCTTAGAAACAAAGTGGCGTAAGTGCCATGCTTATAGATTATATGAGCATGATACTTACGCCCCTTTGTTTTTGACTTAACGATATAAAACATTATAAATAAGAAAAGGATACAGAATACACAGAGAAAAATGTTTTCTTAATTTAAGAATGTGCAGTCACTTGATTCAAGAATGGCAGGTCACTTAAATTAAGTGACTTTTCTCACTTAAATCAAGTAACTATTTCTTTCTTAATTTAAGAATGTAAAAGTCACTTAAATTGAGAGACTTTTCTCACTTAAATCAAGTGACTTTTCCTTTCTTAATTTAAGAAAGCAAAACTCACTTAAATCAAGTGACTTTTCTCACATAAATCAAGTAACTATTTCTTTCTTAATTTAAGAAAGTAAAAGTCACTTAAATTGAGGGACTTTTCGCACTTAAACCAAGTGACTTTTTCTTTTTTAATTTAAGAAAGCAAAACTCACTTAAATTAAGTGACTTTTCTCACTTAAATCAAGTAACTATTTCTTTCTTAATTTAAGAAAGTAAAAGTCACTTTAATTGAGGGACTTTTCGCACTTAAACCAAGTGACTTTTTCTTTTTTAATTTAAGAAAGCAAAACTCACTTAAATTAAGTGACTTTTCTCACTTAAATCAAGTGACTTTTTCTTTCTTAATTTAAGAAAGTAAAACTCACTTAAATTAAGTGACTTTTCTCATTTAAATCAAGTAACTTTTTCTTTCTTAATCTAAGAAAGTAAAAGTCACTTAAACTAAGTGACTTTTCTCACTTAAATCAAGTGAGTTTTCTCACCTAAATCAAGTGACTTTTCTTTCTTAATTTAAGTGACCTGCACATTCTTAAATTAAGAAAATAATTTTCTCTGTGTAATCAATGAGAACAAAATAATGATTGTCAAATCAAGTATCGAATAAAGTGATCAATAGATGAATGTAGCATTAACGCAACACGTCGAGTTCCTGTGATCGTGCGTTAACGCAGCGCGCGTGGATATGCATTGTGCTGTCTATAAATTCTAGCAACACTAAGAATCATCAGATAAAGTGATATTGACGGTTGCACCACTGCTTTACAATGGGTCACCAAGAGTTATTGGAACGCAAGCAGTGGTATGCTCAGACTGGACCAAGTATTTGTATGGGTTAGGTCACACCATCTGTTTACTACATTTTTAGTATGAGAGGAAAATAATTTTGTTCAATCACTCAATTCAAGCGAATTTAGAGTAATGAGGTGGGAAAAAATACCCGAAAATTAATATTGTTTATTAAAAACTTAATTCCTGGTATCAAAAGCAAATACAAAGAAGAATTTGTGAATTATATTAATTATTTGTTGTTTATTATTTGACCAATATTATGCCATTTGACTAGCGCATTCACATCTTTCTCTATGCAGCAACAATCATTAATTACAAAGTTATCAGACACTCAATACACAGAGAAAAATGTTTTCTTAATTTAAGAATGTGCAGTCACTTAATTTAAGAATGTGCAGGTCACTTAAATTAAGAAAGAAAAGTCACTTGATTTAAGTGAAAAAACTCACTTGATTCAAGTGAGTTTTACTTTCTTAAATTAAGAAAGAAAAAGTCACTTGATTTAAGTGAGAAAAAACACTTAATTTAAGTGTCTCTTCCTTTCTTAAATTAAGAAAGAAAAAGTTACGTGATTTAAGTGAAAAAAGTCACTTGACTTAAGCGAGAAAAGTCACTTAATTTAAGTGACTTTTACTTTCTTAAATTAAGAAAGAAAAAGTCACTTGATTCAAGTGAGAAAAGTCACTTAATTTAAGTGACCTGCCATTCTTAAATTAAGTGACTGCTCATTCTTAAATTAAGAAAACATTTTTTTCTGTGTAATTTTTATATTGACTCGTAAATTTCATTTTTTTCCCGTTTTTCACAGACAATTCCCAGATTTTAATCTTTTTTATAACTTGAAAATGCAGAAATTTCGCATTGGCCCGTAAGACACCGTGTTATTTTCATTCCATGTCTATTTATTTTTGACAATAAAAAACGGAAAATTCACCTGAATCTTCACGAGATCACTCAGATTTCTGTAAACTTTAATTGAAAATTTATTTCATTTTTTAATCTTTAAATTCTCACCATGTAGTGATTAAAACTACCTTAAATCTCTGAATTACAACATCATTTGATATTAATATGGTCAATACACTTGGATTGCTGCAAGCCAGTGTTTCCAATTCGTAATCGAATGTTTCATCTGTATGGGATAGGTCAAATAGGGGGAGTTACTTGATCATTCATTCGTTTGTTGCTAAAGGCAATCATGAGACTTTACTGGGAAATAAAACACTTTTTCAATCGTGACAACGAATTTCCATTGAAATGCCTCCCCCCCTGCTGTGATCCAATCTAGTATGTAACAAAACGGTGATAGAAGCAAAAATAAAGAAAAAATAGTAAAATGCGTTCTGTATACTAACGACAATTTGACGGAATTTTGTGACACACGGACTTGTGGCTTGAGACTATTAGAAGCGTATTTACACGGGGAAAGTTCTCGAAACATGGACAACGCTGTATATATGTATATATATATCGCTCGGTTTTCTGTGTGTCAACGATATCAACGATGACGCGTTGGAATATTGCGAGGGTCAGGAATCACGGTACGAACATTGTTGTGTGCACAAAACGCCCACTCTTGCATCCAAGGCTATTTTATATTGATGAAAACATGATGGAATTATGAATTTTGAATTTTTGAATTTTCATCGGCAGCAAACTAATTAATAATTGAAAGCTTTGTCCCTAAAATTTTCATTTCTCACTGATTCAAAATTTTTCGCCTCAATCTCTCATCCATTTCATGGAATAATCTGTCAAAAATTCGAATGATACCAGAAAGAATGTCAATTCACTTATGCTTTCAGTTTGGGAAAAATACTTGTTTACAGCTCCCCTAGTTTTGTGTGACAAACGCGTCACATATGCGGCTTTGAGACACAGCGGCCGTTTGTCCCAGTGAGCGGACATTCACCCGTACACGGGGCCGAGGACAACCGAGCAATGCCGAACCTCGACGAAACACCGATGTTACCCGAGGGCAAAAACCATTTACCCCTATATTTACAATAATTAATATAGGTGTGAGGAGCTTTTTCATTTGTATTTTCATGAAAATTGGAAAGCCTCTATTTACACAGAGAAAAATGTTTTCTTAATTTAAGAATGTGCAGTCACTTAATTTAAGTGATCTGCCATTCTTAAATTAAGTGACTTTTCTCACTTAAATTAAGTGACTTTTCTCACTTAAATTAAGTGTCTTTCTCACTTAAATTAAGTGACTTTTCTCACTTAAATTAAGTGACTTTTCTCACTTAAATTAAGTGACTTTTCTCACTTAAATTAAGTGACTTTTCTCACTTAAATTAAGTGTCTTTCTCACTTAAATTAAGTGTCTTTCTCACTTAAATTAAGTGACTTTTCTCACTTAAATTAAGTGACTTTTCTCACTTAAATTAAGTGACTTTTCTCACTTGAATCAAGTGACTTTTCTTTCTTAATTTAAGTGACCTGCACATTCTTAAATTAAATGACTGCACATTCTTAAATTAAGAAAACATTTTTCTCTGTGTAAACATACATGCATCCTTATTGGAGGCGGCTCGTATCCTTTCATACTTATCATTTATCTACCTCAGTCTTTCTCTTGTTAGACCACCAACGTCTAAACTGTGTCTTATTTTTTTTTTGTTTGTAATAGAAAACTTTCAAATATTATAAGTTATTTCGCGGTAATGGCGTGCAGCAGATTGCTTTTACCCAATTCCGCATTATCTCAAAGGAGTCTAATTTTCACTCCATAGTTATTTTACATGATTTTAAATTTTTTTTTTCTTTCTTGCTTACAAATTATCTGATACAAGCTACTGAAAAATTACACAAACATCGTTTAGTACAAAAAACTATTGAGATATGTATTACGTGATGATTTTAGCTGTAGAACACCTTTGATGCAAATAACATTAAAATTTCAAATTGAGGTAAGAAACGATCTTATCATCATCAGACTCTAAAACATTATTGCTTGAATATCGTTCTTTCGTTTTCGTTCAGAATTAGAATTAAGAGATCTTCCAATTCATTGAAAAAAAAAACAGATCTCCAGAATTTATGTTCAAATGATGACACTCTTGTCATCTAAATTAGCTCCCCCAATTCAGCTTCAGAGTGAAATGAAATTACTCAACGATCATCGTTGCTGGATCTCTCGGCTGAGTACCAAACTTGTGCAATTGCGTTCTCATTAAGAGAAGTAAAAAAAAATGATCCAATATGAAACATGTACACTAGTGGAGACGGTAGCTCTTATTCTCACGTTTGGATGGCAAACGTGAAAAGTGAAAAAACCAGTACACAATTCCTTCATCCTGAAGCTTACACAGAGAAAAATATTTTCTTAATTTAAGAATGTGCAGTCACTTAATTCAAGTGATCTGCCATTCTTAAATTAAGTGACTTTTCTCACTTAAATCAAGTGACTTTTTCTTTCTTGATTAAGAAAGCAAAACTAACTTGAATTAAGTGACTCTTCTCACTTCAATCAAGTGACTTTTTCTTTCTCAGTTTAAGAAAACAAAACTCACTTGAATTAAGTGACTTTTCTCACTTGAATTAAGTGACTTTTCTCACTTGAATTAAGTGACTTTTCTCACTTGAATTAAGTGACTCTTCTCACTTAAATCAAGTGACTTTTTCTTTCTTAATTTAAGAAAGCAAAACTCACTTAAATTAAGTGACTTCTCTCACTTAATCATGTGATTTTTCTCACTTAATCATGTGATTTTTCTCACTTAAATCAAGTGACTTTTCTCACTTAAATCAAGTGACTTTTCTCACTTAAATCAAGTGACTTTTCTCACTTAAATCATGTGACTTTTCTCACTTAAATCAAGTGACTTTTCTCACTTAAATCAAGTGACTTTTCTCACTTAAATCATGTGACTTTTCTCACTTAAATCAAGTGACTTTTCTCACTTAAATCAAGTGATTTTTTCTTTCTTAATTTAAGAAAGCGAAACTCACTTAAATTAAGTGACTTTTCTCACTTAATCATGTGATTTTTCTCACTTAAATCAAGTGATTTTTTCTTTCTTAATTTAAGAAAGCGAAACTCACTTAAATTAAGTGACTTTTCTCACTTAATCATGTGATTTTTCTCACTTAAATCAAGTGATTTTTTCTTTCTTAATTTAAGAAAGCGAAACTCACTTAAATTAAGTGACTTTTCTCACTTAAATTAAGTGACTTTTCTAACTTAAATCAAGTGACTTTCCTCAATTAAATCAGGTAACTATTTCTTTCTTAATTTAAGAAAGCAAAACTCACTTAAATTAAGTGACTGTTCTCACTTAAATCAAGTGACTCTTTCTTTCTTAATTTAAGTGACTGCACATTCTTAAATTAAGAAAACATTTTTCTCGATGTATTTGTTTAAAAATTATCGAGTTTATCTTCAAAATAGAGAATGAATTATTGCATAATACGGAAGAGAAATACCATCGAAAAAAAAGCCACATCTAAAATAACGAGAGATTTCTTTACCTTAACACAAAATTGGATATCTCAATCATCTTGTTAAAATCCAATCATGCTGTTTTCTTATTGCCTGAAAGAAACAAGAAGAAGAAAGAGATAATAATAATGAAAGAATAAAGAAACGCGTGTCAGCCCATGAATTACAAATGGCATAACGAATTATCGTGATAAAATGAGGAGAAAAAAAAAATCATCGTAAATCTAGCCTGAAAACATAATCGATCGCCCAGTGGCTTTGGAGTTCAATGACCGGGCATCAGAAAGGGTCGAGTCTCTTGAGTTGCGCGGGCGCACTAAATTCAAACAGTACGGAAATATACATCTCCATCTACTATATTGAATAATTATGAATACACTTGATGATAATTTTTGTTCAAACGGGAATATTATTCTTGGGGAGGGTCGATAACACTTCATTTCACTGTGTAATAGATAAAATACATTTGAAAAATAAAAGGAAGAAGTGGAGAGTGATGAATGTAACAGAATTAGAGACGTAAAATTACCAGTAATTCTTGTTGCAGTAAAATTACGGTAAAAATACCGTAATGTTACCGTATTGTGACGTAATTGGAAAAAACTACTTATTTTCATGTAAAATTACCGTCAAAATTTTTTGATGTAACGATACCGTAATTCACTGTAATTTCCATCTATATAGATGATTCAAAAAAAAATTTCCATACTCAAAGAATTTCTTTTCAAATAGTCAATTATTTAATTTTGTTAATCATTCAATGAGAACAGTTACTCGATTCATTCATTTTTGCCTCCTCAGGATAATCATATTTTCATACATCAATATTTAGAATAATATGTTAGGAACATTAATGATAATAACAACAATTTTATAATTTTTCATTGGCTGTCACTGACTATAAAAAAAGTAACACAAATGATGATCAAAAAGGCTGCGAATTGATTTAAAAAATTAATTTCGTAATTCATCTATATAGATGTAAATTTACCGTTATGTCTCTAAAAATGATAATTACGGTAATTTACTTTGAAAATCAGTGTTTTTACTATTTTTGTTATTTACTGACGTTCAGTAAATTACGGTATTGAAACCGTAAAATTACCGTAAAATTACTGGTATCGTTGTATTTTCACATCTCTAGACAGAATGAAGCAGAGTATCTGTCAAGTGCAATATTCTTTACACACTCGTCAAATATTCTTCACCTTCGGCTATCTTTACTGTCCTCGATCTTCTGGGGGCTGTTTACGACGTTCTATAACGTCGAATATTTCATTATGAATAAGAATGTGAAGTAATTGTATAGTTGAAGACCAATTATATTTTCTTTTATTCAGATACTGAAAAGTTTGAGGAAACTAGGATGAAACGATTAATTGTGTGAAATGAGTCATGTGTTACGCTGCTTTTTCATTGGTCGAGAGACACGCAGTTCAACTGTCACATCCATTCCCTATTGGTTAATCATATTTTTACGCGGGAAAATTGAATTGCCTTTTCTCCTCGTTTCTCTTGAGAAACGAATTTCCATTATTTTTGATTGTCGTATTTTAGAGAGTTTTATGCAATTCAATTGATAAAGGGCATCATTCGAAAATAATGCTGATGCAATTGGTAACAACAATTCAATGGCGATAAGTATCAGAAATGAAAAAGGTCTATATACATTTTTTTAACTAGCAAGATCGTAAATTTTATGTGACACGAAAATAACTAGACGAAATATCTATTTGGATGTATCTAAAATACTTTGGACTATAAACGTGTGTGATAAACACACGTGGGTCGATGGAAAGTGAAACGGGAGGAGATGACTGGAGCTATTTGCTCGTACAGACCCCATAGATTATATGCGAATATGTCACAGTGGCAACACGTAACTCTCTCTGTCTCTTTTACTCTCATCTGTGTAGAGAGTAAGAGAAATTGTTGGATTAACGGGTAACCGAGTGGGCTCGTAAATCTCTGGTCGTCACACAGCTGGCTGAAAATACATACTCTACTGTCTGATACATATGTATTTGCTGGAGCGTGACCAGTGAAAATACAAAATTGGTGAGACACTAATTGTGGAAAGTTTAGATTATTAAATGATAGACGATTGAAACATTGTAAATGCCAAAAAATAAAGCTTTATTCAATATAAATGTCATCATTTGCATCAACAAATCTCCAATTTTTCTTTCTTTGAGTGATCGAAAAAATTGAAAAAAATTATTTGAAAATTTGTATAAATTAATAATTTTTGAGTTTTTACTTGATTTTGAAAAATTCAAAATACTCATTGGAATATCAAAAAAGATTCTGCCTCAATTGGCATAAAAATGACGATTTTACAACTTGATTTATTTTTTCACTTAAATATTGCAAATGATCTTCAAAATAGGTGCTCATCATAAATTTTGTATCTCAATTAGATTTCTTGACACTTCAAAAGAAAGTGATTCTGTATTCTGTATGAAGCATATTTTAGTTTGAGTAATTCTCATTTGATGATGTAAATTTACTCATCATGTTCAACGCTCAAAGTCTATCAATATTTCAACTAATTCAAGAATTCTGTTGGAAATATTTGAATTCTCAATTCAAAAATCTAGGTAATCAGGCCTCTCTATGTCCCTGATACGAAATCGCCCGACCAGATTTTAGCCTCGAAAGATGGATGATGCTGTACTACTACCTCTTGATTAAACACGAGAAAGTTTCACCACCCAACATTTGTCCTTCCAACTTTACTACAGTAACATGGGATCTGAATTTCGAAAACTATCTGAGTCTCATTCTCTCACTGTAGGTCAGTGTGTCAATCAAGTTTGCACTCTCAATAGAGAAGCAAAGAAGTGCAGAAAGCGAGTTGAAACAAAGAGAGAAAGAGGAAAAAAGTAGAATACACAGAGAAAAATGTTTTCTTAATTTAAGAATGTGCAGTCACTTAATTTAAGAATGTGCAGGTCACTTAAATTAAGAAAGAAAAGTCACTTGATTTAAGTGAGAAAAGTCACTTGATTTAAGTGAGAAAAGTCACTTGATTTAAGTGAGAAAAATCACTTGATCTAAGTGAGAAAAGTCACTTAATTTAAGTGACTTTTACTTTCTTAAATTAAGAAAGAAAAGGTCACTTGATTTAAGTGAGAAAAGTTACTTGATTTAAGTGAGAAAAGTCACTTGATTTAAGTGAGAAAAGTCACTTAATTTAAGTGAGAAAAGTCACTTGATTTAAGTGAGAAAAGTCACTTCATTTAAGTGACTTTTACTTTCTTAAATTAAGAAAGGGAAGGTCACTTGATTTAAGTGAGGAAAGTTACTTGATTTAAGTGAGAAAAGTCACTTGATTTAAGTGAGAAAAATCACTTAATTTAAGTGACTTTTACTTTCTTAAATTAAGAAAGGGAAGGTCACTTGATTTAAGTGAGAAAAGTTGCTTGATTTAAGTGAGAAAGGTCACTTGATCTAAGTGAGAAAAGTTACTTGATTTAAGTGAGAAAGGTCACTTGATTTAAGTGAGAAAAGTTACTTGATTTAAATGCGAAAAGTCACTTAATTTAAGTGACCTGCCATTCTTAAATTAAGTCACTGCACATTCTTAAATTAAGAAAACATTTTTCTCTGTGTAATGAAGGAAGAAAAGTCACTCGGGAAAATTCGAGAAAGTCATAAGTGCACGGGTTGAATGAACTCTCTAGAGTAGAGACCCAATTGTCCGCTCATCCGCTGCACTTAAGTGTATCGTGTTCTCTTTTTGATCGACTGCGCGAAGTCCTGACATCATCGAGAGTGAGAAATTCTCGTGTTAATCGAGTTCTCATGAGGTAAAAAAAAACATTCCTTTCTTTACCATTTTTTTTTTCTCTTCGGTTTTGCGCAAATAAAGTGGGATACACGAAATGTTACATTATTCAACTTTGTCTAACGCAATAGTTTTTGAAAGCACACGCTCCGAAGAAAGCTGGTTAAATTCAGTGGCACAATTGTTGTGTGCAAATTGTTGATCATTAAATGACACAGTAATCGGTGTCTAGCTCGAGAAGGTAAATCTAAAATGTGCCTACGCGACCGCGTTTTTAGATCGTAAATGCACTCCGACACCCTCAACATTACTTAGTCAATCGCTCACTGGCTAGTTAAACTAGCCAAGCGAATCTCGTTGTTGGGCGATGCAATGAATTACTGACCCGTGTACATTCCATTACAGTTAACCACTGCATATAAATTCAATTAACAGTTGGATCTTGATGAATCATTGATGCATTTACGGTGAATTTTTGATTAATTGGAGGATAATTTTTAAAAATAAATTCAGTGAGATTCCAGATTATTTTCTTATTGATACCAATCGCTAAGTTCTGTTTCCAAAAGAGGGAGCCACTGTCATGTGCTTACGATTGCAACGTTGCCAAATTTGATCATCATGCCAGTAAGTTTTTGTCTTGCAGTGGCTTTATGAAGCCTTTCCATTTTGAAACGCACAAACAATGAGCTCATAAAAAAAATAAATTGGTAAATAAGATTACTAAAAATTTGAAAAATCTGTATCGAAATAGTTCTAGCAAAGCAGGATTGTTCGACTTTTTTGTAATTTCCTAATCTCACAGCATCTCCATTCCATCACTTTTTTATTGACGTGATTGGAATTTTTCAAATTGTACCTAGGCTACACAGAGAAAAATGATTTATTAATTTAAGAATGTGCAGTCACTTAATTGAAGTGACCTGCCATCCTTAAATTAAGTGCCTTCTCTCACTTAAATCAAGGGACTTCTTCTTTCTTAATTTAAGAAAGTAAAACTCACTTAGATTAAGTGATTTTTCTCACTTAAATTAAGTGGCTTTTCTCACTTAAATTAAGTGACTTTTCTCACTTAAATCAAGTGACTTGTCTCACTTAAATCAAGTAACTATTTCTTTCTTAATTTAAGAAAGTAAAAGTCACTTAAATTAAGTGACTTTTCTCACTTAAATCAAGTGACTTTTCTCACTTAAATCAAGTGACTTTTTTCACTTAAATCAAGTGACTTTTCTCACTTAAATCAAGTAACTATTTCTTTCTTAATTTAAGAAAGTAAAAGCCACTTAAATTAAGTGCCTTCTCTCACTTAAATCAAGTGACTTTTTCTTCCTTAATTTAAGAAAGTAAGACTCACTTAAATCAAGTGAGTTTTCTCACTTAAATCAAGTGACTTTTATTCCTTAATTTAAGTGACCTGCACATTCTTAAATTAAGTGACTGCACATTCTTAAATCAAGAAAACATTTTTCTCTATGTACTTTCTTCTTAATCACTGAATTAAAGCGCCAAAAAAAGCAAAATTAGTGAATAGGTCTCAAAACATGAATATCTTTTTTTCAAGGATGCTCGTAAAAAGACCTAATCTTTCTATGCTTCTGTGCGCAAGATATTCTGCCTGCTTTTAAAATAAACATTTACGCAAAGTTGACCATCACCTCCATTGAATTTCCTTTTGTATTGAATTTTTGCTGATCATTCTCAAAACACACAAAAAAAAATTCATGACTGACCTCCCATCATGAATTAACAACAAATAAAAATTCATAAAAAAACAACATGTCACAATATTTTTTTTCATATAAATTTCGTCGTCTATTATTTCAAGAAGTTGAAAATATTTGATTCTATATCGGAGAAGTTGAAATTATATGTTTCCACCATTTCGTGTTGAAAAATCGTCATAAGCTGCAATTTTTATTCACACATACGTGTTACGTAATTACAGTACTCGAATAATAAAGAAAGTTCTAGACTGTTTTTTTTTCTCTTTTTTTCAAATCTTTTCAACGAAAGAAAAATGAAACACTGTAACAAAGTATTCATTTTCTGTCGCCGTGTGAGGCCATTGAAGCATTTCAACAAGAGTATTGCGTGACACTTTGATAAAATGATAAAGTAATAAATATTCATGAAAATTATTGATAATAAGTCCGTGCAACAACTGATTCTGATGATAAATTTTCTTAAATATCTCATTTTTATCGTAAATATCTCCATTCAATCGTGAAAATGAATGATTAATAGTATACTCTATATGGATTATTGCAAAAATCACTATGAATAGCCATTGGTCAAAATTATATCAAGCAATCGTTACCAAGTTTCTGATTTCATCTATTTCTTGGAGATAATAGACCTAAAGTAATGAAATCATTATTCCACTAACGTTATACTCTGATAATTTTTATTTTTTTAATTTTTGCAAATTTAAATGAGCATTGCTCTCGTTTTCTGCGATTATCAAAATAATTTTTATTGATTTTTCCAGAATTATCGACATCTCAGATTAGATATTCTCTCATAGAATTAATTATTCTGTACTATTTAAAGC